>JASDFA010000003.1:101075000-102477500 GCA_035772735.1 Datura wrightii
GCTAGGATCACAAGGGATTGCCTCCTCGTCTATGAGTACCTGCAGGTAGGTAATGCAGCGCTCCACTAGGCGTCAGTACCACAGGTACCGAGTATGCAAAGCAACTGAAATAATATAACTGAATACAATAACATAACTAGCGATTCTGAATAGCAGGGAAATACTGAATCTGTAACAACTGATATGAACTGAATCATACTTCCTGTGCTGTGATAAGGTAGGAGCGTACCTGTAGACGCGACGGCCTGCTGCCTATTAATTATCATGTAGCACATAAATGCATATATATATATATATATCAAACAAGAGCCGATACCAACCCCCATAAGCCGGACGATGCCAAATAAGCAAACAATCTATATACCCCTACCCGGGTCAAAACCATCCAAAAATAAGTCACTCCACTCATCTGCTCACTTGGAGCTCCTCTAACGGCCCCCTGGGTCTCCGGCTCGGGCCGTAGCCTACCGATATAAATAACCGTGTCTGCGTTCGGGGGACTCCTGTGCAGACAGTAAAAGGTAGAGTCTCGTTCCCTGGACACAACTCAACAGGGCTATCTGAAATCAGAGCTGCACCTGTAATAAGATCTGTAACTGTAACTGTATCTGTATCTGTTCCCTGGGCGCTTGCGCACAACAGGGCTATCTGTACTGTAATGCTGATCAGCCTGATATGGGGAAAGCTTCATCCCATCTTCGTCCAAACTGGGGACGGCATGCCACTCCTTGGAGTGACGTAAACCCACCCGCTCAGTGGGCGACACGATTACCAACCCAGGGGCGGCGAGGACGCTCAATAAGGTGCCCTCACGCCACATCAAGTCTCAACAAACAAATAGCACATATAAATAGCAAGCATGTATAACTGAAAAAAAAGACTTATCTGAAATCTGGTTTCTTATTCTGATCTCTTTCTATATTATACTGATTCTGAAATCTTTATTTAACTGTTTGGCTAATCTGTAGCCAGGGTGCTATCTGTCTGAATGGCTAATCTGTAGCCATAAAACTGTCTGTCTATCTGATTCTACTTTATTAGCCTTTATTATGAAAATCTGTATCTTTTTATTCTACAACATGCTTGCTAATCATACAATAAGCTATACTGAATCTTAAATGCTAACTCGCCCTTTGGCGCATGCTTTCTAACCTTCGGACTGAATGCGATATGGCAACACAACTCATAATCTATTAGATTCACTTAATTCTCAACATTCAACTCCGAGAGTTTCAAATACGGAGTTTACTATGATTTACCAAGCTAAGGCTTACTAACTTGCCGAAGAACGACTTCACATACCTTAACCTCAAGTTATCCAACTGTCGGACGAGGCTCGGTCAGTACTCCAGCTATTTCTCCCAACTTAGCCCGGTAGCACTAAATCCGTAGGAATGCTCCATGCTGCTAAATACTTCGGTATCTGGAGTTAATTTAAGTTCGGACTACGTTTGGCAGCGTAATTGGAAGGAAATTATCAAGGAACCTTCGTCCCTTTCTCCTCTCCGATTTTTCTCTCTGTTTTCACTGGAAAATATAAGAATTATTTCATTTAAAACTGAAGTGGGGCTTTATATCCTTGGGCCTGGACAGGCCCAACGTGTCACGGAGCCAACGCGGAGGCTCCACCTCCGTGACACGTTGCCATCGCGGAGGGGCTCTGCCCCGGCTCCTTCCACGATGGTTCGACAGGCTACTCGTCCGATCCTTTCCCGGGCCTTTCCCTAGCACGTATGGCTTTCAAATATGCTTAACCAATGCGCGAATATGCCACCTAGGTGCTGGGAATCTCACGGGGTATAACATTCTCCCCCCCATAAGAACATTCGTCCTCGAATGTAAACTTCTATCTAGAGGACTTCTCGACTTACTACTTAGGAAAATTTCGGCAGGGTTTGCCCTGTAATATGGACTATCTCAAAACCTGAAACACAGAAAAGTCCTATGCAGGTACTGCACACAATACTTTAAGATTCACTGGATAGCTAAACATCAATCTTTCTCATTTATTCATGCACAACTATAAGGTATTGCATAAGTAATAATACGGACATACCTGTCGCCTAACTAGGCCGGGAATAAGTGAGGATATCTAGCTTTCATATCTTCCTCAGCCTCCCACGTCATCTCCTCTCGGTTCCTGTTACGCCACAATACCTTGACAGACGCAATATCTTTAGTTCTTAATTTGCGAATCTGTCTGTCTAGGATAGCCACTGGAACCTCTTCATAGGCCAGCTCTTTTGTAACCTGGATATCCTGGACGGGGACTGCACTGGATGGGTCTCCTATGAATTTCCTCAGCATAGATACATGAAAGACCGGATGAACGGATTCCAATTCTGGAGGCAAGTTCAACTCATATGCTACTCGACCTATCTTTCGACGAATCTTATAAGGCCCAACAAACCTCGGGTTGAGCTTACCTTTCTTGCTGAATCTCATCACCCCTTTCATTGGGGATACTTTCAAAAATACCCATTCATTCACATCAAACTCCAGGTCTCTACGCCGCACATCTGCATATGATTTCTGGCGGCTCTGTGCAGTCAGTAAACGTTCTCGGATAAGCTATACCTTTTCCTCTGACTGCTGAACAATGTCTGGCCCAACCAACGTTGATTCTCCTATTTCAAACCAGCCAACAGGCAATCTGCATTATTGCCCGTATAAAGCCTCAAAAGGCGCAATCTGGATGGCTGAGTGATAGCTGTTATTATAAGCAAATTCAATTAACGACAAATGCTCATCCCAGCTACCACCGAAATCTAGCACACACGCTCGCAACATATCTTCGAGCGTCTGAATTGTGCGTTCAGCCTGTCCATCTGCCTGAGGGTGGAATGCGGTGCTCAAATTAATCTGCATTCCCAGACCTCTCTGAAACGACTGCCAAAATCTAGCTATAAACTGTGCTCCTCTGTCTGAAATAATGGATACTGGTACTTCGTGCAACCTGACTATTTCTTGGATATACAACTCGGCATAATCTTCAGTCGAGAAAGTAGTTCTCACTGGCAGGAAATGAGCTAATTTCGTCAGTCTATCAACTATCACCCATATAGAATCATATCTGTGTCTAGTACGGGGTAATCCTACCACAAAATCTATATTTACTGCTTCCCATTTCAAGAGAGGCACAGCTATGTCCTGAGTCAACCCACCTGGTTTCTGATGTTCCGCTTTCACCTGTTGGCAGTTAGGACACTGGGCTACAAATTCAGCAATTTCTCTTTTCATACCTGGCCACCAGTAGTTTTCTTTGATATCATGGTACATCTTTGTTGCGCCAGGGTGGAGAAAATAGCGGGCGGAATGTACCTCGTTCATGATCTGCTGGCGGAGGCCTAAAACATTGGGAACACATAAACGGTCTTTACAACGCAGCACTCCATCCTCTGTTACCCGAAATTCTGGCGCCTTCCCTAGCGGGATATAATCTTTAAGCTGAACTAGGTCAGGATCCTCATATTGCCGTTCTTTCACTTCCACAACTAATGATGACACGATGGTGTTCTGAATTACCGTTCTACCGTCCTCTATTTCTGCTACACAAACGGCTAGGCTAGCTAACTGATGTATCTCCCTGACCAATTCCCGCTGCTCGGGCTGCAAATACGCCAAACTTCCCATGGAGTTACGACTGAGAGCATCTGCTACAACATTGACTTTTTCGGGGTGGTACAGAATATTTACGTCATAATCCTTTAACAGCTCCAACCAACGACGTTGCCGCAGATTCAACTCCCTCTGAGTGAAGATATACTGTAGGCTCTTGTGATCTTTAAAGATATCAACATGGACGCCATATAGGTAATGTCTCCACATTTTCAAGGTGTGGATCACTGCGGCTAACTCCAGGTCGTGGGTAGGGTAATTCTTTTCATGTTTCCTCAGCTGTCTGGAGGCATATGCAATCACTTTACCATGCTGCATGAACACACAACCTAACTCGACGCCTGATGCGTCGCAATACACCGAATAACCTTCTGTACCTTCCGTCAATGCTAACACTGGGACGGAGGTTAATCTGTCTTTCAGTTCCTGGAAGCTCTGCTCACATGCCTCTGTCCAGTGAAACTTTGTTGCTTTCTACGTCAGTTTAGTCAGAGGTGCCGCTATAGTGGAGAACCCTTCAACAAACCTCCTATAATATCCCGCTAATCCCAGAAAGCTACGGACCTCAGCGGAGTGGTAGGCCTAGGCCATGATTTGACTGCTTCTATTTTCTTTTTGTCAACCTGTATACCAGCATCCGACACAATGTGCCCTAGGAAGGCTACTGAGTTAAGCCAGAATTCACACTTGGAAAACTTAGCATATAACTGGCAGTCCTTGAGAATCTGGAGCACTGTCCGTAAATGAGTCCGGTGATCTGCTTCAGAGCGAGAGTACACCAGAATATCATCAATAAACACTATCACGAACAGGTCCAGGTATGGTCTGAAAATACTATTCATCAGGTCCATGAATACTGCTGGGGCATTCGTCAACTGAAGGACATAACTAGAAATTCAAAGTGTCCGTATTGGGTCCTGAACGCCGTTTTAGGAATATCTCTTTCACGAACTCGAACCTGGTGATATTCGGACCGCAAGTCAATCTTGGAAAAGTATCTGGCCCCTTGTAGCTGATCAAACAAATCATTTATTCTGGGAAGCGGATACTTATTCTTTACTGTAACTTTGTTCAACTGCCGATAATCTATGCACGTACGGAGCGAGCCATCTTTCTTTCTCACAAATAGAACTGGCGCACCCCATGGTGAAGTACTCGGCCTGATGAAACCTTTATCTAGCAAATCTTTCAACTGTTCCTTCAACTCTCTGAGTTCTGCAGGAGCTATATGATAAGGAGGAATTGATATAGGCTGAGTGCCCGGTAATAAATCAATAGAAAAATCTATTTTCCTCTGTGGGGGAATACCAGGTAACTCATCTGGAAACACATCAGGGAACTCGTTCACCACCGGAATAGACTGGAGTGTCGGAGATTCTGCTCGGACATCCTGAACTCGGACTAGGTGGTAAATACATCCCTTAGTTATCAATTTCCTCGCCTGAAGGTAGGAAATAAACCTACCTTTTGGAGTAGCTGTGCTGCCTTTCCACTCTCGCACTGCCTCCCCTGGAAAGTGGAATCAGACCGTCTTGGTCCAATATTCTACATTGGCGTAGCACGACACTAGCCAATCCATACCCATTATGGCATCGAAGTCTATCATTTCTAGCTCCACCAGATCTACTGTAGTCTGGCGGTCAGCAACCTACACTATACACCCTCGGTAAATTCTGCTAGCTATAATAGAGTCACCGACGGGCGTGGATACTGAAAAGGACTGCTGCAATAGTTCTGGTGCAATATTGAACTTCGTGCCACAAATGGGGTAATATATGATAGAGTGGATCCTGGATCAATTAATACATAAGCAGGGCATGAACAGTTAGTCATCGTACCTGTCACTACATCTGGCGACGCCTCTGAGTCGTGTCTCCCTGGTAGTGCATAAGTACGGCTTGAGCCCGTACCTGAACTGGAAGCTCCTGATCTGCCTTGGCCTCTACCTACTGAACCTGAAGGCCCATGCCCCGCTGAGGCTGCTGGGGCTCGTGGCCCTGCGGATCCCCTGTCCTGACTATCTCTACTCCGTTGACCTCTGGTCGGACAATCTCTCATCCAATGCCCCTCCTTTCCGCAAATATAACACCCAGTGGAGCCATATCTACAAGCTCCGGCGTGAGGTCGGCCGTAATTAGGGCAGGGTGGGGGTGTAAATCTGCTTTGCTCTCCCCTTCTCTGCTGCGGGGACTTTACTGTTCTAAAACTGCCACTGGGCTCTGACTGCCCTCTACGAACATATCTACCTCGCTGTTGCTGCTGTGGTGGAGGTGGGGGTCTAGGGGGTCTATCTGATAGTCGAGGCCTGGGTCCTCTCTGAGCTTCCCTTTGTATGTCATCTGGTCTGTCTCTGCGGCGCTGTTCCTGACTAGTCTGTCTACTACTCTGCTGCCGCTGTCTAAGACCTCTATGGTCTGACCAAAAGCTTGTACTCGGGCAATGTCCATATCCTCTCGCAACGTCGCCGTCATACATGCCTCAGTATACTCCGGATTCAGACCCATGATAAATCTGTGAACTCTAGCCGGCATAGTATCAACAAATGCTGGAGCATAGCGGGCTAAGGAGTCAAACTGTAAAGCATACTCGCGTACGCTCCTCGCCTCCTGCTCCAGATGCAAAAACTGATCCATCCGAGCCTGCCGGATCTCTCGTGGCAAGTAACGGTCCAAGAAGGCCTCCGAGAAGCTGGTCCAGGTCGAAGGGGTAACATCTCTCCCTTGGGACCTTTCCCAACTCTCGTACCACAATACTGCTATGTCCCGCAACCGAAACATTGCCAGCTCGACAGACTCTGAAGGGGTCACATGCATAACCCGGAAAATTCTCTGCATCTGATCTAGAAAGTCCTGAGGGTCCTCTGCCTGATCTGACCCAGTGAACAGTGGAGGACCTAGTGCCAAAAATTCCCTGACCCTAGAACTACCTGACCCACCTGAAGACTTTGCTGCTACAGGTGGCACTGGCTGGCGCTGTGTGGCCATCATCTGTGCCAACATAACTGCAGCGCTACAAACCTCCTGATCTGATGGCGAAGGCACAGGAGCTATCGGGGGCGGTGTAGTGCCCAACGGCTCCTGATGTGAGGGGGACTGCTGAGAGGGCTGTGATGAAGCCTCTGTATCGCCCTCAGATCAGGCTGACTCTAACTGAAGCTGAGGCATCCTGCTGGTGCCTTCTCCTGCTGCTGTGTCTAGTCTTTTGCCTGTGGCAGGGTGTCGCTGATCTGCCATTCTTATCTGTAGACAAAGGATACAATAAGTTTTAGGAACTCGACCCTATACTGTACTGTGCTATGGCACGACTGAGTATGAAAGAAGAGTAACCATCCTATCATGCCTCGCAGCCTCCTGCCTATAGTATGTAGTGCACAAAACATCCATAGACAAGACTCTACTTAGCACGGCTTGCAGACTCCTTGGGACACGACCTGCTCTGGTACCAAGTTTGTCACGCCCCACCTTGGGGGGTATGACTGGCACCTGGTGCCATACTAGGACCTGAACTGCTAGACTACTGAGCCTAAGCACATCTGGTGCCTGGCTGGCTCAAACTCAGATTTCTGGAAACAAGGGGCTATATAACGGCTGTAAACACAGCCTCCGGCCAACTGTCCTGTAGCCACCTGTACCTGTAATAACAGCTAACCAGAAACATACTCGTAATAAGGTACCTATGCGGGCCGACAAGGCCACCATGCTGCCTAGTCATCTATAACTTCAACACAAGACTACTGTAAGACTACGCGGCCAGCAAGGTCACCACTACTGTCAAACTAAGGCCTCACACGGCCAACATAAACTGAAATGCTAAACAACTATAGCAAACTGCACGGCCTCACACGACCGGCTCAATAAAGCCTTGTTCGTACTCAAACAACCTTTTACATATCATGCATATGGAGACTCCCACATAACTAATTTAGCAAGATAATTAAAGTTACGTCTATAATGATTACGTAAGATACAAGCTAAAAATAGAGCATGCCTGATTTGATCATTGAAATGAAGTACAACTATGTTAAGACTTCTTAACCTCAAGAATCAACTCTCAATTTTAGCAAACTCATGAAAATCAACTGACTAAGAAATCCCACATGATTTATATCCTTCATTCAACATGTGCCCCTCACGGAAAGAGAGTTACCCAATTTCACACGCAAAAACAATTTTTATATCACAACATGTGTGGGTACATGCATAGAATTACACTCACTCTCACAAAAAATTCACATGCATTATGTAATGACCCATAAGCTTGCCCTTAGTGTTTTATTCCACTAATTTAAGGATGGGTGAATGTAAGATCAAGTAGGACTTTTTAGGTTGTAATGTAACTCAGGTGCGGGTAAGTACTATTATGATCAGTAATAGTGACTATCTTTCCTAAGCGCTTTTAATACATCACGCCTTCATTACAAACTTCCCTTCCCTCACTTCACCTTTTTCTCTTTTCATCTTTCTTTTTCCTCTTTTGTTCCCCCCTTTCTTCAGGCACTTTTAGCTTATTAGTAAGGAGTTTTATAAGTAACTTTTCATTTATTTATTTTCTTACTCCCTACTAATACTCACCCATATTCAAAAAAGTGCACCCTCGACCTTTCTCAACTCTTACAATTGCTACTTTCCCTTCTTTTTCATTCTTCTCACTCCTTTACTCTTTCGGATTTTTCCTTTAAGCGCTTAGGAGTTTTGGTTCAATTTCAAGGCTAATGAAAGAAAAAGGATTAAGCTTATGTTGCAACTGTCAAAGAATAGGCTCATGGCTCAATGGGGTTAACTAGGATTAATTTTTCAAGGTAGGTATAATGAGGGATAAAAGTTTGGTTCATTCAAAGAAATGCCTAAATCATCTCCTACAATTAACATCCTTCATTTCGTTTTATATACACACCAGGCAAGTTCTAGACATTCCACAATAGCATAGAATACTCAAAAACCTTACACTCATGGCACATGCTAAAATCAAGACACAATCAGTAGACTCTTACTCAGCTAATCACAAGAATTCAGAATTAAGCTTCCATCATATTGAGTCAAATTCAAGAGCCTAAGTGTCTCAAACAAAGTTATACACTTGCATGCTTCATACTAAACATACTTGCATCTTACAACCATGTATAGCACATAGAAAGAACATCAAGCACCAAATAGTTACGGTTTCAAAAACCCAAAACCTATCGACTAATTTTTCCTCAAGACGGTCGTCATCCATCCATCGTTGGAAACAGTTCTCTAACTATGACTAAAAACTTTATATAGACAAAGAAAAGAAAAAGAAATTTTTTTTACTTCGGTTCAAAGACCCCCCGTCGGAAAAGAACCGAAAAGAAAAACCAACGGGTGATGAATTCATGCTTAACTCACAAAAAAAAAATTTCAATTTTCTCACAAGCATTACATTCACCAAAAATCGTTAAGCACAAAAATTTGAAATTTCCCTTACCCCACACTTAAATCATGCTATGTCCTCATAGCATCAAATTAAAATTTAAAAAGGGTGAGAAATACTCCCTGAGGCCTTTAGGCCTAGCTAACAACATGCCTTTCTTCAACTTTGCACAAGTGGGTGTTCAACCCCACACTTTTTCTCTTCCATGATTGTTAGCTTCCTCCTCCACGGGTACTCAGACTTCCCCTCCATCTGCGCTTAACTTTCCACCAAAACAACACAAGATGAAAATAAACAAAAATTAACTCAATTGCAAGAAATTAAAATGGTACCTGTGGTACCCTTGGGTTGCCTCCCAAGCAGCGCCTAATTTTACGTCGCGGCACGACGTATCCAGTTTCACCGCTTTTTCCTCCACCTTGAGGATATGAATCTCACCCCTAATTTCTTCTCTAATTTCCTCTTATGCTCCAGGGGTGGTAGTGAAAAATTGTAAGGACCAAACAGTAGGTGTTGCCTTTTTAACTTATTGGCCCTCAAGTAAGCGAAGTCATTTTGACTCTCCGCGTTGGCAAATTTCAAAATATACGAGGCTTGGTCCTCCTCTAGACATTTCTCTATAAGCTTGGAAGACTCTCTTTCTATGTTGTCAACCAAATTTAACGTCGAAAAATGCGTAGAGTGTGGTCCAATACACCTCAACTCTGAAACTGCATTTTGCTTGACCTCCTTACTTGTATACTCCTTCTCAGCATCGACATCTATCTCTTCATTAATGTCAAATGGGGGGTACTCTATCTCTTCTTCCATGAATGGATTTTCAATAAGTGTGAGCCCGTCACGGGGACACTCAAGAGATTCTAATTGTTGGGCTTCATCCAAAAATTCACCCTTGTCGTCCTCTTGTAGTTCCTCTTGAATATCGGCTAAAGTTGTTACCTGCAATTTATCACAAGCTTCAGCTTCAGCGATCATCTCCGTGAATTTGATGCTCATCCTTTCTAGAGCTTCTGCATTCTCTTCTTGCTGAATTTTCAATACTGCCATCGCCTCCTTCATTGCTTCTGATTGCTCCAAGAGTTGTTTCAGCATGTCTTCTATTCGAGCTTGGCGTCCCAAGTCCTCATTTTCAGCATGCCTATATTCAGGAAAAACAATAGAAGGATCATAGTAGGGGCTTGGGGGAGGGGAATATGCATTCGAACAGCCATCCCATTGGCCATCTTGACCACCACATATATTACACATGTTACATTGTTGCCACAAGTGGTGTCCTCCGCAATTCAGACAAGATTCACTAAAATATGAGTATCCACCATTGAAACCATTTATATTCCACGATGTCATGTCAATAAGGGTATTCGAAAAAAAAAAGTAAAATGCAAAAGAATTAAAACAAACACTAAGACTAAGTTGTCAGCACTCGAGAAAAACAAAAATACAGTAAATTACACTTAAAACAAATTCACCTATTGCCAAGTCTCCCCGGCAACGGCGCCAAAAACTTGTTCGGTGGTTTGCTATATGGGTTAAAAATCGACACGCAAGTGCACGTGGTCAAACAAGTAATAAAGTGGCTAAGTAAGCCAAGTATCGAACCAAGGAGACTCTGGATAAGTAAAAACTGCTCAAGTATACTATATTCTATCTTACTTCTATATATGCTGACAACAACGTAACCAAAAGTTAAATAATTTTTTGTTTATAAATTATATACTAAAACTATTAACAAATATCTACTTTGAATTTAAACTATGGATATGAGCATGCCAAGGTTAAGAACAAGTAATGAACTTGATTATAATCATAATTCAGTTATTCTTCTCTTCTAGTTGCTAGCCAATTTTCCCAAATCAAGTTAAGAACAATACCCTATTAATTCACAACTTTCTAATTTCTTGCTCTCTCGAGTGAAATTGGACTTTTTAGATGTACATTAATGTCGACCACACACTAATGCAGTAGAAACAAGAATTAATAGAACAACATAGAAGAAGAAGATAAAAAACCATACAATTCAATAATCAAAATTCATCACCATTGTTCATAACCTCAGCAAGGAAGAGAATTAGCCACTCATTTGTGGATTAATCATCCTAAAACAAGTGTTAATCAGACAAACAATTGATTGAAAGAAGAAAGAAAGAGAGAAAAACCCTTAGCTTTTTCGTCCCTCAACTGCCTGTAACCCACGTCCTTGCTCCACCAAGTCTGAATTAATGGAAAAATAAACCTAAGTGTGCTATTTATAGTAGTAGGACTCTTTCCTGGAATAACAAGCAACGTGTCACGGAGTGCATCGCGGAGCACGGCCTCCGTGACACGCTACGGACGCGGAGGCCCTCTGGAAATCACCCGAAATCGGCCCGGGCAGCACCCTGCCGCGTTGGCAGCGTGTCACGCTGCTTGGGCAGCGCGTTGGTAGCCCTTGGTCGCAGAGGCCACCTGCCGTGGCACGTTGCCAACGCGCAGGTGGGCTGTTGTGAGCGGCCTGCCTGCCGTGGCACCTTGTCGACGCGCCGGTGGGCTGTTTTGTGCCTCCACTTTGCCGACGTTCGCGTGTTGATTCCGTTTCCAAGCCTCTACCTCACCAACTCATGGATTAGTTGCTCAAAAGTCATCAACACCTACAAAACAAAGGCTAATCATGTTGGTTAGCACATATCTTTACTTTATCTAAAATTACATGAAAATGTATACAATAATCTTAGATAAACAAGACTAATTTAAGTCGTAAAGCGTATCTCGGGCATATATTTTTGCCCGTGATCACTCAACTGACCACAGGGAAATATATACAGATTGCAAGCCTCTAGGAATACTGATAAGATGGTCGGGATAGGGCCCCGACCTACCCATACTGTACAACAAAAGGAAATGGTATAAACCTCTGAAGTATCAAGCTCCGGATGACAGGAGCTGATGACTCTGCGCTGGCTAGGATCACGAGGGATCGCCTCCTCGTCTATGAGTACCTGCAGGCAGGTAATGCAGCACTCCACTGGGCGTCAGTACCACAGGTACCGAGTATGCAAAGCAACTGAAATAATATAACTGAATACAATAACATAACTAGCGATTCTGAATAGCAGGGAAATACTGAATCTGTAACAACTGATATGAACTGAATCATACTTCCTGTGCTGTGATAAGGCAGGAGCGTACATGTAGACGCGGCGGCCTGCTGCCTATTAATTAACATGTAGCACATAAATGCATATATATATATATATATATATATATTTCAAACAAGAGCCGATACTAACCCCCATAAGCCGGACGGCGCCAAACAAGCAAACAATCTATATACCCCTACCCGGGTCAAAACCAGCCAAAAATAAGTCACTCCACTCATCTGCTCACTCGGAGCTCCTCTACCGGCCCCCTGGGTCTCCGGCTCCGGCCATAGCCTCCGATATAAATAACCGTGTCTGAGTCCGGGGGACTCCTGTGCAGACAGTAACAGATAGGGTCTGGTTCCCTGGACACAACTCAACAGGGCTATCTGAAACCAGAGCTGCACCTGTAATAAGATCTGTAACTATAACTGTATCTGTATCTGTTCCCTGGGCGCTTGCGCACAACAGGGCTATCTGTACTGTAATTCTGATTAGCCTGATATGGGGAAAGCTTCATCCCATCTTCGTCCAAACTGGGGACGGCATGCCACTCCTTGGAGTGACATAAACCCACCCACTCAGTGGGCGACACGATTACCAACCCAGGGGCGGCGAGGACGCTCAATAAGGTGCCCTCACGCCACATCAAGTCTCAACAAACAAATAGCACATATAAATAGCAAGCATGTATAATTGAAAAAAAGACTTATCTGAAATCTGGTTTCTTGAACTGATCTCTTTCTGTATTATACTGATTCTGAAATCTTTATTTAACTGTTTGGCTAATCTGTAGCCGGGGTGCTATCTGTCTAAATGGCTAATCTGTAGCCATAAAACTGTCTGTCTATCCGATTCTACTTTATTAGCCTTTATTCTGAAAATCTGTATCTTTTTATTCTACAACACGCTTGCTAATCATACAATAAGCTATACTGAATCTGAAATGCTAACTCGCCCTTTGGCGCATGCTTTCTAACCTTCGGACTGAATGCGATATGGCAACACAACTCAGAATCTATTAGATTCACTTAATTCTCAATATTCAACTCCGAGAGTTTCAAATACGGAGTTTACTATGATTTACCAAGCTAAGGCTTACTAACTTGCCGAAGAACGACTTCACATACCTTAACCTCAAGTTATCCAACTGTCGGACGAGGCTCGGTCAGTACTCCAGCTATTTCTTCCAACTTATCCCGGTAGCACAATGATTTGTCGGCCGAATTTAGCGAAACTAAATCAGTAGGAATGCTCCCAGCTTCTAAATACTTCGGTATCTGGAGTTAATTTAAGTTTGGACTACGTTTGGGAGCGTAATCGGAAGGAAATTATCAAGGAACCTTCGTGCCTTTCTCCTCTCTGGTTTTTCTCTCCGTTTTCACTGGAAAATATAAGAATTATTTCATTTAAAACCGAAGTGGGGCTTCATATCCTTGGGCCTGGACAGGCCCAACGTGTCACGGAGCCAACGCGGAGGCTCCACCTCCGTGACACGTTGCCATCACGGAGGGGCTCTGCCCCGGCTCCTTCCGCGATGGTTCGACAGGCTACTCGTCCGATCCTTTCCCGGGCCTTTCCCTAGCACGTATAGCTTTCAAATATGCTTAACCAACGCGCGAATAGGCCACCTAGGTGCCGGGAATCTCACGGGGTATAACACCTACAATCCCTAGTTGTGGAGCTTTTAGCCTCTCATGATTGTAATATTATAATAGCATTCATAAACAAACACATAATTAAATACTCACAATAATCTTTGGAAGAAAACCTGATTTGAAATATCAAAGAACAATCTCAAGAACAATGGATGAAATCAAGTGTTTGATCCTAAGAATTGCTCTGCAAAACTTGTTAAAAATTCATAAATATTACTCTTCACACGTCTCTACTACTTACTTTCTATGTTCTCTACTAAAATAAAACATAAAAAGGTATTTATACAGAAATTAGAAACCTTTAACTAAGCTAACAGGGAATTTTCCATATCTAGCGCCGACTGTATCACGACTGATCCTACGACCTTGTCACGACCCGAACGTACACCCCGATCGTAAAAGCAGGACAAGGAGCCCCAGGAGACCCCAAGTCAACCCATGACATGAACATACATCTATTTATTCACATAAGCTGAAGACTAAACATAAAACATAGTGGAAACGTAAACGTGACATAGCATACCATGACATACGAAATCACTAGACATACACATGCTGAGTACTACCCACTGTCTGAAAGCCTCTACTACATATGATGGGTTGATGGGAAAACACCCCCAACTAACTCGGCAAGTACTGAAACATAAGTAGCATGAGTATCTGTCAAATGGCCTTCGGAACAGGAGGACTCACCAGTAAGCTGAAAGTACACTCTGAAGGGAGTCTAGATATGAGGATGAACTTGAGAGACGGAACCTGTATCATAAGACAATACAACATAGGAAGTATGCAGTCGACACGTGGAATGTACCATGTATGAAAGGTAAATAAAATGGACATTTAAAATGTATAAAAGCTCATATATTATCATAAGAGTAGGACATCATGCTCATATTGAAACATCGTAACATAACATAAGGCTCAAGGTTTTCAAAACTTTCGTCATACAATGTAATCATAATCATAGGAGAAAAGCTTTATTTAACATGACTTGAGACAAAGTACAAAATCATAAACATGCATAAATCATGAGGAACAGTGGGAGATTCTCTTAACCGACATACCCCATATGAGCACAGATAAAGTCCGACTTGTAAACCTAGTAGGGAGACTGTTCGTACCTTGCCAAGGTAGAACCATGTAAGTGTGATATCACAATGAAGAGGGATAACTAGGCTGGGGATAGTCACAAGGAGGTTCCGACATACCTACGGTGGAACGTAGTTTATGAGATCAGGGGTAGCACCTGGGCCTCGAACCTACTTGGTGTTCGATACTACTCCTAAAACATATATAGTGCTTATAGTATAACATGCATGAATTCATGGGCTAGTTAAATCATGATAATCATAAACATACTTGTGTATACATGAACTAGCCATGACATAAGGCTCGTGAGTCGGCCAAAACATATTTCGTGAATCATAGCTTTCATACGTACTTGTAGATTTTTCATATAACTTGAGAATCATTAAATCATTATGGTAATTGAATAAATTGTTATTTCAAATCGTAAATCACGTTGGGCTTGTAATCATCAATTGAAGTAAGGATCATAAATCGATTTATCATGGATCATGCTTAGATAGGCTCAATTTAATAGAAATTGAAACCAACAATTAAATAATCAAAATAACTATAAAATCTGATCTAATTTCGTAAAATGTAATGTAAATCACACTTTAGAATCAGCCACTTGTAAATCATTAGTTTTTCATAAAATTAAATTAAAACCCGCAATAGAATTGTTGTAATTTTTTCATAGAATACTAAGGGATGCGCATGGGTGTGAACAGAAACACCCATTTATAACCCTACATACATGAAAATAGCTGATTCTTACTCTCCCATGAAAGCGCAAGAAGGAATTGAAAGGATTTGAAGAAGAAAGCCTTGAATCACCCTTTGATCACCTCTCTATACTCTTTCATGCATGAATGAGGACTTAGAATAGATTATCCTTCTAAAAATCCAGCTTTCATAAGCTAAAACGACATAGTTTACGGTCTTATAGCATCAAAAAGTTGAAAATGCCCTTAATGAATCTTCCCTGAAAACTATCTAGGTCGGTCCAACGGGTTGTACCAATGAGTCGTTGGAAGGAACGATGACTTGTGGTATGGCCTGTTGTAAGCACTACTGAGAACTAGCCTCCGGAATCAAACCACAGATAGTCAGGACGACTCGTCCTTTAGTCCAAAGGGTCGTTAAGTCGACCGTTGTTTGCCCTTTTGAATTTTCTGAACTCCTTCACAACGGGTCTCACAATGACTCATTGTTACCTCCAATGGGTCGTTGTGTCTATCCGTTAAGCCCACTTGAAATTTGGACCATTCAGACGATGACTGCTGACAACGAGTCAGTTTTCCTCATGATGGGTCATTGGGTGGCCCGTTATGTCCCCATATACTAAGGCCCACTCCTCACCACGACTACAAACGATGACTCATTGTTTCCTACAACGAGTCGTAACATAGGTCATTGTTTCCACTGCCACCCAAGACTCCTGAAACCACGACGGGCAACAACGGCTCGTGGTTTCCAACCATAAGTTGTTACACACTTCGTTCTAAGACATTTTCCCTAATTTCAGCAGTTTTAAATTTTAACTCCCAGGTCTAATCTTAGGCACTTCCAAGATATTACAATATCTCCTTCTTGGGAACATTTGTCCTTGAATGTAGGAAACAAGCAGAAAAGAAACATGTAATTATCATATTTAAATACTGATCATTAAAACCGAAAACTAACGGAATGACTACCTCCGAGTCATATCACATAGCTGAACTGATCTCATGCTTCACATACACACCCATACATATAAAAGAAACTTGAACACATGAACTGAACATGAAAACTAAATAGAGTCATAGAGCACAACTGATACCTCAAGTCAGAACTGCGCCGGTGAGAATAAATGTGGGTATTTAGCCATCATATCCTCTTTGGCTTCCCACGTAGCTTCTTCGATATGATGATTTCTCTATAAGACTTTAACTGATGCTACTTCCTTATTCCTTAGCTTCAAAACCTGACGATCCAGTATTTCCACGGTGGACTTCCTTATAGCTAAGGCTATCATTTACACCAACGCTGTCCACCGGAACTACTAAAGCTGGATCTCCCAAATATTTCTTTAACAATGATACATGAAACACAAGATGCATGGAGGAAAACTCTGAGGGTAAATCCAACTCATACGCTACCTTACCAACTCTCCTCATAACCCGGTAGGGACCAACATAGCGGGGACTAAGTTTTCCTTTCTTTCCAAACTGCATGACTCCCTTCATGGGAGATACCTTCAGAAATACCCAATCGTCCGCCTCGAAATCCAACTCTCTCCTCCTCACATCAGCATATGACATTTGACGACTCTGAGCGGTTTTCAACCTGTCCCTTATCAACTAAACCTTCACCATAGCCTCATGAACCGAGTCTGGCCCTATCATGGCTGCCTCACCAACCTCAAACCATCTGATGGGCGATCTACATCTCCACCCATAGAGAGCCTCGAACGGTGCCATTTGGATACCGGAGTGATAACTATTATTGTAAGCGAACTCGATCAAGGGCAAGTGATCAGCCCAACTAACCTTAAAGTCCATCACGCAAGCCCTCAACATGTCTTCAAGTGTTTGGATTGTCCGCTCCGCCCGACCATCCCATTTGCGGATGAAATGCTGTGCTGAGTTTAACTTGAGTCCCAAGCCCCTTTTGAAAAGACCGCCAAAGCTGAGAGGTAAATTGAGTACCTCACTCTGAAATAATAGGCAAGGGCACTCCATGTAGTCGTACCAACTCCCAAATATACAGTTTGGCATAATCATCCACTGAATATGTGGTTTTCACTGGTAGGAAATGTGCAGCCTTGGTCATCCTGTCTACAACCACCCAAATGGAATCATAATGTCGTCGAGTACGAGGTAGGCCTGTAATGAAATCCATATTAATCTCTTCCTACTTCCAAGTGGGAATGCTAATAACCTGAAGTACGCCTTCCGGCCTTTGATGCTCAACCTTTACTTGTTGACAATTTAGGAATCTGGTTACAAATTTTGCAATATCCTTCTTCATGCCATTCCACCAATAGATTTCTCTTTAAATCATGATACATCTTGCTGGAACCTGGGTGGATAGAATATCTGGATCCATGGGACTCATGCAATATCCGACTCCTCAAATCATCAACATCTGGAACACATAGGCAACCCTGGTACCGCAGCACACCATCTCCCCCTTGAGATAAGGCCTCTACCTTCTGACTTCGAACAACTTCTTTCAGCTTTACCAAAATCGGATCCTCATCTTGTCTAGCTTTCACGTCAGTCACCAAGGATGATTCTGACCCATTTTGCACAACAACACTGCTATCAGCCGAGTCAACCAATCTAACTCCCAACCACGCAAGTCGATGGACATCTCTCACCAGCTCCTTCTTCCCCCCATCCACATGGGACACACTCTTCATAGATAGCCTACTAATTGCATCCGCTACCACATTAGCCTTACCCGGATGGTAAAGGACACTCATATCATAGTCCTTGAGTAGGTCCAACCACATCCTTTGCCGAAGATTGAGATATTTCTGTGTGAACACATATTGCAAGCTCTTGTGGTCTGTGAACACATCCACATGGACCCCATACAAGTAATGTCACCATATCTTTAATGCGAATACTACCGCGACCAATTCAAGATCGTGGGTCGGGTAATTCTTCTCATGAACCTTCAACCGTCTAGAGGCATATGCTATCACTTTCGCACGCTGCATCAATACACATCCGAGTCCGATCCTTGAAGCATCACAATACACCACGAAACCATCAGTACCTTCGGGTAGGGTCAACACCGGGGCTATAGTTAGTCGAGTCTTTAACTCTTGGAAGCTCTTCTCACAAGCCTCCGACCATTGGAACTTCACCTTCTTTTGGGTCAATTTAGTCAAAGGTGCCACAATAGATGAAAAACCTTCAACAAACCTCCGATAATAGCCAGCTAAACCCAAGGAACTCCGAATATCCGAAGGATTCACCGGTCTAGGCAAATTCTTTACCGCTTCTATTTTCTGAGAGGCTACCTTTATGCCCTCGCCTGATACTACATGGCCCAAAAATGCTACCGAGTTCAACCAAAACTCACACTTGCTGAACTTCGCATACAACTGTCGATCCTTGAGGATTTGGAGCACTACTCTCAAATGAGTGGCATGTTCCTCCTCACTCTGAGAGTATATAAGGATGTCGTCAATTAACACAATCACGAATATGTACAGATACGACTTGAACACCTTGTTCACCAGGTCCATAAAAGCTGCAGGAGCATTGGTTAGTTTGAAAGACATAACTACAAACTCATAATGTCCATACCACATCCTCAAGGCCGTCTTTGGGATATCACTCTCCTGAACTTGGAGCTGATGATACCCAGACATGAGATCTATCTTTGAGAAACACTTGGCACCCTGAAGTTGGTCAAACGAATCATCGATCTTAGGTAAAGGATACCTTTTCTTAATGGTGACCATGTTCAACTGCTGATAATCAATGCACAACTGAAGCGAACCATCCTTCTTCCAGACAAATAACACTGGTGCACCCCATGGAGACTTGTTCGGTCTGATAAAGCCTTTATCTAACAGGTCCTTCAACTAATACTTCAACTCTTTTAACTCGGCTGGAGCCATCCTGTAAGGAGGGATGGATATAGGCTGCGTATCGGGTAGAAGGTCATTACCAAAATCAATCTCACGCTCGGGAGGGACCACCTAGCAAATCATCGGGAAAGACCTCTGGATACTCACGCACCACCGGAACTGACTGGATAGTCGGGGTTTTGGACTCAACATCCTTAACCCTGACTAGATGGTACATGCAACCCTTAGAGATCATCTTCGGGGCATTAAGATGTGAAATAAATCGACTTGTTGGTACAGCCGAACTACCCTTCCACTGCATAACTGATTCACCCGGAGAATGCCACTGATTCACCCGGAAAATGACATTCTACCGCACGGGTCCTACAATTTACAGAAGCATAACACGCATACAACCAATCCATGCCAAGAATAATATCAAAGTCGGTCATGGCTAACTCTACAAGATCTGCGAAGGTGACTTTATGCAATATAGTGACCAGGCATCTTCTATACACCCGCCTAGCTACAACTGAATCACCGACAGGAGTAGAAACCGAAAATGGTTCCGACAGAGTCTCGGGACTAACTCCAAAGATACTAGCAATGTAAGGGGTCACAAAAGACAAGGTAGCTCCTGGATATAGCAAAGCATAAACATCAATATGAAAAACACGTAACATACCAGTGACCACATCCGTGGAGACCTCCTGCTCCTGACGGGGTGCTAAAGCATAAAACCTGTTTTGACGCTGACCGCCGGCTGAACTGGTCGAGGCACCCTGTTGAGGGGGACGTACTGCTAGCATATGGGCTCCACCAGCCCCTGATCTAGCTGAAAGGCAATCCCTGAGTCTGTGTATGGGTTCCTCACACCCGAAACAAGTATCTGAGCCAACTAGGCACCTCTGAGGGCGATTCTTGCTACACCCTAAACAAACAAGGAAAGTGCGCTCCACCTACATGCTACCCTAGCCTCTCAAATCTAAAGCCCAGCTCCTCCGATCCCCTCTGAATCTAGATGGCGTGCTAGCCGATGATGGGGCTGGAACAATCGACCTATGCTGGGACTGCTGATGCTTTCCACCCCCTGACCTGACGTGAGAAGTCTTGTAACTGTCGATCCTAGCCCTCTTGGCCTCTCTCTGCCTCCAATATACTAACTCCATCTATTGAGCATACGACACGATACAGGGAAAGTTGATTTCCCGACGCAACATGGCAATCTTGCAATCCTTATCCAGATAATCCGCCACCCCATGCATAAAACAACTCACCCAATCCCTCTGATCCTCCACCAACTCTGGAGCATACTTGGATAACGGGTGAACTCCAATGCGTACTCCTGAATGGTCAGGTCACCCTATTTCAAATTAACAAACTTGGCCTCCTTAAGCTCCCTCGTCTCCTGAGGGGAAGAACCGATCCAAAAATGCCGAGTGGAACTCTTCCCAACCTATCGGGCTTGCACCCACTGCCCTCGTATCTCTCCACTGCTTGAACCATATGTGAGCCACCCCCTTTAGCTGATAGGAGGTCAAGTCGACACACTACCCATTATTCACCCCCATGAACTGAGTGATTTTTAGAATCTCCTCGATGAAATCGTATGGATCCTCGCCCACCTTCGACCCCGTGAACTTAGGAGGACACATCCTCAAGAAGTCTCTGACTCGAGCCGTCGTTGCATTGACATTTTACGGAACATGTGCAATGGCCTGCGGATTGACCTAAGCGGTCAAGGCCTGCGCAAGCATCTGGATAGCTGCCCGCAACTCGGCATGGGCAACTGGCTCTGGTGCCTGGGGCTCCTGAATAGGTGGGGCCTATTGATGCCCATGATCATTGCCATCTCTGTGGCCTTCATTGTTTTCATTCCTTCTACCTTTCATTCTTCTGGGGGCTATGATTTTACAATTGCGATTAGCACGAATTAGAAGAATAGAAGGACTTATTATCGCATGACATAGATCCTCAAAAAAGGGAACATTTCCTAAACGTCTCGTAGCCTCTTCATCATAAGTGTGGCGCGCTTCACACCCATGAAAAAGACTCTACTTAATGCTGCTTTCAGACACCCTAGAACACTTCAAACCTATGTCTTTGATACCAAGTTTGTCACGACCCGAATCTACACCCGGATCGTAAACACGGGACAAGGAGCCCTGGGAGACCCCAAGTCGACCCATGGCATGAGCATACATCTATTTATTCACATAATCCGAAGACTTAACATAAAACATAGAGGAAACATAAACGTGACATAGCATACCATGACATCCGAAATCACTAGACATACACATGCTGAGTACTACACACTGTCTGAAAGCCTCTACTACATGCGGTGGGTTAATGGGACACTCCAACTAACCTGGAAAGTACTGAAACATTAGTAGCATGAGTTTTTGTCCAACGTCCCTTGGAACATGAGGACTCACCAGTAAGCTGAAAGTACACTCTAAAGGGAATCTAGTTATGAGGATGAACCTAAGAGCCGAAACCTATATCATAAGATGATACAACATAGAAAGTATGCGGTCAGTACGTGGAATGTACCGAGTATGCAAGGTAAGTAAAATAGATATTTAAAATGTATAAAAGATCATAAATTATCATAAGATTAGGAAATCATGCTCATATCGTAAACATCGTAACATAACATAAGGCGCAAGGTTTTCAAAACTTTCGTAATACAATGTAATCATAATCATAGGAGAAAATATATATTTAACATGACTTGAGACAAAGTACATGATCATAAACATGCATAAAAGGAACAGTGGGAGATTCTCTTATCCGACATACCCCATATGAGCACACATGAAGTCCAACTTGTAAACCTAGTGGGGAGACTGT
The DNA here is from genome assembly GCA_035772735.1 of Datura wrightii. NCBI lineage: Eukaryota > Viridiplantae > Streptophyta > Magnoliopsida > Solanales > Solanaceae > Datura > Datura wrightii. The sequence goes on from JASDFA010000003.1 coordinate 101,097,275, forward strand.
TCGTACCTTGCCAAGGGTAGAACCATGAAAGTGTGATATCAGCATGAAGAGGGCCAACTGGGCCGGGGAAAGTTACAAGGAAGGTCCCAACATACCTACGGTGGCACGTAGTTTATGAGATTCGGGGCAGTACCTGGGCCCCGAACCTACTCGGTGTTCGATACTACTCCTAAAACATATATAGTGCTTAGAGTATAACATGCATGAATTCATGGGCTAGTTAAATCATGATAATCATAAACATACTTGTACATACGTGTACTAGCCATGACATAAGGCTAGTGAGTCGGCCAAAACATATTTCGTGAATCATAGGTTTCATACGTACTTGTAGATCTTGCATATAAATTGAGAATCACTAAATCATTATGGGTAATTGAATACATTCATATTTCAAATCGTAAATCACGTTGGGCTTATAAATATCATCAATTGAAGTAAGGATCATAAATTGATTTATTATGGATCATGCTTAGATAGGCTCAATTTAATAGAAATTGAAACCAACAATTAAATAATCAAAATAATTATAAAATCTAATCTAATTTCAGAAAATGTAATGTAAATCACACTTTAGAATCACCCATTTGTGAATCATTAGTTTTTCATAAAATAATTGTTGGAAATTTTTCATAGAATACTAAGGGATAGGCATGGGTGTGAACGGGAACACCCATTCATAACCCTACATACCTGAAAATAACTGATTCTTACTCGCCCTTGAAAGACCAAGAAGGAATTGAAAGGATTTGAAGAAGAAAGCCTTGAATCACCCTTTGATCACCTCTCTATACTCTTGCATGCATGAATGAGGAGCTAGAATACATTATCCTTATAAAAACCCACCTTTCATAAGCTACAACGACGTAGTTTAAGGTTTTATAGCATGAAAAAGTCAAAAATGCCCTTAATGAATCTTCCCTGAAAACTGTCCAGGTCGGTCAAACGAGTCGTACGAACGAGTCGTTTGAAGGAACAACGATTCGTGGTATGGCTCGTCGTAAGCACTGCTGAGAACTAGCCTACAGAATCAAACCAAGGATAGACAAGACGACTCTTCCTTTGGTCCAACAGGTCTTTAAGTCGACCGTTGTTTGCCCCTTTGAATTTTCTGAACTCCTTCACAACGGGTCTCACAACGACTTGTTGTTACCTCTAACGGGTAGTTGTGTCCATCCATTAAGCCCACTAGAAATTTTGACCATTCAGATGACGAATGCTGAAAACATGTCATTATTCCTCATGACGGGTCATTAGGTGGCCCGTTATGTCCCCATATGCTAAGGCCCACTCCACGACTACAAACTACGACTCATTGTTTCCTACAACGAATCATTACATAGGTCATTGTTTCCACTGCCACCCAAGACTCTTGAAACCACAACTGGCAACAACGGCTCGTGGTTTCCAACCACGAGATGTTACACCCCTCTTTTTGAGACATTTTCCCCCAATTTCAGCAGTTTTAAATTTTAACTCCCGAGTCTAATCTTAGGCACTTCTGGGGTATTACAGACTTGTAATAGGACTGTATGGGTTTTACGTACTTTTTATACATCCTTGGAAGGCTGGTAGGACTCATACCATAGTCCTATGAGTCATACAATGCATCGATGATTTGTCTTTGAGAATCTGACAACTTTTGAAGTTTTCTACGAGTGTTGTTGTATGCCTCGTACTTTCCCCCTATGACTCGTACTGCTAGTTGTATCTGAAGTTCTGCCAAGTCTAGAAGAATTACTTGAAGCTCACCGTGGCTCATGGTATGGGTAGTATGTGGTGGCTATGATCCAAGGGTCTACCCGTACCAAGAGACTGCCTCATGCAAATTTCTCTGAAGAATTTCACAACTCCAGTTACGGCTCGTACCATCTTGGTATGGCTCGTACTGAGAGTCGTACATTGCCTTCCTCTTATTCCAGCCTTTTGACTTTCACCACGATTCTCAGTATGGCTCATCAATCAGGGTACGACTCATATTGAGACTTATAGTTGGCTAATTTTTTACATTTTTAAGCAATTTTTGCAAATTTTTTCTCCAACACCTATCTCCCTAATATCAAAGTAAAAGTACCTCATATCCTTATAAACGTACCTAAGTCCATGCTATTTTCTCAGTTTTAAGCATCGAAAGTGCTATAAACTCACAACACATCAACACCCTCAACTTAAGACTTTTGTATGTCCTCAGATAAAGAAAACAAAAAAAACTAAACACGATGTTTAACTAGAAAATAAACGTAGGATATTACAACCAACAATCACCCAAAACTTTGCACCATAAATCAAGCAACTTTTGACCCTTTTCCCCGTGAGCCAAATCAGCACATGCACATTAAGCAACCACAAAACATGATAAGAAGGGATCAAGATATGTCATATAACTATTAACAGATAGTCAATTCATCACCAATGCTTTTCACACAGACCACTGGTAGAATTAAACATAAAACATGTACCCTTACATCAAAGGAAGTCCCCCACTCATAGATATAGTAAAATATAAAATATGGGACTGAACAAATAAGATTCTCACTCTCACAAGAAGTTCTAAATACTGCATATCGGATACCATAGGCTTGCCCTTATTTTATCTACTTCGGTTTGTCAGAAGGTTAGGCTAGGATCACCACAAGACATGCTTTGGCTTGTAATATAGGCTTTCAGGTTGGGTAGGTAGAGATGGAATCTTTTGAGTGAATAAACCCCTCCTTGGCACTACCTACATGTGGCTCCATCTTTTCACTTTTTCACCCTTTTTACTTTTTTCACTTTTTCCTCCCTTTTCACCCTTTTTCTGCAATTATATGAGTGTGGTGTGTTTCTTCAAACTTTTCATGCATCATTCTCTTTTTTTTATATCCTTTTCAATTTTTCTTTCTTTTTCTTTTTCTTTTGTCACACCACACCTCATTTTTCACCTTTTTCTTTTCTCTTCTTTTATCACCTTCCCAAGATTTATGCACCCCTAATCTAGCCACCCTCAACTTAGGTATTTTTTCTATATTGATGTTCACAATGTCCAAGGAGGGACCAAGGCCAAAATAGGTTCATTATAAAAATGGGTACGGTTAATTGGTTAATCAAAGAAAAATGATTTATTTGAGGTTCAAAATCGAGATCAAGGGAATCATATCATTTTGGTAGGATCATTTAAGATAAAAATGGGTTATAAAAAATGGCCTGTGATCCTTTCCTTACCAACCATCCTGAAACTTATGTAAAGACCAATCGGTCAAGTTTTAGATCCTCTACGCATTATTAAATTAGGTATGAGACCTCACTCACTCATGGCACATGCCTTGCATTCACTCTACCTGTCTGATTTATACATGGCTAACAAAAACTATTCATGCCAATACATTAAATAACATAAAAAGATCCACAAAATTCATGCTTTGCAATCAACAAGCACATAGCTAATGATAAAAAATTTTAAAACAGGGTCAATTTTTACAAATTCAAAACTAGTGTAATTTATTGGCTGAATACTCCTAAGATACTTTCTAATTAAACAAAAAATCACAAAAATAAAATCCTAAACATGTCAGTTCTACTATATAGCATACCGGAGGGAAAAGAAACACGGAAAGAAAAACCCTCGAGGAGTCAAAATGAAATCCCAAAATACAAGTACACCCCCTCCTCTTTTGAAAGAGCATGCTTTATCCCGAAGCATAGAATCTAAAGCAGAAGGAAGGGAACATACCTGCGGCACACTAAGCACTCCTATGATCCTGCGGAGGAGGTACGTCCGCTGCAATCATGGTGTTGGTGGTGGCCGGTGCACTCACTAGTGTATCAGTAGGGGGAGTGGCTACCCCTTTAGTAGTAACGGTCACCTCTACGACCTCTGGAATCACTGGGGCTGAATGTGGCTGTCCCGAAGGGTCCCTGCCACTCACAACCTGTACTTGGGCCATGGTGGAGCTACCTGCTCCTTTAGTGCTCTCAAGTATCTCTGACTGATGCTCATCGTGAGTCTACTGACTCTCCAATCTTGCCTGCTTGCGCTCTCTCTTTTCTCTTTTTCTCTTCTTCTTTGGGGTCTCGTCTCCAAAATCCTCATAGAACCTCTTTTTCCCTTTCTCCTTCTCAACTCCTGTAAGCTCCCAATAGGCTGCTAGATCAAGCTCCTCATCAATACCAAAGTTGAGGTCATAAAGAGTGGGGGCTGCTATGATTGCCGGCTGCCGCGATGACAACGCTGGGCCACTTGATTCCGAAGAGCCCTCAACTCCTCATGGAGGCTACCTATTTTAGTCTGCTCGATCATAAGCATGTTGAATATGCTCTTAAAACCAGCTAGTCTAGTGTTTAGGACCTATGAAACTATCTCAATCTCAGCCTTTACCCAAGGTTTGATGTTCTCCATCATCGATCGAACCTTCTTCTTTGCTATGGTCAGTCCCTTGGCCAGCTTCTGGAGAAATTCCTGAGTCTGGCTGGGGAGGCTCATAGGTGGTGCGATGAAGGTTCTACAAGCTGCGTCTGAATGATCATTATTTGTAGCCGATGTCTTACCCTACTCCTGTGAAGTGGGGGCATTCACCTATGCGCACCCAACTATCCGTGATAATGGGACTGCGGTAGAAAGTCGTGCATGACTTACCGGGTTCATCTCATATCAGATTAGGCCAATATCAGTGATTTGCTATCCTCCGATTAGGTGCTCCTCATCACGACGCACCTTGATACCCGCCTCTGTGCATAATTTGATTACGAGAGTCGAGATTGGGATGGTAGTGCTCAATCCCATAGCCCGATCCCGAATCTCCTCTACAATGACCCTCGGGATATTATGGGGTATTTGGACACGATACAAGCCACCAAAGCTTCTATATTTGCGCTGAGGGTATTTGACGACTCTTTTCGCGCATACCACAAGCGTACGGGTCGTGCCAGTAATATAGTGGCTCTTTTTCAGAACCGGAATGTCGAACCCACAGGGACTGGACCCATTCCTCTAACTATCTATTCCAAGTGTGATATTAAACACCGAAAATGTCGATTATAGAAGTTGTCGAGAAGGTTTAATTAAGTCTATTTTTGGTCAACGACATATTCTGAATTCACTCTAGGAGCAACATAGAGTTAAAACCAGATAATCATGCGCTATTACAATTGCAATGGGTTAAGTATGACACTATCAATTGTCGTCTCACATAATTAGAATTGCATGTTCAGGGCCTTTCGAGCCTATAAACACGACAAACTATCCTCACTGCATCATTGTGAGCGAGGATGCTAATTCTAGTTCATGGGCAATTAATTATGTGGATGTGGTTTACGTGGAAATGAGTAGGGACTCTCGTGCACCTAATCATTTAACTCAACTTAGCCTCACAACTACTTCTTAGAGAAGTGATGTGATAATTCTAAGGCGGTCTCTAAATCATCCCGTTTTATCAACCAAGCCAGGCATTAGGTATATTTCTATCCTAACACAAATTATATCATGAGATACAATCAAGCTCCTTACATTCTCATGTTCTGACCTAGGTAAATGCCTTCTCAAGCAAATTCCCAAGTTAACGTGTATGTTTTCATGGTGATCAATCATAAAAACAACCAATAATCCAGAATGCAAGACAAAACAACAATCAATAACTTAATTCCAACACAATTTCATAAAAACACATCATAATTCATGGCTTCAACCCTAGAGGAAGGGTTCTAGCCATTCATGTTCGTAAAACTACAAGAAACTACAAATAAATTAACATACTTACAAAAATTGGTAGAAGAGAAGGGAATTTTCCAAACCGTAGGTGAGTTCTCCCACTTCTCCCTTCACTCCTAGGTGGTTTTCCAGAATAAAATCGTAACCAAATGATTTTAGGAGCTAAGGGACCTATTTATGGTAAATGAGAAACGTGCACAATTTAGCCTATTGTGGAATGGCTCTGTGTCACGGAATGTATCGCGGAGCACTGCCTCCGTGACACGGAGGTAACGCGGAGGCTCTCAGGAAATTGCCTCCGGTTTCCAAAACTGCCGAGTGTCACCGCGCTGCTGGCGTGACACGCTGCTCATGCAGCGCGTTGGCCTTGCTCTGTCGCACAGCTAGCCTAGCGTGGCATGGCGCTGGCGAGCTGGAGCCTGCCTGCCTTTTGCCTCTTCTCGCGTGCCTAGCATGGGCGTGGCACGACGCTGGGCGCGACACATGCACAACGTGGAACGCTGCCTGGCGCGGCCAGCCTTGCCATGGCATGCTCCTTGCCAACTTTCGCCAATTGCTCCCGACTCCATTCCTCTACTTCACCAACTTATGAATTAGTTCCTCAAATTCATTAAAACCTACAAAACCAAGACTAATCATGTTGGTTAGTACATGTATTCACATTTATATAAAATTACATGAAAATGTATATAATAAATTAGATAAACAAGACTAAATTAAGATATAAAGCATCACTCGGGCATGCTATTTTTGCCCGAGATCACAAGCCCACACTTAAAGTCTTGTTTGTCCTCGAACAAATCTTTTACATTTCATGCATATGGAGACTCACACATAGCTAATTAAGCAAAATAATTCAAGCTACGACTATAATGATTATTTAAGATGACAAGCTAACAATAGAGCATGCACGATTTAATCATTGAAATGAAATACAACTCCGCTAAGACTTCTTAACCTCACGAATCGACTCTCAATCTTAGCAAACTCATACGAATCAAATGATCAAGAAATACAACATGAATTATATCCTTCATTCAACATGTGCCCTCACAGGAAGAGAGTTACCCATTTTCACACGCAAAAACTTTTTAAATCACAACATGTGTGGGTACATGAATAGAATTACGCTCACTCTCACAAAGAATTCACATGCATCATGTAATGACCCATAAGCTTTCCCTTAGTGTTTTATTCCACTAATTTAAGGATGTATGAATGTAGGATCAAGTAGCACTTTTTAGGTTGTAATGTAGCTAAGGACGGGTAGGTACTATTATGGCCAGTAATAGTGACTAACTTCACTAAGTGCTTTTAATACATCACGCCCTCCTTACGGACTTCCCTTCTCTTACTTCACCTTCATCTCTTTTCAGCTTTCTTTTTCCTCTTTTGTTTCCCCATTTCTTTAGGCACTCTTAGTTTATTAGTAAGGAGTTCTATAAGTAACTTTTCATTAATTTATTTTCTTACTCCCTACTAATACTCAACCATATTCAAACAAGTGCACCCTTGACCTTTCTCAACTTTTACAACTGCCATTTTTCCTTCTTTTTCATTCTTCTCACTCCTTTACTCTTTCAAATTTTTCACTTAAGCGCTTAGGAGTTTTGGATCAAATTCAAGGCTAATGAAAGAAAAAGGATTAAGCTTATGTTGCAGCTATCAAAGAATAGGCTCAACGCTCAATGGGGCTAACTAGGATTAATTATTCAAGGTAAGTAAAGTGAGGGATAACATATTTGGCTCATTCAACGAAATGCCTAAATCATCTCCTACAATTCACATCCTTCATTTCGTTTTATAAACACACCAGGCAAGTTGTAGACACTCCATAATAGCACATAATACTCGAAAACCTTACACTCATGGCACATGCTCAAATCAAGACATATTTAGCAGACTCTTAATCAGCTAATCACAAGAATTCAAACATTATTCTTCAATCATATCGAGTCAAATTCAAGAGCCTAAGTGTCTCACACAAAGTTATAAACTTGCATGCTTCAACACTGAACATACTTGCATGTTACACTCATTTATAGCACATAACAAGAACATCAAGCCGTCAATTAGCTACGGGTTCAAAAATCAAACTTATTGACTAATTTTCCTCAAGACGGTCGTCATCCATCCATCGTCGGAAACAATCCCTAATAATGACTAAAAACATTATATACAGACAAAGAATTTTTTTTTATTCTTCGGTTCAAAGACCCCCCGTCGGAAAAGAACCGAAAAGAAAAACCAACGGGTGATGAAGTCATGCTTGACTCACCAAAAATTTTCCAAATTTTTCAAGTTTCTCCCAAGCATTACATTCACCAAAAATCGTTAAGCACAAAAATTTTGAAATTTTTCTCACCCCACACTTAAATCATGCTATGTCCTCATAGCATCAAATTAAAATTTAAAGGATGAGAAATACTCCCTGAGCCTCTATGCCAAGCTAAAAACATGATTTTCTTCAAGTTCTCATAGGTGGGTGTTTGACCCCACACTTCTTCTATTCCATGCTTTTTAGCTTCCTCTTCAACGGGTACTCAGACTTCCCTCCTTTTGTGCTTAACTTTCCACCAAAAACACAAACACAATGAAAATGACAAAATCAACACAAACCAAAGATCATAAATTGTACTTGGGTTACCCTTGGGTTGCCTCCCAAGCAGCTCCTAATTTTTCGTTGCGGCATGACGTGGACTGTCCTTTTCAGGACATCCTCATACGTGGGTTCTCTTTCGAGAACCATCTCCTTTTATTTTTCTGTTTAGAGGGAACAACCTCCACTCTGTTCCTCTCCTCCTCCAACTTCTTCACAATTTGAAGCCCTTTATCAGATTCGGGCTGAACAATTGTCATTGCCTTTGGCCCTGCACCTGTGGAATCCTCCACCCCACACTCATCCTCTGACAACACACTAACCTAACAAAGGTTTCTATAGTGTGTGGATGGGTTCAGTTCTTAGTATACGCGGAAGAGTTCTTCTTCTTCCTCGACCCTCATTTTCAGGGTCCCTTCTTTCAAGTCGATCACCGCTCCTTCGGTGGCCAAGAATGGCCGTTCTAAGATTAAGGGTACCTGGTCATCAACCTGAAAATCTAAGACAATAAAATCAGCAGGTATAATAAACTTACCTACTTTGATGAGAAGGTCCTCTATTATTCCATCAGGTGTCACTCGTGACTTATCAGCCAGCTGCAGCATCAACCTTGTTGGCCTCGGTTTTCCCAACCCTAGGGTGTTGAATAATGATAGGGGCATTAGGTTAACTGCTTCCCCTAGATCACACAAAGCTCGTAGCACCTCAGCTTTACCAATTTGTATGGGGAGGGTAAAACTCCCTGGGTCTTTTAGCTTCTTCGGGATCTTGCTCAATACCCGATGACTGCACTCCTCAGTCAGTGCTACAGTCTGAGCATCCACCAATCTAACTTTGTTCGCCATCACATCTTTCAAGTATTTAGCATTCTTGGGAATTCCCTGCAAAACATCAAAAAGAGGCAAATTTATGTGAAGTTCTTTGAAACTCTCAAAGAACTTTTTAAAGCATTCCTCCTCCTTGCTCTTTCTGAATTTCTGAGGGAATGGTGGTGGTGGTCTTTGTGCTGGCTGCAATGAAGATTGTGCATTTTGTTTCCCAGCACTCTGATTATCTCCCATGTTGATGGATGGTCCTGGTCTAACCAACTCCGGCTGCACCTCCTTTCTCAGCTCTTTTGGCACTGCATTAGCTAATTGCTTGCCACTTCTCAGACTGATGGCATTGATTTATCGGGGGTTGGGATCTGTGTCACTTGGTAGTCCCCCCTGCGATCTCATGTTTTGAGCAGCTGCTATCTGACCCACTTGTTTTTCAAGATTGCGGGTGGCCACTTACTGATTCTTTAAGTCTGTTGCCATCCTCGCCTGATTTTCCGCTAACTGAGTCTGGGTCTCCATGATTTTCTGCAATGTTTCCTCAATGCTACTACTCAATTGACCATCATTCTGCCTATTCTGCTGATACTGCTATTGTTGAGGTTGCATATAACTCTGCTTTTGGTTTCCACCCCAAGAAAAATTCGGGTGGCCCTGCCAATTTCTGTTGTAGTTGTGTCCAACATTCTAATTGTTCTGCTGCACATTCCCAACAAAATTGACTGATTTCGAATTGGATCCACAAGATTCTGCAATGTGCCCATTATTACCACAAATTTCACACCAACTCAGAGCTTGCTGAATTGCATTAACCTGGCCCTGTTGCTGGTTCATACTCAGTTTATTGAACTGAGTCATCATCTGATGCTGAAACGAAGCTAACTGCGCTACCAAGGCATTCATTCCATCTACCTCTATCAAACCCTGATCTCTTTCCTGCCCCTCTCGATTACTCACTGTGCCACTCTGGATTTCCTTGAGCAATTCTATTCAACAAAGTGTACAACTCATCATACGTCTTCTCTAAGGCTTGCCCACTCGATGGAGAGTCTAATAATATTTTTGTGTGTGGGTCTAAACTTTCTAAAGAGGTATGAGCCAGCACTTCATTTGATTGCTGGTGATGGGGACAGTCTCTCAACAATGACTTGAATCTTTCCCAAGCCAAATATAAGTTCTCATCAAGCTTCTGCTTGAAACTGAGTATTTCACTTCGCAGCTTTGCAGTCTTGCCTGAAGGAAAGAATATGATAAGGAACTTCTTAGCCAAGTCATCCCACAAAGTTATGGAGTTCGGTGGCTCAGCCTTCAACCACTTTTTCTCCTCTCCCAACAATGAAAATGGGAAGAGGGTCAGTCGGACATAATTTGTGGACACGTCGGTGGGGACAAACGTGTCACTAATCTCTAGAAAGCTCTATAAGTGCTGCTGCGGGTCCTCATGTGCCATCCCAGTGAATTGACCACTAGAATGTAACAGCTGCACCATGTTCTTTTTAAGCTCAAAGTTCCCTCCAGGCTCCGGTTTTCGGATACTAGAGTTCACATTAGTCGCTTGTGAGTTTGCCACTTCGCGAACTGGTCTAGCCGCCATTGCTTCCGATGACAATTGTGCTTGTCCCGCAGGTGGTTGTTGTTGTACCTTTTCTTGAAGTCTCTTCAGCTTTTTCTCTAGAGCTACTCTGCTTTGCAAATGGATTTGACATTCAGGTTCAAGCAACGGTTCCACAAGCTCTCTATTTTTAGCCAGCTCGACAGGATAACCTGTCACCTGCAAATAATCAGACTAAGACCAAGTTTCTCAACACTTAAGGAAATTTAAAAATCACACAAAAACAGAAAAATTATCAAAACTTTGCCGAGTCCCTGGCAACGACGCCAAAAACTTGACAACTCTTTTCGCGCATACTGCAAGCATACGGGTCGTGCAAGTAATATAGTGGCTCTTTCTAAGAACCGGAATGTTGAACCCACAGGGACTGGACCCATTCCTCTAACTATCTATTCCAAGTGTGATATTAAACAACGAAAATGTCGATTATAGAAGTTGTCGAGAAGGTTTAATTAAGTCTAATTTTGGTCAACGACATATTCTGAATTCACTCTAGGAGCAACATAGAGTTAAAACCAGATAATCATGCGCTATTACAAATTGCAATGGGTTAAGTATGAAACTATCAATTGTCGTCTCACATAATTAGAATTTCATATTCAGGGCCTTTTGAGCCTATAAACACGAAAAACTAGCTTCACTGCATCATTGTGAGCGAGGATGCTAATTCTATTTCGTGGGCAATTAATTATGTGGATGTGGTTTACGTGGAAATGAGTAGGGACTCTCGTGCACCTAATCATTTAACTCAACTTAGCCTCACAACTACTTCTTCAAGAAGTGATGTGATAATTCTAAGTCGGTCTCTAAATCATCCTATTTTATCAAACCAAGCCAGGCATTAGGTATATTTCTATCCTAACACAAATTATATCGTGAGATACAATCAAGATCCTTACATTCTCATGTTCTGACCTAGGTAAATGCCTTCTCAAGCAAATGCCCAAGTTAACGTGTATGTTTTCATGGTGATCAATCATAAAAACAACCAATAATACAGAACGCAAGACAAAACAACAATCAATAACTTAATTCCAACACAATTTCATAAAAACACATTCATAATTCATGGCTTCAACCCTAGAGGAAGGGTTCTAGCCATTCATGTTAGTAAAACTACAAGAAACTACAATTAAATTAACATACTTACAAAAATTGGTAGAAGAGAAGGGAATTTTCCAAACCGTAGGTGAGTTCTCCCACTTCTCCCTTCACTCCTAGGTGGTTTTCCATAATAAAATCGTGACCAAATGATTTTAGGAGCTAAGGGACCTATTTATAGTAAATGAGAAACGTGCACAATTTAGCCTGTCGTAGAATGGCTCCGTGTCACAGAGTGTATCGCGGAGCACTGCCTCTGTGACACGTAGGTAATGCGGAGGCTCTTTGGAAATTGCCTCCGGATTCCAAAACCGCCGAGTGTCACCACACTGCCGGCGTGACACGCTGCTCATGCAGCGCATTGGCCTTGCTCTGTCGCGCAGCTGGCCTAGCGTGGCACGGCGCTGGCGCGCTAGAGCCTGCCTGCCTGCTGCCTCTTCTCGCATTCCTGACATGGGTGTGGCACGGCGCTGGGCGCGGCACACGCACAGCGTGTCATGCTTCTTGGCTCGGCCAGCCTTGCCATGGCATGCTCCTTGCCGACTTTCGCCAATTGCTCCCGACTCCATTCCTCTACTTCACCAACTTATGAATTAGTTCCTCAAATTCATTAAAACCTACAAAACCAAGACTAATCATGTTGATTAGTACATGTATTCACATTTATATAAAATTACATGAAAATGTATATAATAAATTAGATAAACAAGACTAAATTAAGATATAAAGCATCACCCAGGCATGCTATTTTTGCCCGAGATCAGTATTATCATTTACTGTCAGGGCCAATCAGTGGTGCACTAACGTCTAGCAGGCTTTTTCTATGAAGTTCAGAGATTTATTTGTACTTGCCACTAGTGACCCATTCTGCCTATTCTTTGTCCTCAACAATCACTCCGGACAACAATTGAATTTGCCTTCGCCTCTCGTCAAAACTCAGCTTCTTGATCTATTTTAAGGCCTCCACCCGATAGTCATATTCCGGTGTAGCATGTGGTGGTATGAATTGAGGCCCATATAATACCCAAGCAATAGTGTGCTCGGATATATCCATATATCATCCTCTTACCATGACACTCTTTAGCTTGTGCTGATCTTTCAACTTTTTCCCTTTTTTCGCTTTCTACTCAATGGACAAATAATTTGAGTAAAACTCTCGGATGATTTCCAAATTGTATCGATCTAGGGATCTATCCATCCAATCAAAACCATAGAAGCTAAATATTTGCTTCATCTCCTTCACTTCGTTCATTGAATTGGTGAGGTTACGCGACTCTTCCTGAATGCTCCCCTAGGTTGGTTCTTGGCGGTGAGAGAAATGCCCTGTTCATGTATTTTCTAGGATCCTGGTACTCTCCATGGAATGGTGTGATTATCCCTAGGCGGAGTCTGCTCCTTCTCAGCAATGGATGGCTCCTCCTCTGATCAAAACTCATTGTCTACATCACCAGATTGGGCCTCCTCGGACCCCTCTTCTTCATCAAAGCCATTTACAAACTCTTCGGCTCTTTCCTCCGCTCCCTCCTCATACTGGGGAGCACCAGCAAATGTGGCAGTGGCCACCACGGCCTAGGCTTTATTCTTTGCCCTAGTGGTTCGAGTCCCGTCATTATCAGATGTATCGACCTGGTATTCCTTTACTGAACCACTAGGGGAGTTGCCTGCTTGTTCGGATTCGTAGGTCTCATCAATCAATGCCCTCTGAGTAGTTTCCTTGTAGGATTTTCATTTTTGCGTCACTATATCTATGGAGAAAAAGGGTTAAAATTCCAAACTTGAGAAAAAGAAAGCAAGAGAAAGTCCTCTGTAATTTATCACGGGTCTACAGTACGGGTCGTATCTTGGAGGTATGATTCGTACTGAGACTCATAATATCTCAGGTCAATTGATAACGCTCAAACCACACCTCTTACTGAAGTGAGAAGTAGATGTTGTCAATAAAGAACCCAACTAGAGGTTGGGGTCAATCCCTTAGGGAATAGGGAGACTAGATTATAGCCGGTAACTGAACTTGTAAGGTAGTTACTTCAAAATAGGGGGATTCTAAAGAAAATCAATAATAAAAGAAAATATCACAATTCTGATGTTAAGTCAATATCAAAGGATAACTAGGGTTTGTGTTCCCCATGGGTTCATAACTGCTTTAGGTATACATTTGTGATTATCACCAATACTTACTTATAGAACTGATAATTTAGGTTCATTCAAATGACCGAGCAATTCCTATCGAATGAATATACTCAATCACTCACCAAGTCTCATGAGCGGTTTCAAACTATCCGTTATCACTAAGTTCCAGATTTAACTATCCTGTGACCACAACTCAAGTTAATACAATGATCATCAAGATCAAGGCTCCGTTGTAATTCTCTTTCCCTAATCTCTACCTCTTCGACCAAAGCAAGTAAAGAATTCGGGTACTTCCTAACATTGCGCACCATTAAGAAACGTTTAAGTATGAAGAGAATACAATATAAGTGTTTGTATTGGTTTTAAGATCACATTGTGTAACCCTATCTTGTTACTTCACCATAGTTCCCACAACCCTAGCTATGGAGATTTTTAGCCTCTCATAGTTGCAAGTTTGTGATTTGCATTCATGATTAAGAATAAAAATCAATACTTACAATAATTATTAAGAAAAAACACTTCCTTCAATTACTCCACTAAAATCTTGAAAAACAAGTAGCAAGAACAAGATGAATTCAAGAACAGGTTGATCACAAGTTAAGACCAACTCAATTCTCTCTCTCTCAATGTTTCTACTCTCCGAAACATCAAACTGACGTCCCTTTTTAAAAACAAAACCTAAAACATATTTATATACACACAAGAATCCTTTTCCAATGCCAACAGGGTGAATTTCCATATCTGTCACCTGCAGTGCTACGACTAGACCTACGATCCGTAGCATGCTCCTATGACCCGTAGCTTCCTCTCATACAATCTCAGTTGGCTAAATTCTTGCTAAGTGTTGGATCTAGGTATGACTCATACCATCAACTAACGACTCATACTGAGCTCTCGTACTTTGAATCAGAGATTTTGAAGTTTTTTTTGAAGTTCATCACGACTAGAATGGTACGACTCGTACCTTCGTCTTATGAGTCATACTTTCTTCTCGTAGCAGGAGTCAGACTTAGATGCAATTCTTCTGTATTTCATCACGACTTCCTTATCACAACTCGCATAGGCTTGCTACGAATTGTACTGGGACTCATGGGTTGCATCTGCTCAGCCTTAACTTTAAGCAACTTCTCAAGGCCACCAGTACGACTCGTAGGTCCTTCCTACAATCCGTATTGTGGTCTGCACTTTTTGCTCATTTTTCACTTTTTAAGCTATCTTTTGCAATTTTCAGTTCCAACACCTATTTATCCTATAACAAAAGGAAAAGTACCTCATATCTACATAAATACACCTAAGTCCATGCTGTTTTCTTAGTTTTGAGCATCGAATGTGCTTCAAATCCACAACACATCAACACCCTCAACTTAAAACTTTTACATGTCCTCAGGCAAAGAAAAGAAAAACTAGAACACGACGGTCAACTAGGAAATAGACTTAAGATACTACAGCCAATACTCAAACAAACCTGCACTTTCTATACAAACTCTATTGACCCTTTCTCATGGAACCACATCAGCTAATTCATTACAAGTGACCTCAAAACATCATAAGTAGGGATCAAAATATGTCATCTAGCTATCAACAGGCAGTCATGTCATCACCAATGGTTTTTCAAACAGGCCAACAGTAAAAGCAAACATAATCCATGTACCCTCACACAAATGAAGTCCCCTCTTAGATATGAATTGTCAAACATAGCATGGGACTAAACAAGTAAGGCACTCACTCTCACAAAGAAGTTTCAAGTATTATGTGTCAGATACCATGGGCTTGCCCTTATTTTCTCTGCTTTGGTTTTTCAGATGGTCGATTTAAGCTCACTATAGGACTTGGTATGACTTGTAATGTAGACTCAGGGCCGGACATGATAAAGATTGAAGATTTTATAAGTGACTATTCCTTCCTTGGCACTACATACATTGGTTACACCATTCACCTAATTCACCCTTTTATTCTTTCATTCCCTTTTTCCCCTTTTTCTTCTTTTTATTCACATTTGCATGGGTGTGGTGAGTTTTCACTTTTTTTTAGCCTTTTCAAAATTTCTTTGAGCTTTATTTTTCAACATTTACAGCATTTTTCATCCTTTTCTTTTCATCTCACCACACCTCATTTTCCACCATTTCTTTCTTTTCTTTTCTTTTCCTTTCTTCCATTCCCACCTTTTATGCGCCCCTACTCTAGCCACCATCAACTTAAGCATTTTTCTTATGTTGAGGTTCAAAATATCCAAGGAAGGACTAGGGCCAAAACAGGTTCATTACAAAAAAAGGGTACGATTAATCGGTAAATCAAAGAAACATGGTCTATTAAGGCTCAAACTTGGGATCAAGGGATTCATGCAATTTTTGATAGGTTAATATAGTCTAAAAGTGAGCTAAACAAACAATGGCCTATGATCATATCCTACCAACCATCCTTAGCCTATGTAGAGACCAACCAGGCAAGTTCTAAATCCACAACACAATACCGAACTGACTAATATACCTCACTCACACATAGTACATGAACTATTTTCACCTCACCTGTCTGGTTTATGATCTTGGGCAAATTAATATGCCCAAGTGATATTCAAATGTGTCATTTTGCCTTGTTTATCTATCGATGTTTGCATATTCTCATGTGAATTGTAATAAAATGTGAATTTATACTAACCAACATGATTAGCGTTGTTTTGCAGGAAAAATATAAAGTTATGGAGCTAAGATGCATGTTGGGAGAGATCGGGATTGGACTCGGAAGCTAGAAAGGGAAAAAGCACAAGGAAAGCACGAATTAAAGGGGCTCCGCGACGGAGCCGTGTCACGCTGCCATCGCGGATGCATTCTGCCTGGATGCGGAAATTTTGCCAAATTCCAATGAAGGTGCGCGTTGGGGCCGTGGCACGTTGGCCTAGCCCTGCATTGCACGCTGTGCCACGTTGGGCCTTAATACCTGGACGACCGAATTCCAGTGAGGGTCCGCATTGGTGGCGTGTCACGGAGGCAGTGCTCCGCGATGCACTCTGTGACACATTGCTTGTTATTCCGGGAAAAATTCCCACTAGTATAAATAGAACACTTAGGTTCATTTTTAATTATTCTGACTTGGTGGAGCAAGAACATGGGTTACAGGCAGTTGAGGGGACGAAAATCTCAGGGTTTTTCTCTATCTCCTTCTTCTTTATTTCAACTGCTTGTATGATTAATGATCTTGGGCAAATTTATATGCCCAAGTGATACTCAAAAGTACCATTTTTGCCTTGTTTATCTATCAATGTGTATACATTCTCATGTAATTGGTAATAAAATGTGAATTTATACTAACCAACATGATTAGCATTGTTTTGCAGGTAAAATGTAATTTCGGGAAGCTAAAATGCATGTTGGAGGATATCGGGGATGGACTTGGATGAGAGCAAGGGACAATACATTGGACAGCATGAAATAAAGGGGCTCCGCGATGGAGCCGTGTCACGCTGCCATCGTGGAGGCCTTCTTCCTGGATAGGGAAATTTCGCCCAAATTCCATAGAGGGTACGCGATAGCTCCGTGGCACGGTGGCTTGGCTCCACGTTGCACGCCGTGCCACGTTGGGATTTATTTCCTGGACCCCCAGTTCCAGTGAAGGTCCGCGTCCGTAGTGTGTCATGGAGGCAGTGCTCCGCGATGCACTCCGTGACACGTTGCTTGTTATTCCGGGAAAAATTCCCACCAGTATAAATAGAACACCTAGGTTCATTTTTCAATATTCTGACTGGGTGGAGCAAGAACGTAGGTTACAGGCAGTTGAGGGGACGAAAATATTAGGGTTTTTCTCTCTTTCCTTCTTCTTTAATTCAATTGCTTGTATGTTTAACACTCATTTAACGATGTTTAATCCACAAATGAGTGGCTAAATCCTCTTCTTGTTGAGGTTATGAACAATTGTAGTGAAATGGATTGTTGATCATAGTGGTTTTTCATCTTTTCTTCCATGTTGTTCTATTAATTCTTGTTCTTACTGCATTAATGTGTGGCCTACGTTAATGTATATCTAAAAAGTCCGGTTTCACTCGAGAGAGCAAGAAATTGGAAAGTTGTGAATTAATAGGATATGATCTTTACTTGATTTGGGAAAATTGGGAATTGATTTACTTTCACGATAGAAATATACCTGAAAGTTGTATTAGTCAATTTATGAACCGGGTTTGTATGGCTAGAACATGAATTGCATTTAATCACAGAAATGTAGGTGGATGGTTCATGATTCTTAAGTGAGGTTAATTACGAGAGTTTTAATCTCCTGGCAATAGTTCTTGGCTAGAAACTGGAGGAAAAGATTAACCAAATTATGTCGATAATTAATTTCATTACATGTTCGTTTAACCTCAGCATGCTCTCATTCATAGTTCAGACTCAAATTAGATAGTTATTTTAGATTTAGCATAAAAATTATAAAACAAAATATCAAACTTTTGGTTACACTGTTGTCTGCATTTTTAGAATCGAAATATAGTACACTTGAGCAGATTGCACTTCATCCCAGTCACTGTGGGATCGATACTTGACTTACTTAAGCCACTTTACTACTTGTTCGACCACGTGCACTTGCGTGTAGCTTTATACCCATAGCAAAAACCAGCCGAACAAGTTTTTGGTGCCGTTGCCGGGGACTTGGCAATTGGTGAATTTGTTTTAAGTGTTAATTTACTATATTTTTATTTTCTTAGTGTTGACAACTTGGTCTTAGCCTGTATTTTGCAGACTTAATTTCTGTTGAACACTGGCAAGAGACAAGGAGCTGGTGGAATCGTATATAGAGCCAGAAAGAATTTTTCACAGTAAACGGAGAGAAGCTCTACAAAGAAAGCTGCAGTTGCTCAGACAGACGATCATGGAGCAACAACAGAATCCACCGGTAGTACAGGCAGTGTTAGTGCCCGAAGCTGTAGCAGCTCGGCCGGTTCGCGAGGTGGCAATCCCACATGCTAATAATGTCACATCTAGCATCCGCAAACCTGAGCCAGGAGGGAGGTTTGAACTTAAGCGGAATATGGTGCAATTGCTGCACACTAGCGGGCAGTTTACCGGTCTCCCTCATGAAGATCCACAGCAGCATCTCCAAATTTTTTTGGAGATAAGTGACACTTACATCCCCGCTGGAGTGTCATCAGATTATGTCCGGCTTACATTGTTCCCATTCTCACTATTGGTAGAAGCCAAGAGGTGGTTGAAAGCTGAGCCACCGAATTCTATTTCTACGTGGGATGATCTTGCAAGGAAATTTTTGATACGGTTTTTTCCCTCCGGTAAAACAGCAAGACTTAGAAGTCAAATTCTAAGTTTCAAACAGAGAGAGGGAGAGAATTTATATCAGGCCTGGGAGAGATTCAAGTCCATGTTGCGGGATTGTCCTCATCATCATCAGTCCAATGATGTGCTGGTGCACACTTTTATAGAGGGTTTGGAACCCCACACCAAAATATTGCTAGACTCGGCAGCTGGAGGACAAGCGCTGGAGAAAACTTATGAGGAGCTGTATACCTTGTTGAACCGCATTTCGCAGGGCAATCCGGAATGGAATGCTGATTCATCAAGAGGCAGGACAAGGAAAGCAGCAGGAGTGCTAGAAGTGGATGGGTTTACAGCTATTGCTGCACAGATAGTTGCATTACAAAATCAACTTAACACCCACTTCAGCAACATGACAATGAACCAACCTCAAGCCCCAGTTAATGCAGTGCAGCAGATGTGGTGTGAAGTGTGTGGAAGCAGTGAGCACTCAGCTGAGTGTTGTGGAGCCAACCCTGACTCGGTAAACTTTGTGGGTAATATACAAAGGAACCACCAACAGTATGGTAATAGCTACAATTCCAATTGGAGGAATCACCCTAGTTTCTCATGGGGTAGCAACAACCATCAGGGGCAAAGTTCGGGTCAGGGTGTGCAAAGGAACCAAGGAGGGCAGCAGAATTATCAAGCACAATTCAGAAACAACAATGCACCTCCTCTACCACCATCACCCAGCATTGAGGAGATGTTCAAGACTATGATAGCTAACCAAGCTCAATTGCAGGCTGACTATGTGAAATTGGCAGCCGAAGTGAAAAACAACCAGTTAGCTACCAAGGCACTTGAATATCAATTTGGGCAATTTGCTGGAGCCCAAAACACAAGGCCTAGAGGAGGACTGCCGAGCGACACGAATCCCAATCCCAAGCAGGTAAATGTAGTGACCACAAGGAGTGGTTTGCAGCTGAAAGAGGTGGAACCAGAAAGACCTCCTCAGCAATCGGAAGCAGCAGAAGTTGAGAGGGAGCAAAGTACTGAAAGGGGGAAGACTAAGGAAGCTGAATCAGAAAGACCTCCACCCCCGTTCCCTCAACTATTAAAGAAACACAAGGAGGAGGTGTGTTTCAAGAAATTCATGGAGGTGCTGAAACAGGTACATATTAACTTACCTCTTGTTGATGTTTTGCAGGGAGTGCCGAAATATGCTAAGTATATAAAGGATATCATGGCAAACAAAAGTCGGTTGACTGAGTATGCTACGGTGGCTCTAACAGAGGAGTGCACTTCCCGGATTCAAAATAGACTGCCCACAAAGCTCAAAGACCCTGGGAGCTTTACTATCCAGATTACTATTGGGCAGAGCATCCGAGCTCGTGGATTGTGTGATTTGGGAGCGAGCATAAATTTGATGCCGTCATCGGTATTCAGAAAGTTGGGTCTAGGGAGTCCTAGACCCACAACAGTATTCTTGCAATTGGCGGATCGATCCTTAGCCAGACCTGATGGCATTGTGGAGGACGTTCTGGTGCAAGTTGGCTCCCTAATTTTCCTAGTAGATTTTGTCGTGTTGGATTTTGAACCAGACGCGGAAGTCCCATTTATTTTGGAACGTCCTTTCTTGGCAACCGGGAAAGCACTAATTGACGTAGCTGCGGGGCAGCTAACAATGCAAGCACACGACAAAATAGAGGTATTTAATGTGTTTAAAGCCATGAAGCTGCCAGCTATACATGAGGAGCTTTCAACAATCAATGTGGTTGAACATGAAGAAATTCGTCAGATTGTTCAATCTCAAGAGCCATTGGAAAGAGTGTTGACGCACTCCGATCATTTTGGAGATAGAGAGGCGTATGGAATGGTCCAAATGTTGAATGAAGCACAGAATCATCCTAGGAGATAGGAATTTCAATCATTGATGAGGTCTCTAGAACATTTGCTGAAACCATCCGTTAAGGAGGCATCGAAGCTGGAGCTGAAAGAATTGCCTCCCCATTTAAAATATATATTTTTGGGGGAGGATGAGACGTTACCAGTCATCATCTCTGCAGACTTGACGGAGGAACAAGAGAAGGAAGCATTGGGTGTCCTCAGAAAGAGGAAGAAAGCAATGGGTTGGCAAATGTCAGACATTTAGGGTATCAATCCAGCTTTTTGCACACACAGGATATTCATGGGGACAGGAGCCAAACCAACCGTTCAGCCGCAACAGAGACTAAATCCAGCAATGAAGGATGTGGTGAGGAAAGAAATAATCAAGTGGCTTGATGCAGGTGTGGCCTACCTGATTTCAGACAGTGAATGGGTCAGCCCCGTTCAGTGTGTTCCGAAGAAAGGGGGGATGACTGTGGTCACTAATGAGAAAAATGAGTTGATTCCTACCCAAACCGTCACAGGCTGGCGGATTTGCATGGATTACAGGAAGCTTAATGAAGCCACGAGGAAAGATCACTACCCCATCCCGTTTATTGATCAGATATTGGATAGATTGGCAGGACAGGAATATTATTGTTTCCTGGATGGGTACTCTGGTTATAACCAAATAGCCATAGCTCCAGAGGATCAAGAAAAGACTAATTACATGTCCTTATGGGACATATGCTTTCAGGCGAATGCCGTTTGGGTTATGCAATGCACCCGCCACATTCCAGAGATGCATGATGGCTATTTTCCATGACATGGTGGAGGATTTTGTTGAGGTATTTATCGATGATTTTTCTATTTTCGGTAAATCGTTTGCTACTTATTTGCAGAATCTTGACAGGGTGCTGGCTCGCTGTGAGGAATCCAACCTTGTACTAAACTGGCAGCAATGCCACTTCTTAGTGAAGGAGGGTATTGTCCTTGGCCACAAAGTGTCTCGAAAGGGGTTGGAAGTCGATCGTGCTAAGATCGAGGTTATTGAAAAGTTGCCACCACCTATGTCAGTGAAAGGTGTGCGCAATTTTCTTGGGCATGCAGGATTCTACAGACGATTCATCAAAAACTTTTCCAAAATTTCTAGACCACTATGCAGATTGCTAGAAAAAGAGGTAAAGTTTGAGTTGAATGATGAGTGTGTTAAAGCATTCGAAGAGTTGAAGTAGAAATTGATAGAGGCACCTATCCTTACTTCTCCGGACTGGGAACAACCATTTGAGCTGATGTGTGATGCCAGTGATGTGGCTGTGGGAGCCGTATTGGGGCAATGAAAAAATAGAATCTTTCATTCTATTCATTATGCAAGCAAAACGCTGAATACAGCTCAAAGTAATTACACAACCACAGAGAAGGAAATGCTAGCCTTGGTGTTTGCATTTGACAAATTCAGGTCCTATTTGGTGGGTTCGAAAGTTGTGGTGTACACAGACCATGCAGCGATTCGGTACCTATTCAACAAGAAGGATGCTAAGCCCAGGTTGATCAGATGGATCTTGTTGTTGCAGGAGTTCGACCTTGAGATCAAAGACAGAAAGGGGAGCGAGAATCAGGTAGCAGATCACCTATCACGATTGAAAAGCCGGTCGCATGTGATGGAAAGTGATAACATAAATGAAGAGTACCCAGATGAGCAACTCTTGGCAGTTGGGGAAGCTGAAGTTCCCTGGTACACAGACATAGTCAACCTACTAGTGAGCGGAGTCTACCCACCTGAGGCATCAAACCAGCAGAGAAGGAAATTGAGGCATGATTGCCGGCACTTTGTGTGGGATGAACCATACTTATTTAAACAAGGACCAGATCAGGTAATGAGAAGATGCATCCCAGAGAGTCAGATTGCAGAGGTGTTGAGGGGCTGTCATTCTTCATTGTTTGGGGGTCATCATAGAGTCGAGCGAACAACACACAAGGTTCTACAGTCAGGTTTCTTTTGGCCGACACTGTTCAGAGACTCTATGGCGTATGTCAAAATGTGTGATAGATGTTAGCGTACAGGAGCAATTGGCAGAAGACAAGAGATGCCGCTGCAGAATATACTGGAAGTTGAGCCCTTTGATGTATGGGGCATAGATTTCATAGGCCCATTCCCACCGTCCTTTGGTAATTGTTACATCTTGGTGGCCGTAGATTATGTATCAAAATGGGTGGAAGCAATAGCTTGTCCCAGGAATGACAACAAGGTAGTAACAAAGTTTGTGAAAAAACACATCCTCACCAGGTTCGGAACACCCCGAGCCATTATCAGCGATGGAGGGGCTCATTTTGTCAATGCAAGTTTCAAGAAATTACTAGCCAAGTATGGGGTGCGCCATAAAGTGGCGACAACATACCACCCCCAAACTAGTGGGCAAGTGGAGGTGTCAAATAGAGAAGTGAAGCAGATTCTCCAGAAAACGGTAAATACACAACGGAATGATTGGTCAAGCAAACTTGATGATGCGTTGTGGGCATACAGAACTGCTTACAAGACACCGATTGGAACCTCACCGTACCGACTGGTCTATGGTAAAGCGTGTCATCTTCCGGGGGAGTTAGAGCACCGAGCCTTTTGGGCTGTCAGGAAGCTAAATATGGACTTAGAGATGGTAGGCAAGAAGAGACTAATGCAGCTCAGTGAACTTGAAGAGTTCCGCTGGCATGCCTATGAGAGTGCCAAGTACTACAAGGAAAGAACGAAAAGATGGCATGACAAGCATGTGGTGCATCGCATTTTCGAGCCGGGACAGAAAGTCTTGCTCTTCAATTCAAGATTGAAGTTGTTTCCAGGAAAGCTGAGGTCTAAATGGTCAGGACCATTTGAAGTGGTAAGAATGACCCCGCACGGGGTAGTAGAGTTGTGGCAAGAAGATCGGAGTGCCACGTTCTTAGTAAATGGCCAGAGGTGTAAGCACTACTGGGGGGAGGACGGTGATCGAGAGAAATCGTCCATCACCCTAGAGGACAACTGAGCTTAACGACGTCGAGCCGCGACGGTAAACCAGGCGCTGCACGGGAGGCAACCCGTGAAAAAATTTTTTCTTTCTTTTTGTAAAGTGTAAATAGATTTTTCTTTTTCTTTTTCTTGATTTACTACAAAAAAATTTTAGTTTTAGTTTTTGTTTTATTTTTATTTAGAGTGAAACCTATAATTCTAACCAATTTTGTATGGTGAGATGAATTTCAGGTCAAACGGAGGAAAATATGCACGGAATCGCAAAGGAAAAATTGAGGTATGAAAATTAACAAAAAGTGGCAAAACAGTGAGCTGGGTCGATAACTCCGTGTCACGGAGGTGAACCTCCGCGTTACCCTCAGTGACACGTTGAGGTATAATCCGTAATTTTTTAAAAAATTTCCAGAACAGGCTCGCGATGGCTCCGTGTCACGGAGGCAGTGCACCGCGATGCACTCCGTGACACGTTGCCGTGTATATCGCGACGGGTCACACCGGGTCGCTGGGTGACCCGCGCGATTTTACTACTTTTTAACCCCGAAAAAACCTCCCTTTCCCTTATTTTTCAATTACTCCGTGACCAAAACCCCCAAAACCCATCCCCCTTCAACGTGACACGGAGTAGGCTAAGAAAATCATCAAATTTGCGTAAATTCTTCAACTTCAAGGTATGTTCTTCGATTCCACCTCAATTCTTGTTGAATTTCTTCGATATTGAGCATGTGAGGTGAGATAAGGTTGCCCTAAGTAGAAATTAATCATGAATTCAATTTAATTGTTGTTGATGAATGTTCGAAATGTCGTTATGATTGCTTGAACTCGTTAATTGCATAAATTAATCGAATTTGCTTGATAATATCATTTCTAGGGCTTGTTTTTGAATGTGAAGTTGAAAATGTAGTGAGCTTGTGAATTTCATGCCGGGATGTGCATGTTGAATGAGATGAGTCGATGTACTAATTGTTAGGATGTTAATAGAACGACGGATTCTCGGGTTAGAGGAATATTGAAATTGTAAGAATTTGGTTGGTTGTATAGGTTCGTGTAGATAAATTTTTGTTGTTGTTTTTGTTTCTTTGTTTTTCCTTGCTAAGTGCGATGGGTTAAAAGGTTAGCGATGGTAGTGATTGTGATTAGCTATACGAAGTCTGAGTAGTACATAGAATATATACCGTCGAATTTTTCGAACGCACTAAGAATGATTGTATAGTTGGTTATGGTGTGTTTATAAGTATGATCTTGCCGTATTGTTGTAACTGTAGCTAAGGACTAAGTGTGGGGTAACCTAGCTAAACCCGACCTTAGCCGAAGTTAATATCCATTGGCTTAACATTGATCTTGTCTACTTGGGTTGACAGGTAAAATGGCAAGCAGGCAAGAGAAAGGGAAAGGCGCATCAACTTCGGCCGCCGGAAGGAAGCGAATCAGACTAGGCACAGCAGTCCCAGCAGCACCAGCAGTTCCACGCGGCCAACGCCACCAATACGGAACAAGATGGGTGAAGGATGAGGGGAAAAAGTGGTACGCAAAGCACAAAGAAAACAAATATTTCCCCGAGGAGCATATAGCACAGGAACCATTGGCACAGGAGTTCCCTAGGATGGTACACCAAATCGAGGCAGCTGGGCTCAACTTCATCTTTGAAGAGCCCAAAGAATGCAATCTGCACTTGGTTTGGGAATTCTATGCCAACTGGATCCCGACGATCAGAAGTCACACCATCAAAATCAGAGGGCAAATAGTCACCTTGGATCCCCACAACCTCAATGCCATCATAGGAGCGCGGGACACAGATGCCCACGTACTCCGACAGCTGAAAATTACCCCACCATATGCGGACATCAGACGCACATTGTGTGGGACTCGATCGACAGCTAGATGGAGCAGACACAAAGAGAGGGGCTACCACCAGACTTTGCCCTATTCACAGATGAACAAGGAAGCCAGAATATGGCTGAAGATTGTCTGTTCCTGCCTCATCCCGGGGGTACATATGACAGATGTAACCCGGGATCGTGTATGCCTGGTGTACGCCCTGATGAAAGGGCTGGAGATCAACGTGGGGGCGGTAATTATCTCCGCCATGAAGAGAGCCCGGTTGCATCAGGGGCACAGGTATGACTTTGGTGGACTATTCACCACCTTCCTCAGGGGCCTAGATGTCGAGGAGGAGGCCCTTGACTATATCCCGCAGATGGAGTGGTGGGCCTCAGATGTTACTAAAACTAAGGCACCCGACACCACCCATGGGCCAGTGCTTACACTTGGCGAGCGACATGCTCGTGATGATCAGTATATGGCTCGAATGTATGGGATGCAGATGCTCCAGCTGAGGATAGGCGGGAGGCTGGTGACAGAGGAGGAGCTATGGCAGCTCGAGCTAGACTACCCCTTCGGCGAAAACGCCAGGGCTCTATGCCGAGTGGGGCCAGCATTTGTAGAGCCCACAGATGATGATGTCCCCACAGATGAGGAGACACGTCGGGAGGACTCCGATGTGGAGTCCGACGAAGACGACGGGGGTGATTCAGACATGGGAGATGAAGCAGCAACACCCGACGAAGAAGTGGAATACTTTGATTGATCAGGGAGTTC
Source organism: Datura wrightii (assembly GCA_035772735.1). Classification (NCBI taxonomy): domain Eukaryota; kingdom Viridiplantae; phylum Streptophyta; class Magnoliopsida; order Solanales; family Solanaceae; genus Datura; species Datura wrightii. The sequence goes on from JASDFA010000003.1 coordinate 101,123,914, forward strand.
CACCACCCCATTTTGTGCTATTTTAATTTTTGTGAACACTGGAGACAGTGTTCGAACTAAGTGTGGGGTTGGAGTAGTTAGGTGCTGGGCTGGGCTGTTATGTATGTATGCTCTAATCTATTGTCGTGCATGTGAAATTCTGTGTTCCCTGTGATTTGTGAATTGTTAAAGTGTTGTTCTGTATTGTAAATTTATGTGAAATTGATGTGTGTTGTTGAATGTTGCTAGCTAATTCTGTACATATTTTTGTTATCGAAATGATCGATATTTTTAAAATATTTTGTACATATTTTTTCTATCGAAATGATCAATATTTTTGACATTTTTTTACTTCTTGGGTTTCTCGGCGTTTGTTTTCAGTTCTTTTACTGAGAATGGTCCCATTGAACCGAAGTCATAGTAGTGACTGTTCCCTATGATGGATGGATGACGACCGTCTTAAGGGAAATGTAGTCGTTAGGAGTAGTTTTTAATTATTTTTCAGTTTTTTTTCTTTGGTGGGTTGCATCCCAAAACCTGTAGTTACTGTATGGTTGCGAAATTCTGGTTGCGTGTTGTACATGATATTTAAAATGCAAAGATGATTCGTATGAAAGCATGCAAATTTGTAAATATATTTAGAAACCTAGGCCATAGAGTTCGATTCAGTGTGATTGAGGCTTAATGTTTGAATTCCTATAATTAGCTGATTGAAGAGTCTGTGAATACATCTTGAATTGAGCATGTGCAAAAAGTGTGAAGTGAGGTGTTGTTATTCCATGCTATTGTGAAGTGTCTAGAACTTGCCTGGTGTGTGTACAAAACGAAATGAAGGAGGTGTATTGTAGGAAAGGATGTAGGCATTTCTTTGTTTTAACCGAGAGTTTCTATTTTTGCTTGTCGTACCCACCTTGATTGTATACCCTAGTCAGCCCGTTGAGCCTTTAGCCTATTATTTTTTTCTTTTTGTCAAAAAGTGTAAACCAAGCTTAATCCCTTCTTTTCATTAGCCTTAAAGTCTATACAAAACTCTTAAGCGCTTAAGAAGAGAAAATCATTTTTCCAAAGTGTCAAAGAGTGAGAATGGTGAAAAGAAAAAGAAAAGCAGAGTGATAGAAGAATAGAAATGGTTGAAGGTGCACTTGCTATAAATAAACTATAATGAAGGTGCATGAATAATATTTGTTGTTGTGTCAAGTGTGCTTAATACGATGGGCCAAACTAAAGAAAAACATCAAGAATAGGATGATGAAAAAAAGAAACAATGTCCATGAGTTGATGGGATGTGTTGAAAAGGCGCTTAAGGATACTAGTGACTATTATTGGCTAACCCAATATTTACTAGTTCCGTAGCTTCCATTACAACCAGTTAAAGTCCTACGTGATCTTACATCGCACTTCTTTATATTAGTGGAGTAATACACTAAGGGCAAGCTTATGGGTCATGACATGATGCATGTGAATTCTTTTGGGAGAGAGAGCGATATTGTGTTTACATGCCCCTGCTTAAAATTTTGTGAGTCATATGAGCAAAAAGGGGAAGATTCTCTTGTGTTGTGAGGGCGCATACTTGATGAAAGACGTGTCAGATATCTTGATCAGCTGATTTGCATGAGTTTGCCAATATCGAGAGTCGATTCTTAAAGTCTAGGAGGTCTTGATGTATTGAAGGTCATTGCATTGATAGGACCATGCATGTTTTCTTGATGATTTGCTGTATTGAATAATCGGTATGACCGTAGCCTTAATTGTCGAACCAAAGTAGCGAGGTTGGGATGTAAATTGCATGAAGTGTTGGATTGTTGTTCGAGGACGAACAAGGATTTAAGTGTGGGGTAAGTGATCTTGGGCAAATTTATATGCCCAAGTGATACTCAAAAGTACCATTTTCGCCTTGTTTATCTATCAATGTGTATACATTCTCATGTAATTGGTAATAAAATGTGAATTTATACTAACCAACATGATTAGCATTGTTTTGCAGGTAAAATGTAATTTCGGGAAGCTAAAATGCATGTTGGAGGATATCGGGGATGGACTTGGATGCGAGCAAGGGACAAGACATTGGACAGCATGAAATAAAGGGGCTCCGCGATGGAGCCGTGTCACGCTGCCATCGCGGAGGCCTTCTGCCTGGATAGGGAAATTTCGCCCAAATTCCATAGAGGGTACGCGATAGCTCCGTGGCACGATGGCTTGGCTCCGCGTTGCACGCCGTGCCACATTGGGATTTATTTCCTGGACCCCCAGTTCTAGTGAAGGTCCGCGTCCGTAGCGTGTCACGGAGGCAGTGCTCCGCGATGCACTCCGTGACACGTTGCTTGTTATTCTGAGAAAAATTCCCACCAGTATAAATAGAACACTTAGGTTCATTTTTCAATATTCTGACTGGGTGGAGCAAGAACGTAGGTTACAGGCAGTTGAGGGGACCAAAATATCAGGGTTTTTCTCTCTTTCCTTCTTCTTTAATTCAATTTCTTGTATGTTTAACACTCATTTAACGATGTTTAATCCACAAATGAGTGGCTAAATCCTCTTCTTGCTGAGGTTATGAACAATTGTAGTGAAATGGATTGTTGATCATAGTGGTTTTTCATCTTTTCTTCCATGTTGTTCTATTAATTCTTGTTCTTACTACATTAATGTGTGGCCTACGTTAATGTATATCTAAAAAGTCCGGTTTCACTCGAGAGAGCAAGAAATTGGAAAGTTGTGAATTAATAGGATATGATCTTTACTTTATTTGGGAAAATTGGGAATTGATTTACTTTCAGGATAGAAATATACCTGAAAGTCGTATTAGTCAATTTAGGAACCGGGTTTGTATGGCTAGAACATGAATTGCATTTAATCACAGAAATGTAGGTGGATGGTTCATGATTCTTAAGTGAGGTTAAATACGAGAGTTTTAATCTCTTGGCAATAGTTCTTGGCTAGCAACTGGAGGAAAAGATTAACCAAATTATGTCGATAATTAATTTCATTACATGTTCTTTTAACCTCAGCATGCTCTCATTCATAGTTCAGACTCAAATTAGATAGTTATTTTAGATTTAGCATAAAAATTATAAAACAAAATATCAAACTTTTGGTTACACTGTTGTCTGCATTTTTAGAATCGAAATATAGTACACTTGAGCAGATTGCACTTCATCCCAGTCCCTGTGGGATCGATACTTGGCTTACTTAAGCCACTTTACTACTTGTTCGACCACGTGCACTTGCGTGTAGCTTTATACCCATAGCAAAAACCAGCCGAACAATTAACACTCATTTAACGATGTTTAATCCACAAATGAGTGGCTAAATTCCCTTCTTGCTGAGGTTAAGAACGTTGTATTGAAATGTGATTATTGATAAATTGGTTTTCATGTTTTCTTCCATGGTTGTTCTATTGATTCTTGTTCTTACTGTGTTAATGTGTGGCCAACGTTAATGTATATCTAAAAAGTCCGGTTTCACTCGAGAGAGCAAGAAATTGGAAAGTTGTGAATTGATAGGATATGATCTTTTCTTAGTTTGGGAAAATTGAGAATTGATTTACCTTCAGGATAGAGATATACCTGAAAGTTGTATTAGTCAATTAAGGAATCGGATTTGTATGGCTAGAACATGAATTTCCTTTTATCACAGAGATGTAGGTGGAAGGTTCATGATTCTTAAGTTGGGTTAAATACGAGAGTTTTAATCCATAGGCAATAATTCTTGACTAGCAACCGGAGGAAAGATTAATAAAATTGTATCGATAATTTATTTCTCTATATGTTCATTTTAGCCTCAGCATGCTCATACTTATAGTTCAGACTCAAATTGTATATTCGTTTTAGACTTAGTATAAAATTAGGAAACAAAATATCAAAATCTTCTTCACACTGTTGTCTGCAGTTTAGAGTTAAAGTTTATTGACACTTGATTAGATTGATACCTTAGTCTAGTCCCTATGGGATCGATACTTGGTTTACTTGAGCCACTTTACTACTTGTTCGACCACGTGCACTTGTGTGTAGATATACCGAAACAGCCAAACAAGTTTTTGGCGCCGTTACCGGGGACTGGCAATTGGTAAATTTTTCTTAAGTGTTAGTTTACTATTTCTTCTTAGTGTTGACAACTTGGTCTTAGCCTGTATTTTGCAGATACTAATTTCTGTTGAACACTGGCAAGAGACAAGGAGCTGGTGGACTCATATTTAGAGCCGGAAAGACAATTTCATCGTCAAAGGAGAGAAGCTCTAGAGAAAAAGCTGCAGTTGCTCAGACAAACAATCCTGGAGCAACAACAGAATCCACCAGTTGTAAGGGCAATGTTAGTGCCCGAGGAGATGGCAGGTAGGCCGGTTCACGAGGTGGCAATCCCACATGCTAACAATGTCACATATAGCATCCGCAAACCTGAGCGAGGAGGGAGGTTCGAGCTTAAACAAAACATGGTGCAATTGCTGCACACCAGCGGGCAATTCACAGGTCTCCCTCATGAGGATCCACAGCAACATCTCCAAAATTTTTTGGAGATAAGTGACACTTACATCCCCGCTGGAGTGTCATCAGATTATGTCAGGCTTACATTGTTCCCATTTTCACTTTTAGGAGAATCTAAGAGGTGGTTGAAAGTTGAGCCACCAAATTCCATCACCACGTGGGATGATCTTGCAAAGAAATTCTTGATACGGTTCTTTCCATCCGGTAAAACAACAAGACTTAGAAGTCAAATTCTAAGTTTTAAACAGAGAGAGGGAGAGAATCTGTATCAGGCCTGGGAGAGATTCAAATCTATGTTGCGGGATTGTCCTCATCATCACCAATCCAATGCTGTGCTGGTGCATACTTTCATAGAGGGTTTGGAACCCCACACAAAAATCTTGCTAGACTCAGAAGTTGGGGGACAAGCATTAGAGAACACTTATGAAGAGCTATATACCTTGTTAAATCGTATTTCGCAGGGAAATCCAGAGTGGAATGTGGATTCGTCAAGAGGAGGAACAAGGAAAGCAGCAGGAGTCCTAGAAGTGGATGGTTTTACAGCTATTGTTGCACAGATAGCTGCGTTACAGAATCAATTCAACACCCACTTCAGTAACATGAGCATGAACCAGTCTCAAGCCTCAGTGAATGTGGTGCAGCAGATTTGGTGTGAAGTGTGCGGGAGTAGTGAACACTCAGCTGAGTGTTGTGGAGCAAATCCTGATTTGGTGAACTTTGTTGGTAATATACAGAGAAACAACCACCTACAGTATGGCAATAGCTACAATTCCAACTAGAGGAATCACCCGAATTTCTCTTGGGGTAGCAACAACCATCAAGGGCAAAGTTCGAGTCAGGGGGCGCAAAGAAATCAAGGAGGGCAGCAGAACTATCAGTCACAATACAGAAGCAACAATGCACCTCCTCCACCACCATCATCCAGCATTGAGGAGATGTTCAAGACAATGATAGCTAACAAGGCTTAATTGCAGGCTGATTATGTGAAATTGGCAGCCGAGGTAAAGAACAATCAGTTAGCTACCAAGGCTCTGGAGTACCAGTTTGGGCAATTTGCTAGAGCCTAAAACACCAGGCATAGAGGAGAACTTCCGAGTGCCACTGATCCCAACCCCAAGCAAGTGAATGCAGTGACCACAAGGAGTGGTTTACAACTTAAAGAGGTGGAACCAGAAAGACCACCTCAACAGTCGGGAGCAGCATAAACTGAGAGGGAGCAAAGTGATGAGAGGGGGAAGAAAAAGGAGGCTGAACCAGAAAGACCACCACCCCCGTTCCCTCAAAGATTAAAGAAACACAAGGAGGAGTCGTGTTTCAAAAAGTTCATGGAGGTGCTTAAATAGGTACACATTAACTTACCTCTTGTTGATGCTTCACAGGGATTGCCGAAGTACGCAAAGTATATTAAGAACATCGTGGCGAACAAAAGCAGGTTAACTTAGTACGCTACGGTGGCTCTTACGGAGGAGTGCACTTCACGGATACAAAATAGGTTGCCCAAAAAGCTCAAGGACCCTAGGAGCTTTACAATTCAAATTACAATTGGGCAGAGTATTCGAGCGCGTGGATTATGTGATTTGGGAGCCAACATTAACTTGATGCCGACATCGGTATTCAAAAAGTTGGGTCTAGGGAGTCCTAGACCAACAACAATGATCTTGCAGCTGGCGGATCGTTCCTTAGCTAGACCTGATGGCATTGTGGAAGACGTGCTGGTGCAAGTGGGCTCCCTTATCTTCCCGGTAGACTTCGTCGTACTGGATTTTGAGCCAGACGCAGAAGTCCCATTTATTTTGGGACGTCCTTTCTTGGCGACCGGGAAAGCGTTGATTGATGTAGCTGCAGGGCAGCTAACCATGTGAGCACACGACAAGGTGGAGGTGTTTGATGTATACAAGTCCACCAAGCTCCCGGCCGTGTACGAGGAGCTCTCGGTGATCAACGTGATTAATCGAGCTGATGTTGACCAGAGCGTTGAGTCACGGGAGTTATTGGGGAAACCACCGGAGAGGTGTAAGCATTACTGGGGTGAGTACGGTAGTCGAGAGAAAACGTCCGTCACCCTAGAGGATGACTGAGCTTAATGACGTCGAGCCGCGAAGGTAAACCAGGCGCTGCACGGGAGGCAACCCGTGAAATTTTTGTAATATTTTAATAAATTTCGTAGAAAGAAGAAAAAAAGAAAAAAAAAGAAAAGAAAATAAAAAAAATGAGAAAAATAAAAATAAAAACAAAATTTGTATTTTATGTGAAACCTATAAATTCTAACCAATTTCTTGTTGTGAGATGAATTTCAGGTTGAACGGAGGATAAATATGCAAAGGATCGCAAAGGAAAAATCGAGGTATGAAAAATAATAAAAAGTGACAAAACAGTGAGCCTGCGCGATGGCTCCGTGTCACGGAGGGCATGCTCCGCGTTACCCTCCGTGACATGTTGAAGTGTAATCTAGAATTTTTGAAAAATTCCAGAGTACTGGCGCGATGGCTTCGTGTCACGGAGGGCATGCTCCACGTTACCCTCCGTGACACGTTGAAGGCAATTTCGAGTCGGGTCACACCGGGTTGCTGGGTGACCCGCGCGAAAATATCCCTTTTTAACCCCTTTTTCCCTCATTTTTTTCCAATTCCTCTCCTCCTCCGCGAAAAACATCCCAAAAACCCCTTCTCCCTCAACGTGACACGGACCTAGGCACACATTTTCATCAAGTTTTCTTCATTTCATCAAATTCAAGGTATGTTCTTCAACTCTATCTCAATTCTTATCGAATTTTTTGATGTTGAACATGTGATGTGAGCAAAACTTGCCCTAAGTAGAAATTGAGCTTAAATTCAATTGAGTTATTATTGATTGACGTTCGTAGTATCATTGTGATTGCATCAACTCGATAATTACATAGCTTGATAGAATTTTTTGTAAAATTGTAGCTAGGGCTTGAATTTGAATATGAAAAAGGGAAAAATTTAGTTGACATGTGAAGTTCTTGTTGGGTTGTGTATGTTGGGTGAGATGAGTTGGTTGTGCTAACTGTTAAGATGCTAAAAGACCGACGGATTTTCGGGGTAACGACATTGTGAGATGCAAGAAATGGGTGAATTGTATAGGTTCATGTAGATAAATTTTTTTTCTTTATTTCTCCTTGCTAAGTGCTATGTATAGAAATGTGAGTGATGGTAATGTTGTGGTTAGCTGTACGAAGTCTGAGTAGTACAAAAGAATTTATACCGTCGAATTCTCTGAATGCACTAGGCATATTTGTTGTGTTTTTGTTTTTATGTAAGTTGGAAATAAGTATGATCTTGTCGTAATGTTGTGATTGTGGCTAAAGACTAAGTGTGGGGTGGCCTAGCTTAACCCAACCTTAGTCGAAGCTAATTTTAATTGGAATAACATTGGACCTGTCTATTTGGTTTGACAGAAACAATGGCAAGTAGGAAAGATAAAGGGAAGGGCGCATCTACATCGGGCACCGGAAGGAAAAGAATCAGACTGGGAACAACTGTCCCAGCAGCACTAGCGGTTCCGCACGGCCAAAGTCGTCAATACGGAACCCGATGGGTGACAGAGGAGGGGAATAAATGGTACGCAAAGCATAAGGAAAGAAAATACTTCCCCGAGGAACACATTGCTAGGGAACCATTGGCACAGGAATTCCCCAGGATTGTCCACAGGATTGAGGCAGCCGGGCTGAATTTTATCTTTGACGAGCCCAAAGAGTGCAATCTGCACCTAATTCGGGAATTCTACGCCAACCGGAACCCGACACTCAGAAGTCACACCATAAAGATAAAGGGGCAGATAGTCACTTTTGAGCCCCATCACCTTAATGCCATCTTGGGGGCGCGGGACACAAGCGCCCATGTGCTTCGGCAGCTAAATATCACTCCACCATACTCGGACATCATACGCACTTTGTGTGGAGCCCGGTCTACAGCACGGTGGAGTAGGCATAAGGAGAGGGGCTACCATCAGACATTGCCCTACTCACAGATGAACAGGGAAGCCAGCATATGGCTTAAGATTGTTTGTTCCTGCCTGATCCCGGGGGTGCATATGACAGATGTCACTCGGGATCGTGTGTGCTTGGTATATGCCTTGATGAGAGGGCTGAAGATCAACGTTGGGGCGGTGATCATCTCCGCTATGAAGAGAGCCCATTTGCATCAAGGGCACAGGTACGGGTTTGGTGGATTACTAACCACATTCCTGAGGAGCCTGGATATTGAGGAAGAGGCCCTTGACTACATCCCGTAGATGGAGAGGCGGGCCTTAGATGTCACCAAAACTAAGGCACCCGACACCACTCACGGGCCAGTTCTTACACTAGCCGAGCGACATGCTCGGGATGATCAGTACATGGCTCGCATGTTCGGGATGCAGATGCTCTAGCTGCGCATAGGCGGGAGGCCGGCAACAGAAGATGAGCTATGGCAGCTCGAGCTAGACTACCCTTTTGGCGAAAATGCCAAGGCTCTATGCCGAGTGGGGCCAACTTTTGTGGAGCCCACTGATGATGATGTCCCCACAGATGAGGAGACACATCGTGAAGACTCCAATGTTGAGTCAGATGATAACGATGGGGGAAATTCAGACATGGGAGACGAGGCAGCGACACCTGACGAAGAAGTGGAATACTTCTATTGATCAGGGAGTTTCACCACCCACTTTCGTGCTATGCTGAATTTTGTGAACACTGGGGACAGTGTTCGATTTAAGTGTGGGGTGGGAGTAGTTAGGTGTTGGTTGTTGTTGTTATTAATGTCTCTGTTCTGTTGTTGTGCTTGAATAAACTTGTGACCCTGTGATTTTTGTGTGTATGTCTGTATTGTATTTAATGTGAAGCTGTTGTGTGCTGTTGAATGTTGTTAGCTGGTTGTGTAAATATGTTTTATCAAAATTATCGATATTTTTAAAATTTTTCATGAATTTTTTTATTTTTGGGTTTCTCGGCGTTTGTTTTCGGTTCTTTTACCGAGAATAGTCCCATTGAACCGAAGTCGTAATTAGTGACCGTTCCCTATGATGGATGGATAATGACCGTCTTAAGGGAAATGTAGTCATTAGGAGTAGATTTCTTTTGTTCAATTTTTTTGTTTTTTTTGTTTGTGTGTATCCCAAACGTGTCGTTACTTTATGGTTGCGAAATTCTGGTTGCGTGTTGTACATGATATTTAAAATGCAAAGGTGATTCGTATGAAAGCATGCAACTTTGTAAATATGTTGAGATACCTAGGCCATAGAGTTTGATTCGGTGTGATGGAGGCTTAATGTTTGAATTCTTGTAATTAGCTGATTGAAGAGTCTGTGAATATGTCTTGAGTTGAGCATGTGCAATGAGTGTGTGGTGAGTTTTCGATTCTTCCATGCTGTTATGAAGTGTCTAGAACTTTCCTGGTGTGTATACGAAATGAAATGAAATGAAGGATGTGTATTGTAGGAAAGGATGTAGGCATTTCTTTGCTTTAACCAAAAGTTTTTTTTTCGTACCCACCTTGAATGTACATCCTAGTTAGCCCATTGAGCCTTTAGCCTATTTCTTTCTTTTGTCAAAAAGTTGTAAACCGAGCTTAACCCCTTCTTTTCATTATACGTGAATTTGATCCAAACCTCTTAAGCGTTCAAGAAAAAAATAATTTTCCCACAGTGTCAAGGAGTGAGAGTTGTGAAAAGAAAAGAAAAAGCAAAGTGATGAAAGGAAAGAAAAGGTCAAAGGTGCACTCGCTATAAATTAAATATAATGAAGATGTATAAATAATCTTTGTTATTAAGTCAAGTGTGCTTAAAGATATGGGGTCAAAAATAAAGACAGACTTCAAGAATGGGAGGATGAAGGAAGAAACAATGCCCACAAGGTTGATGGGATGTATTGAAAAAGCGCTTAAGGAGGCTAGTTGTTATTATTGGTTAGCCCAGTATTTGCTAGTTCCATAGCTTACATTACAACCCGTTAAGTCCTACGTGATCTTACATCACGTGTCCTTAAATTAGTGGAGTAATACACTAAAGGCAAGCCTATGGTTCATGACATGATGCATGTGAATTCTTTTGGGAGAGAGAGCGAAATCTTGTTTATATGCCCCTGCATGTAATGTTTTGAGGTCATGTGATTAAAAAGGGGAAAATTCTCTTGTGTGGTGAGGGCACATGCTCGACGAGAGATTGAATTTTGTGTCGGATATCTTGGTCAGCTGATTTGCATGAGTTTGCTGATATCGAGAGTCGATCATTGAGTCTAGGAGGTCTTAATGTGTTGGAGGTCATTGTATTGATAAGGCTATGCATGTTTTCTTCATGATTTGCTATATTAAATAATCGGTATGACTGTAGCTTGAATTGTCGAGCCAAAGTAGCCAGGATGGGGTGTCAATTGCATGAGGTGTAAGATTATTGTTCGGGGACGAACAAGGATTTAAGTGTGGGGTGAGTGACTTGGGCAAATTTATATGCCCAAGTGATACTCAAATGTGTCATTTTGCCTTGTCTATCTATCGATGTTTGTACATTCTCATGTGAATTGTAATAAAATGTGAATTTATACTAACCAACATGATTAGCGTTGTTTTGCAGGAAAAATATAAGGTTATGGAGCTAAGATGCATGTTGGGAGAGATCGGGATTGGACTCGGAGCTAGCAAGGGAAAAAGCACAAGGAAAGCACGAATTAAAGGGGCTCCGCGATGGAGCCGTGTCACGCTGCCATCGCGGATGCATTATGCCTGGATGCGGAAATTTTGCTAAATTCCAGTGAAGGTGCGCGTTGGGGCCGTGGCACGTTTGCCTAGCCCCGCGCTGCACGCCATGCCACATTGGGCCTTAATACCTGGACGACCGGATTCCAGTGAGGGTCCGCATTGGTGGCGTGTCACGGAGGTAGTGCTCCGCGATGCACTCCGTGACACGTTGCTTGTTATTCCGGGAAAAATTCCCACTAGTATAAATAGAACACTTAGGTTCATTTTTAATTATTCTAACTTGGTGGAGCAAGAACGTGGGTTACAGGCAGTTGAGGGGACGAAACTCTCAGGGTTTTTCTCTATCTCCTTCTTCTTTATTTCAATTGCTTGTATGATTAACACTCATTTAACGATGTTTAATCCACAAATGAGTGGCTAAATTCCTTTCTTGCTGAGGTTAAGAACGTTGTATTGAAATGTGATTATTGATAAATTGGTTTTCATCTTTTCTTCCATGGTTGTTGTCACGCCCCGCTCTGGGGGGTATGACTGGCACCTGGTGCCCTAGTAGGACCTAGACTGTTATCTGGTGAGCCAAAGCACATCTGGTGCTTGGCTGGCTCTAACTCAAATTCCTGGAACCAAAGGGCTATATAACGGCTGTAAACACAGCCTCCGGCCAACAGGCCTATAGCCACCTGCACCTGGAAAACAGCTAACCAGAAACATACTGCTACAGGGGAACCTATGCGGGCCGACAAGGCCACCATGCTGTCTAGTTCTCCGTAACTCAACAATAACATGCTAAATAATTACGTGACCAGCAAGGTCACCACTACTGACTGGTTATGGCCACACACGGCCAACAGGAACAGAAACAACAAATAACTATAACAAGCTGCACGGCCTCACACGACCGGCTCGACTGACCACAGAGAATATATACAGACTGCAAGCCTCTAGGAATAACAATTGAAATGATCGAGATAGGCCCTCTACCTACCTGTACTGTACAACAAGGAAAACGAAATACACCTCTGGAATTCAGTCTCCGGATGACAGGAGCTGAATACTCAATAGCTGACTGGAATCACGAGGGATCGCCTCCTCGTATATGAGTACCTGCAGGCAAGTAATGCAGCACCCCACTGGGCGTCAGAACCATAGGTACTGAGCATGTAAAGCAACTAAAATGAATAACAACAGTAACATGACATATAAGCAGAAGGTAGCTGAGTCTAACTAGCTGAGAATAACTGGGGAGAGTTTATTTATTCTATAACTAAACTGAACATACCTGATGCCGTGTCGTCCCACTGTCTATCAGTATCCAATAGAACAAAGAGGTATACATAATAATACACACAATACCTGACCGACCCCCATAAGCCGGAAGGTGCCAACCAACACACAATCTATTTACCCCTACCCGGGTCTAAACCAACAAAAAATAAGTCACTCCACTCATCTGATAACTGTGAGCTCCTCCTATCGGTCCCCTTGGGTACGTAGCTCAGGCCTTGGCCTTTGACAATAAACTGTGTCTGAGTCCGAAGACTCCTGCCTCTGGCGCAAGTGCACATGGGGTGTGTAATTAAAACTGCCCCTGGGTGCAAGCACGCAACAGGGTGATTTTATAAAAATTTGTATCTGAAACTGCCCCCGGCCACGAGCGCACACAGAGTGTTCTGCCCCTGTAAACAGGGTGGACTGGCTCTGCGCAGAGTAAACTGAACTACCTCTGCAAGCAGGGTGGTCTAGACCGTATTATCATGGTGGTCGGCCATCATCGTCCTCTAGGCGGACGGCATCGCCCAGATGGTGGCGGTATCTGAATCTGGTATCGACACAGCTATAACCCAGGGGCGGTGGGGATGCTAAAGGGACACCCACATGCCATAGCAAGTCTCAACAAACAAATAACACATAGAAATAGCAAGCATGTATAACTGAAAAGACTATCTGGAATCTAACTTCTTATTCTGATCTGTTTCTACACTGAACTGATTCTTACTAATTATACTGATTCTGTAATCTATGTTTAACTGTACGGCTAATCTGTAGCCATGATACTATCTGTCTGAATGGCTAATCTGTAGCCATAACTGTCTGTCTATCTGATCTTTCTTTACTGACTTTTATTATGAAAGTCTGTTTCTTTTATTCTACTACATGCTTGCTAATCATGTAATAGGCTGTACTGAATCTGAAATACTAACTTGCCCTCAGGCGCATACTTTTCTAACCTTCAGACTGAATATGATATAACAACGCAAACTAGGTTTACTGAACTTGCACAATACTTAACATTCAACTCCGGGAATTCTACTACGTAGTTTATTGTACTATACAAGGCTAAGGCTACTAGCTTGCCGAAGGAACTAGCTTTACATACCTTATCCTCGAACTATTCATCTGTCGGACGAGGCTCGGCCAATACTTCAACTATTTCTCCCAACTGCATTCATAAATATGTCAATTAATACTAAATATAGGTTTATTCTAAAGAACAACATCACTTTCGATATAATTATAGCCTAAACTTAGGCTTATCGAAAGACGGTCAAAAACTCGCTATTTTCCAGAAGTCTAGAAGGGAGAAGTATTCACTTCACAGCTAGGAGCACATAGACACTACTTTGGAGCAATTCTACTTACCTTAGCTGGGTAGCTCGACGATTCGTCGGCCGTATTTCACGAAACTAAATCCATAGGAATGCTCGCTTCCGCTAAATACCTCGGTATCTGAGGTTAATTTGGGTTTGGACTGCGTTTGGCAGCATAATCGGACGAAATTATATTACCCTCTTCGTTCTTTTTCCTTTCTCTGGTTTTCCTCTCTGTTTTCTGGAAATTTTACGATTTAAAATCAAAATAAACCGAAGTGGGGCTTTATATACTTGAGCCTGGACAAGGCCAACGTGTCACGGAGCCAACGCGGAGGCTTCACCTCCGTGACACGCTGCCATCGTGGAGGGGCTATGCCTCGGCTCCTCCCGCGATGGTTCGACAGGTTACTCGTCCGGTCTTTTCCCGGGCCTTTCTCTAGCACGTATGGCTTTTAAATATGCTTAACCAACGCGCGAATAGGCCATCTAGGTGCCGGGAATTTTACGGGGTATAACATTCTACCCCCCTTAAGAACATTCGTCCTCGAATGCAAACTTCTATCTAGAGGACTTCTCAACTTACTCAACTTGTTTCTAGAAAAATTTCGGCAGAGTTTCCCCTGTAACATGGACTATCCCAAAAACCTGAAACGCAGAAAAGTCCAATACAGGTACTGCACACAGTACTTTAAGATTTACTGGGTAGCTAAACATCAATCTTTCTCACTTGTTCCTATACAACCATAAGGTACTACATAAGTAATAATACAGACATACCTATCACCTGACTAGGCCTGGAATAGGTTAGGATATCTAGTTATCATATCTTCTTCAGCTTCCCACATCATCTCCTCTCGGTTCCTGTTACGCCACAACACCTTGACAGATGCGATATCCTTAGTTCTCAATCTACGAACCTGCCTGTCTAGGATGGCTACTGGAACCTCTTCATAGGCCAGCTCTTCGGTAACCTGGATATCCTGGACTGGGACTGCTCTGGATGGGTCTCCTATGCATTTCCTCAGCATGGACACATGAAAGACGGGATGAACGGATTCTAGTTCTGGAGGCAAGTTCAACTCATATGCTACTCGTCCTATCCTCCGACGAATCTGATAAGGCCCAACAAACCTCGGACTGAGCTTACCCTTCTTACCAAATCTCATCACCCCTTTCATTGGAGACACTTTCAGAAATACCCAGTCATTCACATCCAACTCCAGGTCTCTGCGCCGTACATCTGCATATGATTTCTGGCGACTCTGTGCAGTCAATAGGCATTCTCTGATGAGCTTTACTTTCTTTTCTGACTACTGAACAATGTCTGGCCCAATTATTGCTGATTCCCCTACTTCGAACCAGCCAACCGGCGATCTGCACTTTCGTCCATATAAAGCCTCAAAAGGTGCCATCTGAATAGCTGAGTGATAGCTATTATTATAAGCAAATTCTATCAGCGGCAAATGCTCGTCCCAGCTACCACCAAAGTCTAGCACACACGCTCGCAGCATATCCTCGAGCGTCTGAATAGTGCGCTCAGCCTGTCCGTCTGTCTGAGGGTGGAAAGCTGTGCTCAGATTAATCTGCGTTCCTAGTCCCTTCTGGAATGATTGCCAAAACCTAGCCGTGAACTGCGCTCCCCTGTCTGAAATAATGGATACTGGCACTCCGTGCAATCTGACTATCTCTCGGATATACAACTCTGCATAATCTTCAGCCAAGAAAGTAGTTCTTACTGGCAGGAAATGAGCTGATTTAGTCAATATGTCAACTATCACCCATATAGAGTCATGTCTGTGCCTGGTACGGGGTAATCCCGCCACAAAATCCATATTCACTGCTTCCCATTTCTAGAGAGGTACAACTATGTCCTGAGTTAACCCGCCTGGTTTCTGATGTTCTGCATTCACCTGTTGGCAGTTCGGACACTGGGCTACAAATTCAGCAATTTCCCTTTTCATACCTGGCCACCAGTAGTTCTCTTTGATGTCATGGTACATTTTTGTCGCACCGGGGTGAAGGGAATAACGGGCGTAATGTACCTCATTCATAATCTGCCGGCGGAGGTCTGAAACATTGGGAACACATAAACGATCTTTACAACGCAGCACTCCATCCTCTGTTACCCGAAATCCTGGCGCCTTCCCTAGCGGAATATAATCTTTAAGCTGAACTAGGTCAGGATCCTCAAATTGTCGTTCTTTCACTTCCACAACTAACGATGACACGGCGGTGTTCTGAATTACCGCTCTACCATCCTCTGCTTCTGTTACACGAACGGCTAGGATAGCTAACTGATGTATTTCCCTGGCTAATTCCCGCTGCTCGGGCTGCAAATACGCCAAGCTTCCCATGGACTTTCGACTGAGAGCATCTGCTACAACATTAGCTTTTCCCGGGTGGTACAGAATGTTCACATCATAATCTTTTAACAACTCTAACCAGCGACGTTGCCGCAGATTCAGCTCCCTCTGAGTGAAGATATATTGTAGGCTCTTGTGATTTGTGAAAATATCAACATGTACGCCGTACAGGTAATGTCTCCACATTTTCGAGGCATGGATCACTGCGGCTAACTCCAGGTCGTGGGTAGGATAATTCCTCTCGTGTTTCCTCAGCTGTCTGGAGGCATACGCAATAACCTTACCATGCTACATCAACACACAACCTAACCCAACGCCTGACGCGTCACAATATACTGAATAACCTTCTGTACCTTCCGGCAAGGCTAACACTGGGGCGGAGGTTAATCTATCTTTCAGTTCTTGGAAGCTCTGCTCGCATGCCTCTGTCCACTGAAACTTTGCTGCTTTCTGCGTCAGTTTAGTCAGAGGTGCTGCTATGGTAGAGAATCCCTCAACAAACCTCCTGTAATATCCCGCTAATCCCAGAAAACTGCGGACCTCGGTCGGAGTGGTAGGCCTAGGCCATGATTTGACTGCTTCTATCTTCTGCGTGTCAACCTGTATACCAGCATCTGACACAATATGCCCCAAAAAGGCTACTGAATTAAGCCAAAATTCACACTTAGAGAATTTAGCATATAACTGGCAGTCCCTGAGGATCTGGAGCACTGTCCGTAAATGAGTCCGGTGATCTGCTTCAGAGCGAGAATACACCAGAATATCATCAATAAACACTATTACGAACAAGTCCAGAAAAGGTCTGAAAATACTGTTCATTAGGTCCATGAAGATTGCCGGGAAATTCGTTAACCCGAAGGACATGACTAGAAATTCAAAATGTCCATATCGGGTCCTGAACGCTGTCTTAGGAATATCTCTTTCACGTACTCGAACCTGGTGATACCCGGACCGCAGGTCAATCTTAGAAAAGTATCTGGCTCCCTGCAACTGATCAAATAAGTCATCAATTCTGGGAAGCGGGTACTTGTTTTTCACCATAACTTTGTTCAATTGCCGATAATCTATGCACATACGAAGTGAGCCATCTTTCTTTCTCACAAACAGAACTGGCGCACCCCATGGTGAAGTACTCGGTCCAATAATATCTCCTGCCCTGACTTATCATTTCCTTAGACTTTCATCCCATTCTAGATGTAACAACATATGAGCTTGATCATGGCCTGCTATTGGCATTCCGCCACTCTTACAATGTGGGTCCACACCCGAGCCTTATGGCCTTACTTGGCATTATATTGAGAGCCCATGACTGTCTGCTGGACCTTATTTCTAGGCCACACTAGATTAGAATTGTTGTATCGGTAATTTCTTAACTTCTCCATAAGCGGATATACTGTGGTATTCTGAACCGCAATCTTACTGTCAGCCCGAGGCTTAATCCTTAATATGATATTCTATCAATCCGGGGGTAATCCTAATTTCCCCACAAAATCTGACATTCCAACTTCTTCCCCTCATCTTGCTTAATCTGAACTCTGGGGTTCAAGGTACCTGCTTTTCATTGTTAATAAGATTACTGGTCAAGTATCAGTTCATACTTCCCCTGACTTGCAGTCAGACCTATCTGATTCACATGACCTCTCACCCTTTCGATATCACAACTGAATCATATCTATAATCTTGCAGGTATATCTTACTGTCTATTAGCGTATATGACGGACTTGGCCTTTTTCTGACTCAAATTTGACTATTACTAGGCATTCATTACTGACAGGTCTTTTACCCCTGCTTCGGGTAAGCTAACAGTCTTACTTTCTCTACTGGCTTATTATCATAAGGGTCTGCACTACTCACGTAATCATAGGGGCTCTTTATACTTTCTAACACTTACTGCTTGATTTGGCAACCTCACCTCAAGTCTTATGCCCCTTACGGAATATAGTCTTTATGATGAATCAGGTCAAGAGGTGGGAATACCCTTTTCTTATTGCTATAATATGAAGACATGGAACTGTACTACATCTGAAAAGACGGATATGGGAACCCTGCATTTTCCTCTCTTTCTTTTCTTTTTTTTTCCCTTATCTGATAGTCTGATATTGTCTGATATCTTAACCAGATTTTATATATCTAATAAATAAGTCAACTCGTATGTACATTATACTTCTGACTTCCTATTCTGACGTTATCAACGTATACTGGGAATAGTACCGATAAAGGTATCACGCTGGGAGGTCTCTGGTACCTCCTCCTACTGCTATAGTTATCATGTAACTAGTTGATGCCCTCTTCTGTTGCTATATCTGATCTTCTGCCTGTGATAGGGTAATGCTAATCTGCCTTTGTATCTATAATCAAAGAATACGGTAAGTTTTTAGGGACTCAACCTTATACTGTACCGCTCTAAAGCACGACTGACTGAGAAGGAAGGGTAACCATCCTATCATGCCTCGCAGCCTCCTGCCTATAGTATGTGGTGCAAAACACATCCATAGACAAGACTCTACTTAGAACGGCTTGCAGACTCCCTAGGACACGACCTGCTCTGATACCAAGTTTGTCACGCCCCGCCCTTGGGGTATAACTGGCACCTGGTGCCCTAGTAGGACCTAGACTGTTATCTGGTGAGCCAAAGCACATCTGGTGCCTGGCTGGCTCTAACTCAAATTCCTGGAACCAAAGGGCAATATAACGGCTATAAACACAGCCTCCGGCCAACAGGCCTATAGCCACCTACACCTAGAAAATAGCTAACCAGAAACATACTGCTACAGGGGAACCTATGCGGGCCGACAAGGCCACCATGCTGTCTAGTTCTCTGTAACTCAACAATAACATGCTAAATAATTACGTGACCGGCAAGGTCACCACTACTGACTGGTTATGGCCACACACGGCCAACAGGAACAGAAACAACAAATAACTATAACAAGCTGCACGACCTTACACGACCGGCTCGACTGACCACAGGGAATATATAAAAACTGCAAGCCTCTAAGAATAACAATAGAAATGATAGGGACAGGGCCCCGACCTACCCGTACTGTACAACAAGGAAAACGAAATACACCTCTGGAATTCAGTCTCCGAATGACAGGAGCTGAATACTCAATAGCTGACTGGAATCACGAGGGATCGCCTCCTCGTCTATGAGTACCTACAAGCAAGTAATGCAGCACCCCACTGGGCATCAGTACCACAGGTACTGAGCATGTAAAGCAACTGAAATGAATAACAACAGTAACATGACATATAAGCAAAAGGTAGCTGAGTTTAACTAGCTGAGAATAACTGGGGAGAGTTTATTTATTCTATAACTAAATTGAACGTACATGATGCCGTGTCGTCCCACTGTCTATCAGTATCCAATAGCACGTAGAGGTATAGATAATAATACACACAATACCTGACCGACCCCCATAAGCCGGAAGGTGCCAACCAACACACAATCTATTTACCCCTACTCGGGTCTAAACCAACCAAAAATAAGTCACTCCACTCATCTGATAACTGTGAGCTCCTCCTACCGGTCCCCTTGGGTACGTAGCTCAGGCCTTGGCCTTCGACAATAAACTGTGTCTGAGTCCGAAGACTCCTGCCTCTGGGCGCAAGTGCACACGGGGTGTGTAATTAAAACTGCCCCTGGGTGCAAGCACGCAACAGGGTGATTTTATAAAAATCTGTATCTGAAACTGCCCCTGGCCACAAGCGCACACAGAGTGTTCTGCCCCTGTAAACAGGGTGGACTGGCTCTGCGCAGTGTAAACTGAACTACCCCTGCAAGCAGGGTGGTCTGGACCGTATTATCATGGTGGTCAGCCATCATCGTCCTCTAGGTGGACAGCATCGCCCAGCTGGTGGCGGTATCTGAATCTGGTATCGACACAGCTATAACCCAGGGGCGGTGGGGATGCTAAAGGGACACCCACATGCCATAGCAAGTCTCAACAAAAAAATAGCACATAGAAATAGCAAGCATGTATAACTGAAAAGACTATCTGGAATCTAACTTCTTATTCTGATCTGTTTCTACACTGAACTGATTCTTACTAATTATACTGATTCTGTAATCTTTGTTTAACTGTACGACTAATCTGTAGCCATGATACTATCTATCTGAATGGCTAATCTGTAGCCATAACTGTCTGTCTATCTGATCTTTCTTTACTGACTTTTATTATGAAAGTCTGTTTCTTTTATTCTACTACATGCTTGCTAATCATGTAATAGGCTGTACTGAATCTGAACTACTAACTTGCCCTCGGGCGCATACTTTTCTAACCTTCAGACTGAATACGATATAACAACGCAAACTAGGTTTACTGAACTTGCACAATACTTAACATTCAACTCCGGGAATTCTACTACGTAGTTTATTGTACTATACAAGGCTAAGACTACTAGCTTGCCGAATGAACTAGCTTTACATACCTTATCCTCGAACTATTCATCTGTCGGACGAGGCTCGGCCAATACTTCAACTATTTCTCCCAACTGCATTCATAAATATGTCAATTAATACTAAATATAGCTTTATTCTAAAGAACAACGTCACTTTCGATATAATTATAGCCTAAACTTAGGCTTATCTAAAGACGGTCAAAAACTCGCTATTTTCCAAAAGTCCAGAAGGGAGAAGTATTCACTTCACAGCTAGGAGCACATAGACACTAATTTGGAGCAATTCTACTTACCTTAGCTCGGTAGCTCGACGATTCGTCGGCCGTATTTCACGAAACTAAATCCGTAGGAATGCTCGCTGCTGCTAAATACCTTGGTATCTGAGGTTAATTTGGGTTTGGACTGCGTTTGGCAGCATAATCGGACGAAATTATATTACCCTCTTCATTCTTTTTCCTTTCTCTGGTTTTCCTCTCTGTTTTCTGGAAATTTTATGATTTAAAATCAAAATAAATGGAAGTGGGGCTTTATATACTTGAGCCTGGACAAGGCCAACGTGTCACGGAGCCAACGCAGAGGCTTCACCTCTGTGACACGCCGCCATCGCGGAGGGGCTCTGCCTCGGCTCCTCCCGCGATGGTTCGACAGGTTACTCGTCCGGTGTTTTCCCGGGCCTTTCTCTATCACGTATGGCTTTTAAATATGCTTAACCAACGCACGAATAGGCCATCTAGGTGCCGAGAATTTTACGGGGTATAACAGTTGTTCTATTGATTCTTGTTCTTATTGCGTTAATGTGTGGCCAATGTTAATGTATATCTAAAAAGTCCGGTTTCACTCGAGAGAGCAAGAAATTGGAAAGTTGTGAATTTATAGGATGTGATCTTTTCTTAGTTTGGGAAAATTGAGAATTGATTTACCTTCAGGATAGAGATATACCTGAAAGTCGTATTAGTCAATTAAGGAATCAAATTTGTATGGCTAGAACATGAATTTCTTTTTATCACAGAGATGTAGGTGGAAGGTTCATGATTCTTAAGTTGGGTTAAATACGAGAGTTTTAATCCATAGGAAATAATTCTTGACTAGCAACCGGAGGAAAGATTAATCAAATTGTATCGATAATTTATTTCTCTACATGTTCATTTTAGCCTCAGCATGCTCATACTTATAGTTCAGACTCAAATTGTATATTCGTTTTAGACTTAGTATAAAATTAGGAAACAAAATATCAAAATCTTCTTCACACTGTTGTCTGCAGTTTAGAGTTAAAGTTTATTGACACTTGATTAGATTGATACCTTAGTCCAGTCCCTATGGGATAGATACTTGGCTTACTTGAGCACTTTACTACTTGTTCGACCACGTGCACTTGGGTGTAGATATACCAAAACAGCCGAACAGTTTATACATGGCTTCACAAAACTACTCATGTTGACAAAATAAATGAAATCCAAAGATCCACAACAATCATCCATGTTTTCACAAATACATAGCTAATATACCAGAAAATTTTTAAACAGGGTCAATTTTTTTACAAAAACCAAAACTAGTGCAATTTTCTTGGCTGAGTACTCCTAAGCTACTTTTTAATTAAACAAAAATAAAGAAAAATAAAAATCCTACACATGCCGGTTCTACTAGATAACATATCTGAGGGAAAAGAAACACTGCAAGAAAAACCCTCAGACGAACCAAAAATCCCAAAAGATCACAAGTACACCCCTCCCCTTTTGAAAAGTTAGCTTTATCCCCGAAGCATCATCTAGAATACCGTAGGGAAGAGAACATACTTGTGGTGCACTAGACGCTCCTATCATCTCGCAGAGGTGGTACCTCCACTGCAATAGTGGTGCTAGCTGTGGCCGGCGCGTCAATTGTATGTCAATAGGGGAAGTGGTCCCCCACTCAGCAGTTGTGGCCGCTTGGATGGCCTCTGAAAATATCTGGGCTGAATGCGGCTCTCCTGAAGGGTCATGGCCATGGGCAAGCTTGGGCTGGGGTGCGGTGGAGCTACCTGCTCCTCTAGCTCTCTCATGCAACTCAGTCATATGTGTGTCATGAGTCTACATGCTCACTGCTCTAGCCCGCTTGCGCTCTTTTCTTTCCTTCTTTCTTCTTTTTTCTCAAACTCTCCTCACTAGCATCTTCAGCAGCTCTTTTATTTCCTTTGTCACTAACTGCGTTCGGCTACCAATATGCTGCCAAATCAATATCCTCATCAAGCTCGGCATCTAGGTCCAAAAGAGTGGGGACTGCTAAAACTATTGGTTGTAGTGATGACAACTCAACTACTTGGCTCCGAAGATCCCCCAACTCCGTACGGAGATTGCTGGTAATAGTCTGCTCTGCCATTCTCTCATTGAAATGGCTCTAAAAACTATCTAGGCGGGCATGTAGAGCCTGAGCTGCTGCCTCTATCACTGACTTGACTCATGGTTTGACATTATCCATCATGGCCTGAATTTTATGCTCTGCCATGGTCAATCTCTTAGCTATCATTTGGAGGAAGTCCTGTGGTACCAAGATGTACCCTGCTTGTGTCTGAGCCTGCATGCTGGGTAGTGGTATAGCTAAGATGTTGGGAGTTGACTCTGAATGACCTGGGTCTGTAGCCGGTGTCTCGCTTTTCTCTTGTGTAATGGGGACATTCACCTGTACGTCCCCTACTGGCTGGGCTGCTGGGATAGCTGTGGGAATCCTGGATCTGCTTACCGGGTTCATCTCATCCTAGATAACGCCTATATCTGCAATCCTTTATCCTCCAATCAATTGCTCATCACCCCGTGGAACTTCTGCCTCCATACATAATCTGAATACAAGACTCGGGAGGGATAGTAGTGCTTACTGCCATTGCCCGGTCTCATATCTCATCGGCTATGATCCTTGGAATATTGATGGGGTAACAAGACATGAGGCATGCAACCAAAGCCGCTCTGTCAGCACTCACTGTGTTGTCGTTGACTTTAGGTGCTAACCGATGGCACACTAGTGTCCAACAGACTTTTGCAATGAAGTTCAGTGAATTCTTGGTCACCCGCTTTCCACTTGTAACCCATTCAACCTCATTCTTTTTCTCAGCAATCACCTCTGCTAGCCATTACAGCTGCCTCTGTAGCTCCTGCACACTCAAGGATCTGATCTTCTTCATTGCCTCCACCCTGTAATCATACTTTGGCATTATCCTAGTAGGCAAGAACTGTGGTCCATACAACAATCAAGCAATGGTACGCTTGGATATATAAACTTCTCGACCTCAGACCATAACACTCTCTAGATGAGGCTGGTCTTTAATTTTCTACCCTTCCTTTGCCTTTACCTCCATTGTGTCCAAATAGTTGGCATAGAACTCCCGAACTGTGTTTTCTGTGTATTGTGTGTGAGTTTTGGCCATCCACTCAAAACCATAGAAGCTAAAAATCCTCTTCATCTCCTCAACTTCATTCAGTGCAGTTGTCAGGATCTGTGGTTCTTCTTGAATGCTTCTCCGTGGCTTATTTTTGGCAATGAGAGAGATGCCTTGTTCATAGATTTCTTTGTCTCCCGGCACTCTCCACCAGATTATATGGTTTTCCATGGGTGGGGTCTGCTCTTGTGCACAAACAGGAGCCTCTTCCTCCGACTCATCACTACCTCTTTCCTCCTCACTTTGGGTCTCTCCTAACCCTTCTTTAGCATTGGAGTCGCTCCCTGACTTTTGACGTTCCTCTCTAACCCCTCTTCAGACTGGCGAGCTTGAGCGGATGTGGTACTGGTTGCTTCAGCTTGGTCCTTTGCTCTCGCCCTAGTGGTTTTGGTTCCATCGGTGTCCGAGTTGTCTACTTGATACTCCTCAATCAAACAAATAGGTGAGTCTCTGGCCTTGTCAGACTCCGAGTCAGTCGGTTCAGCAATCAATCTCCTTTGGGCTTTTGGTTTTTCTGCCCTGCGTTTGTATGTCATTGTACCTGTAGAGAAAGAAGTTAGCATTCCGGTTTTGAAAAAGAGAAATTAGAAAAGAAAGTTGCAGCTTTTCATCATGGGTCGACAATACGAGACGTACCACGAAGGTACGACTCGTAGGAGGTCCCAGATTTTGATCATCTACACTACGACTCGAAGGTACGACTTGTACCATGAAGATACGGTCCGTACATTGAGTCATTTGATGTAGCTCCAATTTAATGTTCTTTTTGAATTTTTCTACAACTCATGGTACAACCCGTAGGTCAATTCCACGAGTTGTACTGAGAGATTTGCTGTGTGACATTGTTCAGTTTTGGGGTACAAGTGCTCAGTATGACTCGTAGTGTCTAACTACGATCCGTACTGTGCCTCAACCTTTGTTGTATTTTTTTTCTTAGTGTGCATTGGTTCTTTTTGTCACATTTTGGGTACTCATAATTCCCCCAGGTTTAGACATGTTTCAAACTCTTTTTAACAGTGCTCAACCCTCCCCTTTTTCTTTTATCCATAACCCGTAGCCAATAACCCCTTAAAAAAATTGAAGTTTCAAACTCAACCCAACAATCGACATTCATTTAAGTTTTCATGAGTATCATAGTTTCAATCCAATAAAATTGTATTTCCTTTTGAACCCATTTCGAGTATCATAATCGACTCACAAGGGCTTGAGTTTTGGCCCCTTCCACTTTTATTCATGAGTGATTGAAGAAATTCAAAGTGGAATACTTACTTGTTTGTTGTTTCATGGACTGGAAATCAACTTCTAGGGCTTTGCAAACTTAGTTCGAGCAATGATTTTTGCTCGATTACTTGGTGATGAGAAGCTACGGGTGTGGGGGACGTTAATTCATTGTGGGTTTGTTGTGATTGCATGGGAGAAAGGTGTAATTTGATGTTTAAATAGGTAGGGATAGATTAAAAAAATTTGGGCCGAATCGGGTTATTTTGACCCGTCACGACTCGTACTACGAGTTGTAGGTAGATCCCACGACTCGTCCCTTGGACTTGTGGGAAAATTGTTAAAGAAAACTTACCTGACGACCTATGAATACATCATACGACTCGTACCATTGACATATGATCTATAGGATGACTTGTAGGTCGGGGCTTGGAATCTTTTTGTTCTGAACCTCACCACGACTGCTGCTACAGCTCGTAGGATCTCATTACGGGTCGTACTGAGAGCCATAGCAACTGATGTTTCAGCCTGTTGTTTTCAATTTTCCCTGCACACTAAGCACACGTTAGTTCAATAACTTGGGTTGCCTCCCAAGAAGCGCTTGATTTAACATCGAGGCACGACGTAGGTAGGATGGTTACTCAGACTTCAGTAGTTCACCACTTGGGTTGCCTCCCAAGAAGCGCCTGATTTAACGTCGCGACATGATGCAAATCTCTTGACTACTCAGAATTTGTGAAGTGATTCATACTCATCCTCCAGTGCTAAGATCACACTAAATTCCTTGGGTTGGTTAATTGTCTTGCAGATGTTGAATGTGAACTCTTCTTAGTTCAGCCTAAACTTCAACAGGCCAACTTCTACATCTACTAGAGCTCTCCCAGTCGCAAGGAATGGTCTCCCCAAAATGATGGGGACCTCATAATCAACCTCGCAATCCAAAATCACGAAGTCTGCTGGGAATATAAATTTGTCTACCTTGACAAGCACATCGATCAGGATCCCCACCGGCTTCTTAACTGTTCTATTGGCCATAAGTAGCCGCATGTTGGTTGGTGTAAGAGTTCCCAATCCTAACTTCTTGAATATAGCCAAGGGAATCAAATATATGCTAGCTCGTAGATCACAGAGTGCCCTTGCAAACTCAACATTGCCAATCATACATGATATAGTGAAGGCACCTAGGTCCTCCTTTTTCTATTCTAAGACCCTTGTAGCTATGGAACTGCAGTGATGCACATTGTCAATAGGCTCATAGTTCACAGATCTCTTTTTTGTCACCAGGTCCTTCATAAACTTTGCATATCCTTACATCTACTCTAATGCTTCGACCAATGGTATGTTCACAGACAGCTGCTTGAGCATTAAAAGGAATTTTTGGAACTTACCATTCTCCACCTTCTTCTTCATCCTTTGGGGGAATGGTGGTGGTGGTCATGGGATAGATTTTCGCACTTGCGTCACCCCTTGATCCTTGGCAAGTTCACCTCTCGGGGCCTCTTGCAACTCACCATTCTCTTTCTCAGCACTTGTGTCATCATTCTCCATTATTTTCTCTTTCTTCCATTCAACTTCAACTGGAAACGGGGGGTCAACTATGGTTTTACCACTCCTAGTCATTACCGCCATACAATGTGCATCGTTCTTCAGATTTTGGATAGTGTTGCTAGGCAGTGTACCCTTTTGTCTAGGGTTCATTGATGCTGACAGTGGCCCAATTTGGTGTTTAATTTTCTTGATGGCATTAGCATGTGATTCCACCTTTTGACCCATACTTTACAAATCACCTCGAATCTCCTTCAACTGATCATCCGTGGACCTCACCTTCTTCAACATCTCAGCCATCATCCTCTCCAACTTTGATTGACCAGCCTCCCCTTCTCATGCATTGGGAGGCACATAGAATCTATCCTAGTCATTGCGATAACCATCATTGCGCCTCCAATCACCTTCGCGCTCATGACCTCGGATCCTATCTCTAAACCCATTTCAATTGTAGTTGTCTCTATATTGGTTTTGACCTTGATTTCCAGAACCTTGGCGCCAATTGTCTTGTTCAGACACTTGGGCGTTGGTTCGAAAACCCGCCACCTAGCTACCCAAAAAGTTTGCCTCCTCCTCAGAATTAGAGTGATCAAATCCTTGCTCCCTTCCTTGAGTACCCACTGCATTAACCTGTTTGGCTCCAGCTCCTATAATACGCTTTGTCAGCAAGTCCAATGATGTGCACATGTGATCCAACTCTTGGTCGCGCTTCTTCTTTTCTTCGTTGGTCTGCAGTCAAACCAACAACATATGTGCCTGCCACTACATCAGCTTCCCTCGTATGCCATTCCCTGTTTTTCTTAGTCACCTTGTCAAGAATGGTGGCAACTTGCTCCCAGGTGTGACTCATCAATGATCCTCCAGCTACCGTGTCTGCTACAGCCTTGGTGCTGTTGCTTATAGACCTTAAAAAATTTCCAACAAACTATCATCTGGAATTTTGTAGTTGGGGCACTTAGTCAAATTCTTTTTGAATCTCAACCAAGTTTCATGAAGTGCCTCCGTCTTGATCTGTCGAAAATTATAGATCTCATCTTTTAGCTGTAACATCCCCGACAATGGCACCACTCTTTGATAAGATCAAACCACACCTCTTACTGAAGTGAGAAGAGGACGTTGTCAATAAAGAACCCAACTAGAGGTTGAGGTCGATCCCACAGGGAATAGGGAGACTGGATAATAGACGGTAACTGAACTTGTAAGGTAGTTACTTCAAAATAGGGGGATTCTAAAGAAAATTAATAATAAAAGCAAATATCAAAATTCTGATGTTAAGTCAATATCAAAGGATAACTATGTTTTGTGTTCCCCATGGGTTCATAACTGCTTTGGGTATACACTCGTGATTATCATCAATACTTACTTATAGAACTGATAACTTAGGTTCATTCAAACGACAGACCATTCCCTATAGAATGACTATACTCAATCACTCGACCAAGTCTCATGAGCGATTTCAAACTATCCGTTATCACTAAGTTTCAGATTTAACTATCCTATGACCACAACTCAAGTTAATACAATGATCATCAAGATCAAGGCTCCATTGTAATTCTCTTTTCCTAATCTCTACCTCTTCGACCAAAGCAAGTAAAGAATTCGGGCACTTCCTAACATTGCGCACCGTTAAGAAACGTTTAAGTATGAAGAGAATACAATATAAGTGTTTGTATTGGTTTTAAGATCACTTTGTGTAACCCTAGCTTGTTACTTCACCATAGTTCCCACAACCCTAGCAGTAGAGGTTTCTTAGCCTCTCATAGTTGCAAGTTTGTAATTTGCATTCATGATTAAGAATAAAAATCAATACTTACAATAATGATTGAGAAAAATCACTTTCTTCAATTACTCCACAAAAATCTTGAAAAACAAGTAGCAAGAACAAGATGAATTCAAGAACAGGTTGATCACAAGTTAAGACCAACTCAATTCTCTCTCTCTCAAGGTTTCTACTCTCCAAAACTATCAAACTGGCGTCCCTTTTTAAAAACAAAACCTAAAACATATTTATATAGACACAAGAATCCTTTTCCTAAGCCAATAGGGTGAATTTCCATATCTATCGCCTCCGGTGCTACAACTTGACCTACGATCCATAGTATGCTCCTACGACCCGTAGCTTCCTCTCGTACAATCTCAGCTGGCTAAGTGTTGGATCTAGGTACGACCCGTACCATCAACTCACGACTCGTACTGGGCTCCCGTACTTTGAATCAGAGATTTTGTAAGTTTTTCTGAAATTCATCACGACTAGAATGGTATGACTCGTACCTTCGTCTTATAGGTCGTACTTTTTTCTCGTAGCAGGAGTCAGAAACAGATGCAATTCTTCTGGTTTTCATCATGACTTCCTCATCACAACTCAGGCCTGCTACGAATCGTACTAGGACCATGGGTTGCATCTGCTTAGCCTTAACTTTCAGCAACTTCTCATGGCCACCAGTATGACTCATAGGTCCTTCCTACGATCCGTACTGTGGTCTGCACTTTTTGTCCATTTTGCAATTTTTAAGCTATCTTTTGCAATTTTCAGTTCCAACACCTGTTTATCCTGTAACAAAATGAAAAGTACCTCATATCCACATAAATACACATAATTTCATGTTGTTTTCTTAGTTTTGAGCATCGAATGTGCTGCAAATCCACATCACATCATCAATGTTATGCCTCTGAGGTATGACTAGTACCATGAACGTACGGTCCATACCACGAGTCTCATGGGGATTCCCTTGAAAAAAAATGTTTTGTATTTTTCCACGACTCATGGTATGACCTATAAGTGTATTCCAAGAATTGTAGGAAGGATCGTACTGTCACTTTTGGACTTAACCCTTTTTAGATTCTTGGTACAATTGCCAGGTACCACTCATAGTAGGATACCATGAGCCGTACTAGGATTCGTACCTCGATATTTTCACAATTTTGGCTTGGGAAAGTCCCAACGAGCCATCCTACGAGTCGTAGTATGAAACCATGAGTCGTAAGGAGGCTTGTGAAGCTTGTCCCTACCTTATTTTTAATTCAGTTTGTAGGAGATTTTAATTTAGTGTTGGGTACTCAAAATTCCCAAGTTCAGGTATGCATTTATCATGTTTTACAGTTACCCATTCCTCCCATTTTTAATCACAACCCATATCTCATGTTTAACAGTTCATTGCACGATTTTTACAAGTTAAATCCCTACCCAATCGCACACTAACTTGTTCACATCCTTGGTCATTGCCCTTTTTAATTTTTCAAGCATTAAGAGGACTCACAGGGATTAAGCAGGTTTGCTTGAAGCACAACAGTCATTATTATCAAATTCAACAAATACACTTACTTTAATGTTTCTTACTTCGACTAGCAAGTAGGACTAGGGTTGGGATTGGGGTTCATGGTGTTATCTGAGCAAAGAACTTTCTCAATCGACCTTGAGTATAATTTAAGGGTTTGAGGGATTCATGAGTTCTAGTCATGAATTGGGTTTTGAGTGTGTAGGAGAAGAGTACGATTTGTTTGAAGTTTAAATAGGTTGTAAGGTAGATTTGAAAAATCTAGGCCGAGTCAAGAGATTTTAAACTTTTTGACCCATCACGACTCATACCACGAGTCCAAGGAAGGCCCTACAACTCATCCCTTGGACTCGTAACAAAGAGTTTGAGAAACTTACCTATGGACCTACGAGTACATCTTATGACTCGTACTATGAAGGTACGATTCGTGCTATGACTCGTAGGACTTTCTTACATGAAGGTCCTTGCTTTGCATAGTTCAAAACCACAGTGAGTACTATGACTCGTACAATGAAGTTACGAGTCGTAGGACCAACCGTTCACTGAACTCATGCACTGAAATATCTCTCTGCTTCTCACCACGACTCGTACTACGGCCCGTACAGTCCTCTTACAAGTCGTACTAAGAATCATAGCACATGCCTGTTCAGCAGTTCTTCTACCACCTATTTTTCTTTCCCATGCACACTGAACACACATAAGTCAATCAACTTGGGTTGCCTCCCAAGAAGCGCCTGATTTAACGTCACGACACGACACAAGTCTCTTGACTACTCAGACTTTGTCAAAGAACTCGGATTCATCCTCTATTGCTGAGACAACTTTGTACTACTTTGGTTGCTTCATTGACTGACAGACATTGAAGGTGACCTACTCTTAATTGAGTCTGAATTTCAATTGGCTAGCCTCCATATCTACTAAAGCTCTCCTAGTGGCAAGGAATGGTCGCCCCAAAATGATGGGGACCTCAAAATCAACCTCGCAATCAAGAATCATGAAGTCCACTGGGAATATCTATCTATCCACTTTAACAAGCACATCGAACAGGATCCCCACAGGCTTCTTCACAGTTCGGTCAGCCATTAGTAGCTGCATAGTAGTCGGTGTGGGATCTCCCAAGCACAGCTGCAAAAACATAACTAATGACATCAGATTGATTCTTGCTCCCAAGTCGCGGAGTGCCCTCATGAACTCAACATCGCTAATTGTACATGGAATAGTAAAGGAACTTGGATCTTCTGTTATACCCTGAAAGCCCAAAGATTAGACCCAGGAGTGGAAACAGAAAAAATTGAAATTTTTGTAGCAGACTCAGAACGAGTCATGAGGAGACTCGTGAGACCAACCCACGAGTCGTAATGTGACTCGTGAGGAAGGCTAGGGAAAAGAAATTAGAGGCTTGAGAAGAGGAGACCCCATGGGCATGACCACGATTCATGGCTAGGCTCCACAAGTTTTTGGGTCAGTCGTGGGGAAGGGGATTAAGAAAATAAAAGGGAAAGGGGCAGTGGACTTGACGGAAGGACCCCATGAGTCGTGGTCAGTCCCCACGATTTTGATTATGCATGTTTATCATTCTTGATTTATATATATATATATATATATATATATATAATTACATATGTTCTAAAGAAGGTTTGACCCAATGTTCGGTCTTCTTATGATTATTAAATTTTAGTTGTGTGTCATTTAATTGAATGTAAAGTTCAGAGATGTTCGGATCATGATTTCAGAAAATGACATGCAAAGCCCTACTCTCAGATTCTTTTTTTATTATATTTTATAATATGCATGTTTTAAATGATTTACTTACTTAAGCGATTTTACTTACCTTGCATACTCGGTACATTCCACGTAATGCTTTATCGTTTCATGGATATAGGATCCAACTCTCAGGCCTAGCCTATTCATAGTCAGCCTTCGGAGTTAGCATCTACGTTGTGGTGAGTTATCATCTCCCGAGGACTAGACTCATTCAAATTTTCTCTATGTCCTTTCTGTTCATCTTTGTTGAGTTAGTTGGGGTCTTGTCCATCAATTCGTCATGTTTGGAGGCTTTTCAAACATATGGATGTATTTAGCTTCAAATTGTGTATTCTGATGTTATGTTAAATCTAGACTTCCTCCATTATTATTTTGTTGGTTCTTCTATTTTATTGACCGAGTTAGATGTATGCTTATGCCATGGGTTGACTTGGAGTCTCTCGGGGCTCCTTGTCTCGTATTGTGATTCGGGCCTTAGTTCGGGTAGTGACAAACTTGGTATTAGAGCCACAGGTTTGAAGTTTCCTAGGGTGTCTAAAAGTCGTGTTAAGTAGAGTCTTTTTATGGGTGTGAAGCGCGCCACACTTGTGACGAAGAGTCTATGATGCGTTTAGGAAATGTTCCCTTCTATTACGACTCTATTTTTTGCCATGAGTTCGACTCTCTCCCTTCCTCTAACTCGAGCTATACACGTGTGCAGAAACATGTCGTCTGAAAACAACAACAGGAGTTAGCCAGCCCCACCAACCAAGTGAGTCCTATGTTCGGGCAGGTTACGGATGAAGAACTTGGGGCCGTAGTCTGAGTGTTGATACGAGCCATGATCACCCAGCGTAGACAACAAGCTATTGCACCTGTGAAACCTACCAAAGAGGCGGCGACTACTAAGGTTGAAGAACTCATGAAGAGGTGCCCACCTAAGTGTGGTGATTCGATTTTTGGTGGAGAGTGCAAGGGGGGAAATAGGAGGGGAAAAAGGATCAAGACTGAGGACTTGGAGAGCTCCCAGCAAGGGTCGAGAAATGGGTGTCTCTCTCAACCTCGTCAAAAGTCACTTGCTCAAGCTTGAGGGTACAAGCCCCGGGTGAGGGAGATCACTTATCCACTTTGAAGGCGTTGTGGCAAGCACCACATTGGAAGGTGCCTGGTGGGTTTATAAGTATGCTTCCATTATGGTTATTTTGGGCACAAGCAAAAGGATTGTTCCATGGACAAACGAGATGGCCAGAAAGGCCGTGCTCCAAATCCCCCTCTAGCAGTTCTATCAAGTTAGTCAGCATGCCCAAAATGTGGTAGAACACACCATATGATAGTGTTTGGAAGGTTCTGACGCTTGCTACAGATATAGGGAGGCCAGGCACATGCGCAAGAATTTCCCTTTTATCAAGTAGGGCGAGGGTAGAGTTGGTGTGCCTATCACTAGACCAGTAGCTCTAGCAAATCACCATCCCAGCAGCACAGATTACCCAGAGTGAGTGGCAGTAAGCCTCAGATGTAGTCCCAAGTATGTTATAAGTTTTCCCCTCGAACCTATTATGATTGTTGGTTCTGAAAACTATTGTAAAAGGTACAAATCCCTTTGTGTATTTTAAGATGAGATTTATTTTGTGGAAGGTAAGGAAATGGTAAGTGTAAGGGCCCAGTTATGTCTTGAGTTTTCTAGTAAGGGAGTTCTATAGATAATACCTGGGGGGAGGTAGTCCATTCTTCCTCTTTTAGATGTTTCCCTTATGTTTTTTTCGATGCTACGCTCGACTTATGCTTACGTTCAGAACCCTAAGATGATAGGCAACCCCCGTCCATTAGCAATCCCAATATTTCCCATTTAGCTTTATGTCATGACCCTCGTATTGTATGTGATCAGGTTATGAGATCGTTCTGTGTGAGGTATATGCCCAGCTTATATTTCCTAAACAATTCGTGCTCATGGTTCTCTTACTCTAAACCCTATGGATGTTCCCCATTATGGAAATGATGGTTAAGATGTGTACATTTAGGATAACTCCCTATCCCCTCCATAGATGCCGGATATAGTTTAGGAAGCTTGGTTATTAGCCAAGCCAGGAAATGTAACAACCCACATGGCCATTTTGTGGTTGTCGATTTGTTTTCCTAGGTTGAACCTTTCCACATCTTTGCTCCATTATTCATGATTTTTGGAGGTGGATAATATCGTTCCCGAGATGACATAATGAGGGTTGGGTGAGATTTTTGATTTTTAAGGGTTTGAAGTGTAAGGGGTTGACCAAAGTCAACAATCCATGTTGTTAAGCTCAAATTTGGATTCTGAAAGCTTTGTTGGTTTCGAATGGTGATTTATGATTTAGTTGGGTAATTTGCATGGGTTACGAGGTGATTCGAGAGTGATTTGAACCTTGGTTAAATTTATGAGCTTTGAGGAAGCTAGGCATGACCACGGTCAACTAAGGGTCAAAAAACCATATAGGGTTAATTTGAGGGTTCCAACCGGTCCAGAATGGGTTTCATGATAGGATTGTGCGTTTGGGTTATGACTGAAGGATTTCAGATGGAATTCGGGTGGATTCAAGCGGATTGCGTATTTGGCCTGAACTTAAGCATAAGAGCAAAACTTAAAGGTTCGGGACTTCAAAATGTTTTAGCAGGCATTGCAGGAGTTTGTTTGGTTGCCTTGATCAGTGGCGGTGTTATAATTCAGAACGAATCAGAATCATCCTCAGTGACTGGTGTGAAAGCTAGACAAGACGAGGATTCTAGCTTGGTGAAGTTGATGGAAGTGGTTTAGGAGCAGAAGATAGAGGTCTTCTCAAAAGGGGGAGATGGTATACTTCGATATCAGGGTAGTTGGTGTGTTCTAGGTGTTGATAATTGGAGGGCTAGTTCAGTTGCATGGGGTGTCCTCGACCATCATGTCAGACAGAGATTTCCAATTTTCTCTCAGTTTTGAAGGTCATTTCCAAAAAGGGCTTGGTACTCAGGGTTATCTCAGCACATCATTTCATCCGCAAATGGATGGCCACACAGGACGGATAATTCAGGCTCTCGAAGACATGTCGAGAGCATGCATGATAGACCTCAAAGGTAGTTGGGATGATCATATGCCTCTTATTGAGTTTTCATACAATAACAGCTATTGTTTCAGAATTCAGATGGCGCCGTTTGAGGCTCTCTATGGGTAGAGATATAGATCTCCCATTGGTTGGTTTGAGATTGGTGAGGCGGCGATGATAAGACCAGATTCGGTTCATGAGATATGGAGAAGGTTCAGTTGATACGGGACAGGTTGAAAATTACTCAGAGTCACCAAAAGTCCTATGCCGACGTGAGAAGGAGAGAATTAGAATTTGAAGTTGATGATTGTGTATTTCTGAAGGTGTTTCCCATGAAGGGAGTGATGAGGTTCGTAAAGAAAGGGAAACTTAGTCCCCGCTATGTCGGCCCGTACCGGATTGTGAGACATGTTGGCAAGGTGGCATATGAATTGGAGTTGTCCTCAGAATTAGATTCTGTGCATCCTTTTTTCCATGTGTCTCTCCTAAAAAAGTGTTTGGGTGATCCAGCTCTAGTTGCCCCGGTGAACAGTGTTGGTATGAGAGACAACCTTAGTTATGAGGAGGTTTCGGTGGAAATACTGGATCGCTAGGTTTGAAGGCGAAGGAACAAAGAAGTAGCTTCAATTAAAGTGTTATGGAGGAATCAACATGTTGAAGGATCTACATGGGAGGCCGAAGGTATATGATGGCTAGATACCCACATTTGTTCTTGATCTTGGGCAGAATTTCATGCCCAAGTGATGCTCAAATGCTTCATTTCGACTTGTTTGTCTATCATTATTGTGTACATTCTCATGTGATTTGTAGTTAAATGTGAATTTATACTAACCAACATGATTAGTGTTGTTTTGCAGGTAAAATGGAATTTTGGGAAGCTAAGATACATGTTGGTAAAATCGGGAATGGACTTGGAAACAAGGAGTGAAAAAGGACATGGAAGATCAGCAAAAACAAGGGCTCCGCGATGGAGCCGTGTCATGTTGCCATCGTGGAGGCACTCTGCCTCAGAGGAAATAAATTTGGCAATTTCTAGTGGAGGTGCGCGATAAGTGATCTTGGGCAGATTTATATGCCCAAGAGATACTCAAACGTATCATTTTCGTCTTGTTTATTGTGCAATGTGTATACATTTTCATGTAATTGGTAATAAAATGTGAATTTATACTAACCAACATGATTAGCATTGTTTTGTAGGTAAAACATGATTTTGAGGAGCCAAAATGCATGTTGGAACAATATCGGAGTTGGACTTGGATGCGAGCACGAAAAAGACATTGGACTGCACAATGTAAAGGGGCTCCGCGATGGAGCCGTGCCACGCTACCATCACGGAGGCACACTGCCTGGAGGGTGATTTAATTGTCAATTTCCAGTGGAGCCTCGCGACAGCTCCGTGGCACGGAGGCAAGCCACCGCGTTGCATGCCGTGCCACGTTGAGGCTTTATTCCCGGACCCCAGATTTCCAGTGAGGGTCCGCGTCCACGCTGTGTCACGGAGGCAGTGCTCCGCGTTGGCCTCCGTGACACGTTGCTTGTTATTCCGGGAAAAATTCCCAATAGTATAAATAGAACACTTAGGCTTATTTTTAATTAATTCAGACTTGGTGGAGCAAGGACGTGGGTTACAGGCAGTTGAGGGACGAAAAAGCTAAGGGTTTTTCTCTCTTTCTTTCTTCTTTCAATCAATTGTTTGTATGATTAACACTTGTTTTAGGATGATTAATCCACAAATGAGTGGCTAATTCTCTTCCTTGTTGAGGTTATGAACAATGGTGATGAATTTGATTATTGAATTGTATGGTTTTTCATCTTCTTCTTCTATGTTGTTCTATTAATTCTTGTTTCTACTGCATTAGTGTGTGGCCGACATTAATGTTCATCTAAAAAGTCCGATTTCACTCGAGAGAGCACGAAATTGGAAAGTTGTGAATTAATAGGGTATTGTTCTTAACTTGATTTGAGAAAATTGGGTTTTGATGTGCTTTCGTGATAGAAATATACTTGAAAGCCGTATTAGTCAATTTAGGAACCGGAATTGTATTGCGAGGTCATAACTTGCATTTGATCACAGAAATGTAGACGGATGGTTTATGATTCTTAAGTGAGATTAAATACGAGAGTTTTAATCTCTTGGCTAATGTTCTTGGCTAACAACTAGAAGAGAAGAATAACCGAATTATGATTATAATCAAGTTCATTACTTGTTCTTAACCTTGGCATGCTCTTATCCATAGTTTAAATTCAAAGTAGATATTTGTTAATAGTTTTAGTATATAATTTATAAACAAAATTATTTAACTTTTGGTTACGTTGTTGTCAGCATATATAGAAGTAAGATAGAATATAGTATACTTGAGCAATTTTTAATTATCCAGAGTCTCCTTGGTTCGATACTTGGCTTACTTAGCCACTTTATTACTTGTTTGACCACGTGCACTTGCGTGTCGATTTTTAACCCCTACCATAGCACCGAACAAGTTTTTGGCGCCGTTGCCGGGGAGACTAGGCAATTGGTGAAATTGTGTTAAGTGTAAATTTACTGTATTTTTTATTTTATTTTCTTATGTGTTGACAACTTGGTCTTAGCCTGTATTTTGCAGACTTGATTTCTGTGAACACTGGCAAAGGACAAGGAGCTGGTGGAATCTTATATAGAGCCTGAACGTGAATTTCATAGTAAACGCAGAGAAGCTCTACAAAAGAAGCTGCAGTTGCTCAGACAGACTATAATGGAGCAACAAAATCCATCGGTTGTGAGGGCAGTGTTAGTGCCCGACGAAGCAGCAGCAAGGCCGGTTCGCGAGGTGGCAATCCCACATGCCAACAATGTACATTCAAGTATCCGCAAACCAGAGCCTGGAGGGAGATTTGAACTAAAGCAGAACATGGTGCAATTATTGCACACAAGCGGGCAATTTACCGGTCTCCCTCATGAAGACCCACAACAACATCTCCAAAACTTTTTGGAGATAAGTGACACTTATATACCCGCTGGAGTGTCACCTGATTATGTTCGGCTCACACTATTTCCGTTTTCCTTACTTGGTGAAGCCAAGAGGTGGTTAAAAGCTGAACCACCAAATTCTATATCAACGTAGGATGATCTACCACGAAAGTTCTTGATAAGATTTTTTCCCTCTGGTAAAACAGCCAGACTTAGAAGTCAAATTCTAAGTTTCAAACAGAGGGAGGGAGAAAATTTATATCAAGCCTGGGAAAGATTTAATCCATGTTGCGGGACTGTCCTCATCATCATCAGTCCAATGAGGTACTGGTACACACATTTATTGAGGGTTTGGAACCCCATACTAAAATTTTGCTAGACTCAGCAGCTGGAGGGCAAGCGCTGGAAAAGACTTATGAGGAGCTGTACACTTTGCTCAACCGGATTTCACAGGGTAATCCAGAATGGAATGCTGACTCATCTCGAGGTGGAGCAAGGAAAGCAGCAGGAGTGCTTGAAGTGGATGGATTTACAGCTATCGCTGCACAGATAGCTGCCTTGCAGAATCAGTTGAACAACCACTTCAGCAACATGAACTTGAACCAGCCTTCAGCTTCAGTCAATGCGGTCCAGCAAATGTGGTGTGAAGTGTGTGGAAGCAGTGAGCACTCAGCTGAGTGCTGTGGAGCAAACCCAGATTCGGTTAACTTTGTGGGCAATGCACAGAGAAATTAGCAGCAGTTTGGTAGCAGCTACAACCCAAATTGGAGGAACCATCCAAATTTTTCGTGGGGTAGCAACAACCAACAAGGCCAAAGTTCCGGTCAGGGTATGCACAGGAATCAAGGAGGGCAACAGAACTACCAATCTCAATTCAGAAATCACAATGCCTATCCTCCACCACCTTCACCTACCATTGAGGAAATGTTCAAGACCATGATCGCTAATCAGGCGCAATTGCAGGCTGACTATGTTAAATTGGCAGCCGAAGTGAAGAACAATCAATTAGCGACCAAGGCTCTTGAGTATCAATTTGGGCAATTTGCTAGTGCCCAAAACACAAGGCCCAGAGGAGGACTGCCTAGCGACACGGATCCTAATCCGAAGCAGGTAAATGCAGTGACCACAAGGAGTGGTTTGCAGCTGAAGGAGGTGGAACCGGAAAGACCACCTCAAAAGTCAGGAGCAGCAGATGTTGAGGAAGAACAAAGTTTGGATAGGGGGAAGACCAAAGAAGCTGAATCAGAAAGGCCTCCACCCCCGTTCCCTCAACGACTCAAGAAACACAAGGAGGAGGCGTGTTTCAAGAAATTTATGGAGGTGCTTAAACAAGTACATGTTAATTTACCTCTTGTTGATGTCTTGCAGGGAGTGCCAAAATATGCCAAATATATTAAAGACATCGTGGCCAACAAAAGTCGTTTGACTGAGTATGCCACAGTAGCTTTGACGGAGGAATGCACTTCCCGGATCCAAAATATACTGCCTACGAAGTTAAAAGACCCTAGAAGTTTTACTATCCAGCTTACTATTGGGCAGAGTATCTGCTCGGTGCTTTGGGCTACGGGTAAAAACCGACACGCAAGTGCACGTGGTCAAACAAGTAATAAAGTGGCTAAGTAGCCAAGTATCGATCCAAGGAGGCTCAAGATATGTAAAATTGCCTAATTTACTATATTTATATTTAAATTCTAATTATGCTAACAACAACGTAACCAAGGGTTAATTGAGTTTTTGTTTCTAAACTATATACTACAATTAATAACACTATTTACTTGTGAATTCAGACAATGGATATGAACATGCCAAGGTTAAGAACAAGTAATGAACTTGATAATCATGATAATTTTGGTTAATTCCCTTCTTCAAGTTGCTAGCCAAGAACATTTTCCTAGAAATTAAAACTCTCGTATTTAATTTCACTTTAGAATCATAAACCATCCGTCTACATTTCTGTGATCAAATGCAATTTATGACCTAGCACTACAATTCAGGTTCCTAAATTGACTAATACGGCTTTCAAGTATATTTCTATCAGGAAAGCACATCAAAACCCAATTTTCCCAAATCAAGTTAAGAACAATACCCTATTAATTCACAACTTTCCAATTTCTTGCTCTTTCGAGTGAAATTGGACTTTTTAGATATACATTAATGTTGGCCAATCACTAATGCAGTAAAGAACAAGAATTAATAGAACAACATTAAAGAAGAAGAATAAAACCATATCATTTACAATCAAAATTTATTACACATGTTCAAAACCTCAGCAAGAAAGAGAATTAGCCACTCATTCTTGGATTGATCATCCTAAAATGAGTGTAAATTATACTTACAATTGATAGAAAGAAGAAAAGAAGAGAAGAAATCCCTTAGCTTTTCCAATATTCAACTGCTACTAACCCACGTTCCTGCTCTCCACTTCTGAACTCAGTCTAAAAACTAAAAACTAATTAAAATAAACCTAAGTGTGCTATTTATACTAGTGGGAAATTTTTCCCGGAATAACAAGCAACGTGTCACGGAGGCCAACGCGGAGCCTTGCCTCCGTGACACGGCGTAGACGCGGACCCGCACTGGAATTTCCAGGGTCCGGTAATTTAACCTCAACGTGGCACGGAGGCCATCGCAGAGGCCTATCTCCGTGCCACGGAGCTGACGCGCAGGTACACTGGAAATTGCCAAATTAATTCATGCTCAGGCAGTGTGCTACCGCGATGGTAGCATGGCACGGAGCCATCGCGGAGCCCCTATAAATCCTACATTCCAAGGTCTTTTCCACGCTCGCATCCAAGTCCAACTCCGACATAGTTCCAACATGCATTTTAGCTCCTAAAAATCACCTTTATCTGCAAAACAAATGCTAATCATGTTGGTTAGTATAAATTCGCATTTTATTACCAATTACATGATATTATATACATATTGCACAACAAACAAGGTAAAAATGATACGTTTGAGTATCACTTGGGCATATAAATCTGCCCAAGATCACTTACCCCACACTTAAATCCTTGTTCGTCCTCGAACAACACATACACAAATCATGCAAATTACATCCCAACCTTCATCACTATGGTGCAACAATTTACGCTACGGTCGTACCGATTATTCAAGTTTTGTAAATCATCAACAAAACATGCTTGGTCGTACAATACAATGACCTTTAATACATCAAGGCTGCCTAGACTTTTTAAGAATTGATTCTTGATATCGGCAAACTCATGCAAATCAACTAATGAAGAAATCTGACACGAAAATCAATCTTTCATCAAGCATGTGCCCTCACAACTCGAGAGAAACTTCCCCTTTATGTTCATGCAACACACGAACATGCAAGTAGGGGCCTATAAAAATTAATTTCACTCTCTCTCCCAAAAGAATTCACATGCATCATGTCAAGACCCATAGGCTTGCCCTTAGTGTTTTACTCCACTAATATAAAGAAATGCAATATAGGATCGCGTAGGACTTTAATGGGTTGTAACGGGGCTATGGATCTAGTATGCATATATTGGATTAGCCAATAATAATCGTTAGCATCCTTAAGTGCCTTTTCAACTCATTCCCATCGACTCATGGACATTGTTCCTCTCTTTTCTCTTTTTCTCCCATTCATGCTGGTTTACTTTCACACAGCCCATTTCATCAACCACACTTGACACAAAGCAGAGGGTTTTCATGTACCCTCAATATCAATTAATTACAACAAGTGCCTCTTCAACGTCATCTTTTCTTTCCTCACTTTGCTTTTCTTTTTCTTTTCACTCTTTTCACTCTTTAACAATTTGGGAAACATTTTCTGTTCTTTGTAAGCGCTTAAGAGCTTCTTAAAGACTTTAAGGCTAATGAAAAGAAGGAATAAAGCTTAGTTCATACAATTTTGAACAAAAGAAAGAAATCGACTAAAGGCTCAACGGGCTGACTAGGGTATACAACATATAAAAAGGTAGAATTTGACAAGAAAAAAAATGGAAACTATCGGTTAAA
Source organism: Datura wrightii (assembly GCA_035772735.1). Lineage (NCBI taxonomy): Eukaryota > Viridiplantae > Streptophyta > Magnoliopsida > Solanales > Solanaceae > Datura > Datura wrightii. The sequence goes on from JASDFA010000003.1 coordinate 101,165,592, forward strand.
ACAAAGAAATGCCTACATCCTTTCCAACACTACACCTCCTTCATTTCGCTTTGTATACACACCAGGCAAGTTCTAGACAATTCACGATGACATGGAATAGCAAAACCTTACTTCACACTTCATGCACATGCTCGAATCCAGATGCATTCACAGACTCTTTAATTAGTCAATTACATGAATTCAAGATTAAGCCTCAATCATAATGAATCAAATTCTATAGCCTAGGTAACTCAACATATTTACAGAATTGCATGCTTTCAAACGAATCATTTTCACAATTTGAACATCAATTACAACATGCAACGAAATTTTAGCAACCATAAGCAACTACAGTTTATTGATGCAATCCACCAAAGAAAACTAAAACAACAATTAAAAATCCTACTCCTACCGACTACATTTCCCTTAAGACGGTCGTCATCCATCCATCATAGGGAACGGTCACTAACTATGACATCGGTTCAATGGGACTATTCTCGGTAAAAGAACCGAAAACAAACTCCGAGAAACCCAAAAATCAAAATCGAAAATTTTTTTGCAACACATCAATCATTTCGATAGAAAGAAAATATTTACAAGTGCAAAATATTTTCGCAAAAATTTTGAAAAATATCGATCATGTCGATAGAGAAAAAAATTTATTTACAAAATTTACAAAATATTTACAATGGCAACCATACTTTCAAAAACACACATCCTTAACCACACAACAAATATATACACATACATCACAAACAGTTCACAACAGGGAAAGCACAACATACATAAACAACAAGGAAAAAGTATACAGCAATTTAGAGCCTTGACCTAGCACCTAACTACTCCCCACCCCACACTTAAATCGAACACTGTCCCCAGTGTTCACAAAAATACAAAGCACAAATTTTGGGTGGTGGAACTCCCTGCTCAGTTGAAATATTCGACTTCCTCGTCCGGTGCTGCAGCCTCGTCGCCCATATTTGAATCAGCTCCATCGTCGTCATCGGACTCCACATCAGAGTCCTCACGACGTGTCTCCTCATCAGTAGGGAGATCGTCATCTGTAGGCTCCACAAAGGCTGGCCCCACCTTACACAAGGCTCTGGCGTTCTCGCCAAAGGGGTAGTCCAGCTCCAGCTGCCATAACTCCTCCTCGGTGGCTGGTCTCCCACCTATCTGTAGCTGCAGCATCTGCATGCCAAACATACGGGCCATGTATTGATCGTCACGAGCATGTCGCTCGCCCAAGGTCAGCACAGGTCCATGTGTAGTGTCGGGGGCCTTAGTCTTTGTCACGTCGAGGGCCCTCCGCTCCAGCTGTGGAATATAGTCCAAGGCTTCTTCCTCAATGTCGAGGCCTCAGAGGAAGGTGGTGATGAGTCCGCCAAACCCGTATCTGTGGCCCTGGTGCAGTCTGGCTCTCTTCATGGAGGATATTATGACCGCCCCAACATTAATCTCAAGCCCTTTCATAAGGGCATACACCAAGCAGACACGGTCCCAAGTCACGTCTGTCATATGAACTCCCGGGATCAAGCACGAACATACAATTTTTAGCCAGATTCTGGCCTCCCTGTTCATCTGCGAGTAGGGCAGAGTCTGGTGGTACCCCCTCTCTTTGTGTCTACTCCATCGGGATGTGGATCGAGCCCCACACAACGTACGTCTGATGTCGGCGTACGGTGGGGTGATGTTTAGCTGGCGGAGAACGTGGGCGTCTGTGTCCCGCGCTCCAACGATGGCATTCAGCTGCTGGGGTTCCAGAGTGACAATCTGCCCTCTGATTTTAATAGTGTGGCTCCTGATGGCCGGGTTCCAGTTGGCATAAAATTCTCGGACCAAGTGAAGGTTGCACTCCTTGGGCTCCTGAAAAATAAAGCTGAGCCCAGCTGCCTCAATCCTCTGTACAATGCGAGGGAACTCCTGTGCAAGTGGTTCCCTTGCAATATGTTCCTCCGGGAAGTACTTGTTTTCTTTGTGCTTCGCGTACCATTTCTTCCCTTCATCGGTGACCCATCGTGTTCCATATCGGCGGTGTTGGCCGCGCGGAACAGCAGGTGCAGCTGGGACTGCAGTGCCCAGTCTCATCCTTTTTCTGCCGGTGCCTGAGGTAGAAGCACCCTTGCCTTTGTCTTGCCTGCTAGCCATTGTACCTGTCAGTTTACACAAACAAGCACAACGTTAAGCTAAAAACTTGTTAGCTTCGGCTAAGGTCGGGTTAAACAAATTTTACCCCACACTTAGTTCTTAACAATATTTACAAAATTTCAGCAAGGATAGCTCTATTTACAACCCCAAACACAAACAACTATACACATATTGCTTAGTGCGTTCACAACAAAATTTCGACAGCATAACAGTTAGTGTACTACTCAGACTTCATACAGCTAATACCCAATCCTACTATCGCTAGCAATTCAACCATCACACAAGCAACAAAACAACCACAAACTAAAAACAACTAGAAAAATATTTCATATACAAGCTAATCTAAACAATCTAACCAATTCACACATTATGCAATTTCCCACAAAAATTTGAGAATTAGTCGTCTTTGAACATTTACACACTATTTACCATGACTTATCTCAAATAATAAACACACCCCGGCATCGAATTCACCAAAAAATCAAGTTGCCCAAGTCAAATTCAACAACCCAAGCCCTAGGATAGAGTTCGACAATCAATTTCAAATTATTTAAATAATCGACAAGTTCAAATGCCAAATACAACAATCCGAACATAATAAATCACAACATAATTCACCATCATGTTTAATTTCTACCTAAGGTGGTATGTCTCACCTTACATGCCCAAAATTGACAAAAATCGCCAAAAAAATTGAGTTAGACGATGAAAACATACCTTAGAATTGAAGAATCGGAGAAACTCGACGTTTTTCTTTGCCTATCAACGTGGCACGTTGCTTGGGGAGGGGGGAATGGGTGTTTGGTCGCGAAGGGAAGAGGGAATGGGGAAAAAAAGGGCGAAATCGGGGTTACATTTAAAGAAAACACGCGGGTCACCCGAAAACCCGGTGTGACCCGGCACTGGATAAGGGGCAACGTGTCACGGAGGCCAACGCGGAGGCCCTCCTCCGTGACACAGAGCCAACGCGTTGGCTTACTGGATTTTTGAAAAATCCAGATTTGCCTTCAACGTGTCACGGAGGCCAACGCGGAGCATTGCCTCCGTGACACGGCGCCAACGCGCCAGTGCTCTGTTTCACCCATACATTTAATTTTTCATACCTCGCCTCATTTTCTCGATTCCATGTATATTTCCTCCGTTATACCTGAAAATCACCTCACTAAACAAAAATTGGTTAAATTAATAGATTTCCCTAACTAAAATAAAAAATATTAAATAAAATGAAAATCTAACCCTAGTTAAGAAAAGAAAAAGAAAAGAAAAATAAAAATTATTCACACTAAAAAGAAAGAAAGAAAATATTTTCACGGGTTGCCTCCCGTGCAGCGCCTGGTTTACCGTCGCGGCTCGACGTCCTTTAAGCTCATTTATCTACTAGGGAGATGGATGATTTGTCCCGATCATGATCATCCCCCCAGTAGTGCTTGCATCTCTGCCCATTTACCAAGAACGTAGCACTCCTATCTTCTTGCCACAGTTCTACCGCCCCGTGAGGGGTCATTCTCACCACCTCAAACGGTCCAGACCATTTAGACCTCAGCTTACCAGGAAACAATTTTAATCTTGAATTAAAAAGCAAAACTTTCTGTCCTGGTTCGAAAATGCGATGCACCACATGCTTGTCGTGCCATCTTTTGGTTCTTTCCTTGTTGTACTTCGCACTCTCATAGGCATGCCAGCGAAATTCATCAAGTTCGCTGAGCTGCATCAATCTCTTTTTACCCGCCAGCTCTAAGTCCATATTTAGCTTTCTGACAGCCCAGAAAGCTCGATGCTTAAGTTCAACCGGGAGATGACATGCTTTGCCATAGACCAATCGGTATGGTGACGTTCCAATCGGTGTCTTATAAGCAGTTCGGTAGGCCCACAACGCATCATCAAGTTTACCAGACCAATCATTCTGTTGTGTGTTCACCATTTTCTGAAGAATCTGTTTTATCTCCCTATTTGACACCTCTACTTGCCCACTAGTTTGTGGGTGGTATGCTGTGGCCACTTTATGGCGCACCCCATACTTAGCTAGTAATTTCTTGAAGCTAGCATTGACAAAATAAGCCCCTCCGTCACTGATAATTGCTCGGGGTGTCCCAAACCTTGTGAGAATGTGTTTCTTCACAAACTTAGTTACTATCTTGTTATCATTCCTGGGGCAAGCTATTGCTTCCACCCATTTTGATACATAATCTATAGCCACCAAGATGTAACGATTTCCAAATGACGGTGGGAATGGACCCATGAAATCAATGCCCCATACATCAAAGGGCTCAACTTCCAGTATGTTTTGCAAAGGCATCTCTTGTCTTCTGCCAATTGTTCCTATCCGCTGACATCTATCACACATTTTGACATACTCCATAGAATCTCTGAACAAGGTCGGCCAAAAGAAACCTGACTGAAGAACCTTGTGTGCTGTTCTCTCACCTCCGTGATGCCCTCCATACAACGAAGAATGGCAGCCCCTTAGCACCTCTTCTATCTGACTCTCTGGGATGCATCTTCTCATCACCTGGTCTGGTCCCTGCTTGAACAAATATGGCTCGTCCCATACATAATATCGGCTGTCATGCCTCAATTTTCTTCTTTGCTGGTCTGTTGCTTCAGGTGGGTAAACTCCGCTCACTAGCAAGTTGACTATGTCAGCATACCAGGGAACTTCAGCTTCTCCTACTGCCAATAGTTGCTGATCTGGGAATTCCTCATTAATGTCATCACTTTCCGTCACATGCGACCGACTTTCCAGTCGTGATAGGTGATCTGCTACCTGATTTTCACTCCCCTTTCTGTCTCTAATCTCAAGGTCGAACTCCTGTAGCAATAAGATCCATCTGATCAATCTGGGCTTAGCATCTTTCTTGTTGAATAGGTATCGAATAGCTGCATGATCAGTGTACACCACCACTTTCAAACCCACCAAATAAGACCGGAACTTGTCAAATGCAAACACCAGAGCTAGCATTTCCTTTTCTGTGACTGTGTAATTGCTCTGAGCCGTATTCAGTGTCTTGCTTGCATAATAAATAGAATGAAAAACTCTATTCTTCCTTTGTCCCAATACAGCTCCCACAGCCACATCACTGGCATCACACATCAGCTCAAATGGTTGTTCCCAATCGGGAGAGGTAAGTATGGGTGCTTCTATCAATTTCTTCTTCAACTTTTCAAATGCTACCACACACTCATCGTTCAATTCAAACTTGACCTCCTTTTCTAGCAGCCTGCATAGCGGTCTAGAAATGTTAGAAAAGTTTTTAATGAATCGTCTGTAGAATCCTGCATGTCCCAGAAAACTGCGTACACCTTTCACGGATACTGGTGGTGGCAATTTCTCAATAACCTCAATTTTAGCACGATAGACTTCCAACCCCTTTTCAGACACCTTGTGGCCCAGGACAATCCCCTCCTTCACTAAGAAATGGCATTTCTCCCAATTTAACACAAGGTTGGATTCTTCACATCGAGCCAGTACCCTGTCAAGATTCTGCAAACAAGTAGCAAACGAATTACCGAAAACAGAGAAATCATCCATAAATACCTCAACACAATCTTCAACCATGTCATGGAAAATAGCCATCATGCATCTCTGGAATGTGGCGGGTGCATTGCATAACCCAAACGGCATCCGCCTGAAAGCATATGTCCCATAAGGACAGGTGAAAGTCGTCTTCTCTTGATCCTCAGGAGCGATGGCTATTTGGTTATATCCGGAGTACCCATCAAGGAAGCAATAATATTCCTGCCCTGCCAACCTGTCAAGTATTTGGTCAATAAAAGGAATAGGGTAATGGTCTTTCCTCGTGGCTTCATTTAGTTTTCGGTAGTCCATACAAATTCGCCAGCCTGTGACAGTTCGTGTAGGGATTAACTCATTTTTCTCATTAGTGATTACAGTCATCCCCCCTTTCTTAGGAACACATTGAACGGGGCTGACCCACTCGCTGTCTGAAATTGGGTAGACTACACCTGCATCAAGCCACTTGATTATTTCCTTCCTTACCACAGCTTTCATTGCTGGATTAAGTCTCCTCTACGATTGAACAGTTGGCTTGGCTCCTGTCTCCATGAATATCCTGTGCGTGCAGAAAGCTGGATTTATACCCTGAATGTCGGACATTTGCCAACCCATTGCTTTCTTCCTCTTCCTTAAGACCCCCAAAGCTGCCTTTTCCTGTTCCTCTGTCAAGTCTGCAGAGATAATAACTGGTAACGTCTCTCCCTCCCCCAAAAAGATATATTTTAAATGGGGAGGCAATTCTTTCAGCTCCAATTTCGGTGCCTCCTCAACAGACGGTTTCGGCAACGGCTCTAGTGATCTCATCAAGGACTGAAATTCCTGTCTCCTCGGATGATTAGGTGCTCCATCCAACAATTGAACCATTCCACAAGCTTCTCTATCCCCAAAATGATCAGAATGTGTCAACGCTCTTTCCAATGGGTCTTGAGATTCAACAACCTGCTTACTCTCTCTATGTTCAACCACACTGATTTCTGAAAGCTCCTCATGTATAGCCGGCAGCTTCATGGCTTTTAACACATCAAATACCTCTACCTTGTCATGTGCTTGCATTGTAAGTTGACCCGCAGCTACATCAATTAATGCCTTTCCGGTTGCCAAAAAGGGTCGTCCCAAAATAAATGGGACTTCAGCATCTGGTTCAAAGTCCAGAACAATAAAATCGACCAGAAAAATGAGGGAGCCTACTTGCACTAACACATCCTCAACAATGCCATCCGGCTTAGCCAAAGACCTGTCTGCTAGCTGCAAGATTACCGTTGTAGGTCTAGGACTCCCTAGACCTAACTTTCTGAATACCGAAGATGGCATCAGATTTATACTTGTCCCCAAGTCGCATAATCCACGCGCTCGGATACTTTGCCCAATAGTCAGCTGGATAGTGAAACTTCCAGGGTCTCTCTGTTTTGTGGGCAACCTATTCTGAATACGGGAAGTGCATTCCTCCGTTAAAGCTACCGTGGCATACTCAGTCAAACGACTTTTGTTAGCCACGATGTCTTTAATATACTTCACATATCTCGGCACTCCCTGCAAGACATCAACAAGAGGTAAGTTAACATGTACCTGTTTAAGTACCTCCATGAATTTCTGGAAACACGCCTCCTCCTTGTGTTTCTTAAGTCATTGAGGGAACGGGGGTGGAGGCCTTTCTGGTTCAGCTTCTTTAGTCTTCCCCTTATCAGAACTTTGCTCTCCCTCAACATCTGCTGCTCCTGACTTTTGAGGCGGTCTTTCCGGTTCCACCTCCTTTAATTGTAAACCACTCCTTGTGGTCACTGCATTTACCTGCTTTGGATTTGGATCCGTGTCGCTAGGTAGTCCTCCTCTGGGTCTAGTATTTTGGGCACTAGCAAATTGCCCAAACTGATATTCAAGAGCCTTGGTCGCCAATTGATTGTTCTTCACTTCGGCTGCCAATTTGACATAGTCAGCCTGCAATTGTGCCTGATTAGCGATCATGGTTTTGAACATCTCCTCAATAGTCGGTGATGGTGGTGGAGGAGGGGCATTATGATTTCTGAATTGAGCTTGATAATTTTGTTGCCCTCCTTGGTTTCTGTGCATACCCTGCCCTGAACTCTGGCCTTGTTGATTGTTGCTACCCCACGAAAAATTCGGATGGTTCCTCCAATTTGAGTTGTAGCCACCACCAAACTGCTGTTGATTTCTCTGTGCATTGCCCACAAAGTTAACAGAATCAGGATTTGCACCACAACATTCAGCTGAATGCTCACTACTACCACACACTTCACACCACATCTGTTGAACTGCATTGACTGAAGCTGAAGGTTGGTTCAAATTTATATTGTTGAAGTGAGTGTTTAACTGATTTTGCAAAGCAGCTATCTGTGCAGCGATAGCTGTGAATCCATCCACTTCAAGCACTCCAGCTGCTTTCCTTGCTCCACCTCTTGAAGAATCTGCATTCCATTCTGGATTGCCTTATGAAATTCGGTTGAGCAAAGTGTACAGCTCCTCATAGGTCTTCTCCAGCGCTTGCCCTCCAGCTGCTGAATCTAACAGAATTTTAGTGTGGGGTACCAAACCCTCAATAAAAGTGTGTACCAACACCTCATTGGACTGATGATGGTGAGGACAGTCCCGCAACATGGATTTGAATCTTTCCCATGCTTGATATAGATTTTCTCCCTCCCTCTGTCTAAAACTTAGGATTTGACTCCTAAGTCTGGCTGTTTTACCAGAAGGGAAAAATCTAATAAGAAACTTCCGTGCAAGATCATCCCACGTTGATATAGAGTTGGGTGGTTCAGCTTTTAACCACCTCTTGGCTTCACCAAGTAAGGAAAATGGAAATAAGGTGAGCCGAACATAATCGGGTGACACTCCAGCGGGTATATAAGTGTCACTTATCTCCAAAAAGTTCTGGAGATGTTGTTGTGGATCTTCGTGAGGGAGACCGGTAAATTGCCCGCTTGTGTGCAAAAGTTGCACCATATTCTGCTTTAATTCAAACCTCCCTCTAGGCTCTGGTTTGCGGATGCTAGAATGTACATTATTAGCGTGTGGGATTGCCACCTCGCGAACCGGCCTTGCTGCTGCTTCATTGGGCACTAAAACTGCCCTAACAACTGGTGGATTTGGTTGCTCCATCATAGACTGTTTAAGCAACTGCAGCTTCTTTCGAAGAGCTTCTCGACGTTGACTATGAAATTCCCGTTCAGGCTCTAAGTAAGATTCCACCAGATCTTTGTCCCTTGCCAGTGTTCACAGAAACAAAATCTGCAAAATACAGGCTAAGACCAAGTTGTTAACACTTAAGAAAATAAAAATACAAATACAGTAAATTTACACTAAACAAAATTTTACAAATCGCCTAGCGTCCCCGGCAACGGCGCCAAAAACTTGCTCGGTGCTTTGGGCTACGGGTAAAAACCGGCACGCAAGTGCACGTGGTCAAACAAGTGATAAAGTGGCTAAGTAGCCAAGTATCGATCCAAGGAGGCTCAAGATATGTAAAATTGCCTAATTTACTATATTTATATTTAACTTCTAATTATGCTAACAACAACGTAACCAAGGGTTAATTGAGTTTTTGTTTCTAAACTATATACTACAATTAATAACACTATTTACTTGTGAATTCAGACAATGGATATGAACATGCCAAGGTTAAGAACAAGTAATGAACTTGATAATCATGATAATTTTGGTTAATTCCCTTCTTCAAGTTGCTAGCCAAGAACATTTGCCTAGAAATTAAAACTCTCGTATTTAATTTCACTTTAGAATCATAAACCATCCGTCTACATTTCTGTGATCAAATGCAATTTATGACCTAGCACTACAATTCAGGTTCCTAAATTGACTAATATGGCTTTCAAGTATATTTCTATCAGGAAAGCACATCAAAACCCAATTTTCCCAAATCAAGTTAAGAACAATACCCTATTAATTCACAACTTTCCAATTTCTTGCTCTTTCGAGTGAAATTGGACTTTTTAGATATACATTAATGTTGGCCAATCACTAATGCAGTAAAGAACAAGAATTAATAGAACAACATTAAAGAAGAAGAATAAAACCATATCATTTACAATCAAAATTCATTACACATGTTCAAAACCTCAGCAAGAAAGAGAATTAGCCACTCATTCTTTGATTGATCATCCTAAAATGAGTGTAAATTATACTTACAATTGATAGAAAGAAGAAAAGAAGAGAAGAAATCCCTTAGCTTTTCCAATCTTCAACTGCTACTAACCCACGTTCCTGCTCTCCACTTCTGAACTCAGTCTAAAAACTAAAAACTAATTAAAATAAACCTAAGTGTGCTATTTATACTAGTGGGAAATATTTCCCGGAATAACAAGCAACGTGTCACGGAGGCCAACGTGGAGCCTTGCCTCCGTGACACGGCATGGACGCGGACCCGCACTGGAATTTCCAGGGTCCGGTAATTTAACCTCAACGTGGCATGGAGGCCATCGCGGAGGCCTATCTCCGTGCCACGGAGCTGACGCGCAGGTACACTGGAAATTGCCAAATTAATTCATGCTCAGGCAGTGTGCTACCACGATGGAAGCGTGGCACGGAGCCATCGCAGAGCCCCTATAAATCCTGCATTCCAAGGTCTTTTCCACGCTCGCATCCAAGTCCAACTCCGACATAGTTCCAACATGCATTTTAGCTCCTAAAAATCACCTTTATCTGCAAAACAAATGCTAATCATGTTGGTTTGTATAAATTCGCATTTTATTACCAATTACATGATATTATATACACATTGCACAACAAACAAGGTAAAAATGATACGTTTGAGTATCACTTGGGCATATAAATCTGCGCAAGATCAGTATCCGAGCTTGTGGATTGTGTTATTTGGGGGCGAGCATAAACCTGATGCCATCGTCGGTATTCAGAAAGTTGGGTCGAGGGAGTCCTAAACCTACAACCGTAATCTTGCAGTTAGCAGACAGATCCTTAGCTAGGACGGATGGTATTGTTGAGGATGTTCTTGTGCAAGTGGGATCCCTCATTTTTCCGGTTGATTTTATTGTTCTGGATTTTGAATCAGACGTTGAAGTCCCATTTATTTTGGGACGACCCTTCTTGGCAACCGGGAAAGCATTAATCGACGTGGCTGCGGGTCAACTTACAATGCGAGCACATGACAACGTAGAAGTGTTCGATGTGTACAAAGCACCCAAGCTCCCGATGGTGAATGAAGAACTCTCGGTGATCAATGTAATTGATCATGGGAATGCTAAACAAATGGATGATTCCCGAGAGTTGAGGGGAAGGCCACCAGATAAGGGTGAGCACTACTGGGGGAAGGACAATGATCGTGAAAAATCGTCCATCACCCTAGTGGATAATTGAGCATAAAGGACGTCGAGCCGCGACGGTAAACCAGGCGCTGCACGGGAGGCAACCCGTGAAATATATATTTTTTCTTTTATTTTGTAAAGTGTAATTAATTTATTTTAATTTTCTTTTTCTTGATTTAGTACAAAATTTTTCGTTTTAGTTAGTATTTGTCATTTTAATTAGGGAAATCTATTAATCTAACCAATTTTGTTTAGAGAGGTGATTTTCAGGTCAAACGGAGAAAAATGTGCACGGAATCGGGAAGGAAAATGCAAGGTATGAAAAAATGAATAAAATAAAGAGACAGTGAGCTGGGGCGATGGCTCCGTGTCACGGAGGAGGGGCTCCGCGTTACCCTCCGTGACACGTTGAAGGTTAATCTGGAATTTTTGAAAATTCCAGTAAGCCATCGTGATAGCTCCGTGTCACGGAGGAGGGGCTCCGCGTTACCCTCCATGACACATTGCCCTATATTTTGTGACGGGTCACACCGGGTTGCCGGGTGACCCGCGTATTTTTCTTCATTTTAAATCCCGATTTTAGGCCCTTTTCCTCATTTTCTCTCTTCTCCGCGACCAAACACCCAAATTTCCCACCCCAACCAACGTGCCACGGTATTAAGCAACCAAGTTGTCGAGTTTCTTCTATTATTCAACTTAAAGGTATGTTTTCCTCGTCTCTCTCAAGTTTTTGTCGATTTTAGTCGAATTTGAGCATGGGAGGTGAGATATATTACCCTAAGTAGCAATTTAGCATGAAATTGAGTTATTCTTTGATTGATAAATGTTCAGAATGTTGTAATACGCGTTTGAACTTGTCGATTGCGTGAATGATTCGAATTTGATTGGGAAATTCAATTCTAGGGCGTGGGTTGTTGAAATCGAATTGGGTAACTTGGTAAATTTGTGAATTATATGCCGGGGTGTGCTTGTGAATTTAGATAAGTCGTTGTAAATATTGTTTGAATGTAATAGACGATGAATTCTATGGTTTTTGGGAAAATGTGAAAATTGTTCGAATTGGTTGGTTATATAGGTTCATATGTATCTAGAATATTTGTTGTTGTTTTTGTTTGTTGTTTTCGTTGCTAAGTGCGATGGTTGAATTGCTAGCGATGGTAGGATTGGGATTAGCTGTATGAAGTCTGAGTAGTACGCTAAGGTTATACTGTCGAAATTTTCTTTGCGAACGCACTAAGCATAAATTGTATAGTTGTTTGTTTTTGGTGTAAATAAAGTGATTCTTGCCGTAGTATCGTAACCGTAGCTAAGGACTAAGTGTAAACTTAGCTTAACCCGACCTTAGCCGAAGCTAACATGCATTTAGCTTGACCAGCTGTTCCTCGTGGCCAACGCCACCAATACGGAACTAGATGGGTAACCGATGAAGGGAAGAAGTGGTACGCTAAACACAAGGAAAACAAATACTTCCCTGAGGAGCATATTGCGCGGGAACCACTAGCACAGGAGTTCCCCCTTATAGTACAGAGGATCGAGGCAGCTGGGCTCAACTTCATATTTCAGGAGCCCAAGGAGTGCAACTTACATCTAGTCCGGGAGTTCTATGCAAATTGGAACCCGGCAATCAGAAGCCACACAATAAATATCAGAGGGCAGATTGTCACTCTGGAACCCCAGCAATTAAATGCCATCATTGGAGCGCGGGACATAGACGCCCATGTTCTCCGCCAGCTGAATATCACCCCACCATATGCCGATATCAGACGCACATTGTGTGGGGATCGATCCACAGCCAGATGGAGCAGACATAAGGAGAGGGGTTACCACCAGACTCTGCTGTATTCTCAAATGAACAGGGAGGCAAGAATTTGGCTGAAAATAGTTTGTTCGTGCCTGATCCCGGGGGTGCACATGACGGATGTAACCCGGGACCGTGTCTGCCTGGTGTATGCCCTAATGAAAGGGCTAGAGATTAATGTTGGGGCGGTCATCATATCCGCCATGAAGAGAGCCCGACTACACCAGGGCCACAGGTATGGGTTCGGAGGACTTATCACCACCTTCCTCCGGGGCCTCGACGTCGAGGAAGAGGCTTTGGACTACATCCCGCAGTTGGAGTGGAGGGCCCTCGATGTGACCAAAACTAAGGCCCCCGACACCACACACGGGCCAGTGCTGACACTTGGCGAGCGACATGCTCGCGATGACCAGTACATGGTACGGATGTTTGGTATGCAAATGCTTCAGCTTCGGATTAGTGGGAGACCAGCCACGGAGGAGGAGCTATGGCAGCTGGAGCTGGATTACCCATTTGGCGAAAACGCCAGGGCTTTATGCCGAGTGGGGCTAGCATTTGTAGAGCCCACTGACGATGATGTCCCCACGGACGAGGAGACACATCGGGAGGACTCCGATATGGAGTCCGATGACGACGATGGAGGTGACTCGGACATGGGCGATGAGGCAGTAGCACCGGATAAAGAAGTCGAATATTTCGACTAATCAGGGAGTTCCACCACCCAAAATTTTGTGATTTGAATTTTTGTGAACACTGGGGACAGTGTTCAATTTAAGTGTGGGGTGGGGAGTAATTAGGTGTTGGGGCTAGGCCGGTTTGCTTGTATGTTCTTTCCTCTGTTTGTTTTGTATGTTTAAGTTTCCCTGTGTTTGTGAAGTGCAAACTGGTTTGTATCTGTATATATTTGTGGTAATTGATGATGTGTGTTGTGAAATGTTGTGGTTTGCCAGCTAAGTCTGTAAAAATTTTTGTAAAATATTTTCTTATGTTTTTTTTTCTCTATCGAAATGATCGATATTTTTAAAATTTTGCGAAAATATTTTGTACATATTAAAAATTTTGTAAATATTTGTCCATCGAAATGATCGATGATTGAAATTTTTTTATTTTTTTCAATTTTTATTTTTGGGTTTCTCGGAGTTTGTTTTCGGTTCTTTTACCGAGAATAGTCCCATTGAACCGACGTCATAGTTAATGACCGTTCCCTATAATGGATGGATGACGACCGTCTTAAGGGAAATGTAGTTAGTAGGAGTAGTGATTTTACTTTGCTTTCAGTTTTTCTTTGGTGGATTGCATCACGGAACCTGTAGTTACTATATGGTTGTGAAATTATGGTTGCGTGTTGTAACTGATATTCAAAATGTAAAAGTGATTCGTTTGAAAGCATGCAATTTTGTAAATATGTTGAGTTACCTTTGCTGTAGAATTCGATTCGGTGTGATTGAGGCTTAATTCTGAATTCATGTAATTGGCTAATTAAAGAGTCTGTGAATGCATCTTGAATCGAGCATGTGCATGAAGTGTGAAGTGAGGTGTTGTTATTCCATGCTATTGTGAAGTGTCTAGAACTTGCCTGGTGTGTGTACAAAACGAAATGAAGGAGGTGTAGTGTTGGAAAGGATGTAGGCATTTCTTTGTTTTAACCGAGAGTTTCTATTTTTTTCTTGTCATACACTACCTTTTTATGTGATTGTATACCCTAGTCAGCCCGTTGAGCCTTTAGCCGATTATTTCTTTCTTTTGTCCAAAATTGTATAAACTAAGCTTAATTCTTTCTTTTCATTAGCCGTAAAGTCTATACAAAACTCTTAAGCGCTTAAGAAGAACAGAAAAATTTTTCCCAAAGTGTCAAAGAGTGAGAATAGTGGGAAGAAAAAGAAAAGCAGAGTGAGGAAAGAAAAGAAAAGGTTGAAGAGGCACTTGTTGTAATGAAATGATAATGAAGGTGCATGAAAAACCTTTGTTTCATGTCAAGTGTGTTTGATGAAATGGGCCATACGAAAGTAAACCAGCATGAATGGGATGATGAAAAAAAAGAAAAGAGAGAAACAATGTTCATGAGTTGATGGGAATGTGTTGAAAAGGCGCTTAATGATGCTAGTGGCTATTATTGGCTAATCCAATATGTACTAGTTCCATAGCTTCCATTACAACCCATTAAAGTCCTACGTGATCTTACATTGCATTTCTTTATATTAGTGGAGTAATACACTAAGGGCAAGCCTATGGGTCATGACATGAGGCATGTGAATTCTTTTGGGAGAGAGAGTGAAATTAATTTCTACATGCCCCTACTTGAATGTTTGTGTGTCACATGAACAAAAAGGGGAAGATTCTCTTGAGTTGTGAGGGCACATGCTTGATGAAAGATTGATGTTCGTGTCGGATATCTTGATTAGCTGATTTGCATGAGTTTGCCGATATCGAGGGTCGATTCTTAAAGTCTAGGAAGTCTTGATGTATTAAAGGTCGTTGCATTGTAAGACCATGCATTTTTTCTTGATGATTTACAATATTGAATGATCGGTATGACCGTAGCTCAAATTGTCGCACCATAGTGGCGAAGGTTGGGATGTAATTTGCATGAGTTGTGTATGTGTTGTTCGAGGACGAACAAGGATTTAAGTGTGGGGTAAGTGATCTTGGGCAGATTTATATGCCCAAGTGATACTCAAACGTATCATTTTCGTCTTGTTTATTGTGCAATGTGTATACATTTTCTTGTAATTGGTAATAAAATGTGAATTTATACTAACCAACATGATTAGCATTGTTTTGTAGGTAAAACATGATTTTGAGGAGCTAAAATGCATGTTGGAACAATATCGGAGTTGGACTTGGATGCGAGCACGAAAAAGACATTGGACTGCACAATGTAAAGGGGCTCCGCGATGGAGCCGTGCCACGCTACCATCGCGGAGGCACACTGCCTGGAGGGTGATTTAATTGTCAATTTCCAGTGGAGCCTCGCGACAGCTCCGTGGCACGGAGGCAAGCCACCGCGTTGCATGCTGTTCCACGTTGAGGCTTTATTCCCGGACCCCAGATTTCCAGTGAGGGTCCGCGTCCACGCCGTGTCACGAAGGCAGTGCTCTGCGTTGGCCTCCGTGACACATTGCTTGTTATTCCGGAAAAAATCCCCAATAGTATAAATAGAACACTTAGGCTTATTTTTAATTAATTCAGACTTGGTGGAGCAAGGACGTGGGTTACAGGCAGTTGAGGGACGAAAAAGCTAAGGGTTTTTCTCTCTTTCTTTCTTCTTTCAATCAATTGTTTGTATGATTAACACTTGTTTTAGGATGATTAATCCACAAATGAGTGGCTAATTCTCTTCCTTGCTGAGGTTATGAACAATGGTGATGAATTTTGATTATTGAATTGTATGGTTTTTCATCTTCTTCTTCTATGTTGTTCTATTAATTCTTGTTTCTACTGCATTAGTGTGTGGCCGACATTAATGTTCATCTAAAAAGTCCGATTTCACTCGAGAGAGCACGAAATTGGAAAGTATTGAATTAATAGGGTATTGTTCTTAACTTGATTTGGGAAAATTGGGTTTTGATGTGCTTTCCTGATAGAAATATACTTGAAAGCCGTATTAGTCAATTTAGGAACCGGAATTGTATTGCGAGGTCATAACTTGCATTTGATCACAGAAATGTAGACGGATGGTTTATGATTCTTAAGTGAGATTAAATACGAGAGTTTTAATCTCTTGGCTAATGTTCTTGTCTAGCAACTAGAAGAGAAGAATAACCGAATTATGATTATAATCAAGTTCATTACTTGTTCTTAACCTTGGCATGCTCCTATCCATAGTTTAAATTCAAAGTAGATATTTGTTAATAGTTTTAGTATATAATTTATAAACAAAATTATTTAACTTTTGGTTACGTTGTTGTCAGCATATATAGAAGTAAGATAGAATATAGTATACTTGAGCAATTTTTACTTATCCAGAGTCTCCTTGGTTCGATACTTGGCTTACTTAGCCACTTTATTACTTGTTTGACCACGTGCACTTGCGTGTCGGTTTTTAACCCCTACCACAGCACCGAACAATGGGAGGATGAAGGAAGAAAAACATCTTCAAGAATGGGAGGATGAAGGAAGAAAAAAATGACCGTAATGATGGTGGGATGTATTGAAAAGCGCTTAAGGAAGCTAGTTGCTATTATTGGTTATCCCATTATTTTCTAGTTCCTTAGCTTACATTACAACCCGTTAAGTCCTACGTGATCTTACATCACTCGTCCTTATATTAGTGGAGTAATACACTAGAGGCAAGCCTATGGTTCATGACATGATGCATGTGAATTCCTTGGGAGAGAGAGCGAAATTGTATTCATATACCCCTACATGTAGTGCTTTGGAAATCATATGATAGCAAAGGGGGTAGTTTTCTTGTTTTGTGAGGGCACATGCTTGACGAGAGATTAATTTTGTGTCGGATGTCTTGATCAGTTGATTTGCACGAGTTTGCCAAGATCGAGAATTGATTCTTGAGCTTCGGAGGTCTTAATGTGATGTACTTCATTGTATTGATGAGACTATGCATGTTTTCTTCATGATTTGCTATATTAAATAATCGGTATAGCCGTAGCATAAATTGTTGAGCCAAAGTAGCCATGCGTGAGTGTCAATTGCATGAGATGTGAGAATATTGTTCGAGGACGAACAAGAGTTTAAGTGTTGGGTAAGTGATCTTAGGAAGAATTTCATGCCCAAATGATGCTCAAATGCTTCACTTCGACTTGTTTGTCTATCATTATTATGTACATTCTCATATGATTTGTAGTTTAATGTGAATTTATACTAACCAACATGATTAGTGTTGTTTTGCAGGTAAAATGGAATTTTGGGAAGCTAAGACACATGTTGGTAAAATCGGGAATGGACTTGGAAACAAGGAGTGAAAAAGAACATGGAAGATCAGCAAAAACAAGGGCTCTGCGATGGAGCCGTGTCGCGGAGGCACTCTGCCTCAGAGGAAATAAATTTGGCAATTTCCAGTGGAGGTGCGCGATAGCACCGTGTCACGTTGGCTAGGCTCCGCGATGCAGGCCGTGGAATGTTGAGGTTAAATTTCCTAGGGGACAACTTCCAGTGAAGGTCCGCGATACCTCCGTGGCACGGAGGGAGTGCTCCGCGATACACTCCATGCCACGTTGCTTATTATTTTGGAAAAAGTTCTCAATAGTATAAATAGCACACTTAGGTTTTATTTTAATCATTCTGACTTGGTTGAGCAAGAACGTGGGTTACAGGCAGTTGAGAGGACGAAAATTCTAGGGTTCTTCTCTATCTCTTTCTCTTTTATCTCAATTGTTTGTATGAATTCTACTTATTTGATGATGTTAAATCCACAAATGAGTGGCTAAATTCACTTCTGGCTGAGGTTAAGAATAATTGTAGTGGAATGTAATTGTTAATCATTTCAGTTTTCATCTTTTCTTCAATGGTTGTTCTATCAATTCTTGTTCTTACTGCATTAATGTTTGGCCAATGTTAATGTATATCTAAAAAATGCAATTTTGATTTTGAAAAGGAAAGAAATTGGAAAGATGTGAATTGGTAGGATATGATCTCTTCTTAGTTTGGAAAATTGAGAATTGATTTACATTCAGAATAGAAATATATCTGAAAGTCTTATTAGTCAATTAAGGAATCGGGAATGTATGGCTAGAACATGAAATTCTTTTATCACAGAAATATAGATTAAGGCTCATGATTCTTAAGTTGGATAGGAGTCGAAAGTTCCAATCCATAGGAAATAATTCTTGACTAGCAACCGAAGGAAAGATTAACTGAATTGTATTGATAAATTAATTCCCTGCATGTTCATTTTAACCTCAGCTTGCTTATTACTATTGTTAAGACTCACTTTATAATTTTGCCTTAGATTCGTATTAATTAGTAAACTCAAACTCTCAAAATATTATTTATGTGGTTGTCTGCATTCTTAAAGATATAGTTCATTAACACTTAAGTTAATTAGTACCGTAGCTCAGTCCCTGTGGGATCGATACTTGGCTTTACTTAAGCCACTTTACTACTTGTTCGACCACGTGCACTTGCGTGTAGTCACCACAGAAGCCGAACAAGTTTTTGGCATCGTTGCCGGGGACTGGCAATTGGTAAAATTATTTTCTTAGTGTTAGTTAACAAATTCTATTTAAGTGCTGACAACTTGATCTTAGCCTTTCTATTGCAGATATTGAATTCTTCTTAACACTGGCAAGAGATAAGGAGTTGGTGGATTCATACATAGAGCCGGAAAGACAATTTCATCGTCAAAGAAGGTAAGCTCTAGAGAAAAAGTTACAGTTGCTCAAACAGGCAATTCTGGAGAAACAACAGAATCCACCACTTGTAAGGGAAGTGTTAGTGCCCGAGGAAATGGCAGCTAGGCCGGTTCGCGAAGTGGCAATCCCACATGCTAACAATGTTACATCAAGTATTCGCAGACCAGAGCCAGGAGGGAGGTTTGAGCTTAAACAGAACATGGTGCAATTGTTGCACACCAGCAGGCAATTCACAGGTCTCCCTCATGAAGATCCACAACAACATCTCCAAAACGTTTTGGAGATAAGTGACACTTACATTCCTGTTGGAGTATCATCCGACTACGTGAGGCTTACATTATTCCCATTTTCATTATTAGGGGAAGCAAAGAGGTGGTTGAAAGCTGAACCACCTAACTCTATTACCACTTGGGATGATCTTGCAAGAAAGTTTTTGATAAGATTCTTTCCATCCGGGAAAACAACAAGACTTAGAAGTCAGATTCTAAGTTTTAAACAAAGAGAGGGGGAGAATCTGTATCAAGCTTGGGAAAGGTTCAAATCATTGCTAAGGGATTGTCCTCACCATCACCAGTCCAATGATGTGCTGGTGCATACTTTCGTAGAGGGTTTGGAACCCTACACAAAAATTTTGCTAGACTCAGCAGTTGGGGGACAAGCATTAGAAAAGACTTATGAGAAGCTGTATACTTTGTTAAATCATATTTCACAGGGAAATCCAGAGTGGAATGCGGACTCTTCAAGAGGAGGAACAAGGAAAGCGGCAGGAGTCTTTGAGGTGGATGGTTTTACAGCTATCGCTGCACAGATAGCTGCATTGCAAAATCAACTCAACACCCACTTCAGCAGTATGAGCTTGAATCAACCACAAGCCCCAGTTATTGTAGTGCAGCAGGTTTGGTGTGATGTATGCGGTAGTAATGAACACTCAGCTGAGTGTTGTGGTGCAAATCCAGATTCAGTGAACTTTGTTGGGAACATCCAGAGAAATAATCACCAGCAGCAGTATGGCAATAATTACAACTCAAATGGGAGGAATCATCCAAATTTCTCTTAGGGTAGTAACAGCCATCAAGGACAGAGTTCGAATCAGGGTTTGCAGAGAAATCAAGGGGGGCAGTAGAATTATCAATCTCAGTATAGAGGAAACAATGCACCTCCTCCACCAACCAACAACATTGAGGAAATGTTCAAAACAATGATAACTAACCAAGCTCAAATGCAGCCTAATTATATGAAATTAGCGGCAGACTTAAAAAACAACCAGTTAGCTACAAAGGCGTTGGAGTACCAGTTTGGACAACTAGCTGGAACTCAAAACACCAGGCCCAGAGGAGGACTATCGAGTGAAACTGACCTGAATCCCAAGCAGGTCAATGCAGTGACCACAAGGAGTGGTTTACAACTCAAGGAGGTGGAACCAGAAAGATCACCTCAGCAATCAGAAGCAGTAGAAAAAGATAGGGAACCTGATGATGAGAGGGGTAAGGAGAAGGGAGTTGAAGCAGAAAGACCACCACCCCCATTCCCTCAAAGATTAAAGAAACACAAGGAGGAAGCTTGTTTTTAAAAAGTTCATGGAGGTGCTTAAACAGGTACACATTAATTTACCTTTGGTTGATGTTTTGCAGGGAGTGCCTAAATATGCAAAGTATATCAAGGACATCGTAGCTAACAAAAGCATATTGACGGAGTATGCTACGGTGGCGCTTGCTGAGGAGTGCACTTCCCAGATTCAGAACAGGTTGCCAACAAAGCTCAAGGACCCTGGGAGCTTTACAATTTAGATCACAATCGGGCAAAGTATCCGAGCTTGCGGACTATGTGATTTGGGAGAAAGCATAAACTTGATGCCGACATCGGTGTTCAAGAAGTTAGGGCTGGGCAGTCCTAGACCAACTACAGTGATCTTGCAGTTAGCAGATCATTCTTTGGCCAGACCAGATGGCATTGTGGAGGATGTGCTGGTGCAAGTGGGCTCCCTCATCTTTTCGGTAGATTTTATTGTCTTAGATTTTGAGCCGAATGCGAAGTCCCATTTATTTTGGGATGTCCTTTCTTGGGAACCAGGAGAGCTTTGATTGATGTATCTACAGGCCAGCTAACCATGTGAGCGCATGACAAAGTGGAGGTATTTGATGTGTATAAGGCCTTGAAGCTTCTGGCCATCTATGAGGAGCTTTCAGCAATCAATATGCTAAACCAAGAAGAAATTCTTTAGATTGTTGTTTCTCAAGATCCATTGGAGAGAGCGTTGATGAGCTCCGATCATTTCGGAGATAGAGATACTTATGAGATGGTGCAAATGTTGCATGAATCAAAATGGTATCTCAGGAAGCAAGACTTTCAGCTGTTGATGAGGTCCCTGGAACCATTGCCAAAATCATCTATTGAGGAAGCACCAAAACTGGAGTTGAAGACATTGCCTCTGCATCTGAAATACGTCTTTTTGGAGGAAGATGACACCTTGCCAGTCATCATCTCCGCAGAATTGACGGAGGCACAGGTAAAGGATGCATTGGTGGTTCTCAAGAGGAGGAAGAAAGCAATGGGCTGGCAAATGTCAGACATTCGGGGTACCAATCCATCTTTTTGCACACAGAATTTTCATGGAGGAAGGAGCAAAGCCAATTGTACAACATCAGCGGAGGTTGAATCTGATGATGAAGGATGTGGTTAGGAAGGAAGTGATTAAATGGCTTGATGCAGGTATGGTCTATCCTATTTAAGACAGCGAATGGGTCAGCCCCATTCAGTATGTTCCAAAGAAAGGAGGGATGACCGTGGTCACCAATGAGAAAATGAGTTGATCCCTACACACACAGTCATAGGCTGGCGGATTTGCATGGACTATAGAAAGCTCAATGAGGCCACAAGGAAAGATCACTATCCTATCCCGTTTATTGATCAAATATTGGACAGATTTGCTGGTGAAGAATATTATTGTTTCCTTGATGGCTATTCTGGCTATAACCAGATAGCCATAGCACCGACGGACCAGGAGAAGACTACTTTCACATGTCCTTATGGGACATATGCTTTCCGGTGGATGCCATTTGGTTTATGCAATGCACCCTCCACATTCCAGAGATACATGATAGCGATCTTCCACGCTATGGTGGAAGATTTCGTCGAGGTATTTATGGATGATTTTTTTGTTTCGGTAATTCATTTGCTACTTGTTTGCAGAATCTTGATAGGGTGCTAGCTCATTGTGAAGAATCCAACCTTGTACTCAACTGGGAGAAATGTCATTTCTTAGTCAAGGAAGGTATCGTCCTTGGCCATAAAGTGTCTTGCAAGGGGTTGGAATTCAATCGTGCAAAGATCGAGGTCATTGAAAAGCTACCACCACCTGTGTCAGTGAAGGGTGTTCGCAGTTTTCTCGGACATGCAGGGTTCTACAGACGGTTCATCAAGAACTTCTCTAAAATTTCTAGACCAATATGCAGGTTGCTAGAAAAAGAGGTGAAGTTCGAGTTTGATGAGGATTGTGTCAAAGCATTCGAGGAGTTGAAACAGAAGTTGATAGAAGCACCTATCCTCATTTCTCCGGATTGGGAGAAACCGTTTGAATTAATGTGTGATGCAAGCGATGTGGCGGTAGGAGATGTATTGGGGCAGTGGAGAAATAGAATTTTTCATTTTATTCATTATGCAAGAAAAACACTGGGCGCAGCCCAAGTCAATTATACAGTCACAGAAAAGGAGAAGCTAGCATTGGTGTTTGCGTTTGATAAATTCAGGTCCTATTTGGTGGGTTCTAGAGTAGTGGTGTATACCGATCATGCAGCGATTTGGTATCTGTTTAACAAGAAGGATGCAAAGCCTAGGTTGATTAGATGGATCTTGTTGTTACAATAGTTTGACCTAGAGATTCGGGACAGAAAAGGGAGCGAGAATCAAGTGGTAGATCACCTATCGCGATTGGAAAGCCGGTCACATGTGATGGAAGGTGACAGCATCAAAGAAGAGTTCCCAGATGAGCAGCTCTTGGCAATAAGGGAAGCTGAAATCCCTTGGTATGCAGACATTGTGAATTTGCTAGTGAGTGGAGTCTATCCACCGGAGGCTACGGCTCAGCAGAGAAAGAAGTTGAGACATGATTGCAGGTATTACATTTGGGATGAGCCGTATTTGTTTAAGCAGGGACAGGATCAGGTGATGAGAAGATGCATTCTGGAGAGCCAGATTGCAGAAGTCTTGAGGAGTTGTCACTCTTCATTGTATGGAGGGCACCACGGAAGCGAGCGGACAGCACACAAGGTGCTACAGTCAGGTTTCTTTTGGCCTACACTATTTAGAGACTCTATGGCATATGTAAAAAATATGTGATAGATGTCAAAGAACAGGCACAATTGGTAGAAGGCAAGAAATGTCGTTGCAGCAGATATTAGAAGTGGAGATCTTTTATGTATGGGGTATAGATTTCATGGGCCCGTTCCCACCGTCATTTGGTAATCATTACATCTTGGTGGCCGTTGATTATGTATCAAAGTGGGTTGAAGCAATAGCTTGCCCCAGGAATGACAACACGGTGGTAACAAAATTTGTGAAAAAGCACATTTTCACCAGGTTCGGGACACCCCGAGCCATTATCAGTGAGAGGGGCTCATTTTGTAAATGCAAGTTTCAAGAATTTGCTAGCTAAGTATGGGGTGCGCCACAAGGTAGCAACAGCATATCATCCCCAAACTAGTGGGCAAGTGGAGGTGTCAAACAGAGAAGTAAAGCAGATTCTACAGAAGACAGTGAATGCACAACGTAGTGATTGGTCAAGCAAACTCGACGATGCGTTGTGGGCTTATAGAACTGCGTACAAGACACCAATTGGGACTTCTCCGTACAGATTTGTCTATGGAAAAGCTTGTCATTTTCCTGTGGAGCTAGAACATCGAGCTTTCTGGGCCATGAGGAAATTGAACATGGATCTAGAGCTAGCTAGTAAGAAGAGGCTGATGCAACTCAGTGAACTTGATGAGTTTCGTTGGCATGCTTATGAAAGTGCCAAGTACCACAAAGAGAAAACAAAGAGGTGGCACGATAAGCATATGGTGCATCGAATCTTTGAACCGGGGCAGAAAGTATTGCTATTCAATTCAAGATTGAGGCTTTTTCTAGGAAAATTGCGGTCCAAATGTTCAGGGCCGTTTGAGGTGGTAAGAATGACCCTACACGGGGCGGTGGAGTTGTGGCAAGAAGATAGAAATGCCACATTCTTAGTAAATGGGCAGCGATGTAAGCATTATTGGGGTGAGGACGTTATTCGAGAGAAGACATCCATCACTCTAGAGGATGATTGAGCATTGAATAACGTCGAGCTGCGATGGTAAATCAAGCGCTGCACGGGAGGCAACCCGTGAAATTGTTGTAATAGATGAGTAGAAATATTTGGAAAAAAAAAGAAAAAGAGAAAAAGAAAAAAAGTATATAATAAAAAAAAATTTTGCGTTGAAACCTACGAATTCTAACCAATTTCTTGTGGTGAAGTGAATTTTAGGCGGAACGGAGGGCAAAAATGCAAAGAAACGCAAAGGAAAAAAATATAGGTGAGAAAAATAAAAAAATGGACACATTACAGTGAGCCTACGCGATTGCTCCGTGTCACGGAGGGGGTGCTCCGCATTACCCTATGTGAAACGTTGAGTGTTATTTCGCGTCGGGTCACACCGGGTCGCCGGGTAACCCGCGTGAAATATTACTTTAAAACCCCGATTTCCCTCAATTTCTTCATTATTTTCCCTTTCCACCGGGACCAATACCCTAAATTCCCTTTTCCCCCAATGTGACACGGACCTAGGCATCGATTTTCTTCAAGTTTTCTTCAATTTCATCAGATTAAAGGTATGTTCTTGAACTTTACCTCAGTTTTGCTTGAATTTTCGATTCTTGAGCATATGTAGTGATTGAAACTTGCCCTAAGTGAAAATTAAGCTTCAATTCATTTAAGTTATGATTGATTGATGTTCATAGTATTGTTGTGAGTATATGAACTCGATGAATGCATGTTATTGAATTTTTGCGAAATTGTTAGCTAGGGTTGGAATTTGAATATGAAGAAGACTAAAATTGTTTGAAATGTTGAACAAAATTGGGTTGTGCATGTTGGGTGAATTGAATTATGTTGTGATTAATGTTGAATATGCTATGTAGACAAGGGGTTTTTGGGAGAATGAAATTGGTGAATTGCATAGGGTGTTGAGAATAAAAATTTGGCTAAGTGCTATGATGGTGGAAGTAAATCGTTGGCGATAATTTTATTCATTGTACGAAGTCTGAGTAGTAAATAGTAATTGTTCCATCGAGTTATATGAATGCACTAAGCTGGTTGAATGTTAAGAATGAGAAAAATCATGAATGTCTTGTCGAAATTGTTTTGATTGTGGCTAAAGACTAAGTGTGGGGTGACCTAATTAAACCCAACCTTAGTTGAAGCTAATTGTGACTTGAATAACATTGGGATTGTATGTTCGATTGTACAGGAACAATGTCAGGCAGGCAAGACAAAGGAAAGGGCACATCCACATCGGGCGCCGGCAGAAAAAGAATAAGATCGAGAACAGCAGTTCCAGAAGCACCAGCGGTGCCGAGAGGCCAACACCGACAATACGGAACCCGATGGGTGACTGATGAAGGGAAGAAATGGTATGCAAAACACCAAGAAACCAAATACTTCCCGAAAGAGCATTTATCAAGAGAGCCGCTGGCATAGGAATTCCCGCCGATCGTACAACGGATTGACACCGCTGGGCTGAACTTCATCTTCGAAGAGCCCAGGGAGTGCAATCTCCATCTCATTCGAGAGTTCTATGCCAAATGGAACCCGACCCTCCGCAGTCACACTGTCAAGATCAGGGGACAGGTTGTCACTTTTGAGCCCCATCACCTGAATGATATCTTGGGGGCGTGGGACACAGACGCCCATGTCCTTCAGCAGCTGAACATCACTCCACCTTATGCGAACATCAGACGCACTCTATGTGGAGCCCGTTCGACAGCAAGGTGGAGCAGGCACAAGGAGAGGGGCTACCATCAGACACTTCCCTACTCGCAGATGAATAGGGAAGCCAGGATCTGGCTTAAAATTGTTTGCTCATGCTTGATCCCGGGGGTGCACATGACAGATGTCACTCGGGATCGAGTCTATTTGGTGTATACCCTGATGAAGAGGCTTGACATAAATGTTGGGGCGGTGATCATCTCCTCCATGAAGAGAGCCCGACTGCATTAGGGGCACAGATACGGGTTCGGTGGTTTGCTTACCACATTCCTAAGGGGCCATGATATCGAGGAGGAGGCCCTGGATTACATCCCACAGATTGACAGAAGTGCCTTGGATGTCACCAAAACCAAGGCACCTGACATTACTCATGGGCCGGTGCTCACACTAGCCGAGCGACATGCTCGGGATGATCAGTATATGACCCGCATGTACGGGATGCGGATGTTACAGCTGCGCATTGGCGGGAGGCCTGCAACGGAGGATGAGCAATGGAAGCTTGAGCTAGACTACCCATTCAGCGAGAATGCTCGAGCTCTATGCAGAGTGGGCCCACATTTGTGGAGCCTGTAGATGATGACGTCCCTACCGATGAGGAGACACGACGGGAGGACTCAGATGTTGAGTCAGATGAGGACAACGGGGGTGATTCTGATATGGGAGATGAGGCAACGACACCTGATGAAGAAGTTGAATACTTCGATTGATCAGAGAGTTTCACCAACCACCTTTGTGATATGTTGAATTTTGTGAACACTGGGAACAGTGTTCGGTTTAAGTGTGGGGTTGGAGTAGTTAGGTGCCAGCTTCTTCTTTTTTGTTTATGTTTATGTTTTGTTGTTGTTCCTATGAAAAATGTGACCCTCTGACTTTGTGTTATGTGTTCTGTAATTAAGTGGTGTTGTAATGAATGTTAAGCTGTTGTGTGCTGTGTTGAGCTATTGGTTTTTGTGTAAATATTTTTGTTTTCAATCGAAATGATCAAAAATTTTAAATTTTTTTGTTAAATTTCTTTTATGTTGGGTTTCTCGGCCTTTGTTTTTGGTGCTTTTATCGAGAATAGTCCCATTGAACAGAAGTCGTAGATAGTGACCGTTCCCTATGATGGATGGATAACGACCGTCTTAAGGGAAATGTAGTCGATAGGAGTAGTTTTTTCTTTCATTCTTTCTTTTATTTGTGTCCTAAATGTGTCGCTACTTCATGGATCGGAATTCTTGTTACGTGTTGTACATGATATTAAGTTGCAAAGGTGATTCGTATGAAAGCATGCAATTGTGTAAACATGTTGAGATACCTAGGTCATAGAGTTCGATTCGGTGTGATCGAGGCTTAATAGTGAATTCTTGTAATTAGCTGATTGAAGAGTCTGTGAATATGTCTTGAGTTGAGCATGTGCATTGAGTGTGAGGTCAGGGTTCGATTATTCCATGCTATTGTGAAGTGTCTAGAACTTGCTTGGTGTGTGTACAAAACGAAATTAAGGATGTGTATTGTAGGAAAGGATGTAGGCGTTTCTTTGATTAAACCGAAAGTTTCTCCATTATCATACCGACCTTGAATGTACATCCTAGTTAGCCCTATTAAGCCTTTAGCCTATTTTTTTCTTTCTTTGAAGAGGTACAAACCGAGCTTAATCCCTTCTTTCCATTAGCCGTGAATTTGATCCAAAACTCTTAAGCGCTCAAGAAAAATAATTTTCCCACAGAGTAAAGGAGTGAGAATTGTGAAAAGGAAAGAAAAGCGGCAGTGGTGAAAGTTAAAGAAAAGGTCAAAGGTGCACTTGCTGAAATTAAATAAACTAAAGATGTATAACTAATCTTTGCTAGTAAGTCGAGTGTGCTTAAAGAAATGGGAACAAGAACAAAGAAAAAATTCATCAAGAATAGGAGGATGAAGGAAGAAAAAAAAATGACCGTAATGATGGTGGGATGTATTGAAAAGCGCTTAAGGAAGCTAGTTGCTATTATTGGTTATCCCATTATTTGCTAGTTCCTTAAGCTTACATTACAACCCGTTAAGTCCTACGTGATCTTACATCACTCGTCCTTATATTAGTGGAGTAATACACTAGATGCAAGCCTATGGTTCATGACATGATGCATGTGAATTCCTTGGGAGAGAGAGCGAAATTGTATTCGTATACCCCTACATGTAGTGCTTTGGAAATCATATGATAGCAAAGGGGGTAGTTTTCTTGTTTTGTGAGGGCACATGCTTGATGAGAGATTAATTTCATGTCGGATGTCTTGATCAGTTGATTTGCACGAGTTTGCCAAGATCGAGAATTGATTCTTGAGCTTAGGAGGTCTTAATGTGATGTACTTCATTGTATTGATGAGACTATGCATGTTTTCTTGATGATTTGCTATATTAAATAATCGGTATAGCCGTAGCTTGAATTGTTGAGCCAAAGTAGCCATGGGTGAGTGTCAATTGCATGAGATGTGAGAATATTGTTCGAAGACGAACACGAGTTTAAGTGTTGGGTAAGTGATCTTGGGAAGAATTTCATGCCCAAGTGATGCTCAAATGCTTCACTTCGACTTGTTTGTCTATCATTATTGTGTACATTCTCATGTGATTTGTAGTTAAATGCGAATTTATACTAACCAACATGATTAGTGTTTTTTTGCAGGTAAAAATGGAATTTTGGGAAGCTAAGATACATGTTGGTAAAATCGGGAATGGACTTGGAAACAAGCAGTGAAAAAGGACATGGAAGATCAGCAAAAACAAAGGCTCCGCGATGGAGCCATGTCACGTTGTCATCGCGGAGGCACTCTTCCTCACAGGAAATAAATTTGGCAATTTCTAGTGGAGGTGCGCGATAGCACCATGTCACGTTGGCCAGGCTCCGCGATGCAGGCCGTGGCACATTGATGTTAAATTGCTTGGGGGCCGACTTCCAGTGAAGGTCCGCGATACCTCCGTGGCACGGAGGGAGTGCTCCGCGATACACTCCATGCCACGTTGCTTGTTATTTTGGGAAAAATTCTCTATAGTATAAATAGCACACTTAGGTTTTATTTTAATCATTCTGACTTGGTTGAGCAAGAACGTGGGTTACAGGAAGTTGAGAGGATGAAAATTCTAGGGTTCTTCTCTTTCTCTTTCTCTTTTATCTCAATTGTTTGTATGAATTCTACTTATTTGGTGATGTTAAATCCACAAATGAGTGGATAAATTCACTTCTTGTTGAGGTTAAGAATAATTGTAGTGGAATGTAATTGTTAATCATTTCAGTTTTCATCTTTTCTTCAATGGTTGTTCTATCAATTCTTGTTCTTACTGCATTAATGTTTGGCCAATGTTAATGTATATCTAAAAAATGCAATTTTGATTTTGAAAAGGAAAGAAATTGGAAAGATGTGAATTGGTAGGATATGATCTCTTCTTAGTTTGGAAAATTGAGAATTGATTTACATTCAGAATAGAAATATATCTGAAAGTCTTATTAGTCAATTAAGTAATCGGGAATGTATGGCTAGAACATGAAATTCTTTTATCACAGAAATGTAGATTAAGGCTCATGATTCTTAAGTTGGATAGGAGTAGAAAGTTCCAATCTATAGGCAATAATTCTTGACTAGCAACCGAAGGAAAGATTAACTGAATTGTATTGATAAATTAATTCCCTGCATGTTCATTTTAACCTCAGCTTGCTCATTACTATTGTTAAGACTCACTTTATAATTTTAGCTTAGATTCGTATTAATTAGTAAACTCAAACTCTCAAAATATTATTTATGTGGTTGTCTGCATTCTTAAAGATATAGTTCATTAACACTTAAGTTAATTAGTGCCGTAGCTCAGTCCCTGTGGGATCGATACTTGGCTTTACTTAAGCCACTTTACTACTTGTTCGACCACGTGCACTTGCATGTAGTCACCACAGAAGTCGAACATTCTCTACCGACTCAGTTTTCGCTTGAGGTATCAACTTTTCACTCAGACTTTATTTAATTTCATGTTCAGTTCATGTGCACAAGTTTCTTTAATGTATATGAATGTGTGTATGATTCATGAAATCAGTTCAGTTATGTCATTTGAATCAGAGGTAGTCATTCCTTCAGTTTTTTATTTAAATGATCGATATTTGGATATGATAATTGCATTTTCTTTGCTTTTCTGTTTTTTTTTTCTAATATTCGAGGACGAATGTTCAAAAGGGGGAGATATTGTTATACCTCGAAAGCCTAAAGATTAGACCCAGGAGTGGAAACAGATAAAAAGTGAAAATTTTGCAGCAGACTCAGAACGAGTTGTGAGGAGACTCGTGAGACCAACCCACGAGTCATAATGTGACTCGTGGGGAAGACCTGGGAAAATAAATTGGAGGCTTGAGAAGAGGAGACCCCACGGGCATGACCACGATTCGTGGCCAGGCCCCACGAGTCGTTGGGTCAGTCGCGAGGAGGGGGATTAAGAAAAGAGAAGGGAAAGGGGTAGTGGACTTGACGGAAGGACCCCACGAGTCATGATCAGTCCCCATGATTCGTGGGGTGAGTCATGGTCTAAGTGGGGAAATTTTTTGTCGAGGCTTAGGTAGTGTACCTCACGACTGGCTCCACGAGTCGTGACCTGGGACCACAAGTCGTGAGGTCCCTCGTTGGGACCCCCTGACAATTAATTTCTGTGAATTTAGTAAGGGCTTTCCCATAATCCCTAAGTTCCTAAGGCTTAGACCACGATGTTTTGAGTTATGAATAGTGACTTTTAAAGGGGTTTAGTTCATTTTAGGCCATATTCAATCATGCACGCAAGGTAGAAGGTGAGAGAGGGTGATCAAGCCTAGTGCTCCTTAATTTCTTCTTGGGCTATCAAAGAAATGTAAGAATCAGCTACCAACATGTATGTAGGGTTATTAATAGGTGCATCCTTTCACACCCATGCCCAATCCTTCTCTAAATCATGAATTTCCTATGTCTAATTCTTGGGGTTTTAACCCACCGTATGGTTTTCCTAAATTCTCTACATGGGTATGATTTAAATATGTTTCTACTATTGAATTGAGAAGCATGGGCAAGTTTTATGTTGTTTTCAATCAAAAATCATGTTTCTATTTTTATGAATGAAAAAGTCCATTAATGAAAAGTTCATGAAAGATGAGATTTATGATGAATGAAGGATGATGATGAGATATTGTGATGAAAAGTATGTTTTCAAGCTACCCATGTTTATAATCATATTTTTGATGTGAATTGAGTATTTCTAAGCATGTTAAAGTATTGGAAAATGCCCATGTGTTCGAGCATGACTCGTGATTTCGCAAATTAAGCATACCGCTTGGTTTTGGAGTTAAAACTCCCAGTTATTTATAGCTTGCTGTATGTTTTGAGCTAAAGCTTCTCATATATATAAATTTCATATTTGAGATGTATTTAACTATTGAGCTTCGTTTGAAAATGATGTAGAGAATATGCATATTTTGGGAGTAGTTTCTAGAACCAAGTAGGCTAAGGGTCCATTACCCTATGCCTCATAACTATTCGCTAACGTAGGTTTGTATTATTATATATATTACTTCGGGACTTCCTTTGTGAGCTATCCTCGGCCCTATTGGCCCAGGAGCTTGATATTGATATCATGATATTGTCCCTACCCTGGCTAGATTTTGGACGGCTCTACCCACTAGAGTGTAATAGTTGGGACCACGTAAGCTCTATCGTGGTATGTCGGTTAAAAGACGAGTCTCCCATTGTTCCTCATGATTTTGATTATGCATATTTATCATTCTTGATTTATATATATATATATATATATATATATATATATATATATATAATTGCATATGTTCTAAAGTAGGTTTGACCCAATGTTTGGTCTTCTTATGATTATTAAATTTCAATTGTGGGTCATTTAATTGAGATGTAGAGTTCGGACATGTTTGGATCATAATTTCAGAAAATGGCATGCAAAGCCCTACTCTCATATTCTTGTTTGATTATATTTTATAATATGCATGTTTTAAATGATTTACTTACTTAAGCGATTTTACTTACCTTGCATACTCGGTACATTCCACGTACTGACCGCATACTCTATGTTGTATCATTTCATGGATATAGGATCTGGCTCTCAGGCCTAGCCCATTCATAGTCAGCCTTCAGATTTAGCATCTACGTTATGGTGAGTCCTAATCTCCCGAGGACTAGACTTATTAAGATCTTCTCTATGTCCTTTCAGTTCAACTTTGTTGAGTTAGTTGGGGTCTTGTCCCATCAAGTCGTCATGTTTGGAGGCTTTTCAGATATATTGATGTATTCAGCTTCAGATTGTGTATTCTGATGTTATGTTAAATCTAGACTTCCGCGATGATTATTTTATTGGTTCTTCTATTTTAATGACTGAGTTAGATGTATGCTTATGTCATTGGTCGACTTGGAGTCTCTCGAAGTTCCTTGTCCTGTGTTGCGATCCGGGCCTCGGTTCGGGTCATGACATTTTCCTTCTTCTAGGAAAGTACCCCTGAGGCTGTAGCGCTATAATGATGCACATTATCCACTGGCTCATAGCTCATGGACCTTTTCTTCACAACAAGATCCTTCATAGACTTGGCATATCCCCACGTCTGTTCCAATGCCTCGACCAATGGTATGTTTTTAGATAACTGTTTTAGCATTGATAAGAATTTATGAAACTTACCACTCTCTGCCTTCTTCTTCTTCATTCTTTGAGGGAATGGTGGTGGTGATCGTGGAATAGCCTTGTAAATTTGTGTAGATCCTTTCTTGTCTCTTGTTCAACTTCAGGTCCCTTTTCAACAACTGGAGCTTCAGTCAACTTAGCATTCTCATTGTGCTCATTCTTAGCACATCTTCCTCATTGTTGATCAAGATTTCTTTCTTCCTTTCAACTACAACTGGCAAAGGGGGATCAAACGTAGTCTTTCAACTCCTAGTCATCACAGCCATGCAGGTCCCATTATTCTTTGGGTTCTGGACTGTGTTGCTAGGTGGTGTATCCTTTTGCCTAGGGTTCATGGATGCTGACTGTTTTGCTAGCTGTTGTTCGATCTTCTTGATAACCGTAGCATGAGACTCAACTCTCTAACCTATGCTCGCTAGATCACTATGGATGTGTTTCAGTTGATCATCAATATGTCTCACCTTCTTTAGCATCTCAACCATCATGCTATCCAACTTTGACTATCCATCCTCCCCCCCACGTGCATTCGGAGGCACATACAATCCTGCTTGGTCGTTGTGGTAACCGTCATTCCTTCTTCAATCTCCCTCGCGCTCACGACCGAGGCTTTTGTCTCTGTACCCATTCTACTTGTAATTGTCTCCATATTAGTTCCAACCTTGGTTTCCAGAACCTTGGCGCCAAGTGTCTTGTCCAGACCCTTAGGAATTATCTTGGAAACCTGCCACCTGGTTGTCCAAGAAGTTTGCCTCCTCCTCGAAATCTAAATGTTCAGGCCCTGGTTCTTGTCCCTGTGTCCCTACTGTATTAACTTTTCTATCTCCAGCTCCCATGATATGCTTAGTGAGAAAGTTCAACGTGTGCCCATATGAACCAATTCCTGGTCACATTCTTTTTTCTTCCTTCGTTGGTCTGCAGTCATACCAACAACATATGTACCAGCTACTACTTCCGCTTTTCGAGTGTTCCATATATGTTTGTTTTGGTCACTCTATCTAGAATTATGGCAGCTTGCTCCCAAGCGTGGCTCATCAGTGCTCCTCCCGCCACTATGTCTTCTACTGCTTTTGTACAATTGTTTAAGGATCTATAAAAAATCACCAACAAACTGTCATCAGGAATTTTGTGGTTCGGGCACTTGGTCAGCTTCTTCTTAAACCTCAACCAGGTTTCATAGAGTGCCTCAGTCTTCAATTGTCAGAAATTGTAGATTTCATTCTTAAGCTACAGCATCCTAGAGGGTGGAAAGAATCTCTCTAGAAAAGCTTTCTTGAGCTCCCTCCAGTTGGTAATGTAGTCATTAGGCAACTTCGATAACCATAAAGTGGCTCCTGTTGACCCGACTTCATCAATGTTTGGGTCATCCTCATCAAAGAATTGAGGGGCATATCTTTGAATTTTTTTCCCCTTCCATGCCGACCAGCGTTGAAAACCTCATTCGAGCATCCTCCGCATCATGAAGTGCAGCTTGCCGAGCTAGCTCGGCTTGCCTAGCTTCTTCAGCAATACAGCCATATCTCTACTCTTGGTTCTCCATTCTTCGCAGTGTTCTTTTGAGTTCGAGATCTAAAGGAATCAGGGGGTTTCCACTCCGATGAGTACTTGACATTCACCAAGCGACAACCTGTGGATATCCAAAAACAAAAAGAAAACATAATTCAGGAAATAACAACCAAAAGTCAAATAAAAGCAAAATAATCTAATCTTAGTCATATTCCTCGGCAATGGTGCTACTTTTTGATAATTCTCAAACTCACACATTCTGACAAAATATGAAGCGGATGTTGTCAATAAAGAACCCAACAAAGAGGTTGGGGTCGAACCCATAGGGAATAGGGTAAGATCTAGACTAATGCCAATACTTGAACTTGTTGGTGAGTTATCTCAAAATTGGGGGGTTTAAAAAAACGATATTAAAGCAAGATTATAATTGTTATTGATGTTAAGATTTTCAAATAACTAGGGTAAGTGTTCCCCGTTGGTTCATAAACTACTTCGAGTATACACACATGATCAGTCTCAACGCTTACTTACACATGATCAGTCTCAGCGCTTACTTGTAGAACTGATAACTAGGGTTCATCCAAATGACTGGTTGATCCCTATTGGATGACTATACTCAATCACTAGGTTAGGTCTCATGATCAATGTCCTTATAACCATTATCAATATGTTCCAAATTTAACTGTCCTATGACCACAACTCAAGTTAATACAATGATTATAAAGACCAAGGCTTTGTTGTAGTTCTTTTTTCCTAATCTCTACTTCTCTAGGTTCAAGCAAGTAAAGAACTTGGGCAACTCGTAACATTTTACACCGTTAAGAAACATTTAAAGCTGAAAAGAATACAATACAAACATTTAGCGTTGATTTTGAATCACTTTTGTGTAACCCTATTTCCTTAATCCAGCATGGTTCCTACAATTCCTAGTTGTGAAGCATTTAGCCTCTCATGATTGTAAGATTATAATTAGCATTCATAAACAAACACATGATTAAATACTCACAATAATATTTGGAAGAAAACCTAATTTGAATATCAAAGTATAATCTCAAGAACAATGGATGAAATCAAGTGTTTGGTCCTAAGAATTGCTCTCCAAAACTTGTTAAAAATTCATAAATATAACTCTTCACACGTCTCTACTACTTACTTTCTATGTTATCTACTAAAATAAAACATAAAAAGGTATTTATACAGACATTAGAAACCTTTTCCTAAGCTAACAAGGAATTTTCCATATATAGCGAAGATTGTATCACGACTGATCCTACAACCCGTAATAGGATTGTACGGGTTGTACCTACTTCTCTAACATCCTTGGCTGATGCAGATTTGTCTAAGTGTTGGCATGCTGGTATGACTCGTACCGCAGTCCTATGAGTCATACAATGCATCCGTGGTTTGGCCTTGAGAACTCTGACATCTTCTGAAGTTTTCTATGAGTGTTGTGGTACGCCTCATACCTTCCTCCTATGACTCGTACTGCTAGTTGTATCTGAAGTTCTGCCAAGTGTTGAAGAATTACTTGAAGCTCACAATGGCTCATGATACGGGTAGTATGTGGTTGCTGTGATCCGTGGGTCCACCCGTACCAAGAGACTGCCTCGTGCAAATTTCTCTGAAGAATTTCATGACTCCTGTTACGGCTCTTACTATTTTGGCACGGCTCGTACTGAGAGTCGTACATTGCCTTTCTCTTATTCCATCCTTTTGACTTTCACCACGATTCTGTGTACGGCTCATACAATCAAGATACGGCTCGTACTGAGACTTATACTTGGCTGATTTTCTGCATTTTTATGCCTCTTTTGCACATTTTGCTCCAACACCTATCTTCCTTAAAATCAAATAAAAAGTACCTCATATCCATATACACATACCTAAGTCCATGCTATTTTCTTAGCTTTAAGAATCAAAAGTGCTCTAAACTCATAGCATATCAAGCTCCACCTACACGCTCAGCTCAGTAGGGTGCATCCACTAGTGTAGGTGGACTCTCAAAAGATAGAGACGGTGAAGAATTGGCCTAGACCAGTTAGCCCTTCAGATATTAAGAGATATTTTGGGTTTATCTGGCCACTAATAAAGTTTTGTTGAGGGATTTTCATCTATTGCCTCACCATTGACTATGTTGACCTAGAAGAAAGTCAAATTTAAGTGGTCAGATGCCTGAGAGAAAATTTTCCAAGAGCTAAAGACCCGACTCACTTCAGCCCTAGTATTAACTTTACTAGAGGGTACGGATGGATTCTTGTGTATGGTGATGCTTTCAAGGTTGGTTTATGGTGTGTGTTGATGTAGCATGATAAAGTCATTGCATATGCCTCTAGACAACTTAATACTCATGAGAAGAATTATCCAACAAATGACCTAGAGTTGGATGGTGTTTTTCTTGAAGATTTAGAGAAACTACTTGTCCGGGATGTATGTGGATGTGTTCACAGATCACAAGAGCCTACAGTATGTGTTCACTTAGAAGGACTTGAATTTTGTGACAAAGGAGGTGGCTAGAGCTTCTCAAGGACTATGACATGAGTGTCCTATATCATCTGCGCAAGGCCAATGTAGTGGCGGATTCCCTTAGCAAGCTATCCATGGAGAGTGTGTCTCACGTTGAGGAGGGAAGGAAGGAGTTGGTGATGGATGTGCATTGGCTAGCTCGTTTAGGGGTTCGCCTTGTGGATTCGATAGATGGTGGGGTCATCATTCAAAATGGGTCAGAATCTTCATTGGTGACTGAAGTTAAGGCTAGGCAAGATAAGGATCCTATATTAGTGAAATTGAAGGAAGCGGATCAAAATCAGATGGTGGAGGTCTTCTCCCAAGAGGGAGATGGTGTGCTTCAATATTAATATCGTTTATGTGTTTCATGTGTCGATGATTTGAGAGGAAGAATGTTGTATGAGGATCATGGTTTCTGATATTCTATACATCCAGGTGCCACAAAGATGTACCGTGACCTACAAGAAATCTATTGGTGGAATGGCATGAAGAAGGACATAGTAGAGTTTGTGGCTAGGTGTTCGAATTGTCAACAAGTGAAAGTGGAACATCAAAGACCTGGAGGTTTGCTACAAGACATTAGTATCCCCACTTGGAAGTTTGAAGAGATCAATGTGGACTTCATCACAGGGTTGCCTCACACTCTCCGACAGTATGACTCTATATAGATGGTAATTAACAACTTGACTAAAGCAGCTTATTTCTTACCAGTCAAAACTACTGATTCAGCTGAGGACTATGCTAGATTGTACTTTTGAGAGTTTGTTCGGTTGCATGGCATTCCTTTGTCCATCATCTCAAATAGAGGTACTTAGTTTACCTCGTAGTTTTGGAGATCATTTCAAAAAGGACTTGGTACTCAGGTCAAGCTTAGCATGACTTTTCATCTGCAAATGGATGGTCAGGTCGAGCGCACAGACTCTTGAGTATATGTTGAGAGCTTGTGTGATTGACTTCAAGGGGTAGTTTGGATGATCATTTACCTCTCATCAAATTTGCCTACAACAACAATTACCACTCCAACATTTAGATGGCTACATTTTAAGCTCTTTATGGGCAGAGGTGTAGAACGTCTATTGGTTGGTTTGAGGCAGGTGAAGCTACATTGATCGGGCTAGATTTGGTTCATGAGGCCATGGAGAATGTTTCGCTTATAAGGGAAAGTCTGAAAATAACTCAGAGTCTTCAAAAATCATATGCGGATGTTAGGCGGGGAGAAACTGAGTTCGAAGTTGATGATTAAGTGTTCATAAAGTTATCTCCCAAGGAGGGAGTGATGAGGTTTGGAAAGAAAGGGAAGCTTAGTCCCTGATATGTAAGTCCATATAGGATTGTGAGACATGTTGGCAAGGTGGCCTATAAGTTGGAGCTATCATCGGAGTTAGCTTAAGTGCATCCAGTTTTCCATATATCATTGTTGAAGAAGTGCATTGGTGACTTTGCTTTGGTTGATCCAGTGGAGAGCATAGGTGTGAAGGATAGTTTACCTATGAGGAGTTACCCATTGAGATCCTTGATTATCAAGTTCGAAAGTTGAGGAGCAAAGAAGTAGCTTCGGTAAAAGTCTTGTGGAGAAATCAGCTCGTTAAGGGAGCTACGTGGGAGGCTGAAGTAGATATGATGGCTAAATACCTACATCTTTTCCCTTCCAACTCAGTTTTAGTGTGAGGTATTAGTTTCCTCTCTAATACTCTATTCAATTTCATGTCCAGTTCATGTCTCTCAGTTCCTTTCATGTTCTAACATGCATGTATGAATCATGAATTCAGTTTAGTTATGTACATCACTACGGAGTCTGTCACTCTGTCAGTTTTCAACTTTAGTTGTTAAGTTTTGGAAATTGCAGTCCCTCTCCCAGCTTTTCAGTATGTTTAACCCACTTTTGAGGATGAATGTTCCCAAGAGGGAGGTATTGTAATACTCTGAAAGTTCCTAAGACTAGTCTCAAGATTTGAAATGTGATCAGCAGAAAAAGGTGGAAAAATGTCTCAGGAAGACTCGTGG
The DNA here is from genome assembly GCA_035772735.1 of Datura wrightii. Classification (NCBI taxonomy): domain Eukaryota; kingdom Viridiplantae; phylum Streptophyta; class Magnoliopsida; order Solanales; family Solanaceae; genus Datura; species Datura wrightii. Next base: position 101,204,296 of record JASDFA010000003.1, read on the forward strand.
TACAAATTGTGGGAAGGACTAACAGGTTATAGGATAAGCCGTGGTTTAAGGATTGAGCTTCCCAAGTTAGATTGTATAAGTCGTACAATGCCCCATTGTGGGAAACCATGGGTCATGATGGAATTCATTCGAAGGTTGGAGGAGCTGGACTAGTAAGCCACAAGAGCAAACCACGAGTCATAGATCGGTGGTACGACTCGTGGTCAGTGGTTATAGCAGATTTATGGGTAATAGGTTTGGAAGGAAGGAGTCATAGTATGACTCATTGTGGGGAATAATGAGTCATGGCTTGCACTCATTGGAAGGGGGCAGAGGAATTGGAAGAAATGGCAACGGCTGGGTACAACGACCCATCGTTTGATGATACGAGTCGTGGTTTGATCCATGGAAAACTTCAGAATTCAGGAGAAACAGTGGTAACAATATGAGCCAACCACGAGTTGTGGTATTGAGGTAAGACTCATTGTGTAAGCCGTTACTTTTGGCAGCGAGTAATTTTCTGCGAAATTAGTAAGGGTGTTTTCGTAATTCCTAAGCTCCTAAGCCCTATACTACATCATTTTAAGTCCTGAGAGAAGTGTATTAAGGGATTTTAACCTATTCTAATTCATTTAACTCCCATGCATGCAAGTTTACAGGTTTTCCAATAAAAATCAAGCTTAAATCCTTCAATTTCTTCTCCAAATCTCTTGGGCTTTCAAGGTCAAGTTTAGATTCAGCTCACCTAGGCATGCATGGGCTATGAATGAGAGTTCCTTTCACTCTCATTCTCAAAATTCTCCTCAATTGCATGAATTGAAGTTCTAGATCAAGTTCATGATCTTTTTGAATTTTATTCTAGTTTTATGCAATTCTCTATGATTTATTTATGGGTCAATTCTCTTCGTGTTTCAAAGCATGTTTTAAGATTTATGAGCAGATTTTATACCTATTTTGATTATGAATTCATGGTTTCAAGTTTCATAAAATTATCCCCAATTATGCAAGTTTCATTAAAAGTCAAGTTTATGATTTATGATATGATTTCTTACTAGTACACTTCATGAAATTATGAATTTCAAGTATGATGATTTTCTCAAGAATGTATGTTCTTCATGATTTATGGTTTATGATTTGGCCGACGCATGGGGTATTTCATGGCTAGTCATGTATTTCAAGTATGATCACGTATGTTATGATTTAACTGGACCATGAAATACATGTATGATTTCACGATAATTATATAAACCCTCATGTGCATGATTTTGGGAGTACTATCTAGCACCAAGTAGGCCCCGCGTTTAGGTAAACTCCAAGGTCTCAAAACTATGGCCACCGTAGGTACATATTCATGGTTAAACCTACGAGGTCCTTATTATTGATATCACGCCATGTATTATTCCTTGAATTAGAAATCTTGGGACGGCTCTACCCACTTGAGCAAGATAGTTCGGACATCATGTAAGCTCTATCATAATGGTATTGGTTAAGACAAGTGTCCTATTGTTCCTCGTGATTTTAATTATGCATGTTTATGATTTATGATATTATGTTTTCAGTAGGTTTGACCCACTAATCAGTTTATAATATTTTACTTATGATTTCAGCTATAACAAATCATATGATTCTATTTTCAGCTTTGGTCATTCTATTCGGATATGAAATTCAGTTTATGATTATACATGATTTTAGATGTCAACATGCAATCCTTACTATTATGATTTATGATTTATGTTTATATGCATGATTTCAGTTTACTTACTCAACATGTTTTACTTATCTTTCATACTCTGTATATTCCAAGTACTGACCACATACTCTATGTTGTATCATTTTATGATATAGGTTTAAACGATCTGACTCAGTTCCTCCATTAAGCAGTTTACGACAGCATAGTTCAGATTCCCATCAGTGGTGAGTTATCAATCTTAAAGGACCTTCAGTTAGTGTTGAGTCATGTTATTTTAAGTTTTAGATTTTGGTGAGCTAGTTGGGGAGGTTGTCCCATCTGCTCTTCATACAAGTTAGAGGCTTATTAGATAATACATAGAATTTCAGCTTGGTCAGTGTTGACTCTGTTATGATTGTGATGTATTCGGGCTTCCACTTATTCATGGTTAGTTTATCAATTTACGCTTGATATAAACCTTTTTTCCGCTATGTTTATGCCATGGGTTGACTTGGAGCCATTCATGGTTCTAGGTTCCGTGGCTGCTATCTGGGGTCTTAGCTCGGGTCATAAAAAAACGTGGTATCAGAGCATTATACTTTGAAGTATCCTAGGGTGCCTGAAAGCCGCATTAAATAGTGTATTTTTCATGGGTGTGAAGCACGCCACACTTATGACGAAGAGGCTATGAAACATTTTAGGAAATTTCCCTTCTTTCCTGATTTATATTGTGCGATGAAGTATCTCTCTATCCTTCTAACTCGTGCTATATGCATTTGTAGAATCATGCCTCCACATAGAGTAATTGGTAGAAGAAATGGAAATGGAAATGGCCATGAAGATGGCAATGGAGATGGGCACTAGCAAGCCCCGCCAGCACCAATAGGTCCTTTTCCCAAAAAGGTCTCTCATGCCGAGTTTAGAGCGGCTTTTCAGATGTTGGCGCAGGCTATGACTGCTCAGGTCAACCAGCAGGCGGTGGCCCATGTCCCTCAAAATCAGAACACAGTGACAACTAGAGTTTGGGACTTCCTCAGGATGAATCGACTTGAGTTTCTAGGGTCAAAAGTGGATGAAAACCCGCATGAGTTTTTTGAGGAGATAGAGAATATCACCCAGATTATGGGGGTGATACGGTAGGATAGCGTGGATTTAGCCTCCTACTATCTAAAGGGGGTTTCTTAGACTTGGTAACGTTAGTGAAAGAACGGTAGATCAGTGGGCGCAATTCTCGTGAGTTGGGATGAGTTTATGACGACTTTCTTGGATAGATTCTTCCTTAGGGAATTGAGGGAGGCTAAAGCGACGGAGTTTGTCAACTTGAGGTAGAACCATATGACTATCCAAGAGCATGCCTTAGAGCTCACCCAACTGTCCAAGTATGCAGTCAAGAAGGTTACGGATTATAGAGCTTGTATAAGCAGGTTTGTGTATGGTGTGTTAGATTCACTGGTCAAGGATTGTAGGACCATAATGCTGAACAGTGATCTAGACTCCTCTTGATTGGTTATATACGCCCAGCAGATAGAGGCAGATCAAATGAAGGAAAGCGAGCGAGAGGCCAAGAAGGCCAGGACAAGCAGCTTTAGGTTCTCCCAGCAAAAGTCCAGAGGCGGACATCGTCAGCATTCCAACCAGAAACCATCAACCCCAACACGTTCATCAGCTAGTGTGCCATCTAGATCTAGGCGTGATTAGAGGGGAAGGACATCAGGCTCCAAAGGTAAGGGGAGCCGTTCAGGAGAGCCCAGTGTGCCAGTTTGCGGCAAGTGTGGTAGAAAGCATCCTGGAGAGTTCCTAGCAGGGTCGGGTGCGTGTTTCAAGTGTGGGAAGCCCGGATATCTACTCAGAGACTGCCACTCAACTAGACAAGGTGATAGTAGAGGTCATGACCCAGTCACCAGTTTAGCAGCTCCACCTGCACGCTCAGCTCAGCAGGGTGCATCCACTAGTGCAAGTGGATTCTCAAAAGATAGAGGCGGTGAAGAATTTTCCTAGACCAGTTAGACCTTCGGATATCAGGAGCTTTTTGGGTTTAGCTGGCCACTACCGAATGTTTGTTGAGAGATTTTATCCATTGCAGCACCATTGACTAAGTTTACCTAGATGAAAGTCATATTTTAGTGGTCAAATGCCTATGAGAAGAGTTTCAGCAGCCTAAAACCCGACTCACTTCAGCCCCAGTATTGACTTTACTAGAGGGTATGAATGGATTAGTTGTGTATGGTGATTCTTCTAAGGTTGGTCTTGGGTGTGTGTTGATGTAACATCATAAAGTCATTGCATATGCCTTTAGACAACTTACGACTCATGAGAAGAATTATCCAAGGCATGACCTAGAGTTGGCAGCAGTGGTGTTCATCTTGAAGATTCAGAGACACTATTTGTACGGGATGCATGTGGATGTGTTCATAGATCATAAGAGCCTATAGTATGTGTTAACTCAGAAGGACTTGAATTGCGACAAAGGAGGTGGATAGAGCTTCTCAAGGACTATGACATGAGTGCCATATATCATCCAAGCAAGACAATGTAGTGGCGGATGCCCTTAGCAGGCTTTCCAAGGAGAGTGTGTCTCACGTTTAGGAGGGAAGGAAGGAGTTGGTGAAGAATGTGCATCAGCTAGCTCGTTTAGGGGTTCGCCTTGTGGATTCGATAGATGATGGAATTATCATTTAGAATGGGTCAGAATATTCATTGGTTACTGAAGTCAAGGCTAGAAAAGATGAGGGTCCTATCTTAGTGAAATTTAAGGAAGCGGTTCAAAATCAGAAGGTGGAGGTCTTCTCCTATGAGGGAGATGGTATGCTTTGATATCAGGATCGTTAATGCATTTCGGGTGTCGATGATTTGAGAAGACGGATGTTGCATGAGGCTCCTGGCTTTCGATATTCTATACATCTAGGTGCCACCAAGATGTACCCTAACCTATGGGAAGTCTATTGGTGGAATGGCATGAAGAAGGACATAGCAGAGTTTGTGGCTAGGTGTTCTAATTGTCAACAAGTGAAAGTGGAGAATCAAAGACCTGGAGGTATGCTACAAGACATCATTATCCCCACTTGGAAGTGGGAAAGATCAACATGGACTTCATCACAGGGTTGTCTCACACTTGCCGACAATATGACTCTATATTGGTGGTGGTAGAAAGGTTGATTAAAGCAGTTCATTTCTTACCGGTCAAAACTATTGATTTTGTTGAGGACTATGCTAGATTAAACATTTGATAGTTGGTCCGATTGCATGGGGTTCTTTTTTCCATCATTTCAGATAGAGATAGTTAGTTTACCTCATAATTTTGGAGATCGTTTCAGAAAGGACTTAGTACTCAGGTCAAGCTTAACACAACTTTTCACCTGCAAATGGCTGGTCAGGCCGAGCAGACCATACAGACTCTTGATGATTGATGTCACCAAAATTACACCTCGCAATTGAGATATAAGCGGTCGATTGTCAAATATAGAACCCAACAAAGGTTGAGGTCGATCCCACAGGGAATATTGTAAGAACTTAGGTTAATGTGAATAACTATTATTATTGAGTTACTTATTTTCGAAGGGGGGAAAATATAGAATAATAAACAAAAGTAAAACTACTGAATGCTTAGATCGAATTCGGTTTGTATTCAATTAATGACTTGACTAGGATTGTGTTCCACAAGAGTTCATAACCACAAGGCTTATAAACTAGTGATCTATTCCACTGTTTAACATGCAATATTGGTAATTTAGGTTCACCTAAATGGTTGGTCCCCTATCTAGAGATTATCACCACGCAACTTGGTTCGTCGACAGGTGTACTTTAATTAACCCTTACCCTTAATATCAGATTAGCTATCCCCGGACAAGTTCAAGCTATTAGATGAGGGTTGATAGCCTCAAATCTCCATTGTTAATCCATTTCCCCATTCATTACCACCTTGATCTGGTAAGTAAGAATAAGGCAAGTCCTAACGTTTGCAACCGTCAAGAATCAATCAAAACGAAGGAAAAAATAATACATGCATAAAACCCCGTTCAAGAATCAAAGTATTTTACCTATGTGTGTTAATTCATCTTGGTTCCCATAAACCTAGTTACTGGTTTAGCTACTCATGCTTGTATGATCACAATCATAAATTATTGAATAAATCATAATTGCAACAAATAAATTATCGTAGAAGAAAAACCAAGTAGATTGAATAAAACTCCAAAATTGATGAATAAATTTCAATGTTGCTTTTGATCCTCAAATTCAAGAACAAAATTGTAAATCTCATTTCTTGATTCAAGAACAACCGTACAACACCAAAATCCCACTTGAAAACTAATAAAATCGGCTCTCTTAATTATTCTCTAACTGTTCGAAATCTCCTCTCAAAAATAAACCTAAACTGGGTATTTATAGTTCCAAGAAATCCTTTTCCTAACTAAAACTGGAAACCAGGTCGGCAGTGGCAACGGGCTTGGTGAAGATTTGTTTGGCCTTCTAACGAGTCATGCCTTGCTTAAAATAGTCGTCCACAGCATCGCACCCAGTTGTGGCAATGGGTCACCTAATGACTTGTCGTGCTTGAGCACAAGTCGTTAGGTCCCTCGTGGTCTAACTCTTCAAAAGTTCTAGTGCACCTTAAGGTTGGTTCCAATAATCTACCCATGAGTCATTTCGTCATGTGACAACTCGTTATGTCTATCGCCAACTCCACTGGTCACTTAGTTAAGATTTCCTCTCTCAGCCTTCATGACTGACCTCACAACTCGTTACCAGATGTAACGAGTCGTTCCCTCAACTCGTCAGGTATACTATCTTGCATCTTCAAAATCCATCTTTTGCCCACGGCTTCAACAATGAGTCGTGCCTCCTGCTAACAACTCGTGAAGTGCCTGACGGTCATCCTTTCAATTATTTTTAGCATTATTTTGCCCAGTTTACTTTCGAACCTGTTTTCTTGCAACATTAAGCACAAAACACATCCTACCTATATAAACATACCCATAATGTGCATAATTTCTTGGTTTGAAGTGTCGAAAGTGTCATAAAATCATGGCACATCAACACCCTCAACTTAGAACTTTTGCATGTCCTCAGGAAAAAACAAAAAAAATAAAATAAACTAAACTACTTCGACGCTTCAATAAAAAAAACTCTAAGAAACTTACAACAGTCACATTTATACATCAAAATCAAATTTTCTAACCCCTCCCTCATTGTATCAACTAAATCACTATGCATATATAGAATTTCCAACCATAACATAGAGGAATCAAAACATGGCAAAATACTATCACTTGCAACCATACAGATAAATCTATAACACTGACCCAGACAATTTGCAGACGATTTTGTTAACCAAATGCTCTCACCTCAAAGAAGTCCCACACTCACACATGTATATTTGATTAACTCGATATATTTTTCTTGGGACAAGGTAAGATTCACTCGCTCTCACAAAGAAATTCGAACTGTGGCATACAATACAATAGGCTTGCCTTTACTTTCAATACCTCAATTTTCGGAGAAGTACCTAGGATCACTATAGGACTTTCCAGGCTTGTAACATAGGCTCGGGCTTGGGTATGGTACATATGGAATTAGTAGCTCAACCCTCCTTAGCACTACACACCTCTTGGCTCCACTTTTCACCTTTATTTCTATTTTCTCCCTTTTTCCTTTAACTGCTTCTTTTTTACTTTGCTTTTGCAACTGCAGATGCGATTTCTCTTTATTCAAACACTCATTTATGTCACATTTTTCTTTTCTTTTCTTGCTTTTTGACAACAATTTTTATTTCTTTCTTTTATTTTCATTATGCATACCACACTAGCTCTTTTCCTTTTTCATTACCCAATATTCCTTCCACCTAACTCTTCTTAATCACCTCTATAATAGCCACCCTCAACTTTGGCGATTTGCCTGAGTTGAAGTTCACAATGTCCAAGGAGGGACCAGGGCCAAAACAGGTTCATTCTTAATAAAATCAGGCAGGTGAATTGTTGTAAATAAAAAGAAAGGTCAATTTAAGATCAAACATTTGGATCAAGGGATTTTTATTCTCTTTTGGTAGGTCTTTTAAGGCTAAAGTGGACTCATAAATCAAAAACCGCCTATGATCATTTCCTAGTTTCCTACACTCTATCTTGATATGACTGACCAAGCAAGTTCTTGATTGAAACACACAACCGAATTCAGCGATTAAACCTCACTCACACATAGCACACGTCAACATCATCCCTTCTACTAATTGCTAGTTCAGGTACAGCCATACAATGGTAAATATGTTCACAGTTCCAATGCCATACAAAGATTCACAAAGGTCATACTTGTCGATTTTCACATACATATATACAAAAAAGATTTGGAGGGGTATCAAATTATTAATCAATAAAAACAATCAACAGTTTCAGCTCTTGACTGCCTTCAGTTAACCTAACTTTCTTTGACTAACACAAAAAACATAAAAAACATAAAATTAAATCCTAAACATGCCGGTTCTACTAGATATGGAACACCAGAGAGAAAAGATATCCGGCAAGAAAAATCCTTGGGTTATGTTCAACAAAAAGAATGCACAGGTATCCCTCCCCACCCCCATCAAGAAAGCATGTGTCATCCTCGATGCATATATATATCAGACAAACTAAGGAAATAGGGAACATACCTGTGTGTCCTAGGTGTCAGCTACCTGGTCGGTGGAGGGTGTAGACACACCTCCAATGTCATCTCCAATATTACCGGCTTGACCCGATGCATTCTCAGATCCAACAGAGCTCGTTCCTTCTCCATGAGCTCTCGTTGCCTTAGTCTCGGCTCTCTGTGAGCCCCTCTCTTGATTCATACAGTGCTCTCTCCATCTCACTCCGCTCTCATTTTTGTTGACGGAGAAGACAAGCATCATCATCAAAAGTCACCTCCTCACGAGGCCTCTTCCCCTTTTCATGTGACACTGGCTCCTCCGTGATAAAGTCAAAGATCAGTAGTAATTCTTCTTCAAACTCGTCCTCTATCAAGGGAAGTACTGATGGAGGTACTACAGTTACCTGTCGTGCGGCCAAGTCCCGTACCTTAGATCTGAGTGCTCCTAGATCTAAGTACCATCTAGATAACTCCGGTGCCTGTAACTGTGCAAGGCGCTCATCCATTCTCTTCTCAAAAGAATCCAATCGTCCATGCACCGAACTGGACAATGTCTCCAACTCCTTTTACACCCACGACTTTACTTGCTCCATCAGAACTCTAACCTATAGAGTTGTGTGTGCCTGCTGCTTCTCGACCTTAGCTAGCTGCCTAGCCATATCAACTAAAAACTCCTGTGAAACCATAACTAGTCCAGCTGTAGTGGCTCGTGGAGGCGCAACTGGAGGTCTGGGTGTTGCTGCTGTAGATGATGACTCAGGAACATCGGCAGGTATGGAGGTGTCTGCTGCATCTGTAGCCTCAGGCTGGCTACCTGTCTCTCTTCCCTCCATATGCTCAGCTGCCAACTCAGCGAACTGTGTTGCATCGGTCTGCATCCTGCTGGCAAATGCCTATGCTAATATGGTCGCTCCAGCAAATGCAGCTGCCTGAGTCCTTGCCCTCGATACTAAGTTTGTATCATCTCGAATCAACCCGATATCAATAATTTTCTGGACCACTACTCTTTGGTCAACTGATGACAATACCAACACCTTTGACTCCTGACAGAGTCGATCAATCAAACATGGAAACGGGACGGTAGTAGTGTCATTGATTGTCCGCTCTCTAATCTCCTCAGCAATATATCGTGGGAAATTGATGGCATACCCCTCCAATGTACTTGCTACCAAAGCTACTCTGTCAGGTGAAAGGATGTTGTCATTGCTGGTTGGTACCAGCCTGTGCTGCACCAATGACTACCAAAAGTTCGCTTGAAAGTTCGGTGCGGCCTTATTTATCTACGACTCTGTACCATGCAGCCATTCAACTAGTGTACCTCTTGTAGCAGTGATCTGAGACAGCCAAGTATACTGCTGGATGCACTCCTAGCTATTCAACTTTTTGGTTATGACTTTCTTCAGCTTAGATAGCCTGTGATCGAACTTGGTCGTGTTCACCGGAGCATGATAATCCGGCCCATACAACATCCTGGAGATTGTCTGCTCAGAAATATCTACTGGAGTCTCTCTCACCAACACCTGATTTAACGCGAGCCTCTTCTTCCAATCCTGGCCCCCTAATGCCAACCGCTGCAATGTGGCCATATATGCTGCATAGCTACCTGATGGCTCGGCCAACCACCCGAACCTATATTTATCATACACTTCTTGTAGCTCAGGAAGGTCTTTCAGCCCTGTGGTGATCAGCCTTGGCTCCTCGTATATGATTCTCTTCGATTTCCTTTCTCATTAGGAGCAATATCTCTGTTGTATATAGCCCGCATGCCATGGACACACCATCTGCGCACATTTCTTGATTGCTCATTTGATGTGTCTGAGGTCTCAGTCAACTCATTATCGGAATCTCCTCGCTCAGCATATGTTCCATCAACTTTCTCTGTATTTTGCCCAGCTGTGGATACCTCGGGAACAAGTGCAGCAGCAGCCCTAGCATTCTCATCAGTGCGTCTAGGCAGATCCCTTGCCAGTGGAGTGGGAGCATCGACCAGGGTTGTCAGATTTGAAGTTTGTTGAGCCCTAGCCCTGGTGGATCTCCTCACTAACTGCTCCTTTGATATGTCATACTCTTCCTCAGATCCACTTGACTCTTTAGAGGAGGACAGATCATCATGCAGTCTACGATATGAAGGTTGACTGCACTCAAGTGTTTGTTTCTTTGTTGGGCCCTTCTTTGGTGTACCTCTGGAGCCATTGTACCTATGGAACATTGTTAGTACGCAAGATGAGATGAAATAGAAAACATTTTTGAGCTAGTTCCCAGTGGTCCTGACGAGTGACTAAATGAGTCATTGCCACTGGCAATGACTAGTGAGGTCACTCGTCGTCTCAGACTGGACTTCCTTAAATATTGGCCAGTGTACTCGACGACTAGTCCCAAAAGAATTGTTGCCAAAGGCAACGAGTCATTAGGTCAGTCATTAGGTACACTGCCTCATTAGTTTAATTTTTTTCCACTCAAGACGAGCTACACAACGAGTCGTTTGGTGATCCAATGACTCGTGTTGTAGCTCTTGCTCAAGAGTTTCAGTTCACACGTTCAACTTCATCATCTTCCTATTATTCAATACCACAAACACAGAGCTTCGCATTCTCAAAACAACCCAAGTTATATATACTCGACATTTAGTTGTTTACACCTTCCTAAGGTTCATCAACATCAAGAGGCACTGATTGGGCCGGATATTATTCATCAGTCAGAGGAAAAGGTCAAGCTTATCAGAGAACACCTACTGAATTCTCAGAGCTAGCAGAAATCGTATGCTGATGTGCGGCACAGAAACTTGGAATTTAATGTGAATAACTGGGTATTCTTGAAAGTCTCTCCAATGAAAGGGGCGATGAAATTCGGCAAGAAAGGAAAGATCAGCCCGAGATTTTTTGGGCCTTATCAAATTCGCCAAAGAATAGGCCAAGTTGCATACGAGTTGAACTTACCTCCAAAATTAGAGTCTGTTCACCCAGTTTTCCATGTGTCCATGCTGAGGAAGTATATAGGAGACCCCTCCAGAGTTGTCCCAGTTCAAGATGTTCAGGTTATCGAAGAGCTGGCGTATGAAGAAGTTCCAGTAGCCATACTAGACCGACAGATTCGTAGATTGAGAACTAAAGATGTGGCTTCGATCAAAGTATTATGGCGTAACAGAAACCGAGAGGAAATGACTTGAGAAGCAGAAGAAGATATGAAAACCAGATACCCTCAGTTATTTCAGACTTAGTCAGCCAGAGGTATGTTGTTATTATTGTTGCTTTATATTTATGTGTATAAGCGAGATGTTAACTTCAATTTAGTGAAATGAATGTTATAGTGTTGTGTGGAGTACTGGTATTGGACTTTTCTGAGTTTCAGGCTTTTTGAGATAGTCCATATTACAAGGGAAACTCTGCCAAGATTTTTCAAGAATAATTCGAAATTGAGCTGTAAACGGTACCTTTGTTGGGAAAAAAAGCAAGCGTCCTTCCTGCGAGCATAAGTTTACATTCGAGGATGAATGTTTTTAAGGGGGGGAGGATGTTACACCCCGTAAATTCTTGACATTTAGATGGCCTATTCGCATGTTGGTTAAGAGTTTTAGGGTGCCATACATGCTAGAAAAAGGCCCGGGGGAAGACCGAACAAGCGCCACATTGAAGCGTCGCAAGAGGAGGCCGGGCATACCCCCTCCGCGATGGCAACGTGCCACGGAGGCTGTCCCTCCGCGATGGCCAATGTGCCACGGAGGGGCTGTCCGGGCCCAAGTATATAAAGCCCCCACTTTGTTTAAATTTCATTATTTTCATTTCTTTTCAGCAGTGAGCGACCAGAACAGAAAAGGGACGAGGGTTTGAGCTAGAAATTCATCCGATTACGCCGTCAAACGCAGTCCAAACTCAAATTAACTTCGGATACCGAAGTATAAAGCTGCGGAGAACATTCCTGCGGAGTTAGTTTCGCGAGAATCGTCTGGCGAAGTGGCGACCCGCTGAGTCAAAGTAATTGGAACTACTCCAAACTAGTGTTAATACACTCCCAGCACTAAAGTAAGTATTTCTCTCTTTTGGACCTCCGAGAAATAGCGAGTTTTCGGCCGTTCTTTGATAAGTTGAAGAATAGGCAGTAGGTATACACCAAGTATGGTTTTATTTCTATATATTGATAGAATTAATTCTATTCCCTCGTGAATATGAATACAGTTGGGAGAAATAGCTAAATATTGGTCGAGCTACGCTAGTTGGTCAGAAAGTCGACAATTGAGGTATGTGAAGCTAGTTTGTTTTGGCAAGTTAGTAATTCCAGTAGAGAAAACTAGTATAAATTCTAGTAAAAAGTTTCAGAAACAGTACAGCATGCCCAGTATGTAATTTAGTAAAGTACGTCAGGATATTATCGTGTTCAGCCGAAACTTAGTAAAGCAATATAAGTTCCCGTAAAGTATTTCAGAAATAGAATAGTAGCTTAATATGAATTTTAGAAAGCATGTTAGAAATAGTTAATCATGTTTACCATGAAACTTAGTTGTACAGCATGATTCTCAGCAGACATATTATATCTTGTTTCAGTATCAGATTCAGCACAGTATGACAGAAATTATATATATACCATTATCAGTTTCAGCATGTATTATATATATACACATTACTATCATTAGTTTCAGCATGTATCATATGTAGTTAGTATTATCAATTGAGACTTAACTTTATTGTATTGGGCTGGATTACCTAGCATCCATGACCACCCCAGGGTTAATAGCTATATCGACTCGTCCGCCAGACGGCGAAGATACGTTGCTCTACGAAGTGGCATGCCGTCCCCTAGGGGACGAAGATGGGATGCCAGTTTCCCCATATTTTGCCTTGGTCGGCTTTTATACACCCCCGTCGAGCGGGTACGCCCGGGGTGTTGATTTCAGGAGTCCTTCGAACTCAGGTACAGTTATAGTCAGGGGCTCAGCGGGCCGAAGTGCATACCCAGGGGACCGGCAGGATGCTTATAGTTACTAGGAGAGATGGGATGACCGGGTTAGGGGCATAGATTGCGTGTTGGTTGTACCTTCCAGCTTATGGGGGCCAGGTAAGGTTTATGTGTGCTATGTTATGCTATGTTATGCTATATTATGCCATGTTATGATAGTTATAAATAGATACATAGTAGAATGCCACTTTACCAGGTACGACTCCTACTCCTATTCAGCATAGTTGAGGATAGTCTTGAACTCATACTTTCAGTCAGTTATAGTCTATTTCTTTCTACTTCAGTTCTATCAGTTATACTACTTGTTGTCAGTTATTTTCCAGTTGTTACTTTGCATATTCAGTACCAGCGGTACTGACGCCCGTTTGGGGCGCTGTATTACTTGCCTTCAGGTACACCTAGACGAGGAGCATACCCCTCATAGTTCCAGTCAGCGATATAGAGCCTTCAGCTTCTTTCATCCAGAGCCTAAAAGACAGAGGTGTACTTTCTTTTGTTGTACAGTATGGGTAGGCCGGGGCCCTATCCCGACCATCTTATCAGTATTCTTAGAGGCTTGAAGATTGTATATATTCCTTGTGGTTAGTTGTACCGGTCGTGTGCGGCCGTGTATATGTTTTAGTTTGTGTATGATGGCCGTGTGGGGCCTTATTCAGTTGGTAGTGGTGATCTTGTTGGTCACGTAGCAGTTTAGCACTCGTTTTCTTGATTCAGAATTAACTAGACAGCATGGTGGCCTTGTCAGCCCGCATAGGTTCCCTATTGATTCAGTTGTTCTGGGTAGCTGTTGTTTTCTTACAGGTGGCTATAGGCCTAGTCGGACGGAGGCTGTATTTACAGTCTTTATATAGCCCTTTATTTTCCTGAATCCAGAGTTAGAGCCAGCCTGGCACCAGAAGTGCTTTGGCTCAGCTAGTCTAGCAGTCTAGGTCCTAGTAGGGCACCAGGTGCCAGTCATGCCTCCCAAGGCGAGGTGTAACATTTATAGTTCTAAGAAATCCTTTCCCTAACTAAAACTGGAAACCAGGTCGGCAATGGCAATGGGCTTGGTGACGATTCATTTGGCTTTCTGACGAGTCGTGCGTTGCTTATAATAGTCATGCTCAACATCGCACCCAATTGTGGCTATGGATCACCTAATGACTCATCGTTCTTGAGCACGAATCGTTAGGTCCCTCATGTACTAACTCTTCAAAAGTTCCAGTGCACTTTACGATTGGTACCAGTAATCTACAACGAGTCATTTCATCACGTGACGACTCGTTATGTCTATCGTCAACTCCACTGGTCACTTTGTTAAGATTTCCTCTCTCAGCCTTAATGACTGACTTCACAACTTGTTACTAGATGTAACGAGTCATTCCCTCAACTCGTCAGGTACACTGTCTTGCATCTTCAAAATCCATCTTTTGCCCACGACTTCAGCAATGAGTTAAGCCTCTTGCTAATGACTCGTGAATTGCCTGGTAGTCAACCTTTCAGTTATTTTTAGCATTATTTTGCCCAGTTTACTTTCGAACCTATTTTCCTGCAATATTAAGCATAAAACACATCATACCTATATAACATACCCGGAATGTGCATAATTTCTTGGTTTTAAGCGTCGAAAGTGCCGTAAAATCACGGCACATCAATGATATGTTGAAAGCTTGTGTGATTGACTTCAAGGGTAGTTGGGATGATCATTTTCCTCTCATCGAGTTTTCTTACAACAACAATTACCAATCTAGCATTCAAATGGCTCCGTTTGAGGCTCTTTATGGGCGGAGGTGTAGATTCCCTATTGGTTAGTTCAAGGTAGGTGAAGCTATGTTGATAGGGCCAGATTTGGTTCATGAGGCCATGGAGAAAGTTCAACTTATTAGGAAAAGGCTGAAAACAGCTCAGAGTCATTAGAATTCATATGTGGATGTTAGGCGGAGAAAACTTGAGTTTGAAGTTGATAATTGGGTGTTCTTAAAGGTATCCCCATGAAGGGAGTGATGAGGTTCGAAAAGAAAGGGAAGTTTATTCCCCGATATGTTAGTCCATACAAGATTGTGAGACGTGTTAGCAAGGTGGCCTATGAGTTGGTGCTACCAGCGAAGTTAGCTTCGGTGCATCCAGCTTTCCATGTGTCATTGTTAAAGAAGTACATTGGTGACCCGACATTGGTTGTTCTGGTGGAGAGCGTAGGTGTGAAGGACAACCTTACCTATGAGGAGGCACCCATTGAGATCCTTGAACTCGAAAGTTGAGGAGTAAAGAAGTATCTTTGGTGAAATATTTGTGGAGGAATCAAGTCATTGAGGGAGCTGTGTAGGAGGCGGATGCAGATATGATGGCTAAATACCCTTCTGGCTCTGTTTCAGTGTGAAGTATCCTTTCCTCTCTAATACTCTATTCAGTTTCATGTCCAGTTAATGTCTCTCAATTCCTTACATGTTCTAGTATGAATGTAAGAATCATGAATTCTTTTCAGTTATGTGTATTAGTCTAGAGTTAGTCACTCCGTCAGTTTTCAACTTCAATTGTTCAGTTTTGGAAATTGCAGTCCCTTCCCTAGCTTTTTAGTATGTTCAAGCCATATTAGAGGAAGAATGTTCCTAATAGGGAGATATAGTAATACATTGAAAGTTCCTAATACTAGTCTCGAGATTTGAAATGTGATCAACAAAAAATGGTAGAAAAATGTATCAGGACCACTCGTGGTACAAGTCATGGGAAGGACTAACAGGTTGTAGGATGAGCCATGGTCTGAGGATTGAGCTGCCCAGGTTAGATTTTATGGGTCATTGTACGACTCGTTGTGGGAAACCATGGGTTGTGATGGCATTCGTTCGATGGTTCGAGGAGCTAGACTGGTAAGCCACGGGAGCAAACCACGAGTTGTAGGTCGGCGGCACGACTCATGTCAGTGGTCGTAGCAGATTTATAGGTAACAGTTTTGGAAGGAACGAGCCATAGTATGAGAGCCAACCACGAGTCGTGGTATTGAGGTAAGACTCATGGTGTGAGTCGTTACTTTTGGTAGTGAGTAATTTTCTGCGAAATTAGTAAGGGTGTTTTTGTAATTCCTAAGATCCTAAGACCTAAACTACGTCGTTTTAAGCCCCAGAAGAAGTGTATTAAGGGAGTTTTACTTATTCATTCAACTCCCATTAATGCAAGTTTAGAGGTTTTCCATTGAAGATCAAGCTTAAATCCTTCAATTTTTTCTCCAAATCTCTTGGACTTTCAAGATCAAGTTTAGATTTAGCTCACCCAGGCATGTTGGGCTATGAATGAGAGTTTCTTTCACTCTCATGCTCAAAATTCTCCTCAATTCCATTCATTGAAGTTCTAGATCACATTCATGATCTTTTTGTAATTTATCCTAATTTTACAAAATTCTCTATGATTTATTTATGGGTCAATTCTCTTCATGTTTCAAAGCATGTTCTAAGATTTATGGGTAGATTTTATACCTATTTTGATTACAAATTCATGATTTCAAGTTTTAGAAAATGATCCACAATTATAAAAGTTTTATGAAAATTCAAGTTTATGATTTATGATATGATTTCTTACAAGTACTCTTCATGAATTTATAAATTTCAGGTATGGCGATTTTCTCAATCATGTATGTTCTTCATGATTTACGAGTTTATGATTTGATCGACTCATGGCCCTTATTTCATGGCTAGTCATGTATTTCAAGTATGATCACGTATGTTATGATTTAACTAGCACATGAACTTCATATATGATTTCACGATAATTATATGAGCTCTCATGTGCATGATTTTAGGAGTAGTGTCTAGCACCGAGTAAGCCCGTCATTCAGGTAAACTTCGAGATATCAAAACTACATGCCACCGTATGTATATATTCATGTTTAACCCTATGGGGTCCTTATTAGTGATATCATGATGATATGCTATGAGTTTACAACATTTTCGATGCTTAAAACTAGGAAAATAGCATGGACTTAGGTATGTTTATATGGATATGAGGTGTTTTTACTTTGTTTTTAGGGAAAATAGATGTTGGAGCAAAAATATGTAAAAGTTTCTGAAAAGTGCAGAAAAGAAACAAAGTACTGATCTCAGTATAAGCTATACCAAGATTGTATAAGCCGTACTAAGACTCGTGGAAAAGCTCAAAAGGTTGGAATAAGCTAAAGTCCAAGTACGGCTCTCAGAACGAGCCATAACTGGAGTCACGAAATACTTCAGAGAAAAGTTGCACAACGGAAGTCTCCTGATACGGGTAGTACCTATAAATTGTAGCAACTACCTACAACTCGTACCAAGAGCCAAGGAAAGCTAAAGTGATTTTAAGTACATGGAAGTTCTCATGATACGACAAACTGTTACAAGTTGTAGGAGCAAGGTACGAGGCGTCCCAAGACACTCATAGAAATCTTCAAAAGATGTCAAAGTTCTCAAAGCAAAACCACGACTGGATGGTACGAGTCGTACTAGATGTCAACCTTAGCCAATTTGGTAGAAGCCAAGGAATGTATGAGAGCAAGGCACAACCTGTACAATCTTGTTGAGCGTCGTATGATGAGTTGTAGGATGTGTCAACGCCATATTTGGTTATTTCCCTGTTAACTTAGGAAAAGGATTTTATTGTTTGTATAAATACTTTTTATGTTTCTTTTAGTAGGAAAAAAGGGTCTTTATTATTTGGTTGTTAATTATTATCAAGTTTGTAATTAGTTTTTGACAACATTGGAGAGCAATTCTTGAGAATCAAAACCTTGGATTTCTAAATTGTTCTGAAGTTTGTTCATCATATTTTCTTGCAATATTCACAGCAGGTTTTCTTTCAATCATCATTGTAGGTATTTGATTATGTGTTTGATTATGAATAATAATCATAATCTTACAATCATGAGATGCTAAAACCTCCACAACTAGGGTTGTGGGAACCATGGTGGATTAACGAACTAGAGTTACACAAAGTGATTCAAAACCAATGCTAAACATTTGTATTGTATTATCTTCATCTTTAATGTTTCTTAATGAAGAACAACGTTAAGACATGCCCAAATTCTTTACTTGCTTGAACCTAGAAAAGTAGTGATTAGGAAAAGAAATTTACAACAAAGCCTTGATTTTTGTGATCATTGTATAACTTGAGCTGTGGTTGCAGGATAGTTAATTTGGAACAAATTGATAACTTGAAATCGCTCATGAGACCTAATCCAGTGATTGAGTATACTCATCCAATAGGGATGAATCAGTTGTTTGGATGAAACCTATTTATCGGTTCTACAAGTAAGCATTGGAATTGATCACGAGTGTAAACCTGAAGCAGTTATGAACCCATGGGGAACACTTAGCCTTGTTAATTGAAAATCTTGATTAACAACAATTGATTTTTACGCTTGTGTTACATTTTTTTTTCTATAAACCACCCAATGTGGAGATAACACACCAAAAAGATTAAATACCGGCATTAGTCTAGTTCTTACGATGTTCCTTGTGGGTTCGACCCCAATTTATTTGTTGGATTCTTTATTGACAACGTCCGCTTCATACTTTGTTAGGAGTTTGAGTTATAGCATTATCAAAAAGTTGCACCATTGCGGGGGAATACGACTAAGATTAGATTACTTGCTTGTGTTTAACTTTTGGTTATTATTTCTTCATTTACATTTTCTTTTTGTTTTTGACACCCACAGATTGTATCTTGGTTAATGACAAGTACTCGATGGAGCGAAAACCCCCTGATTTCTTTGGATCTTGAAATTTAAAGAACACTGCAAAGAATGGAGAACCAAGAGCAAAGAGATGCCCATCTTGCTGAAGAAGCTAGGCAAGCCGACATAGCTCGATAAGCTGCACTTCAAGAAGCCAATGATGCTTGGGATGAAGTTTTGAACGCTGGTCACCATGGAAGGGGCAACAGAGGATGACCCAGATATTGATAAAGTCGGGTCAACTGGAGCTATCGTACTACCATCTTTGCATGTTAGGGAAAAGTTTGATATAACTAGCACCATGATGCAGTTGTTGGATATGAAAGGGGCGTTTAGTGGTCATGCAGCTGATGATTCTAACCTACACTTAATGAACTTCATTGGAATATAAAAGGTGTACAGGTTGCCCGGAGTCAGTCAGGATGTAATAAGGCTGAGACTCTTCCTATTCTCTCTGTTTAGGGAGGCTACTTTATGTTTATCAGAGTTTCCCAATGACTCCATTACCAACTATAGGAAGCTTAAACAAGTTTTTCTAGAGATATTCTTCCCACCCTCTAGGATGCAACAGCTTAAGGATGAGATCTACAATTTTTGACAACTGAAACGGAGGCACTTCATGAATCCTGGTTGAGATTTAAGAAGAATTTAACCAAGTGCCCAAACCATAAAAAATTTTACGACAGTTTGTTGGAGATTTTCTATAGGTCATTGAACAATGGTACTAAAGCTGCAGCAGATATTGTGGCGGGAGGACCACTAATGAGTCACACTTGGGAGCAAGCTGCCACTATCCTTGACAGAGTGACTAAGACAAATAGGGCATGGCACACCCGAGAAGTGGAAGCAGCTGCTGATACATATGTTATTGGTATAACTGAAGACTAATGAAGGAAGGAGGAGGAACGTGATTAGTAGTTGGTCCACATGCGTACATTTCTAGACCTTCTCATGAAGCACATCATGGGTGTTGGGGCCAGGAAAGTTAATGCAGTGGGAACATAGGGACACGAACCAGGTATAGAGCGTTCAAATTCCAAGGAAGAGGAAAACTTCTTGGACAACAAGGTGGAGGGTTTTCGGGACAATGCCCAAGGGTCTGGATAGGACACTTGGCGCCAAGGTTTTGGAAATCAAGGTCGGAACCAATACCAAGACAACTACAACCGAAATGGTACAGAGATAGAAGCTGATGGTTATCGCAATGACTGAGTAGGATTGTATATGCCTCCTAATACACGTGAGGGGAAGACTGGACGGTTAAAATTGGGGAGCATGATGGCTGAGATGCTCAAAAAGGTGAGATCCATAGAGGAGTAGCTGAAAGACATTCGTGGAGATATATCTGGTATGGGCCAGAGAGTTGAGTCACATGCCACGACAATCAAGCAACTAAAATAGTAACTGGGTCAACTCTCGGCATCCCAGAACCCTAAGAAAAAGGAAACAAGAAATTTGGACAATTTCCAGATTCAATTTGACTAAATGAATTAACTAGCAACACAGTTCAAAATTCATAGAATGAAAGTCACTGTATAGTTGTGATGACTATGAGTGGAAAGACCACATTTCATCCCCCTCTGCCGGTTGTAGTTGAACTACAAAGGAAGAAAGAGAGCGTGATTGATGATCACAAAGAGTTTACTGAGCAAGAGCTTAAGGAAAAAGCTGAGTTGACTGAGGCTCCAGTTGTTGAGAAGGAGACTGAAGTTGAACAAGGAAGGAAACAAGGGGCCACGCAAATTTATAAGGCTATCGCATGACCACCTCCACTGTTCCCTCAAAGAATGAAGAAGAAGGCAGAAGATGGTAAGTTTCAGAAATTCCTATCTATGCTGAAATAATTATCTATAAACATACCATTGATTGAGGCATTGGAAAAGATGTTGGAATACACCAAGTTTATGAAGGATCTTATTACCATCAAAAAATCTGTGAGCTATCAGCTCGTGGGTAACTTGCATCATTGTAGTGCTATAGCCTCCTAGTTCCTTCACCATTCCATGTACTATTGGTGATGTTGAGTTTGCGGAGGCACTCTGCGACTTGGGAGCAAGTATCAATCTGATGCCATTCTCTTTTTTTAAAGAGTTGGGCTTGGGAGCCCCCACACCAGCTACTACATGGCTACTGATGGCCGACCAAACTATGAAGAAGCCTGTAGGGATATTGTTTGATGTGCTTGTCAAGGTGGACATATTCATATTTCCAAGGACTTTGTGATCCTTGATTGTGAGGTTGACTTTGAGTACCCATTATTTTGGGGAGACCATTTCTTGCCACTAGGAGGGCTTTAGTAGATATGGAGGTTGGCCAATTGAAATTTAGGCTTAATAAAGAGGAGTTCATCTTCAATGTATGCCGGTCAATGAAGCAACCAAAGGAGTTTAGAGTGGTCTCAGCAATCGAGGATGAGTCTGAGTTTCTTGATGAAGTCTAAGTAATCAAGAGACTTGCGTCGTGTCGTGATGTTAAATCAGGCACTTTTTGGGAGGCAACCCATGAGGTGGTTTGGTGAAGTCTGAGTAATTGAACCACCTGTGTCGTGCCGCAATGTTAAATCAAGCACCTCTTGGTAGGAAACCCAAGTTTATTGCTTTTGTGTGCTCAGTATGCAGGTGAAACAAAATTAGGCTGCAGAAAAGTTGCAGTGCAGATTGGTACTACAAGCCTCAATATGTCTCGTAAGAGCATTGTATGGGCTATAGTATGAGTTATGGTGAGAAGCAGATATATGTCCTAGTGCATGAGTTCATGGTATAGTTGGTCTTACGACTCGTAACTACATTGTACAGGTCGTAGTACTCACTGTACCTATGAACTATGCAAAGTATGGAACTCTAGTTAAGAGTGACCTACCAGTCGTGGTATGATTTGTACCTTCATGGTATGAGTCATATCATCTGCTCGTAGGCCCACAGGTAATTTTTCTTAAACCACAAATACGAGTCCTAGGGACAAGTCGTAGGTCCTTCCACGACTAGTGGTACGAGTTATGACCGGCCAAATTACTTAAGTCGACCTGACGCGACCCAATTTTTTGTGAAAAAAAATTCATAAGGTATTTAAGCTCCAAATCACTCGGACTCTTCTCCCACACATTCAAAACTTGAACTCACGCAAAACCTCCCATGACTCCTTCACACCTGCAATTCAAGGGGAATCCTCATATGACTCGTGGTACGAACCGTACCTTCATGGTACGAGTCATACCTCAGAGTCGTGACTGTGACCTGAAATGTTATGAGTCTCAGTACGGATCATACCTTCTAGGTAAGGCTCGTACTGTAGACCCGTAAAAAAACTCAAAGGATAGTTTCTTGTTTTCTTTTTCTCAGATATGAAGTTCTAACCCTTTTTCTCCATAGGTACAATGACTTTGAAGAAGAAAGCAACCAAATTCACCAAAGACAAAGCCACCAGGGCAGAGATAGCTACTCGGAGGGCATTGAGAGATGAGCCCTCTGACTCTGAACATGCAGACACCTATCATAGTGGTTTGGTGGAAGAATATAGGGTTGATACATCTGATACCGATGAGACCTGAACCACTAGGTCAAAAGCTAAAGCCTAGCTGAGGTGGCCACTGCCACATCTGCTGATGCTCCCTAGTATGAGGAGGGAGTTGAGGAACAAGTCCAAGAGTTTGGTAGTGGCTCTAATGATGATGAGAGGTCCGAGGAGGCCCAATCCAGCGATGGAGATAGTGAGTCTGGATCTGATGATAAGGCAACCAATGTAGAGCAAGAGCAAACACTGCCTAGGAAGAACGGTAATATTCGGTGGAGAGTACTAGGTGCACAAGAGATCTACAAATAGAATATCTCTCTCACCGCCAAGATAGCCCTCAGCGGAGTATTCAAGAAGACCCCTAGATCCTCGCCAATGCACTGAATGAGGTGGAGGAGATAAAATGAATATTCAGCTACTACAGTTTTGAGTGGATGGCTAGAAGCCCGGATTGATACACTTCAGAGATCATCCAGGAGTTTTATGCCAATTATTTGGCTAGCATGGAACAGAAAGCAAAGAAGGGGGAAAAGTCAAAGATTAGCCCAAGTTGGAGAGCGTAATGGAGCTAGGCCACACTATTGACATATCCGAGCATACCATTGCTCGGGTATTTTATGGTCCTTAGTTCATACCACCACACCCTACACCAGAGTTTGACTACTAGGTGGATGCCATGAAAATGATCAAGAAGTTAGGCATTGAGAAGAGGAAGAGTCAAATTAAGTGGTTGTTTGTGTTCATTGATGAAGATAAGAAGGAGGCAGAATGGGTGACTAGTGGAAGGCAGGTCACCAAGAACTCACTGAATTTCATAGCAAAGGCCTACTAGACGCTAGTTCACCAAAGGTTGGCACCGACCGTGAATGATAATACTCTCAGTGTAGAAAGAGCACCATTAGTGGCGTGTATCATGTCATGATATGCCATCAACATTCCTAGGGTCATTGCAGAGGAGATCTAAGATCGGGCTATGGGACTAAGCACTACCATTCATTCCCGAGTCTCATGTTCAGACTGTGTATGGAGGTAGATCTCAAGGTGCATCCTATTGAGGAGCGGTTGATTGGAGAACAACAGACAATAGACATTAGGTTGATTCGGGATAAAATGAACCCGGTGAGCCGAGTACAACTCTCTATCACATTCCCGGTACCACAAGCTATTGGGGGCGAGCAGGTTAATTCCACCACCTCACAAGAGTAGAATGAGACACTAGCTACAGACTTCGGTCATTCAAAAGCAACTCCCAACACCTCCGTTGCACCACCTATGGGCCTTCCGAGCCAAACCCCAGTAGGATACATGCTCGTGCCTTAAGAATTTCTCCAAAGAATGGAAAAGAGACTGACCATGACAAAGAGAAAGGTGTAGTCTATGATGGAGAACGTGAAGCCATGGGTGAAGGCTGAGATTGAGGCAGTTGTACGGGTCTTACATGCCAAATTTGACAGTTTTGAGAGTCGCTTCAACGAGCGCATGGCAGAGCAGACTAACACTAGTAGCCTCCATGAGGAGTTGGGGGCTCTCCAGTGCCAAGTGAAAGAGTTGTCATCTCGACAACCAATAATTCTAGAAGGCCCCACTCTTTTGGACCTCGATATCGGGATAGATGATGAGCTTGATTTGGCGGCATATTGGGAGCCGACGGGAGCAGAGGAAGGAAAAGGGAAAAAGAGGGTCTTAAAGGATGTTGGAGATGAGACTCTAAATAAGAAGAGAAATAAGGAACAGAAAGATCACAAGCGGGCAAGATTGGAGAGTCAGCAGACTCACGATAAACACAGGTCAGAGCTACTTGAGAGAGTGAGAGGAGCGGATAGCTCCACCACTTCCCATGCCAAGGTCGTAGGTGGCAAGGACCCTTCGGGCGAGCGACATTCAACCCTAGTTATCACCGAGGTCGCATAGGCAACCACTACTATTGAAGGGCTGACCATTCCCCCTATTGATATACCATTAGGTATGTCGGCTTCCGCTAGCGCCATGACTGCGGCAGAGGTACCACCTCCGCAGGATGACAAGAGCTCTTAGTGTGCCACAGGTATTTTCCCTTCCTTATGTTTTATATTCTATGCTTAGTGGATGAAGCAGGCTTTTCAAAAGGGGAGGGGTGTACTTGTATGTTTTTGGGATTTTTGGATTCGTCCGAGGGTTTTTCTTATCGTGTTTCTTTTCTCTCGCGCATGCTATCTAGTAGAACTGGCATGTTTAGGATATTTTTGATTAATTAGAAAGTAGCTTAGGATTACTCAGCCAATAAAATACAGTAGTTTTGAAGTTTTGAAAAAATGACCCTGCTTAGAATTTTTGATGATTAGCTGTGTACTTGTTGATTGCAAAACATGATTTCTAAGGATCTTCTTTGTGTCATGTAGTGTATTAACATAAGTAGTTATAGTTGAACATGTATGAACCGGACAGGTAGAATGAATGCAAAACATGTACCATAAATGAGTGAGGTCAAATACTTTAGTTCAATACTGCGTGGAGGATCTAGAACTTGCTCAGTTGGTCTTTACATAGACTTTAGGATGGTTGTTTAGGAAAGGATTATAGGCAGTTTTTGGTTAGCCCATTTTAGCTTAAATTTCCCTACCAAAATGATATGATTCCTTTGATCCCAATTTTGAGCCTTAAATGGATTTTTTTTTTATTAACCTACTAACCTTACCTATTTTTTATAATGACTAGTTTTTGGCCCTGGTCCCTCCTTGGACATTGTGAGCCTCAAACCATGAAAAATGCCTAAGTTGAGGCTGGCTAGAGTAGGGGTGTGTAGACTATGGGGAGGTGAAAAAAAGAAAAGAAAAGAAAAAGGGGTTAAAATTGATGTATGTTGTGACAAGAAAAGAAAAGAAAAGTTGAAAATATTGAAAAGAAAATACAAAAGAGAAAAATGAATGAAAAAATTCAAAACACACCACACCCATACATTGCATAAAAACGAAGAAAAGGGAGAAAAAAGTTTAAAAAATAGAAAAGGGTGAAATAAGTGAAAAATGGAGCCACATGTATATAGTGACAAGGAGGGTTTAGTCACTAAAATCCCATATTTACTATACCCAGCCTGAAGCCTACATTATAAGCCGAATAAAGTCCTATAGTGATCCTAGCCTGACTGTCCGAAGAGCCAAAGTAGATAAAATAAGGGAAAGCCTATGGTATCCGATGTGCAGTATCTGAAACTTCCTTGTGAGAGTGAAAGTCTTACTTGTTTAGTCCCAAGTTTCATATTTTTATATATCTATGAGTTGGGGACTTCATTTGTTGTGAGGGTACATGGTTTGTGTTTTATTCTGCTAGTTGTCTGTGTGAAAAGCATTGGTAATAACTTGATTCTCTACTAGTAACTAGATGACATATCTTGATACTTGTTTATCATGGTTTGTGGTCATTTGATGTGCATATGCTGATTTGGTTTACTTGGAGAAGGGTCAAAAGCTGGTTGCGTTCATAGTGCAAGTTTTGATTGGTGTTGGTTGTAGTATCCTAGGTTTATTTTCTAGTTAAGCGTTGTTTTTAGTTTTTTTTTCTTTGTGCAAGGACATGAAAAAGTCTTAAGTTGAGGGTGTTGATGTGCTGTGAGTTTACAACATTTTCGACACTTATAATTGAAAAAATAGCATGGACTTAGGTATGTTTATACGAATATGAGGTGTTTTTACTTTGTTTTCAGGGAAAATAGGTGTTGGAGAAAAAATGTGCAAAAGGTGCTGAAAAGCGCAAAAAAGTAGCAAAGTACTGATGTTAGTATGAGTCGTACCAAGATTGTACGAGCTGTACTGAGGCTTGTGGAAATGCTCAGAAGGCTGGAACAAGCTAAAGTCCAAGTATGACTCTTAGTACGAGTCATACCAAGCTGGTATGAGCCATAACCGGAGTTTTGGAATAGTTCAGAGAAAAGTTGCACAATGGAAGTCTCCTGATATGGGTAATACCTATGAATCATAGCATATACCTACGACTTGTACCAGGAGCCGTGGAAAGCATTAGTAATTTTAAGGACTTGGAAATTCTCATGATACAACAAGTTGTTACGAGTTGTAGGAGCAAGGTACGTGGTGTACCAAGACACTCATAGAAATCTTCAGAAGATGTCAAATTTCTCAGAGCCAAACAACGACTAGATTGGATGATTTGTGCGATCATGTTACGAGTTGTATCAGATGCCAACACTTAGCCAATTCTGCAGAAGCCAAGGAATGTACAAGAGCAAGGCATGACCCTTACAATCCTATTACAAGTCTTGTGATGAGTCATAGGATATGTCGACTCAAAATTTGGTTATTTCCTTCTTAATTTAGGAAAAGGATTTTATTGTCTGTATAAATACTTTTTATGTTTCTTTTAGTAGAAAAAAATCAAAATTAGTTGGTTGTCAATTATTATCAAGTTTGTAATTAGTTTTTGACAACATTGGAGAGCAATTATTGAGAATCAAAACCTTGGATTTCTCAATTATTCTTGAGTTTGTTCATCATATTTTTTGCAATATTCACAGTAGGTTTTCTTTCAATCATCGTTGTAAGTATTTAATTATGTGTTTGTCTATGAACATCAATCATGATCTTGCAATCATGAGAGACTAAAACCTCCAAAACTAGGGTTGTGAGAACCATGGTGAATTAATGAACATAGGGTTACACGAAGTGATTCGAAACCAATGCTAAACACTTGTATTGTATTGTCTACGTCTTTAATGTTTCTTAACGAAGTGCAACGTTAATACATGCCTAAGTTCTTTACTTTCTTGAACCTAGAGCAGTAGAGATTAGGAAAAGAGAAATACAACAAATCCTTGATTTTTGTGATCATTGTATAACTTGAGCTGCGGTCGGAAGATAGTTAATTTGGAACAAATTGATAATGGTTAACTTGAAATCGCTCATGAGACCTAATCCAGTGATTGAGTATAGTCATCCAATAGGGATGAATCAGTCATTTGGATGAACCCTAGTTATCCATTCTACAAGTAAGCATTTGGATTGATCACGAGTGTAAACCCGATGCAGTTATGAACCCATGGGGAACACTTACCCTAGTTAATTCCAAATCTTGATTAACAACAATTGAGTTTTACGCTTGTGTTACAATATATTTTATATAAACCCCCCAATTTTGATATAACACACCAAAAAGCTTAAATACCAGCATTAGTCTAGTTCTTACCATATCCCCTGTGGGTTCAACCTGATGTGCTGTGAGTCTACAACACTTTCAACGCTCAAAACTAATAAAATAGCATGGACTTACGTATATTTATATGGACATAAGGCACTTTTCTTTTGGTAATAGGATAAATAGTGTTGGAGCAAAAATGTGCAAAAGATAGCCTAAAAGTGTACAAAATATGCTTAACTCAAATTTCACAGTACGAGCCGTAGGAAGGTTCTATGAGTCGTACTGCTAGTCGTGAGAAGTTTCAGAAGGCTAAGGATGAAGAGGTGCATCATACGACTCTTAGTACGTGTCATACAAATCTTGTACGGGTGTTCGGTGGTTCGTTGGGTATCTAAACCGACATGCAAGTGCACATGGTCGAACAAGTAGTAAGTGGCTTTAGTAAGCCAAGTATCGATCCCTCAGAGACTCGGATTAAGTGAAGTTTGCTTAAGTATACTATACTATATTTAACTTCTAAATATGATGACAACAACGTAACCAAAAAGTGAATAATTTGTTTTATAAATTTAATACTAAACTACAAACAATTATCTACTTTGAATTTGGACTATGAATAAGAGCATGCTGAGGTGAAAGAACGTGTAATGAAACTGATTATCATCATAAATTGGTTAATCTTTTCTTCCAGTTGCTAGCCAAGCACATTATCCAAAAGATTAAAACTCTCGTATTTAATCTCACTTAAGAATCATAAACCATCCGTCTACATTTCTGTGATCAAATGCAATTCATGACCTAGCAATACAATTCCAGTTCCTAAATTGACTAATACGGCTTTCAAGTATATTTCTATTAGGAAAGCACATCAAAACTCAATTTTCCCAAATCAAGTAAAGAACAATATCCTATTAATTCACAACTTTCCAATTTCATGCTCTCTCGAGTGAAATCGGACTTTTTAGATGTACATTAATGTAGGCCACACACCAATGCAGTAGAAACAAGAATTAATAGAACAACATGGAAGATAAAGATGAAAAACCAAATAATTCAATAATCAAAATTCATCACAAGTGTTCATAACCTTAGCAAGGAAGAGAATTAGCCACTCATTTGTGGATTTATCATCCTAAAACAAGTGTTAATCATACAAACAATTGAATTAGAGAAGAAAGAAAGAGAGAAAAAACCCTGAACTTTTCGTCCCTCAACTGCCTGTAACCCACGTCCTTGCTCCACCAAGTCTGAATTATGAAAAATAAACCTAAGTGTGCTATTTATAGTAGTAGGACTCTTTTCCCGGAATAACAAGCAACGTGTCACGGAGTGCATCGCGGAGCCTGGCCTCTGTGACATGCTACGGACGCGGAATCCCTTTGGAAATCACCCAAAATTGGCCCGGGCAGCACCCTGCCGCGTTGGCAGCGTGTCACGCTGCTTGGGCAGCGCGTTGGCAGCCCTTGGTCGCGGAGGCCACCTGCCGTGGCACGTTGCCAATGCGCAGGTGGGCTGTTGTGAGCGGCCTGCCTGCCGTGGCACGTTGCCAACGCGCAGGTGGGCAGTTTTGTGCCTCCTCTTTGCCGACGTTCGCGTGTTAATTCCGTTTCCAAGCCTCTACTTCACCAACTCATGGATTAGTTACTCAAAAGTCATCAAAACCTACAAAACAAAGGCTAATCATGTTGGTTAGCACATATCTTCACTTCATATAAAATTACATGAAAATGTATACAATAACTTAGATAAACAAGACTAATTTAAGTCGTAAAGCTTATCTCGGGCATATATTTTTTCCCGTGATCACAACCCCACACTTAAAGCCTTGTTCGTCCTCGAACAACCTTTTACATATCATGCATATCAAGACTCCCACATAACTAATTTAGCAAGATAATTCAACTTACGGCTATAATGATTACGTAAGATACAAGCTAAAAATAGAGCATGCCTGATTTGATCATTGAAATGAAGTACAACTATGTCAAGACTTCTTAACCTCAAAAATCGACTCTCAATTTTAGCAAACTCATGCAAATCAACTGATTAAGAAATCCCACATGAATTATATCCTTCATTCAACATGTGCCCCTCACAGAAAGAGAGTTATCCATTTTCACATGCAAAAACAATTTTTAGATCACAACATGTGTGGGTACATGAATAGAATTACGCTCACTCACACAAAGAATTCACATGCATTATGTAATGACCCATAAGCTTGCCCTTAGTGTTTTACTCCACTAATTTAAGGATGTATGAATGTAAGATCAAGTAGGACTTTTTAGGTTTTAATGTAACTCAGGTGCGGGTAAGTACTATTATGATCAGTAATAGTGACTATCTTTCCTAAGCGCTTTTAATACATCATGCCTTCATTACAAACTTCCCTTCCCTCACTTCACCTTTTTCTATTTTCATCTTTCTTTTTCCTCTTTTGTTCCCCCCTTTCTTTAGGCACTTTTAGCTTATTAGTAAGGAGTTCTATAAGTAACTTTTCATTTATTTATTTTCTTACTCCCTACTAAAACTCACCCATATTCAAACAAGTGCACCCTCGACCTTTCTCAACTCTTACAATTGCTACTTTCCCTTCTTTTTCATTCTTCTCACTCCTTTACTCTTTCGGATTTTTCCTTTAAGCGCTTAGGAGTTTTGGTTCAATTTCAAGGCTAATGAAAGAAAAAGGATTAAGCTTATGTTGCAGCTTTCAAAGAATAGGCTCAAGGCTCAATGGGGTTAACTAGGATTAATTTTTCAAGGTAGGTAAAATGAGGGATAAAAATTGGTTCATTCAAAGAAATGCCTAAATCATCTCCTACAATTCACATCCTTCATTTCGTTTTATATACACACCAGGCAAGTTCTAGACATTCCACAATAGCATAGAATACTCAAAAACCTTACACTCATGGCACATGCTAAAAACAAGACACAATCAGTAGACTCTTACTCAGCTAATCACAAGAATTCAGAATTAAGCTTCAATCATATTGAGTCAAATTCACGAGCCTAAGTGTCTCAAACAAAGTTATACACTTGCCTGCTTCACACTGAACATACTTGCATCTTAAAATCACGTATAGCACATAACAGGAACATCAAGCACCAATTAGTTATGGTCTCAAAAACCCAACCCCTTCCGACAAATTTTTCCTCAAGACGGTCGTCATCCATCCATCGTTGGAAACGGTCCCTAACTATGACTAAAAACACTATATACAGACAAAGGAAAGAAAAATAAAATTTTTATTCTTCGGTTCAAAGACCCCCCGTCGGAAAAGAACCGAAAAGAAAAACAAACGGGTGATGAAGTCATGCTTAATTCAGAAAATTATTTCAAAATTTTCAAATTTCTCACAAGCATTACATTCACCAAAAATCGTTAAGCACAAAAATTTGAAATTTCCCTCACCCCACACTTAAATCATGCTATGTCCTCATAGCATCAAATTAAAATTTAAAAAGGGTGAGAAATACTCCCTGAGGCCTTTAGGCCTAGCTAACAACATGCCTTTCTTCAACTTTGCACAAGTGGGTGTTCGACCCCACACTTTTTCTCTTTCATGCTTGTTAGCTTCCTCCTCCACGGCTACTCAGACTTCCCCTCCATCTGTGCTTAACTTTCCACCAAAACAACACAAGATGAAAAATAAATAAAATCAACTTAAATGCAAGAAATTAAAATGTTACGCATGGTACCCTTGGGTTGCCTCCCAAGCAGCGCCTAATTTTACGTCGCGGCACGACATATCAAGTTTCACCACTTTTTCCTCCACCTTGAGGATATGAACCTCACCCCTAATTTCTTTTCTAATTTCCTCTTATGTTCTAGGGGTGGTGGTGAAAAATTGTAAGGACCAAGCAGTAGATGTTGCCTTTTGAACCTATTGGCCCTTAAGTAAGCGAAGTCATTTTGTCTCTCCGAGTTAGCAAATTTCAGAATATACGGGGCTTGGTCCTCCTCTAGACATTTCTCTATAAGCTTGGAAGACTCTATTTCTATGTTGTCAACCAAACTTAATGTCGAAAAATGCTTCGAGTGTGGTCCAATAAACCTCAACTCTGAAAATGCATTTTGCCTGACCTCCTTACTTGTAAACATCTTCTCAGCATCGACATCTATCTCTCCATTAATGTCAAATAGGGGATACTCTATCTCTTCTTCCAGGAATGAATTTTCCATAAGTGTGAGCCCATCACAGGGACACTCAAGAGATTCTAATTGTTGGGCTTCATCCAAAAATTCACCCTTGTCTTCCTCTTGAATATCGGCTAAAACTGTCACCTGCGATTTATCACAAGCTTCGGCCTCAACAATCATCTCCATGAATTTGACGCTCATCCTTTCTAGAGCCTCTGCATTCTCTTCTTGCTGAATTCTCAATACTGCCATCGCCTCTTTCATTGCTTCTGATTGCTCCAGGAGTTGTTTCAGCATGTCTTCTATTCGAGCTTGGCATCCCAAGTCCTCATTTTCAGCATGCCTATATTCAGCAAAAACAACAGAAGGATCATAGTAGGGGCTTGGGGGAGGGGAATATGCATTCGGACAGCCATCCCAATGGCCATCTTGACCACCACATATTTTTTACGTGTTACAGTGTTGCCACGAGTGGTGTCCTCCGCAATTCAGACAAGATTCGCTAAAATATGAGTATCCACCATTGAAACCATTTATATTCCACGATGTCATGTCAATAAGGGTATTCGAAAAAGAAAAAGTAAAATGAAAAAGAATTAAAACAAACACTAAGACTAAGTTGTCAGCACTTGAGAAAAATAAAAATACAGTAAATTAACACTTAAAACAAATTCACCAATTGCCAAGTCCCCGGAAACGGCGCCAAAAACTTGTTCGGTTGTTCGGTGGGTATCTAAACCGACACGCAAGTGTACGTGGTCGAACAAGTAGTAAGTGGCTTTAGTAAGCCAAGTATCGATCCCTCAGAGACTCGGATTAAGTGAAGTTTGCTTAAGTATACAATACTATATTTAACTTCTAAATATGCTGACAACAATGTAACCAAAAAGTGAATAATTTGTTTTATAAATTTTATACTAAACTACAAATAATTATCTACTTTGAATTTGGACTATGAATAAGAGCATGCTGAGGTTAAAGAACATGTAATGAAACTGATTATCATCATAAATTGGTTAATCTTTTCTTCCTGTTGCTAGCCAAGAACATTAGCCAAAAGATTAAAACTCTCGTATTTAATCTCACTTAAGAATCATAAACCATCCGTCTACATTTCTGTGATCAAATGCAATTCATGACCTAGCAATACAATTCCAATTCCTAAATGGACTAATACGGCTTTCAAGTATATTTCTATCAGGAAAGCACATCAAAACTCAATTTTCCCAAATCAAGTAAAGAACAATACCCTATTAATTCACAACTTTCCAATTTCATGCTCTCTCGAGTGAAATCGGACTCTTTAGATGTACATTAATGTAGGCCACACACCAATGCAGTAGAAACAAGAATTAATAGAACAACATGGAAGAAAAAGATGAAAAACCAAGTAATTCAATAATCATAATTCATCACAAGTGTTCATAACCTCAGCAAGGAAGAGAATTAGCCACTCATTTGTGGATTAATCATCCTAAAACAAGTGTTAATCATACAAACAATTGAATTAGAGAAGAAAGAAAGAGAGAAAAAACCCTGAACTTTTCGTCCCTCAACTGCTTGTAACCCACGTCCTTGCTCCACCAAGTCTGAATTATGAAAAATAAACCTAAGTGTGCTATTTATAGTAGTAGGACTCTTTTCCCGGAATAATAAGCAACGTGTCACGGAGTGCATCGTGGAGCCCGGCCTCCGTGACACGCTACGGACGCGGAATCCCTTTGGAAATCACCCGAAATTGGCCCGGGCAGCACCCTGCCGCGTTGGCAGCGTGTCACGCTACTTGGGAAGCGCGTTGGCAACCCTTGGTCGCGGAGGCCACCTGCCATGGCACGTTGCCAATGCGCAGGTGGGCTGTTGTGAGCGGCCTGCCTGCCGTGGCACGTTGCCAACGCGCAGGTGGGCTGTTTTGTGCCTCCTCTTTGCCGACGTTCGCGTGTTAATTCCGTTTCCAAGCCTCTACTTCACCAACTCATGGATTAGTTACTCAAAAGTCATCAAAACCTACAAAACAAAGGCTAATCATGTTGGTTAGCACATATCTTCACTTCATATAAAATTACATGAAAATGTATACAATAACTTAGATAAACAAGACTAATTTAAGTCGTAAAGCTTATCTCGGGCATATATTTTTTCCCGTGATCAACAGGTCATTGTGAAGATGTCGTGAAAAGATTTAGAATATTTTCACAAGAGGCTGACTCCTACTACGGATAAACAGCACGAGTCATGGAATAAAGGTACGATTCATACTATAGCACTCGTGAAGAACTTTAGAAAAATTGCAAAGTCTTAGAGTCAAGCAACGAAATCACAGTACAAATTGTTGGAAAAATGTGCGAGTCATACCAGGATTAACACTTAGCCAAATTTTAGCCAGCCAATTGACATACGGATAGTAGGTGCGATCCGTACCTACCTGCTACGGATCGTAGGATGGGTCGTGCTGTAGGCAGCTTCAGTTATGGAAATACACCTTGTTAGCCTAGGAAAAGGATTTTTATGTCTGTATAAATATGTTTTATGTTTTATTTTCATAAGGGAGGCAATTAGGAGTGATTAGAATTGATTAGAAATGAAATTGAGGAATCTTAGGTGTGAGAATTGAGTTTTTCCACTTGTGACCAACCTTTTCTTGATCTTCATATTGTTCTTGAGGATTTTGGTGATTAATACAAAGAAGTTTTTCTCTCATCCATAATTTTAAGTATTGATTTATATATTTAAACATGAATACAAATCACAATCTTGCAACTATGAGAGGCTAAAACCTCCATAGCTAGGGTTGTGGGAACCATGGTGTATTAACAAGCTAGGGTTACATAAAAGTGATTCAAAACCAATGCAAAACACTTGTATTGTATTCTCTTCATGCTTAAACGTTTCTTGACGATGTACAATGTTAGGACAAGCCTGAATTCTTTACGTGTTTGGGTCTAGAGAGGTAGAGATTAGGAAAAGAGAATTACAACAAAGCCTTGATCTTGATGATCATTGTATTAACTTGAGTTCTAGTCGCAGGATAGTTAAATTTGGGACATATTGATAATGGTTAATTTGAAATCGCTCAATAGACCTGGTCTGGTGATTGAGTATAGTTATTCAATATGGACTGGTCGGTCGTTTGAATGAACCTAAGTTATCAATTCTACAAGTAAGCATTGGTGATTATCACATATGTATACCCGCAACAGTTATGAACCTATAGGGAACATATAACCCTAGTTAACTTTCATTCGTGATTTCAACTAAAGCTTTAACTGTGTTTTTAATTACTGTTTTCTGTAGAACCCCCCTTTTTGGAGTAGCTACGTAACAAGTTCACTTACCGGCTTTAGTCTAACTCTTCCCTATTCCCTGTGGGTTCGACCCCAACCTCTTTGTTGGGTTCTTTATTGAAAAAGTCCGCTTCATACTTTGTTGGGAGTGTGAGTTTGAGCGTTATTACATGCCACATATTGTTCGTTGACTTGGCAATCTTGGGAAAACTCTGTCCGCTTGAGCGAGATAGTTGGGGCATCATGTAAGCTCTATCATGATGGTGTCGGTTAAGACGAATCTCCCATTATTCCTCATGATTTCAATTATGCATGTTTAAGACTTATGGTATTATGTTTTCAATAGGTTTGACCCACTGATCAGTTTATAAGATTTTACTTATAATTTCAACTATGACAAAATATATGATTCTATTTTTAGCTTTGGTTCATTCTATTCGGATATGAAATTAAGTTTATGATTATACATGATTTCAGATGTCAGCATATAGTCCTTACTCTCATAATCTTATGATTTATGTTTATATGCATGATTTCAATTTGTACTTACTCAACATGTTTTACTTACCTTGCATACTCAGTATATTCAAAGTATTGACCACATACTCTATGTTGTATCATTTTATGATACAAGTTCAGATGATCTAACTCAGTTCTGCCGTTAGGCAGTTTCCCGCAACATAGTTCAAATTCCCATCAGTGGTGAGTCCTCATCCTTCGAGAACCTTTAGCCAGTGTTGAGTCATGTAATTTTCAGTTTCAGATTTTTGTGAGCTAGTTGGGGAGGTTGTCCCATTAGCTCTTCAGACATGTTAGTTGCTATCAAACAATATGTAAAATTTCAGCTTAGTCAGTGTTGTCTCTGTTATGATTGTTATGTATTCAGACTTCCTCTTATTCATGGTTAGTTTATCAGTTTCCGCTTGATTTATGCTTTTTTGCCGCAATGTTCATGTCATGGGTCGACTTGGAGTCATTCGTGGTTTTAGGTACTGTGTCTCTTTAATACCCCAAAAATGCTAAGATCAAACCCGAGAGTTGAAAGGGAGAAAATAGAAATTTCTGCACCAGGTCACAAGACGAGTAATCCAGTGACCCGTCAGGAATCCCACGGGTCATTAAGTGACTCGTAGGGAAAGGCTGGGACTTGGTTGAAAATTTCAAGTTTGGGGTGACCACGGGTGTGACCACAAGTCATGGTCAACACCACGAATTATTGTGTGGTGCATGGTCAAGGGTTGACTGAAGGATGAAATGTTTGGACAGTGAACCTTACGACTAGTCACCATGAGTCATGGTCGACATCACGATTCATCGGGTGGACCGTGGTCAGCAGTTGGGTAAAGGTTGAATTTTTTTTGGTAGTGTCCCTAAGGGTGTCACCACAAGTCGTAGGGTACACCACGAGTCATGGTGTCCCTCATGGTGACCAGTGAATATGGAGTCTAATGAAGGCGATGACTGGCAGACCAAGAGTCGTGGTCCAAGGCACGAGTCGTCCAGTCCCTTGTGGGTACTAGAAGTGTGTTTTTCCCTATGAATTTATTAAGAAATTTCTCATAATTCCTAAGTTCCTAAGTCCTGAACTATGTCATTTTAAGCATAGAATATAGTGTTTTAAGAAGGGTTAAGTCATTCTAAGACTATCCAAATTCATGCATGGAAGCTTAGAGGGTTGAAAGGTGATCAATGCTAGTTTCTTCAAAGTTCTTCCTCAATTCTCTTTGGGCAATCAAGGAAGTGGTGAAATCGGATCCTTTAAGGCATGTAAGGCTATGAATGGGTGGAATAGTCCATGCCCGTGCACAATTCCCTCTCAATTCATGAAACTTCTAATTGATGATTCTATGGGGTTTTTACCAAATGTGTGAATTTCCTAAGTTTATATCATGGGTATGCTCTAAGTATGTTTTGAATGTTGAATTATGATAAATGGGCAGATGTTAAAATATTATAAGTTATAAATTATGTTTTCAAGCTTTCTAAAGTATTGTGCCCATCTATGAAAGTTCATGAAAGTTGAGATTCACGAGATATGTGTTCAAGTATGATGAGAATTTTATGAAGAAAGTATGATTTCGAAATACCCATGTCTACGTTCATGTTCTCAAAGTGAATCTAGTTTATTTAAAGCATGTGTAAGTATTTGGCAAGCCCATATGATCAAGTATATTTTATGATTTCATAAATTATCCTACCACATGGTTTTGGAGTCTAGACTCCTATTGTTTTAAGCTTGTGGTATGGTTTGAGCCAAGGCTCCTCATGTTGTGATTTCAGATTTATGTATGTATGTTATGAGTCATCTTCGTCTCTAGATGATGGTTCAGCTTCATTGAAAAACGATAGAGAGCATTTGTATGTCTTTTGGAGTAGTGTCTAGCACCGAGTAGGCTAAGGGTTAGTCAACCCTATGCCTCAGAACTACGCGCCAACGTAGGTATGTTCAGATTATTTGGGATCTCACTTTTGAGCTTCCCTTTCCCCCAAGGGCTCTTTAGCTTGATATCCATATCATGATAGCGTCCTTAGCCCTGGCAAAGCTTTGGACAGCTCTGCCCGCTTGTGTGTGATAGTCGGGACCACGTAAGCTTTATCATGGTAATGTCGGTTTACATCAGTCATGATATTACGTTTTCAGCAGCTTTGACCCAATGTTTAGTTTTACTTATGATTATCAGTTTTTAGCTTTGGGTCATTCGATTCAGTTATTATGTTTCGATCGTGATTTCAGAAAATAGCATGCAAGCCCTACTCTCAGAATCTTATCTTGATTATATTTATTAATGTGAATGATTTATGATTTTACTTACTTAGCGGTTTTACTTACCTTGCATACTCGGTACATTTAACGTACTGACCATATACTCTATGTTGTATCATTTCATGATACATGCTCCAATATCCAGACTCAGTCCCGTCGATTGTCAGATTCCTAGCGTTAGTACCTTCCCGATCAGAGTTAGTGACTCTTCATCTTGCGAGGGCCTTTTGTTAAGATATGTTCAATACTTTCAGTTTTCAAACTATAGTGAGTTAGTTGTGATCTTGTCCCATCAACTTATCAGTGTTAGAGGTTTTTCGAACATAGTTTGTATTCAGCTGTAGACTTATGTATGTATTTAGATGTTATGTTCTGTTTAGACTTCTTCTATGTTATTCATGTTGATCTTCCATATTAATTGGATGAGTTGGATGTTATGTTCATGCCATGGGTCGATTTGGAGCCTCTCGAGGTTCTTTGTCCCGTATGTCTATCCGGGCCTATGCTCGGGTTATGACAAACTTGGTATCAGAGCATTAGATTTTGAAGTGTCCTAGGGTGTCCGAAAGTCGTGTTAAGTAGATTCTTTTTCATGGGTTTGAAGTGCACCACACTTATGACAAAGAGGCTACGAGACATTTTAGAAATGTTCCCTTCTTTCATGATCTAAGTCGTGCAGTGAAATGTCTCTCTATCCTTCTAACTCGTGCTATACGCATTTGCAGAATCATGCCTCCCCATAGAGTTAATGGAAGGAGAAATGGAAATGAAAATGGCCATGAAAATGGCAATGGAGACGGGCACCAGCAGGCCCCACTAGCCCATGAGGAGCATGTACCCCAGCCGGTTGCTCACGCGGAGTTTCGGGTAGACATTCAGATGTTAGCCCAAGCCTTGACTACCCAGGTCAATCAGCAGGCAGTAGCGCATGTCCTTCAGAACGGGAATGCAGTGGCAGCTAGAGATAGAAATTTTCTGAGGATGAACCCTCCCGAGTTCCTTGGGTCGAAGGTGGATGAGGATCCACATGAGTTCATTGAGGAGATTCTGAAAATCACCCAGATTATGGGGTGGACTTGGTAGAAGTGTGCCGATTAAGCCTTGTACTAGTTGAAGGGGGTTGCGCACATTTGGTTCAAGCAATGGAAGGATAGTAGGGTGGTTGGAGCAGGCCCTATCTGTTGGGATGAGTATCATGCCGCTTTCCTGGATCGGTTCTTCCCTCGAGAGATGAGGGAGATCAAAGAAGTCGAGTTTGTGAATCTAAAGCAAGGGAATATGATAGTTCATGAGTATGCCTTGGAGTTCACTCGTCTTTCCAATTATGCACCTGAGATCGTGGCGGATCAGAGAGCTCGAGTGAGCAGGTTTGTGCATGGGATAGTAGACTATATGGTCAGGGATTTCCAGACCGCGATGTTGATTCAGGACATTGAATTTGCATGGATAGTCCTGTATGCCCAGCAGATGGAGGCAATTCAGATGAGTGAGTGGGAGAGAGAAGCAAAGAGGGCCAGGACTGATGGTTTCGGATTCTCCCAGCAGAGGCCTAGTGGGAACTGTCAGCAGTCCCACCAGAGATCTTCAGCCCCAGCACCTTCAACTATGAGTGTGCCATCCAGGCTAAAGTGCGATCATAGGGGACGAGCTTCAGGCTCGAGAGTCTAGAGTAGTAGACCCACAGAGATCAGCCCTCCAGAGTGTAGCAGATGTGGCTGTAGACACATAGGGAAGTGTTTGGAGGGTACAGATGCTTGCTTCGGGTGCGGGAAGCCTGGACATATGCTTAGAGATTGCCCAGAAGCTAGATAGGTCCATGATAGGGGCTGAGGCCCAACCTCCAGTTCAGCAGCCCCACCATCACGCCAAGCTCAGCAGGGGGCATCTACTAGTACAGGTGGCGGATAGCACCAAAATAGATTTTATGCCTTAGCATCCCATCAGGAGCAGGAGGTCTCACCAGATGTAGTCACTGGTATGTTACGAGTATTCCACCTTGATGTTTATGCATTATTAGATCTAGGGGCTACCTGTCTTTTGTGATACCCTATGTTGCTAGTAGTTTCGGTGTCAGTCCCCAAATCTTATCAGAACCCTTCTTAGTCTCTACTCCAGTTGGTGATTCAGTTATAGCTAGACGGGTGTATAGAAGTTGCCCTGTCATAGTCCTTTAGAAAGTCACCTTAGCAGATTTAGTAGAGTTTTCCATGACCGATTTTGATGTTATTCTCGACATGGGTTGGTAGTTTGCATGTTATGCCCCAGTCAATTATAGAACCCATGCAGTAGAGTTCAGATTTTTGGGTGAGCCAGTCTTAGAATGGAAGGGTAGTTCAGTTGTGCCTGTAGTCATTTCATTTCCTACCTTAAGGCCAGAAAGATGATTTCTAAGGGTTGCATGTACCAACTAGTTAGGGTTAAGGATGGTACGTCAGAGACCCCAACTATCCAGTCAGTTCTAGTAGTGTGTGAGTTTCCAGAAGTGTTCCCAGATGATCTACTGGGAATCCCTCCCGAGAAGGAGATCGATTTTGTTATTGACCTTCTTCCCGATACGTAGCCTATATCTATTCCTCCTTAGAAAATTGCTCCAGGTGGGCTAAAGGAGTTAAAGGAGCAGTTGAAAGACCTTTTAGAAAAGGGTTTCATCAAACCTAGCAAATCCCCATGGGGTGCACCAGTTCTCTTTGTCCGCAAAAAAGATGGTTCTCTTCGTATGTGGATTGATTATAGGCAATTGAACAAGGTCACCAACAAGAACAAGTATCCTCTTCCTAGGATTGATGATTTGTTTGACCAACTTTTGGGTGATAAGTGATTTTCAAAGATATACCTCAGATCCGGATACCATCAGCTCAGGGTTCGGGAGAGTGATATTTCGAAGACAGCCTTCAGGACTCGGTATGGTCATTACGAGTTTGTAGTTATGTATTTTGGAATAACAAATGGTCCTACAGCTTTTATGAATTTGATGAACAAGGTGTTCAAGAAATACTTGGATATGTTCATGATTGTGTTCATAGATGACATCCTTATATACTCTCGGAGCGAGGAGGAGCATGCTGCCCATTTGAGGGTGGTGATACAAACTCTTAAGGATCCCCAGGTTTATGCCAAATTCAGTAAATGTGAGTTTGGGTTGCTTAGTGGCATTTTTTCATCACGTGGTGTCAAGTGAGGGTGTATAAAAAGATAGAGGCAGTAAAGAATTGGCCTAGACCGGTGAATCATTTGGATGTCAGGAGTTTCTTCGGTTTAGCTGGTTATTATCGTAGATCTTTTGAGGGGTTTTCATCTATTGAAGCACCGTTAACCAAATTAACCCAAAAGAAAGTGAAGTTTCAATGGTCGAAGGCTTGTGAAAAGAGCTTCCAAGAGTTGAAGACTCGACTCACCTTTGCACCAGTGTTAACCCTATCTGAGGGTACTGATGGGTTTGTGATATATTGTGATGTCTCGAGGATCGGCCTTGGTTGTGTAGTGATGCAACATGGCAAGGTTATAGCATATTCTTTCAGGTAGCTAAAAGTCCATGAAAGGAATTACCCGACTCATGATCTCGAATTGGAAGTAGTAGTATTTGCCTTGAAGATTTGGAGACACTATTTGTACGAGGTCCATTTAGATGTGTTTACGGACCACAAAAGCCTACGATATGTTTTTACGCAGAAGGATCTAAATCTATGTCAAAGAAGGTGGTTGGAGCTACATAAGGATTATGATATGAGTGTCTTTTACCATCCGGGCAAGGCTAATGTGGTAGCAGACGCTCTTAGTAGTGGACATTGTGTCCCATGTAGATGAGGGGAGGAAGGAGCCGGTGAAGGATGTGCATCGGCTTGCATAGTTGAGAGTTCGCTTGGTTAACTCAACCGATGGTGGTGCCATTGTTCAGAACGAATCAAAATCATCCCTGGTGACTGATGTAAAAGCTATTCAAAACGAGGATTCTATTTTGGTGAAGTTGAAGGAAGTCGCTCAGAATCAGAAGGTAGAAGTCTTCTCCAAAGAGGGATATGGTATACACCATTATCAGGGTCATTTGTGTGCAATGGATGTTGATGATTTGAGAGATCGAATGCTGCACATGGCTCATAGTTACAGGTATTCTATCTGTCCAGGTGCCACCAAGATGTACCGTGACCTACAGGAAGTCTATTGTTGGAATGGCATGAAGGACATAGCAGAGTATGTGGCTAAGTGTCTGAATTGTCAGCAAGTGAAGGTAGAGCACCAGAGACTGGGAGGTGCACTTCAAGACATCAGTATTCGTACTTGAAAGTGAGAGGAGATCAATATGGACTTCATCACAGGGTTTCCTCGCACTTGTCGACAGTATGACTCCATTTGGGTGGTCATGGACAAGTTGACCAAGGCAGCTCATTTCCTATCGATCAAAACCACCGATTCAGTGGAGGATTATGCTAAATTATACTTTTGG
Source organism: Datura wrightii (assembly GCA_035772735.1). Lineage (NCBI taxonomy): Eukaryota > Viridiplantae > Streptophyta > Magnoliopsida > Solanales > Solanaceae > Datura > Datura wrightii. The sequence continues at coordinate 101,246,441 of JASDFA010000003.1, forward strand.
GAGTTATTTCAGTTGCATGGAGTGCCATTTTCCATCATATCAGATAGAGGTACTTAGTTTACCTCCCAGTTTTGGAGATCGTTTTAAAAGGGGCTTGGTACTCAGGTCAAGCTTAGCACATCATTTCACCCGTAAACAGATGGTCAGGCTGATCAGACTATTCATACTTTCAAGGACATGTTGAGAGCGTGTGTGATTGACTTCAAGGGTAGTTGGGATGATCATTTTCCTCTCATTGAGTTTGCGAATAACAACAACTACCATTCCACCATTCAGATGGCTCCGTTTGAGGCTCTCTATGGGTGGAGGTGCAGATCGCCTATTGGTTGGTTTGAAGTCGGTGAAGCTGTAGTGATAAGTCCAAATATAGTCCATGAAGCCATGGATAAAGTTCATCTTATAAGGGACAGGATGAAAACAACTTAGAGTCACCAAAAGTCCTATGCGGATGTGAGGAGGAGAGAGCTTGAGTTTGAAGTTGATGATTGGGTGTTTCTGAAGGTGTCCCCCATGAAGGAAGTGATGAGGTTCGGAAAGAAAGGGAAACTCAATACACATTATGTTGGCTCGTACCAGATTGTGAAATGGGTTGGTAAAGTAGCATATGAGTTGGAGTTTCCCACAGCATTAGCTTCATTCTATCCAGTTTTTCATGTATCACTCTTAAAGAAGTGTTTGGGTGATCCAACTCTGGTTGTTTCGGTGGACAGTTGTCACGCCCCGCCTTGGGGAGTATGACTGGCACCTGGTGCCCTACTAGGACCTGAACTACTGGACTGCTAAGCCTAGGCACATCTGGTGCCTGGCTGGCTCTAATTCACATTTCTGGAAACAAAGGGCTATATAACGGCTGTAAAAATAGCCCCCGGCCCATTGGCCTATAGCCTCCTGTACCTGTAATAACAGCTGACCAGAACAAGCAACTATAGGGAAGCCTATGCGGGCCGACAAGGCCACCATGCTGTCTAGTTATCTGTAACTCAAACATAACATACTGAAAAGCTACGTGACCGGCAAGGTCACCACTACTGGCAAACTATGGCCCCACACGGCCATTACAAAAGAAAGAAAGGAGTAAAGGCAACTATACAACTGCACGGCCTCACACAACCGGCTCATCTGACCACAGGGAATACATACAGACTGCAAGCCTCTAAGAAGAATAATAGAAATGATCGGGACAGGGCCCGGACCTACCCGTACTGTACAACAAAAGGAACTGAACTACACCTCTAGAAATTCAGTCTCCGGATGACAGGAGCTGAATATTCGACCGCTGATGGGGATCACGTGGTATCGCCTGCGCGTCTATGGGTACCTGCAGGCAAGTAATGCAGTGCCCCACTGGGCGTCAGTACCGCTGGTACTGAGTATGTAAAGCAAACTGAATACAGCTGAATACAAGTAATATAACTAAAAATTCTGAATAGCAGGAGATAACTGAATCTGTAAGAACTGAAGGGATATCTGAAATCAATAACATAACTGTCGAAACTAGAATAAGAAGAACTAGATTAACTATCTGATGGTGTAGATCGTACCTATTCTTAATCATGCTGGAGGGAGGAGGCGTCATTTTTGGAGACGTATCATTCTACTACTAATCTACTCATGTCTAATATAACATAACACAACATACATAACATAACATGGCATACAAAACCTTACCCGGCCCCCATAAGCCGGGAGGTACAATCAACACAGAATCTATACCCCTACCCCAGTCATCCCATCTCCTATAGTGGCTGTAAGCATCCCGTCGGTCCCCTGGGTATGCACTTAGGCTCGCTGAGCCCCTATCTATAATTGCATCTGAGTCCGGAGGACTCCTAAATCTGCACCCGGGCGTATCCACTCGACTGGGGTGTATAAGGGCCGATCAAGGCACAAGTATGGGGAAAACCTGGCATCCCATCTTCGTCCCCTGGCGGGACGGCATGCCACTCCGTAGATTGACGTATCCTCGTCCTCTGGCGGATGAGTCGATACAGCTATTAACCCTGGGCGGTCATGGATGCTAGGTAATCCAACCCCAAACAATACAACGGTCTCAACTAGTAATACTGTTTCGGTATCTCACGTGCTGAGGCTAATAGGGATAAAGTATCATATATATTACATGCTGGGCTACTGATAGTAATCTGTACGTATTTAATACGTGCTGAGGCAAGTAAAGATGTATAAATATGAATATAGTCTCCTGCCGGGCTGTACTGGGCAAATGCTATATAAGATAATGTTTCTGCTGAAAACTCTGTTGTTTACTAAGTTTTTGTATACACTATATGCTGGACTAGTGATAGAAATATGTACACACTTGATACATGCTGAGGCTGGAAGTACTATATATATATGTACGAATATAGTCTTTCTGCTGAACTATGCTGTATACTGATTTTCTATAGTAACCTGATTTACTATTCCTGACATGCTTTCTGAACTTCATTTTAGCCTGCTATTCTATTTCTGAAGTGCTTTACAGATACTGTACTACTCCGCGGGGTTTCAGCTGAACACAACAATATCTTAACATGGCATATTACATCACACACTGAATATACTGGGCAATCTCTAACGCTTGCGTTAGAATCTATATCATACTGATAGGTTTCATACACATTACAACCCAATGTTTCTCACATCGTACCAACATTCATAATAACGCAACATTTGACTTCTAAACATTCTACTGGTCCGTAATTTGTTACACTACACTGATATTACTTAACTTGCCGAAGGAAACTAACTTTACATACCTTCTCTTTGAATTATTCATCCGTCGAACGAGGCTCGGCCGGTACTTCAACTATTTTCTCCCAACTGCATTCATAAATACGTCAATTAATACTAAATACAGCTTTATTGTAAAGAACGATGTTACTTTCGATATAATTTATAGCCTAAACTTAGGCTTATCGAAAGACGGTCGAAAACTCGCTATTTTTCAGCGGCCCAGAAGGGAGAAGTATTCACTTCTCAGCTAGGAACACATAGACATTAATTTAGAGCAATTCTACTTACTTTAGTTCGGTGGCTCGCCGATTCGTCGGCCGTATTTCGCGAACCTAATTCCGTAGAAATGCTCTCTGCTGCTAAATACTCGGGTATCTGGGATTAATTTGAGTTTGGGCAGCGTTTGGCAGCGTAATCGGACGAAAATATTTAATTTTCTTCGTCTTCCTCGGCTTCACTGCGTTTCTCTGGAAATTTATAAGTGTAATATGATTTTAAACCGAAGTGGGGGCTTATATACTTGGGGCTGAACCTGGGCAACGTGTCACGGAGCCATCGCGGAGGCCTCACCTCCGTGACATGCTGCCATCACAGAAGGGCTCTGCCTCGGCTCCTCCCGCGATGGTTTCGACGGGTTTCTCGTCCGATCTTTTCCCGGACCTTTCCCTAGCACGTATGGCCTTCAAATATACTTAACCAACGTGCGAATAGGTCATCTAAGTGCCGGGAATTCTACAGGGTGTAACATTCTCCCCCCCCCCCTTAAGAACATTCATCCTCGAATGTACACTGTTATCTAAAGGACTGCTTACTTTACTTTCTAGAAAAATTTCGGCAGAGTTTCCTCTGTAATATGGACTATCGCAAAAACCTGAAATGCAGAAAAGTCCAACACAGGCACTGCATATAATATTCTAAGATCCGCTGAACAACTAAATATCACTTCTTTCTTTATTATTTACAACATACAACCATAAGGTACTGTATAAATAATGATACGGACATACCTGTCGTCTGACTAGGCCTGAAATAGGTGAGGGTATCTGCTTTTCATATCTTCTTCAGCCTCCCACGTCATTTCCTCCCGATTTCTGTTACGCCACAATACTTTGACAGATGCAACATCTTTAGTTCTTAGACTGCGAACCTGTCTGTCTAAAATAGCTACGGGAACCTCTTCATATGCTAACTCTTCTGTGACCTGGACATTCTGAACTGGAACTACTGTAGAAGGGTCCCCTACGAACTTCCTTAACATAGAAACATGGAATACTGGGTAAACCGACGCTAACTCTGGAGGCAAGTTCAACTAGTATGCCACGCGGCCTATTCTTCGTCGAATCTGATACGGCCCAATGAATCTTGGGCTAAGCTTGCCCTTCTTGCCAAACCTCATTACCCCTTTCATCAGGGACACTTTTAGATATACCCAATCGTTTACCGAAAATTCTAGATTCCTGCGCCGCCTATCTGCGTATGACTTCTGGCGGCTCTGAGCTGTCAGTAAACGTTCTCAGATAAGCTTTATCTTTTCCTCGGACTGCCGAACAATGTCTGGGCCAACTAATGTTGATTCTCCTATCTCAAACCAGCCCACCGGCAATCTACATTTTCGTCCGTACAATGCCTCAAAAGGCGCCATCTGAATAACTGAATGGTAGCTGTTATTATAAGCAAATTCAATTAACGAGAGATGTTCATCCCAGCTACCCCCAAAATCTAACACACACGCTCGCAACATATCTTCGAGCGTCTGAATCGTACGTTTAGCCTGCCCGTCTGTCTGAGGATGAAATGCTGTGCTCAAATTAATCCTCGTCCCCAGACCTTTCTGAAACGACTGCCAGAACCTAGCTGTAAACTGTGCCCCCCTGTCTGAAATGATAGATACCGGCACCCCATGCAATCTAACTATTTCTCTGATATATAATTCGGCATAATCCTCAACTGAGAAGGTAGCCCTTACTGGCAGGAAATGAGCTGATTTTGTCAGCCTGCCAACTATTACCCAAATGGAATCATTTCTGCGTCTAGTACGGGGTAATCCCGTTACAAAATCCATGTTTATCACTTCCCATTTCCACATAGGTATCATTATCTCTTGAGTCAAACCACCCGGTTTCTGGTGCTCTGCTTTCACCTGCTGACAATTAGCACATCTAGATACAAATTCAGCTATCTCAGTTTTCATACTTGGCCATCAATAGATGTCTCTAATGTCGTGGTACATTTTCGTCGCCCCTGGGTGAAGGGAATAGCGAGCGTAGTGTACCTCATGCATGATCTGCCCACGAAGTCCTGCGACATTCGGGACACAAAGGCGGCCCTTACAATGTAGCACATCATCCTCGGTTATTTGAAAATCTGGCTCCTTACCTTTCTGAACTCTATCTCTGAGCTGGACTAAATCGGGATCCTCATACTGCCGTTCTTTTACCTCTGTAACTAACGATGACACTGCAGAATTCTGAATTACTGCTTCATTATTTTCTGTTTCTATTACTCGAATGGCTAGATCAGCTAACTGATGAATTTACTTGATTAAATTTCGTTTCTCAGGCCGTAAATACGCCAAACTCCCCATCGACTTACGGCTCAGGGCATCTGCTACAACATTAGCTTTTCCGGGGTGGTATAGAATATTCACATCATAGTCTTTCAACAACTCTAACCAGCGGCGTTGCCGCAGATTCAACTCCCTCTGGGTGAAAATGTACTGTAAGCTCTTATGATCTGTATAAATGTCAACATGGACGCCGTACAGATAATGCCTCCACGTCTTCAAGGCATGAATTACTGCGGCCAATTCCAGGTCATGGGTAGGGTAATTCTTTTCATGTTTCTTCAACTGCCTGAAAGCATAAACTATTACTTCACCATGCTGCATCAACCCTCTGTATCTCCTGGCGATACTAACACTGGAGCTGATGTTAACCTGGCTTTTAACTCTTGGAAGTTCTACTCACACACCTCAGTCTACTGAAACTTTGCTGCCTTCTGTGTCGATCTAATCAGAGGTGCTGCTAAGGTGGAAAATCCTTCCACAAACCCTTTGCAGTACCCGGCTACCCGCAGGGACTGCGTACTTCGATCGGAGTGGTAGGTCTAGACTATGTCTTCACTACTTCAATTTTCTGCGTATCTATCTGTACACCAGCCTCCGACACAATGTGACCAAAAAGACTACTAAACTCAACCAAAATTCACATTTACAAAATTTGACATATAACTGACGGTCATACTGGTTTATCATGCCGGAGAATCTGACAAGTAGTCTACCGGTATAACTAGAGCTTATCTGGCCTTCTGGCCGCATGCTAAGGCCACTTGTTGCTAAGGTAACCTTGAATGACTATCTGCACACCGTGTGCCCGTATCTGATCAGGGGGTCCTGATACTGTTCATGACCTCTAATGATCTGGCTGCATAACCCTACATAACTGAATAGTCGGGTTGAATGACCCGAACGTGGCAGTAGTCTAATAATGCTCTAACTGTACTACTTGAGTGCTTATAGTTCGTGCATAACCGCAACCTCGTGGGCATCTAATTGCTCTGTTATTTTACTTGAACCACTGTAAGGCTGGACTTAATCACTTACTCCCAGGCGATCAATCTCTGGATAATCACGGGGAGTCTACTGATCCCCTGGTCTTAATAAACACTGTGCTAGCAGGGTACTATCAATTTCTTATGCCTTGTGTGTATCCATTTGGATTTATACTGCTATTCTGGGGGATTCTCAGTCTTATGAGCTATTCTGTAAATACTGGCCTTCTGCTAGGGCTCTGTATCTAAATATCTTACGAACACCAGCTGAAATACTAATCTGTCGCTGACTACTGATGTGGACCCTTCCTTGGGGTACCCACGAGTATTCTGACTGAGACGGCCGGCTGACTTCTGGGGGGGGGGTTCTACATAACAACTGCTAGGTTGACTAAGGCCGATTGTCGCCCACAAGGCTGGGAAAACGACGTATGACCACTTAACATGCTAGAACAATTCTGGTATTGCTAATCTCTGAAATTTGCCTATTTGGCCTCTAATCCTGGTTCTGGCACACGCACTACTGTTACCAATCTTCCGGGATGCCTCCCTGCTAACGCAGGCGCCAGCTGGTCGGTAGACTGTCTAACTGCGCCCTTATCATCTAGCCATCTTCTTTAGGCCATTAACTCTGGTAAACTCCTAGAGCCTAGATCTGACAACAACACATAAGTCTGTTAATCTAATAACTGAGAACTGAAATAGTTTAAGTTTCTATGACTTCATACGTAACTCACACTTAATCCGCCCTTTCCCTTCTTCTTTTCTTTCTTTCTTCTCTCTCTTTCTTCTCTTTTTGGTCCCCCAATACAATTTGTATAGGCTTTCTATTACTAATCAGCATCTGTGATTGTAGCCCTTATAGGCAGCCACTCACAACCTATCTATTATCTGTATATCTATATATCGCTGGCTACGTACAATATGTACTAATTCCTGCGGTAATTCATAACCTCCGACATGTTCTGCTGAGTCTCACATCGTACATGATACATTTCTTCTACGGCTTAATAATATCTCCTGCCCTGACTTATCATTTCATTTTATTGTCACCCCATTCTGAAAGTAACAAACATAAACATTCTAGTTATTATCTGCTGTTTAAAATCCCGCCACTCTTGCGATGTGGGGGTCGACGTTCGAATCCTGTAGCCTTACTAGGCATATATTGAGAGCCCATAACTGTCCGCTGGGCCTCATCTCTAGGCTACACTGGATTAGAATTGCTGTATCGGTAACTTCTTAACCTTTCCATAGCGGACATACTGCGGTATTCTGAACCGCAATCTTACTGTCAGTGCAAAGCTTAATCCTTAATACGATACTTTATCAATCCGGGGTAGTTCTAATTTCCCCACAAGATCTGACATTCCTGCTTCTTCCTCTCACCTTGCTTAGACTGAACTCTGGGGTTCAAGGTACCTGCCTTTCATTGCTAATGAGATTACTGATCAAGCCTCGGCCTATACTTCTTCTGGCGTATATGGCGGACTTGGCCTTTTTCTGACTCAAACTTGACTATTATTAGGAATTTATCACTAGCAGGTCTGTTACCCCTACTTCGGGTAAGCTACCAGTCTTACTTTCTTTACTGGCTTGTTATCATAAAGGTCTGCACAACTTACGTAATCATAAGGGCTCTCTATATTTTCTACTACTTACTAGGATCAATCAACCCATCTCTACTTACTGCATGATTCGGCAACCCCCTCTCAAGTCTTATGCTCCTTTTCTATACTGGTATCAAACTTAAGAGGTAGGAATAACCCTTTTCTTATTACAACAATAAAAGCATTCGGCTGTACCATATCCAAAAAGATGTATTTGGGATTCCTGCATTTTTTTTTCCTCTCTTTCTTGTACCTACCTGGTGGTCTGACCTTATCTGTAATCATAATCAGATCTTATATAACTAATAAGTAAATCAACTCATATGTACATTATACTGCTGACTTCCAATTCTGACGTTATCAGCGTATACTAGGAATAATGCCAATAAAGGTATCACGCTGGGAGGTCTCTGATACCTCCTCCTGCTGCTGTAGTTATCATATAACTGACTGATGCCCTCTTCTGTTGCTATTTCTGATCTTCTGCCTGTGATAGGGTAATGTTGATCTGCCTTTGTATCTGTAATCAAAGAATATGGTAAGTTCTCAGGGACTCAACCCTATACTGTACCGCTCTAAAGCACGACTGACTGAGAAAGAAGGGTAACCATCATATCATGCCTCGCAGCCTCCTGCCTATAGTATGTGGTGCACAACACATCCATAGACAAGACTCTACTTAGCACGGCTTGCAGACTCCCTAGGACACGACCTGCTCTGATACCAAGTTTGTCACGCCCCGCCTTGGGGAGTATGACTGGCACCTGGTGCCCTACTAGGACCTAAACTACTGGACTGCTAAGCCTAGGCACATCTGGTGCCTGGCTGGCTCTAATTCACATTTCTGGAAACAAAGGGCTATATAACGGCTGTAAACACAGCCCCCGGCCCATTGGCCTATAGCCTCCTGTACCTGTAATAACAGCTGACCAGAATAAGCAACTATAGGGAAGCCTATGCGGGCCGACAAGGCCACCATGCTGTCTAGTTATCTGTAACTCAAACATAACATACTGAAAAGCTACGTGACCGGCAAGGTCACCACTACTGGCAAACTATGGCCCCACACGGCCATTACAAAAGAAAGAAAGTAGTAAAGGCAACTATACAACTGCACGGCCTCACACGACCGGCTCATCTGACCACAGGGAATACATACAGACTGCAAGCCTCTAAGAAGAATAATAGAAATAATCGGGACAGGGCCCCGACCTACCCGTACTATACAACAAAAGGAACTGAACTACACCTCTAGAAATTCAGTCTCCGGATGACAGGAGCTGAATATTCGACCGCTGATGGGGATCACGTGGTATCGCCTGCGCGTCTATGGGTACTGATAACGGGCAAAAATATATGCCCGGGATACTCTTTATTACTTCAATTAGTCTTGTTTATCTAAGTTATTGTATACATTTTCATGTAATTTTATATAATGTGGAGATATGTGCTAACCAACATGATTAGCCTTTGTTTTGTAGGTTTTGATGATGTTTGAGTAACTAATCCATGAGTTGGTGAAGTAGAAGCTTGGAAACGGAATTAACACGCGAACGTCGGCAAGGAAGAGGCACAAAACAGCCCACCGGCGCGTCGACAAGGTGCCACGGCAGGCAGGCCGCTCAAAACAGCCCACCTGCGCGTTGGCAACGTGCCACGGCAGGTGGAATCCGCGACCATGGGGCTGCAACGCGCTGCCCAGGCAGCGTGACACGTTTCCAACGCGGCAAGGTGCTGCCTGGGCCGATTTCGGGTGATTTTCCAGAGAGCCTCCGCGTTCGTAGCGTGTCACGGAGGCCGTGCTCCGTGATGCACTCCGTGACATGTTGCTTGTTAATCCGGGAAAGATTCCTACTAATATAAATAGCACACTTAGGTTTATTTTTCAAAATGAAGACTTGGTGGAGCAAGGACGTGGGTTAGGAGCAGTTGAGGGACGAAAAAGCTAAGGGTTTTTCTCTCTTTCTTTCTTCTTTCAATCAATTGTACGTATGATTTACACTCATTTGAGGATGATCAATCCACAAATGAGTGGCTAATTCTCTTCCTTGCTAAGGTTTTGAACATGTGTATTGAATTTTGATTGTGAGTTATATGGTTTTTCATCTTCTTCTTTCATGTTGTTCTATTAATTCTTGTTCTTACTGCATTAGTGTGTGGCCAACATTAATGTACATCTAAAAAGTCCAATTTCACTCGAGAGAGCAAGAAATTGGAAAGTTGTGAATTAATAGGGTATTGTTCTTAACTTGATTTGGGAAAACTGGGTTTTGATGTGCTTTCCTGATAGAAATATACTTGGAAGCCGTATTAGTCAAATTAGGAACCGGAATTGTAGTGCTAGGTCATAAATTGCATTTGATCACAGAAATGTAGACGGATGGTTTATGATTCTAAAGTGAAATTAAATACGAGAGTTTTAATTTCTAGGCAAATGTTCTTGGCTAGCAACATGAAGAAGAGAATTAACCAAAATTATCATGATTATCAAGTTCATTACTTGTTCTTAACCTTGGCATGTTCATATCCATTGTCTGAATTCAAAAGTAAATAGTTTGTATTAATTGTAGTATATAGTTTAGAAACAAAAATTCAATTACTCTTGGGTACGTTGTTGTTAGCATAATTAGAAGTTAAATAGAAATATAGTAAATTAGGCAATTTTACATATCTTGAGCCTCCTTGGATCGATACTTGGCTACTTAGCCACTTTATTACTTGTTTGACCACGTGCACTTGCGTGTCGGTTTTTACCCGTACCCCAAAGCACCGAACAAGTTTTTGGCGTCGTTGCCGGGGAGGCTAGGCGATTTGTGAAATTGTGTTAAGTGTAAATTTACTGTATTTTTGTTTTATTTTCTTAAGTGTTGACAACTTGGTTTTAGTATTTATTTTAATTCTTTGTTCATTTTAATTTTTCTCTATTTTGGATACCCTCATTGACATGACATCTTGGAATATAAATGGTGGATACGCATATTTCAGTGAATCTTGCATGAATTGCGGAGGACCCCACTTGTGGCAAAACTGTAACATGTGCAATATATGTGGGTGTCAATATGGCCATTGGGGTGATTGTCCAAAGGCCTATTCCTCTCCCCCAAGCCCCCGCTATGATCATTCTGTTGTTTTTGCTGAATATAGGCATGTTGAAAATGAGGACTTGGGACGCCAAGTTCAAATAGAGGACATGATGAAACAACTCCTGGAGCAATCAGAAGTAATGAAGGAGTCGATGGCAGAATTGATAATTCAGCAAAAGGAGAATGCCGAGGCTGTAAGCAGGATGAGCGTCAAACTCACGAAGATGTGTGCTGAGGCTGAAGCTTATGATAATTCGCAGGTGACAGTTTTAGCCGATATTCAAGAGGAACTACAAGAGGAATACAAGGGTGAATTCTTGGATGAAGCCCAACAATTAGAATCTCTTGAGTGTCCCCGTGATTGGCTCATATCTATAGAAAATCCATTCATGGAAGAAGAGAAAGAATATCCCCCATTTGACATCAATGGAGAGATAGATGACAATGTCGAGAAGGTGTATACAAGTAAGGAGGTCAAGCACAATGCAGTTTCAGAGTTGAGGTGTATTAGACCACACTCTACGCATTTTTCAACATTAAATTTGGTTGACAACATAGAAATAGAGTCTTCCAAGTTTGTAGAGAAATGTCTAGAGGAGGACCAAGCCCCGTATATTTTGAAATTCACTAATTCGGAGAGACAAAATGACTTCGCTTACTTAAAGACCAATAAATGCAAAAGGCAACATCTACTGTTTGGTCCTTACAATTTTTCACCACCACCCCTGGAGCATAAGAGGAAATTAGAGAAGAAATTAGGGGTGAGATTCATATCTTCAAGGTGGAGGAAAAAGTGGTGAAACTTGGTACGTCGTGCCGCGACGTAAAATTAGGCGCTGCTTGGGAGGCAACCCAAGGGTACCACAGGTACCATTTTAATTTCTTGCAATTGAGTTAATTTTTGTTTATTTTCATCTTGTGTTGTTTTGGTGGAAAGTTAAGCGCAGATGGAGGGGAAGTCTGAGTACCCGTGGAGGAGGAAGCTAACAAGCATGGAAGAGAAAAAGTGTGGGGTTGAACACCCACTTGTGCAAAGTCGAAGAAAAGCATGCTGTTAGCTAAGCCTAAAGGCCTCAGGGAGTATTTCTCACCCTTTGTAAATTTTAATTTGATGCTATTAGGACATAGCATGATTTAAGTTGGGGGTGAGGGAAATTTCAAGGGAAATTTCAAAATTTTCTGTGCTTAACGATTTTGGTGAATGTAATGTTTGTGCAAAAGTTTGTGAGAAATTTGAAAAATTTGAAAATTTTTTGTGAATTAAGCATGACTTCATCACCCGTTGGTTTTTCTTTTCGGTTCTTTTCTGACAGGGGGTCTTTGAACTGAAGAATAAAAAAAAAAAATTTCTTTGTCTGTATATAATGTTTTTTTTAGTCATAGTTAGTGATTGTTTCCGACGATGGATGGATGACGACCGTCTTGAGGAAAATTAGTCGATAGGTTTTGGGTTTTTGAAACCATAACTAATTGGGGCTTAATGTTCTTTTTATGTGCTATACATGGTTGTAAGATGCAAGTATGTTCAGTATGAAGCATGCAATTGTATAACTTTGTTTGAGACACTTAGGCTCTTGAATTTGACTCAATATGATGGAAGCTTAATTCTGAATTCTTGTGATTAGATGAGTAAGAGTCTACTGATTGTGTCTTGATTTGAGCATGTGCCATGAGTGTAAGGTTTTTGAGTATTCTATGCTATTGTGGAATGTCTAGAACTTGCCTGGTGTGTATATAAAATGAAATGAAGGATGTGAATTGTAGGAGATGATTTAGGCATTTCTTTGAATGAACCAAACTTTTATCCCTCATTATACCTACCTTGAAAAATTAATCCTAGTTAACCCCATTGGGCCTTGAGCCTATTCTTTGACAGATGCAACATAAGCTTAATCCTTTTTCTTTCATTAGCCTTGAAATTGAACCAAAACTCCTAAGCGCTTAAAGGAAAAATCCGAAAGAGTAAAGGAGTGAGAAGAATGAAAAAGAAGGGAAAGTAGCAATTGTAAAAGTTGAGAAAGGGTCAAGGGTGCACTTTTTTTGAATATGGGTGAGTATTAGTAGGGAGTAAGAAAACAATTAAATGAAAAGTTACTTATAGAACTCCTTACTAATAAGTTAAAAGTGCCTAAAGAAATGGGGGAACAAAAGAGGAAAAAGAAAGATGAAAAGTGAAAAAGGTGAAGTGAGGGAAGGGAAGTTCGTAATGAAGGCGTGATGTATTAAAAGCGCTTAGGAAAGATAGTCACTATTACTGATTATAATAGTACCTACCCGCACCTGAGTTACATTACAACCTAAAAAAGTCCTACTTGATCTTACATTCATACATCCTTAAATTAGTGGAATAAAACACTAAGGGCAAGCTTATGGGTCATTACATAATGCATGTGAATTCTTTGTGAGAGAGAGCGTAATTCTATTCATGTACCCACACATGTTGTGATGTAAAAAATTGTTTTTGCGTGTGATTGGGTAACTCTCTTTCCGTGAGGGGCACATGTTTAATGAAGGATAAAATTCATGTGGAATTTCTTAATCAGTTGATTTACATGAGTTTGCTAAAATTGAGAGTCGACTCTTGAGGTTAAGAAGTCTTAACACAGTTGTACTTCATTTCAATGATCAAATCAGGCATGCTCTATTTTTAGCTTGTATCTTATGTAATCATTATAGCCGTAACCTGAATTATCTTGCTAAATTAGTTATGTAGGAGTCTCCATTTGCATGATATGTAAAAGGTTGTTCGAGGACGAACAAGGCTTTAAGTGTGGGGTTGTGATAACGGGCAAAAATATATGCCCGGGATACTCTTTATTACTTCAATTAGTCTTGTTTATCTAAGTTATTGTATACATTTTCATGTAATTTTATATAATGTGGAGATATGTGCTAACCAACATGATTAGCCTTTGTTTTGTAGGTTTTGATGATGTTTGAGTAACTAATCCATGAGTTGGTGAAGTAGAAGCTTGGAAACGGAATTAACACGCGAACGTCGGCAAGGAAGAGGCACAAAACAGCCCACCGGCGCGTCGACAAGGTGCCACGGCAGGCAGGCCGCTCAAAACAGCCCACCTGCGCATTGGCAACGTGCCACGGCAGGTGGAATCCGCGACCATGGGGCTGCAACGCGCTGCCCAGGCAGCGTGACACGTTGCCAACGCGGCAAGGTGCTGCCTGGGCCGATTTCGGGTGATTTTCCAGAGAGCCTCCGCGTTCGTAGCGTGTCACGGAGGCCATGCTCCGCGATGCACTCCGTGACACGTTGCTTGTTAATCCGGGAAAGAATCCTACTAATATAAATAGCACACTTAGGTTTATTTTTCAAAATGAAGACTTGGTGGAGCAAGGACGTGGGTTAGGAGCAGTTGAGGGACGAAAAAGCTAAGGGTTTTTCTCTCTTTCTTTCTTCTTTCAATCAATTGTACGTATGATTTACACTCATTTGAGTATGATCAATCCACAAATGAGTGGCTAATTCTCTTCCTTGCTAAGGTTTTGAACATGTGTATTGAATTTTGATTGTGAATTATATGGTTTTTCATCTTCTTCTTTCATGTTGTTCTATTAATTCTTGTTCTTACTGCATTAGTGTGTGGCCAACATTAATGTACATCTAAAAAGTCCAATTTCACTCGAGAGAGCAAGAAATTGGAAAGTTGTGAATTAATAGGGTATTGTTCTTAACTTGATTTGGGAAAATTGGGTTTTGATGTGCTTTCCTGATAGAAATATACTTGGAAGCCGTATTAGTCAAATTAGGAACCGGAATTGTAGTGCTAGGTCATAAATTGCATTTGATCACAGAAATGTCGACGGATGGTTTATGATTCTAAAGTGAAATTAAATACGAGAGTTTTAATTTCTAGGCAAATGTTCTTGGCTAGCAACATGAAGAAGAGAATTAACCAAAATTATCATGATTATCAAGTTCATTACTTGTTCTTAACCTTGGCATGTTCATATCCATTGTCTGAATTCAAAAGTAAATAGTTTGTATTAATTGTAGTATATAGTTTAGAAACAAAAATTCAATTACTCTTGGGTACGTTGTTGTTAGCATAATTAGAAGTTAAATAGAAATATAGTAAATTAGGCAATTTTACATATCTTGAGCCTCCTTGGATCGATACTTGGCTACTTAGCCTCTTTATTACTTGTTTGACCACGTGCACTTGCGTGTCGGTTTTTACCCGTACCCCAAAGCACCGAACAGGTACCTGCAGGAAAGTAATGCAGCGCCCCACTGGGCGTCAGTACTGCTGGTACTGAGTATGTAAAGCAAACTGAATACAGCTGAATACAAGTAATATAACTAAAAATTCTGAATAGCAGGAGATAACTGAATCTGTAAGAACTGAAGGGATATCTGAAATCAATAACATAATTGTCGAAACTGGAATAAGAAGAACTAGATTAACTATCTGATGGTGTAGATCGTACCTGTTCTTAATCATGCTGGAGAGAGGAGGCGTCATTTCTGGAGACGTATCATTCTACTACTAATCTACTCATGTCTAATATAACATAACACAACATACATAACATAACATGGCATACACAACCTTACCCGGCCCCCATAAGCCGGGAGGTACAATCAACACAGAATCTATACCCCTACCCCGGTCATCCCATCTCCTATAGTGGCTGTAAGCATCCCGCCGGTCCCCTGGGTATGCACTTGGGCTTGCTGAGCCCCTGTCTATAACTGCATCTGAGTCCGGAGGACTCCTGAATCTGCACCCGGGCGTATCCGCTCGACTGGGGTGTGTAAGGGCCGATCAAGGCACAAGTATGGGGAAAAATTGGCATCCCATCTTCGTCCCCTGGCGGGACGGCATGCCACTCCGTAGAGTGACGTATCCTCGTCCTCTGGCGGACGAGTCGATACAGCTATTAACCCTGGGCGGTCATGGATGCTAGGTAATCCAACCCCAAACAATACAACGGTCTCAACTGGTAATACTATCTGGGTATCTCACGTGCTGAGGCTAATAGGGATAAAGTATCATGTATATTACATGCTGGGCTACTGATAGTAATCTGTATGTATTTAATACGTGCTGAGGCAAGTAAAGATGTATAAATATGAATATAGTCTCCTGCCGGGCTGTACTGGGCAAATGCTATATAAGATAATGTTTCTGCTGAAAACTCTGTTGTTTACTAAGTTTCTGTATACACTATATGCTGGACTAGTGATAGAAATATGTACACACTTGATACATGCTGAGGCTGGAAGTACTATATATATATGTACGAATATAGTCTTTCTGCTGAACTATGTTGTATACTGATTTTCTATAGTAACCTGATTTACTATTCCTGACATGCTTTCTGAACTTCATTTTTGCCTGCTATTCTATTTCTGAAATGCTTTACGGATACTGTACTACTCCGCGGGGTTTAAGCTGAACACAACAATATCTTAACATGGCATATTACATCACACACTGAATATACTGGGCAATCTCTAACGCTTGCGTTAGAATCTATATCATACTGATAGGTTTCATACACATTACAACCCAATGTTTCTCACATCGTACCAACATTCATAATAATGCAACATTTGACTTCTGAACATTCTACTGGTCCGTAATTTGTTACACTACACTGATATTACTTAACTTGCCGAAGGAAACTAACTTTACATACCTTCTCTTTGAATTATTCGTCCGTCGAACGAGGCTCGGCTGGTACTTCAACTATTTTCTCCCAACTGCATTCATAAATACGTCAATTAATACTAAATACAGCTTTATTGTAAAGAACGACGTTACTTTCGATATAATTTATAGCCTAAACTTAGGCTTATCGAAAGATGGTCGAAAACTCGCTATTTTTCAGCGGCCCAGAAGGGAGAAGTATTCACTTCTCAGCTAGGAACACATAGACATTAATTTAGAGCAATTCTACTTACTTTAGTTCGGTGGCTCGCCGATTCGTCGGCCATATTTCGCGAAACTAATTCCGTAGAAATGCTCTCTGCTGCTAAATACTCGGGTATCTGGGATTAATTTGAGTTTGGGCAGCGTTTGGCAGCGTAATCGGACGAAAATATTTAATTTTCTTCGTCTTCCTCGGCTTCACTGCATTTCTCTGGAAATTTATAAGTGTAATATGATTTTAAACCGAAGTGGGGGCTTATATACTTGGGGCTGAACCTGGGCAACGTGTCACGGAGCCATCGCGGAGGGCTCACCTCCGTGACACGCTGCCATCACGGAGGGGCTCTGTCTCGGCTCCTCCCACGATGGTTTCGACGGGTTTCTCGTCCGATCTTTTCCCGTACCTTTCCCTAGCACGTATGGCCTTCAAATTTACTTAACCAATGTGCGAATAGGTCATCTAAGTGCCGGGAATTCTACGGGGTGTAACAACAGTGTCGGTGTGAAGGACAACCTTAGTTATGAGGAGGTTCCGGTGAAAATACTGGATCGCCAGGTTCATAATCTAAGAAAAAAAGAAGTAGATTCAGTCAAGGTTTTATAGAGGAATCAGCATGTTGAGGGAGCTATGAGGGAAGCCGAAGCAGATATGATGGCTAAATACCGCATCTATTTCCTTCCGGCTTAGTTTTAGATTGAGGTATCAGTTTCCCCCTTAGTACACATTCAATTTTGTGTTCAGCTCCCCATTTTCTTGCATGTAAATGGATGTATATGTGATTCAAGAATTCAGTTCAGTCATTTAGTTCAAATCAGAGTCATTCACTCCATCAGTTTTCAACATGCATGTTCAGTGGTTGAGTATAATGATTGCATTTCTCTGCTTTTCTGTAGGATTTTCAACATTCAAGGATGAATGTTCCCAAGGCGGAACTATTATAATATCCTAAGAATCGTAAAATTAGACTTGGGAGTTGAAATGGAGAAAGTAGAAATTTCTGCACCAGGTTACAAGACGAGTCATCTAGTGACCCTTCAGGAACCCCATGAGTCGTTAAGTGACTCATGAGGAAAGGCCGGGACTTGGTTGAAAAAATTTCATGTTTGGGGTGACCACGAATCGTGGTCAACACCACGAGTCGTTGTGTGTTCCATGGTCAAGGGTTGACTGAAGGATGAAATGTTTGGACAGTGTACCTAACGTCTAGTTACCACGAGTCATGTCGACATCACGATTTATCGGGTGGGTCGTGGTCAGCAATTAGTTAAAGATTGAATGTTTTTTTTGACAGTGTCCCTAACGGGTGTCACCACGAGTCGTAAGGTACACCACGAGTCGTGATATCCCTCATGGTGACCAGTGAAGATGGAGTCCTGTGAAGGAGACAACTGGCAGATCATGAGTCGTGGTCCAAGGCAGGAGTCGTCCAGTCCCTCATGGGGGACTGGTACTGTGTTTCATGCAAATTTATTAAGGGTTTTTCCGTAATTCTTGAGTTTCTAAGGCCTAAACTACGTCGTTTTAAGCTCAGAATAGAGTGTTTTAAGAAGGGCTAAGTCATTCTAAGCCTATCCAAATTCATGCTTGCAAGCTTAGAGGTTTGAGAGGTGATGAAGGCTAGTTTCTTCAAAGTTCTTCCTCAATTCTCTTTGGGCAATCAAGGAAGTAGTGAAATCAGATCCTTTCAGGTATGTAAGGCTATGAATGAGTGCAATAGTCCACACCCATTCCCAATTCCCTCTCAATTCATGAAAGTTCTAATTGATGATTCTAGGGATTTTTTACCCAATGTGTAAATTTCCTAAGTTTCTATCATGGGTAAGATCTAAGTATGTTTTGAATGTTGAATTATGATAAATGGGCAGATGTTAAATTGTTTTAAATTATAAATTATGTTTTCAAGCTTTCTAAAGTACGGTGCTCATCTATGAAAGTTCATGAAAGTTGAGATCCATGAGATATGTGTTCAAGTATGATGAGAAGTTTATGAAGAAAGTATGATTTCGAAATACCCATGATCTATGTTCATGTTTTCAAAGTGAATAAAGTTGATTTCAAGAATGTGTAAGTATTGGGCAAGCCTATATGATCAAGTATGTTTTGATTTTATGAATTAGCCTACCACATGGTTTTGGAGTCTAGACTCCCATTATTTTCAGTTTGTGGTGTGGTTCGAGCCAAGGCTCATCATGTTATGATTTCATATTTATGTATGTATGTTATGAGTCATCTTCGTCTCTAGACGATGGTTCAGCTTTGTTGAAAAATGATAGAGAGCATATGCATGTTTTTGAGAGTAATGTCTAGCATCGAGTAAGTTAAGGGTCAGTCAACCCTATGCCTCAGAACTACACGCCAACGTAGGTATGTTCAGATTATTTTGGACCTCCCTTTTGAGCTTCCCTTGCCCCCTAGGGGCCTTTAGCTTGATATCGATATCATGGTAGCATCCTTAGCCCTGACAAAGCTTTGGACGGCTCTGCCCACTTGAGTGTGATAGTCGGGACCACATAAGCTCTATTGTGGTAATGTTGGTTATATGATGAGTTCCCATTGTTTCTCACAATTTTAGATATGCATGTACGTAAACTATGATATTATGTTTTCAGCAGGTTTTTACCCAATGTTCATTTTTACTTATGATTGTAAGTTTTCAACTTTGGGTCATTCGATTAAGTTATTATGTTCAGATCATGATTTCAGCAAATAGCATGCAAGCACTACTCTTAGAATCTTATCTTGATTATGTTTTTTAATGTGCATGATTTATGATTTTTCTTACTTAGCAGTTTTACTTACCTTACATACTCGGTACATTCCACGTACTGACCGCATACTCTATGTTGTATCATTTCATGATACAGGCTCCGATATCCAAACTCAGTCCCGCCGGTAGTCAGATTCCCAGCGTTAGTACCTTCCCGATCAGAGCTGGTAAGTCCTCATCTTGCGATGGCCTTTCTATTCAAATATGTTCAATAATTTCAGTTTTCAGACTATAGTGAGTTACATCAGTGTTAGAGGCTTTTCGGACATAGTTTGTATTCAGATGTAGACTTATGTATGTAGTCAGATGTTATGGTTTGTTTAGACTTCATCTATATTATTCATGATGATCTTCCATATTAATTGAATGAGTTGGATGTTATGTTCATTCCATGGGTCTCCTTGGAGCCTCTCAGGGTTTTTTGTCCCGTGTCTCGATCTAGGCCTATGCTTGGGTCGTGACAGTCTTGATCTGGGGTCTTAGCTCGGGTCATGACAGATTTTTAATTCGATAGTCCAGGGGTATTTTCATAAACTTCTATGCTTTTAACTTCTAAGTGACGTCACTTTGGGAATCCTAAAAGGTGTATTAGAGGGTTTTACATAGCTTAATACCTCATTCATCTCAAAAACACCATAGATGAGAAATCAATCTCTCAAGGGAAGTAAGGGTTCATCTAAGAGGGTCTCAATTCTAAGAAAGAGTTCCCATCTAGCGCAAGTATTTAGGGTCAGTTGGGATTTCTTCCACCATTACGCCCAATTTCATGAATTAAAGTCTCCAATCATGCTTTAAGAAAATTCTAGGTTAGACCCAATTTTGATGAAATCTCTCTTATCTTCTACGAATTTAATTCTCTTATGATTCAGTCTAAGATTTATGATTATGATTACATGTTTTATATTAAATCCTCTTATGAATCTATGCTTTCAAGTATGATGATTTACTCCATCATGCATGAATTTCATGAATCTCAAGCTTATGTATCATGGCCAAATCAAAGGCATTATTTTCATGGCTAGTTCATGTATGTCAAGTATATTTATGAATTTTATGATTTTCAACTAGCCCATGCAAAACCAAGTATGTTTCATGATTATAACTATGAGCAATATGCATGTTTTAGAAGTAGTATTTAGCACCGAGTAGGCCAGGGTTCAGCAAATCTAGGTCTCAGAACTATGTGCTACCGTAGGGATATTCATGATTGGCACCTTGACAGAGAGTGTTTCCCCCACCCGAATGGGTTCACAAGTGATATCACACCTTTATCATTCTTTGCCCTAGCAATACTTAGGACGGCTCTACCAACTTGAGCGAGATAGTTGGGTATCATGTGCTCATTCATAAGGGTGTCGGTTATGAGAATCTCCTATTGTTCTTCATGTTTTAAGTTGTTTGTGTTCAGGGTTTACGAGATCATGTTTTATAGTATATGATGTTGGGCATATTTCTATGCCCATTTGCCTTGTTTTTATCCATACTTGATCCTGTTTTGAGTTCATAATCCTTAATTTATGCTTAAATTCATTTGTGTGCGTGTTTATGTGCTAACAAATGATTTGATTTGATCTGACCAGGAAACTAAGCAAAATGGACTCAAAATGATCCAAGGAGTGAAGATTTGAAGAGCTGAAGGGAAAATGCTATTGCTGACACCCCTCACCAAGTCCTAAACTTCAAAAAATAAAACTTCAGGTTGGTGCAATGGCTGGTGTGAATGCTTGAACTTTAGAGAATTTCACTTCACAAACCTTGGCAAGATGAGTGGCGCCCCACGCTACAGGTGTCCAGACATAGAGAAATTTGACAAACACCTTAACGAGATAGAGGGGGGCGGCATGCAGGGCCTGTCTGAAACTGAAATTGTTGGAAATTTAACTAACTTTGTGGTCAGATAGAGGGGCGGGGTAGGATCATTTCGGGGCAGAAAATACTAATTTTAAAGCCATGTTTTGGAGGGTAGAAGTGTCATTTGAAGGCTCATCTATAAATACATGCCTTAGGTCTCTTATTAAAGATCTTTGGATCATTTTTACATTTTGTACTTCTTGGTGGAGGCTTGTAAGCCATTTGGAAGGAAGACAAAGTTCTACACTAGGTTTTTCTCTTCTATACTTATGTTTTTGTATATTGATGACTAAGTATTCGTTTTTCTGCTTGTCTATAAGTGGCTACACTTATATTCTAGGGTTGTGGCCATCGTGGATGGTTGAATGTTTGAAAGACTAATTTAATCTAGTTTCGATTCTTCAATTATGGTTGTTTGTATTTGTTTGTGTTAATTTATTACTTATGAAATTGATCACCTTGTAAGTAATCTGTTGTATTTCGATTGAATTAGGGAAAGGGCGTCAAAAGGGTTAAAAATAAATATAGAACGAGAATTCAAAAACCCTTGAACACATTGGTGATAAATTGTTGTTGAGGATAGGGATATACTCTTCAATCCCATTTAATTAAAATACAAGCAGGTATAATCGGCGTTTCATTGTTCTCCTGCGACCATAGGGATATAGGCGTTAGGGTTCATGAAATAGTTCTTGGATGCTAGGGGTAGTGGCAATAAATGGGATAGTAACTTGCAACTAACAATGCTAGGAAGAATCGTACTAGTGTAATTACGTCTTGAAAACTCATCTTGAAACAAACCAAGTGTCATTTCCCTCGACTGTCATCCTTATTGAAATACAATCAAGCTCACTATCGTTTAGAGTTAATTTTATAATTAAAGTTATTATAGTTTAATTTCTCAAATCAATCTTCATTTTAACTGTTTTGTAGATTACTGAAATTAAAGTGACAACCTTATAATGATTAAGTTGACAAGTCTATGTGGGTACAATGTCTGGACTTAACAACCCTATATAACTTAAAGACCATGTGCGCTTGCATGTGTTTGGGAGACATCAAGTTTTTTACTCCATTGCCAGGGACTTGAATATTGTTTAATCATTTATGGGTTAGAATTTTATTTCACTAGTTTGTACTTTATGCTTGTTTCTTCTTTTTGTTGAAGTTCACAGGGTTGTTTGCCTTAGTGCATGCCAAATATGAGAAGTCAGGGACCACTTTTGGCTTCTCTTGATCCTGAAATAGAGAGAACCTTTCGAAGGTTAGATATGGAAAATAATGGGTTGGCAGCAGGTGAAGATAATGAGAGAGTTCTAGCGATACATTTTACTAGGCCTAATTTGGAGAATGCTTCTAAAGTGATCATCATACCGGCCATCACTAGGCATTTTTGAGCTGAAGAAAGGGACTGTACGGTTGGTCCAAAACACTTGCCAATATTAGGGAAAGACGCATGAGGTTCCCTATAGGCATCTGATGATGTTCGTGGAGTAGAGTGAAAATTTCCATTACCAGAACGTGTCAGATGAATATGTCAAGCTGACTCTTTTTCCGTTTTCACTAACTGGGGAAGCCATGGAGTGGCTTAAAAATGAGCTTGCAAGTTCCATCACTACTTGGAAGATCCTCCCCAATAAGTTCATCAACAGGTTCTTTTCTTCGAGAAAAACTAAGGAACCGAGGGGTAAGATCTCCGGATTTGTACAGAAAGATGGGGAGCCGCTAGCTTTAGCATGGGAACATTACAAGGGTTACTTGAGGGATTGTCTATACCACATGCACCCTAAGGAGATAATGGGGAACAACTTCATAGAGGGTGTGAAGTCCGAGACTAAGATACTCCTTGATGCTACTACACACGACAGATTCTATTCAAAAGTTATGATGAAATTGAGGCTCTTTTGTACCTCATGTCTACGTGGAGTCAGGATTATCAAGACTAAGGTAGAGGATTTGCAGTAGCAAAGGTGCCGGGAAAGCTTGATGTGGATGGTGTTGACGTAATCAGGGTATACATTAGCCAACTGGTGAATGTGACCAATAAGTTGGTGTTCACACCAGTAGGAGGCAAAATACAGCAGGTACAACAGGTGCAAAATCCACCACCATCATGTGAGGCGTGTAGAGAAAGCCACGCCTATTCAGGTTGTCCTCTTAATCCTAAATCTGTATACTTTTTGGGACAATAAGGCTGTGGTGGAGGTTTTACAGGTAATGGCTATAATCAGGTGTACCGAAATGGAGCAAATCCTTCATGGGGAGGGAATCAAAATTTCTAAAGGCCCCACAACACTTATAAAAGGCCACAAGGCCAGCAACAGAGCAGTTCTCTTAAGGAGACAAGGAGCAATTGATGGTGCCGCATACTTAGGTGGTTAATGAGATGCAAAAGTCCATCCATGAGCTGAAGAGGTAGATGGGACAATTGGCCCTATAGAAGAACAATATACCATAGGGGGCACTCCCAGGTAACATCAAGAAGAACCCCAAGGAAAATTTGAGCGCAATCTTCTTGTGCAGTGGTAAGGAGCTAGGTGAGGCTATCCCCAGAAAAGAAAAAGTTGATGAGGAACAGGTTGTGCGAATGAGGTGTGTGAGTCTAGAAACTCATAACCAAAGGTTGTAGTAGCTAGGCCACCTCCCTTATTTCCTTAAAGGATGAAGAAGAAGACAGAGGTCATATCTTGTAGTAAATTTCTTAAGTTGTTAAAACAGATTCATGTGAATATTTCATTAGTGTAGTTTTTGTAAGAAGTTTCAAAGTATGCTCGGTATCTTAGGGATATCGTGGCCAATAAGAGGAGGTATACAACATTTGAAACTGTGGCTCCTACAGAAGAGTGCAGTTCCCCGATCAAGAACAAAATTCCCAAGAAACTAAAGGATTGGGCCATCTTTACTATCACTGTTGCTATTGGGAGCAAGGAAGCTGATTCGGCTTTATGCAATTTGGGTGTGAGCATCAATTTGATGCCTGCATCCCTGTTCAAAACTCTTGGACTTAGAGAACCACATCCTACCATAGTGACATTGAAGCTTGTGGACCGATCTTTAGCCTATCTTGAAGGAATAATTGAAGATGTCTTGATAAAGGTGGGACCTTTCATCCTATCGATGGACTTTATAATCTTAGACTATGAGGTAGATGCAGTAGTTCCCCTCATTTTGGGGAGAGGATTTTTAGCCACCATCGACGTTATCATATAGGTTAAGTCGGGCAAGATGTCTATAAGGGTAGAAGGCCAGGAGGTTGTGTTTGAAGTGTTCATAGCAAAACGAATGCCACCTTATTATGAGGACTTCATAGTGAAGCCGATGGGAGAACCTAGAGGTTGTATCAGGTTGTTGAGCAGCATATAATGCATGAGAGTTTAGCAGATCCTTGGATGGTCACAAGTCCACACACATGAAGGAGTGACGGGGACCATAGTTGTGCTGCAATGTTAAATCAGGTGTTGTATGGGAGGCAACCCATGAATGTCGTGCCACAACTATAACTAAGGCGCTTGGTAGGAGGCAACCCATCCTTCTAATATTTTGATCATTTCTTTGTTCTATAGAGATGAAAAGGGCATAAGAGGAAAGAACAAGCTGGGACATTGAAAAGTGTAAGTCTGGGGTGAGATGCCTGGCGTAGGGTGGCAGGAGTTAAATCCTTGAAGAAATTTTTTTTCAGGTGAGTCTATGGGTGGCACGCCGCGCTAGCCCCCTATCTCTAGATGAAATTATTTTTCTAAGTCTATGGTGAAATAGATGGGATAGTGCGCCAGGGGCTAGTTGGACGAAATTTTTTTATCAAATTGAGTCAATTTTGACTCAAAAGACCTTAAAATTACATAAAAGACCATGCACCACCTCTTTATTTAAAGTTCCATTCATCCTTTTCCTTCAAAAAGTTGAAAAACAAAAAGCAAAAAGTTCATATCTCTCTCTCTTAAGCTGTAGCTCCCTCTTCCCCTCTCCCCTCCATTGTTATCTTCTCCAAAGCTTTAGTAAAGCTCTCATCTTCAACTCAAGTAAGTATATTTCTTCTCTCTTGGTTAAACAATGAAGAAAGCATGCTCCGACACCCTTCTCCCCTAGATTTAGAACCCAAATCACCATTGTTGGTGAAAAGCTTGAATTTCATGTTTTGAGTTTTATGAGCTTAATGTCTTAAATTCTTCAATGATAGCATGTATCTTTGTCAGATAGCTTAATTCTTGGTTGAATATGATGATTTGAACATGTGGGGATGATTGGGGTTGGTGAATTGAAGTCACAAATGGTGGTGGGTAAATGCATTAATTGTAGAGAGAGAAAATACATGAATCTTAAATTCTTGAATGTGATGAATGCTTGAATTGTTGAAAATTCATGATTATTTCATGTTCGATGGTAGTAAGTTATTTGTTGATTGTAACATGAATTGAATATTGATACTTCCATACATGAATAACTTGAATTATGAATTCGAGGAGGAAAGTGAGAGCGATGGCCTAATTGAGGCATTCTTGAAAAAGTTGAATTAGAGGAGAGTAGAGAAGAAGAAAACTTCATGAACTTTGTGTAGTGTGGAGGTAGTGAAATTAATGTGAATTGTTGAGATTGGATGATTATGGGGAAAGTCTTGAGTACCCTATATGACAAATTCTCACAAGTATGCTACCAAATTAAGTATGGGGTGGATTTTGCTCCTTCAGCACTTAATTAGATAGCCATTTTGTTCACAAACTAATTTTGTAAAGTTCTTGGTTTTTGCTTGTTAGGTACAATGACATTAAAAGGAAAGGAGGTGGTTGTTGTGGAACCAAGTCTCAAGAGGACTAGAAAAGCAAAAAGGGGGCTAGCTCTTTGGCTTCCAAAGCCGGTTCCGTGAGGAGATTTGGAGCAAAAGCGGTAGAGCCTCATGGATTACTTAGTTTAACACTTAAAGAAGCCAAGTATGCACCTGAGAATTGGATAGATAAAGGATGCTTGACACTTGAGTTTCCGACAATTTGGGATAAGATACGTGAGTTGGGAATTGGTTACATCTTTAATGAGCCAGAGAGGTGCAACCTCACATTGGTCAGAGAGTTCTATGCAAACTGGGATACCTCATTTGGAGAGATCACCAAGGTAAAGATCAGAGGACAAGTGGTGTGATTCACAGCTAAAAGGTTGAATGCCTTCTTAGAGACACCTGTTGTAGACTCTTCGAAGTATTCCATCTTGCTGCAGAAGCCTCCATATAGAGACATCGATCACACTCTATGTGGTGAGCACTCATCCTCCTACTGGGCGAGGGATCAAAATGGCGCTCATTCCACACTTGCATTTGTTTATCTGAATAGGAAGGTAAAGGTGTGGGTGAAGTTAGTGTGTGTTGTCTTTCTCCTTGGGACACATATGATAAAGGTGACTCGAGAGTGGATTGTCTTAGTGTACATGTTGATGAAGGGGATACCGACCAATTTTAGTGTTGTGCTTCATGACAATATGAGAAGATCACGGGACAATTGTAGATGGAAATATTATCACAATAGTTTCTTGACTATGTTCTTGGGGGAGGAAGGTATTGAAGAGGAGGATGCAGACCTTGTCTTACCTCTAGCAGGAAACCTGGCTAGAAAGACGATGGACGTTACGAAGGTGAAGGAGACTGTCCCTTCCACAAGCCCTCTTCTTACTATAGCTGATCGCCAGGCTCATGATGAGAGCTGGTACGGTCGTATATTTTGGATTCTAGATCTATAGCTGAGGCTAGGAAATCGACCTGCCACTGCAGAGGAGATGAAAGTTTTAGAGGCACGATACCTGCTCACAGAAAGTACTATGTTGATGTGTTGAGTGGGCCCAACCTTTGAGGAGCCATTAGATGGCGTTGAGGCCACAGTCCTTACTAACGGTGTTGATGATCTGGATATGGATGAGGAGGATGATGCTGTTATGGGCGCCATGCGGGTAGATGGTGAAGATGATGATGCTGATGAAGATGAGGACTACAATCCCGAGGATGATTCTTAGCGACCTAAAAAGTTTTTTTCTTTTCTCTCCCTTTAAGATATGATTGAGTGTGCATTGAGGACAATGCATCTTTATAAGTGTGAGGTGGAGGAAAGATATTGTTGTTCTTTGATTGCTATATTTGTAGTAGGTCGTAGCATTATTATGTCATTCCTCGTAGTAGTAGCTTGATGATTCGTAGGTCTGATGCGTTGGTAAATTTACTAACTTATTGGGCTCTTAAGCCCGAGTTTTGCTTAGTTTTTGAGTTGTTTATGTGGATTTTATGCCCTTTTTGCTTTTGTTGTATGCAGATGCCTAATGTGAAGAAAAGAGCAAGAAATGGAGCAAAAAGAAGGAAATGGGTTGAAATTCGGCAATCCGCTGAAGAAGACCGGCGTTTCTGATTCCCACAGCCTCTGGGAAATAAGCCACTGGTGAAACAAGGGTTGCCAATGGAGACTCCCTAGTTCAGCCACCGAATGGCACCTGACTTGCTAGATTGAAAGGAAAAAAGATCGGTAGTGCATGGATGGAGATCGGCGAAATGCAGAAGGAACCACTACTGACTACTTGAATGTAATGAAGTAGCAGATAATGTAGCCGGAGGTCCGCAAATTGCAACCAGCGAACTGCCGGTCGTCCCACCAATTCCAGAATACTGCTCAGGGGCAAAATTGTCCAGCACAAAAAAAGAGAGAGAAGATGCCCTATTTTCTTGGATATAAATTCTAGAGAAAGTACTGTGTACTGAGGATATCATAGCAGAGCATATCATATCATCTTTTTCCGTTCTTAGCTTTCCTTTGGCAGAGAAAAGGAGAATTTGATGGGTAGAATTTGCAAAGTACTTTTCTTTTTTTCTTCTTCTTAATAGCAAGGTACATCCATTGTTGAAGACTACTTGTGAACTTGATTTTACTACTCTTGTTATTGAATTCAATGAGTTTATTGTTAAATGTCCTTTTGAATTTCTTAACTATGAACAGCTAAATAATTAACAGAGGTGTGTGATGATGAATACTTAATTAGAGTGGCTATTACTAGAGTTATCTCTATAATGTTTAAATAAGTGTAAATCTGTTAGATTCTCTTCAATCTATAATGGAAGATCCATTGATTATGATGTGGGTCTACTTGTTCTTACTTGATTGTTGCTTGTAAAAGAATTTTTAAGTATTGAAAGAGAATTTAATAGTGGGTATGGATAAGAGATTGTTAAATTGGGATAGAAATAGCCAAAATTGCATTCTCACTCCTAATTAGTAGCTAATAGCTAGAAATTAGTGCAGCTACTAATTCAAATCTGATCGGGTTGAGCTAATAGTGGCTAGAGGTTTGATAAAACTCTAGTAAGAGGTATTTACAAAGTTGAAAAGTTGTAATTACCCATTTCCTTGAAATTATTTACACTAATTAAACTTATGAGATGACCTAACATGTCCCTATCTAGTTAGTATATCATCTACACCACACCTCTAGTGAATCAGATTCTTATCAACAAACTTGGTGATTTTGCTATTTTAGGAAACCAAATTAGCAATTATAAGCTACTAAAAATTCCAATCTTCCCAAACTTATTTCTTTTTATGTTAATTCTAAGTGGTGCAAGCTAACTTCAATTTCTCAACTTAAACTTGTAATTATCACTCACCAGTCCTTGTGGGATTCGACCCCGACACCCGTCGAGTTACTTATTTTGATACTTCTACCATGTATACCCTTCCTATGAGGAGTATATTTTGGACGTTATCAAAAATGGTGCCGTTGCCGGGGACTACCGCTTGATATTCTTGTGTTGATTGTGGATTTGAAATAGTTTTGCATCTTAGGTACTTGACGTGATTTTTGTTGTGCTTGTTAGGATATCACAACCACATGAGTCATCATTCCAAAGTAGGGGATAGCTTAGTGGAAGGTAACATGGAGCATGACGATGAGAACTCGGTGATGCCGGAGATTGCGGGAACCATTCGCCTATCACCTATGGTAGGAAATGTAGTATTTCATGTCACGAGCACCATCCTGCATTTTTTGCAATTGAAGGGACTCTTTGGGGGTAAACCAACTGAGGATTCAAATCTGCATTTGAGAAATTTCTTGGAGATATGCCAGCCCTTCAACATCATGATCATAAGTCAAGAGTCTATCAGACTAAGGCGTTTCCCATTTTCTCTAACAAGAGAAGTGACGATGTGGTTGGAAGAGTTGCCCCCTGGTTGTATTACATCTTGGCAAGAATTAACCAAAGCCTTATTGGATTGTTTCTTCCCTCCGTCGAAGATGTTTCAGCTGAGGGATGACATCACAAATTTCAGGCAAGAGTCGGGAGAGCCTTTGCATGAGGCATGACTACGGTTCAAAAAGAAGGTTTCTATTTGTCTAAATCATGGAATTTCGGATGGAGTGCTTCTCCAAAGCTTTTATCGAGCCCTTGACTTCATCAACAAGTCTGTGGCCAACAATTTAGCCAGAGGGTCTATTATGGATCAAACATATGGGTTGGCTAAAACCCTTCTGGATAGAATGACAAAAACCAATAGGGCTTGGCACACGCGAGAGACAAATGTATCTACACATGAGAATAGCTCTAGTGCATTGGCGGCTGAATTGCAAAAAAGGGATGAAGAGCGGGATGAAAATCTTGCTAAGATGATGACACAGCTAGAATTAATGACAAATCATGTGATAGGGGCAGGGCCCAAGGTGGTAAATATTGTAGGTATGCAAGGTCCTTTGCAATATGAAGGGGAATCGTCACCACCAAGGTACGAGGAAGAATGAAAATACATGGGGAATCAAATGGGAGATCCTCGACCTGGGTTTCAAGGGAACAATCAAGGCCCTTGACGCCCAAGGGACGAAAATCAAGGATGGAGAAATCGTGATGCGCAGGGATGGCCTGAAAGAAATGAAAGATGGGGAAGTAGAGAGCAGAATCAAGGGGAAGACTGATATCATTAGGGTTCAAATCCGTATGTTCCCCCTCTAAAAGCTGGAAACTCCCAAAGTTAGCCAGGTGTGAGTGACACGGGGTAGTTCAAAAATTGAGGAAATGCTAGCAAGAGTCCTAAAGAAAGTGGAGTTAACTGAGAGCGGGGTCAAAGAATTAAGAGCGGAGGTGTCTAACCTTGACCAAATAGTGAGCACACATTCAGCCTCCATCCAGCATTTGGAAGCCCAAATGAATCACTTGTCCACTCAAATAAGCCCCCAAATGAAGGGAACGCTTCACTGGTTTTTTTGTATAGTAAACGAAAAAAGACCCCCTTAGCCCTACTTAATTTCAGCTTAAAATTTTCAAAAATCAAGTTCCAGAATGGCCCTGGTGCGCCACGCCAGCTATAGAAACAGCCTGTTGACTTTTGATTTTTCTGAAATTTAGGTTCTAGTCTTTCATGTCACCCAATACACCAAGGTGTTAGAAAAACTTCTGCTACATTTGCACCTGGCGCGCCACGCCAACTATCTTGCTAGAGTGTTAGAACTTTTCTTTTGAAGTTTTTGGCATAGCGCGCCACGCCAGCCAATGCACCAACTTCTAGACTTATATTTTTCTGAAGTTTGGGTTATGGTGCATCACGCCAGTCAATGCACCGGCTTGATTTTGTCCAGGAACACCTCCAAAGTTACTCCAAAGCTCCAAACCTTCCTTTATAACTCTTCTCAGGTCAATTTCCATCATATTCACCTATTAAGCACCTACAAAGTCTCAACATAGGAATACAAGCATAATCCATAGAAATGATACTCAAAGAGATGACAAAAGCACTAGAATGCAAGGAAAATAGAGATTAAAAATACATATTTTTGGCCTCTCATCAATATTGTGTACCTTCTAGTTTTTGTGATTTTGTATCCTTTTTTTGTATACTTCTTATTGCTTATTGTTTTACCATATATTATTTCATTTTTCCTTACCACAAGAATACTATTCCACAAGTGCTCACATTTCTTTTGTGTGGGGTTGCTGCATTTACAATGCAGGTGTAGACGTACAGGTCGGCATACATCCACACAAAGTCGTCCTTTTCAATTCTGCTACTTTTGGTGAGCCATGCTCTTATCGGGGTAAGGTTTTATATAGAGATCATATTATGTACATGCATATTTTGGATATATTGGGGCCTTGTCCCGATATTTGTTCGACTAATAGGATCCTTAGAGGCTTCATATACCCGTGGACATATTTCATAGATTATTGTATATTTTGACTTATTTTTAAAACCCTTTTGTCAAACTCAATGTTTTAAGATTCACATCTCCAACTTTGTATGAAAGGAAGTCTTTTTATGAAATGTCACACTACTATCATCTATCTTATCTTTTTTATATAATTGTGTCAGGATATCTAACTCGTATAGAGTTGGTCCACTCGGACAAGTTAAGGTACCAAGAATCAGTATGTTATTTGGGGCATAAAAGAATCAACATCTAGATTGATAAAATACCATTTTCTGATATAGGGCAAAAATTTCCAATTTTTACCTCCCAAACACGAATTATAAAGATAAATAAGTAATGAAATAGCAGGAAAATACAAAACAAATGTTAGAATCTTACCCCCGAGAGCTATATTGTGAAGATCCGCTTTGAAATCGTCCAAATCTAAGGTCCTAAGCTCACAAAATTGAGTTATGAACACTAAAATCAGAATGGGAAAATAAAATAGGCATTTTGTCCAGGCAATTCACATAAGAAAAAAATCCCTCGCACTAATGACCTTGCACCTATGGGTTAGCCATTGTAGGTGCGAGATCCACATGGACCCCAACCTTCACATAAGCAGATAGGCCATCACAACTGCAATATCGCAGGTGCGTACAATGACCACTACTGAGACCTCACGAGAGTGTAAAGTCCTCTGTAGAAGTGGGCTCCCCTTAACCTCATCCACTCCATAGGAGCGGACACTTCTCTACCAAAGAGACCACGCCGATGTGAGGCCCCAAATATTAGTTGCACTTGCCAATAACCAAAAACAACACACTCGTGGGATCAACCTTCAAAACTCATTGGAGACCCCACCCCCCGAATACAAACGAAAAATAAAAATCACTCCTAAAATGCGTTCCAAACTTGTTGGAATCATCAAATCACTAATTTGAGGTCATCTTTATAAAATGTTGACCGTAGTCAACTCAAAATCTTCAAGTTAACTATAATTGAACCCTAAAGCTCAAACCTCTCGTGAGCCCCTTCAGGCCCATAAAAAATATCTGATAACATCATAAATCACCTTCCGAACTAACAAAACTATTAAAATTTAAATCTGATATCATTAACCAAAATATTAATTTTGGTCAAACTTCTCGTTTTTTAACTTTCAAAAATAGAATTTCTTCTCTGAAATATATCCAATCACCTGAAAAATCATGTCTCCCACCTCGCAAGTTATAAACAATTAAATAAGGCTACGACAAAGTCAAAACTAGGGAAAGGGATTCTAAAGAACAAAATGACCATGTGAGTCATTACAATAAGCTTCAATTCGCACTACCCATATATAAAAAGTTTCACCATTGAAGACTGGAGATGCCATTGTCGAGAAACTTGAGCTTTTTCCTATGGTTGAACTTTTGGTGTTTTCGGTTGTGATGCTTGATGTAGGGCGTATTTACAAATTTACTAATCATATTTTGCTCATACTTAACTATGTTTTGAGAAGAAATTGTGTGTGTTTTCTTGTGTTTTATATGATTTATGTGAAAAAGAGCTAACACACATGATTAGATATTTTCAAGTCTTAAAGTGATGGATTTGGGCTTAATTCTGGCTAAAAAGAGCAAGAACAGCAAAATGGGTTAACGAAACAAGTGTGATAGAAGTTGACAGCGCACAGGCGTAGCTGTGCTATGGCCTGAGTGTCACACAAGCCAATGCAGCACATGGAGAGGCGTGGCGCATCAAGGGAACT
Source organism: Datura wrightii (assembly GCA_035772735.1). Classification (NCBI taxonomy): domain Eukaryota; kingdom Viridiplantae; phylum Streptophyta; class Magnoliopsida; order Solanales; family Solanaceae; genus Datura; species Datura wrightii. The sequence goes on from JASDFA010000003.1 coordinate 101,279,816, forward strand.
GGTGCTATGGACAGCGCGAGGAGCCCTAGTGTCTAGCCGGCCAGAAGTCAAATCCCAGTTCTATTAGGAACAGAAGCTGCAAAACCCAATTTCAATCCAAGAAGGAGCAACAAAAGCTTAATCTACTATTATAAATACCCTCTTTTAACATGTTTTTAGGCGTCCAACGTGCTACCATTATCCCATTAGAGTGATTAGAGGTAAGTTTTCACAATTCATACTTTACAAATTTGTGTAATAGCTTAGTCGAATATTTGAAGATCCATCAAGTTCTTGTGATTTTACATAGCGTTGGAGATTTTTGGTAAACAATTTTATATTATCGTAAGTATTTCATTATGATTTCTTCTACATATTTTATTTTTCTTCTCATAAACATGAGTGGCTAAATCTCTTAAGCTGGGGTTGTGGGAACCATGATAGATTAACAAAAGTAGGCAAAATAAAATAGTGATTCTTAAATTGTGAATCGAGTGGATTATTATTCTCTTTATCTTAATTCTTAATTGTTCGTATCTTCAACTTGTCTGACCGAGGTTGAAGCTAGAAAAAGAGAATAATAATGGCAATTTGAGGCTACTAACCCTCATTTAAATTAACTTGAGCTCTAACCGAGGATAGTTAAGTCAAGACTTATGGAGAGGGCAAAATATAAACATCTAAAGTCCGAGAGGATTTAGTTTGAAATTCATCTATGTACGTCGAGAGACGTTAGATGAACTTAATCGTCAGTCTTACATGAAATTCACTAGGATAGATCACTAATAAAATAAACCTACTAAGTTATGAAATCATGGGGAGCACAATCTTAGTTTTATCTTGATAATTTGATACACAACTCAATCATTGTTAGCATTAATTTTCTTCTTTTTATGTGTGATCCCCCTTTCGAAATATTGACTACAAGTTAGTTTAATCATCATTAACATATTGTTTCTTTCCTATTCCCTATGGAATCGACCCTAACCTAAGTTGGATTGCTATATTTGACAGTGACCACTTTATACTTCAATTGCAAGGTATAATTTGGGCGTGATAAAATTTTGACATTGTTGCCGGAAAATACGGTTTAGAAATAGTTAATTGTATTTAAATTCTTCTTGTAGTCTTTATTTTCTACTTTGTGTTGTTGTCCTTGATTCTTTTAGGTGTAATGGCAAGATTCATGCCACGTCGTTAAATAAGGCACTTCTTGGGAGGCAACCCAAGGGTTATCTTGAAGTCTGAATAATCAAGATACACATGTAGTGTCGTGATGTTAAACCAAATGCTGCTTAGGAGGGATGAATTTTTAGATTTGATTTGTGTTCTCAAGTATGCAGGAAGAAAATATCAAATTTAGCAGGGGACTCCGCAACACGAAGCAAAACCTCCACACGGAGGTCCGCGATGTAGAGTAGGTTTCCAGGCAAAATTTTTATCCCATAGATGATAAGGATTAGACCTAGGGAATTCTTCTTTCACTCTCTTACTTATGCTTAATTGTTTTAGCACTGAGGACAATGCTACTGATTTGGGAGAAGTAAACTTCATCAAACCATGCATGCTTTTATTGTTAATTTATTCATGGTGGGCCTAGTTTTTTTGTGATTCATAACTTATCCTGCTAGTTTGTAGTAATTTTTTTGTTTTGAGTGATGCTTTATTTTTATTTGGATTTTTCCGATTTTTATTTTCGGTACTTTTCCGGTGGATGGTCCCTTAGGACGAAGTAGAGAGTCTAGATATATTTTGTTTAGTCATAGAGTTATGACTTTTCCCAATGATGGATGGATGACGACCATCTTTAGGGAAAATTAGTCATTAGTAGAACAAGAACTTAAAACCTTACGAATGCTAGGTGCTTCACTTAGGTATCATTGAGACTTGGTATAATTCACTCAAAAATGCATGAAAAGGTAGAAACACTTAGACTTTTGAAACTTGACTCCTAAGCTTGAAAAATTGGGCTTAATTAAGTTATGCATGCAATATGGATATATGTGTTTATGTAATCTTGATTGCAATTGTTGAGACATTTGTGCCATTGTGTGAGCGAGGAATTACAGTATACTCCATGCTTGCAATTTGATGTTTACAACTTGTCCGGTGTGTGTGCAAAGTGAAATGAGGATGTTAAATCTAGGAAGTGATATAGGGATTTTTTTGGTAACCTTTTTATATACGATTACTACCTACCTTGATGTAATTATCCTTTTTAGTTATTTTGTGCCTTAGCCTATTATTTTTATAGCCATATTACGAGAAGGAGCAACAAAGGCTTAATCTACTATTATAAATACCCTCTCTTAACATGTTTTTAGGCGTCCATCGTGCTACCATTATCCCATTAGTGTGATTAGAGTTAAGTTTGCACAATTCATACTTTATAAATTTGTGTAATAACTTAGTTGAATATTTGAAGATTCATCATGTTCTTGTGATTCTACATAGCTTTGGAGATTTTTGGTAAACAATTTTATATTATCGTAGGTATTTCATTATGATTTATTCTATATATTTTGTTTTTCTTCTTATAAACATGAGCGGCTAAATCTCTTAAGCTAGGGTTGTGGGAACCACGATGGATTAACAAAAGTAGGCAAAATAAAATAGTGATTCTTAAATGGTGAATCGAGCAGATCGTTATTCTCTTCATCTTAATGCTTAATTGCCCGTATCTTCAACTTTCCCGACCAAGGAGGTTGAAGTTAGGAAAAGATAATAATATTGATAATTTGAGGCTACCAACCCTCATCTAAATTAACTTGAGCTCTAACCGAGGATAGTTAAGTCAAGACTTATGCCGAGGGAAAAATATACACATCTAAAGTCCTAGAGGATTTAGGTGAAATTCATCTATGTAGGTCAAGAGACGTTAGATGAACTTAATCGTCAGTCTTATACGAAATTCACTAGGATAAATCACTAATAAAATAAGTCTACTAAGTTACGAAATCATGGATAACACAATTCTAGTTTTGTCTTGATAATTTGATACACAACTCAATCATTGTTAATATTATTTTCTTCTTTTTATTTGCAACCCCCCTTCCGAAATATTGACTACAAGTTAGTTTAATTATCATTAACATATTGTTTCTTCCTTATTCCCTATGAGATCAACCCCAACCTAAGTTGGGTTACTATATTGACAGCGACCGCTTTATACTTCAATTGCGAGGTGTAATTTGGGTGTGATTAGTGCTCAGCACACTTGAAATACATTCACTGAGAATACCCATAGATTCCGTAAGAAAATGGGCTCTAGATACCAATTGTTGGTAATTTTAAGAACAAAAGGATATCAGAAAGCAGAGAAGTATAATAGTAGAAGAACATAATTTTATTGATATCTTCAGGTTACATTTAAAAATCCTGAAATAAAATAAAGCGGCAAAAGACACGATCCCAGTAGAATCAGTGATTTTATGAACTAACTCCTAAATAATAGGAATAGATGGCTAAAACCTAATTAACTAGGTCTTATTCAAGACTAAAGCAGTAAAAATAAATTTACTACAATTCAAAAAGATCATGGATTTGAATCCTGTTCACAAAAAATATACAACAACCCCCGTATAAAAGATAATATCGAATATATTTGATCAGCCGGTAGCTGATGTATATCATAAGTCACCTAATATTTCTTGACAGTAAATAGATGAAATTAATCTTTGATCTCGAATCAAAGAAAGATAATAAATGGCTCTTATGGTGTGACTTGAAAGAAAGATTTCTCCTAATTTGATGATCCTCATTATTGTATTTGTTTCGGTCACGAAGAGTAGCACTAATTAGTTGAATGAGGGAATAGAGAATTGAACTTACAATAAACATACTGTTTTAGACCTTTAATTTACTTTTTAAAATTTTGAAGGCGAAAGATGTTTGGTTAATAGTATAGGATCCACGCATGAGACAATTTTCAAAGTGCTTTCTGGACCTGATTGGAAACAAAGTACTTAATTTAATGCTGCTATGAAATTTGCATGGGGTGTTTCCTTCGTTACCTACTACTTGTCTCGAAAACACAACCACTTTCCCTATAATCGTCTAGGGCAAGCAACAATATGAATACTAACCCATTTATTTAATTTAGTACTCATAATGAAAGTGGAGTAACTAAGGTGAATCCAGTGCTTGTTATGAGTCTGAATCCAGTACTTGTTATGAGTCTGAATCCAGTAGTACCAAAACGAACGCTAGCAGGCACTCAGCGAAGGACATTCGATCCATTTAACAAAATGTATTATTGAATTCAAGCACAGTCACCTTCAATTCCATCTTTTGCTTCAATTATTTTGAGACTAAAAACTAATTAATTAATCAATTAACTCTGCAATGTATAATATTTTTAAACTATTTGTCTAGTTATTTAATTATTTTACAGAACTAGTCTCATTTCTTCTTGAACGCTTACTTATAGTTATCATTTAGACAACCTAAAAGTGTTTACAAGTTAAAACTCAAAGCTAATCAAGTTGGCAACAAATTAAAATGATGATCTTTGTAATAATTAAATTCTTCCCCTTGTTTTGCTCTCAATGATTGGTCAGATTATAACACACTTGATGGTTGCATATGAAATCTGGGTTTTTGGTGAGTTTAGGTATATCTCCTTTACATTAGATGCTAGGGACTAGGGAGATATGTAGTTTGGCCCACAAGCTTGCTAATTAATATAATGGACCACTTGAGAAACGTTCTTCACCTTTGTCACCACAAAATTGGTAACTAAGTCAGAGCTGAATCATATTAATTAATGTTGTATGTATAATATTCTAGTGCAATGCTAGAGCGAAATACATCTTTTTTAATTTCTACTGCAATCCTCTTTGTTGCAGAGGAAAAGATCAGTTAATGTGAAGCATTAGTTCGAATTTTGAACACACCTCCATAACATGAAGACATTCTCAACCTTGATTTATTCAAAGGACGACCAGTGGCCTCTCTTTCACGGAACTCACAAGAGAAGGGTGTGTACTTCTAATTATCACTGATGATTTATTAGTTAGTGTACTCCTTGGGCTAAAAAGGCCAAACATACTCTTAATTATCCGGTTTAAATTAAACCTACACAACTTTTTTTTCAAAAGACTTCACACAATTAAGGGTATCTCTACATATTTTATATAACTTACTTTTATCAACGTGGAACTTTAATTGCATAACCAATAATTTCCGCCACAACATGAGCTTATCGAGAGATTAACTGTGTCACTCATATCAACTAGATATTCATGGGCATCAAAGCCCACTAACTTCTATTTTGTGTATGCATCTGCAATATATGTTACGGGTAAAGTTAGTAGATCAACCCGTGGATTGATACATACAATAAGCCGAGCCCCACGACATCATCTTTGTAATTTTCTCATCGAACTATTGGCTAGAATAATACCTGTTGGGCCAAAGCAAATAAAAACTACTCTTGACACGTGATATTGTTCGTTTCAAATCAAGCCCACGTGAGTTTTCCCCAAAATATTTCACACCAACATGAGTATCCGTTATAATATATAGCTTCTTTTTTTTTTCAGCTATCAATATGAGATTTTATTTGCACATCTATTATTTGTTCTTTTACTCTTAATTATATGTAGTCGTTTATAAAAAGTGAAATTTAGTAATATAAAATGAGGCATATTACTTCTTATAACATGTTAACATACACAAATGTTATGAAAATACTTTATAGTTGAGCATATAACTTAAACCATCTCCAATCAACTTCTATTTTCCACTCTAAATTTAGAGTTAGAGTTTTATGCTCCAACCTATCTCTATCTTCCACTCTAAATTTAGAGTTAGAGTTTTATGCTCCAACCTATCTCTATTTTCAACTCTAAATTTAGAGTTAAAAATAAAGTATGAATACTGTAACTCCAAATTTGAAGTTGCACTATTCCGCAACTCTATTTTTTAAGTTGAATATAATATTATTATTTTTAATAATTAACACTTTTAATTTAATATAATATAAATTGTAAGATCATTAATTAAAACATTAATTAAGTCTCTATTATTCGTATTTTTTTATGCAATATTTTTATTATATTAATTTTAAAGTCATTACATTTGTTTTTCAATCTTGCTAGAGGTATTGCTCCTCCAGCCCATTATGTTATTCAAGGAAAAATATACGATGTGGGTTATTATTTAGCCAACAATATATATCCAAGATGGTCTACCATTGTGCAAACTATTCCTGAGCCATGTTCCCAAAAGAAAAAATATTGATGAAACAAGAATCGTGCCAAAAAGATGTTGAACGTGCATTCAGAGTTTTGCAATTATTGCAGGGCTGTGACATTTTTGGAGTAAAAAAGTGCTACATGATATAATAACTACATGTATTAAACTGCACAACATGATAATCGAGGATAAACGCGATCTTGATGTACCAATTCAAGATAATTTAGAAGGTCCAACTCCAACAGTAGAAATGGTAGTAGATGAAAATTATCGATTTGAACAATTTTTAACTTAACATAAAAAAAATTAAGGATAAAGATGATTATTTTGAACTTCGTAATGCATTAATAGAGCATTTATGAGAGCGACGTAGTAATCTTGAAAATTGAATGTTTATGCAAAAATATAAAATAAATACTACCATGATGTAATATTTATTTAGTTGTATTTCATCAATTACTTCACTTTTATTTGAATTTTTCATTAATATGTATAATATATATTATTTACTTGCAATTTATATTATTTAAAAATATATAATATAAAATAATTTTATATTAAATGATTATATAAGAAAAAGATATGAATTATATATGGTAATTATGTAGAAAAAAGCAACAATTATTTTATGAATTAAGAAAATCTAATAAATAAAATAAAAATAATAATATAATATTAGAAAGAGAAAAATAAAACAAGAATATTTTTTTTTTTGTTGGAGTAAAAAATAGAGTAATGGGTTGGAGATGCCCTTAAATCCTTTTGTACTTGTATTTGATGACAGGTAGGAGGTGACGTGATAAGAAGGAAACATCTACTACTACTGTTGTCAGATATTCATATGGACATACAAGAGTTCTTTGTATTCATGACATGTGATACGTATGAGGGAGGAGTCTAAAGCACAACCAAGTAGGCCTAAGATTCAATACTGGTTACCAGTTAATTGACAAAAACTTAAGCCCATGGACTGAAGCTAGCAAATGAAATTTGAAGAAGTCCAATACTTAATGTCATGGTACTCAGTTGGTCATCCTCCTATGGTTGATCCTGCAGTCATCATCAGATACATCAAAGAGATATAGGTGTTTAATAATAATAAAAACCTCAAGCTTCTTGTTTTATAGATCCTCGAGGGAAAGAAACAAACAACAATGCTTACCATATATTCTGGAATTGTTGAAGTTTGGTTTTCCCCTTCACCAAATCCAGGGAAGAAGCACTCTGGAGGGAACACACCTGGAACATTGAATTTCTAGCAGACTCCATTGATCAAAATATACTCACTTGGATATGATAATCTTAAAACATATATGTTGAAAAATTTCTTGTGTACTATGAGTCCTTAAGCTACACAAGCATAGTTTTATAGAGACGCGAATCTGGGATGGACTTGGCTGCATATTCAACTGAACTCATTCCTTTCTACCCTACTTATACAAATATAAGATCACATTACTTCTGAACCATATTGTAAATTTAATTTACAATTTTATGAAAAATTGACACCGCGTATACACCCAAATATTTAATTGACATAAAAGTAGCAATGACAATGGGGCGGGTCGGTGCAGGTTCAATGGCGGATGTAAATGTATAATGGGGGTTTAATTGAAACCATAACTTTTAAAGCGGAGTATAAATTTATATGTAAAATTTATTAAAATTATAATAAATAATTGACATGAACCCATAACTTTAAAAATACTAGTCTAAGTGTGCGCGCTTTATGCGTGTTTCTCATATTAATAATAATAAATTTATAAAAATAGCATAAATAATATTTGAAAGATGTGTTTATAACAACATAAGAATTTAGAAAGAAAATTATGAATTTCAAATTGATAAATAATTATGTTTAAGAGTTTAATCCAGTCTAGTAGTTCTTTCTTCAGTTTGTTCTAATACTTGCTTCAATGAACAAAAACGTCATAGAAATGTGTTTGATTGAAAGATAAAACAATTGTTCGCTTTTACATAATCACTTAAATGCATGCATTATATGTATATATAAATATTAATATTTTTTATAAATTTCAAATAATGAAGAATTTAATACATAAAATTTAATTAATTTTAAAATTATAAATATTTAAAAAATAATTAAATAATTATTTTATCAAGTGTGAACACTATTGTTTAAAAAGGGTAAAAAGGTTAATTATATTTTACTACGACGCTTCATACTTTAAATATTTAATAATAACCTAATTTTAAACTTTTTATTTTAGTCTTTATGAGATGATTTCATCTTAATTTTTTTTCTCTTTCTCTTAATCTATGTGTTTAGTAGAACACATTAATTGAAACAGAAAAAATAGTGTAGATTTAACTAAAGAAAGTGAATAATAAGAGTACTCCATTAATTGTAACAATTTAAAATATGTTATGTGTCTATAATTTTTTTTATGCAATTTTTTTAAAAGAAGAAAAGAAGAAAAAGGAATTCTCATATTAAATACAAATAAAATTATGCTCTTTAATTTATTTTTTTTTGCATTAAAATATGTTAATAGATAATTAGTTAGTTTAATAAATAATGAATTGATAAAGTTAACAAAATTGTAATTGTAAGTCTTAAATGTTAGGATTTTTAATATAGTTCAAATAAGGAAAGATTTAAGAAGAAATGTTTTAGTCAATTTTAATATTAAATATTAGGAGTTTTACTTTTTACAAATTAATAAAGGTCTATAATAATTAAATAACAACTAATTGTGGGAAATAGTAAATGACAATTTTATCTATTGTAGAATCTTTTAATGAAGGAAAAAAGTTCAATTAACATTTATAAGAACCTTCGTTCTTATAAGAAATTACCAAAGATTGTTCCATCGGAGATTGTATTGCATCTTCAACCGAAATAAAATTGTTTGAAAAAATAACAAATAGAAAAATGATTGTTGCATTTCTGAGCTATAGTGTTGTCATTGCACCCACATCAATCTTCTTGTTTACTGATACAAAATTAGGATTAACACTATTAATGTGTCAGTTTATAATATAACAAATCTTGTCTTATTGTAAATATTTTTTTCACTTTTTAATATACAATTATTGAAAAATATAGCATAAACTTTTATGCCCTGCAAAAAGTTAAACTTTAATGGTCGAAAAAAATAATATACATACATACATACATACATACATACATACATATATATATATATATATATATATATAATATAAATACAGAATATAATACGAAAAAAAAGTATTATCTCTTTGTCAATTAATGTTGTAGTCATTCGCGTGCCTTTCTTTGTTCCCTTTATATACTCTTTTACTAATCCAGCTCCAATTACTAAGACTTTTATTATCCAATGAGAATCATATCGCCTTAAGTTATTCCTTACTCCATTCCCTCCCTACCAAGACTGGTGAAGAGAATCCCTTAGCTTAGACCGGGATTTATTTGGCACAAGTTTATTCACAAAATCTTTTTCAGATTTCATTGCAATATTATCTAAAATAAATTGTGCACAAAAATTATAATTATAATAATTTATAATTTTATTAAAAATTTTATTTTATGATATGACTTATGAAAAGATGAGTAGATAGAAAATATCAGTTATAATTATAATAATTTATAATTCCCCCAATTGCTATTTTTCATTAAGGTGATATCTTTTCACTCACTGCTGGTGCTTATTATTATTATTATTATTATTATTATTATTATTATTATTATTAGTAGTAGTAGTAGTAGTAGTAGTAGTAGTAGTAGTAGTAGTAGTAGTAGTAGTAGTAGTAGTAGTAGTATTAGTATTACTATTACTATTACTATTACTATTACTATTACTGTTGCTTTGTTGTTGTTGTTATTATTATTATTATTATTATTATTACTATTACTATTATTATTATTATTACTATTACTATTATTACTACTATTATTGTTACTGTTACTATTACTGTTATTGTTACTATTACTGTTACTATTATTATTATTATTATTTCTTTCCTCTGTTTATCTTTATTAGAGTCGATTTCAATTATTATTATTTTGACATTTACGATATGATTTCAATATGATGATAATTTATTACTATTACTATTACTATTATTATTATTATTATTATTATTATTATTATTATTATTATGTTTGTCTTTATTGAAGTCGATTTCAATTATTATTATTTTGACATTTACGACATGATTTCAATATGGTGATACACAAAAAAATTGGTTCAATCATAGTTTATCAAAATTATTGGTATGCTAAGTGGACAACTTCTTATATAAATTTGCTTAGATTTGTAATGACAGAAGTCTAAAATGTCTTCTTGATCATATTACCCAAAGATCTCAAAGAGATTAAAATTACTTTAGACTTATTCCTATCATGTATGGATTTTGTCAATAAGAAAAAACGATCAACATATCATGTTAGAATTTAATATTTTTAGAATAAATAAAAATAGAAAGTTTCTAATTTAAAGCAAAAAAGAAAAATATCAAAAAAATGTACAAAATTAGGATTAGTCATAATAAAGAAAGAAAGTGATAGTTCAATTTTGTTTTGTCTCCTAAATCTAAAAATAAAATATCTTGCAATGACATCAATTTTATATCTTTTTCAATTTATTATGTTTAAAGTATTGCTACTTGATGATTTACTATCTTTAAAGATAAGAGCTCCAAGTCACTTTTTTTTATTCAAGCATTATACTTTTTTCTTAGATAATATAAAATATTTTAAATTAAATATGTTTAATTTGGTCAGAAATTAATTTTTCGATATTAGTACCTATATTTGAGAGTTCACTAAAGTAAAATATCGTTGTTGCAGTTAGGATCGCAAATTGAAACTAATAGAAATTATTCACAAAAGTTACTGCAACACTATTTTAGAATTAATATAAATTTCATTAGCAATATTTGTATTTAAATTAGTATTAAGTTATTCATACATTATCAAAGCACATTTTTCTCGGATAGGAGTTATAATTATTCTATACAATACAAATAAGAAAGGTGCAAATTTAATTAAATTTAGAGTCCTAAATATTAGGACGCCTTATATAATTCAATTAAATAAAAATTTAATAATTAAATTTTAGCTAATTTTAAATTCTAATTATTAGAAAAATAATTAAGTTATAATTTTGGCCAATGTAAAATCTGTTATTAAACGATAAAAAATGTCAATCAATTTTTAGATTGAGACTTCATTCTACAATACCAAGAATTCATCCGTAGCTCAAATAAAGAAAGAAAAAAAAATTAAATTATTTTTGTGATTTTATATTAAAAAAATAACATAAAATATATTTTATGGTACATAGTTCAAATATTTTTTTTCATAAACTTAAATACTAATTGATTTTAAAATCTTAAATATTAAGATTTCCTACATAGTATTTTAAATAAATATTTTTAAATTGATTTCAATATTCAAAATATTAATAATTAATTAAGAAATTCCATAATATATATTTGACGTGAAATTATTTAAGTAAAACAAATATGAATACTAAAGTATGTAAAAGTGTTATTTTAGACGTTTATGGTGGATGTACTTTTCTTATTTGATTTGTTGCAATTTTAGACTTTATGGTAGTTGTGCTTTTTATTTTGATTTGTTTCAATGTACTATTTTAGATTGGTGCCCTATGAATGAATATGAATTTGAGTTAGAATACATATTTTGTTTGATACACCCAAATTACACCTTTAAAAGGTATAAGTCATTGTTGATCAAATAGAGAACCCAACTAGGTTGGGGTCGAATCCCACATAAAATAAGGTGAGAAATTTATATTTTTAGTGTAATGTCCAACTTAGAGACTAAACTTCTAAAAGGAAAAAGGGGGATAATTGATTGAATTGATTATAAACTCAATTTTTGCATATGTAATCAATTCAGTAATTAAAATCGGCAAGGGTTGTGCTCTCAAATAGGTGGTAACGCAATCGGGTTTACCTTATGAAATTCACTAAGATGTATGCATGTAAAAAGTGATGAGTCTAAGGTTCCTATAAAGTCTACTGACCTAATTAGAGAAATATTATTTAAGTCCTTCGGACACTTGAACATTTACTAATTGACCCTCACCATAAATTACTGATTGATTTTTCTTGTAACAGCTCAAGTCATTAGATGGGGGTTGAAAGCCCTAAATTTCCACTATTCATTCCTTTTTCTAATCTAGACCTTTTTTGTCAAGCAAGTCAAGAATACAAACAAGTTTTAATATTTGCAACCATCAAGAATCATTGAGAATGAAAGAATGAATTGTACCTATACAAATCACATTATAAAAAATAAAAAAAACTATTTTGAAAGACCTAAATATATAACCCCCATATTTGGTCCCCCATCCTAGCTATGAAGTCTAGCCACTCATGCTAGGAACAATAAAAATAAAGAAGAAAGAAGTGTAAAGGAATATGAAATCTTACAATAAATAAAGGAAGAATAAGCCAAAAGTTATCTTCAAATGATTGAAAACTTCAATAATTAGCTTGGTATCTTCAATGTTTATTGTCAATGATGGGTACGCTTTTGACAAGACAAGACAACTCAAAAACAGTTCAATAATTATTCACAAAATTCTAGAAATGCCTTCTAAAGGCCCAAAAATCAGACTAAAAAGCTTAAAAATTTGACACTGCGATGTAACTCTGCAATCGTAGAATCGATTTGCATTTAGGACACAAGACTGTAGAGTAGGTCTTCAACTTGAGCCCTAGGTATTCTATTACCTTTTACGACTTTAATATGGGATCGCATTTCTAGAATGTGTTTTGCAAATTGGAACGCGGTTCCTGGATCAGCTTCAAAAGTTCGCGAACCTGGCCTTGGAAAATTTCAAGATTTTGACTATAGACAAGAATGTGGAGTAGAATTAGAATGCGAACCAGAAAAATTGATCTCGAGCTTTAGTGTGTCTGTCTCTTTCTGCAATGGAGGTTCCTTTTCTATGGATCATAGTCTGGTTTTGCAAATGGCAGAATAGATAATTTTTTCTTTCAATTGTATTTTGCTCCTATTTTTTTTTTCAACTTGTGCTCCTTTTTGATATCCTAGGTCCAGCTACCTGAAATAGATCAAAACCAAAAAAAATGCTAGCTAAAAAAGCATTGAGGATTTATAAAGTATCTGTTTTTGGTGCCAAACAAACCATAGTTTTACGGCTTATCAACACTACCCAACTTAAACTTATACTTGTCCTTAAGAAACTAAAGATAAAGTAAATTTAATTTTAACAATGATGCAGCAGTGACTATGATTGATTCTACGTGCAAGCTTACAACATGTGACTTAACCAATCTATTTCTCTCCTCTCTTCAAAACAAAACATAAGTGTCTCAATTATCAAACGATTGCTTCATGAACTATAAGCCTCAGATGGTGACTTTTTGTTATTAGACTACAAATATTCACAAGTACTACAATCACAAATCTTATATGTGCTAGTATAATGCAATTTGTGTTCCCTAACAACAAATAAAATCCCACCCCTCAATCGTAGAACATCTAAATACAAGGGATGATATAAAAATCACTCACACTCTCAAAGAACATCAAGTGTTTCAAGTGTCATGCCATAGGCTTGGCCATATCTTAAGTCATCATTGTTCAAGGAGTGCTTAGTTGAGAATCTCAAAGGACTTTGTGAGCTTATAATTTAGGATTGAGGATGGATAGTATATTCATTTGAATATAGGTGACTTTGCCTTTCTTAAGCAATACATATATCAATTTTTTTCTGTAACGACTTGCCCGACTGTTATACCACCCTGACAATCTAAGCATGGGCAAATTTAAATTTTTACAAGCCGAAATGAAGTCCCCATAAATAAAAGAGTATGAGATGAATAATTTCAAACGGTTAAGTCAAAATCGGGTGGACCCAACCATAAGGCGACCACAGGGAGCTGTCTTCCGCCATAGCGAAACTGCTGTACTGGGTGATGTGGACTAGAATACCGTAAATTGTATCTCAGTTAGAATTTAAAAACCTATTCTCCTAAAGGGGTTGAATAAAAGCGCGCATAAAATAGGAAGTAAGATTTTTGGACAAGGAGAGCAACTATGAGGCTAGAGAAGTCAAACTTCACCCTCCGTAGCTATGATTCTTCGCAAGAACTCGAAACTTGATGCACTCATGCAACTGAGAACATCTCAACAATAGTTTGACTCCCAGGTAGGCTATAGTTTACTGATAATGCTCAAATCACACTCATGTAAAAGTATGATGTGGAAGTTATCAATAAAGAACCCAACTACGTTGAGGTCGATCCCACAGGGAATATAGTCAAGATATAGAATAACACTAGTATTTATGCTTTTAGTGCAATTATTTCCTTAAAAGGGGGTTTCAAGAAATAAATACTTAATAGTTTTGAAAGTTGATGTTGTTGTCAAATTTATGCAATTAACTAGGGAGGTGTTCCCCATGGATTTATAACTAATTTAGGTTTTACTTTTGTGATCTATTCTAATACTTAGCTTGTAGAACTGATAACAGAGTTTCATCCAAATGACTGATTCATCCCTTTGGGATGACTATATTCAATTACTCGATTAGGTCTCTTGAGTTATTTCATTTTAAACATTATCAATTTATTCCAAATTAACTATCTTACCACTGCAGCTCAAGTTATACAATGAACCATAAAGTTCAAGACTTTGTTGTTCTTCTCTTTTCATAATCTCTACCATTCTAGGTTCAAGCAAATAAAGAATTTGGGCAAGTCCTAATGTTAAACTCCGTTAAGAGACGTTTAAGATGAAGAGAAGACAACACAAGCATCCATATTGGTTTAGAATCCCTTTGTGCAAACCCTAGTTGGTTAATTCACTGTGGTTCCCATAACCCTAGTTGTGGAGGTTTTAGCCTTTTTGATTGTAAGAGTAGAATTAGATTTCATAGACAAGAACATAATTAGAAACTTACAATGATGACTGAAATAAAACACACTTGATTATTGAAAAAATTCAACTAAGAACAATCCAAGAATAATAGAATAAAATCTCCAAGAACATTGGAAAACTCATAATTGCAAGATTACTTCTGTTCATCGTGTCGCGACGCTAAACCAGACGTTTCTTTGGAGGCAACCCAAGTATTTTGGACTAATGAGTGTTGTTTGATGCAGGTATATTTAATATGTTGAAGAAAAATCAATCAAAATAGAAGGCCTAAAATTTCAACCCTCAATGACGGCCAAAGGGATAGATGTCGTGCCCCATTTTTCTCGCGAAAAGCGAAACTCGACACGTGACAACTCTTTCAGGATTATTAAAAGAGAAGAGTCGCCACCTAATGAATTTATGGTGCGTTAGGGCACCATTCTAGACTAATTACAAATAACTCTATTTATTAGTCTATGTCACCAGAGTCGGATAAGGATTCAAGTTACCTTGAAATAAAGGTGTTAGACACCTTTCGAGATCCACAATTGTGAGTCCCTTCCAGATTCATTACTATGTGGGAAGATTAAGTCATTAAATGTAAAATTACTGATTAATTGAATTAACTAAATTGTGAGTGATTAAACACCCAAAATTATTTTATTAACTAGTTTGAAGGAGTAAGAAGTGGTAAAAGAGGAATATAGTCAAGTGAATCAAATGTGCTGGCTAGATTGAAGTTAACGCATAAAGAAAAGGAAAGATTTTTTTTTCGAAAAAGAAAAGAAAATTAATTTTCACCAAATGAATACAATATTATCACTCGAATACACATTGAAACATTAACAAATAAAAATAAATAAATAATATTTTTACATTAATTTACAACCTAAATAAAACGAGAAATGCAACTTCAAAAGAAGATATAAAAGGTTCTAAGTGCCCAAATAAATACAATAAAAGAAAAGACGAGGCGAGCTGAAATCAAATAGATTAAAAAAAGGGACTGATCTAAGAACATAATAAATAATTAACATCATTTATAGACAAGGATGCATATATATTTCACAAATAAGGAAAGTAAGGATCACAAAGAGGGTAGAAGACTGACCTGATTGCGTTCAATAGAATACGCAAAAACACTTGCACAACATAGTCACATAGCAATTAAACAAACTAGAATATACTATATTGAAGATAACCCACGAACGAGATCACCAGCTCATGAGCAAGTCACTAGAATCCCAAATTCTCTCGACAATTCTTTCTCCTCCATGGCTAGATTGATTTTAGCGAAATTTGTATATATATATATATATATATATGTGTGTGTGTGTGTGTGTGTGTGTGTTAGAGAGGTAAAAACAAATAAATAAATTAATAACACCTAAAGTTAAAGTTGAGCATAAGAGAGAATTTGGGATTTGTATGTGACAAGGCTGAAAACGGGCCGAATGCGATGTTACTCCCCTTCATTCTATTTTTATACAATCTACTCTCTTAAATGCCTTAATACAAGACGAAAATATTTCTTATAAATACAAAAAAGTATTTAAAATATTTAGGCATTTTTAAAATCACGTTTAGCCAATATATAAATATTTTTGGAGGTTTAGATTGTATAAAAGTATGTCGACGATTTAGCATAATAGTAAAGTTATTAAGTCTTTGAGACTTTTAAAAGTGCGACATATGAAATTAAAAAAATAAGGGAGTAACAAGTTGATTTATTTTTTTATAAAGTTATATTGCGCTTCATACAAGAAGTCAGTTATAGCCTGCCTGTTTCATCATTTCCTGAAACATACTTGACCCCCCTTGGGGTGACGATTCCGCTTGAGCTTTCCTTTATGTGTTGACTCCTCCACTCACCGTGATTGAACTCCAAGCGACGATATTTCATTGTGATATACATGTAATAAAGGTATTCAAAGAGGTGAGTATGTCTGCTCTTAAATCTAACTAATCAAAAGAAAAATTAAAATAATAAAATAATAATGATTCTCGGTCGAAGTAAGCATATAAAGAGTAAAAGATAAAAAAGAAGAAGAGTTTTTCAGTTTTTTTCTTTTTATTTGGCAAGGAAATTTAAAATAAATTCGTATCTCATCTTGTTCTTTTCACGATTAAATTAATTAGGTTTCTCTAGGACCCAAAAATTTGTTCTATCAGTGCCACAAAGTTCAGATTCTTAGTCTAAAGTTGAGCTAATTTTCAATTTGGAACATTCAACATAATAGCAACAAAATAAATAAATTTTATGAATGATTAAAAAAATAAAAAAACATATAGACAAATGATAAAACGAAATGTCAATTCATTCGTTCAAAGTATGGAAGCGTACGCGCCGAAGGAGAAAAACAATCAGCCACTAAAATAATTAAATCTCTATTCAAACTTAATTAGTTCACAACTAGAATATCATATTGCATATCAAAACTTAATAGCCAAAAGCTCCATTCTTATGAGACAGATCAAATAAAGGGTAAATTAATAACAATTTAAATTAAGTAAAGGCAACCTCTCATTTAAGAATAAAGAGAAAACATGAAGCCAACAAATATCATTCATATCAAGTGTCCATGAAAATTAAAATCTGAAAAATCAAAGAATATACAAAAATAAAATGGGACCTTTGATAGACAACAACTTTTCAATATTTGAATGAGTGAAAGAACCTTCAAGCTTGAGATTATTACAACAAGTATTATCCGAAAAGTCAAATCAAGATTTGAGGCTCGCTTAAAACCGCAAATAGGACCTCCACAGACCAGCGACCTCAAACGAGATATTAATGATTGTTGTCTATGGAAGACATGGTGAGAGCAGGTGGTGTATAGGCGGAAGACGATGGGCAAAGGGTCATGTTTGGCCAGGACTGACAGGCTCCTGAAAAGAGTGGGCTAATGCTCTGTTTATTCTTTCTTTTTATCTTTTTTGGTTGAAGCTGGCCAAAAACTATAATGATGGTGTTCGTGACTGGTGATTACATGGATGACGACTTCGTTGCGGTTTTGACTAGTGTGTAGGGGTCACAATAACCGATGACTATGAAGCTTGAAGCGAAAAATAGAGTTGGAGAGGAAGAATTTGTTTCTTCTTTCTGAGCTTCCCCTCCATCCTCCTCGAGAAAACAAATAGTAACCTCATTCTATTTTAAGGTGGATACCTAGAGAAGAAGAGTCGAACAATGAAAAGAAAAAAATTTCAAAAGAATAATGAAGATTTGTAAAATATAAGAAATAAATATGCTTAATGAATAAGAAAATTTTGGGGATCTGCTAATAGGGAGTACAAGATTTTAAAATAAGAGGATATGAACGTTGGAAAGAAATTTTAAAAGAATTTAATTTCTGATTGTTAATGACAATGTAAAAATAAAATTAAAAAAATCAATTATCTAAATACAAAATTACTAAAGAAGGAAATTAATTTAATAAGTAAATAAATACAAAGCAAAAATATAGTGATCAGCAATGAACGTGAATATGTATTTTCTATATTTGAAAATTGATATTTTAAATAATTTTGCTCACTTAAATAATAAAAATATAGGTATAAAAAATAATTTTTATAAATAATTTTCATAATAAGATAATAACGGTAATCATAGTATAACGTTAGTAAAAATAGTAATGGATATAAGTGCCATAATAAATCGCTAATAAGAAAATACTTAAATAAATATTTATAGTGAAATATGAAAAAGACTAGTGCAATATAACAGAAACAATATTGTGACAATAAAACTTAATTTATTTGATCAAATCAGAAAAAGGAGTAAATACATGATAAAATTTTTTTTACCAAATAATAAATTTTAAAATGTAATAATAATGATAACGAGAAAATTATAACTAAAAGATGACTTTATATTAAGATAAAAAAATATTTTTTTAAAAATAATACAATTAATATATTACTAAAATTAGGGCTCAAAGAGGCAAATTGGTAGAAAGGTGGGACAAAATTAGATGTCAACAGCTGCCCCTTCTTTTCTCGAAAATGAAAGATGAATTGTCGAGCAAAGAACATTAACTTAGTAGCCAATTTTGGCCGATCGAAGGAATGATCTCTATGGAATCGGATGAAATGAGAGAATGTTATGAAAATGTTGTGGCTGAGACTTCAGTTTTAAGTCGCCTATATACCTCGGGTTTCACGAGAATCATGTCGTGTGTAGTTTTAGACTTAGGGACAAATGAAATGTCTAAAAGAGATTAACAATACGGGGCTTGAATAAGGATGGCGGTGGCACGAATTGACGAGCTTTAGAATAGATTACGAAATGAGTAGCTTGAAAAGGTGAAAATACAATTTGAACTATGTTGCATTAAAATAGGGATAAAGAAAATAGGGCGAGAGGTGTTACCACTCGTAGCTTGTTCAACTTTGGTCACATAAACTAAATAGTTAAAGTATTAGGCGTTAAATATTCCACAAAATGAACTAACATAAAATTCAAACATGATGCAAGTTCCCTTTAGACAATGAGATTTTGCCTCGAGACAGTAAGGATGACGTCTCTAACACATGATGTCTTGTGTCATGATAAGCAAAATAAATATTTTAGGCCATGAAATGATGTCCGTAGCGCATGAAAAATTATGATGCCTTTAGACTATGACGTCTTTGGATCATGATAAGCAAAAATAAAAACCTTAGGCCATGAAATGATGTCCGCATGTCATGAAAAGATGATGCCTTTAGACTATGATACCTTAGGAACATGATAAACGGGAAGTAAATCCTCAAGCCATTAAAATAATATCTGCAGGCCATGAAAAAATGACTTTAGACTATGACGCCTTTGCATGAGTAAAAGAATGATAATTTAAGGAAAGTAAATTATTTGAGTGGCATAAGTAGCTCGATTGGTATCTCTATGGTTTATTCGAGCTTAATTTGCAGATAGAGGGCTCAAGATGCGGCTGACGAGCTTAAATGCAATTGCGGGCTTAAACATTCAAATCACGGGTTCAATGCAAATAAAGGGCTCAAATATAAATCACGCTCAAATGAAAATCACAGGCTCAAATGTAATATAGGGCTCAAATAATGGGCTTGAATGCAAATAGAGAGCTCAAATATAAATCACGGGCTCAAATACAAATCATGGGCTCAAATGCAATCACGGTTCAAATGTAATATAGGGCTCTAATGCAAATCACGGCTCAAAATTCAAATCACGGTCTCAAGTTCAAATAGAGGGCTCAAATATAAATCACGGGTTCAAATGCAAATCAGGGGATCAAATGTAATCATGGGATCAAATGCAATCACGGGCTCAAATGCAAATAGAGGGATCAAGTATAAATCATGGGCTCAAATGCAATCACAGGCTCAAATACAAATTACAGGCTCAAATGCAAATCACGGGCTCAAATGCAATCAAGGGCTCAAATGCAAATCACGTGTTCAAATATAAATCATGAGCTCAAATGCAAATCACGTGTTCAAATATAAATCATGAGCTCAAATGCAATAAGGGGCTCAAATGTTAATCACGGGCTAAAATGTAAATTATGGGCTCAAATGTAAATCACGGGCTCAAATGCAATCACGAGCTCTAAAAGGTTGCACGACCTAAGGAGTCGTCTTAAACTTAATTGTTTGTTTATGAATGAAATAAGTTGTCAAACGTGTTCCACTTGAGTGAATAAGCATAGTAAGTAAATAAGACAAAGAATTTAGCATGGAAAACACTCGGCTCAAAAGTTGAAAAAACCACGACTTGTACTCCACAGGATTTTCTCCAACTTCACTAATTCCAAGAGCCTCTTCAAACAACAGATTACAACTCTTGTAATCTAAGGAATTATAAACTCTAATTCCTAGCTGCTTACACTCCTATTCAGTAATAAGTATTTCCAAACATCAACGTCTTCCTAGTAACACTACTTAAAGACCAAATCTTCTTAATTCAGTTTTATTACTTACTGAATTAAGAATACATCAATTACAACTCAATGACAAATCCTAGTACAAGATTGCTAACTCAAGCTTGACACTTTACTAGAACAAGTTTGTGTAATGCCCTGGAAATCCCGAGGCTAGACCGGGGAGTTGAAATGGAGAAAGCAGGGATTTCTGTACCAGATCACAGAACGAGTCATCCTGTAACCCTGGGGTAGGCCACGAGTCGTAAAGTGACTCATGGGGAAGGGTCCAGACTTGGTTGAAAATTTAGGAAAAGTTTGAGTGATCACGGGTGTGATCACGAGTCGTGATCAACACCACGAGCCATTAGGTTAGTCGTAGTCAGGGGTTGACCAAAAGTTGGAAAAGTCAGGCAGTATACTCAACGGGTCCTCACCACGACTCTTTTGGGACACCATGAGTCGTGGTGTCACCCTTGGTGACTCCAGGAGATTTTTGGCAATAAGGTTGACCGGAGATGACCACGAGTCGTTAGGTCACCTGACGACTCGTGAGGTTAGTCGTTGGCAAGCTGTTGAATCTTAGGAAAAACTTCCAGTGCACATCATAGACTGGACCCCACGAGTCGTCCCTTACCTCAAGACTCATGGAGTGCCTCATGGTGACCAGCAGGGGGAATGTGGCAGTGCACTCGATGACTGGGACCACGAGTCGTGGTCAATCGGCATGACCCGTTATGTCTCTCGTAGGCACTGACAGTCAATTTTTCATGCGAATTTCCTAAGGATGTTTCAGTAAGTTTCTAACCTCCTAGACCCTAAACTACGTCATTTTGAGTTATTTTAAGGGAATTTGGAGGGGCTAAACGGTTTTTCCCTTATTCACACTCATATTTTCAGAAAACTCTACACAAGTTCTCTCTCAAGGATTCTCAAGAAAGGTCTAGGGTTCCTCATCCATTGTAAAAATTCAAGCTTCCTTCTCCGGGGGAAATTTTGGCCAGGTATGTGGGAATTCAACAAGGAGTAGTTCTTCCCTTGTGTCCCCCAAAATTTCTCATATTTCTTTATCAGTTCTAACCTTGAAACTATCGTATGTTAAGAAATTATTAGTCAGACTTTATTTAATTCATGTGGAATATTATTGTATGATAATTGTAGATGTTTTCCACCAGTTTGTGACTGTATTGGTGCTTGTCCCTGAAAATAAATTCTAACCCTAGCTCTTGAATGCAAAAAAACTAGAATCTTGTAATAGTGCTTAAATATCGAAATTTTGCTTGAATTTATCAGTGTTGGGGACTCCCATGTTGCTAGTTGTATTGAAACTCAGTCAGACTGTAGTCAGTTCAGTTTCAGACTGTAGTCTCAGTTGTTAGAGTATACAGTGTTAGCCAGAAATGTCAGCTGATTAGTTTGACTACAGAAATTCCTGAGGTGTTAGCAGTGCCTCGCAGTTATCAGAAATAGTCCCAGTATCAGTTTTAGTGGTTCTTTAGGCCATCATGACACTTTTAGATAAGAATCTCTGACCAGCCTTAGGACCCCAACTTCAGAATTACAGTTTATTCTTTAGACGATTACGACACTTCCGCATAAGCAGCTCTGACCAGTTTTAGCATCCAGTTACAGAATCCGGTCCGATAAGACTCTCAGGGTGCTTCCAGATAGGTATTCCTGACTATTCTTGGGTCTTAGTTTCGAGCTATCAGCTTAGTATACAGTCTAGGACTATCCAGTGGGAGTAGGACTTAGCACCGAGCGGACCGGGGTTCCAGTGCACCTAGGTTCCCAGAACTACGTTGCCACCGTAGGTTATTTTTATTTGCCTCATAGACCCAGACTTATGATCACTTAGTTCATGCCTTTATACTCTAGCAATATATTAGTTCATACTGATGGGGTGTATATATCGGACTCCACGTCTAGCTTACGTGGTTACATATCGGTTATAGACTCTCCCACTGGTCAGCTCAGTTCAGTCTCAGATTAGTCAGTTAGATCAGTTCAGTACAGTATTTAAGACTAGTGCCTCAGATTTAGGGCATGTCCTTGACCATCAGACAGGGTCTTTTAGACCATCTCAGTTATTACAGTTATACAATTCAGCAGCTTCAATAGGTCATGCATTTCTTTTCAATTCAGCATTTTTATTCCTTGTGTATAGTTTCTCTCACTTACTCAGTGCATTCAAAGTACTGATGCATACCTTTTATGCTGTATCATTTTATGATTCAGCTGCAGGTTCTCAGACACAGCACCGTTAGTCAACCTCTCTCAGAATTTTCCAGAGGCATCAGTGGTGAGTCCTCATATTTTGAGGACGAAGATTATTTCTTTTAGTTCTGTTCTTTTATTTAGACTTGGAGTTAGCTGGGGACTTATCCCAGCAACTCATCAGTTGTAGTTGGTTTTCAGACTTGTAGTTTTTGTTTGGATGTTTTAAATGTCATGATTCAACTTTATCTTTCATTAATGTTTCATATCACTATTCTAAAAGCTTCCTCTATATATGTATGGTTACTTAGAATGCCGATGTATGATTGTCATGACCTGAGTTTACACCCTAGCTGTAACACGAGACAAGAAACCCTAAAAGGCTCCAAGTCGACCCATGGCATACTCATAACATAACACTTAACAATATCAACAACTAATAGAAACATAACTGAGCGGAAGCTAACTGTAAGGAGTCATATGTAAAACATAGAGACATAGTCTAACAAAACTTTAATACATAGGTTGAATCTGACTACACATATCTGAAAGCCTCTACTAAGCTAATGAGTTGCTGGGACAGGTCTCAAGCTAACTCCTAAAGTCTGAAAACTGAAATATAACTGAAATAAGAATACAGACCTTGTTCTTGAGAGATGAGGACTCACCACAATCTGCTGAGATGGAAGAAAGAGTGTGTCTACCTGCGAGGCTGAGTCAGGATACCTGAATCTATATTATGAAACGATATAGCACATAAAGTATGCAGCCAATACTTGGAATGTACTGAGCATGCGGGAAACATAAGTAATCTAAACATGCAAGTACACAAGAAGGAAGTAAACTAGATACATCGACATGCAACTACACTGGAATAAAACAACCCTATCTGAGATACATATATATGCCATTAAGCTTTTATTTGAAAACATTTACCGAAGTATAATCAAAATGATACATAAGGGTCATGTGATGTACATTTATTGAGAACTAAAGTCGTAATTGATATCATACACTGTACTGACTATCTACTGATAATTGAGATTGCATTACGCTATATCTGTTTAAAACTGAAGTATGAACTATATAGAACTGAGCCAAATTGATAACATAAACTAAGGGAGTCATTCTCTGCTATGGATAGTCCCAAGTGATCTAAGGGAGTCATTCTCTGCTATCGAGAGTCCCGACTGAACTAAGGAAAAAGTTCTCAGCTATGGAAAGTACCTGACTGACTAAGGAAAACATTCTCGGCTATGGAGAGTCCCTAACTGACTAAGATAAATATTCTCGGCTATGGAGAGTCCCTGACTGACCAAGGAAAACATTCTCGGCTATGGAGAGTCTCTGACTGACCAAGGAAAATATTCTCGGCTATAGAGAGTCCTTGGCTGACTAGAACATCGGGAGTACTGATCTGATGTTATTCATCTGATCTATGCTACCACAGCTAATAAGAAACATGAGAATCTATTGATTTCATCATGTGACATTCATTTAGAAAGGATTAAGGCTACTTTCTACTAACAACAAGCCCAAAAGTCTGAAAGATCTTTCTCATGCTTTATCATCATAATTCATATCGTCATGGTACCAAATCATCATTTAATCCACACCTTTTACATTTACAAACATCTATAGATTCATATCATACTTTACACACCTCCACAACATTCAAGTTCCGAGTTCATAACATACGACGTATAACATAGAGTCATGTAGGATTTCACACTTTAGCATGTATACATTGATTCATATATTCTAATTTACGGAAAAACCCATTTACTCAACTCATACCTTAAACATGTACAACGAGATCATGGTAGAACCATAAATTTATTTTGTGGAACCCATTTTGAAATTTACTCCAATTCATAAAGAAGATACGCTAATTATACCGTTATCATAGGTTCACCTCATACCCAAAACATTTACATAAAAAATATACTGAAACATATACATACTTCCCATTGGTCAAGCCCATAAGTTCTAATCCCATCTCAACATATCTATCAAATCATATATTCTAGGTTTTAAGAGAATTCTTACAATGTTCACATATTTTAGACATGGGTACAAGTTCTTGGTATGATCGAGTGAACAATAATAAGATCCCAATCCAAGTTTTAGGCTATCTCATGAAGAAAATTCGATAATCATACATTTTCACCATTAATCACATAATTCTAGATATTAAAATAATTCCATAAGCATAATTAACTTTTAATCCTAATGAATCTTAAAATTCATAGAAGACATAGAAGAAATCATCCACAACTCGAAATCCTAGGTCATGCTTTTCTAGAATAATGGAATCGAGTTTTTGATAAAATATTTTGGGGAACAAGGATGGAAGGATATCCTTATTGAAAAACCCACATACCTGGTTAAGAGAAATCCCACTCGAACTTGCACCTTGAAGCCTTTAAGAAAACCTTAGTTGAATCCTTAATCTTGAGAGGGAAGGAAGAAGAGTTGAGGGAATGAGAGGTTAGACTAGAAAAACCCCTTAAAACATCCCTTAAAAGACCAAAATGACACCATTTCAAAACTGGAAGAGTAGGATTTTACCAAAATACCTCTGGGAAAAACTTAAAAATTTGCCAGATCTAAAGATCAAGACCCTTACCACGAGTCCTTGGTCCTCACCACGACTCGTCGTGATCATCCATTGCTTCTAGGCCCTGCTTCACAGTCCCTGCTTCCTGAACCAATGACCAACAGGAAGAGTCGTTACTTCATCCAATGACTCGTTACCACCTCCTGTTGACTCCACTGGTTCCTCAACCTGCAATCCTTCTAACGACTGACATGATGGGTCATTTCTAGCTTCAACGATCCGTTGTAACCATCCATCGTCACTGACCTGGAACCCTGCACTCCAAAAAACGACTCCTCATGATGACCCATTACGGCAATCAACGAGTCGTCACATGACTCGTCCCCTTTGAGAAGTCCAACCTGCAAGCTTACCATGATTGCATCCAACAGGTTGTTGTCTCACACAACGACTCGTACCTCCTCTTGTAGCATCAAAACACCTGACACCAGATCTGAATCCCTTCTAACAACTCGTTAGAGAAACCAACGACTCGTTAGATGAGTCGTTCTGAGGCACAAATTGTAGATTTTTCTGCTGAACACACTCCAAATCCTGATTTTAATTTTGGAAACTTTTGAGGTGTTACAATATCTCCCCCTTGGGAACATTCATCCTCGAATGTTGGGTAAACTACTAAAAAGATAGGGACGAAACTGAAATCCCAAAACTGATCAACTACAGCTGAAAACAATGGAGTATTTGACTCTGGCTGATCTTACATATCTGAACTGAACATCCAAATCATACATGCTGCTAGGGCATAAGAGGGACTGAAAGACATGAAACTAACATGGAACTAGATAGAACTCTAAGAAGGATTCTTTCCCTCTAACCGGCACTGAGCTGATACGGACAGAACCTTCGTTCTCAAATCACTTTCTATTACGGGGTTAGAATTCATGATATCTGGTCTAACTGGAAGTAAAGGTCTCATGAGCATGAATCATTCATAACATCTATAATTGAGCACACACATGAGTCAACCTTATTCTACTTAGCTACTAAAGCAACTTCTAAAGACTGAGTTCGAACTGATCATACTGGAAGACATGAGTTAACACACATAGCGGATTCATAACATAATGATGAACCTTAAGGATTTGTAGAGCAAGACTGGCATCGCTGTGTGAAGCGGTTATCTAGAAATCCTAGGAATCTAAACATAGGGATGGGTATAGCTTAGCTTCAACTTAAGGACAAGGTAAGTTATCTGAACCTGAAGGGATCGACACACCGTAACTACTGGGGCTGGAACTCCCCTGTTAGCATTCTCAAGATTCGACTTGCCGCACATACTTACCATCTCCCCCTTAGCTTAAAGCCTTCATTCTAAGGCTCCTGAATCTTTCTTAAGGTCGGGGATAAATCACTAACTCCTTGCTTCTCTTTCACCTCTAACCTTCACCTCAAGCCTTACACTCACAAGTATTCACATCACACATCGGTAATCTCTTCTCAACAATCATCACATAGCTTCTTATCCAATACTGGGTTCTGGGGATGCAAAGAGCAACACAAAATTCACAATATACCTGTGGCCACTACTGGCGTCTTGCCCTTATCCTGATGTGCTGCTACGGCATAGGAGCGATTTTGACGTTGCCCGCCAACCCGGGCTAGATGATGCACCCTATTGAAATGGACGAGCTATTGGAGCTACTGAAGAGGTGGCCGAGGATCTACTCTCGCCTCGCTTAGCTGCTACACAATCTCGATGCTTATGGCCCAACTTTCCACACAAAAACAAACATCTGAGCTGACCATGCATTCTCCCAAATGGTGCTTCCCACAGCTGGTACGCAACGGATACGTAATCTCCCTTACCCTAGGTTTGTATAGAGCACTAATTGTCGAAAGTGTTGAGGCTGATGATTTCTGCTGGGAAAGTGAGCGGTGTCCACCACTCGTCCTCTACGGAAAAAACTCCAGATCTCCTTTCCTGGCCCTCCTGGCCTCTTTCTCTTGTTCCTTCACCTGTTCCGCATTCATTTGTTGAGCGAATATCACCAAACGTGGAAAATCTATATCTCTGTGCAACATGGCAGTCCTGCACTCTTTAACCAAGGAGTCTAACACTTCATTCACGAACCTGCTTACCCAGGCCCTTTGGTCAGCTACCATCTCCGATGCATACTTGGATAATCGGGTAAACTCCAATGCATACTCCTGGATAGTCATGTTGTTCTGTCTCAAGTTGATGAATTCTGCAGCCTTTGCCTCAACTCCCTAGGGAAAAACCAGTCCAGGAACGCAGTCATAAATTCATCCCAACCTACGGGGCCTGCTCCAATTCCCCGACTGTCTCTCCACTAGCAAAACCATATATACGTGACTCCTTTCAGCTGGTAGGAGGCTAAGTCTGTGCTCTCAGTTCCCGTCCCTCACATGATTTGGGCAATTTTCTGGATCTCTTCCAAGAACTCATACGAGTCCTCATCCACCTTTGACCCTAAGAACTTGGGTGGGTTCATTCGGAGAAAGTCTCTTACCCTTGCCGCTACCACATTCCTATTCTGGGGAACATGAGCCATCACTTGCTGATTAATCTGGTCGGTCATGGCCTGCGCCAATATATTAAGGGTTTCCCGGAACTCGACATAAGTAACATGATCGTCCATCAGGTTCGCCGGGGCTAGTGGTGCCTGCTGGCGGCCATTACCATTCATTCTTCCATTCGCTCTTCTGGGAGGCATTATCTGCGAGCGCATAAAGCACGAGTAGAACTTCATACTATACGCACGATAAGGATCATGAAGAAAAGAAACATTCCTAAAACGTCTTGTAGCCTCTTCATCATAAGTGTGGCGCACTTCACACCCATGAAGAAGACTTTACTTAACGTGACTTTCAGACACCCTAGGACACTCTAAACCTTTGCTCTGATACCAAGTTTGTCACGATCCGAGTTTACACCCTATCCATAACACGGGACAAGGAACCCCGAAAGGCTTCAAGTCGACAAATGGCATACTAATAGCATAACACTTAACAATGTAAACAACTAATAGAAACATAACTGGGCGGAAGCTAACTGTAAGGAGTCATATGTAAAACATAGAGACATAGTCTAACAAAACTTTAAACATAGTCTAACAAAACTTTAATACATAGACTGGATCTGACTACACATGTCTGAAAGCCTCTACTAAACTAATGAGTTGCTGGGACAGGTCTCAAGCTGACTCCTAAAGTCTGAAAACTGAAATATAACTGAAATAAGAATATAGACTCGTTCTTGAGAGATGAGGACTCACCACAATCTGCTGAGATGGAAGAAAGAGTGTGTCTACCTGCAGGACTGAGTTTGGATACCTGAATCTATATTATGAAATGATATATCACATAAAGTATGCGGTTAGTACTTGGAATGTACTGAGCATGTGGGAAATGTAAGTAATCTAAACATGCAAGTATACAAGAAGGAAGTAAACTAAATACATCGACATGCAACTACACTGGAATACAACAACCCTATCTGAGATACATATACATACCATTAAGCTTTTATTTGAAAACATTTTACCTAAGTATAATCAAAATGATACATAAGGGTCATGTGATTTCCATTTATTGAGAACTGAAGTCGTAACTGATATCATACACTATACTGACTATCTACTGATAACTGAGATTGCATTATGCTATATTTGTTTTAAACTGAAGTCTAAACTATACAGAACTGAGCCAAACTGATAACATAAACTAAGGGAGTCATTCTCTGCTATGGAGAGTCCCAACTGAACTAGGGGAAACATTGTCAGCTATGGAGAGTCCCGACTGAACTAAGGGAGTCATTCTCTGCTATGGAGAGTCCCGACTGAACTAAGGGAAACATTCTTGGTTATGGAGAGTCCCTGACTGACTAAGGGAAACACTCTCGGCTATGGAGAGTCCCTGACTGACCAAGAGAAACATTCTCGGCTATGGAGAGTCCCTGACTGACAAAAGGAAACATTCTCGGCTATGGAGAGTCCCTGGCTGACTAGAACATGGGGAGTACTGATATGACATTATTCATCTGATCTATGCTACTACAGCTAATAAAAAACATGAGCATCTATTGATTTCATCATACGACATTCATTTAGAAAGGATTAAGGCTACTTTCTACTAACAACAAGCCCAAAAATCTGAATGATCTTTCTCATGCTTTATCATCATAATTCATATCGTCATGGTACCAAATCATCATTTAATCCACACCTTTTACATTTACAAACATCTATAGATTCATATCATACTTTACACACCTCCACAACATTCAAGTTCCGAGTTCATAACATACGGCGTATAGCATAGTCTCATGTAGGATCCATAGGTCCAATTCACACTTTAGCATGTATACATTGATTCATATATTCTAATTTACGGAAAAACTCATATACTCAACTCATACCTTAAACATGTACAACGAGATCATGGTAGAAACATATATTTATTTCATGGAACCCATTTCGAAATTTACTCCAATTCAAAGAAGATACACTAATTATACCGTCATCATAGGTTCACCTCATACCCAAAACATTTACATCAAAAACATAATGAAACATATACATACTTCCCATTGATCAAGACCCATAAGTTCTAATCCCATCTCAACATATCTATCAAATCATATATTCTAGGTTTTAAGAAAATTCTTACGATGTTCACATATTTTAGACATGGGTACAAGTTCTTGGTATGATCGAGTGAACAATAATAAGATTCAAATCCAAGTTTTAGGTTATCTCGTGAAGGAAATTCAATAATCATGCATTTTCACCATTAAGCACATAATTCAAGATATTAAAATAATTCCATAATGGGTCTTAAAATAAATAGAAGACATTGAAGATATTATCCACAAATCGAAATCCTAGGTCATGCTTTTCTAGAATAATGGAATCAGGTTTTTGATAAAATATTTTGGGGCACAAGGATGGAAGGATATCCTTGTTGAAAAACCCACATACCTGGTTAAGAGAAATCCCACTCGAACATGCACCTTGAAGCCTTGAAGAGAACCTTAGTTGAATCCTTGATCTTGAGAGGGGAAGAAAGAAGAGTTGAGGGAATGAGTGGTTAGGCTAGAGAAACCCTAAAAACGTCCCTTAAAAGCCCAAAAAGATGCCACTTAAAAACTGGAAGCATCATACTTTACCAAAATACCCCTGGAAAAAACTTAAAAATTTTCCCGATCTGAGACCACGACCCTCACCACGAGTTGTTGGTCCTCACCACAACTCATGGTGACCATCCGTTGCTTCTGGGGCCTACTTCACAGTCCCTGCTTCCTCAACCAATGACCAATAGGACGAATTGTTACTTCATCCAACGACTCGTCACCACCTCCCGTTGACTCCATTGGTTCCTCAACCTGCAATCCTTCCAACGAACGACATGACGGGTTGGTTCTAGCTTCAATAGTCCATTGTAACCATCCGTCTTCATTGACCTGGAACCCTGCACTCCAACTAACGACTCCTCATGAAAACCCATTATGACAGCCAAGGAGCCATCACATGACTCGTCCCCTTCGAGAAGTCCAACTTGCAAGCTTACCATAATTGCATCCAATGGGTCGTTTTCTCACACAATGACTCGTACCTCTTCTTGTGGCTTCAAAACACCTGGCACCAGATCCTGAATCCCTTCCAATGACTGCCTATAACAACATGTTAGAGCGACCAATGACTCATTAGACGAGTCATTCTGAGGTACAAATTGCAGATTTTTCTGCTGAACACACTCCAAATCCTAATTTTAATCTTGGGGACTTTTAGGGTGTTACAATGATAGACCAGGGGTTGACTTGAAATTACTTGTGACTCTAAGTACCGTTTCCCGTCCACCGTGTAGACTCGGGGCATGACAAACTTGGTATCAAAGAACTGGGTTTAGAGTATCCTCAGATATCTAAAAGACGCATCGAGTAGAGTCCCTTTCATGGGTGTGAAGCTTGCCACACTTATGATGGGGAGTCTACGAGATGTTATTAGGAAAATTACCTTTTATTTATACTCTTTATCATGCATTGGAATTCAATTCCAGAATCGTTCCCTTAACTCATGCTCTATTTCGTTTCAGTGAATTATGCCTCCGCGATGAAGTAACGGAAGAAGGGTCAGTAACGCTCACCGACCTACCCCACCAACTCCAGTAGCCCTTCAGGATGACTTAGTGTCCACCGTAGAGTTTAGGGAGGCTATCCAGCTTCTCGCTCAGATAGTTACCAACCAAGTGAACCAATAGGTGGTTCCAATCAACAATCATGGGTCCACAGCAGCTGCCCGTGTGCGGGACTTCACTCGGATGAACCCTCCAGATTTCCACAGATCTAAGGTGGGAGAGGACCCATAGGAGTTTGTGGATGAGGTTAGAAAGATCTCCCAGATTATGGGTGTCATCTCCTCAGAGAGTGCCAACTTGGGTGCATACCAACTAAAAGGGGTAGCCCAGATCTGGTACGAGTAATGGAAGGAGGGGAGGCCAGTGGGAGCAGGACCGGTGGAATGACAGGAGTTCACTACGGCCTTCCTGGACAGATTCTTCCCTCAAGAGCTCAGATAGGCCAAGGTGGCAAAATTCGTGAACCTGAAGTAGGGCAATAGAACAGTAGAAGAATATGCATTGGAGTTCACCAGGTTGTCTAAGTATGCTCTAGAGATTGTAGCCGAGCCAAGGGCTCGCATGCTGAAGTTTGTGAATGGAGTTTCAAATCTGGTCCTTAATAAATGCAGGAAAACAATGCTTATCAAGGACATCGATCTCTCTAGCCTCATAGTTCATGCCCAATAAATTGATGTAGAAAAATTGAAAGATTTGGAGCGGGAGAACAAACGGGCAAGAACCGACTAGTCAGCATATGGCCATCAAAGATCTAGCAGTAGTAGTCGCCCACAGCAGCAGCAATAGAGGGCTCTAGCACCTAATTCAGCCAATGCCCCTACTT
This sequence comes from Datura wrightii, assembly GCA_035772735.1. NCBI lineage: Eukaryota > Viridiplantae > Streptophyta > Magnoliopsida > Solanales > Solanaceae > Datura > Datura wrightii. The sequence goes on from JASDFA010000003.1 coordinate 101,312,494, forward strand.
TTCGGTTCCGCAAGGATCGGAGAGGTGGAGCATCTGGCTCTCAGTCCTAGAGCTACATCGCCAACAATCGCTACCTAGCTTGCCCTAAGTGTGGCAAGAACTATCTAGTAGAGTGTCTTTAGGGTCGTGAGGGCTATTTTGGTTGTGGACAGCTTAGTCATCGGCTTAAGGAATGCCCATCAGCAGGACGGGGAGGTCACAATCCACTATTTCAGCAGCTCCAACAGGCCGACCAACTCAGCAAGCCAACACTTAGGTACGGATGGCGGTCAGCTCCAAAACTGTTTTTATGCATTGTCTTCTCGTCAGGATCAAGAGAGCTCACCTGACGTGGTCACGAGTATGTTACGCCTTTTTCATCTAGACTTGTATGCCCTACTATATCCAGGAGCCACACTTTCATTCATGGCTCCCTATATAGCAGTCCAGTTCGATATCAGTCCGGAGGTCCTCTCAGAACCATTCTTAGTCTGCCCCCCAGTTGGCGAGTCAGTTAGAGCCAACCGGGTGTATAGAAATTGCCCAGTCTTAATCCTCAACAAAGTCATTCCAGATGACCTTGTAGAGTTAGATATGGTTGACTTCAGCCTTATTCTTGGCATGGATTGGTTACACTCTGGTTATGCCACAATCGACTGTAGAACTAGGGTCGTCAAATTTCAATTCACTAATGAGCCAGCTTTGGGATGGATGGGCAGTAATTCAGCGCCTAAGGATCAGTTTATTTCCTACCTTAAGGCCAGAAAGCTCATTTCCAAAGGGTACATTTATCATTTAGTTCGGGTCAACAGGGGCGGAGCTACTCTTGGGGGAGGATGGTTAGTCGAACACCCTTCGTTGGAAAATTACACCACATATATAGGTTCTATATTTGTATATATGATATTTTAAATGCCCTTAGACACAATTGATGTTTGTAGCTCAGTGGCAAGAGTGTGCAGAAGGCTGCAGGAGGTCCCATGTTCAATTCCTTGCATCAACACCCTTTAGTTATTATTTTGTGATCTGAAATCAAAATACAAGTAAAAAATGTAGGTTTTGCATAAGTGGGAGTTGTAGCTTGGTGGTAAGAATATTCTCTACCTTGTAGTACGCCCAAGTTCAAACCTTTGCGTCCACGTTTATTTATTATATTATTTTATGGCCTACCTATTTTGCTTTTGTTCCTATTATGATTAGGTGTAGGATAGATTATTTTTACTTTTTTTTCCGCATCTGGTCATCAAAAAAATATTACTTACTATTTAAAGTTTGATGAGTCGAAAAAAAAATTACTTACTATTTAAAGTCTGAATATCTTTCATGAAATTTCTGGCTACGCCACTGCGAGTAGAGGATTCTATCTCTCGGACCCCAACTATCCAGTCAGTCTTAGTTGTCAGCGAGTTCCCTGATTTGTTTCCCGAAGATCTTCCCGGAGTTCCTCGTTAGCGGGAAATAGACTTCGATATAGACCTTCTCCCAGATACTCAGCCCATCTCCATCCTTTCTTACAAAATGGCTCCAGCTGAGCTTAAGGAGTTTAAGGAGTAGCTAAAAGACCTTATTGATAAAGGTTTTATTAGACCTAGCATCTCTCCCTGGGGTGCTCCAGTACTATTCGTGTGAAAGAAATACGGTCCCCTCAGAATGTGCATCGATTACCGTCAATTGAACAAAGTCACAGTCAAGATAGGTGTCCTCCTACCCAGGATTGATGACTTGTTCGATCAGCTTCAGGGAGCAAATTGTTTCTCCAAAATAGATCTCAGGTCGGGGTATCATCAGCTAAGAGTTAGAGAATGTGACATACTGAAAACAGCTTTCAGAACTCAGTATGGTCACTACGAGTTTATGGTTATGTCCTTCGGACTAACTAATGCCCCCCCTAACTTTCATGGACCTAATGAACAGATCTTAAAGTAGTATCGGGATATGTTCGTCATTGTGTTTATTGAAAACATTCTGGTATACTCCAAGAATGAGGAAGAACATGCTAACTACCTGAGAATAATGCTTCAGATGCTCAGAGACCGCCAGTTGTTCTCTGAGTTCAGCAAATGCGAATTTTGGTTGAAGTCTGTGACTTTCCTCGGTCACGTGGTCTCGAGTGAGGGTGTTCAGGTAGATTCTCAAAAGATAGCAGCGGTAAAAGACTGGCCAGACCTACCTCCCCAACCGAAATAAGAAGTTTCTTGGGTCTAGTCGGTTACTACCGATGCTTTGTGGAAGGCTTTTCTTCTATAGCATCCCCTCTGACTAGGTTGACTCAGAAAAAGGTGAACTTTTAGTGGTCAAATGCGTGTGAGAAGAGTTTCCAGGATTTAAAAACTCGACTCACTACCGCTCTAGTTTTGACCCTACCGGAAGATAAGATGGGTTAGTAGTGTATTGTGACGCTTCTAGAGTTGGACTTGGTTGCGTTCTGATGCAGCGGGGCAAGGTGATAGCCTACACCTCTAGACAGCTCAAGGTTCACAAAAAGAATTACCCGACTCATGATCTGGAGTTGGCAGTAGTGGTGTTTGCATTAAAAATATGGAGGCACTACCTTTACGGGGGTCACGTGGATGTTTTCACCGATCACAAGAGCCTTTAGTATGTGTTCAGTCAGAAAGACCTAAATCTTTGTCAAAGAAATTGGTTAGAGCTATTAAAGGACTGTGAAATGAGCGTGCTTTATCACCCGGGCAAAGCCAATGTGGTGGCTGATGCCCTAAGAAGAGTGTCTATGGGGAGCTTGGCTCATGTTGAGGAAGGCAAAAAGGAGCTGGCAAAGGATATCCACAGGTTAGCTCGTTTGGGAGTTCAGTTGGTTGATACTGCTGAGGGTGGAGTAGTTGTGTAGAGTGGTTAAAATTCCTTGATGGTAATTGAGGTTAAGTCAAGGCAAGATGAAGATCCCGTACTACTGAAATTGGAGGAAGCGGTTCGGAGAAAAGAAGTGGAGGCTTTCTCCCAAGGGGAAATGGTGTACTCTATTACCAGGGTAGATTGTGCATACCGGATGTGGGTGATTTGAGAAAGCAGATACTGGCTGAAGCACACAGTTTGAGGTATTCCATCCACCCTAGTGCTACTGAGATGTACCATGATTTAAAAGATATTTACTAGTGGAATGGCATGAAGAGAAATATCGCTGAATTTGTAGCTAAGTGCGCGAACTGCCAGCAAATCAAAGTAGAACACCAGAGACTGGGAGGTATGACTCAGGATATTAGCATACCCACATGGAAGTTGGAATAAGTAAATATGGACTTTATTACAAGTCTACCTCGGACTCGTTGACAGCATGATTCCATCTGGGTAATAGTAGACTGGATGACTAAGTCAGCACACTTCCTCCCAGTTAAAACTATAGATTCAGCTGAGGACTATGCTAGGCTTTATATCCGTGAGCTAGTCAGACTTCATAGGGCGCCCTTATCCATTATCTTAGATAGAGGTACCCAGTTCACCTCTCACTTCTAGAAGTCCTTTCAGAAGGGACTTGGTACCCAGGTCAAGCTCAGCATAGCTTTTCACCCACAGACAGATGGACAAGATGAGCGGACTATTCAGACCCTAGAAGATATGTTAAGAGTGTGTGCGATCGATTTCAAGGGCAGTTGGGATGATCACTTGCCTCTCTTTGAGTTTGCATACAACAACAACTACCACTCCAGTATTCAGATGGCCCCGTTTGAGGCATTGTATTGTAGGAGGTGCAGATCTCCTATCGGGTGGTTTGATGTTGGTGAAGCTACTTTAATCGGGCCAGACTCGGTTCACGAGGCTATGTAGAAAATACAGCTCATCAGAGGAAGATTGAAAACAGCTCAGAGCCGTCAAAAATCTTATGTCAATGTGAGGAGAAGAGAATTAGAGTTTGCAGTGCATGACTGGGTTTATTTGAAAATTTCACCCATGAAGGGAGTGATGAGATTTGGAAAGAAAGAATAGCTCAGTCCGAGATATGTGGGACCTTACAGAATTCTAAGGCGAATTGGCAAGGTAGCCTATGAGCTGGAATTACCTTAAGAGTTGGCATCTGTGCACCCAGTCTTCCATGTGTCACTATTGAAGAAGTGCAGCAGTGATCCAACTTCAGTTGTGCCCCTAGAAAGTGTGGCAGTGAAAGATAGTCTCTCTTACAAAGAGGTTCTAGTTCAAATCCTTGACCGTCAAGTTCGTAAGTTAAGGAACAAGGAGGTAGCTTCAGTCAAAGTCTTGTGGAGAAATCAGCAGGTTGAGGGAGCTACGTGGGAAGCTGAAGCAGATATAATGGCTAGATACCCACATTTGTTCTCTTCCAGCCTAGCTCCAGTTTAAGGTATCAATTTCCCCCCTCAATCTCTTTTCAGTTCATGTGTTCCAGTTTCTTTCATGTAAATGAATATGAGTATGATTAGTGAATTCAGTTTAGACTTGTGGTTCGGTTTGGAGGTAGTCATTCTGTTAGTTTTCAGCTTTCATGATCAGTATTTAAGTATAATAATTGTAGTTCTCTGTTTTCCTGTGTGTTTCCCAACATTCGAGGATGAATGTTCCCAAAAGGGAGATATAGTAATGCCCTGAAAATCTTGAGACCATACCCAGGAGTTGAAATAGAGAAAATAGGATTTTCTGTACCAGATCACAAAACGAGTCATCCTGTGTCCCTGGGGTAGGCCACGAGTCGTGAAGTGACTCGTGGGGAAAGGTCGGGACTTGGTTGAAAATTTAGGAAAAGTTTGAGTGACCACGAATGTGATCACGAGTCGTGGTCAACACCATGAGCCGTTAGGTTAGTCGTGGTCACGGGTTAACTGAAAGTTGGAAAAGTAAGGCAGTGTACTCAACGGGTCCTCACCACGAGTCGTGGTGTCGCCCGTGGTGACTCCAGGAGATTTTTAATAGTGAGGTCGACCAGAGGTGACCAAGAGTCATTAGGTCGCCTGACGACTCATGAGGTTAGTCGTTTTCAAGCTATTGAATCTGAGGAAAAACTGCCAGTGCACATCACAACTGGACCCCACGAGTCGTCCCTTACCTCACGACTCATGGAGTGCCTCGTGATGACTAGCAGGGGGAATGTGGCAGTGCACTCGACGACTGGGACCACAAGTTGTGGTCATTGGGCACGACCCGTTATGTCTCTCATGGGCATTGGCAGTCAGTTTTTCATGTGAATTTTCTAGGGTATTTCAGTAATTTCCAAACCTCCTAGACCCTAAACTACGTCGTTTTGAGTTATTTTAAGGGAATTTAGAGGGGCTAAACAATTTTTCCCTCATTCCAACTCATACTTTCAGAAACATCTACGCAAGTTCTCTCTCAAGGTTCTCAAGCAAGGTCTAGGGTTCCTCATCCATTGTAACAATTCAAGCTTCCTTCTCCGGGGCAAAATTTTAGCCAAGTATGTGGGAATTCAACAAGGGAATAGTTCTTTCCTTGTGTCCCCTAAAATTTCTCCTATTTCTTTATTAGTTCTAGCCTTAAAACTATCACATGTTAAGAAATTATTAGTCAGACTTCGTTTGATTCATGTGGAATATTATTGCATGATAATTGTAGATGTTTTCCACCAATTTGTGACTGTATTGGTGCTTGTCCCTAAAAAATAAATTCTAGCCCTAGCTCTTGAATGCAGAAAAACTAGAATTTTGCAATAGTGCTTAAATATCAAAATTTTACTTGAATTTATCAGTGTTGGGGACTCCCATGTTGTTAGTTGTATTGAAACTCATTCAGATTGTAGTCAGTTCAGTTTTAGTAAAAATGTTAGAATATCCAGTGTTAGCCAGAAATGCCAGCTGATCAGTTTGACTACAGAAATTTCTAAGGTGTCAGCAGTGCCTCCCAATTATCAGAAATAGGCCCAGTATCAATTTTAGTGGTTCTTTAGACGGTCATGACACTTTCAGATAATAAGATCTGACCAACCTTAGGACCCCAACTTCATAATTAGAGTTTATTCTTTAGATGGTTATGACGCTTTCAGATAAGGAGCTCTGACCAGTCTTAGAACCCAGTTACAAAATCCTGTCCGATAAGACTCTCAGAGTGCTTCCATATAGGTATTCCTGACTAGTCTTGGGCCTCAGTTTCAAGCTATCAGCTTAGTCTATAGTCTAGGACTATCCAGTGGGAGTAGGACTTAGTACCGACTGGACCGGGTTTCCTGCGCATGCAGGTTCCCAGAACTACGTTGCAACCGTAGGTTATTTTTATTGGCCTCATGGTCCCAGACTTGTGATCACCCAATTCATGCCTTTATACCTTGGCAAGATATATTGGGTCCTACCGATGGGGTGTATACATCGGACTCCACGTCTAGCTCACATGGTTACATGTCGGTTATAGACTCTCCCACTAGTAAGCTCAGTTCAGTCTCACATTAATCAGTTCAGTAAAGTATTTCAGACTAGTGCCTCAGATTTAGGGCATGTCCTTGACCATCAGACAGGGTCTTTCAGACCATCTCAGTTATTCAGTTCAGCAGCTTCAGTTGGTCATTGCATGTCTTTTCAATTCAACATTTTTATTCCTTATGTATGGTTTCTCTCACTTACTCAGTACATTCAAAGTACTGACGCATACCTTTTATGTTGTATCATTTGATGATACAGCTGCAGGTTCTCAGGCACAACACCATTAGTCGACCTCTCTCAGACTTTCCTAGCCACATCAGTGGTGAGTCCTCATATTTCAAGGACGAAGATTATTTATTTTAGTTCTGTTCTTTTATTTGGACATGGAATTAGCTGGGGGCTTGTCCCAGCAACTCATCAATTATAGTTGGCTTTCAAACACAGAATTGCTTTTCAGACTTCTAGTTTTTGTTTGGATGTTTTAAACATTATGATTCAGTTTTATCTTTCATTAATGTTTCATATCACTATTCTAAAAGCTTCCACTATATATATATTTGGTTACTCAGAATGCTGGTGTATGATAGACCAGGGGTTGACTTGGGGTTACTTGTGACTCCAAGTACCGTGTCCCGTCTAGGGTGTAAACTCGAGACGTGATAGTTTGTCTAACTCTTCACACTCCAATTGTTGCAAGAATCTCACTCAATTGAAATATGCTATTTTCTCTCTTTTTCAGTGTGTTCATTCTTCTGAGAAGTTGCACTTTTATATATACACAATTCTCCAAAGAGTTCTTCTTCCTTCCAATCTCTTTTACGACAAAACCTTTGCACGCCTTAGAGTTCCACTCCATGTAGGAGTATTCTTTTAAGTTAATCTCTTGCATTTGTATGTGTTTCAATCAAACTCCAACTCTCCTATTTCAACCATGTGTTAATAATGCTGAGTTTGTTTGATATGACTTATCAACTCCTAAATTCACGCTCCTTTATTTCTTGACATTTTTCATCTCCTTCAACATTATATTCGTCACTTCATTGGAACAGCTTTACTCACCCATTTCATCAACATGTTGTCATTCATCAAAACTTCATAGGACCCAACAAATTCTCCCCTTTTTGATGATGACAAACAAAATGTCATTTGTGCACTGACTTTACCTGTAGACAAAAATCACTTGATTGAAACATGTTAGTTTAATGAGTTATAAACATTGTACTACCAATCATATTTATTTTTCTTCCCCTTTTTGGCATCATCAAAAAGTTGATTCAATGAATTATAGCAAACACAATAGTCACACATTCTATTGCCACTGGGGCAATCACCAAGACAATCAGGATAATATTTATCATGACAAGGGAAGGAATTAAAAAGTGCAGCAGATAATAACCAATTTAGGCGAAAATAAGCAATTCATTCATAGAAAAAGATAGTTCTACATCACAACCAACACAATACTGAAAGCAAAAAAAACAACTAAGCCTGAGGGGAAACAACAAAACGAGGGATAAACATGAAGCATTCTAGGAGGGAGGAGCTGAGGGAAGCAATTGGGATAGGCGTCAAATAGCATCAGCATTTGTAACCCTTTTTGAGTCAAGTGTAGCTTGTAGCTCAGTGATTCTTGCATGAAGAGCTGCCTTTACTTGAGCATGAGCAGCTTGAGTTGTCTTTTCTGCCAAGGCATTACGTATCCTTTGAAAAGGGTGTCTGCTCTCCTTATAGAAGTAGGTAGATCAACATGTTTCACATCCCCAAGCACATCCTTTGTTGTCTGAAAGGTCCATAATTGAACAGGGACTGAGTAGTCCTCAAATACTTGAGACAACCAAAATGCATAGGGGAGGGCATGTCCCTTGTCGTCCTCCGTGAGTACCCACTGCATATGCTTGGTCATGAGGCTAGGTAAATAAATCTTGACCTCAGTGTCAAGAAGCTCCATTAGGGTGAGGTCAAGATAATTTTCCTCAGTCCTTCTCTCCTTTCTTGGAATGAGAATTTTATGCACCACATCAAAGTACAGTTGATAGAGGGGTGACATTTCTTTCTTTTGAACACGACGATGCTGGGCAAGAGTTGGTTGTCTTGAAAACTTTCTGCAAATATCTCTAGCAGAGGACGAATTGTACAGTGGTGGCCACTCAAGTTTTACATAGTGATCCCATCCATCACTGGGAATACCCAAGATTCTAGCCAAGTCTTCAGCTACAAGATGAATGGAGACTCCCTTAATAGTAGGGGAAAAAAAGGAACCATTGGCAGCTCCTCGAGCATAAAATTCAACAACCTCTGGCTTACCAAACTTCCTCTGTAAATTACCTTAAAGAAACAAGGATGTCCAACCTTGAGCCTCCAACTTTTCAAGTAAAACGATCATCTCTAGGCCATCAAAACCAGTCACCACCCTTCCTCTAAGAATAACACGCTTTTGAAAGTGGAGTAAATGAGAAAGTTGAGTATTAGAGAGGCCAGAGGTGTCAATCCCAGTAGACACATCATCACTAGAATCATTAGAATCTGTACCATGTAAAGAACCAGGTTGAGATACCCGTTCGATGATCGGGTTTTAACAGAGGGAGAAGGGTCCTTTGAAGCTGAAGTGGTAGAGGGTTTGGTAGAGGGTTTGGAAGAGTGTTTGGAGGGGGTTTTGGAGAGGGTTTGTATGAGGATGGAGGAGGGTTCTCTGAAGTACTCTTAGAATAAGAGGGGGGTTTGGATGACCCAAAAGAAGAGGGTTTGGTAATGGTCTTCTTGACCACCTTAGATTTTCTAGCATATTTAAGCAACACATCCTTTGAAGAGGAGGATTTCTTTTGAACAGGGGGAGTTGTAGAGGATTTTTCTTCTTTCCCTTTTGAAGAGCTTGTTTAAGATTTGCATCTTCCTGTTTTTTTCTGGTTCGAGTGAGAGGAATTTGGATTGAACTGGTAGGAGAAGGTGTTTCATGGTCAGGTTTATCATCAGGGATAAGGACAGGGGTTCCAAACTTCTTTCTTAACCGAGTTCGAACCCTTTAAGGAATCAAATATGCAATTGGGATTGCTTCATTTGGAGCAGTTTGAAGGGGAAAAATGTCGCAGACTTTTTGTAAATAACCAGACGGAAATGGTGGGATGGGTGAAGAAGAGGAGACTGGGTTTTAAAGGCGTTCCAAGAAGCAAGTCGAACATTTTAATAGGAATAGGAGAGGGAATATTTGGAGATGGAGCTTCAAATGAATGAACCACCAATTCATGAGATGAGGGAGTTTTTTCTGAGGAAGTGGATGAAGTGTTGCTTGAAAAAGAAGAAGCAGAAGCCATGGTGATAAGCTTTGAGAATTCAGTTGAGCAATTGTGAATAGGTTGCAGTGAATTCTTCCAAACTTACACTTTATAAAAGAAAAAGATGGGAGATGAAACGTGCAATGTGACTGCTCTTCAATGGATGGCAGTGGGAGACGTGATGGATGATGGGTGGCAGTTGCAGCTTTATGGGAGAGAGAAGGAGTAATGACGGTTATAAAGAATTATGAGGGGATGGAACAATTTGGCTTAGCTGTTTCACATTTGCAGTAAAGCATCAATTGGGAGAGAACATACCTCATGACTATGAGTTAATGCCCACAAGTTCTTTTCATTAGCAAAATCCCCACACAGTTTTAATACACAACTATGTCAAGTTAAATTTTAAACATGGAATTTGGACACACAATTAAATGTGTAAAACTAGAATGAATAACTAATTTAGCCATAAAACATAAAAATTTGCATAATCTAGCCAATCATTGAAGGAGGCCTATGCAATCTTAATCATCCCCAAGTATAACTTGTTCCTTTCAAAATGTTCCCTGCTTAAGGCTTTGGTAAATATATCAGCAATCTGCTCTTCTGTGGAACAAAACATAATTGAAATATGATCTTTCTCAACATTGTCTATAAGAAAATAATGTCGTATGTCAATATGTTTAGTTCTTTTATGTTGAACTGGATTTTTGGCAATGTTGATGGAACAAGTATTATCACACATGATTGGAACACATCTAACATCAATACCAAAATCCAATAGATGTTACTTGATCCACAGTAATTGTGCGCAACATGATCCGACCGCCACATATTCAGCTTCAGTAGTAGACAAGGCTACTGAGTTTTGCTTCTTTGTGGACCACTAGATCAGACATGGTCCAATGAAGTGTGCCATCCCTGTAGTACTTTTCCTATCAAAAAGATATCTTGCGTAATCAGCATCTGCATATCCACCAAATCAGTTGTTCCCTCCAAGTACCTCAAAATTCTCTTAACAGCCTTGAGATGTGATTCTTTGGAATTTACTTGGAATCTAGCACACAAACTAACACTGAAGATAATGTCAAGTCTACTGGCAGTGAGATATAGAAGAGCCAACCATACCTCTGTAAAGCTTTTTCTCTATAGATGGACCTGATTCGTTAAGGTCCAATTTAGTGGTAGTGGCAATAGGAGTATCAATCTCCTCAGTAGTCTCCATGTTGAATCTTTTGAGGAGCTCCTTCACATACTTCTGCTAATGGATCAGGATCCCAGAGGGAGTTTGCTTAATTTGTACTCCATGCTTAATCTGAAATGAATTGACGGTATGGAATATGAGTTAGAACTAACCCCACATTTAGCATCGGTGCACCCAGACTTCCATGTGTCACTATTGAAGAAGTGCATCGGTGATCCAGCCTTAGTGGTGCCACTGGACTACGTGGGAGTGAAAGATAGTCTCTCTTACGAAGAGGTCCCAGTTCAGATCCTTGACCAGCAGGTTCGTAAGCTGAGAAACAAAGAAGTAGCTTCAGTCAAAGTCTTACGGAGAAATGAGCAAGTAGAAGGAGCTACGTGGAAAGTCGAAGCAGATATGATGGCTAGATACCCATACTTGTTCCCTTCCAGCTCGGTTTTAGTTTAAGGTATCAATTTTCTCCCTGAAAACTCTATGCAGTTACATGTGCAATCCATGTGTCCCAGTTTCATTCATGTTAATGAATGTGTGTATGATTCATGAATTCAGTTCATTCATGTAGTTCAGTTCGAAGGTAGTCATTCCGTTAATTTTCAGCTTTCATGATCAGTATTTGAGTATAATGATTGCAATTCTCTACTTTTCTATGTGTTTTCCAACATTCAAGGATGAATGTTACCAAAGGGTAAATATTGTAATGCTCCGGAAATCCTAAGATCAGACCCGAGATTTGAAACGGAGAAAACAGAATTTTTGGCACTAGATCACAAAACGAGTCATCTTGTGACCCGTGGGGTAGGCCACGAGTCATGGAGTGATTCATGGGGAAGGGTTCGGACTTGGATGAAAAATTTGGAAATTGAGTGACCACGGGTGTGACCACGAGTCGTGTTCAACACCATGAGTCGTTATGTAAGTCGTGGTCAAGGGTTGACTGAAAGTTTGAAAATTCAGGCAGTGCACTTAACGGGTCCGCACCACGACTCATTTGGGACACCACGAGTCGTTGCATCGCCCATGGTGACCCCCAGGTGGTTTTCGGTAGTGAGGACTATGGGAGGTAACCATAAGTCATGGTCACCGGTAACGAATTGTCAAGTAGCCCGTGGTGACCCCTGAAGAGGAATTTTGGATCAGTGGCAAAGGGAGACGTCACGAGTTGTTAGGTCTCCTGATGACTCGTGAAGTTCGTCGTTGGCAAGTTGGGGAATCTTTAGAAAATTTTCAGTGCACATCACGATTGGGCACCATGAGTTGTCCCTGACCTCACGACTCGTGGAGTGCCTCGTGAGGACTGGCAGGGTCTTTTTTCCTGTGAATTTCCTAGGGGGTTTTACGTAATTTTTTAAACTCCTAGACTCTAAACTACATCATTTTGGATTTTAATCAAGGGTTTTAGAGGGGGTAACCGACGGTTTATTTCATTTCTCACATCCCCTCAAAAGTTAGAACGTAAAATTTTCTCAGAAAGACTCAGAGCAAAAGCTAGGGCAATCGAATTCTCCTCAGATTTTCAAGGGATTCTCTTAGGGATTTCTAAGCCAAGTATGTGGGAATTCAACAAGGGAATAGTTCTTCCCTTGTGTCCCCAAAATCTTCTCAATCTTCTCTATCAGTTCTAGCCCTGAACTTTTGAATGTGAATAAATTATATATCAGACTTTGTTTATAGCATGTGGAATATGGTGTATGTTGATTGTTGTCATATTTTCACTACCTAGTTATCATGTTAATACTCATTCTTGTAAGAATGGTTTAGCCCTAGCTTTGAATTCAGTAAACTAGAATTTTTGCCTGTTGGACTAGTTAATCCTTGTGGCTCGATTTTATCAGTTAGGTCTCCCATATTGCTAGAAAATGTTGAGAATTCAATTAGATGGTTGTTAGTCCAGTCTCAGTCAATTATTAGCATATCTGATATAATACAGAAATGTAAGCTGATCAGTTTGACTATAGTTAATCCTTGGGGTGTCCGTGATACCTCCCAGTTATCAGTATTGGACTCAGTATCAGATTTTAGTGGTTCTTTAGGCGGTCATGACACTTTCAGATAAGTAGTTCTAACCAGCCTTAGGACCCTAATTTCAAATTACAGTTTGTTCTTTAGACGGTTATGATGCTTCCAGATAAGAAACTCTGACCAGTCTTAGAATGCCAGTACAGAATTCGATCGAATAAGACTCTCACGGTACTTCCAGATAGGTATTCCTGACTTAGTCTTGGGCCCCAGTTTCGAGCTATTAGCTTAGTAGTCAGTCTAGGACTATCCAGTAGGAGTAGGACTTAGCACCGAGTGGACGGGGGTTCTAGCGCACCCAGGTTTCCAAAACTACATTGCCACCAAAGGTTATATTTTATTGGCCTCATGGCCCCAGACTTGTGATCACTCAGTTCATGCCTTTATACCCTAACAAGGTTTATTAGGTCCTACCAATAGGGTGTATACATCGGACTCCACGTCTAGCTCACGTGGTTATATGTCGGTTATAGACTCTCCCACTAGTTAGTATAGTTCAGTCTCAGATTAGCCCAGTTAGAATAGTTTCAGACTACTCAGTTTAGATCAGTTCGGTATAGTATTTCAGATTAGTATCTCAGATTTAGGGCATGTCTTTGACCATCAGACATGGTCATTTTGACCATCTCAGTATATCATAGTTTATTCAAATTCAGCAGTTCAGTTGGTCATTGTATGTCTTTATAGTTCAGTTGTTTTATTCTCTATGTTATGGTTTCTCTCCCTTACTCAGTACATTCAAAGTAATAACGCATACCTTTTATGTTGTATCATTTTATGATACAGCTGCAGGTTCTCAGACTCAGCACCGTTAGTAGATTTTACTCAGAAGTTTTCAGCTGCAGCATTAGTGAGTCCTCATCTTTCGAGGATGAGGATTATTTCTTTTCAGTCATATTTCTTTCAGTTAGATTTAGAGTTAGCTGGGGGCTTGTCCCAGAAATTCATCAGATAGATGGCTTTCAGACACATACATAGATTCAGATTTTTTTTAGCTTTGTTTCAATTATTTTAAACTTTATGATTTAGTTCTTCTTCATAAATGTTTTATTTTATTATTTTAAAACTTCCGCTATGTGTTTACTCAGAATGCCATAGTTGTGATAGACCATGGGTTGACTTAGAGTTACTTGTGACTCCAAGTACCGTGTTCCGTCCAGGGTATAGACTCGGGGCGTTACATTTTTCCAGGGAGGCGTACTTTCTGTTGAATCTGGCAAAATAAAGGTAGATAAGTGTCATAGTGCATGGCCAGATGATGGATTGCTTAGGTGACTTTCTTAAGGGTACCATCCTACTATGTTGGGTCATCCTAGGATAAATAGATTGTTTTGACTTAGGTGGTGGTGACAATTTTGCTATTTGCATACTTGAGCGGATTTTTTTGAACACAATGCCCCCCCCCCCCCTCAAAATTTTTGTCGTAGCTATTTGATATTGAGTAGTATATCTCTATTTGTGATATGAATTATTGGCAATGTATTCGTAATTGAGAGTGATGTATTATTCATTTTTTATATCCATGTGCCAATGTGTGGAGAGGAAAATTGCTTATTCACTTGATTTGATCACACTCTAGAAGTTGTCTTGCTACTTATGCCTGAATCTAGGATTGACTATAGGTTGTAGAGATGAACTTAGGCCTTCTTTGTATTTCACAAGCCACTTATTCCTAAAGAGACCTATCAAATGATGCATGTATCCCTAGTCTCCCCCTTTGAGCCTGTTAAACCCTTGTTGTTATCAACTGCAATGGAAGTTAAAACTAATTCTAAAGTTGACCATCTTTTGAAACCATCATCCTTAACACATTGAAAAGAAATGAAAAGTGAGCAAAATATTATAAGTTGGGGGTGATAAGGAGGGAAAGAAAGAAATAGGTGCAAAAAATGTGGTATGAGCATACCTCAAGGTGTACTTGAGCAATGAGCTAAAAAGAAGAAAAAGAAAAGAAAGCAAAAGAGAAAAATGAAGTTTGAGCTCACAAAAACACTTTGGGGTGTGAAAAATGCCAAAACAAAAAAAGGAATCAAAAGGGTGAAAAGGTTGTGCAAAAGTGATGAAGTGGTCAAGGATGGTAAATGAGTCACTAAAAGCCAAAATTGTACCATACCAGCCTTTTAACCTTCATTACAAGCTTAGAAAAGCCATTATGTGATCTCAATCCGGATATCCGAAAAGAAAGGCACCTGAGTAAATGGGAAAGCATATAGTAGTTGTGAGCTATCTTGTGAAATCTCCTATGAGAGTTGAGTGCATTTCTCTTCTCTCTTGATCTTGTGTGTCCTTATTATGTCTGCTGTTATTATTTTAGAAAAAGGCCACTTTTCTTGGTCTAATGGTGAATTCATGTGGATTGGAATGGCTAGCATGTTTCACTTCTTTAATTTGGGTCTGTGCATGTTGAGACAATGTCATAAGTAGAGGTTGTATGCTTAGTTTAAATGGTTATTAGAAAACTACGTTTTGATTGATGGAGGGATGGCTAGACTAAATTTTGTGTGTTGGTAGCTGTTGTTGAACCACCCTAGCCATGATAATTTGTGAATCCGGGACATTAGTTTGGTGTAGGATAGTTTCTCTTCTTAGTTTTCTTGAGGGCAAGCAATGCTTTAAGTTGGGGTTGTTGATGTGTCGAGGATTAGCAACACATATTTGCTTCTTTTCATAGCATTTTGAATGTCTTTAGGAGCTAAATTAAGGAGAAACTAATCTTATTTTACTATGTTTCAAGATCCCAAGATATTGGAAAAAGAAAAGAGTTTAGGCAAGAAAACTGCTCACAAGACGAGGCAATAGACAGACCATCAGTCCATCCCATCCCAGCTGCAGCTTCCAAAAACCCAGTACAATAGGTCCTTAAAGTACGGTTGAAAGGACGAGAAGTCTTCCAAAAGGACGGTCCGTCAATTCATGGTTTGACCAAAGCTTGGAAAAATGGAATTTCTAAAGTACGGAGTGACGTACAGGCCATCTTTCCAAAGGACAGTCCATCTCTCAAAGGACAACAGGTCAAGGGACAAAAGAAAAAAAGTAAAAGACGATTCAAAGGACGGTCCATCCCTTCATACTTGGCACTCCTATATTTAAATTAAATGGGCTTTTTGAAGCATGGTATAAATACATTTTTCTTGTAATTTTTCAGGAGCTTTTGCATTCCTTAGTTCATACTTAGTGTAGAGAGTAGAACCTAGCTAATTTAGTCCTAGTTTCAATTAGATTTTAGATCTAGCTTTGTAACTGAAGATTCTAATTCATCAAGTGAAGATTTCATTTTCTTATGGTAATAATGTCTTATTACTTTGCTTTTCTTCTTCTTCTAGCCATGGATAACTAAACCTAGATCTAGGGTTGTGAACCCAATGGATTGTAAACCCTAATGATCTCAATTTGTTAAAATTGGATTTGGGATTATGAATATTTAATTTATTTTTTCTTCATAGTGTGTGATTAGTGATGAGAGTCATCCAATCCTGCACAATTACCTTTATGAGGCTTGAAATAGCAAATTTAGGTTGGGTTAGCATCAATCAACAACGATCAAGGCATAACCCTTGTTTAATGGGTTCTCTTAGACATAGGTTGAATTCCAAATTTGCAAACAAGCAATTAGGTTGAAGGGAGTTCTCTTCAATTTGAAAAAATTGAAGTAGATTAACACCTATAGTGCTATAGAAAAATACCCATCGGTTGCCTAAGTAAATTACTTGCATGTTCAGCCTTATCCCATTCTTCTTTCATATTGGGTGATTTAGGGGGATCTACCCAATATCGGTGTCACAATTCTAAAATATCTCTAATTGCATACAACCCTAGCTTAGTGCAAATATGTAGTCGTAGCTAATTTCTATTACTCTCAATCCAAGTAGATCCTAATCTAGCAATACTTTACTGTTTACCACTAGATAGTCTAGTCTTCGACCAGTATCTATGGGATTCGACCCCAACTCCTTGTTGGATTCTATATTTGCATCGATCGTTTATACTACCCGATATTGGGAGTGGATTTAAAAAACATCATTGGCTCGGGTGTTTAAGATAGAAAACATCCTCAGTAGGCCCAATTTCCTTCCAGTTGATATGTTGGTAAGCTCCACTCTATTTGGAGTTGTTAGATGTCTAGAGCCTATGTTTTGGCTACGGACATATATGTTAGGTATGTCGGGCCCTATCCAGGCCAGTTATCAGTTATGCAGTCACAGACTCTTTAAAGGCTTCCTAGACTTATCAGTTATACAGTTTTTCCCAACATGAGCTATAGTGTATATGTTTAGTAGGTGCTCCCAGGATCCTTAATGTTCGCCTCCTATCGGGCTGGGGGCACGACAAACTTAGTATTAGAGTACTAGATTTAAGTGTCCCAAGGAGTCTATGAAGTCTAGTAGAACCTTACTTATTAAAATATTCTGCATGCCACATTTACAATTGAGCGACTACATGGGCATTTAGGAATCCAACCTTCTTTCATGATTTAGTCATGCAAAGAGCTACGTCATAAGATATTACTTTTGATTCATACTCTACTTAATCGTCATACAGGTTCTGCCTATTAAAGACAACCAAAGATCCAGCTAAAAGGCCAATATTAGCATTGCCTTAAAGCTAGCTTCCAGATAATAACCACCAATCACATAGAGACTCAGACTTGGGCTCAGAATAGCTCCGTGAGTCTAATCTAGTAGATCTACAGTTGCTTGAAGATGAAAAGCCTAAAAAAATTCATGTGCCCTCCATAGTTATAGTTGTATTTGTGTTTCCCCGTAGTTTATCATAGCAGGACACAAGGGGGGATTACTCATGTGATTACATAGTTAAGAGTTGTCCATTTATAAAGACTGAAAATGACATTTCCCCATACAGCCTTCCAGGAGAATACAATCGGCACCTAAGTCAAGAAGCTCTTCTGTATGACTCTTCTAGTGCTTATAAGATGAATTCCTAATGGGACCTTTAGCACTCCTTCGATGACATGATCACAGCCTTCAGGGTTATGTATATGTTAGAACGAAAGCAATCAGACTAGCTCTATATAAGTTGAAGATGTGACAGTAGCCTGAA
The DNA here is from genome assembly GCA_035772735.1 of Datura wrightii. Lineage (NCBI taxonomy): Eukaryota > Viridiplantae > Streptophyta > Magnoliopsida > Solanales > Solanaceae > Datura > Datura wrightii. The sequence goes on from JASDFA010000003.1 coordinate 101,330,352, forward strand.
TTATTAGATAAATGTGGCACCCCAGTATTAATTAGAGATACCCCTAGTTGGCTGACAAGGCCTAGATTCCTTACTAGATATTGTCCCAGGTAGGTACATAGATAATTGCAATAGAATACATGTAATTGATTACCCCGAATAGGCAATGACATGTGTGATCCCTTTTATGGCTATAAAACTCGGATATAAGAGTTTTAATTATTTTATAGGAATATATGTATAGATGTGCCCTACTGTGAGTGATGTTGGGGTTAAAGGGGAGTATAATGAAACCAAAGGATAAGATCAATTAAACATAATATAAGATCTATTAGATTATTTAGAGTGGAAAAAGGTCGAGTGTCAGTTAATTGTATATAAAAGATCAGTGGTTACATTTGAAGAATAATAGAATGTTAATTGAGTAACATAGACCAGTATGCATATAAAATAGAACTCTTAGTTAGAGTACCGACTTGTATAAAGGTTAGAGGATGTTATAGAGAAAGGATTATATAGCCCTAGTGGCCAGTGGCGCCCATGTTATGGGAAGTTATATTAATAATGATGTTAATTCTGATACCCTTTCTACATGGCTAATAAAGTTAATAAAGAAATTAAAAGATCCTTCTTATAGAAAATGTGTTGAGCTAGTGTGATCCTTAGAAAAAAAACCTGTATTATCATAGAAAAAAGAAGGCAGTGCGTGTATAAATGCAGTCAAATTATCGACGGTTGACTAACGATGTCATAAGACACGAGTATCATTTGTTCATTTGATTTCACATGGGTATACTAATCTAATAGATGCCCTCGGAGCCTATTTAATTACATCTTGGATAGCAATAAAGTTCATTTAATTTCTTTCCTAAGAGAAGGATAGCTTGAGGGCCATGTTCACTAGGTATATGTTTATCATAGCTTGCCATTCCTAGGCTATTAAGGAAAAAGGGATCGGATCACCCTTATTTGTCATGCCATCATGATATGTCGAATATGGTTGGAAATTTAGTTGCTAAGCTAAAGATGGCTAATTTTTAGTTATCCCATAAAGGTCATAAGATGACTCCATAAGTACTCAATATATGATATCTACCTGTTATAGTATCGTTGAAAGTTTTCCTTGTTCGTTTGTTCATTAGAATCTACAAGAGTTACAAGACATCGAGCTCAGTAATGTATCATTGTAAGTAATAGTGGCAGAATTGGTCAAGACCATATGAGAAGAGTTATCAGAGCTAAAAGATAGCTTGACTATAGAAACTTCGAAGCGAAATAGAGAAGTATGGGTAAAAGTACTTCTTGTGTAATATGGAACTGGTAGTTAGATGTTCACACTTAGACTATAATTAGATGATGCTATAGGATTTCCTACAGTTTACATAAGCACCAATTATCCACATGATTAAGTTAACATAAGTTCATACCTGTATATACTATATTTTACAGGATCCAGTCCAGAGAGGACCCACAACAATTCATAAATGAGATATACCCACTATTCAGGGTCATGCATATAGCGGGAACTGAGGCTGTTGAATTAGCCTTCTATCAATTGAAAGACGTTATCGTATGGTATGAAATGTAGGAGAATCTAAGCACTTGAATTCTTTTCCCAACGGTTTGGAGAGACTTCACAAGGGCTTTTATAAATACCTCTTGCTATTATAGCTTAGAAAGTGATAAGTGGTGATTTTACCTCTTATTCAATGTGTTTTACTTAGGCTTTTATAATTATTTTAGTATTATTTATGCTTAATCTTATGAAATATTGTGTTTCAGGTGTGTGAATGAATAGACGCAAACAAAGCAAGAAATGATGATAAAGAAGTGAAAAAGAGATAAAACGAAAAATCAATTTAGAATCCACACATTCACTGACAATGAATGCAACATTCATAATCCGTCTACCTTTTATTGAAGGCCATCAGATGATTATTAACCCGTTTGTTAACTATTCCCTTTAGTCTTTCAATTAGAAGTTTAGCAATGATTTTATAGACCTCATGATAAGGCTGACAGGTCTATTATTCATAGTTCAACTGCTCCAATCTTCTTTGGAATGAGGATTATATAATTGCATTGAAGCTTTTTTTTCAAACACTTGATAAGAATGTAAATGATGCATAGTGCTCACAATCTCCTCCTTCAAAATCTCACGAAAGAATTTGTAAAAGTTAAGGGTGTTAAATGAGAGGATTGGGCTGAAATTGAACAAGTTAAAATGGATTGAGTTAATAAATGTGTATGCTAAAATCAGCGCAGAAGCTACATGGGCTGAAATAGACTACGCTGAAATGAGTTTAAAATGAGTTGGGTCATGACATGCCCAATTCGACTCAAGTTTTTTGAATGGTCCACCTTCCCCTTACCCCATCCTTTACTCAGGTCCACTCTTCACCTATGCCCGACCTAACTCGAGATTCGACCTTGACTCGAAACCCGAGCACCGACTCTCGTCCTCAACCCGAGAGTTAAGACCTAACATCAACATAATCGAGACCTGAGACTTGAGAACCGAGCCTCAATACGAAACATGAGATATGATACTAGAGATCCGACCTGAGGCCTGACTGAAAAATCGAGACCCAACCTCAATCTGACACTACTAATTTTTGGATGCACTCTTGTTTTAATTAGCTGAAACCTCTGTGTGGAAAAGTAACCAAAAACTAACCTCAGGAGGTTGGTCTTTATTCTCTTTGAATTTATATTTCGCAAAAAAAAAATGACCTCCCGAGGTTATTTTTAATTTTTTGCAAATGCGACCTTTGGAGGTTGATTTTTTACAATAACAATAACAACAACAACAACAATAATAATAATAATTAAAAAAAACAATTTTGCAAAAAAATAATATTTATTCTTGAAGAAATCAACCTCAAGAGGTCAGATTGCATTTTTCCTATGTTTGGGCGCTAAAAAAACAGAGCTTTGAAGGTCGTTATTGTTTTAAAAAATAGAATATGTATTTTTTTAAAAAAACGACCTTTGAATATCTGTTTGCATTTTTTCAATCTTTTGGGGTCAGTTTTTTAAAGTTTTTTAGTAGCATGAGATCCAACTCTGACTTAGGAGTCGAGATCCAACCGGCCACAACCCGAGACCAATTCCCTCACCCATAAAAATATAAAAATAAATCTCACGCAGTAAATACAAATTAAAGTTAATATTAAATATAGGGTAGAATTGAGTTAGTATTGAACTAAATTGAAGATCATTTAAATTATCTTGTACCCAACTTATAAAATATTAGACGGATTGGCAGACCATTAATTTTTGGGCCTATGTTTGACAACCCTAGGAAAAGCTCGTTGAAAAATCACCAGACTCAGGAGTCTTGCATCACTTGGAGAAGTCTGATACTGTTTAAGACTTCCCTCCGGAAAAACATAAGACCCAGGAGCCTCATGTATACTGAAGTCGGGGTCTCTAACTTGCAGATTATTAACTATATAAGTTGTGATAGAAGTCCTGTATGGTAGACTTGATAATTTGAAGTTTAGTAATTGACTCCCCCTCTGCTTCTTGTCTCCACTTGTTTCTAAGCCGCCTCTTCATTTTTAGCTAGCTCCTCAAATGGATTCAAGATCAGAGGGATGGTTCAAAATATGCTCCCAATGTGGTCAGAAAATTCCTTTTGCATATCCTAGATATACAATATTTCTTAACGAGGACTGATGTGTCAGCTAAAGAGGGAGAGAAGGAGCGGTGCTTCTTTCAACGAAAACTTTATCTATTCGTTCAGATTGTCAAAAGAATAATCAAGTACACAAAATACATCAACAAAGACGAGCGAAAGAAGAGAGACCTTCTGAAATTATTTTACTTTAGCTGCTTACGGAAACCCAAACTTGAATTATTTTCATCAATACCTACCCAAAAGCTAAGAGTAATCACAACAAACGACTTACAAAAGCTTTGACCAGGCAAATGAAGATTAAATTGCATCGGACAAAATAACTTGGATACAATACTATTCCTAGAAAGAGGGCAAGGTTCACTAGTGAACCAAATATACAGGTATAGCTTTAATCTTCAGAATGCATCTCCAGAAGAAACAAAGCTTCTACATGATTCTTTGACATAAGAGCACTGATAGTCATTTAATAATAATTAAAAGAAAACCTACCTGAATCTGTTTGAAGCTTTATTATCCTGCCCTTTTTACCAAAATAAACTGGTAAATCCCTAGACCGAGCTGAACACACAAGACAACATATTCAGCTCAGTAAATGTCCTCTAACTGATCTGTGAACCCCATCTGCAAAATGGAAGTGCCAACCAATCCTGCTGATGAAATCCTATTTCCCGCAAGGCCAGAACTCATGATCAGTTCATGTAGAAAAGAACAAGAGCCCCATTCTGTTATAGGTCCATCCTACACCGCCTCCGATCAGTTCATTTAACTGAAGGCGCCTGCAGATGTAGGATTTCAGCTTGAAGCTGAGCACCAAGGACAGATGGTTCGGGCTGTTAGGATGTGAACATCTTGACAATAAATGCCTTTACCATCATCAGTTTGAGTCGGTCCAATATCAATACATTCCCTTAAATACAGGATTGGTCCGGCAGATGCTAGCTCCATATTCCTCATATTCTGCCTTTGTATGGCAAGCCTAACATAGAAAATATCCAAATCAATCATCAAAAATGAGATTTCAAATTCTCCTATTTGAACGCATGCATAAACCAGTAAATGCAAGGATTAACTTCAAGTGCAGTAATTAACTAGAATCAGATAAAATAGAAACTAGAAGGATAAACATACCGCAAAAAATTCAGGAGTTGAAGCTAGTACAGAACCTCCAAACCAAACTGCATATCTCTGGATTGGATTGCTGACCACATTAACTTCAACTGGTTGTGCCTGAGGTTGAATTCCAGCAGTCAAGATTCCTTGATATATTGGAGACAATATTTATTCCTCCTAAATTCAGGTGAGAGTGAAAGGGACAAACACTTACTTTGACATTTCCACCTAACCGAGAATCTGATGCAAGAATGCGGTCATCCACAATCTTCTTGAGATCTCGTTGCAATCTTCTATGGAAGTCTTTGAACATGGTTGACCCTCCGGATAGAACAATATTCTGAATTTCAACAAGTGCACAATATATCACTCACATAGAAAAATGAGTTCATCCACAACTTTAGTTCATTCAAGATACCTTTTTCTTGATCATAAGAACTGAATCACTAAAGAACAGTTTTATGGAATTCAGCCACAAAATACCTTATATAGAGCTCTTCTTGTGTCTATGGGTGCAGACTGAATACATTTGTCGATCACCTCAGGTAAAGGGGTCGTAAAATCACTATTATAAATCTCAGGACTGAAGAAAACCTGCGAACACAATTCATCAAGCCAACTTATGAACAAAGCATCTGAAGCCACCATTAAAAAGTTCCTACTTTAATCCAGCTCTATGTTGATTAACGTCTAAAGCTCCTTTTTTCTTTCTTTTAAAATTTCTACCAAACCCATAGTGGTTCCCAGACTATCGTCCAGCGTGACTTGAGCACCAGACCAGTAGGCGGAGTCAAGATGCTTCCCCTAAATGTCAAATGAGCACGGATACTATCTTGATTTCTTCAATTAACTTGGGTATTTCATTGAACTAGGGTTTAGCAAAAAAGCTAGTCCGTGCATAAAAAAGCAGCAGGGTTTGAGCTAAACGTGTCTGAACAATTCGAGAGATTTGGGTAAAACATGAAGTAGACAATACCAATTCACTGACCCATCTTGTATGCTAACTACCAAGCACATTGAAGGCAAAAATTTATAGCTCAAGAGATTGAGAAACTTGAAGCTAGAGGATAAAGCAGACCTCTGGACCAAGAAATCGCTCATAGCCAATATCACATGAATAAGGTGCTCCTGTCTTTGGTTTTGTACCTTTCCAGTGCTTGATGTACTTCCCTGGCTCTTTATCATGCTTATTGAACTCCTGAAATCATTTGACAGTAAGGACCTATTACAAGCAAAAATCAGTTGTAACCTCCAGCCTCAGATACAAACAAGGATTCTGAAATTAAATGATGGAATGATTAGCTTGCTCTAATTCACAGAAATGTCAAACAGAGAAGTCACGTTCGAGACTGGATGGAAGAAAAAGAGGAGCTGGATGGATTATCAGAAAAAACTTTGAACTTTTGTTTTATCTACTCTTTCAACTTATTTCTTTTTACTCCTTTGTATAGGCTCATACAAATAGATAATACCTTCACAATGTCAGAACAAGTGTAGCAATGCATTTCCTTCACTTTTCGTGCTATTTCAAAGGAATCTTCTGCTGGAACATGTTCTCCCCGTTCCTGCATTCAATAATCAAAATAAGTTGTAATCTTTTGAAGTTCGACTAAACAATGAGATACCATCTTAGAAATTCAAAGACAGACCTCAAACACCCAACATGCTCATGTCTGAGTAGTGGCTAGGGAGGGTATCAGTATTCGGTAACAAGTATGGTAGGGAGTAAATTTCAGAATTTCAGTGGTCGGGTTCGGTACCCTGTTCTAGACAGCCATTATTTGGTACAATTCCGAAGTAGTACCGACTTGTAAATAGTTTTCTTGGCTTCAGTTATCTCCTTCGCTGGTTCAAGCAGGTGTTATTTTTGTTAGTTTTTTTAATGTTAGTCAACAAAATCATTGTATGTAGAACATGACCAACTCCTTTTGAGAAATCATCACGTGCTCTGTAGACGTCTCAATTTCAACAGTTTTGTCTTCTCCACTTTCGGGTTAAGAGATAATTGCAATACTCCATCCTGTCATAATATCTTTTCCTTCAACACGTAATTACCAAATTATTGTACGGGGATTTACCATACTGGAATGAACTTCGAAAGTTCGGTATTTGGTATCTACTTCAATTTCAGATTACCGAATTACCAAAACAGAACTTTGAAAATACCGAATGCCAACCCCTAGTTGTGTCTACCCTACTAAACAATCGATAGTTTTAGATTTCCCACAAGTCAAGGACATCTGGTAATAATTGGGTAACAGAAGGTAAAAGATGTCGATATTATAAATCAAGTAACCTTAAGCGGTCTTCTCAATTCGAGTAACTATGATCTGAGCACTGGAGAATATAACTTCTGCATGACAAGTCATAGGAGGAACAATCATTAATTATCTAATTTTACTTACCCTCCAGGAACTGTTTATAAACAACCATCATTAAAATCATAAAATAATATTCTTTAGGTGGTGCACGGACTAGAGAACAGTTAGTATTTGTTTTTCATTTCTTTCCTCTTATTTTTTTTTTTTTGGGTGGGGGGAGGTTGAAATGGAAGGGAACATGGATTGGCGTTTGGAGAAATTGGCTTTGTGAGTGTCTTAAGTAATGTTTTTCACTGTTTTCTGTTTTCTGGGTGAAGTTTGGCTGTTTTCTGTTTTCAGGGGGAAAAAATGCTTTTCGAAAAAAAAAAAAAAACTATCTATGCTCGTTTGATTTTGCTAACTTGATAATAAAGGGTAAAAAGACACAACACATCGAATGATAACAACAATTGCAGTTTGTTTTATTTCCTAAAACAAACAGGCAGTAAGAAACTTAGCAATAGAAGATTCAGAATAAGATACTTTAGTTACAGAAAGGTCTTTATGCAATAGAAATGTATAGTATAAAACTTCGGGCAGAATGTTCCGTACATTGATTTAAAAAGCACTCTTTTGGATCTAAATGTTGCACCCAATCTTGATTTTCCATAATGGTTGTGAATATCAGCTACCAGAAGCAAATAAAAAAAAGTAAAACAAAATAACCCTACTGGATAATGATTGATAAAGATTAATGCTGCAAGGCATCAGTTCCATTTTCCAGGTAAAGAATTTCACACGCTTCATTTGGTTTCAGAAAAGGTCCAATGCAAGAAAAGGGGAGGACCAAAACGATGACCAGTTCCACCCCACACATAATGATGAAATGATTGAAACTAGGTATTGCTGCTATTAGCATACTCATTTGAACCAGAAGCTTGTGTGCTATAGGAGATAGTTCCTCATTTCTATCAAATAAAGAATGTGAGTACTTGTAAAGGTTATACATATAATCTATTCCTATGTCTTTATTTTCATCTCCTGGACAGTTGGAACTCCCAGGGATTTATAATACCAAGAACATTGAGACACAAAATTCAGGATATCACAATCCCATGTTATCCATCCAACCCCGATAGATCAGTAACAGTCAAGGGAAAATACTGAACATGCATATTTCTATTCAACCATTTTTATGAAAGTGTTGTACTGAAGTCATAAAGAAACAAGAACTACATACCTTCATGAGCTGTTGAACAAAGAGAGTAACATCTTTTCCAGAAATGGGAATTGACTTAATGCTGCTCCCAATAACATAACCCTCGGCAACAGGTACAACATGGGTAGCACCATCTCCAATATCCACTACGACTCCAGTCATCTCACACTAAAGAAATAGCGTATAATAATTACAAGTTATGTCAAATTATTAGACCACAATTAAGTTCGGTTTCTGGAATAATGGTATGCGCGTCACTTATGATCACAAAGAAGATAACAGATACACAGGATATTATATCAAGCAAATAATGAACATACTAAAGGTTGACATGCAACCCAGTACTCTCCGAATAGCTCAATGTTCATCTTCCCACTTTCCACTAGAAAAGAAAAGAATGAAGATATTAGGTCGGAACAGACTCCTTGACCATTATTTTCCTTGACATGACAAAGATGCCAGTTCATGCCATTGAGAAAAGACATAAAAGCTATTCTGTTGACATACTCAAGAGTGCATGCAGGAGTAGATGAACTTAAACCAGAGTGATTCTTTCAGTATGAGGAAATTGATGATTAATGTTGCCATTACAATCAGAATGCAAGCTTACATGACAAATTTGTCTGGAATGTACTTTGTTTCTGGTTTTATGGAAGGCTCACATTTGTTTGTAGGCTTGTCGCATTCCCCGAAGATAACACACTTTTGGAAAAGGTAAAAGGCATATGCACAGGCTATGCTATAGTACAGTGCAGCTGAGAGCAGCCAGCTTACAAACTGCTTGGCCTTACTTGCTTTACCCAACTTCAAATCTTATTTGGTGTGGCCAGTATTCACTTCATTCTTTTGCATATCATGCCTGAGTCTTGAGCGTTATGTCCTTTTGGCCATGTAAAAGGCTCTATTGGCGCACCATTGGAGATGTACATGTCATGAGCATAGAATCAATATTTGATCCCTTGCCGGGACAAGTTCACTTAAGATGAGGCTGTAGAGCCATTATTTGCTTGAATGATTAACTGTCATATTTAAAAATGCATAATGCATGATGGTACGGGACCGCAAGGAAACCCAATGCATGTGTTTGATGGTACGACAATGACCGTATCCCCTTATGTGCTCAAAAATAGTTAAGGGATACGAGATGGATGGTTGCTTGGTACAGGGTTTAAGGCATATCAAATGCCGGTCAAGTCACCCCTAGATTTGGGGCGTCACATCTAACCTCTTAACTTTTTTACGGGGGATCAAACTATGTTCATCAAAGAGGAAATACGTATTTTCTATTTTTCTCCAACACTTCACTCCTACTTTACCTTCTTCCCTCATATTTTACAATTCAAACAACACTTCCGATCTACAACTAGGGTCAAGGTGTCTTTTCCTAGTTAAAGTAAGTCAGTTCGTCCCGGTAAAAGTAGAGAAACACAAAAATACATCAAATAAATTCTTCTGACATGCCAAACCAACTATAAAGCAACCGAACTTTCCAAACACCTCAATCTCCTTTTCCAACCATCTCCAGTGACTTAAACCAAGAGAAAATGGAATTAACGGAAAAAAGGAAAAGGAGAGGGGGGATATCAAGAGGGGCAACTAAACTCGAGATGCAAGACAAGCTTTCTAGAGCTTTCATACAATGGTTTTACTTTGACAGTAGCCTTCAAGGATTCATTTATCATTCTTACCAAGTTAATTTGGAGTTCTAATATGACATAATTGTGGAATTTTTTCTCTCTACTTTAGAAAAAATCAGTAATTCGATTGAGTCAAAGGGAGACTTCCCACATACAAGGTTTATATAAGAAGTAGAGAATCTTCGTAAAAGAAACCAATCATTTATACTAATTGGAATATAGTGGGAAGCTTTCTCTTTGCATGCAGTTTTTGTCCAAAACTATGACAGCAGCTAATTGAAAAAGTAAAGATTATAATCGGGAAACTTTGGGCGACCTTTTATCAATCTATTCTTGTTAAAAGTGAGTTCAATAGCCTCTTGAAAACAAAATCAATCTTGTGACGGGCAGCGTACTACACGCTCTGCCATGTCAAAGGCTCATCAGATGCCGCTTTACTTTTTCACTTCTTTCTCCTTTTTTCTCCCTTTTTTTTCTTTTCTTTTACTTTTCCCAACTTCTTTTTTCACTGCATCTCCCGTACCAGTTAATAGGGGTTTAGTGGTTGCTCAAAAACTTTGTTTACGAACCCCTCAAACTTCAACATTTTCGCTTTTATTTCTCTTATCTCTCCTCCCTCTTTGCATATTCCAAAACTTTCCCCAGTCTCCGCTTCATCTCCCTTTCACCCTCTCATTTTCCCCATCCTCCCTCTCAAAATCTAAAATATACTTTCTCAAAAAGATCTGAGATACCTCTAAATCCTAAATACATAGAAAAATTGAGCCTACATTTTTGGTGTTCTGAAAATCTGTCACAATTTTTGGTGATTATCTCTGGGTAGAGTTTTACCTGCATCATCCTCAACTGAAATTGGTGAGCTTTGTGATGGGTAAGAATACCGTTGAAAAGGAATTTTACTTGAGAGGGGTTGGCTTGAAAATTTTCAATGGAGGTGTGAATGCATGTGAGTGAGTTTTAGTGGGGTGAAGGGGAGTAATATTGTTACGGTGAGTCTATTGAGGAAGAAGGCTTGAAAGATGTATACTTGCAGAAAATATGAGCTGAGGTTCACTTTTTTAAAGAGTGAATTGAGTGAGATTTGCTTCTATTGTCTTGTGTATATGTGACGTGTTTGGTGGTGTCCATGAGCTTGAGGTGTGTATGGTGGTGTCGGTAAATGAGAAAGAGAGGGGCTTGAGGGGAATAAGAAAAAAAAAAGAAAGAGAAAGAGAAGAAGAAAAAGAAAAAAAAAGATTTAAGTGCAAATTAATTTATATGTCCAACCCGGAAAAGATAATTGTACAATTCAATCCAATTGTTAACCTTTTTTTCTTACGTGCATCTAGGAATGTGAACATTTTCTTTGCCACATCTTTGGGGGAGTAATGGATACACTTACAAACAGAATAGGTGAAAAAGATACACAAAGTTTAGGTGTGTAAGCTAAGTTGTTCGGACTCTTCACTTCAGTGTCACGTAAGTGTTGACACGATGCGGGTGTGGTGTGTGATCCGTACAAGATCTGGTCAATCGACTTGGGGTACTTTGACCAAAATAGATAGAATTCAAGAAATACAATAATTTATGAAGTCAAAACAAAAGCTAGGGCGAAATCATAATGCATGTGTTTTTTATCGTTAAAAGATATTTGTATTAAAAAGTCAGCAACAAAAAAGGTGCTTTAAAGATATTTATTGGTCAACATCAGTGCTGAATATGCAATGAACACAACAAATCTTTCATGGCCCTCTATATCATTTGTAATAGCCATGTTACACAAAAAAAAAGTAAGGAGATGCATACGTACTTAATAATAATGACAGATTCAAACTTGCTCTAAAAAATTCGTGCATTCTTTTCCTTCCATATAGTCCATCATAATTTAGGCATAGTTTTATAACTCTATTTTTAGATGTTTGAATTACTTTTAGCTGGAAATCTGCACGTGTATCTGTACCTGGATCTGCACTCCCAATCTTAAAATTTAAATCATGAAGGATCCGACCTCTAGATCCGCAACCCTTATTAGATACTCGCACCCGAGCAACTTAGTAGGCGTTTGGAGATGCGATTTCATGTGGCAATTTGAAACTATGATATGAAATCAGTGTTTGGACATGCAATTTCATCTTATAATTTCAAATCATGAGATGAAATCCCAAATTCTCCAAAAAGCTTGATTTGGGATTTCAAATCATGAGATGGGATTTTTCAAATGCAAAATTTAACCCACAAGTTTATATTTTGTAAAAAAAAAGTCCACCATTTTATATATACCAACTATATTTACCAACCATTTATTTAATAAATGCAAACAACCTTAGCCAACTATTATATTGGACATAAATAGTTTGTCAACTTTTGTCCGTACTATGTGGGAGAATTATATTAAAGAGTAGTACACTACAATTCATGTTTAATTTTATTTTTTATTGAACTAAACTTCGATTCTTAAGTTGTATTTTTTTTTAGAATGGCTTTGTGATAGTGTATTATATTTTATTATGAACTTTAACTTATTTGGTAAGATTGTATAAGAATTTGGGTAATTTGAATAATTTTTACAACTTATGGGCTTCTTATTTTCATGAGGAATAAATACAACTTAAAAATCCGAAATTGCATGTCCAAACAAAACTTCAAACTTCATCTCATATGATTTCATATTATGATTTCAAATCATGATGTCATCTCGCATGGTCAAACGGGCCCTTAGTGTGCAATGAATTTTTGTACAAGTTTATGGTGGAAATTATGTATTTTCCCATTATGATTCAACCATTTGGTCTTTTTAACCTGAAAAGTGGTTCAACTAAATATCATTGATTTCCATCTGAAAAAGTGTCATGGATAATATGTCAGCCATCATTGTGGTCTCACTAGAGGAGTGTAGATAGAATAAGCAGTTTCCATGTCCCCACATCATAAAAACTTGACAGACCACCTCTAACCTAGAGTTCCTTCACTTTTTCAATTTTTTACTGCTCTTAAATAAATTTACCCTTTCCTCTTTGGTCTGTCCCTAACAATTTGACAATTTTTGTTTCCATGGCGGTTTTTTTAAAGGTGTTGATACTCCACACTATCACTTTAAATATGACAGTCAATCGACACCCTCAAACCCAAACAAGTCAAATATGACATAATATTGTTAATAAATAATCTTTTTTTATGATGGTGATGTCGGGCCAACTTAGGCACACCTCAATTATTCCATCAATTATCTACTACCTCCAATTAGCACAAGTACTAGATAACTCTTCCACCAAGACTGACAGATTGGAAAGGCTATTCATACGAAACTAGTTCCTTTAATCTAGTCTAAAAAAGTTCTAGTCTGTTAGTAACCTAAAACGAAATACAATTCAGATCTTTCTTCCTTATAAAGTTCTAGTCATACAGCAACCAAGAAGGAATACAACCAAAATCCTAATTTCCTCCAGGAATAATATTCAAACGAGCAACTATAGGAATTACAAGTCAAACAAGCAGCTACAAGGATTACTAGTCAAACAAGCAACCCCACAAAGTTTGTCTTGACCCAAATCCAAGGCCGTGAAAGATACCTATAGAGCTACAAACAAACAGGCCAACCCGCACAGATAAAACCATAAAAAAATGCGTAAGCCATAAAAAGTCTAAATTAAGTAAAAACACAGTTCTTCAATACAGTGGAGTCTCAAAATACAAACAAATGTCTAAATTGAGCCAAGACTCACTAATACATAGGCCAAGGAGCATCTAAACAAACTCTAAGTACAATGATCAAGGTTATAACTGTTAGAAAATATAACATATAAGAATCGCTCAAATTAGCATACATGTCCTAGTACACGCTCGCCCCACAACATCCTAGGTAATTTTGAAGAGATTATGTGTGTTACAAAGCATGCTATTTAGAAAAGCAAGTAATCCAAAGATTAAAGTGTCACGTATCTCTGTCCATCCAAGCTCAAAGGTTCGATGTCGAACTTGGGGAACTAAAATACTGTTATTTTGACCGCAACCTATTGTCTTAAAGAATCAGGTTCTTTGAGTAATAATGCAAGAAGATAGTATTTTCACGTTGAAAACTCCTTGTCCAAGGGAGGCAAAAACCACGACACCTCTTGTAGGATTTTCCAAAACTCTTCACTAAACTCGAGCAATTTAAGGTTACAACCGCCTTGTACACCTAAGAAACTGTTCCCAACAGCACCTATGATACCACCCACGGTGGCATACCTTCATGTGAGGTTGACAGGTTTTAATGGGAAATCAAGAAGATGTTTATCATAGAAGAAGAGCCCAAAAATGAGTCCAAGAATAACGGCAAAGAATGGATTAAGTGCTACATATATTTGATGGTCCAAGTCCAAGCCCGAGAGGAGGAAGATTGAAACCCACATGGAGCCCCATAAGAGAGCCCAAAGTGCTCAAATTCTTGCCCAAAAAGGGTTACAAACTCACGCCCAAACTAAGGCAAATAGGCGTGAGATTTGATGCCAATAAATGTCAATTTTCCTTATTCAATACGCGTGTGCTTGGTCCAAAATTTTGATCACTTATTCCCTTATTTTGTTAGGTACTTTTGGAAAGAAATGTGATTTTTTACATGCTTTCCTAGTTAAAAGTTTTCTAGTTTAAAAGTTCCTAAGTATTTATTATTTCCATAAAAGCAGGGTTCGAATCCCATGCTATTTGGGATAGGTTTCCCTTGTATATAGGAGTGAATTTTGTTATTTTTAAAACAATATTATGATTAAAATTATTTGAGAGATTTCTCTTCTTTACACCTTTGTGTGGTGACTATGAATTTATCAGCCGTGTAAGAAACATTCTTTAGGAGGTAAGATTAATTCTTAACTTGATATCTTTTATTCATATTAAAGTAAATTAAAGAAGGCAATTAGTCTTATACTAATTATTGTCTCTAATTTCTTCCAAATAGGGGTCTAGATCACTTCTGATCTAAACTCTTGAATTGACTCTATTAGTATCATAATTAGTTTTAATCCGCTAATTTTGAATTCTAAGATCATCGTGGTGCATATATGAATATTGTTGATATTGCTACTTTAGTTGAGGCTATGCAGGCTCGTGAGGATTGTGAGCGGGACGGGAAGAGGGCTCGTCATTTGACACCTACAAGTGATACTCCATCGTGGAGTAGGAATGGTCATGGTTGGGGCTCTTCTAGACCAATCGAGTTAGACATACGAGATAGATATCCACTACTGTTTGAGGCTTCAAGTATAATTCTAAGCTCGTTCGAGGACACACGTTACTTAGGGGGGATGTAATACCCCTACTCTGGGCATGCTTAAATATTGTCGGGGTAACGTGACTTTCAAAGATGAGAATTCAAATAACATGAGAAAGATATTTTTCTTCCCGTTAGAAAATTTATATTGTATTCTTGGGAAAATGACGACGGAATGCAAATATCCTCTAGAGAATTAATGTCAGTGAAAGTTTGGTACATTATATTCCTAGATAATTTAGTTTCTTGAATAATATCAATAGAAAATAGATGCAAGGATTAATTTTATAAAGTATTCAGTATTTACTAGAAATGAGTATAATAATCATAATTATGAGATTAAGTGGATTTACTTAAAAGGATAATTATAACCAAAAAGAAGAGAGATCTTAGTAACTTTTTTAGGCAGTTGGCAAACAAATTTGACATATGCAATTAAAAGCTCCTTCTAAGCTAAGCTTTGGTCATTATATGTATACACTTAGCTGTCATTGCAAAGCTAGGATATAATATTTATATGTATACACCTAATCGCCACTTACTTAGACAGGTAGAAGCTCAAATTTTTAAAGTTTCACTTAAAGAATTAATATTGAGGCCTATTTTTGCCGACTTAGTAACCTCTTCATTACCCTATAAATAGGCCCTCATATGACTTAGTTAGGAGATTGCACAAAAACTTAATATCTGCAAGCACCAAAATCTTAGTGGTGGAAGTTCAAATTCGAGATTGACTATAGTAATTGAGTTCCCCAAGTTCGGGATCAAACTTTGAGCTCGGATAGAGGTAAGTGATACTTTAACCTTTGGATTACTTGTAATTTCAAATAGCATGCTTTGTGACGCACATAATCTCTTTAAAACTACCTAGTAGGTTGTGGGGCGAGAGCATACTAGGATATGTATGCAAATTTGAGCTTGTCTTATACGTTATATAAAGAATTAATTAATCAGTTAGACATTCGAGAGACAAAAAGTCGATAATTTGATTAATTTGAAGAGTCATTTTCCTCAATTATATCATGATATTAATGAGTTGTAAAAAACAGATTTAAACTTGTGTTAATGATAAATTGAGCATGGCACCCTAGTATATCAGCAACTAAAGCATAATAGGGCTACTTGATCTGCAACACGTGCTAGAAAATTGTTTTGCATGATATATTTCAAATGTTGTTGTCACTTGGACTATATGTTTCAGTAATTGTATTTGAGATTATATTTTCCATGTATTGTGGTTCAGTCGTCCTATTGTGCTAAGGCCTATGATGTGATTTAGTCGTTTTGCCAGCTAAGGCATAAGGTTTGGCCGATCTAGCGCACTTATGTGGTTATGATTGAGATTACTATGTGTTGATTTACTTCTCTTCGGGATTTAAGTTCTCTGGTTTATCATATTTCGATGGTTAATTACTATGTTATAACATTACTTTTGCTTCCATGAATTATATTAAAGACTTAATCTAAGGGGTAAGACGAAGGAGCGAATCGAGGGTCTTACTGGGTGTTATGCTCACCACACTCCACTTACTACTCTATGCAGATCCTACCAATAGCAGTGTCGCGGAACATAATTGACTTGGTCTTTAGCTTCTTGAAGTGGTGTCTTCCCTAGGAGGCAATCTATTTCAAGCACAAATAGTAGTCATGGAAGAAGCCCGCCCGGTAACTCTAATGAGGCCAAAGAAGAATAGATTTTAACCAAGCCCTAGAGACTTAATTCATGACCAACTATAATGAGTCTGATTGATATAATGTTTTATTGTGTCTTGAAATAAGAATTTAAGTTGTCAGCCTTGTGATTGCTTGTTTGACTAGAAATCATTTTGGATGCTTGTTGACTAGTATTCCTTAAGGAAGTAGGATTTAGTTGCTTGTATGACTAGAACTCCTTAAGGAAGGAAGATTTGACTTAAACATCTTTTAGGTTACTGGTTCAACTAGTTTGCTTATAATAAGACCATTCATCCTTCCTTTCACAGGGGAAAAAAAAAAGAAATAGGACCATTCATTCTTTTATAGGTACGTCTCCTTTTGAAGTTATTTATTGTTTTAATGTCCCAACTCCTATTGATTTACTTCCACTACTTGTTAATGACATTGCTATTCTTGATGGTAAGACGAAGGCAAAGTAATGAAAACAGATCCATGAGCAAACTCGCCTTCATATTGAGAAAAGAAACATCAAACAACCTAAGAGTGAATAATGGTCGAAAAGAAGTACTTTTGAGCCCGGTGATTGGGTATTAGGTGCGTATGCGCAAGGTGAGGCTTCCTAGAAAACGGAATCCACGTTGCACCTAAGATAGTATTGATCATTTGAAGTTTTTCAGGAGAATGGAAATAATGCCTATAAGCTATATTTTCCCCATAACTATCAAGTTAGCACAACATTTAAAGTAGTTGATCTTTCTTTTCCTAATGCAGGTCCAAATTCGAGGGCGAAATTTTTACATGACTGATAGCCTCCAAGGGAAAACACCACTTCAAGAAGTTAAAGGTCAAGCTTTGGAATCTTCT
Source organism: Datura wrightii (assembly GCA_035772735.1). Lineage (NCBI taxonomy): Eukaryota > Viridiplantae > Streptophyta > Magnoliopsida > Solanales > Solanaceae > Datura > Datura wrightii. Next base: position 101,347,984 of record JASDFA010000003.1, read on the forward strand.
AGAAAGCCATTGATGACATTCAATTCAAATAAAGAAATTTCTAATGGCGGAAGATGACTTAAAACCATAGAACAACGGTCCAAGAGCTTTAATATATCTCAAGCTCAAATAGTAGACATGGAAGAAGCCCACCCGGCAAAGTCCAATGAGGCCCAAGAAGAATAGGTTTTAGCCAAGCCCTAAAAAGACTTAATTCATGATCGACTTGATAACTTTATAAAGAATCTAATTTATGTATAATCTTTTATTTCTGGTCTTGGACCTAGAATTTGAGTAGTAATCCTTATGGTTGCTTGTTTGACTATACTAATAACACTAGTGGTTGCTTGTTTGACTAATAATCCTTTTGGCTGCTTGTTTGACTAATATTCTTTAAGTGTGATTTGAATTATATTCCTTTTTGGTTGCTACTCATCAAAAAAAAGGCATAATATCTTGAGACCCCCACTAAACATGACACCTTAATTCAGTATACACTTAAACTATAGTTGATCTTAATTACTCCTATACTTGGCTATTTGTTAGCTTTCATCCTCCAGGACGATACCATGGCAAAGAGAGTGGAGTATTTTTTCAATTGCTAATTGCCATATAGTCATATACAACGATTACTTTGTTCCAACGGTGTATTTATCTACTTCTTAATATGCCACACTTATTTTACCTCAACTTTTTATTTTCTTATTTATTTTAGATGTAATGATTATTTATTCCAATTGTATTCTTTTATAGTGAATTCTATGATTTTTTTTCTAAAACACCATTATTTTTATACAAATATTATTTTTTTGCCAATATGTTGAATATTCAACTATGGATTCTTTTTTGTTTCATCTTAGATGCAAGGATAATTTATTTTTAAAATGTGCATTTCTTCTTATTCGGGCCAAATATGTAAAAAGAAGAAACTCCATTGTGTAGCCAAAAAAACAAATGTAGCCTAAATAATGGACTAATATATTGCCCTGAAAAATATGACTCAAAAATATTAATGAATTTACAAAGGTAAAAGATATATATTTCAAAAATGCCACATGGCATAAAAATATCCACGTGGCAGCGAGTGCATCACACCTCCTTGGACTTAGGTCGTCCAGGGGGAGAAAGCAACAAAATAGTTGGGTAATTAGGACCAAAAATAATTTAGGTGTGCACGGAATAAAAGGTGTCAAGCTCAGGAGGGTCCCAAAGTGTTATGCCAAAATCGTTACTTGTATCCCTAGAATTCCTTAAGAAAGGACTTGAACTGTACTCTTTTTAGGTTACTTGTTTGACTAGAACGCTTTTAGGACTAATTTAAGAGCACTGATTTCATATAAATAGTCTTGTACTAGACAAGTTTTTGCGAGAGATTTGAAAGTAATAAAGTTGAGTTTTATTGAGAGGCTTGGTTTCCCTTTATGCGTTCTTAAGTACTTACTCCTTTTGTCTTGCAAGTGATAGATCCTTGAGGAAAAAGATAGTGTTTTATCTTCTTGATATCTTTGGTTCTCGATTGTTGCTCTACCAAAATTGTGTTGTTCTCGTACATCATATTGTCCAAAGGTAATTACTTGAGGGTCAAGATCCTATCTTGACTAGTATCTTTCGTGTTGAAGTTCTTGAAAGTATTCTCGAAACTTCTTTATCGTTTAAGTTCTTGGATCCCCAAGTTATGTTTTACTACTGTCCAACCCAAAACTCTTCATTCATCTCCATCCTTCATATATCTTTTTCATTGGTCCTTTCTTGCTCCTCTTTACTCCATCTAGACACCTCATATCACGCATGTGTCATCCACTCCAAAAAAACAGCTCAAAAATCTGGCCAAACACCATCATACCAGCCACATATCCTCATCTAGCTCCTTTCTTTCCTTCTCCTCCTCCTCCCTGGACCAGAAACTCTTTCCTCTCAATCCCTCTATATATTTTCTTCCTCTTCAACTTTTTCAGTAATATTCTTTTTCACCTCCTTCGGACCCTGGTTGTTCGTTTTCTCCAAAATTGACCAATATACCCTAAAATAGCATATCAACTCATTTTTCAAAGTTCTGAACCAACTTTTTCTTCCAGTCTCACCAAAAGCAATATGGTGCTACCATTTAACAATTGGATAGTTTAAATTATATGAAAAGCAAGTTTTAACAGGTAAAATACAACTTCCCCCCCCCCCCCCCCCCCCAAAAAAAAAAAAAAAAAAAAGAAAGAAAGAAGTGCACACACACCATTAGCATATTTCAAAGGCAAATTCCCTCAATAAGTGAGTAGGTCACATACACAATTCAGAGACTTGACACCCTGCAAGGCAACTTGGACATCACGAACGTCAATTCATCATTTTTTGGATAATGTTCCAAACAGAAGCAGTGGCATAATGCTGCCAATGTTTGCTCTAATTTTGTACCACCAACCTAAAATTGCAATTGTACAAGAGACAGGCACCCTTTTTTTCCTGCTCTGCAGTATACACTCTCATAACTTAGGCAACAATCAGAATTTCAGAAACATAACAAGCTTTCCACTAAGCACTCAACTTGTTCATCATTGAAGTTAGTCCTAAGATTGCGAGATACTGGAGCAATAATGGACTATCGAAAAAACAAGCTATCACATATTACACAATTAACTTTCTCTTAATACTCTAGTCAAACAAAGCTACTTGTGAAGCAGAAATTTTGTTGTACAAGGTTAACAAAATTTTCCAGAAAGATCATAGAAATATCAATAGCAGAAAATATTCCACTTCATATATCATCAAAATTCTCAAAACAACACGCAACAAAGTTCTTAAAGATAGACTTCCAACCTTAGATGCTGTGTACCCAGCTGCCAAAGCAAGAACCGGCTGCACAGCGATATAAAGTCCCGGAACATTGAAAGTCTCGAACATAATTTCACCCGAATATTCTCGATTCTCTGGTGCAGTCATAGGGCTTTCAGTCAAGAGAAAATAGTGATCCTCAGGGTCACAACGCAGGTAATTGAATATACACTGCTGCCAGAACCGCTCCATTGAATCCCAGTTATCAACTTGTCCATGTTTAATAGGATAGCTAAGATTATAATTGCTGTTAGATTTAGATCTGCTCAAAGCCTCTTCCCCAATCAAGAAATCAAGATCCGCCATAACCCCTGCACTATGCTGGGATAACCAGTTGCTGCTCTTAGTCAAAGCTCGAGGCTGATTGACAAATGATTCGTTAGCAGCAACAACAGTAGGCAGTATGAAACACGGCTCCACATTTCCAGCAAAACCCATTTTTGTATACCTGAAAATAAGAGAAAAAAGCAAACTTTTGGAATAAAAAATGTTGTTGTGGAATTTAAACAAACAGGTTGAGCGTAATGTAGACTACCCGGTTCCATTGTCAATGACTACAGCTGGATGAGAGGTAGAAGAGTCCATAAGGGTTGAAGAAGAAAGAGAATAGGTAGAATAGGTTGTGATGGATCTGCGGTTGAGATCCAAAGAGGGGTTTAAAGGGGATAATCATGGTCGTAGGAGGAAGAAAGGAGATAGGAACGACGACGTATAGTGTAGGAGAAGGGAAGTAGCGTTGGTTGAAGGTTTCAATTCATCCATTTCACTGAATAAGGAGTGAACTGCAAAGAAAGAGTTTGGAATTCATCGAAGTGATCATGGTATAGTATGAGATTCTGCTCTTCTTCTTCTTCTTATTTTCGGATTGAATGTGGATGCCTTTCTTAGCAATCAAACTAAATGGTTTTGTTACTATTTCTCCGTCGTTGCTTGGCCTGGGGGGCTTTACATTATATATTCCATAATATTGGCTCCATGTGGATCCTAAAGTGCTATTGGTCGGTACGGCTGTCCACTTTAGAAAAGGAGCTAAGATGGCCTTCTTAATTTCGAGAGATTTTGATTCTCTAGTTTTTTTCAAAACTTGTTTTTATCTTGTATGTTTTTTTCTTAAAGATATTTCAATCTAACTGGTAAGGGATCACATAAGAAATACAATTGGTAAGTAATTATAAAAGATTACTGATAATGCTCAAATCACACTCATGTAAAAGTATGACGAGGATATTGTTAATAAAAAACTTAACTAGATTGGGGTCGATCCCTAAGGAAATATGGTCAGGATGTAGATTAACGCTAGTATTTATGCTTTTAGTACAGTTACTTCCAAATGGGGGTTTTAAAGAAAGAATCAAGTAAGAAAGTTGTAAATTGTTGTTGTGATCAAGTTTATGCAATTAACTAGGGAAGTGTTCCCTATGGATTCGTAACAACTTCGGGTTATTAAACTAGTGATCTATCCCAATACTTAGCCTGCAAGACTGATAACATAGATTCATTCAAGCGACTGGTTCGTCCCTATTAGATGACTATACTCAATCACTGGATTAGGTCTCTTGAGTGTTTTCACTTTAATCGTTATCAATAAATCCAAATTAACTATCCTGCGACCGCAGCTCAAGTTATTTAATGAAACTTAAATTCAAGGCTTTGTTATTCTTCTTTTTTCCTAATCTCTACTTATCTAGGTTCAAGCAAGCAGGGAATTCGGGCAAGTCCTAACATTACACATCGTTAAGAAACGTTTATGATAAAGAGATGAATAATATAAGCATTAGTATTGATTTAGAATCACCTTATGTTAATCTTAGTTAGTTAAATCACCATGGTTCCACAACCCTAGTTGTTGTGGTTTTAGCTACTCATGATTGCAAGAAAAGAATTAGATTTTATGGTAGAAAACATAATTAACAACTTAAAACGATGATTGAAGAAAAACCCAATTTCTTATTGCACAATCAAAGTATGATCAAGTCAAGAATAATGAAAAAATCTCCAAGCTATTCGTGTATTTGATCACCAAGTAGTGTTAGGAAAATCAAAATCACGATTACAATAATAATGAATCCGTCCTCTAAAGAAAATAACCTAAAAAGTATTTATACAAATAATTGAAATTCTTTCCTAAATTACCAGGAAACTGCTGCCGATCTATCCTACGAGTCGTAGCACGAAGCTACGAGTTGCGGTATCCATCTGTAACATGCACTGCAGCCTTGAAAATTGATTAAGTCTTGGGAGAAGTTATGACTCGTACAATGATGCTACAAGTTGTATGTTGCCAGTTGTGGTCTGATCTTATAAAGTTTGGCATCCTCTGGAGTTTGTCATGAGTCCATGGTACAATTCGTACATTGATGTTACGACTCATGGTCTCTATTCGTACTCTAGGATCTTCCAACTTGTCATACTCTCTGGAATTCACCACGACTCCTTAGTACGGATTATATGATGTTGTCACAACTCGTATATTTCATTCATACCAGGAACTCAGGCAAGTGCAAGCTTTTGACTCTTTCCACAACTCCTTGGTACAACTCGTACCATGGTTGTACATCTCATACCAAAAGTCGTACTTGGCCCCAACACTTGTGCATATCCTCTGCATTTCATCATGACTGCAAGGTACGACTCTTATTGAGGACTGCACTTGGCCCATTTTCTGCATTTTTTCCTCTTCTTTTTCAGTTCAACTCCAAAACATGATTTCCCTTAAAACAAAATAAAAACATCTTATATCCGCATAAACATACCTAAGACCAAGCATTTTTCCCATGTTTTAAGTGTCAAAAGTGTTGTAAACCCACAACACATCAACGCCCTCAACTTAAGACTTTTGCATATCCTCAGGCAATAAAACATTACTCTAACACGACGCTTAACTAGAAAGTAAAATCGAAGACCTACAGCCAACCATATCAAAATTGCATGCATGAGCACTTATCAAATATTGACCCCTTTTCCATTCAAAACCAAGCTATCATGCATACATGCAACCACAAATCATAATACAAAGGGATCCAAAGATGGCATTCAACTATTAGCGGACAACCAGGCTATCACTAATGTTGTTTATATAAAATGTTGGTAAAATGCAATGCAACTCATGTACCCTCACAACAAAAGAAGTCTCAACCACACTCAACAAGATATATAAATAAGACCGAGACTATCAAGCAAAGCTCTCACTCTCCCAAAGAAGCTCCAAACACTGCACAGGTGATACCATAGGCTTGCCTTTATTTTCTCTACTCTGGCTTTTCGGATGGTTAAGTTAGGGTAACTATAGGACTTTTATTGGCTTGTAATGTAGGCTTCAATGTGGGTATGGTAAATCTGAAAATAGTGACTAACCCTCCTTAGCACTACACAAATTTTGCTCCACTTTTTTTCTTGACCTTTTTCCCTTTTTCTTCATTTTCCCTCCCTTTCTCCATCTCATTCCACTTTCAATCAGTGGGTGTGGTTATTTTTTCACTTTTCTCTTATTTCTCTTTTTTTAATAGATTTATTCCTTTTCTTTTTCTTTTTCACCACATCCACTTTTCATTGACTAACTTTTTTTTCTCCTTTCATATCTCCCACTACAGTTTACGCACCCCTACAATAGCCACCCTCAACTTAGGCATTTTGCGTGAGTTGAGGTTCACAATATTCAAGGAGGGATTTTTGGGTTTTTGCTTTGGGTATAAAGCTACACGCAAATGCACGTGGTCGAACAAGTAGTAAAGTGGCTTAAGTAAGCCAAGTATCGATCCCACAGGGACTGGGATAAGGTAGCAATCTACTCAAGTGTACTATATTTTAACTCTAACAATGAAGACAACAGTGCAAAGAAGAGTTTGATATTTTGATTTCTAATTTTATCCTAAATTTACAAAGATTATATAATTTGAGTCTAAACTATGAATGTGAGCATGCTGAGGTCAAACGAACATGTAAGGAAATAAATTATCGATATAATTTGGTTAACTTTTCCTCCGGTTGCTAGTCAAGAACTATTGCCAATGGATTAAAACTCTCGTATTTAACCCAACTTAAGAATCATGAACCGTCCACCTACATTTCTGTGATTAAACGAAATTCATGTTCTAGCCATACAAAACCGGTTCCTTAATTGACTAATACGACTTTCAGGTATATTTCTATCCTGAAGGTAAATCAATTCTCAATTTTCCCAAACTAAGAAAAGATCATATCCTATTGATTCACAACTTTCCAATTTCTTGCTCTCTCGAGTGAAACCGGACTTTTTAGATATACATTAACATAGGCCACACATTAATGCAGTAAGAACAAGAATCAATAGAACAACCATGGAAGAAAAGATGAAAAACCCAATTTGATCAATAATCACATTTCAATACAATTGTTCTTAACCTCAGCAAGAAGAGGATTTAGCCACTCATTCCTGGATTAAACATCGTTAAATGAGTGTTAAACATACAAGCAATTGAATTAAAGAAGAAGGAGATAGAGAAAAACCCTGAGATTTTCGTCCCCTCAACTGCCTGTAACCCACGTTCTTGCTCCACCAAGTCAGAATATTGAAAAATAAACCTAAGTGTTCTACTTATACTAGTGAGAATTTTTCCCGAAATAACAAGCAACGTGTCACGGAGTGCATCGTGGAGCACTACCTCCGTGACATGCCACTGACGCGGAGCCTCACTGGAAATTGACTATCCAGGTAATAAGGCCCAACATGGCACGACGTGCAACGCGGGGCTAGGCCAACGTGCCACGGCCCCAACGCACACCCACACTGGAATTTGGCCAAAAATTCCCTATCCAGGCAGAAGGCCTCCGCGATGGCAGCGTGACACGGCTCCATCACAGAGCCCCTTTAATTTGTGTCGTCCAATGCTTTGTCCTTTGCTAATCATCCGAGTCCAACCCCGATCTCTCCCAACACGCATTTTAGCTTTACATAATTATATTTCACCTGCAAAACAACGCTAATCATGTTGGTTAGTATAAATTCACATTTTATTATAAATCACATGAGAATGTATAAACATTGATAGATAAACAAGGCTAAAATGACACATTTAGGTATCACTTGGGCATATAAATTTGCCCAAGATCAAGGGACCAGGGCCAAAACAGATTCATTATACACAAGTGGGAAGGTGAATAGGCTAATCAAAGGAAAATGGTCAATTAAGGCTCAAACATTTGGATCAAGGAATACTTATTCATCCGGTAGGGTAATTTAGGTTAAAAGTGAGCTAATTCAAAAACGGCCTATGATCCTTTCTTAACCAACTATCCTATAACCTAAGTAAAGATCAACCAGACAAGTTCTAGATCACCTACACAACATTGAACTAAGTAAGAACCTTACTCACACATGGTACAGGTTCGCATCACACACTACCTATCCGGTTCATGCACAACTAAGCTACAATTAATCATGCTAATCTATCAAATGCCATAAAAAGATCCACATTGGTCATGCTTCGCGATCAACAAACACAACTAACTATGCAACAAAATTTTTTAAAAAGGGTCATTTTTTCAACAATTTCAAAACATCAAACACATGTGCAGTTATTGGTTGTAAAGTAATCCTAAGCTACTTCTAATTAAACAAAAACAATATTCTAAATATGTCGGTTCTACTAGATATCATGTCCGAGAGAAAAGAAACACGACAATAAAAACCCTCGGACAAATCAAAACCCAAAAGACAGATACATTCCCTTTTTGAAAAGCATGCTTCGTCCCCAAAGCAAGGAATACAAAACTGATAGAGAGGAACACTTGTGGTTTCTAAGTGCTTCTTTCAACTACTCAGACTTCACCGATCATTCATGGTTGCCTCCCATGCAGCGCCTGATTTAATATCGCGGCACGACACAAGTCTCTTGACTTTTCAGGCTTCATCAAGATACACCAACTCAATTCCCTTCACTTCGTCAGTGTTTCCCAGGTACAATTTCACTCTCTGCCCATTTACTTTGAATCTCTTGCCATCTTTGTTCTCTAGTTCAATGGCACCATATGAGAATACTTCCACCACTCTATATGGTCCCATGCATCTAAACTTCAATTTGCCTAGATGCAAGTAGAGCCTCGAGTTAAATAGCAGTACCAAATCACCAACATTAAACTCCCACTTTGAAATCATAGTCATTCTCTCCTTATAAATGGATGCACTCTCATAGGCTCGATACCGGAATTCATCCAACACATTCAGCTGATCTAGACTTAATTTAGATGCTTTATTGCAGTCCAGGTTCAGCTTCTTATGAGCCCACAATGCCTTATGCTCCAACTCTACTGGAAACTGGCATGACTTGCCATACACCAGATGATATGGTGAAGTGCCAATAGGGGTCTTATAAGCTGTCCGATATGCCCAGAGTGCATCATCCAACTTCCTAGACCAGTCCGTCCGGTTGGTGTTCACTGTTTTGGCCAAGATAATCTTGATCTCCCTATTGGATACCTCCACTTGTACGCTTGACTGAGGATGGTAGGTGTTGCCACCTTATGCTTTGCACCATATTTCTCAAGTAGAGCTCTGAAGAGGCGATTACAAAAGTGTGATCCACCATCACTGATTGATGGCTCTGGGAGTGCCGAATCTAGCAAATATGTGCTTCTGCAGAAATGTTGTGACACTTTTCCCTTCATTGTTGGGGAGTGCAATAGCTTCCATCCATTTTGATACATAATCCACAGCTATCAAAATATACTTCATCCCATATGAGCTCATGAATGGACCCATGAAATCAATACCCCATACATCGAACAACTCTACTTCCAAAATGGAGTTAATGGTAGCTTGTGCTTACAAGTGATGCGCCTTGTCTTTTTCATTGGTCACAGTACGTGGCAAAATCATAAGCATCCTGATGGATTGTGGACCAATAGTACTCACATTGCAAAATTTTATGTGTAGTCCGGATACCACTGTGATGACCCCCAACTGGGGATGAGTGGCAGGACTTAAGTATGCTCAGCATCTCAACCTCTAGAACACACCTAAGAATCATCCCATCCACACAAATATAGAACAAATATAGATCATCCCAATAAAATCTCCGCGTGTCAAATAAGAACTTCTTCCTTTGCTGCGAAGTTCGATCTGCCGGAATCATGTCATTCACCAAATAATTTGCATAGTCAGCAGACCATGGGATCAAGTCCTGAGATACAACCAACACCTGCTCATTTGGGAAAGCATCATCAATATCGACATCTTTCAATCTTTTCTCTGCCTCCAATCTAGATAAGTGATCAGCCACCTAGTTTTCTGTCCCCTTTCAGTCCTTTACCTCGAATTCAAATTCCTGTAGAGCAATACCCATCTGATTAGACTTAGTTTAGATCCTTTTTTGACATCAGATATCGCAATGTTGCATGATCCATATGGGTAATCACCTTAGTCCCAAGCAAGTATGCCCGAAACTTTTCGAATGCAAAGACTACTACCAACAACTCTTGTTCGGTCACTGTGTAATTTTTCTAAGCTGCATTGAGTGTCTTATTGACATAATAAATTGGGTGGAATATCTTTGCTCTTCTTTGGCCCAAGACAGCACTTAGGGCAACCCTACTGGCATCACACGTTACCTCAAACGGAAGAGACCAGTCTGGGGCTACGATAATGGGGGCTGAGGTGAGTCTCTCCTTCAGGCATTAAAAGGCTTTCATACATGCTTCATCAAAAACAAACTTCACCACTTTCTTAAGTAGCTTGCATAATGGTTGTGTGATTTTTGAGAAGCCCTTGATGAATCTCCTGTAGAACCCTGCATACCCCAAAAAGCTCCGAATACCTTTGACAAAAATAGGTGGTGGAAATTTAGCTATCACCTCGATTTTAGCTCTGTCCACCTCTATCCCTTTTCCTGAGATTCTATGGCCTAGCACAATCCCCTCTTTGACCATAAAATGGCATTTTCCCAATTGAGGACAAGACTAGTTTCTTCACACCTGCTCAGCACTTTAGTTAAGTGCTCAAGGCAATCTTCAAATGTTCACCCACTGCCGATAAGTTGTTCATAAACACTTTGATGGTATCCTCCACCATGTCTGAAAAGATGGACATCATGAAGCGCTGAAATGTGGCAGGTGCATTGCACAACCTAAAGGGTATCCTCCTGAAAGCAAACGTCCAATAAGGACAGGTGAAGATGGTTTTCTCTTGGTCCTCTGGGGCTACGGAGATCTGATCATACCTTGAATAACCATCAAGAAAATAATACCATCCTCTATCTACCAACCTATCGATCATCTGATCCCTAAAAGGCATTGGAAAATGGTCATTCTAGGTCCAATGATTGAGTTTCCAGTAGTCCATGCAAACACGCCAACATGTAACTGGCCTAGCCAATACTAGGTAATTCTTCTCATTTGGCACCATCGTGATTTCGCCTTTCTTTGGTACACACTGCACTAGACTCAACCACTTACTATCAATAATGGGGTAGACTAAACCAGCATCTAACCATTTGATGATCTCTTTCTTCACCACCTCTTTCATCAGTGGATTCAGTCGTCGCTGATGCTCTATGCTCAGTATGTAGTTTGGCTCAAGCTTAATTTTATGGGTACATATGCCTAGAGGGATACCGATGATGTCATCAATTGTCCAACCAATTACCTTTTTGTATCTTCTTAGTACTGATACTAAGGCCTCAACTTGCAACTCTACCAGCTCTGCAGCGATAATTACTGGCAAAGTGTTGTTCACCCCCAAGAATGCATATTTTAAATCTGCAGGTAGAGCCTTAAGAGCCTTAAACTCTAAGACTGGTGGTACTTCAACTGATGGTTTTGCTGGAGGGGTTGCATGATTCTTTATATCAAGATCCAACTTCTTCGATCTGAAGTTATAGGACCCCATTCCCTCCAGTGCATTCACCATCTCGGAGCACCCCTAGATATTATCCCCATCATAGTTCATAAGGACAGTTGCCAATGTCTCAACACTCAATCTTTCCTCTAGAGGCACGCGCAACCTCTTATCCTCCATCCTGTTATTCATGGAGGTTGCTCTTAAGTTAGGGTATCCTTGTTGTAGCCTAAATAAATCAAAACAAAAGAAGAAAACGTAAACGAGGAAATCAAGACCAAAGATTAAACACAAGTAATTAATCTAACCCTAAGTCGTATTTCCCGGCAATAGTGCCATTTTTGATAATTCTCAAATCACACCCTTGAAAAAGTATGGCGCAGATGTTATCAATAAAAAACCCAACTAGGTTGGGGTGAATCCCACAAGGAATATGGTCAGGATGTAGAATAATGCAAGTATTTATGCTTTTAGTACAGTTATTTCCTAATGGAGGTTTTAAAGAAAGAATCAAGTAAGAAAGTTGTAAATTGTAGTTGTGATTAAGTTTATGCAATTAACTAGGGAAGTGTTCCCCATGGATTCATAATAACTTCGGCTTATTAACTAGTGATGTATCCCAATACCTAGCCTGCAGGACTGGCAACATAGATTCATCCAAATGACTGATCCGTCCCTATTGGATGACTATACTCAATCACTGGATTAGGTCTCTTGAGTGTTTTCACTTCAACCATTATCAATTAATCCAAATTAACTATCTTGCGACCGCAACTCAAGTTATTCAATGAAACTTAAATTCAAGGCTTTGTTGTTCTTCTCTTTTTCTAATCTCTATTTCTCTAAGTTCAAGAAAGTAGGGAATTCGGGCAAGTCTTAACATTGTGCATTTTAAAGAAATGTTTATGATGAAGAGATGAACAATACAAGCATTAGTATTGGTTTAGAATCACCTTATGTTAACCCTAGTTCGTTAATTCACCATGGTTCGCACGACCCTAATTATGGTGGTTTTAGTGATTCATGATTGCAAGAAAAGAATTAGATTTCATGGTAGAGAACATAATTAACAACTTACAACGATGACTGAAGAAAAACCCAATTGATTATTGTACAATCAAAGTATGATCAAGTCAAGAACAATGAAAGAAATCTCTAAGCAATTCGTCTATTTGATCTCCAAGTAGTGTTAGGAAAACCAAAATCACGATTACAATAATAATGAATCCGTCCTCTAAAAAAATAACCTAAAAAGTATTTATACAAATAATTGAAAACCTTTCCTAAATTACTAGGAAACTACCGCCGATCTATCCTACGAGTCGTAGCATGAAGCTATGAGTTTTGGTATCCATTCGTAACATGCACTGCAGTCTTGAAAATTGATTAAGTCTTGGGAGAAGGTATGACTCGTACAATGATGGTACGAGTTGTATGTTGCCAGTTGTGGTCTGGTCTTGTAAAGTTTGGCATCCTCTGGAGTTTGTCATGACTCCATGGTACGGTTCGTACATTGATGATATGACTCGTGGTTTTTATTTGTACTTTAGGATCTGCCAACTTGTCATACTCTCTGGAATTCTGTAATAACCCGGAAGTGCCTAAGCCTAGACTCGGGAGTTGAAATGAAGAGTAGTAGAAAAGTCAGAAGTTTTCTCAGAACGACCCGTGGAATGAGTCGTTGGAGGGCCCAACGACTCATGGTATCCACCCGTGGTCAGGTTCTGTAGCAGAGAATCATGTGGTAATTGGTCTAGGAACGACTTCTTGTTTAATGTAAAGGTTCATTGTGAGTGGATCTTTGTGAAGATGGTCCTGGTCAAAGAACGCTAGAATGAGTCGTGGGTTGACTCATTGTTCTAAACAACGAGTCGTTGTATGTGCCCGTTGGGAGGATTTCCAAGATGGGAGCAATGGTGACAATGGTTGGCAACGATGGGTCGTTGGAGCTGGTTACGACTCGTCATGTTCGTTCATGGTAGAAGACCTGATACGGGAAAATGAGATGAAACAACGAGGGAAGTAACGGGTCGTGGGAGCGAGAGACGACTCGTTGTGTTGGTCGTTGCTTAGAAAAGTGGCTAATTTCCTATGAGTTTAGTAAGGGAAAATCAGTAACTTCTAAACCCGTAAGCCCTATACTACATTGTTTTAATCTTAGAAAAGGGTGTTTTTAAGAGGGCTAAGTCCATTCTAGACCCATCCTTTTCCATGCATGCAAGCCTAGAGGTTATAACGGGTGATCAAGCTTAGGATTCATCTAGTTTTTTGCCAATTTCCATTGGGCATTCAAAAGAGTTTGTGAAATCAGATTCTTCTAGGTATGTAGGGTTATGAATGGGTGTATTCATCCACACCCATGCCCAATCCCTCTTCAATTTCATGAAAATCCTAGTTGATAAATCTATTGGGGTTTTAACCCAATACGTGAATTCTCTAAGTATCAATCATCGGTATGATCTATGCATGTTTCTTATGTGAATTATGATTAATGGGAACATTTTATATTTATTTTAAGTACAATTATTTTTTCAAGTTTTACAAATTATGATGCCCAATCATAAAGGAATTTATGAAAGGTTGAGATTATGATCTATGCTTTCAATTATGATGAGATGTATATAAAGAAAGTATGATTGTGAATTACCCATGTCTACATTCATGTTTTGAACAATCAAAGTCTATTTCAAGCATGTTTAAATATTAGGCAAGCCCATATAATCAAGTATATTTCATGATTTATTTAAATTTCATGTTATTAGCTTACCACATGGTTTTGAAGTCTAGACTCCCACTCTTTTTAGCTTGTGGTATGGTTTGAGCCCAAGGCTCCTCATGTTATGATTTCAGATTATGTATGTATACTATTATTCAGCTTCGTCACTAGACGATGGTCAGCTTTGTTGAAAAATAATGGAGAGAATATGTATGTTTTTGGGAGTAGTGTCTAGCACTGAGTAGGCTAAAGGCCAATCAACCCTATGTCTCAGAACTACGTGCCAACGTAGGTATGTTCAGATTATTCAGGACCTCTTTTGTGAGTTTCCCCTGCCGCCAAGAGTCCTTCAGCTTGATATCAATATCATGGTAGCGCCCTTAGCCCTGGCAAGGCTTTGGATGGCTCTGCCCACTTGAGTCTAATAGTAGGGACCACGTAAGTTCTATCATGGTAATATCGGTTAGATGACGAGTCTCCCATTGTTCCTCATGATTTCAGTTATGCATGTTCATCAGTCATGTTATTATGTTTTCAGCAGGTTGACCCAATATTTTAGTTTTACTTATGATTATCAGTTTTCATCTTTGGGTCATTCGATTCAGTTGTGATATTCAATTGTGTTTAAATCATGTTTTCGGATAATAACATCCAAGCCTTACTCTCAGACTCTTATGATGAAATGTTTTATGTTATACATGATCACTGATTTTATTTACTTAGCGGTTTTACTTACCTTACATACTCGGTACATTTCACGTACTGATCGCATACTTTATGCTGTATCATTTTATGATACAGGCTCGGATATTCAGGCTCAGTCCCGCCAGTAGCTAGACTCTCAATATTAGCATTTTCCAGTCTCAGTTGGTGAGTCCTCATCTTCCGAGGGCCCTTTATCAGTTGTATTGAGTATTTTTAGTTTCATACTATAGTGAGTTAGTTGGGGTCTTGTTCCATCAACTCATCAGTAGTAGAGGCTTTTCGACATAGCATATATTCAATTTCAGCCTTGTGTTTTATATTCAAATGTTATGATATTTTCAGACTTCTACTTTATTATATATGTTAGATTTTCGCTTGATTATGCTGAATTAGATGTCATGTTCATGCCATGGGTCGATTTGGAGCCTCTCGGGGTTCATTGTCCCGTATCGCAATCCGGGCCTATGTTCGGGTTGTGACAAATTCACCACGACTCCTTAGTATGGGTTATATGATGTTGTCACGACTCGTGCATTTCATTCATACCAGGAACTCAGGCAAGTGCAAACTTTTGAATCTTTCCACAACTCCTTGGTACGGCTCGTACCAAGAGTCGTACTTGGCCCCAACACTTGTGCATATCCTCTGGATTTCATCATGACTGCAAAGGTACGGCTCGTACTGAGGACCACACTTGGCCGATTTTTTACACTTTTCCCCTTTTTTTTTCCAGAATTCAACTCTGAAACATGATTTCCCTAAAAACAGAGTAAAAGAACCTCATACCAAATAAGCATACCTAAGACCAAGCACTTTTCCTAAGTTTTAAGCATCGAAAGTGTTGTAAAACCACAACACATCAATTATTTTCTTGTTGTTTGCTTTATCTTGTCTTTCCGTGTATTACAAAGTTGATTTTTTTAAAAATGTATTTTATGAATGTCGAGTTGCTATGTGAATTTATAAAATACAATAAGTATAAATTTAACGAAAATAAATGTTTGACTAAATAATTATACATAAAAGAATAAAGTACATGCGTAAAATGATCCATGTGGATTATGATAGAGTAAAACTTTAGAAACAAAAACCATGGTTTTTCTCCTGATCTATCATCTTAAATCATCGAGAACATATATAAAATTAGATGTGGAAGTATACTTGAATTCATGAGTGATGTAATCATTCTCTTTCTTGCAGTTATCGATCTTCCAAACTAAGATATAGGTGGCTCACAACTTTTTCAATAATGTTATATCAAAAAAGAAAACTCTACGTCTGATTTGGGGACCATAACTCCATTATAATTGCGCATGCAATGCGCGCACACACACACACATATATATATGCATATATGCTTGACATTGACTCGATTGGATCCTAAAGTGTTGTGGTCAATACAGTTGTCCAATTTAGAAAATGAGCTAAGGTCGCGTTATTAATTTTCAGGAGATTTTGATTCTGTAGTTTTTCTGTTTTTATCCTGTATGTTTTTTTTAAAGATATTTCAATTTAACACGCATGAGATCACATAAGTTTGACTCTTTTCGTGCATACCGCAAGCGTACAGGTCGTAGAAGTAATATAGTGGCTCTTTTTAAGAACCGAAATATCGAACCCACAAGGACTGGACCCATTCCTCTAACTATCTATTCCAAGTGTGATATTAAACACTGAAAATGTCGATTATAGAAGTTGTCGAGAAGGTTTAATTAAGTCTAATTTTGGTCAACGACATATTCGGAATTCACTCTAGGAGCAACATAGAGTTAAAACAAGATAATCATGCGCTGTTACGAATTGCAATGGGTTAAGTATGAAACTGTCAATTGTCGTCTCACATAATTAGAATTGCATGTTCAGGGCCTTTTGAGCCTCTAAACATGACAAACTAGCCTCACTGCATCATTGTGAGCGAGGATGCTAATTCTAGTTCGTGGGCAATTAATTACGTGGATGTGGTTTTCGTGGAAATGAGTAGGGACTCTCGTGCACCTAATCATTTAACTCAACTTAGCCTCACAACTACTTCTTCGAGTGGTGATGTGATAATTCTAAGTCGGTCTCTAAATAATATCGTTTTATAAACCAAGCAAGGCATTAGCTATATCTCTATCCTAACATAAATTATATCAAGATACAATCATGCTCCTTACATTCTCATTTTCTGACCTAGGTAAATGCTTCCTCAAGCATATGCCCAAGTTAACGTGTACGTTTTCATGGTGATCAATCACAAAAACAACCAATAATTCAGAATGCAAGACAAAACAACAATCAATAACTTAATTCCAACACAATTTCATAAAACACATTCATAATTCATGGCTTCAACCCTAGAGGAAGGGTTCTAGCCATTCATGTTCGTAAAACTACAAGAAACTACAACTAAATTAACATACTTACAAGAATTGGTAGAAGAGAAGGGAATTTGACAAACCCTAGATGAGTTCTCCCACTTCTCCCTTCACTCCTAGGTGGTTTTCCAGAATAAAATCGTGACCCAGTGTTTTTAGGAGCTAAGGGACCTATTTATAGTAAATGAGAAACGTGCACAATTTAGCCTGTCGTGGAATGGCTCCATGTCACAGAGTGTATCGCGGAGCATTGCCTCCATGACACGGAGGTAACACGGAGGCTCTCTGGAAATTGCCTCCGAATGCCAAAACTGCCGAGTGTCACCGCTCTGCCGGCGCGTTGGGCTGTTGCTGGCGCGCATCTCCCCTGGCGTGGCACGGCGCTGGCGCGCTAGAGCCTGCCTGCCTGCTGCCTCTTCTCGCGTGCCTGGCATGGGCGTGGCACGACACTGGGTGCGGCACACGCACAGCGTGGCACACTGCCTGGCGCGGCCAGCCTTGCCATGGCATGCTCTTTGCCGACTTTCACAATTTGCTCCCGACTCCATTCCTCTACCTCACCAACTTATAAATTAGTTCCTCAAAATCATTGAAACCTACAAAACAAGGACTAATCATGTTGGTTAGTACATATATTCACATTTATATAAAATCACATGAAAATGTATATAGATAAATAGATAAACAAGGCAAAACTAAGTTATAAAGTATCACTCGAGCATGCTATTTTTGCCCACGATCAGAAATATAATTGATAAGTAATCATAAAAGATTATTTTCTTGTTATTTGCTTTATCTTATCTTTCCGTTTATTATAAAATTAATTTTTCGAGTAAATGTATTATATGAATGTCGAGTTAGTATGTGAATTTATAAAAAACAATAAGTATATATCTAACTAAAATTAAAAGTTTGATTAAATAATTATACATAAAAGAATAAAATACATGTGTAAAATGATCCACGTGGATTATGATAGAAGTAAAACTGTAGAAATGGAAACCATGAGTTTTCTCCAGATCTATCATGTTAAATCATTGAGAACATATATAAAAATAGATGTGGAAGCATACTTGAGTTCATGAGCAATGTAATGTCACGACCTAAAAGGGTCGTGATTGGCACCCACGCTACCTCCCGGTGGGTGAACCAACGATTCCTAACAACTACCCCGTCATCAACCAGACAAGAAGAAATAACAGTGAAATGAAATTAAATGAATTGTAACATCCGAGAATTGTAATAACCAACTAATTCCAAAAACAACGCAATCTTACCAAGAATTCGAAAGTCAATACACTTTGGCATCTAGCTACTAGTCTAAGAGTATGTAAACTAAAAAGAAATAGAAACTGCAATGTCCGGAGGAGGGACATCTTCGAAGGGGGAATGAATCAGCCCATTCCGCACCCCTTACCTTTTCGAGGAATTGCTGCTGACTATAGGTGGGGACGAGAAGAGCTTCTTGGATCGTATTCTGCACTCAAAAAAGAAGTGCAGGAGTAGGGTCAGTACAAGCACGGTACTGATAGACATCATCGGCCGACCTTACATAATAATATATAATTAAGGCAATAATAATATAAAACCAATCTCAAACATCAAACACCAGAACAATAACATTTCAAGTACATTGGCTCTGCACAAGTGACAACTGGCCTGCTCACTGGATTGGGCCTTTCGCTGCAGGTGTCACTTGACCGCTACAACGGTCTCACTGCGGAGGAAGTAGTTCCGCTGCAGTGGTATTGCTCGAGGCAGTAGATCAACTTAGCTAGACCTTTCATCATTTCACCAATATTTAACAATTCACACACTCAGATATTCAGTCAGAGGACACACGAGCTTTGGACACCAATTCACATCTACTCACATCACACATGGTTTATGCATTTCATCACAAGAATAACAACATCAACATCATTAATCGTTTAATCAGTTCACACTTAACCTTTTTCCACCATACTCAAATCAGGTTACAAGGACATGACTCACAAACTCAACTCTACCACTTAACACATGCTCATTCTGAAATTGTTAACAAGCTACAAAACATCATAAAATAGATCAAAGGGTGACATATCGGGTACACGTCTTTTCCATGTCCCCATAAACACTCCGTTATCAATTTCAGTGTACACACATGCTAGAAGGTCTTATTTCTGCCTTTCCAGTCATGACCTGCAGGGGACTCAAGAAATTCATGTGTTGTATATGCCTAGTACCCGCTCCACTCATATGCTCATCCGGATTCTCCCCTTAAACACGAGGCACTCAACCAATATTGCTCGCCCGAATGCTCTTCTTGGACACGAGCCTCTCATCTTAGGATATTATTTCTATCCTTAACCATTCTCATTAATTGAATACAACAAGGCACATTATTTAAACATACATGAGTTTATAATATACTCCTTCACATGCATAATTACAAACCAGCAAACATCTTAACAACAATGCAAAATATCATTACTTAACAACTTAACACAGTTTCATAACGGTTTAGATACTAATTCATATCCATATCATTTCAACAGTGTATTCAACAAGAAATTTCCATTACAAGTAATGACTACAGACCAATCATATATCATCATTTCCAAAAACATACCTGCTATTATATAGAGTCTAATTCCTTGAAACCATAACCTACCTCAATGTTCTGATACGGAACCTCAGCTACTCCACAGGAGCCTTGCCTTTCTCAGTGCTTCACAAATTTCGAAATCTACAATAACAATATAGAGTAATTCAATTATTTACTCTTCAAATAAGGGTCCTAGGAGTTCAAACCCTTCCCTTCAAGGCACTTTCAAAAGTAAAATCCCAATTCCACCTAGTTCTAGGTCTCAATTCCCGCGTATCCCTCGTTGCCAAACAAGTAATCCTAGGGGAGTGATCAATACTCCTCAAAGCCCAATTCAAACCACCCCATTGACTCCCCATAATTTCAGCCCTAGTCTATCAACCTAGGGTTTTCTAAATTCAAAACCCTACCATAAAAGGGTCTATAAGAATTTTAAGGTCAACAATACCTATAATCGAGATAGGGGATGAAGAATCTTACCTTGAGAGAAGAATTTCCTGCTCTGGAGGAAAAATTTGCCTCCTAACCCTTCTGACCGTGTTTTTGGAAATAATAGGGTAGAACCCCAAAAATGTCACTTAAATCCATGTTCTGATTCCCGTCGTCCGCTGCAGCGGTCACTTTTTCGCTGCAGTGTACCCGCTATGGCAGTCAGAAAACTGTTATGGAGGATCCGATAGTTAATTACCCTATCCGTTACGGCGGAACTCCGATCGTCACCATGGTCTCTCTTCAGCAGATGCCTTACCACTACAGCGGTCCCCTGAAACCAATAGCTCCCCTAAAGTCATCTTTTAACACTTAGCTGATTTCACACCCCTTTTCTACAGATTTTAGATTTTTTTGGGGTGTTCTAAGTTTGTTCCCATCATAATGATATGCATATCGTTACATCAGATACCAATTAAAATACCATTCGTCCCTGAATGACCTACAAAAAAAACAAGGAAGAGAAAGTACCAGATTTCACAAACAATTGAGGATATTTGATCCACATATCAGCCTCGGTCTCCCAAGTGGCCTCCTCTACAAAACGATTCTTTCACTGGACCTTAACCATCAAAATCTCTTCCGACCTCAACTTTCAAACCTCTTTATCTATTATTGCCATAGGCTCCTTCTCATAGTACAAATTCTCATCTAGCAGTATGGAGTCCCATTTAATAATGTAAGTCCCATCTCTATGGTACTATTTCAACATTGACACATGGAATGTTGGATGTACCCCAGACAATCCTGGCGACAGTGCCAGCTCATAAGCTACTTCCTCCATACACCGGAGTATTTCACCTTCATGTCCTTGGGCTAAGCTTTCCCTACTTACCAAACCTCATCACCCCCTTCATGGTGGATACCTTGAGCATAACTTGTTCTCCCTTCATAAACTCCATATCCCTCACCTTCATGTCCACATACTGCTTTTGTCTACTTTGAGCCTCTACCAGACGCTCTTGAATTATCTGAACTTTTTCTAAAGATTCTTTCAACAAGTTGGTTCCCCAGGGCCTCACCTCAAATGCATCGAACCAACCAATCGGAGACCTACATTTCCTCCCATACAGAGCTTCAAATGGCGCCATACCAGTGCTAAAGTGGTAGTCGTTATTGTAAGGGAACTCTGCTAGGGGTAGAAATTTATCCCAATGGCCCCCAAAATCTATAACATAGGCCCAGATTCCAACACTTGAATAGTCCTTTCTGACTGTCCATCTATCTGAGGGTGGAAGGTTGTGCTCAAGTCCAACCTGGTGCCCAACTCTACCTACAAGGTCCTCCAAAAATGAGAGGTGAACTGAGTACCCATGTCAGACATAATCGATACTGGCACCCCGTGCAACCGAATCACTTCCTTCACGTACAGCTTGGCCAACTTCTCGGCATTGTAAGTCACTTGGACAGGTAAGAAGTGAGCAGCCTTGGTCAATCTGTTCACGATGACTCAAATGGAGTCAAACTTTCCCAGAGTCTTTGGAAGACCAACTACAAAATCCATAGCTAACCTCTCCCATTCCCAGAGTCTTTGGAAGACCAACTACGAAATCCATAACTATCCTCTCCCATTTTCACTCGGGAATAGACATCCTCTGAAGTACTCCCCCAGGCTTCTGGTGTTCGTATTTCACTTGCTGGAAATTCAAACACTTGGAAACATGCTCTACAATATCTATCTTCATTCTGCCCCACCAATAGTATTTCTTCAAATCACGATACATTTTGGTAGCTCTAGAATGAATGGAGTACCTCGAGTTGTGAGCTTCTAATAGGAGAGTTTGAATTAGCTCACCAACTCGGGGAACAAATACACGTCCCTTTATTCTCAGGATCCCATCACTATCTAACACCGCTTCCTTAGTTTCTCCCCCCAGGATTTTATCTATGGTCTTAGCCAGCTTCTCATCCTCAAACTGACTTGCTTTGATTTCTTCCAATAAGGATGATTAGCCTCCACACTAGCTAATACCCCACTTGCTTCTATCAAAGATAGCCTTACCAAACTATTTTCTAGTGTATGAATTTTCCTGGCCATCAGTCGCCAAGTAACTTCTAAGTAAGCTAGACTACCCATACTCACTGCTTTCCGACTCAACGCATCCGCCAGCACATTTGCCATCCCTGGGTGGTACAGAATGGTGATGTCATAGTCCTTGGGCAGTTCCATCCACCTCCTATGCCTCAAACTGAGATCCTTCTGGGAAAACACGTACTATAGGTTATGATGATGTGTGAACACCTTGCAATGAGCCCCGTACAAATAGTACCTCCAGATTTCCAAAGTGAACACCACCACTTCTAGGGTCATGCATGGGGTAATTCTTTTTATGCACGTTCAACTTCCTTAAAGAATAAGCAATGACCTGTCCATCCTGCATTAACACAACATCCAACCAAGATCGTGAGGCATCACAATAAACAATGAAATCTTTACCTTTCACCGATAATGCTAGGATAGGGCGGTGGTTAACAGAGTCTTGAGTTTCTGGAAACTCGCTTCGCAATCCTTTGACCACTGAAAAGATAGATCCTTTTGAGTCAACTTGGTCAACACTGAGGCAATGGATGCAAACCCTTCACGAACCAATGGTAGTAACTGGCCAGTCCCACAAAACTCTGAATTTCTGTCACGGTAGTTGGTGTAGCCTATTTTTTGATTGCCTCCACCTTCTGTGGATCTACCTTGATTCCCTACTTGGAGACCACATGCCCCAGAAGAGACACCAAAACCAACCAGAATTCACACTTAGAGAATTTGGCATATAGTTGTTTCTCCTTCAGCAAACCCAACACTATTCTTAAATGATTCTCATGCTCCTGCTTGGTATTAGAATACACCAAGATATCGTCAATAAACACACTCACAAAGGAGTCTTAAGTAAGGTTTAAAGATACCATTCATCTGACACATGAACGCAACTGGGGCATTAGTGAGTCCGAATGACATGACCGAAAACTCGTAATGCCCACACCTGGTCCGAAAGGCTATTTTGGGAATATCCTCAGCTCGAATCTTCAACTGATGATAACCTGACCTCAAGTCATTCTTTGAAAACACCGTTGCTCCCTGTAACTGATCAAACAAATTATCTATTCGAGGAAGAGGGTACTTGTTTTGAATGGTTACCTTGTTCAATTGACGGTAACCAATGCATATCCGCATGCTACCATCCTTCTTTTTCACAAACAAAATCGAAGCGCCCCATGGAGAGACACTCGGCCTAATAAACCCTTTACTAAATAGCTCTTGCAACTGTTCCTTGAGTTCTCTCAACTCAACAGGTGCCATTTGATCTGATGGAATAGAAATGGGTCTAGTCCCTGACTCTAAATCTATACAGAAATCAATATCACAGTACGGTGGCATATCGGGCAGATCTGTAGGGAACACCTCTAAAAACTCACAAAAGACTGAGACCGACTCTATGGAAGGACCCCACTCTATCAACTTATGGGCACGAATATAAGAGATGAATTTCTTAGGAGCAGCGCTACAATTTCATTTCAACTCCAATATAGACAAACCTAGGCTCGATATAGTGACGGTCTTAGCATAGCAATCTAGAATGGCATGGTAAGGGGACAACCAACTCATTCCCAGAATCATATCAAAATTAACTATGTCTAAGATCACTAAGTCTACCAAAGTGTCAAACCCTATGAAATCAACAATACAATCACGAACAACCCTATCCACCACCATAGAATCCCCAAAAGGAGTAGACACATGGATAGGAGTATCAAGCACATCATAAAAAAGATCTAAACACATTGCAAAATAAGCAAACACATAGAAAATATAGAACCTGAATCAAATAACACAATAGCCATTTTGTCAGACACGAAGAACGTACCTGTAGTAATGACATTTGAAGCCTCTGCCTCGAGCCTACTAGGAAAAGCATAGAAGTGGGCCTAGTTACCTGCCTGTGAACCGCCCGATTGGGCTGTGCCACCCCTTTACCTGACTAGGTGCCACCCCTACTCACCTGAGCACCTTCGCTACTCGGTTGAGCACCATCTCTAACAGCTAACTGACTACCTCACCTGAGTTGTGGACAATCTCTGTTGAACGCACTGCCTCCTCTTCCGGCAGGGGTCGGAGCATGAGGATTTAGATGTGGAATGATCTATGCACCCTATCCAAACCTGGGACACTATCTGCGAATATGGCCATACTCCCCATACTCATGGCATACCTTCTCGATCATTAGCCTCTAAGACGAAATAGCAGAAATAGGACGAGCCCCAAAGTCTAAGCGAACAAGCTGAGTACACCCCAATTGAACCTGCTGGTCAGGGAGTGTTTCCTGACAGACCACTGGCGGAGACCTGCATAGCCGACTAATTAGGACGCCAAGAGAAACTCTGCAGTATCGGAGTCCTAGCAATAGGGCCACTGTAGAAACCCACCTTTCGAGCCTTCTTCTCTGCATTCTTTGCATACTCCTCCTATTTTATGCACTCTATATTCTTCACATATTCTACCACCTCCTGAAAAGTTTTACTTGAGGAGACCACCTGAAGGGCTGATAATTAAAGAACCACATTCAACCCTTTAACAAACCGTCTGATCCTCTCTTCCTCTGTGGGAAGTAGGGGTAAAACATACCTAGATAGCGAAGGGAATCGGGCCTCGTAGGTTGCAACAGAAGAGCTCCCCTACTTAATAGTGGTGAACTCATCCCGTCTCCTATCTCTCAAGGTACAGGGTACATATTTCTCCAGAAATATAGAGTAGAACTGGGTCCAAGTTAGCGGCAGTGACCCTGCTGATCTACACTCCACAAAATCTCTTCACCAGAGCTTTGCATTACCCATTAGCTAGAACGTGATGAACTCCACTCCATACTTCTCTACTACCCCTATTTTATGGAGCCTCTCAAGGCAGTCGATAATAAACGCATATGCGTCCTCCGCCTATGTACCGTAGATTGTGTGAGGATTCATCTTGGTGAATCTCCAGAACAATGTCATGTTCTTCCCCTAT
Organism: Datura wrightii; assembly: GCA_035772735.1. Taxonomy (NCBI): domain Eukaryota; kingdom Viridiplantae; phylum Streptophyta; class Magnoliopsida; order Solanales; family Solanaceae; genus Datura; species Datura wrightii. Next base: position 101,373,442 of record JASDFA010000003.1, read on the forward strand.
CATCACAGGCCCAACCACCGACCTGGGGAACATAACTGCTCAGACATGTCATCTATATGAGGAGCCACCGTAGCCGCATGCTGGATCCATGATTGTTACCCAAAAGGAGTGTTGGCGTTGCCCCATTACCCACGAGGCCACTCAGGAGGTTAAGAACCTAAGCCAGAACCTCGGAGAATTCTAGTGTGGCAGGAACCTCTCCCTGTGTCAGTACCTCTACCTTTACCGTCGCTATCTCTTGAACTGCGTGTGATATCGGATATGTCGACCTCTCTCTGACCAAAGCAGGAGCGTGAGCCCCTCCTCTAGCTGCAGCAGGCCTTCACCTGTGTCCTCGGCCCCTTCCTCTATCGCGTACTTTTACTGGTGTTGCTGGCTTTGGTGTGCGTCTCTGGCTCCATTAGCACGTGTTCTCACATCTACAGGAGAAAGAAATAAGAATTATTAGATACTAATTTGGATCATCAGAATACCAACTGGAATCAAGTAATCGCATGAAAAGAGAGAAGAAAGGAGTTTTCCTAAAGTCTTGTAGCCTCTCAAAGATAAGTTACGGACGTCTCCGCACCAATTCGCGAGACTCTACTAGACCCATCTTAGTGCAATGAGATCGATGAACCTAGAGCTCTGATACCAACTTTGTCATGACCCAAAAGGGCCATGATTAGCACCCACACTACCCCCCGATGTGCGAACCAATGATTCCCAAAAACAGCTACCCCGTCATCAACCATACAAGAAGAAATACCAATGAAATAAACTTAAATAAATTGTAACATCTGAGAATTGTAATAGCCAACTAATTTCCCTGCTCTGGAGGAAAAAATCACCTGCTAACCCTTCTGACTGTGTTTTTAAAATAATGGGGTAGAACCATAGAAATCCCACTTAAACTCACTTATTTCCATTGTCCGCTGCAGTGGTCATTTTTCGCTACAGCTGATCCGCTACGACAGATCCAACAATTAATTACCTGATCCGTTATGGAGGGACTCCGATCGTCACCATGGTCTCGCTGCACCAGATGCCCTACCACTGCAATGTCCTTCGATACTAGTAGCTCCCCCAAAAGTTATCTTTTAACATTTAGCTTATTTCACACCCCTTTCTATAGATTCTATCTTTTTTTAGGTGTCTAAGTCCGTTTTCATCGTAACAACATGTGGATCATTACATGTAATGATTCTCTGTCTTGTGGTTATTGATCTTCCAGACTAAGACATAGGCGAGTCTCAACTTTTCCAATGATGTTATATTAGAAAAGAAAACTCTACTTCTGATTTGGGGACCATAACCCTGTTATAATTACGCACATGCGCGTGCGCGCGCACACACACACACACATATATGTATATGCATATATGCTCGACATTGACTCCATTAGATCCTAAAATGTTATGGTCGGTACGACTGTCCAATTTAGAAAATGAGCTAAGGTGGCCTTGTTAATTTTTGGGGGATTTGGTTTTGTAATCTTTTACAAACTTATTTTTATCTTTATGTTCTTTTTATAAGATGTTCTCAATTTAACACAAAAGGAATCTTCAATTTTTATATAAAAGAGATTTGAAAAAGTCATTTTCTTCAATCCAATTTGTAAGTAGCCATAAGCAGGAGCGGATAGGAGCGTAAGGAATTTCATCTAAAACCCCTTCATTGAATGTATTTGTAAGATCAAATTTAATTTTTATGAGTATATATCTTGAAATAAATTCTCTTAACACAATTGCGATACTTAGCTTAGTGATTAAGGGGTTCAAATTTTCCCTAAGGTCACAAGTTTGATTTAGTTAGCTGCACAAGATTCTCTTCTTCTTTTTTTAGCTTTGTGCACTCCCCAAGAAACTAAACTCTCTTTTAGCTTTGGCGAGTTCTATTGCAGTTTTAGGCCTTGAAAAAAGAGAATGACATTGTTAACCAATTTCTTGATCGAACAACAACAACCACTTTGGATTTGATCAAAATGACAACCAAAACCTCTATTTATGCTCTTTTCTTTCTCTTTTTTTAACCTCTCTATAAAATCTCCCACCCTTTTTTCTCCCATATTGACTTGAATTCATAATCTTAGGGTTGGAGGTGAAGAGTGTTTACCATCTGAGCAACTCTCTCTTGTCTTTGCGATTTTCTCTTCCTTTGTTGTAATGCTTAGTTATTTAAGCTTAAACTATAACTGTTCTAATGTTTTCCAATTTATTGGTTAGCAAAATTTACTGCTCAACAATAATGGAAAAAGAATATTACTCCCTTCATCTCAATTTAAACGTCTTACTTTTCTTTTTGGTCTGTCTCAAAAAGAGTGTCTCTTTCTATATTTAGTAAGTTTTTCAATTCTAACTTTCTATATGGCAAGTTTAAGACCATAATTTAAAGGAATACACATATCTTTAATTTAATCCCACAAGATTTAAAACTCTCCCTTTATATTTTAAACTCCACGCTCAATCAAACTAAGACATTTAAATTGAGACAGAGAGAGTATTACAGAATTTTATGAAGTGATCCATGGGTTTATTGCTGTAATATTTATTGTGGAACGTCTTATATTTGAATACATATTTTAACATTACTAGTCTAAGCGTACCCGCCTCGCGCGTATCCCTTATAATAAGGCTAAATTTATAAAAATAGCATAAATAATTTTAAAAGATATGTTTGTTTAACAATATAAGAATTTAGAAAGAAAATTAAGAACTTCAAAATTGATAAATGATTATGTTTAAGAGTTTGATTAATCTAGTAGTCCTTTCTTCGGTTTATTCTAATACTTGTTTCAATGAACAAAAATATTGTAGAAATAGCGTTTGATTGAAAGGTAAAAATTCGTTCCCTTTTACACAAGCACTTGAATGCATACATTGTGTATATATATAAATATCTATATTTTCTATATGTTTCAATAGAAAAGATGTAATACATAAAATTTAGTTAATTTTAAAATTTTAAATATTAAAAAAATAATTAAATAACTATTTGATCGAGTGTGAACTCTAGTTTTAAAAGAGTAAAAAGGTGAATGATCTTTTGTTACGAAGCCTCATACTTTAAATATTTAGTAATAATTTAATTTTAAACTTTTCATTTGATCCTTTATGAGATGATTTCAACTAAATTTTTTTTATTTTCTCTCTCTTAATCTATGTGTCTAGCCAAAATACTTCACATAATTGAAATGGAAGAAATAATATTGATTGAACTTAATATAGTGAATAACAAGAGAACTTAATTAATCGAAACAACTTAAAGTATGTTGTGTTTCTATATTTATTTTTTCCGACTATATAATTTTTCTTTAATAAAAAAGAAGAAAAAGAAGAAGAAGGAAGAGGAGGAGAATGAATTCAACATATTAAGGCATAATGAAGTTACACTCTTTAATTTATTTTCTCATATGAGTTAAAATATTGTGATGATAATTAGTTGGTTTAATAAATAAAAAATTGATATAAGTTAATGAAATTATAATTGATTTTAAATTCTTAAATGTTAGGACTTTTAATATAGTTCAAATAAGAAAAGATTTAAGAAGAAAAATTTTAGTCAATTTTAAAATACTAAATATTTGGAGTTCTAACCTTTTACAAATTAGTAAAAATTTAATAGCTATAACTTTAATTAATTTCAAAGTCTTAATTGTTAGAAAAATAATTAAATGACAATTATTTAAGAAAATTAGTAAATGACAATTTTGCTTATTACAGAATCTCTTAATGAAGGGCAAAAAGTTCAATCAACATTTCTAAGGGCTTTCACACTTTTAATATAGTATAGATTATTATTGCATAATTTGGTTTCTAAATGTTACTAAGGGATAATTATTTTATTTTTAAAGGGGTCATTTGGTAGCTGGTTTAGATATGAGTTATATAGGTATTGAATTCTACATAAATAATACCATGTTTAATAGTTGGTTAGGAGATAAGTTTTTTGAGGTAATTGAGATATTTTCTTACCAAGTAGTAATTACAAAGCAAAACTGCCAAGTTTGTATCACATAACTTGGCTAAAACAATATCTCTACTCGCTAGGGTCTATGCATACATCTCTAGGATAGTATTCTATTTCAGCAATCCTAGTCTCCAACTTAGACTTTAAACTAGCAAGATACACCACCTCCTGTATGCATATTCTTGTTAGCTTGACAGGGCACATCATACGCTCTTGAAACAGTCTTCGATTCCTCTCTTTTCATAGCTGATACACACAAGCTGCCAATGACATTCTAAGTATATGTGTTCGTGCTAAATTACCTCTAGCATTCTGCAGTATCCATTCCATTTTCGTCTCCCACTTCTCAGGCTTTCTAAGAATTTTTTGCCATACCAGCAAGCTCTTCCAAACACTAATAGCATATGTACACTCAAAGAACAAATGAATTATGCTTTCTAAGACTACCTGGCATAGTGAACAGTTCACATCTATTAACATACCCCATTTTGCCGACCTTTCTTTTGTGTACAATCTATCCAATATAACCAACCTTAACATAAAGATCTATTTTGGTGCGCCATAGATATTACATACCAACTTCTTCCACCTGACTTTCTGAAAGTCTCTAAGAAGCAACTTATACATCTTCCTTATAGAATACTGCCCAATTTCTTCAACATCCTTTATAGTTAGACTTATTTCCGCTACATATTTTTCAGACTTGAAGATTTGTTGCAGTAACCAGAATGCTTGTTTTGGTAGGGCATCACAGATTTGGCTTCCTTTCACATAACAGGCATGTACTCATTGGACTCATAGCTTATCCTTTTTCTTGCTCAAACTCTAAAGTAACTTACATATGGCAGCCTTGTTCTATGCTTCTAGGTCGATCAGATTAACACCTCTAACAGTAGCAGGCCTACACATCTTATCCCAGGCTATTAGAGCTTTTCTAGACACTTCAGCACTTTCTATCCAAAGAAATCTTTGGCATATTGCCTCCATGGTTTGGATCACTTTTTTAGGTAGCATAATCACTTGAGACCAAAAGGTTTGAATGGAGAATAGAACACTTTTAATTAATTATAATCTACCTAAATAAGATAGATATCTTATTGTCCAGGAAGTGATCCTTCCCATGATCTTTCCACCAAAGGTTGACACTACACTATTGAGATCCTTTTGGTTCTTAGTGGAACTCCCACATACTTGAATGGCATATCACCTTTTACAAAGCCCAAAATTTACAGAATGTGCTGCAGAGTATTCTGGCTGACACGTCTAAAATATACACAACTCTTACTAATGTTTGCCTTAAGTCCTGATGTTGTTGAGAACTTCAAATAACATTGATATAACATAGTCACAGAGGCTGTGTCACCCCTACAAAATAAAAGCGAATCATCAGAAAAATCAAGTTGCATAATCCTTAACTTAGCAGACTTTGGGTGGTATCTAAACTGCTCCTCTGCCTCTAAACCTCTCAACAGCCTTGTAAGATGCTCCATAGCAATGACTAATAGATAGGGCGACATGGGATTACCTTGTCTAAGCCATTTCTTAGAATCAAAAGGTGTAGTTGGAAATCCATTGATGACAATGGAGTAGGACACTATTCTAATACAACTCATAATCCATTGCACAAACTTGACAGGAAACTATAAGCAATAAGTATCTGTTCTATGAAGCACCATTTCACAGAGTTATAAGCTTTTTGTATATCTATCTTCATCATGAATCTGGGAAATATACCTTGTTTGTCATACCCTTTGATAAGTTCATAATTCAAAACTATGTTTTCAGTTATCATTCTACCTGGAACAAAGGCTGTCTAGCTTGGATCCATAACAGTGTCCATATCAAACTTCGTTTTGTGTGTAATCACCTTGGAAATTATCTTGTACACAGTAGTGCAACATGAAATAGGTATATAGTCTTTAATTCTTATAGGATTCTTAACCTTAGGTAGAAAGGTCACACTGGTACAATTTATGGGTTTAAACAATTTGTCTATTTCAAAAAAATCCAAAACTGCATTTGTTACCTCAGCCCCTATCACATCCCAAATTTGTTTTAAACAATATCCATTCATTCCATCACAACCTAGAGCTTTGTTGCCATCAATATACTTTATAGCACCCACCATCTCCTCTTTGGAAATTGGCTTAATAAGATCCATCTATTGTTGCCTATTCAGTCCTTTACCAAGCTTCATAACCTATGGATCAATAGCAGGCAGTATACCAGCTGTGGTACCCTATAGCTTTATGTAGAGAAGAATGATTTCTTGTTGCACCTCAACATCAGTATTGAGCAGTTCCCCTTCTAGTGACATTAGAGTTCTTATCTTGTTGTGGGATTACCTATCTCTCATACTGGAAAAGAAAACTTAGTGTTTGCATCCCTTGTCTTCAACCACTGCATCCTAGACTTTTGTCTTATGATGCTCTCCTCAATAAGTATCTAGTTTTCAAGGCTTTTCTTGAGTTCCTTTTCTACCTCAATCAGGCCCATGTGCTGCCTTACAATTCTTATTTGACTTTGAATCTGTTCCAGCTCCTCTCTAATAGACCTAATTCTATTATCAATACTATTGTACTCCTAGGAGTTGTGCTGTTTGAGTTGTTTTTTAATCATCTTTATCTTACACCATACTGATTTCATAGATTTGTGTTGAATAGGGGCCTGCCAGGCATCCTTGACAATCTATTCAAACCTGTTATGCTTAGCCAAAATGTTAAGAAACTTGAAAGGTTTCTTTTGCATTCCCTTTTTACTGCATAAGGAGAATGGTCCAATCACTAAGGGTCCAACACTAGCCCTTTCAATTAGGAAAACATCTGTATCTATTTAGCATTGACAACAACTCTATCTAGCTTGCTATACACATGCCCATTCAACCAGGTGTATCTTCTACCCACAGCCTTTAATTTAACTAAACTGTTGTCTTGAACAAAGTTGCAAAAATCTCTAACCTTCACTTCTTGTACTGGACTCCCCATGATCCTATCCTCAGTATCCAATATGGCATTGAAACCCCTAAAAGGATCTATGGCCCTTGAATACGATGTACTAGTCCATTAAGGTCCCTCCATATATTAGCCCTAACAGAAATTGTGTGGAAATCATATGTAATAGTCATATTAAAACTCAGCCCTGTACTATGAATTTCCACACTCCCATGAATGAACTGATCATGAAGACTATTAGGTACAAAATCAACAATGTTATCATTCCATAGTATCCAAATCCTTCCCCGTCCTTTTGTGTTATAGTTAGCACACCATTTCAATTGCTTTCCCACCTTCTGAATTACCCTTTGAGTAAATTGCTTTTGCACTTTATGTACACTAATAGTTATCAAGTACACTTTATGTTTATTTAAGAAGATAGTTAGCTCCTTCGGCCTCTAATATTCCAAGCTACTATATACATGTCGGAGGTTGCAAAATACCATTTCCACCAGCTCCATAATCAACATCACCATGCACTATCACCATATCATATTGCATCCTTGTAACTTGTAATATCTCGGAATTTTCCAAGACTAGACCCGAAATTTTAAAATGGAGGTTGGCAGAAATCTATAAAATCATCAAAGAATGGGTCATGTAACGGATCGTTGATTCCACCAACGATCCGTAGGAGGTGTCCTTGGTGAGGTGCAGCAGGGTTAAAGTTGGGAGTAACGGGTCATGGAATGACCCGTGGCTTGATGTCATGAGTCGTGATTGTAATTGTGGTGAGACTGGTCCTTAGCCTAGGAGGAAGTAACGGGTTGTAGGACAATTCATTGTGAGCAGCAATGGATCGTGGTGAGCAACCGTAGGAAAGAGTAGGAAAATCTCCAGTCGAGGTGACGGATGAAAACCACGACTAATTGGAAGGAGGCATGAGTCGTGGTGTGGCTCGTGGGAAGGCCCAAATGTAGGTCACCAAGGGGAAACAACGGAGGATACAATGGACCGTCGTCTGATGTAAAGACTCATCCTGTCGAGTCGTGGTGTACGAATCTGAGAAGTTAAGCTTGGGCAGCAAATGTAACGGATGGATACCACGAGTCGTGGTATCCTGGTATGACCCGTACGATCGCCCGTGGTCACTGGCAGTGCTGAATTTTCAAGAAATTCATTAAGGGTGTTTTCATCATTCCTAAGTCCTAGGGTCCTAAACCACGTCATTTAAGGCTCGAAATGCAATGTTTTAGGAAGGAAAAATCTATTCTAAGCTTATTCACATCCATGCATGCATATTGAAGGGGTTTAGGAGGTGATCAAGTTAGAGTTCTTCAAGTTTTCCTTCAATCTTTTATTGGGCTTTCAAGGGTTGGTAAAATCAAATCTTCCCAGGTATGTACGGTTATGAATGGGTGAATCGGTTCACACCCATGCCCAATCTCTCTAAATCATGAAATTCTTATGTTGGTTCTATGGGGTTTTAACCCAATGCATGAAATTCCTAATTCTCTACATAGGTATGATCTAAATGAGTTTTTATTATGGAATTATGAATTATGGTCAAGTTTTACGTTGTTTTCCATTAAAATCATGTTTCAAGCTTTTTAATTTAAATGCCCATTTATCAGAAGTTCATGAAAGTTGAGATTTATGATGGATGTTCATATATGATGAAGTATTAATAATGAAAAGCATGTTTTCAAGTTACCCATGTTTATAATCATGTTTTCAAATGAATTGAGTATTTTCAAGCATGTTAAAGTATTGGGCAATGCCCACATGTTCAAGTATAATTAATTATTTATGATATGAATTTCATGATTGATCAATTTATAACGTTGGCCGATTTATGAGCCCTTGATTCATGGATAAACATGTATGTAAATGGGGATCAATGATGTTAATGTTCATTTGGCATGAATGAATGATGTTTATAATTTACGTACGAGCCTAATGTGCATATTTTTGGGAGCAGTGTTTAGCACCGAGTAGCTCATCATTCAAAGGACTACGCCAGTGTATCATAACTATGTGTCACCGTAGGTTCATGTTGATACATTAAAATGTTAATGGATCCCCTCTTTCGTGATATCACATAATGCACGTCCCTTGCCTGGCAAGCCTGGGACGACTCTGTCCACTTGAGTGAGATAGTTGGGGCATCATATAAGGCTCTACCATGATGGTGTCGGTTATGACAAGTCCTCCCATTGTTCCTCATGATTTATGCATGGTTATGTTCATATTATTTTGGCTCAGGTTATGATTAATGAAGCTTTTTTCTCCTATTATTATGATTATGACGAATTTACGAATGTTTTGAAAACCTTGAGTCTTATGTTACATTATGATATTTATATTATAAGCATGTTGTCCTACTCTTATAAGCTTTTATGTATTTTAAATATTTGTTTTACTTACCTTGCATACTCGGTACATTCCACTTACTGACTTCATACTCTACGTGTATCATTTTATAATACAGGCTCCGATCTTCAGATTCAGCATCCTATTCATTGGTGAGTCCTCATCTCCCAAGAACCAGTTGATATCAGTTATCCTTTATGTTCAGTTTTCTAGACTTGTCGAGTTAGTTGGGGGTGTTGTCTCATCAGCCCATCAGATATGTTAAAGGATTTCAGACTATGTGTAGTATTTAGCTGTCATGTATGAAGTGCGTTTCACTTTCCATGTTATGTTATGATTATGCTTCCGCTATGTTGTCATGCTGAGTATTTCATTTTTTCTAGATTGAGATAGATGTATGTTCATGCCATGGGTCGACTTGGAGTCTCTCGGGACTCCTTGTCCCGTGTTGCATCTAGGTCTACGTTCAAGTCGTGACATAACTTCTAGGGTACTAAAACCATTTCCAGTATCTATACCGCCTATTTCCTTTTGTGCAATTCTGCTTTTAACAGCAGATTTTCCTTTAACTTCCTTCCATGCATCCACCTCCTGACCCTTATGCAGTGTTGGAAACTCTTTATGTGACTGTATGTTAACTTACATCTCAAACATTTGGGCTGGGCTAGTTTTTCTATGCCACACCTTATCTCTCATAGGTTTCTTCAACACAACTCTCTTCTCCTTTGATAGACATCTATGTTCCACCATCAAACACTCATCATAATAGACAGGCAACCAGTCATGCTTTATTGTTTTTACAAACTCCTTCCCACTAGGGTCCTGGAATGTAAGCTCCTTTGGCAAAGGCTAGGTAACGTTCATCTCAATGAGCATATGAAATTCTCTATGTATTAGTTGTACATTCATCCGCATATAGAAGATTTCCCAATGCACTACCAATTCTAAGCAATGATCCTTGACTCCAGCAGTTTAGAGGCAGGTTTTTGAACCGAACCCATTGAGGAATAGTCGTCAATACCTCTACTATGAAGTCAAAATGAGTTGACCATACCTTCAATATGATTGGTTGTTATTCATCGTATGAGGCCCGGACACTAACACTTCATCTCTGTCTTATATCAAACTAAACAGCACCATGAAATAACCCTCATTCTGATAATATATCTTTGGCTTGGCTGCAAAATTCCACACGGAAGCTATGTACCTTTCTAGCATGCCAATAGATGGTGATTCCCCTACCACATAAAGGACAATAGCCTTCCTCCATTTCTTATTCTCCTTATCAACATCACTCACTCACAATTGGACTACCTTCTTCCCATCTTGAACAATTACTGCTACATAAGATAGATCCATACCTCTATTTGTCAGTCTATTGCCAGTAAACAAATTTGCCCATTTCAGATCCGTCTTAGGTGTTTTCATATCAAGTTTCGCTTATCTTGACCATCATTTGCTTCCTTTTGGTTTCCCCTCCTTCCTGAGTACTCTTTGCAGTTGCTTTTATGCCAATTGTCTCCGAAGAGACCTGGTTCATCAACAATGGAAGAATACTTGTCGATGAACCAGTAGTAGTACCCTGTCCCAATGATACACCTTCCATTATTTCCCCGTGTTTGTAGATCAGGAAGGAGTAGATTTAGCTACTTACCCCCGCACCTCCAATGGTAAATCCTCACGCTGTGTCTTATGCAGTCATCCTCTCCCCATTTCCAGCAAGTGCGCCGTTTAGCAGTCACGCTTATTTTATGCCTATAACTCTTTTAAGTTAGGAGATAAGTTATTCATATATAAAATTAATACGGTATTTGATTTGAAATTTAGAAATCTGCATAACTAATATATGTATATTTTATGCAGGATAGAAAGTGAAATAAGTAATACAAGAATAACTTAACCCTGCATAACTAATTCCTAAATAAAATAATACACAGATTCCCTCATGACTAATTCATGTATTATTAATGCCTACATAGCTCAATCAACTCTACACCACCCCTAAGGGGTCGTTTGGTTACGGATTAAAGTTATGCAGTTATTAGTAATACATGAATTAGTTATGAGGGAATTCAGTATAATTTTATGCAGGAATTAGTTGTGCAAGTTTTAGTTATTCATGTATTAGTTATGCAAGTATTAGTTATATAGGTATGATTTATGCAGGGTTTAGTTATGTAGAGATTACAGTACATGAACCATTGATTATTGAATATTCAATTTATTGTAAATTAATATATATTATTTACTTATTTAGTATAAAATTATATTCTATAATTGAGTATTTTTTTAAAAAAACAACTGAAGAAAGTGGAGGTTAATAACAAGACTATTTCTTCTACTGTATTATTAAGCATATTATCATCCACATACCCAAAAATTCCATGAAATTATCATATTATTTTATTATATCAGACAACAAATGATCGGTCAATTGTATCATACGGAAAATGACCGATCAATTACTTGTATATGATTAATTGTATTATACAAGAAACGACCGGTCAATTACTTGAATATGATTCCATTTTCTCGTAAAATATTATTTTATCTTAAAAAATACAAGGAGTTTTAACAAGTAAAGAGCTAAAAATATTAAGATAAAAAGTAGAGGTGTCAAAATGGATAAAATTTATGGTTATCCGCTCGATTCAACCCCTTTTTAAATGGGTTGGATATTCAATCATTTAAAAGTGGATCAATAATGATTTAATTATATATATAAATATCCATATTACCAAAAAATAAAAAAAGTTCACCGAATAAAAAAAGTGATAACTAATTCTGGGTAAACGTACACAGAAGAAAGTAATATTTTTTTAAAAGTACCGAATTAAAAAAATTTAAAAGTAAATTGATAGAGGTAAATATGTAATTTTATTATTTTAATAAAATATAACTACTACCCATAGAACTTATTCCACCTTCGACCCTGCATAAAATTATGCATAGATATCCTCATAAGTTGTGTGAGTAATAATTATGTAGAATTACTAAAACATAATCGAATGCCCTATAAAATTAATACATGAATAACTTTTATACAATATTTGAAGCCTACCAATCAAACATTGTATAAAATTAATACATGAATAACTTTTATCTTATTTGAAAACCAAATAGTATAAAATTAAATACATGAATAGCCAAGTTATTCATGCATTAACTTGGGCTTTATCCAGTAATCAAACGGCCACTAAGGGTATTACAGTCACTCAACTTTACTGAGTTAATTTTTATCTTTCAATATTTACTTTGGGATTTTTCACTTTTAGTTTATTATGATGATTAGTAATTCAATCCTTTCACCTTTTTTTTTGAGAATCTTGATGTTTTTCAAAGATAATATATGATTAAAAGGAAACTAATTCGAATAACAAAAATAAAAAAACTTAGAATAAAATAGACTACTGTAAAGTGAAAAGCAACAAGAAAATCTAAGAAGGTCTTGATAGAGCAGAGCAAAGTGTTATGATCTAATTTGCCTGATCGGGTGTAATACCCCGGAAGTGCTTAAGACTTGACTCGTGATCTGAAATGAGAAACAACGAAAAATCTGAGGTTTCTTCTAAGAACGACTCATTGTACGGGTCGTTGGTGGATCTAATGACTCGTTGGAGGGCTCGTGGTGAGAATCTACAGAAATGGGATTGGAAGTAATGGGTCTCATAACGACCCAATGGTCGATGTAATGAGTTGTTGTATGGGGGTCATTGGAAGGATGGTCCTGGTCAAAAAGGGTTGGCATGAGTCATGGAATGACTCGTTAGTTGTAGCCACGGGTCGTGGTATGCTCCCATTGGAAAGACTTCTGGAAAATGGGCAGTGGTGACGACGGATGGTAGTGACGAGTCATTGGAACTAGTGACGACTCATGGAACCAGACGTGGAAGCAAACCTGAGTCCAAAAAGTGGGGTGAAACAACGAAGGAAGTAAAAACTCGTTGGAGCCAGCAACGACCCGTGGTACCGGTCGTCGTCACTAGCAGTGCAGTTTTTTCATGTTTTTCATTAAGGGTATTTTCGTTATTTCTAAGACCTAAGGTCCTAAATTACATCTTTTTAAGCTCAGTTAGTAGGTTTTTAAGGGTATTAAACCTATTTTAAGCCTCACCATTCCCATGCATGCAACTTACAGTTTTCCTTGGAGATCAAGTTTGAAGAATCTCTCTAAACCCTCTTCAATTTCCTTTGGGCTTTTAAGAGGGAGTGTTGATCAGATTTACCCAGGTATGTGTGGCCATGAATGAGAGTTCTTTTCACTCTCATGCCCAAAATTTTTCTCAATTTCATGAATTTCAATTCTAGATTCAAGTTTCATAATCTATGAGGTTTATTCCAATCCGTGTGAAATTCTCAATGATCTATCTATGGGTCAATTCCTTTCATGTATTAAATTATTGTTTATGATATATGGGTATAATTTATGACTATTTTGAATATAAATTTATAGATTTGAGTTCAAATCTGATTATGCCCAATTATGTATGTTTTATGAAGAGTCAAATTATGATTTCACTATGATCTTGATCTTAATTAGCCCAATTATGATTTATGTTTTATAATTTGAATTCTCTCAATTACTTATCATGGATTTATGAAATGTCATGTTTATACACATTTTACAAATATGCATGAATTTCATGATTGATGGATTTATGAATCTTGGCCAATTCATGGGCCCTTGTTCATGGCTAAACATGTATTTCAATGGATCCCATTTCAAGATATCACATATTGTACAGCCCTTGCCTAGGACAGCTCTGCCCACTTGAGCGAGATAGTTGGGGCATCATGTAAGCTCTATCACGATGGTGTCGGTTATGACGAGTCCTCCTATTGTTCCGCATGTTCTTTTTTATGCATTGTTATGTTATGTTACTTTGGTTCAAGTCAAGTTTCTATACAATTTTCCTACGATTATGATTACAAATGAGTTATGAATGATTTGAAGACCTTGAGCCCTCATATTATGTTATGATATTTACTATACATTCATGTTGTCATATTCTTATGTACTTTTATGTATTTTAAATGTCCGTTTTACATACCTTGCATACTCGGTACATTTCACATACTGATCGCATACTTTATGATGTATTGTTTCATGATATAGACTCGAATACTCAAGCTCAGACCCGCCATTAGCCAGACTCTCAGTATTAGCATCTCCCAGTCTCAGTTGGTGAATCCTCATCTTACGAGGGCCCTTTATTAGTGATATTTAGTATTTTCAGTTTTAGATTATAGTGAGTTAGTTGGGGTCTTGTCCCATCAACTCGTCAGTAGCAGAGGCTTTTCAGATATAGCATGTATTCAGTTTTGGCCTTGTGTTATATATTCAGATGTTGTGATATTTTCAGACTTCCGCTATATTATATATGTCAGACTTCTGCTTGATTATGTTGAATTTAGATGTCATGTTCATGCCATGGGTCAACTTGGAGCCTCTCGGGTTCTTTGTCCCGTGTCTCGATTTGGGTTTGTGTTCGGGTCGTGACAAACTTGGTATCAGAGTATTAGGTTTTGAAGTGTCCCAGGGTGTCTGAAAGCCACGTTAAGTAAAGTCTTTTTCATGGGTGTGAATTGCGCCAAACTTATGATGAAGAGACTACGAAACATTTAGGAAAATGTTCCTTCTTTCATGATCTATGTCATGCAATGAAATGTCTCTCTATCCTTCTAACTCGTGCTATACGCATTTACAAAATCATGCCTCCTCGCTAAGTTAATGGAAGAAGAAATGAAAATGGAAATGACCATGAAAATGGCAACAGAGATGGGCATCAGAAGGCCCCACCAGCCCTAGAGGATCATGTACCCGAGCAGGTATCCCGTGCAGAGTTCAGGGCAGCCATACAGATGCTAGCTTAGTCTTTGACAGCCCAAGTCAATCAGCAGGTGGTAGCACATGTCCCTCAGAATGGGAATGCAGCGACAGTGAGGGTTAGAGATTTTCTGAGGATAAACCCTTCAGAGTTCCTTAGGTCAAAGGTGGACGAGGATCTACATGAGTTTATTGATGAGGTGTTGAAGATCACCCAAATCATGGGGGTGACCGAAGAGGAGTGCGCAGATCTAGCGTATCAGTAGAAAGGGGTTGCGCACATTTGGTTCAGGCAATGAAAGGATAGCAGGGCAGTTGGAGCAGGCCCCATTAGCTGGGATGAGTTTCATGCCACATTTCTGGATCGATTCGTCCCTCGTGAGATGAGGGAGGCTAAAGTAGCCGAGTTTGTGAGCCTAAATCAAGGATAGATGACAGTTTGGGAGTATGCCTTGGAGTTTACTCGCTTGTCCAAGTATTCCCCAGAGATGGTGGATGATCAGAGAGCTCGGGTGAGCCGATTTATGCACGGAGTAGTAGACTACCTAGTCAAGGATTGTAGGACTGTTATGCTTCACCAGGACATTGACTTTCCTCAATTGGTTCTACACGCCCAGCAGACAAAAGTGGTGCATCTAAGAGAGAGAGAGGCCAAGAGGGCCAGGATAGACAGTTATGGGTTCTCTCAGCAGAGATCGAGAGGCGAACATTACCGGCAATCTCATCAGAGGTCATTATCTCTAGTGCTATCGTAGACCGGTGATCCATCTAGGCCGCGAGGTGATCAGAGGAGCAGAGCCTCAGGTTCGAGGGACTAGAGGAGCATGCAGATAGAGCGTACCTTTCTGGCCTGCGGAAAGTATGGCAAGAGTCATATCGGACAGTGCTTGATGGGATCAGATATCTGTTTTGGGTGTGGTAGATTCGGCCACATGCACCGAGAGTGTCCCTTGTCTAGACAGGGTGATGGTAGAGGTCATGCTTAGGCTACAGCAGCACCAGCATGCCTAGCCCAGCAGGATGTGTCCACTAGTGCAGGTGGTGGCCAGTGCCAAAATAGGTTTTATGCCCTTGCATCTCGACAAGAGTAGGAGACTTCACCAGATGTGGCCATTTGTATGTTACGAGTATTCCACTTTAATGTTTATGCATTGTTAGATCCAAGGGCTACCTTATCTTTTGTGACGCCCTATGTTGCTAGTAGTTTCGGAGTCAGTCCTGAAATCCTATCAAAATCCTTCTCAGTCTCTAATCCAGTTGGTGATTCAGTTATAGCTCGACGGGTATACGGAAATTGCCCTATCACAGTCCTTCAGAAGGTCACCTCAGCAGATTTAGTAGAGCTAGCTATGATAGATTTTGATGGTATCTTCGGCATGGATTGGCTATATGCATGCTATGCCTCAGTAAATCGTAGAACTTGTATATTAGAGTTCAGATTTCTGGGTGAACCAGTCCTAGAGTGGAAGGATAGTTGGGGTGTGCCTGTAGATTTCTTCATTTCCCACCTTAAGGCTAGAAAGATGATTTCTAAAGGTTGCTTGTACCATCGAGTTAGGGTTAAGGATGCTACATCCGAAACCCCGACTATTCAATCAGTTCATATAGTGTGCGAATATCCATAAGTGTTTCCAGATGATTTACTGGGAATTCCTCCCGAGCGGGAGATTGATTTTGGTATTGACCTTCTTCCCGATACGCAACCTATATCTATTCATCCTTACAGAATGGCTCCAGCTGAGCTAAAGGAGTTGAAGGAGCAATTGAAATATCTCTTAGACAAGGGTTTCATTAGACCTAGCAAATCCCTATGGGGTGCACCGGTTCTATTTGTCCAGAAGAAGGATGGTTCCCTTTGGATGTGTATTGATTATCAGCAATTGAACAAGGTCACAATCAAGAACAGGTATCCCCTCCCCAGGATCGATGATTTGTTTGACCAGCTTCAAGGTGCCAAGTATTTCTCAAAGATAGACCTCATATCCGAATACCATCAACTCAAGGTTCAGGAGAGTGACATCCCGAAGACAGCCTTCAAGACTCGGTATAGCCACTATAAGTTTGAAGTTATGTATTTTGGACTAAAGAATGCTCCTATAGCTTTTATGGATTTGATGAATAGGGTGTTCAAGATATACTTAGATATGTTTGTTATCGTGTTCATAGATGACATCCTTATATACTCTCGGAGCGAGGAGGAGCATGCCACTCATCTTAGGGTGGTGTTACAGACCTTGAAGGATCGTCAGTTGTACACTAAGTTCAGCAAGTGTGAGTTTTGGCTAGACTCAGTGGCATTTTTGGGTCATGTGGTATCAAGTGAGGGTGTGCAGGTGGACTCTCAAAAGATAGAAGTGGTGAAGAATTGGCCTAGACCTGTTAGTCGTTCGGATATCAAGAGTTTCTTAGATTTAGCTGGTTACTATCGGAGGTTTGTTGAAGGGTTTTCGTTCGTTGCATCCCCATTGATTAAATTGACCTAGAAGAAAGTGAAGTTTCAATGGTCAGAAGCTTGTGAGAAGCGCTTCCAAGAGTGGAAGACTCAAATCACCTCAGCATATAGTGTTAACCCTACCTGAGAGTACCGATGGGTTTGTGGTATATTGTGATGCTTCGAGGATCGGCCTTGGTTGTGTACTAATGCAACATGGTAAGGTTATAGCCTATGCTTCTAGGCAGCTGAAGGTCCATGAAAGGAACTACCCAACTTATGACATCGAGTTGGCACTAGTAGTATGTGCCTTGAAGATTTGGAGGCACTATCTATATGGGGCCCATGTAGATGTGTTTACGGACCATAAAAGCCTACAGTACATGTTCACCCAGAAGGATCTAAACCTACATCAGAGGAGGTGGTTGGAGATTCTTAAAGATTATAATATGAGTGTCCTTTATCATCCGAGCAAGGCCAATGTGGTGGCAGACGCTCTTAGTCTCATGTATAGGAGGAAAGAAAAGAGTTAGTGAAGGATGTGCATCGACTTGTGTGACTAGGAGTTCATCTTGTTGACTCGACAGATGGTGGTGTCATTGTTCAGAATGGATCAGAATCATCTTTAGTGACCGATGATAAGGATAGGCAAGACGAGGATCCTATTTGGTAAAGTTGAAGGAAGTTGTTCGAAATCAGAAGGTGGAGGTCTTCTCCCAAGGTGGAGATGGTGTGCTCTGATATCAGGGTCGTTTGTGTGTACTGGATGTTGGTGACTTGAGGGAGCGGATGTTGCACGAATCTCATGATTTCAAATATTCTATCCATCCAGATTCCATAAAGATGTACCGTCACCTGCGGGAAGTCTATTGGTGGAACGACATGAAGAAGGACATAGCAAAGTTTGTGGCTAAGTATCCGAATTGTCAACAGGTGAAGGTTGAGCATTAGAGACTGGGAGGTGTGCTTCAGGACATTGGCATTCCCACTTGGAAGTGGGAGGAGATCAATATGGACTTTATTATAGGGTAGCCTTGTACACGCCGACAGTATGACTCCATTTGGGTGGTTGTGGACAGGTTGACTAAGGCAGCTTATTTCCTATTCGGTCAAAACTACCGACTCAGTGGAGGATTATGCTAAGTTATACATTTGGGAGTTAGTTCGATTGCATGGAGTTCTCTTATCCATCATATCAGATAGAGGTACTCAGTTAACCTCCCAGTTTTGGAGATCGTTTCAGAAGGGACTCGGTACTTAGGTCAAGCTAAGCACAACATTTCACCCGCAAATAGATAGTCAGGCGGAGCGGACAATTCAGAATCTTGAGGATATGTTGAGAGCATGTGTGATTGATTTCAAGAATAGTTGGGATGACCATTTTCCTCTCATTGAGTCTGCATTAACAACAGTTATCATTCCAGCATTCAGATGGCTCCATTTGAGGCTCTCTATGGGCGAAGGTGTAGATCGCCTATTGGTTGGTTTGAAGTTGGTGAAGCAGCGTTAGTAGGATTAGATTTAGTCCATGAGGCCTTGGAGAAAGTTCAGCTTATAAGGGACAGGTTTAAAACAACTCAGAGTCGCCAATAGTCCTATTCGGATGTGAGGAGGAGGGAGCTTGAGTTTGAAGTTGATGATTGGGTGTTTCTGAAGGTATCTCCCATAAAGGGAATGATGAGGTTCGAAAACAAAGGAAAACTCAGTCCCCGTTATGTTGGTCCATATCGGATTGTGAGACGTGTTGGAAAGGTGGCCTATAAGTTGGAGCTGCCCTCAGAATTGGCTTCAGTTCATCCAATCTTCCATGTATCTCTCTTAAAGAAGTGCATGGGTGATCCGACTTTGGTTGTTCCTGTAGAGAGTGTGGGTGTGAAGGACAGCCTTAGCTATGAGGAGGTTCCAGTGGAAATACTTGATTGTCACGTTTAAAAGCTAAGAAACAAAAAAGTAGCCTCAGTCAAGGTTTTTGTGGAGGAATCGGCATGTTAAGAGAGCTACGTGAAAGGCCGAAGAAGATATGATTGCTAAATACCCGCATCTATTCCCTTCCTGCTCGGTTCCAGCTTGAGGTATCAATTCCTCCTTAGTATTCTATTCAGTTTCATGTTCAGTTTATGTCCCCCAGTTTCCTTCATGTCAACGTATGTATGTGTGATTCGTGAATTCAGGTCAGTCATGTATTCTAGTCTGGAGTTAGTCACCCCGTCAGTTTTCAGCTTAAATATTCAGTATTTGGCATGGTAATTGCATTTCTCAGCTTTTCAGTATGTTTACACACATTCGAGGACGAATGTTCCTAAGGGGGAGATATTGTAATACCTCAAAAGTTCTTAAGACTAGACTCAGGATCTGAAATGATAGGTAGCGGAAAATATGAGGTTTCTTCTTAGAACGACTCGTTGTATGGATTGTTGGTGGATCTAATGATTCGTTGGAGGGCTCGTGGTGAGAATCTGCAGAAATGGGATTGGAAGTAACGGGTCTCGAAATGACCTGTGGTCAGTGTAATGAATCGTGTATGGGGGTTATTGGAAGGATGGTCCTGGTAAAAAAGGGTTGGCACAAGTCACGGAATGACTCGTTAGTTGTAGCCATGGGTCGTGGTATGCTCCCATTGAACAGACTTCTGGAAAATGGGTAATGGTGATGACGGATGGTAGTGACGAGTCATTAGGACTGGTAACGACTCGTGGTACCAGTCATGGTAGAAGACCTAAGTTCGAAAAGTGGGGTGAAGCAACGAGGGAAGTAACGACTCGTTGGAGCCAGCAACGACCTGTAGTACCAGTCGTTGTCACTGGCAGTGCAGTTTTTCTAGTTTTTCATTAAGGGTATTTTTGTCATTCCTAAGCCCTAAGGTCCTAAACTACATTGTTTTAAGCTCAGTTAGTAGGGTTTTAAGGATGTTAAACCTATTCTAAGCCTCACCATTCCCATGCATGCAACTTAAAGTTTTCCTTGGAGATCAAGTTTGAAGAATCTCTCCAAATCCTCTTCAATTTTCTTTGGTCTTTCAAAAGGGAGTGTTGATCAGATTTACCCAGGTATGTGATGCCATGAATAAGAGTTCCTTTCACTCTCATATCCTAAATTCTTCTCAATTCCATGAATTTCAATTCTAAATTCAAGTTTCATGGTCTATGAGGTTTATTCCAATTCTTGTGAAAATCTTAATGATCTATCTATTAGTCAATTCCTTGTATGTATTAAATCATGTTTTATGATCTATGGAAAGATTTTATGACTATTTTGAATATAAATTTATAGATTTGAGTTCAAATCCAATTATGCCCAATTATGTATTTTTTATGAAAAGTCAAGTTGTGATTTCACTGTGATCTTGATCTTAATTAGCCCAATTATGATTTATGTTTTATGATTTGAATTCTCTCAAGTACTTATCATGGATTTATGAAATGTCAAGTTTATACATGTTTTACAAATATGCATGAATTTCATGATTGATAGATTTATGACTCTTGGCCAATTTATGGGCCCTTGTTCATGGCTAAACATGTATTTTAAATAGAGATCAATGATGTTACTATTTATTTGGCCATGAACTTTATGAATGATTGTACAATTACTATACCAGCCTTAATGTGCATGTTTTTGGGAGCAGTGTCTAGTACCGAGTAGCCCGGCGTTCAAAGGACTACGTCGGTGTCTCAAAACTATGTACCACCATAGGTTTATATATATCCAAATGTTAATGGATCCCCTTTCGTGATATCACATACTGCACGTTCCTTGCCTGGCAAGCTTGGGACGGCTCTGCCCACTTGAGCGAGATAATTGGGGTAAGCTCTATCATGATGGTATTGGTTATGACGAGTCCTCCCATTGTTTCGCATGTTTTTTTATGCATTGTTATGTTATGTTACTTTGGCTCAACTCAAGTTTCTATAAATTTTTCCTATGATTATGATTACGGATGAGTTATGAATGATTTGAAAACCTTGAGCCCTCATATTATGTTATGATATTTACTTTACGTTCATGCTGTCCTATTCTTAAGTACTCTTTTGTATTTTAACTATCTGTTTTACTTACCTTGCATACTCAGTACATTTCATGTACTGACCGCATACTCTATGCTGTATCATTTCATGATACATGCTCGGATATTCAAGCTCAGACCCGTCATTAGCCAGACTCTCAGTATTAGCATCTCCCAGTCTTAGTTGGTGAGTCCTCATCTTTCGAGGGCCCTTTATCAGTTGTATTTAGTATTTTCAGTTTCAGACTATAGTGAGTTAGCTGAGGTCTTGTCCCATCAATTTGTCAGTAGTAGAGGCTTTTCAGACATAGCATGTATTCAGTTTCAGCCTTGTGTTATGTATTCAGATGTTATGATATTTTCAGACTTCTACTATATTATATATGTTAGACTTTCGCGTGATTATGTTGAATTTAGATGTCATGATCATGCCATAGGTCAACTTAGAGCTTCTCGGGGTTCTTTGTCCCGTATCTCAATCTGGGTCTATGTTTGAGTCGTGACATCGAGCGGGCATCTACTCGACTCAGGTCCGATAGGAGAACCCCTTGCTCCCATCCTATTTAAAAATATAATTTAATCAAGAGAACGGTATTCATGAACAAAAATTATCAATTAAAGTTCTAAAAATCATCCTACAATTATAAACTTCAAATAGTACTTCCCAAAGACCTAGTTTAGACATGTACAAGAATTTCTAATCAAAGTAATGACAAAATAAAAGATGCAGCTTTGCCTGAGAAAAGAAATGTAGAAGCTGATGATGAATATCTGCCATATCAATAATGAAACTTCAATAACCTATAAAAAACCTACACCACAAAAAGTGTAGCAAGTGTCGTATCAGTACATCACATATACTAGTAAATATCATTGGTTGGCTAAAATTAATTCACGCAACACGGGATAACATAAGAAACATCAATATATAATTTTGTGCAAAAACTTTTATGCCACTTAGTCATATCCTACCATATTTCCTCAATGGGTTCATAGAGGATTAGAATATCAGTACCGTCTTAAAAGAGTCTCTAGTTATAAGCCCTAGACCTTTATGCTCATTTTAGCTAAATTCAAGGACTGCCAACACAATTACTAAATACCTAGCACCATCATAATTACACATGTCTAATGCGCCGGTATTTGACGATGCATTGGATGTTTTTAACTATGAATTGATATAAGTTCTTGAGCAACTTTTAGTTATTTTGATGGTTTTGTGTGTATTATACAGGAACATAAAGCAAAGCAAATAAATAGTGTGAAACAAGCTGAAACAACAACATGACGGCCTATCTGACGGGCTGTCACCAGTGCCACGGATTGTCACCTCCACCATCGAACCTAAATAGAAGCAGAACAAAAAGAAGTGAAAGTGATTATCCAAGTGATAGACTGTCATCTCTCTAACGAACCATCACGATCACTGTCACAAAGATGAAGAATTAAGGGCACACTAGATAAGGAGCGACGGACTGTCACCTCCGCGACGGACTGTCAACGTACCATCAACATGATGCAGATTTGCTGATAAACTGGATAAGGAATGACGACCCAAATGATGAAGCATCACCTAGCCCACGGGACGTCAACTTCGGCGTCACCTGAAAAGCGGGACTCTAATTTTCAGTACAATTTTGAATTATTTTAGACTATAAATAGCAACTGCTAGGTTTATTTTTAGTATCAGATGTTTTGGAGAGAAAGGAATGAATGGATATGTCACTTTGAGAAAGAAAAACATCAACTCCATACATTACCTTTGAAAGATTCTTAAAGAAATATTGTTGAACTTTTGGAATCAAAATCAAGATTTCATCTCTTCTTTGTAAGATAAACCTTCTTTGATGAATGTGATTGTTGTTATAAATGCAATGACCATGTGTAGCTAAGTTTGATTACTAGGGTTGTGTGATTCATGGTAGATTGACATACTGATACTAAATGATGCAGGGACTAATTTAATAGAAATGTGCATATTACTAGTATCTTCATTTTGAATGATTTCTAATGGTTGCAAACATTAGAATAAATCCTAGATTTAACATGCTTGAGTAAGGTGTATAAATCT
Organism: Datura wrightii; assembly: GCA_035772735.1. NCBI lineage: Eukaryota > Viridiplantae > Streptophyta > Magnoliopsida > Solanales > Solanaceae > Datura > Datura wrightii. The sequence continues at coordinate 101,397,028 of JASDFA010000003.1, forward strand.
GGATGAAAAGGAATTAGTATTAGGGATTCAAGGTGTTAAACCTTGACTGATGATTAATGTTGTAATAAGATTAATCAACCTAGGTTGATTCTTGTAACTCATTTATTATCACTCTTAGTTTGAGAAGATAAGTGTGATATCTATGTGAATAAGTTGAGAAACTTTTAGATAGGATAATCGAGTTAGAAACCTACACTCATAGCATTAAATGAGTCCCTTGTTGTCATTCATCAAATATTGTTAGGAAAACCATGATGATCATAACTCTAGTTTATTTTCTTCTTGAGTTCAATAGTGATTGATCATAGTTGGTACTTCTTGTATTTGACAAATAGTGGAGCGAAACATAATTCCCAAATCCCCAATGTTACGAAATATTTAACTAAAAGCAAATAACCATATAAGACTTAGTTTCACCATATTCCCTATGGGATTCGACCCCAACCTTATCGGGTTCTATATTTGAAAACAACCGCATTATACTTCTTATCATAGAGGTGTAATTTGAGCGTATCAAATTTTGGCACCGTTGCCAGTGAATACAATTTTAGATTAAGTCAAGTGCGCTTATTTGACTTTTAGACTTATTTTCTAATTTTACTTTTATTTTTTGTTTCTGTCTATATAGGGTACGGGTAGTACATGTTTAATACCCTAAGATGGGATGAACCGTTAACTCCTTATAATCTTGAGTTAGAGAAAACTTTGAGGAGAGTTGTGAATGCATAAGAGCGTGAAGCAGCATGGTTACAACAACTTGCTAATGCTCAAGGCAGGGGCAATAACCAACATGATGCTAACAACGAGAATGATGGTGTCACTAGGAATGAGCTAAATGAGCAAAATGTTAAGGATGTAGCCCCTAGAAATCACGCGAGCCTCAGAGAGCTGGGGGCAGCATCGGCAAGCAATTCCATTTGATTATGAAGACGACGATGATGTTGATTTATATGGAGTTGGCACCACTAGAGCCATCTTCCCTCCCCCATTAGCTCCAGGAGCGAAGTTCAACATCACAAGCACTATGATCCAATCGTTGAATTTGAAGGGCTTGTTTATAGGAGTAGCTGGTGATGACCCAAATCTGCATCGGATGAACTTTGTGGGCATCTGCAAATCATTCAAACTGCCAGGGGTTAGTCAGAATGCTATTTGATTTAGGTTGTTTCCATTGTATCTATCTGGAAAGGCAACAATGTGGCTGAATGAGTTGCCACATGACTCAATTATGAACTAGAGAGAGCTGAAAGATGCTTTTCTGGAGAGATTTTTTACACCTTCTAGAATGCTACAACTAAGAGATGAGATAAATAATTCCAAGCTGCTACCTAGTAAGACATTGCATGAGGCATGGTTGCGATTCAACAAGAAACTCAAGCAGTGCCCCAACCATAAATTATCTGATGAGCATTTGATGGAGACTTTCTATAGGTCCTTAAATTCGGCAACTAAGCCGATTATTGATATTGTGATTGGAGGGTTTTTCATGTCCTGAACATACGCCGAGGCGACAACTGTACTAGATAGAGTCACCAAGACTAACAGGACTTGGCACACTAAAGACTCTGAAGTCTCTATTAACTCCTATATAGTGGCGTCAACTACTGAACGGAGCCAGAAAAAAGAAGAGAGAGATCAAGATATGGCACATATGAAAACTTAGATGGAGTTGATTACTAAGCATTTGCTTGTAGGGGGTGCCGAAAAAGTAAATGTTGTGGGTAAGGTTGCCAGATAAGAGGAACATGGATCAGACTAGGAAGAAGAAGCTAAATACTTAAACAACATAAGGGGTTTCCGAGCCAATGGCCAGGGAAATCAAGGTCGGAACTATCCAAAGGATAATTATTATGACAGAGCTACTTACAGAGATAGAGAACATGGCAACTGGAAGAACAAGGAAAGATACAGAAATGATCGCAGCGGAGTATATATGCCCCCTGGAAACTGAGAGCGGAGCAGTAATGATGCAAAAAGTTCGAAGGTGGAGGAAATATTAGCCAAAGTACTGCAAAGAGTCGAATCTATTGACTCGAGAGTTAAAGAGATGAAGAGTGACCTCTCCAATATGAGTCAACTTGTAGACTCAGACTCAACCGCCATTAAACAGGTGGAGTACCAAATAGGGAAAATGTCTGCAGCCCTTAATCAGAGGAAGAGTGGAGCCTTGCCAAGTGATACAGTGCAGAATCCGAGAAAAGATAGTCACTGCATGGCTATTATAACTAAAAGTGGCAAGAAATTGTCTGAGACCATTCCTATTGACACAAAGCAAGTTGAGGAGTTATCTTTAGAAACAGAGCCTATATCTAAGGATGAGGGGGAGAAGCTAAATCCAGTTAAGCTTGTAAGACCAGAAGCCACAAATAATGGTTAGGGAGATGAAGGTCAAGCAAAAGGAAAAGAGGTGGTTAAGCCTTTGACTCAGATTCCCCTACCTCCACCTCCATTCCCTTAAAGGTTGAAAAAGAAGGTGGAAGATGAAAAATTCGACAAGTTCATCTCCATGTTGAAGCAATTATCAGTAACCATCCCATTGGTAGAAGCCCTTGAGTAGATTCCAGGTTATGCCAAGTTCATGAAGGACTTGTTCACAAAGAAGAGAACTGTCAGCTATGAACTAGTGGACAACATTCATCATAGAAGCGTGATCTCTCACATTCAGAGGTTCAGAAGAAAGAAGATCCAGGTGCATTTACAATTCCATGCACAATTAGAGCCTTCAACTTCGCCAAAGCTCTATGTGATTTGGGTGCTAATATCAACTTGATGCCGCTGGCCATATACAAATACTTGGGCTTGGGAGCCCCCAAACCAACTACTATGAGGTTGTTAATGGTAGACCGGTCAGTTAAGAAGCCTATGGGTATTTTGTGTGATGTGCTGGTTAAGGTGCAACATTTTATATTTCCTACAGACTTTGTAATCTTAGACTGCGACATGGAATTTGAAGTCTTTATCATTTTGGGTAGGCCATTCTTAGCAACTGGAAGAGTGTTAGTGGATATGGAGAGTGGAGAGTTGAAGTTCAGATTGAACAATGAAGAGGTGATGTTCAATGTCTGTAAATCCATGAAACAACTGAGAGACATGAATGTAGTCTCCCTTATTGATGTTATTGAGGAAGGTATGGTTGAAGCACCTGAAAAAGAGAGCTATGCAGTTGATATTTTAGTTGCGGTAAAGATGAATTTTACTGATGATCATATCTAGGAGTATGAAAAGGTAGTGAATGCATTGGAAGGGATGGGGTCTTATTCTTATGCTCCAAAGAAGTTGGATTTAGATTTGAAGAATAGACCCACTTCTCCAGCAAAATCCTCTATTGAAGAACCACCAGTGTTGGAGTTGAAAGCGCTACCTAGTCATCTGTAGTATGTATTCTTGGGAGATAAAAACATACTCCCAGTCATCGTGGAAGCTAATGTAGTCGAATGGCAGGTTGAAGCTCTAGTTGCCATGCTAAAAAAATACAAGAGGGCAATCAGATGGATAGTTGTTGACATTTTATCGGGATTCCCCCGGGATTATGTACTCACAAAATTCAGTTGGAAGAAGATTGTGTCCCAAGCAAAGAACATCAGTACAGACTTAATCCACCAATGCAAGAGGTGGTAAAAAGGAGATAATTAAATGACTGGATGCAGGTGTCATATACCCAATCTCTGACAGCAAGTGGGTGAGTCCAGCGCAATGCATCCCTAAAAAGGGAGGCATGACTGTGGTGGCAAATGAGCAGAACGAGTTGATTCTATTGAGACCCATCACGGGTTGGCGTGTCTGTATGGACTATACGAAGTTGAACACATGGACACTCAAAGATCACTTCCCAATACCCTTCATGAATCAAATGCTGGATAGGTTGGCAGGCAGAGGGTGATATTGCTTCTTAGATGGTTATTATGGATATAACCAAATATCAATCGCACCAGAAGATCAGGAGAAGACAACTTTTACTTGTCCTTATGGGACCTTTGCTTTTCGATGCATGTCGTTCGGGTTATGTAATGCACCTGCAATTTTTCAGAGGTGTATGATGTCAATATTCTCTAATATAGTGGAGGATACCTTGGAAGTTTTTATGGATGACTTTTCAGTCCTTGGTGACACTTTTAGAGACTACTTGGTCAATCTTAGCAAAGCCTCAAAGCGATGTGAGGAAGCAAATTTGGTGTTGAATTGGGAGAATTACCATTTTATGGTGAGAGAAGGAATTGTTCTTAGGCCACAAGATCTCAGAAAAGGACTTAGAAGTGGACAGGGCAAAGATTGAAGTGATTGAGAAGTTGTCTCCACCAATTTCTGTGAAGGGAGTGAGATGTTTTTTGGGCCATACATGATTTTACCGAAGATTCATAAAGGACTTCTTGAAAATAGCTAATCCGTTGTGCAAGCTATTAGAGAAAAAGACCAAATTTGTATTTGATCAGGAGTGCCTGAAAGCTTTTGAAACTTTGAAGGCTAAATTAGTGGCTGCTCCAATAATAGCTGCACCAAATTGGTCGCAACCATTCGAAGTGATGTGTGATGCTAGTGGGTTTGCACTCGGAGCTATGTTAGGGTAGAAGAGAGACAAGATGTTCTACCCCATTTATTATGATAGTAAAGCATTGAATAAAGAACAAAAGAACTACACAGTGATTGAGCAGGAGTTGCTGGCGGTGATATATGCCTTCGAAAAATTCAAGGCGCATTTGCTTGGCACCAAAGTTATTGTGCACAGTAATCATGCTACCTTGAGATATCTCATGGCAAAGAAAGATGCAAAACCAAGACTGATAATATGGGTCCCTATGCTACAAGAATTTGACTTTGAAGTCAAAGACCGTAAAGGATGTAAAAATCAAGTAGCAGATCACTTATCCAGACTTGAAGATGAGGGAAGAGTAACAAATGATGAAGAGATTGATGACTCATTCCCTGATGAACATGTATTAGCTGCAGCAGTCGATCTCAGTCCATGGTTTGCTAACTTCGCCAATTACATTATTAGTGATATGATGCCGAAAGACTTAACTTTCCACCAATGGAAGAAGTTCCTTCATGATGTGAACAAATACTTCTGGGATAAGCCATATTTATTCTGAGTTTTTTCTAATAATCTAATAAGGAGATATGTTCCAGAAGCAGAAATGTTGAGTATCTTGTAGGCATGCCATTCATCTCCCATTAGGGGACACCATGGGGCTGCTCGGACTACTCAGAAAATTTTGCAGTGTGGGTACTACTGGCCTGCAATACATCAGGCTGCCCATGATTATGTGAAGGCATGTGATCAATGCCAGCGACAGGGGGATATCTCTCAAAGGCATAAACTGCCTATTGTTGCATCTTATTTTTACTGAGGTTAAATAAAGCACAACTTATGAAATCTAAAAGATTTCATTATTATATAGAGTCGCCACATAATTTTTGAGGAAAATCAGGAAACCTTTAATTTATTAATATGTATAACTCAAGTTTTAATGTGCTAAAAACCAATTTAGACTCTAGGTAAGGGTTCAAATTATTCTGAAGGGAAGGTGTTAGGCATCCTTCAGAATTCACGGAATGTGATTTTCGGCTAGATTTAATTTATCAAAAGAGGAGGAGGTAAAATCATATTTGTATGTATAAAATATGTACAATAAAATATAAAAAATGATGTAAAATATGTATAAAAAAATATGTATTAAATATATAAATAGTGTGTGCACGCCAAAAAGTATATATTAGTAAAGAAAAGTAAAACATTCTTTATGCAAGAAAATACTCTTTTATTGGCATGAAAAAGTAAAAATATTTTTAATAGTACGAAAAAAAAGTTATTTTTTTATTGGTGCATGTAATAAAAAATATTATTTCTGCACCATTAAAATAAAATATTATTTAATATGAAAAATATATATTTTTTACTACTCTATGGAAAGAAAATTATTTTTTATTAACATAAAAAGAAAAATATGTTTTCTACCATATTAAAGAAAATACTCTCGAACAATGTTTCTAACTTAACGTACAACTCACAAATCCAATTAACATGCTAAAGAAAGTATAGTAACAAACGAATTTGAAAATGATAAATTTGATTGAGTTGTATTTTCATTATGAAAAGAATGATTTTTAGGAAAACGAGTTTAAAAATGAGGAAAGAGTATATCACGTTATAAAATATTTTAACGTAAGAAAGTACATAAAAAAACTAACGGAAAATATTTGTAAAGGCTTAAGCAAAGCATTAGGGGAGAGGAAATAAAATTTACTTTTAACAAAAAAGACGACTTTAATGTTTGCCTAACATCAAAAATATAATTTAATTAATTAAGTACTTAAATCGAATAAATTCATTTGTAAAAGTATTTACGGCCTAAATTTTACCTAAGCGTACATCAAACTTGAATTTAAATAGAGGATAAATAAAGGGGAAAAAGATCAAAAATACCCCTTTATTTTTATCTATTAGCTATCTTTACCCCTAGTTATACTATAAGGCCAAATATATCTCCACCGCTAATAAAATAAATAAAAATGTCTCTCAATTAGACGAAATCCTCAAATTAATTTAAAATACCCGATTTCAATTAAAATATTCATTTTTCTTTTAAACCCGACCCATAACCCAGAACCCATCCCCATTTTTTCTCTCTCTTTTCATTCTTTTTTCCTTCCGCATTCTACTACATCTCCATCATTATTTCTGCCCCAAACTCTCATCAACATACCCAAGCTAGCAGATGTATTTTGCATCTCTGAGCTATTATTACAATCTTGAGGTTTCAAATCTTTCAGCTTAACAGAAGGAAAATCACCAAATATAGAAAAGTGTTCCTTCAGGAGGTCGACCTAAAGAAGAAAATATGTAAATGAGAATACAAGAACCCGAGCAAGTGAATCTATTAAATAACTTGAACCGTGTACTAAATAAATGGAGTTAAAACAAAGTATTACTGTTCCTTCTTCACGTATCTATAAGAAATTTGGGGCACCTAAATTGGCCATAGCCACAAGAAGGAATTTCCACAAAAACTAAGATGTGCAAATAAGCGACAAACAGTAGCCCCATGTAGTTCATGCCATAGTCATATGAATTATAAATGCATTAAAAATAAATTAAATGCATACTTTTCAAGATTAAAAACATTTATCAAAAACATCTCATTGTAGAGCACAGGGTTATAGCAAAGACATACATATTTTGACACCCTTACAGCTTTGCTATGAAGAATCAACTAAATCATAAATGTGCAGAATGGCAACAAACTCTTGCTGATAATACATATTTCAAGTCTAACACGTGAAAGAGATGGGAGTTTCAAAAGGGACGCAAAAGAGAATGAAAAGAGAGAAAAAATGGAGTATAGGTTAAGGGTCGTGGGTCGGGTTTAAAGAAAAAACGGGTAATTTAATTGAAATCAATTATTTTAGATTAATTTGGGGGATACTATCCAATTGTGGGGCATTTTTATTTATTTTATTAACGGTAGAGGCATATTTGGATCTATAGTATAACTAGATACAAAATTAGCTAATAGACGAAAATAGAGGGATATTTTTAACCCTTTTCCCTAAATAAGGAGACACCCCCAACGGATACCCAAAAGAAAAGTTTTAACTATACTTTATATTTTTAACAATTTTAAGGATGTAATAAATAAGTAAAATTAAATAGTGAATCTACTGAGATGTTCAAGCTTCTGCTGAGCATTGTCTTCGTAATGCAACTTTGCGTACCTATAAAAACACTTAGTAGAAATATTAATAATGAATAAATATAAATTAAAATAATAATAAATATATAATACGACTTTTTAAAAAATAAAAATTAATCTTTTGCTACAGGGAGGCCTCAAAAATACAACGAGAGTTTTTCATTGGCAAAATTTATTTTAAATAATCAATCATCTAACAATAAAATAACCAACAAAATAGTGTCAAAATGTTACAAAGCCAGTAAAGATATACCAAGTAGGTTCCAACAAATCTAAACAGTTAACAAAAAAATAATACAAAACCATCTCCAACAAAGCCAAAAAATAATTATAACAGTCCGTAAATCATAATCTCAAATCAATCAAATACAAAAAAAAAAAAATATATATATATATATATATATATATAAACTCCATTTTCCTCTTCTCTGACTCTCCTTTTTTTGTTCATCCTTCAATAAAACATACAAATACATCAATACGTACAGAGATAAACAATCAAAGTAATTTCTTAAAAATAATTTAACAAAAATTTAAAAATAATAACAACAACAACAATAATAATAAACACATATGAAGGAACAAAAACATTGAATCAACATCCAAAATAAAATAACACACTGCAATAAATTAATATAACTCAACCGGAAGATAAATTTTGTCAAAAATGAACCTGAACAATAAAACAAACTCAAAGGATACTTAAGGTTGTAGAGAAGAAAAAAAGAAAAAACAGAGATAGGAGAGGGTTAAAGCTGATAATGGTGGCTATGCTGAGAAAAATGCGTGCATGGTATGGAATGGTCTTTTGGGGGATACGGGGAGAGAGAAGAAGAATTGAAAATCAAAAGAAAAGAAAATGAGAGGGGCTGTGAGGGAGAGAGAAATAAGGAAAAAGTTTCCTGTCCAAATACATAAAAAGATAAAGAGATGTTGCCTATAAATAAGGAAAAGGGGATATGATTTTTTTATAGAAAATACTTACTTGTAGAAGAGAGGAGTTAGGGACTAGGGAAGAGTGTATCAGTGGTGAGGAAGAAATAAGAGAAGAGAGAGAGTTTGAGCGGGAAAGAAAGAATAGAAAAAGTTATAAAGGTTAAAGAAAAAGTGGGGCCCACAAAGAAAAAAGAAGTAAAGAAAAGACATATGATGAGAAAAGGGTTGACACTTAAAAATAAAAAATAAAAAAAAATAATCTAAAAATGTAGTTTGAAAAGATTAAAAAAAATAATAACTTTTTTAAATTTCAAAAAGTAGCCTTTTAAAAACTAAATATAAAAAAATATGTCTCCGTAATTATAAAATATAAATAAAAAAATAATTAATGTTTGAAAAATATATTGTGCGGTGAAAAATTAAAATTATAGTATTTGTGATGTGTATGTGAAAATATTAGTAATTTAAAAAATGTTAATAACAAATATTTATCAAAATAAAATTTAAAATAAAATAATAACTATTATTATTATTATTATGAGGACTTGAATTGTATTTTGCCTAAAGTGGTGATATAGAAAAATATTTGAGAGTTGAGAAAAATTAGGGATGAGGTTTTTTATTAAATTAATAAAAAGATAAAGAAAGAGAAGGTTAAATTAAGGAGAGAATATTTAAAAAATAAGAGAGATGGTTGAGAAGAAGATGGAGAGTTTTCTTGTAAAAGTAAATAAAGAGATAAGGGTAGAATAGGGGAAGGGACTTGCAGATGAGAGAGGAAAAAAAAATTTTTTAAAAATTAGGAGAGAGAATTGAAAAGGAGGAAAGTCAACAAAGTAGAAAAATGGGTAGGACCCGCAGGTCAATCAAATGTCATTTTCAAAAGGTGATAAGAACCTTATTTGATCGAATTGTTTTTACTCTGTACTTGTAATTAACTGTTGACTTTCTGAACTGATGAATTTTGTAAAAATATAATTAATACATGTATAAAAATATTGGAATGAATATTAAATAAAATTATAGTTGCCGCTTCAAAATTATATATACTGTGTCAAAAAAATAAAATTATAATATTTGTGTTGTGTATATATAAATAACTATCAAAAATTAATGGTTATCGAAAATATATAATGACAATAAATTAAATTAATGAAAAATCTTAAAAAATTATAAGATGAAGAATAATTATCAATAAATAGCAAAAGTAAAAAGATAACAATAAAATAAAATCCTAAAGTAAGAATAATTATTAATAAATAATTAAAAATTGAAATGATGAAAATAAAATAATAAAAATCCTATCATAAGAATAATTTATCAATGAATCGTTAAAAAGTGAAGAAAATGTAAAAATTATAGTTTGTGCAATTTAACAATTAAGAAGCATGAAGAAGTTAATTTTTAAGCATGACGAGCCAAAATTGGGTGTCAAGAGCTTGCCCCTTTTCGACCGAAAATAATGTAGAAGTCTAGGGGTGAAAAAGTTGACGTGTAGCCAATTTTGGCTCGATAAAGAATTATATTTGAAAAAATTATGACTGAATTTAATTTTTGAGGTTCTTGCATACCTCAGATTGCGCGAGGATCAGACCATGTATAGTTCGAAAGGCAATTACCTTATGTCCTATTTTTGGGGCGGACGACCCTGTAAAATAAAAAAATGACTGAAGGGAAATAATTCTTGGAGAACAGAAGTATTGATGTAACCTCAACATTTATTCAAAATTTCCCCAGTGTAAGGATGCTTGAGAATGTAAGTCGTGATAGGTCAATTGACACTATCAGACTTCATCTACAAAACTGTAAAAAATAAATGTTAAAAAGATAAGGCAAAAAAAAAAGGACCATATGACTTGGAAATGCCTCTATTTGATGTAGTGATCTTGGTGGAAACTCGATATTAGAGGGTGTTGATGAAATGTAGCCATCGACTAATGATGAAGATTCTTTGCTCTGGTAGAAGTGCAATGTTACGGCAAAAGATGACGTCTTTGCTTTGACAAGAATGCAGTGCTGCAGCAAAAAATAACGTCTTTGCTTTAGCGAAAATGCAATGCTGGTACTGATGTAGAAATTAACGCCTTTACTTCGGCAAAATGCAAACGCTGGTATGAAGAATAACGTCTTTGCTTCAGCAAAATGTGATGTGCGTGCAGAATATAACGCCTTTGCTTCGGCGAAAATGCAATGTTGATTAGAAATTAATGTCTTTGATTCAACAGGAATGCAGTGCTGGTGCAGAAAATAACGTCTTTGATTCAATGAAAATACAATGCTGGTACAGAATATAATGCCTTTGCTTCGACGGGTTGCGGTGCTAGTGCAGAAGATAACGTCTTTATTTCGGCAGAAATGCGTTGCTGCTGCAGAAGATAACTCCTTTGCTTCGGCAAAATTGCAGTGTTGGTGTAGAAGATAACATCTTTATGTCGGCGATATGTGATGCTGATGTAGAACATAACGCCTTTAGTTCGGCGAAATGCAGTGTTGATGTAGAAAATAACGTCTTTGCATCGGCCCCATGTTTACCAACTACACATTGTCTAACCAAATCCAATTCCTCTCGATACGTTCTTCAAAAAATCCAATTTGAGCGGATTCTTCCCCCAACAAACGAAAAGATCTTGGCAGAATTGCCACATATGAAATTGACCACAGTTTTGCAAAGAAATAGCCCACTTGTTTCTCGAGAAGAGATGGGAAACATGTTCAATATCATTTGATTGAATAGTTGACCCAGCCCCTTGTTGTTTGAGGGAATGTTGTACGGATGCAGAAAGTAACACCTTTGCATCAGCAAAAATGTTGTGTTGATGCAGAAAGTAACTCCTATACATAGGCAAACGCGATGCTGGTGTAGAAGATAACGCCTTTGCTTCGGCGGGAATGCTGTGCTGATATAGAAAGTCATCTTTGCTTTGGCGGAAATATTTTGCTGATGCAGAAAATAATGCTTTCTCTTTGGCGGAAATGCTATGCCGATGCCGAAAGTAACACCTTTGCTTCGGCGGGTTACGGTGCTGATGTAGAATATAACGCCTTTGTATTGGCGAAATGCGGTGCTGATATAGAAGAAAACGCCTTTGTGAGGCGGTGCTGATGCAAAAGATAACGCCTTTGCTTTGGTGAGAATGCGCGCTGATGTGGAAAATGATGCCTTTAAATATTAAGATAATAAATACAAATTACTATGAAAATTTAAACATGATGCAATTTCCTTCAGACCATGAATAATGCCTTTAGACGATGAAGATGATGTCTTTAGGTTATGATATCATAGGGCCATGATATGCAAAAGTAATATCTTTAGGCCATGAAATGGTGTCTTTAGGTCATGCAGATGATGCCTTCAGACTATGACGCTTTTGGATTATGATATGCAAAAGTAAAGTTCTTGAGCAATTAAATGATGTCCTTAGGCCATGAAGATGACGCCTTTAGACTATGACGCCCTCGATGTCCTACTGCGAGGCTGGACAAGCCTAATGCAATATCCTATTATGGGGTCGGACAAACCCAATGCAATATTCCACTATGGAGTAGGTCGAGCTCATGCAATGTCCTAGTGTGGGCCCGATAAGCTCATGCAATCTATCTTGAGTTGCAACATTGATGAAATTTTTGAGGGCTCCCTCAAAAAAAATTTCCCAATTTAAAAGAAAGAATTTTGTTTTCATATTTTTCACAAATTGTGATGTCTCTTCATGCAAAATTTTGAGGTTTACTAAAAAATTTTGCCCCAGTTTCATGCTTCACGAAAAAATATGAGAAATTTTTAATGAGGGAATCAAAAGATTGATTCCTAGTAGAGTGAAAAGTTTGAAATTGTATCTCCTATACAACATAAAGAGTTAATAAAAATAAAAAAAATTATGAAGGCAAATTGCGGAAAAATGAAGACTATTTTAGATTTTTCTTTTTAATTGAAAAAAATATGTCTTGACTTTAGTTGGTACCAATAATTTTGAATTGCGCATAAAAATCACCATCATCTATTTTCCAGCTAAACGAGATTGGCTTCGAGGTAATTTCTATAGTTTCAAGTGGTACCTCAAACATACCTAAGTATCAACAAGATTTGTTCATCTTGCTTCAAGCAAAGGGTTAAAGTATATCCTCATCGTTCCAAGTGTCCTTACCATTGGAGGTGTTCACGGTTTGGTGAAAAATCAAATCAAGCCGATAAAAAAACCGACATTGGGTTTGAATTGGTTCGGTTTGACTTTAAATTTTAAAAATCGAGGATATTTGATTTGGTTTTGGTTTTACTAAAAAAATTAAAGAAATAACCAAATCAAACCGATAAATTTTATACGTAAATTTTATAATTATTTGAATATATTTTTGTAGTTTTTCATAAATAATTATAAATATTTTATATTTTTTAATCATTAATTTGAGTTTAGTATACTTTACTTCACATGCACTACAACACTTTTAAATTCTATTACTTAAAAAATATGTCCAAACTCAATACTCTAAGTCTAATTATTTATATGTGGTATGACATATTGCCGATTTTTTAAATTTTCTTTTGCTAAGACATCCATCTACTCTTTAATCGTTTACCTCTTTAATTTTTGAAGAATTGACCATTCTATATGAGTTGTATATTGTTTTGTGTGGATATTAGATATGTGAAGTGGAAAAAATCTCTACATTTATGCAAATTAAATATGCTAAAACTTTGAAATAGTGTTGAAAAATAATAGAAGATTCAGATACATTCATCTCGTGATAATAGAGATAAATTTATTGATTCATAATGTTCACTTGAAATAATTATCTCATGTCTATGTTGTTTTACTATTATTAATTTATCATTAGCTAGTTATAAACTGAAAACCCGAACCAAACCGACAAGAACCAAACCGATGGTTATTTATTTTATTTGGTTTGGTTTGGTTTTAAAATTTTAAAAATCGACTAAATTGGTTTGATTTTGATTTTAATCAAAAACCGACCCAAACCGAACCATGAACACCCCTACTTCTCACAAAGAAAGTCCTAATTTGCCCATATTTGAAAATTTTTCATTTTAGGACATTTTGAGAAGAACACTCACACTCAGAAGGATGTTCAGTGCATGCGATTGAGATGTCATATGCTTGATCGACATGTAAGTATCCACTAATGTGAGAACACTTGGAGTAAGATCATGTAGGGCTTGTTGCCGACTTGTAATGTAGGTTTGGGGATAGGTAGGATATTATGTGGGTGAAAGTGACTAATTCCTCCTTGAGCATTGCATTGTATCCGTGCTTTAAAATTTGTTGTCTTCTGATGCTTGATCTTCTCTGTTTTTTTGTCCCTTGTTTTGTATCTGTATCGACTTCTTTTGAACTTTTCATTGTTTGAGCTTTTTCCCCTTTTCTTTGAAGTATTTTTGCTTTGAAAAATTTCTCCACCTTTATTGAAGTGTTTTTCTTTCTTTCTTTCTTTCTTTCTTTTGGTCAAGATTGCTCCTTGTCTTGATTTTGGGGAGTTTTTCTCCTTTGTTTGAAGTCATTTTTTTTCCACAGCTTTTGCCTTTTACTTTTACAGTTGTAGTTTGAATCTTTATTCACAGTTGCACATTTTTAATGCACTTAGAGAGATCGGGCCATGAGAGGAATAGTGCATATAAGCACTCAAAAAAGTATAATTGAAGGTGTAGTTGTTCAAAGAAAAAACTTTTAGGCTCAAATGAGGAATTCTAGGGATTTATGTCATTTGGTAGGCTTAAAAAGGCACAATCGGGTTAAAGAAAGTCTACGATCATTTCTCAAACCAAGTGTTACTCAAAATTTTGCCTCAACAAACATTCAAGCCAAGTTTGAGATCAATAATGCAATGCAATGAATTAATTCAAAGCTCACCATACAATGCATATGAAACGATGAGGTTAGTTTTGTTCTTATCTTAGATGCATACAAGAGAATTTTTCAAGTGGCACTTAGGTGTGATTAAGAGGTACCAAAAGAATCTATGGTTTACCACGAAGTTGATCCTCTCCATCATACCAATTATTTCTTTCTCATGCACACTCCTAACTATATTAGTACCAATCAAGGAGAATCTTTGAATTTTTTTTAAATTTTTTATGATAAAATGGAACTGAACCAAGAAGAGTTGCCTACGTATCTTGTTGAAATAAGAATCAAGTCTGCGTAGTTCAGGTTGGGTTGAAATAAGTAAACAAAATTCTTTTCTTTTTATATTCCAAAAAGAAAAATTATTTTTTTAAAATGAATAAAAAACTTTTTTTTTCAAATAAGGGGTACCGAACCCAAGAAGGGCTGCCTACGTATCCCATTTAGATGAGAATCAGGTGTACGTAGTTCGTGAAACTTGAAATATGGAGTAAACAAACCTTTTTTTTTTGAATTTTTGAATAAGGAAAGATTTTTTTTTTGATCATTGGAATAACAAAGGAAAAAACTTCTATTTTTTAAATTTTTAAATAAGGATCACCCAATCCGAGGAGGGATGCCTACGTATCTCATCGACATGAGAATCAGGTTGGCATAGTTCATGAAGATGGGTATAAAACATATGATTGAAAGAAATTCATCTCTTGAATAGAAAGAAAATAAAATTTAAATTTAAAAATATAAATTACTGCATAGAATATATATTTAAAAATTAGCGCAATTAGTTAGACAAACTTGGAAAATGTTCACTGAATTGGATATACGCAAAAAAATGCAATAATATTGACAAACTCAAAGTATATTTATTGAATTGAATATATACAAAAAAAAAAAGTTAAATGCAATAATATTGAAAAATTAGAGTATGTTTACTAAATTGAATATATGCACAAGATATTAAATGCAATAATATAGACAAACTCAAAATATGTTTATTGCATTGAATATATGCACAAGAAAAATGCAATAATATAGATAAATTTGAAAGATGTTTACTGATTAAGTATATGCACAAAAAATAAAATGCAATAATATAGACAAACCCCAAAAGATACTTACTGAATTAAATATATGCACAAAAAATTAATACAATAATATAAATAAACTCGAGTTGACATCTTATAAATTCAGGGTCTGTCGACATCTCCAAAAGAATATTCCTGCAAAACATTATGACAAGTATGTTAAAAACAAAGGTAACAAATTAAAGTAACTGAAAATTGAAGAAAAATGAAATTGTATAGTCGAAGGATGTCTTTAGGAGACTTAATTGTTGTTTCTCCTGTATGCAAAGAAAATTATTGAGTTTTGAAATGGGATAGTGATTCGTGAAAATACGGGACGGACTTGTTGTCCTTTATTTTTTTTGAGTTATATGCGAAAGCTTGATACTCCTCAAAAGCATTCCTGCAAAATAAAAAGTGTTGACTTCTATTGAACCATTAAATTTAAAAAAATAAAAACGACATGTAATAGTTTCGTGGCCTACGACATTTAGGAGGTGTGAAAGAAGACATATATCTCATATTTTAAGTCTAAAGTCAGGTGAAAATTGTGGTACGAATAACATTGATATTCTTGAATTTTGGATTTGAGAGAGAGAGAGCTGATGGACACTTTTTGAAAGATTTTTGAAAGGTTGAGAGCTTCATTAAACTGTTCAAAATAATTATCCTTAATTTTTAAATCTGAAAAAATTATTTTGAAACAGTGAAGACCGAACCCTTATGTAGGGTTGCCTACATATCTTGCCAGGACAAAAATCAGGTCAAAATGTAGTTCGAACCAAATAATTATTTAATAAAATGAGTATTCTTAGTAGGTGGGTGGAGGCTGGTAGTTTTTGAGCAAGAGATAAACAATAATGGAGCTCATTGTCACGGGCTCGGACTTCCAGCACGCTCCGGAGGCCAGTGCGGCGCCTCGCCTCGCGAGGCCAGCCTCTCCCACCGGGACAATATACTGGTTTCGCCCTGCCATGGGCTCTTCAGGAGAACGGCTCCAGTTCCCGACCAGGTTTGTGCAGGGTTGGCCAAGTCCCCTCTTCACCGTCAATTCAGAAGGGGACACAGTCGTCCCTATGCCACACCTTTCTGAAGCCATTCTGTCAGCATCTTGACACATCCACCAGCAATTGTCCGCCATAAGATACCCCAATATCTAGGGCGTGACATCCTCCCCCACCCAACTCGGTGTACGCCCTCGTACACGGCCACTCGCCCGAGCTGCTCGAATTGCGGCCACCTGCCGCTCGGAGTGCCCTCTGCACCGGGTGCCTACAACACCACAACACACTCGGAGGCCGAGGGGAAGGTTTCCCAAGGATCGTCCGACAATGCTCACCCCTTCTCAAACTCGACACTTCGTGATGTGAGGATCCCTCAACTCAACACCACCTTTCTCCATGCGAGCGCAGGACGCTATGAAACAATGTCGGCACCGCTCTGATACCATCTGTCACGGGCTCGGACTTCCAGCACGCTCCGGAGGCCCGTGCGGCGCCTCGCCTCGCGAGGCCAGCCTCTCCCACCGGGACAATATACTGGTTTCGCCCTGCCATGGGCTCTTCAGGAGAACGGCTCCAGTTCCCGACCAGGTTTGTGCAGGGTTGGCCAAGTCCCCTCTTCACCGTCAATTCAGAAGGGGACACAGTCGTCCCTACGCCACACCTTTCTGAAGCCATTCTGTCAGCATCTTGACACATCCACCAGCAATTGTCCGCCATAAGATACCCCAATATCTAGGGCGTGACATCATGGATGCATTTTAAAACAAGAAACATGTGAAAGTAGAATATGCCAATGATGTTGGAAGAATGTGCAAAATTGAATTTAGTGGTCCTATGAGAAGATGGGAGAATGGTAAAGTTCTAGCGATTGATATTATTACGATGGGTGGTCTAAAAATCTAAAAATAAATTTGAGTATTTTATAAAATTCAAGGTTCAACACAAGTCAATCAAAAGTCGTAAGATAAAGTGATTAAATCAATAAATAGAAAATAAAAAGACATATGTAAGCAATAACTAATATGTGCAAATTAATAAAAATGTGCAACAAATAAAGAATATGTGCAAAAACTTAGAATTGAATACAAAATGCCTGATTATAAAAGAATAATATTTAACTTAGCTAAAACAACTGCAAAATTATATATACAGTGTGATCTAGGAATTTTAAAATTATTTTCCTAGACACAAGATTTTAGAGTGGACTACTCAAATGAGAAAATCACGTGTTCACAATAAAACAAAATATAAAAATCCCGCGCATACCCAACTTTCCTAAAAAAATTTATATTAAAAAAAAAAATTGCGGTGTTCCAAAAACACCTCATGTGTATGTGTTATAGTGAGAATTTTCATGAGTGAAAGAAGTGAAACGCAATGTAATCTATATAAAGCGATATAACACAAATAATTTATTTAAAAATAAAAAGAAAGAAAACACTAAAAAAAAATCTTAAAGTAGTAATTAATGTCAATTTATGTTTGTTATGGATATAGTTCAAGTGATGATATAATTATAAATATCGGTTATGAAGACCGAAAAAATTGAGTTGGAATATTTTAAAAAATTAAGGTTCAACACCAATAAAAAATTATAAGATAAAGTGACCAAGACAATTTATAACAAGTAAAAGTATATATAACCAATGAAACATGTGAAAAATGAATATTACGTAACAAGTAAAGAATGTGTATAAAATAAAGAACATATAATAAATTAAAATAATTGTAAAATTACACACAATGACCTAGACATTCTAAGAGTAGATTTACCTAGACCTGAGATTGGACTGAAGAATTGCGAGATAACAGCGTGGTCATACGGTAATAAAACTATCCACTCACCCCACGCAAGCACCAAGTCTTTGAAACAAAAGAAATTTCAAAAGAATTTGGAGAAGTGCAAAACACAACTCGCGTGTATAAAGTGTGTGAATGTGTACAGCTGAGACTCGATAGAATAGTGATGACAATTATAAATATGTACAAGATTTATATGTGTAAGCAATGCAAATAATCTATGTGCAAAATACAAATAGCTTATACAATTCACAGAGTATGAATAAAGAATCAAATAATGAAAAAATTGATATGTGCAAAAATATAAATAAAAATACCTCCCCAAATTTAAAAATTGAGTCCATCATGGTTAGAGTTTAAATAATCCCCAGCAGAATCCATGTTATTATACCTTATTTTTATCGAGGTTAAATAAAACACAACTTGTGGACTCTAAACGATTCCATTATTATATAGAGTCGCCACACAATTTTTGATGAAAATCAGGAAATCTTTCAATTATTAATATGTATAACTCAAGTTTTAATGTACTAAAAATCAGTTTAGACTCTAGGTAAGGGTTCAAATTATTCCGAAGGGAAGGTGTTAGGCATCCTTCACGATCCAAGAAATGTGATTCCCGGCTAGATTTAATTTATCAAAAGAGTAGGAGGTAAAATTATATTTGTCTGTATAAAATATGTACAATAAAAAATACAAATTGGTGTAAAAAATATATAAAAGAATGTGTAGTAAATATATAAATAGCGTGTGCGCGTCAAAAAATATATAATAGTAAAGAAAAGTATTCTTTATGCAAAAAAATACTCTTTCATAGGCATGAAAAAGTAAAAATATTTTTAATAGTATGAAAAGAAAGTTATTTTTTTTATTGGTGCATGTAATAAAAAATATTTCTGCACCATTAAAAGAAAATATTATTTAATATGAAAAAATTATATTTTTTACTATTACATGGAAAGAAAATTATTTTTTATTAACATGAAAAAGAAAAACATGTTTTCTACCATATGTAAAGAAAGTACTCTCGAACAATGTTTCTAACTTAACGTACAACTCACAAATTCAATTAATATGCTAAAGAAAGTATAGTAACAAAAGAATTTGAAAATGATAAATTTGATTGAGTTATATTTTCATTATGTAAAGAATAATTTTTAGGAAAACGAGTTTAAAAATGAGGAAGGAGTATATCATGTTATAAAATATTTTAACATAAGAAAGTACATAAAAAAAACTAACAGAAAATATTTGTAAATGCTTAAGCAAAGCATCAGAGAGGAGGAAATAAAATATACTTTTAACAGAAAAGACGACTTTAATGTTTGCCTAGCATAAAAAATATAATTTAATTAACTAAGTATTTAAATTGAATAAATTCATTTGTAAAAGTATTTAAGGCCTATATTTTGCCTAAGCGTACATCAAACTTGAATTTAAATAGAGCATAAATAAAGAAATAACCCCAACCCAGCATCAAAAAGTAAAGTTTTCACTACACTTTATATTTTTTACAATTTTAAATATGCAAAAATAAATAAATAAAATTAAATAGTAAATTTGCGAAGATGTTCAAGCTTCTATCGAGCGCCATCTTCGTAATGCAACTCCGACATATCTATAAAAACACTTAGTAGAAATGTTAGTAACGACTAAATATAAATTAATATAATAATAAATATATAATGTGACTTTTTAAAAAATAAAAATCTGTCTTTTAATACGAGAAGGTTTCAAAAATTCGATGAAAAATTTTTCATTGACCAAATTTATTTTAAATAATCAATAATCTAACAATAAAATAATCAACAAAATAGTGTCAAAATGTTACAAAGCCAGCAAAGATATACCAAGTAGGTTCCAACAAATCTAAACAGCTAACAAAAGAATAACACAAAACCATCTCCAATAAAGCCAAAAAATAAATATAACAGTCCGTAAATCATAACTCAAACCAATCAAATACAAAAAATGAAAATATAAAATATATATATAAACCTCATTTTCCTCTTCTTTCTCTCTCCTTTTTTTTCCATCCTTCAATAAAACATACACATACACCAATACGTACAGAGATAAACAATCAAAGTAATTTCTCAAAATAATTTAACCAAAATTTAAAAATAACACCAACAATAATAATAATAATAATAACAATAATAATAATAAAAAATACATATGAAAGAAACAAAAATATTGAATCAACATTCAAAATAAAATAACACACTGCAACAAATTAATATAACTCAACGGGAAGATAAATTTTGTCAAAAATGAACCTGAAGAATAAAACAAACTCAAGGGATACTTAAGGTTGAAGAGAAAAAAAAAAAGGAATAACAGAGATAGGAGAGGGCTAAAGTTGATAATGGTGGCTATGGTGAGAAAAATGGGTGCAAGGTATGGAATCGGTCTTTTGGGGAATACGGGGAGAGAGAAGAAGAATTGAAAATCAAAAGAGAAGAAAATTGTTGGGCTTGTGGAGGCCTGATTAATTAGGCCCGTTAGAAACCCTAATAACCCTAATCTATCTCTATAAATAGATAGCTTGTACTTGTAATCTATACACCACAAGAGAGAGAGTAATAAAATTCCTCCTAGTTGCAGTTGTGGACTAGGTCGTGAGACCGAACCACGTAAATTCTTGTGTGTCGTTTGTGTTCCGTTTTTTCTCTATTTTCTCACAGTTAATTTGTGTGTGTGTGTTTATTGTTGTTATTCCGTTGTCCCAACAATTGGTATCAGAGCGAGGTTATACACACGGAAAAAAAAAATTAGCGAGAGTCACCTAAAAATTTTTGGAGAACCAAAGCGGCAGCACAGTATCGCCACCAGCAAACCAGTGTGCAACAGCCGACCGGAGCAGATCGAGCAGCCGCCGCTGCTGCCAGTCACGAGCCAGAGAGAGCCCAGGCCGTAGCAGCAGTCGCGCCGTCGCGCAGAGGCCCAAGGCGAACAGCAGCGCCGCCGCGAACCAGTTTCTCCAGATCGGTCACGCCGTTCAGTCGCTGCCACCGTCGCGAGCAGCCCAGGCCCGTCGCTCTGTCGCGTGAACAGATTTGAACAGATCGCCAGATCGAGCAGCCGCCGTTGCGCAGGTCATCCAGATCGCGCCGTTCAGTCGCACAAAGATCCAGTCGCCGCGAACCATCACCTGTACTGATCTGTGAACGTCATCGCAGTCGCCGGAGAAGCTCCGGCAGGTACTGTTTCACCGAAAAATTATTGTTTCACCGGAGAAATTTTTTTTCAGGCAGAAAGTTTTTCCAATTGGTCTTTTGTTGTTGGTGGTCCAAGTTGCTTTGTTGGTGCGTATTGACTTTGTCATTGAATTTTTTGACGAAGTTACCAAGATCTGAGATCAGTTGTACCGGGTACCTCATCTAGTCGTTTGAGATGGCAGAAGATGGGAAGTATCGAGTTGAAAAGTTTGATGGTACAGATTTCAGTGGTGGAAAATGCAAATTGAGGATTTGCTGGTTCAGAAGGAGTTAGACATGGTATTGGGTGACAAGCCAGAAAAGATGTCTGATGCAGAGTGGGCAGGTTTGGATCGGAAAGCCATGGCGGTTATCCGACTCTCGTTGACCAAGAATGTTGCGTTTAACATTCTGAAGGAGAAGATAGCGAAAGGTGTCATGGAAGCGCTGTCTAACATGTACGAGAAGCCATCTGCAGCAAACAAGGTCTTTCTGATTAGAGAATTGGTGAACACAAAAATGAAGGAAGGCAGTTTAGTTACCGAGCACATAAATACAATGAATTCAATCTTAGCCAGACTTACGTCAGTGGGCATTAAGTTCGATGATGAAGTTCAAGCCTTACTACTGCTATCGTCATTACCTGACAGTTGGTCCGGAACGGTTACAGCAGTTACCAGTTCAGCGGGACCCGATGGATTCACTTTTGAGAAGATTCGTGATCTCATTCTAGGCGAGGATGTCAGAAGAAGGAGTTCTAGGGAATCATCGAGTGAATTGCTAAATGTCAGCAGAGGAAGGAGAAATAGCAGAGGTAGTGGGAGCAGGAACAGAAGAAGGAGTCAGTCGAAGACTCAGGATCGCTCAGATGTAACGTGTTGGACGTGCAAGGAGGTGGGGCATTTCAGGAATCAATGCCCGAATAATAAACAAGTTAACATTGCAGGAGACTATGCTCATAATGATCTCTTGATATGTAGCGTGGAGAGCAGTGTGGATTCTTGGGTCATGGATTCTGGTGCTTCATTTCATGCTACCCACAGAAGTGAAGCATTGCAGAATCTGAAAGAAGGGAATTTTGGAAAGGTAAGACTAGCAAACAATAAAGTTCTTGATGTAACGGGCATGGGTGACATGATTCTGAAAACTTTAGTCGGTTCGTGGATTTTAAAGGATGTCCGAGTGATTCCAAGCTTGAAGAAATGGTTGATTTCTATTGGGCAGTTGGATGATGAGGGACACGATGTTAAGTTCGGAAACGGGCAGTGGAAGGTGATGAAGAGGAACTTGGTCATAGCTCGAGGAAAGAAACGGAGTTCGCTGTATATGGTCTATTTACCATCTGAGGGAGTGACTGTCCCAGATCAGAAGAGAAACAAAATCCGGTTCACAGAGTCTCGTGGGCATAAGAAGGTTCGTTTTGCAGGAGATAAACCCAGAGCCACAGGTCAGATTCAGGTTGAACGTGCTTGGAAAGGTTCAGGTAAACCAGTCAGGGGTTCTCGTGGCAGTGGGAGCATCGGCAGTCAGCCAGTTAAAACTTCAGCCAGAGTTACCAGACAGTGGGTTAAGAGAACCAGTGTTCCAGCTGTCAAAGTCTCTCCGGATGATTACCTGCTAACTATGGAGAGTGTTGTTTGTTCTCAGAGTATCCCAGGATTCGGCAGTTCGTGCAAGTGGGAGTTGGTAGGGACAGAGGACGAGTCAGGGGCAGTTTTAGCCGTGACTGATGTTGGAGCTTGGGGAAGCTTCAACGGGCCTTCAGGTTAACTGATGAAAAGGCCGCTGCAACCAGGAAGATGAGAAGGAGATTACTAGACGTACAAGTGCTCACAGTGGATGGCAGTTGAAGATTATCATGCCTCCAAGTGGGAGATTGTTGGGCTTGTGGAGGCCTGATTAATTAGGCCCGTTAGAAACCCTAATAACCCTAATCTATCTCTATAAATAGATAGCTTGTACTTGTAATCTATACACCACAAGAGAGAGAGTAATAAAATTCCTTCTCGTTGCAGTTGTGGACTAGGTCGTGAGACCGAACCACGTAAATTTTTGTGTGTCGTTTGTGTTCCGTTTTTTCTCTATTTTCTCGCAGTTAATTTGTGTGTGTGTGTTTATTGTTGTTATTCCGTTGTCCCAACAAAAATGAGAGGGGCTGTAAGGGAGAGAGAATTAAGGAAAAAGTTTCCTGTCCAAATTCATAAAGAGATAAGGAGGAGTTGCCTATAAATAGGAAAAAAGGGATATTATTTTTTTTATAGAAAATAATTACTTGTAGAAAAGAGGAGTTAGAGACTAGGGAGGGATGTGTCGGTGGTGAGGAAGAAATAAGAGAAGAGAGAGAGTTTGAGGGGGAAAGAAAGATTAGAAAAAGTTAAAAAGGTTAAAGAAAAAAGTGCGTCCCACAAAAAAAGAGGAGTAAAGAAAAGACATTTGATGAGAAAGGGGTTGGCATTTAAAAATAAAAAATAAAAAAAAAATTAAAAATGTAGTTTGGAAAAATTTAAAAATAATAATTTTTTTAATTTTAAAACGTAGCCTTTTAAAAACTAAATATAAAAAAAATATGTCTCCGTAAGTATAAAAATATAAATAGAAAAATATAATTGATATTTGAAAAATATATTGTGCGGTGGAAAATTAAAATTTTAGTATTTGTGATGTGTATGTGAAAATATTAGTAACTTAAAAAATGTTAATAACAAATATTTATAAAAATAATTTAAAATAAAATAATAATAATAATAATAATTATTACGAGGACTTTGATTGCATTCTGGCTAAAGGGTAGATATAGAAAAATATTTAAGAGTTGAGAAAAATTAGGGATGTGTTATGAAATAATAAAGAAAGGACAAGAATATTACAGAGAAAGAGAGAAGGAGAGAAGTTCTTATTTCTCTTGATGGGGATTAAATACAATGAAGGAGAACCCCTCTATTTATAGGGATAATTTCTCCTAACTTTTCTCCAAAAGATAGACTTTCACAATGATATAAATACATATATCTAGTACAATACAAATACCTTTATAGACATTCACTACAACACAAATATGTTTATAACACTCCCCCTTGAATGTCTATTTGATAGATAATGTGCCTCGTTAAAACCTTACTAGAAAAAACCCAGTGGGAAAAAATCTAGTGAAGGAAAAAGAGTACACATATCTAATAATACGCATTTTGGCTGCCTCGTTAAAAACCTTACAAGGAAAACCCAGTGGGACAAAACCTCGCAAGGGAAAAAGAGTACAACGCGTATTAACTCCCCCTAACGAGAACATCCTTGAATCTTTGCATCCCGATCTTGTGCACCATCTTCTTGAAAGTTGCAGTTGGTAGAGATTTGGTGAATAAATCAGCCACATTATCACTTGAACGAATTTGTTGCACATTGATATCACCATTCTTTTGGAGCTCATGTGTGTAGAAAAACTTTGGCGAGATGTGCTTCGTTCTATCTCCTTTTATGAATCCTCCCTTTAGTTGTGCTATGCATGCAGCATTATCTTCATACAAAATTGTGGGTACTTTGTCACAGTTCAAACCACATTTTTCTCTAATGAGATGTATCATGGACCTCAACCACACACATTCTCGGCTTGCTTCATGAATATCTATTATATCAGCATGATTTGATGAAGCAGCTACCAGAGACTGCTTTATAGATCTCCAAGATATGGCAGTACCTCCACATATGAACACGTAGCCAGTTTGAGATCGAGCTTTGTGTAGGTCAGATAGATACCCTGCATTAGCATAATCAACAAGATCCAGACTTGCTAACAAATTAACCGAATGTTATGCCTTATAGTATTAGCAAGATATATTAGTGCAACAATCACAGTAAGATATGGTACTTCAGGACCAAGGATTTCCTCATATAAGAATTATGAACAAGTTTAAAGAAACTTGTAAATGCTTCAGGCATTTTGAATCCTTCATGATTTTCATATAAATTTTATCAAGTGATAGCATTCATTAATATTTAAATGCATGACATCTTCTAGTGTCTGGACTACAGGTCCAATAAGCTTTATGCTTACCAATACGCATTATTTCACTTGATAATTATTTCTATATCAGCATGCTTTAATAGATGTAGAATTCAGATCCTCACAATCTTTTACAATATTGTGCACTATATTGTATCAAAAATATCGTCGACGATCAGTTCCAATGCGACATAACTTATTGAGATCTCTTCATTTTTCGTCATTTTCAGGTACCTGAACCTTTGCCAAGGTTTTATGAAGTGTTATGTCATGGTGCTTTCTTAAAGCACTTGCCTCATCATTATGACCATCTTAATCACTTGCTCCTCTCCTTCTTCAAGAAGTTTTATATTTGGAACCGTTTGGTCTATCACGCTTCAGGCGTCTCACAGACTCTGTCCTTCAAGGACTTTTTATTGGAGCATTTGCAACTGAATTATAAAACAGAGTCAGCAAATACATCTGACAATTGATGTGCAATATTTTGCAAGTGAATTATCTCTTGAACTTTAAGTTCACTTTTTCTTTTTTCTGAGGATCTAGATAATTCATCCCACACTCAATTTTCAGTTGCTAATCACTTCTCCCCCTAATGTTAGAAAAACTAACATTTACTCCCCAGGTTCATTTGGGTACCCATCTTTGTGCGTTATGGTGGGGCAATTGAATCATATATCGCACATTCAAATTTTAGATGGAATTATTTGGTCCCTGACCCTGAACCAATTATGATAGGGGAACCTTGTTGGCTTGATGCATTCAAGTGTTGCTATATGTTAAATAAACATATCTCATACCAAATTTTATTTGGGAGTTTTATTCTCATAATCAATGATTTAGCTATAATTTGAGGCATACAATTCTCGCTAAACCAACATAGATATGAATCAACATTATCAACATGATTTTATAATTTGGAACTATGCTCTTAGTTTAATAATTCGAGCAACAACCTTACAAAAATCAATTGCAAGTGATATCAAAACACATGTGACCATTCCATAGATGCATCTGTTAGCAAACGGTTCACATGGTAGGTGAATAGGCCCATATTCACCCTTTTATAAGTTCCAAAATTTCAGGGAATATAATTCCAATCTTAGCTGATCAAGATCATTCTATGATGTGAACAAGCAACACTGGAGAATTCTTGAAGAATCTTTTATTTCTTCAACATATAGCCACGTGAATTCTCAATTATTTTTGCATCACATTTGAACCGGGATGGCCAACCGGTATGCCAACTTATTTCAGTAAACTTCTGGTTTACTTTCGTATGTGATTTCATCATCATACCCATATTTATGTACTACAAATAAAAAAAAAACCGTCGGGTAATCTTTTACATAAATATTTATAACCCGCTTCAATTGTAGTAGCATGAAGATATTAGATCTTCCCATAATTTATAGTCTCATTTTTTTTCAATGTCATTGAAACTTATAAGTTTCCTTTTGAGACTTAATACAACAATTTCATTCCTTCAGGTAGTAATACATTAGCTCTTCCGGAGCTCTCAATTAATTTTGTATACTACCACATATTCAATCATATCAAAATAGTTTCTCCACATAGTTTCAATTTTGAAACAATTTTGAATGTTGATGAACTATACTCATGAACAGACGTATAGTCTTGATGAATCCAATCATATCGTGCCTTTGGGTGGATGATCATCTTCAGGTGGTCATACCTTTCTTTTAGGCTATTCCACAAAACAAGTGGATCCTTAATCATGAGATATTCAATTTTAAGAATTTTGTCAAGATGATGACGCAAGAATATCATAACCTTAGCACGATCATGATTTGATGCTTTGTTTTCACTTTTAATGGTGTCTCCAAGACCCATTGCATCCATATGGATTTTGATGCTTTGTTGGTGTCTCCAAGACCCATTGCATCCATATGGATTTTTGATGCTTTGATTTCCCTTCAGGGACTAGATCTGTATTAGATCTATATTTGTAACATTTATCAAAGTTGTCAATTTCTCATTCTTCAGGAATGGAACATGATCATCAAAATATGCCTTAACCACATAAGGTATGATAGCTTAAAACCTCTTTTAAGATATTGCTACTTCGGTCAGGAGCAAATCGAGGTATGCATAGATGATTTCTCTTACATATTTTCACAATATTGTTCTGCTGGAACAAATATATTTTCACAATATTGTTCTTCTGGAACAAATATATTTTTCACAATATTGTTCTTCTGGAACAAATATATTTTTCACTATATTGTTCTTCTGGAACAAATATATTTTTCACAATATTGTTCTTCTGGAATAATTATATTTTTCACTATATTGTTCTTCTGGAACAATTATGAGGCAGGAATTGCCAAGTGAATCAATAAGTCGTCCTCAAGTTCATATACAAAATCGATATTGTTATTAGTAAATACATAAATATCAAGAAATACTAACCTTCATCTTTCTAAGAAAACTTTGATTTTTCTTACCTCAAATCTTTCAAAGTGAGTGCTCAAGGCAGAGACTCGTGCTGATAACGTGTTATGAAATAATAAAGAAAGGACAAGAATATTACAGAGAAAGAGAGAAGGAGAGAAGTTCTTATTTCTCTTGATGGGGATTAAATACAATGAAGGAGAACCCCTCTATTTATAGGGATAATTTCTCCTAACTTTTCTCCAAAAGATAGACTTTCACAATTATATAAACACATATATCTAGTACAATACAAATACCTTTATAGACATTCACTACAACACAAATATGTTTATAACAGGATGAGATTATTTGTTAAATTAATAAAAAGGTAAAGAAAAGAAAAGATTAAATTAAGGAGAGAATATTCAAAAAATAAGAGAGATGGCTGAGAAGAAGATGGAGAGTTTTCTTGTAAAAATAAATAAAGAGATGCGGGTAGAATAGGGGAAGGGATGTGCACATGAGAGAGGAAAAAAATTTTAAAAAAATAATTAGGAGAGAGAATTTGATAGGAGGAAAGTCAATAAAGTAAAACAAATGGGTGGGGCCCGCAGGCCAATAATGTCATTTTCAAAAGGTGATAACATCCTTATCTGATCGAATTTTTTAACTCCGTACTTGTAATTAATTGTTTTGACTTTCTGAACTGATGAATTTTGCAAAAATATAATTAATGCATGTATAAAAGTATAAGTATGAATATTAAATAAAATTGTAGCTGCCGCTCAAAAAATATATATACCGTATCAAAAAAATAAAATTATTGTATTTGTGTTGTGTATATGTAAATAACTATGAAAAATTAATAGTTATTGAAAATATATAATGACATTAAATTAAATTAATGAAAAATCTTAAAAAATTATAAGATTAAGAATAATTATTAATAAATAGCAAAAAGTAAAAAGATAACAATAAAATAAAATCCTAAAGTAAGAATAACTATTAATAAATAATTAAAAACTGAAATGATGAAAATAAAATAATAAAAATCCTATCATAAGAATAATTTATCAATGAATCGTTAAAAAATGAAGAAAATGTAAAAATTATACTTTGTGCAATTAAACGATTAGGAAGCATGAAGAAGTTAATTTTTAAGCATGGTGAGCCAAAATTGGGTGTCAACACCTATAACCCATGTTCTGTAAGTAAAATTGTTCGATGTGTGGGGCATAGACTTCATGGGGTCATTTGTGAGCTCATATGGCCAGAAGTACATTTTGGTAGCAGTGGACTATGTCTCAAAGTGGGTAGAAGGTGTGGCATTGGCAGATAATAATGGCAAAATGTTGCAACTTTCTTGAAAAAGAACATCTTCTCAAGGTTTGGTATTCCGAGAGCTATTTCAGCAATGGGGGGGGTCCCATTTTTGCAACAAAGTTTTTAGTGCATTGCCGGCAAAGTACGAAGTTAAGCAGCACCAAGTGGATACCCCTTATCATCCGCAATCAAGTGGACAAGCGAAGGTGTCAAACTGAGAGCTTAAAACCATCCTGGCCAAAACAATGAATGCTAACCGAAATGATTGGTCTCGAAAACTTGATGATGCATTATGGGTGTACCGAACAACATTTAAAACACCTATTAAGACGTCTCTATATCAGCTAGTGTTCGGGAAAGCTTGTCATTTACCTGTTGAGCTGGAACATATGGCTCTGTTGGTGCTAAAGAAGCTCAACTTGAGTTAGAGCAAAGCTGCGCACTTGAGGCTAAATCAGATTAATGAGATGGATGAGTTCCGTCTAAGGGATTATGAGAGTGCTTCTTTGTACAAGGAAAAAATGAATGTATCATGACCGAAGGATTAAAAAGAGGGAGTTTAGCCTCGAAGATCTTGTGTTGTTGTTCAACTCTAGACTCCAACTGTTTTTGGGCAAACTTCGATCAAAATGGTCTGGGCTGTTCAAAGTGACACAAGTACTCCTATTTAGAGCTATTCAACTTGAAAATCAAAAAGGGGAACGCTTCAAAGTGAATGGACAATGTGTGAAGCAGTACTATGGAGTACCAAAGGAGGTAAAGGTGTTGGAGTTGGTGTACCTTGATGAAGTCTGAGTAATCAAGGTACCTGAGTCATGCCGCGACGTTAAACTAGATGCTGCTCGGGAGGCAACCCGAGAGTTTTGTATTTTGTATATAATGCTTGTTTGATTTTGATATTGTACTTGTTTGAAATGGGTGTTAAGTGTGCAGGTATAGGTACTCCTGAAGCCGGTGACGCACACCACTGACGAGCTGTCACTGAGAACCGTCAAGATGAAAGAAAAAAATGGGTATTCTGGATAAGCTCGATAGCTGAGTTGACAATCCATCAGATGTCTGACGAGCCATCAATTATGTCGTCAAAAGTGGTCGAAAGAACATGGAATCTGGATAAGGGCGATGACATATGCGACGGAACGTCATCCTAGTGATGGACCGTCAATGCCTTTGTCACTTGCAAATAACTGAAGGCATCGATAGTGTTAGCATGATGAGTAAGTTGACAAAACGTCGTATGTCTGATGGACCATCACTTTCTCTGTCATCTAACCAGGTAAGATAAAGTCCAAAAAAAAAACCCTACCCGATCCAACCTAACTTTGCTAACCTGGATCCAACCCGCTTTCACTCCTAATTACCCCTGACCATTTGAATTTTTTGTTTATTTTGTTTCATTTTCTCTCTTCCTACTTCTTCATACCCATAACTGTTATACCCGTGATCAAACCCAACACCCACCTAGCTTCTAATCTCTTCCATTCCTAGTCGATCCTCACTCAAATTGTGG
The DNA here is from genome assembly GCA_035772735.1 of Datura wrightii. NCBI lineage: Eukaryota > Viridiplantae > Streptophyta > Magnoliopsida > Solanales > Solanaceae > Datura > Datura wrightii. Next base: position 101,427,799 of record JASDFA010000003.1, read on the forward strand.
TGTCCGGTAAATAGTAGTGAACTGAACCAAGTGCAAATTCTGTGTTTATTTTGCCCAAATCTCAGAGGTATGTCATTCATATTTCATTCTTATTCATAGTGCGTGGGATTAGTAATGAAGTTGATGATGTGAGTATAGCCAAACATAACCTTTGCAATTAGTCAGTCACATGGAATATCTATGAGAGGTGTGTAACCTAGGAGTTTTATTTTGAATATATTGCTAAGTTGATGTGTAGGATGGAAACCTGAGTATGTGTATAATGATTGTGCCCTATGATGGATTGAATAGCGACATTCCTAAGGAAAATAGTTAGTTTTTTTGTTTTCTTTAGGATTGTTTTGGTCTAGGGATGCATGGTGTTGGGAAGCCTGAGTATCCACCATTGTTGTGCACAATAGTTGCTTGATGAGATAATTGACGGGACGCCATATGTCCGACGGACTGCCATTAGTATCGTCAGCTTTGAATAGAGCAAATATCGCATATGACGGAGGAAGTGATGGACCATTATCTTAATGATGGACCGTCACATTCATCATCATTTGTGGATTCCAATGGGGTGCTACTAGATTAGGAGTGACGTAGCTAGTGACGGACCATCACCATGGTGACAGACCGTCATCTTGCACCGTTACCTTTTTGTGAACTTATTCAAACTCTGGATACATTTGACAGAGGAAATGACAGACCATCACCTATGTGACGGATCGTCAACCACATCATCATTTTTGTATTACTTTCAGTTAAATACCCTAGTTGTCACATGTTTTTCTTAGATTAACTTGGACACTAATAGCTCACCTTTTACAAGAAATCATGCCACCTAAGTTTCAACATAATAGAGGTGGTGCAAGAAGGAGGAGTGAAAAGGCTAACACTATGCGCCACCTCCGAGATGAAAACACTGACTCTGAAGGTGAAGTACAGAAGGTTGGAACCAATGCACCATCACCAAGTTACCAAACTAGATTCGCTGCTAGAAAACAAGCTGCAAATCCCCTGTCTAATGAGGGAAATGATTCTGCAGCAGACGAATCTAGTTCAAGCAATGACAGCCTTGATTTAGATAAAGGGAGTGGCAATGAAGCCACTAGCAGCCCCCAAAAAGACATTGAGCCAATAAGGGGAGACATAATAAAGGGAAAAACACCAGGATTTAGAGATAGTCTATGCTGGCAGGTGAAAGGGGATGAAAAACATTTCCAAGAGGGTCTCACTATCATAGCAAGAGGACATCTCGAATGTAGCATTGCGGAGGAAGTGAGGATCATCAGCTCTGAGTTGCCCAAGTACCCCAATATTGAGGCCAAGTACAAGTTATATGGCCTGGGATGGATAAGTGAAGCACCAGGTCACTATTACCCTACCATGGTTCGCAAATTCTATGCGAATTACATAGCTGTTCTAGAGGGTCTTTGCAAAAAGGGGCAAAAACTGTTAGAAATGTAAATACAGAAATGCATACCAGTTTGGGGAGAAATGGTAGATATCTCAGTAGAGACCATAAATAGAATGCTTTATGGGGTTGACTTTACGCCACCTATTAACATCGGTGAATTTGAATAGCGAATGAGAGACAACATAATCAGTGTGGCTGGTTAACACGGGTCTTAACGGATGGCAACCCTCGTGGATGGAAAACACCAAGGAAAGAATAGTGAAGTCCACACTGACATTTGCAACAAAAGTTTTGGTGGGCAGTGGTTCGACTTCGACTATTCCCAACAAGGGGAGATAACACTTTGGCTGAAGATATAATGGTGCTAGTAGCGAGCATGGTGTTGGGCTCCCATTGAACATGGGAGCGATTATCACAAAGGAGATAAACTGTAGAGTGGTGAAGTTATCCACATCACTGCCCTTTCCATGCTTATCACCCGGCTGTGCAGAGAAGCTCATGTCCCCATATTGGCTTTAATTGATGTGGAGACTTATGCTACAAAGAAGTATGACTTAGAGAAGTGAAAAGATGAATCTAGATATGACTTGAAGCTTCACAAACCAATTCCTGAGGTGTTCGGACCCAGTGGTCGAACTGAAAGGGCAATAGAAATATCCACTAAGCCAATTGGAGAAGCTACAGGAGCAGAGTTAGTTTGCTAGGTCGCCCTAATTCATACATCCACACCGTCTAATTCAGGTGCGGTTGCGACACAACTGGAGGGGGAATCAGCTGAGACATCGTCTGCCATGCCCTGATCTTCATAGTATGCATTCACTTTAGCAAACTTTGCTCGGATGGTCAGAAAAGCAGACAAATAAGACAAACAATTGAAGCTGTTTGCTGAGTAGCTAGGCCCTTTTGTTAACCGAGCTATCACAGCCTCTTTATAACCATACAAGCACCTTTATGCTTGCATGGTTAACATGGACGCGAGGGTGAATGAAAAGCTGAAGGACCTCACAGTGCCAGAGTTGGCAAGGGTTGTAGTTGAGCTGAAAAGGGCTCAAAATGACATTCTAAAGTTACAACAGGAGCGGCAACCCCCAGAGTTCTAGATTGCCAAATTTGAGGAGTCAGAGGATGATGCACCCTTCATTGATTTGCTGAGTGAGCAGCCTAAGGCAACCGAAAAACATCTGAGAGAGGATGTTAGAGATGAGGGAAAATACCACAAGAAGAAAAAGCATAAGCGCAACAAACAGGAGAAGGCTGAGTTGCGAGAGGCTCTAAAATAATCTAGGGTAGAAGAGGAGATGCGCATTGAGGAGATGCGAGCCAGGTCTGGTGGAGCCTTTTCCAATTCAACACCTCAAGTTGAGAGGCATGTCATGAAGGCCACATTTCATTTAGAGTTGCCGACTCTCATCACACCGCCTCTAGCTATGGAGGCTGCTGATGTCGCCTAAATTACACCTCGCAATTGAGATATAAGCGGTCGATTGTCAAATATAGAACCCAACAAAGGTTGACGTCGATCCCACAGGGTATACGATAAGAACTTAGGTTAATGCGAATAACTATTACTATTGATTTACTTATTTCCAAAGGGGAAAAAATTATAGAATAATAAACAAAGTAAAATTGCTGAATATTGAAATCAAACTTGGTTTGTATTCAATTAACGATTTGACTAGGATTGTGTTCACCAAGATTTCATAACCACAAGGCTTATACACTGGTGATCTATTCCGATGTTTAACATGAAATATTGGTAAGTTAGGTTCACCTAAATAGTTGGTCCCCTATCTAGATGATTTTCACCACACAACTTGGTCCGTATACAAGTGTACTTTAGTTGACCCTTACCCTAAATATCGGATTAGCTATCACAGGACAAGTTCAAGTTATTAGATGAGGGTTAATAGCCTCAAATCTCCATTGTTAATCCCTTTTCCCATTCGTTACCTCCTTGGTCCACTAAGTAAGAATAAGGCAAGTCCTAATGTTTGCAACCGTCAAGAATCAATCAAAACGAAGGGAAAAACACTACATGCATAAAACCCCGTTCAAGAATCACTAAGTGTTTTACCTATGTGTGTTAATTTATCTTGGTTCCCACAAATCTAGTTAATGGGTTTAGCTACTCATGTTTGTGTTATCGCAATCACAAAATATTAAAGAAATCATAATTGGAACTTACAAATTATTGTAGAATAAAAACCACGTAGATTGAATAAAACTCCAATGTTACTTTTGTTTCTTGAATCAAGAACCATTGTACGAAAATTCTCTTAAGAATCGCCTTAAAATCGTTCCAGATCCTCTAAAAAAAATCGTCTCCTAAAAATAAACCTAAATTGGGTATTTATAGTTTCAAGAAATCCTTTTCCTAAATAAAACTGAAAACCAGGTCGGCAGTGGCAACGGGCTAGGTGACCGGTCGTTAGGCCTTCTGACGAGTCGTTCCTTGCTTTCATTAGTCATCCTTAGCATCGCACCCAGTTGTGGCAACGGGTCACCTAATGACTCGTCGTTAGGTCCCTTATGGACTGACTCCTTTAAAACTCCAGTGCACTTCACGAATGGGTCCAGTGGCCTGACAACGAGTCATTTCATCTCATGACGACTCGTTATGTCGGCCGTCAACTTCACTGGCCAGTTTGTTAAAATTTTCTCTTCAATGACCAACGATTGACCTCATGACTCGTTACCAAGTGTAACGAGTCGTTCCTCCAACTCATCAAGTACACTGCCTTGTATCTTCCAAACTCTATCTTTTGCCCACGCCTTAAGCAACGGGTCGTGCCTCCTGCCAACGACTCGTTAAGTGCCTGACAGTCACCCTTCAGTTATTTTTAGCATTAATTCGACCAAACTCACTTCCAGACCTATTTTCCTGCACATTAAGCACAAAATACATTATACCCATATAAACATACCTGGAATGTGCATAATTTCTTAGTTTTAAGCGCCGAAAGTGCCGTAAAATCATGGCACATCAACACCCTCAACTTAGAACTTTTGCATGTCCTCAGGCTAAACCAAAATAAAACAAAACAAACTAAACTACTTCGGCACTTCAATCGAAAGAACTCTAGGAAACTTTCTACAGTCATTTTTATACATCAAAATCAAATTTTCTACCCCCTCCCTCATCGTATCAACTTCAAAACACTATGCATATGCAAAATTTCCAACCATAACACAGAGGAATCAAAACATGGCAAAATACTGTCACCTGCAATCACACACATAAATCTATAACACTGCCCCAGACAATTTGCAGACGATTTTGTTGACCAAGTGCTCTCACCTCAAAGAAGTCCCACACTCACACATGTGTAAATGATTATCTCAATATATTTATCTTGGGACTAGGTAATATCCACTCACTTTCACAAAGAAATTCGAATTGTGTGCATATAATACCATAGGCTTGCCTTTACTTTCAATACCTCGATTTTCGGACAAGTAGCTAGGATCACTATAGGACTTTCTAAGCTTGTAACGTAGGCTCGGGCTTGGGTATGGTATATATGGATTTAGTAGATCAACCCTCCTTGGCACTACGCCTTTTTACTCCACTTTTCACCTTAAGTTCTATTTTCTCCCTTTTTCCCTTTTTCTGCTTTTTGTTTTCTTTGCTTTAGACACTACGGATGCAGTTTCTTTTTATTCACATTTATTGATGTCACACATTATTTTTCTTTTCTTTTCTTGTTTTTTTGACAATAATTTTTATTTTTCTCTTTTTTTCATCATGCATACCGCACCTGCTCTATTTCTTTTTTCATTACCCAACTTTACTTCCACTTGACTCTTCTTGCTCACCCCTATAATAGCCACCCTCAACTTAGGCGATTTTCCTGAGTTGAAGTTCACAATATCCAAGGAGGGACCAGGGCCAAAACAGGTTCATTCATAATAAAATCAGGCAGGCGAATTGGTGTAAACAAAAAGAAAGGTCAAATTAAGCTCAAACATTTGGATCAAGGGATTTTTATTCACGTTTGGTAGGTCTTTTAGGATAAAGTGGACTTATAAATCAAGAACGGCCTATGATCCTTTCCTAGTTTCCTATCCTCTATCTCGGTACGACTGACCAGGCAAGTTCTAGATTGACACACACCACCGAATTCAGCTATTAAACCTCACTTCACGTATAACAACCGTCAACATCATCACTTCCACCAATTTCTAGTTCAAGTATAGACATACAATGATAAAAAAGTTCACAGTTTTAATGCCATGCAAAGATTCACAAAGGTCATAGTTGTCAACTTTCACATACACATATACAAATTTTTCGGAGGGGTATCAAATCATCAAATATCAAAATATCAAACAATTTCAGCTCTTGACTTATTTTAGTATTCCTACTTTCTTCCAACTGACACAAGAAACAAAAAAAATAAAATCCTAAACATGCCGGTTCTACTAGATATGGAACACCGGAGGGAAAAGATATCCGGCAAGAAAAACCCTCGGGTTAAGTTCAGTAAAACAAAATGCAGAGATATCCCTCCCCACCCCCATCAAGAAAGAATGCGTCGTCCTCGCCGCATATATATACTAAACAAAATCTAAAAAAATAGGGAACATACCTGTGCGACCTAGGTGTCAGCTACCTGGTTGGTGGAGGGTGTAGATATGCCTCCAATGTCATCTCTAAATTTACCGGCTTGAACCGGCGCATTCTCAAACCCTACAAAGCTCGTGCCTTCTCCACGAACTCTCGCTGCCTCAGTCTCGGCTCTCTGTTGAGCCTCCTCTCTTGATTCCTGCAGTGCTCTCTCCATCTCACTTCGCTCCCATTTTTGCTGATAGAGTAGAGAAGAATCATCATCAACACTTGCCTCCTCACGAGGCCTCTTCCCCTTGTCATGTGACACCGGCTCCTCCGTGATGAAATCAAAAATAGGTGGCAATTCTTCTTCAAACTCATCATCGATCACGGGGAGTACCGTTGGAGGTACTGCAACTACCTGTCGTGTGGCCAAGTCCGCACCTCAGACCATAACGCTCCAAGATCTGAGTACCATCTCGATAACGCCGGTGCCTGTAACTGTGCAAGACGCTCGTCCATTCTCCTCTCAAAGTGTCCAGTCGCCCATGCACCGAACTGGACAGTGTCTCCAGCTCCTTTGACACCCACGACTTAACCTGCTCCATCAAGACTTTGACCTGTAGAGCCGTGTGTGCCTGCTGCTTCTCGGCCTTAGCTAGCCGCCTAGCCTTATCAACCAAAAATTCCTGTGAAACCGTGACTAGACCGGCTGCGGTGGCTCGTGGAGGTGCAACTGATGGTCTGGATGCTGCTGCCATAGATGATGACTCAGGAACATCGGCAGGTGTGGAGATATCCGCTGCATCTGTAGCCTCAGCCCGGCTACCTGTCTCTCTGCCCTCAGTAGGCTCGGCCGCTAACTCGAAGACTGTGCTTCATCAGTCTGCATCCTGCTGCCAAATGCCTCTTCTATTATGGTTGCTCCAGTGGATGCAACTGCCTGAGTCCTTGCCATCGATATCGGGTTTGTATCATCTCGAATCAGCACGATATCGGTAATCTTATGGACCACCACTCTCTGGTCAACTGATGGCAACTATGGCACTCGGGACTCCTAACAAAGTCTATCAACCAAACAAGGGAAGGGAATCATCGTACCATCATTTATAGCCCGCTCTCGAATCTCCTCAGCAATGAATCGTGGGAAATTGATTGCATACCCCTCCATTATGCTGGCTACCAGTGCTGCTCTGTCGGGTGAGAGTATATTGTCATTACTTGTTGGTACTAGCCTGTGCCTCACCAGTGACCACCAAAATTTCCCCTGAAAGTTCAAAATGACCTTCTTTATCTGCGACTCTGTATCATGTAGCCATTCAATTAGCGGATTCTTAGTGGCAATGATTCGGGAGAGCCAAGTGTACTACTCTATACACTCCATGCTATTCAACCTTTTAGTTTTGACTTTCCTCAGCTCAGAAAGCCTGTGATCAGGCGTATTTCTCGGAGCACGATAAGCTGGCCCATACAGAATCCTGGAAATCGTCTCCTCAGATATATCGACTGAAGTCTCATGCACCAACACTTGATTCAATGCGGGCCTCTTTTTCCAATCCTTTCCTCCTACTGCTAACCGCTGCAAGGTGGCTTCATATGCTGTATAGAATTCTCGAACTAAACATGGGCTATAGCTGCCTGAAGGCTCGGTCAACCACCCAAACCTGTATTTATCAAAGACTGTTTGTAGCTCAAGAAGGTATTCAACCCGGTAGTGATCAACCTTGGCTCCTCGTATATGCTCCTCTTTGGATTGCCTTTGTCATTGGGAGCGATATCTCGGTTGTATATAGCCTGCATGCCATGGACACACCATCTCCTCACATTTCTCGGTTGCTCATTTGATGTGCCTGATGTCTCAGCCAGCTCATGGTCAGAGTCCCCTCGCTGAGCATGCGATTCATCAACTCTATCTGTATCTTGCCCAGTTGTGAGAGCCTCAGGAACAAGTGCAGCAGCAGGCCTAGCTCTTTTATTAGTGCGGCTGGGCAGATCTCTTGCAAGTGGAGTGGGACTATCGACCAGGGCTGTTTGATTTGAAGTTTATTGAGCCCTATCCTTGGTCGTCCTCCTCACTAGCTGCTCCTCCAATACCTCATATTTCTCTTCAGAGCCACTCAACTCTTCAGAGAAGGATGGATCTTCGCAACCTTCTGTATGATGGTTGACTGCGCTCAGGTATCTGCTTTTTGGTTTGACCCTTCTTTGGTGTACCTCGTGGAGCCATTGTACTTGTGGAAACAATGTTAGAACACAAGATGAGATGAAACAGAAAAAATTTATAAGCTAGTGCCCAGTGGTCCTGACAGGTGACTAAACGAGTCGTTGGCAGTGGCAACAACTCGTGAGGTCACTCGTCGTCTCAGACTGGCCTTTCTTCAAGTTGTTCCAGTGTACTTGACGACTAGTCCCAATGATTCGTTGCCAAAGGCAACGAGTCCTTATGTCGGTCGTAAGGTACACTGTCTATTAGCTTAATTTTACCACTCAGGATTAGCTACATAACAAGTCGTTTGGTGACCCGATGACTCCTGATGTGGCTCGTGCTCAAGAGTTCCTTTCCATCTTCCTCCTCTTTCCAGTTTCAATCCCACAAACACGGAAGCTCAATTTAAAATCAACCCAAGTGAACATACGATCAAAATTCAATGTTTAACTCTTCCTAGGCTTTATCTACATCACGAGGCACATATAAACACGATATAAGTCGAAGTACATTCAAGCTCATTCACACATGGGTCTTCGAAATTTCTTGATTAATTTGCAATGACATTCCAGAAATTTTCATGGGGAAGATTACTTACAATTTGATTTATCAGAGATGGAGTGGAATAGCAGTTGTGAGTGTGATTCAGTGAATGTGTGTGCAATGGTTGAAGGTGCTTGTTGATGAGGTTTTAGTGAAGAAGACGAAGTGAAGGAGAGGGAAGTTTAAGTTCAACAGGGAGATGGATATTTTAATTTAAAAATTTACCCAATTCCAGTTGTGGGTCGGGTTAGGTTAACTTACCTGGGACCTAACGAGTCAAGTAACGACTCGTGGTATCACCCAACGAGTCATTGCCTGAGTCGTGGTCCTTGGACTGATTTAGCTTCAGAACGGGTCACTTAACGACTCGTTTGGTTTCCCAACAATTCATTGAGTGAATCGTTATCACCCTTATTCTTTTAATTCAATCTTAGATCCAGTGTACCTGACGGGGGACCTAACGGTTCGTTCCTTGGATAAACGACTCGTGAAGTCACCCGTTGCTCCCCTGTTTTCTACAATTCTCTTAACGGATGGATGAACGAGTCGTCAAGTTAGAAGATGACTCGTTCTGTGATTTTTCTACACCAAAAATGAAGTTCCAGTTTGTGGTTCCAACTTTCAATTTTCCATCTTATTCACCTGCAACCATCAACAAACATTAACACTAACGTTTTCTTACATTTGCATCTTGGGTTGCCTCCCAAGAAGCGCTTGATTTAACATCGCGGCACGATGTGGGTGTTTTGGCTACTCAGACTTCACAAAAACACCTCCATGGGTTGCCTCCCATGCAGCGCCTGATTTAACGTCGCGGCACAATGCAAGTCACTTGACTACTCAGAATTCGTCAAGTGACTCTTCTCCATCCTCCAATGCTCAAATTATGCTGAATTCCTTGGGCTATTTCATGGTTAGGCTAATGTTGAAGGTAACCTCTTCTTTGTTCAACCGAAATTTCAGTTGCCCTACTTCCACATCAACTAGGGCCCTACCTGTTGCAAGGAATGGTCACCCCAAAATAATGGGGACCTCTGAATCGACTTCGTAGTCGAGAATCAGGAAGTCTGCTGGGAATATGAATTTGTCCACTTTGACTAGCATATCAAACAAAATCCCTACTGACTTTTTAACTATTCGGTCAACCATCAGTAGCCGCATCGAAGTCGGTGTGGGGGTTCCCAAGCCTAACTTTTTAAATACTGCTAGAGGCATCAGATTTATGCTAGCTTCCAAGTCACAAAGCACCCTTGCAAACTCAATCTCCCCACTGGAGCAAGGTATAGTAAACGCACTTGGGTCTTCCTTATTCTGTGCTAGGACCCTGGTAGTGATGGCACCGCAGTGGTGCAGATTATCAGTAGGTTTCAAACTTACGGTTCTTTTTCTGGTGATGAGGTCCTTCATAAATTTGGCATATCCGGGCATTTTCTCAAGTGCCTCCACCAATGGGATATTCACTGACAACTGCTTGAGCATAGAGATAAACTTTTGATATTTTCCATCTTTAGCTTTCTTCTTCAAGCGCTGGGGGTAAGGAGGAGGAGGTCTAGGGATTGTTGTGAGTTTTTGCTATGCCTCCTTCTCCTTCCCATGGGCATCTCCTTGCTCCTTTGCACTACTTGGAGAAAGTTGCACATTTGAGTCCCCAACCAAATTTGGGTTGTCCACATCCGCTACATCATCATCATTTATCAACACGGGCCTTTCTGACTCTTTAACTACAACTAGCCTCGGTGGATCAACTGTGGCCTTCCCGCTCCTAGTAGTGACCACCGTGTAATGATTGTCTTTTTTTTAGATTTTGCACTGTATTGCTGGGAAGAGTGCCTTTCTGTCTTTGATTCACTACAACAGAGATCTGACTCATCTGCTGCTCAATTTGTCTGATTGCCATGGCATGTGACTCCACCTTTTGATTTAAGCCAAAAATATTAGAGCGTAGCTCCTTAAAGTGATTGTTTGTTGCCTCCATCTGCTTGAGCACTTTGGAAAGCATATCTTTGACCCTTGAACCACTCGACTCTAGCTCTCGGTTTCGTGGAGGAACATATAGACCGCTCCTATCATTTTTGAACTCCTCTCGCTTTTTCCAGTCCCTGTTGTCTCGATATTAGCCCCGATTGAAATTATTATCCTTGTAGAAGTTTCGACCTTGGTTCCCTTGACCTTGAAGCCAAGAGTCTTGGTTAGACCCTTGGGTGTTGGTCCGGAAACTCATCCTATGATCATTCAAATAATTGATCTCTTCTTCAGACTCAGACTCACAACCATCATTTCTCGGGGCCTTGCCCTGAGAACCTACAACATTCACCTTTTTTGGTCCAACTCCCATTAAGTGCTTGGAAAGCAACCCTATGGTTGTCTTTATCTCTACAATATCCTGGTCACGCTTCTCATCTCTTCTTCGCTATTCGGTAGACATACCAACCATATAAGAACCAGCCGGAACCTCCGACTCAGTGTGCCAAGCTCGGTTGGTTTTGGTGATCCCAGCTCTGCAGCCTCTGCATAAGTATGACTCATAAAGGATCCTCCTGAGATGGTATCAGCAACCACCTTGGTGTGGCATCAGGGACTGGTAAAAGATCTCCAATAATGTATCATCCAGAATCCTATGGTTTGGCACCCTTTTGAGTTTTTTTATTAAAACGCAGCCAGGTCTCATGGAGTGCCTCAGAATTTAGCTGTCTGAAGTTATAAATATCATCCTTCAACTGCAATGCTTTGGATGGAGGGAAGAACCTTTCAAGAAAAGCTCTCTTAAGATCTCCCCAAGTAGTGATGGAATCATTCAGCAACTCAGCCAACCACATAATTGCCTCACTCCCAAGAGAGAATGGAAATAACCTCAATCTGATTGCATCTTGGCTGACCCCCGACTGCTTGTATGCCTTGCATATACCCACGAAATTTGTCAAGTGAGCATGGGTGTCATCAGATGTATGACCTGCAAATATTCTCTTCATATTCAGCAGTTGAATCATTGCACTTGTAATATCAAACTTTGCCTCAGCAGGCAAAGGAGGAGGGACTATCGCTCCAGTGGCACCAGTTTCATCTATGTTCGTATCATCTTCCTCATCAAAATATAGGTGTCCCTGGTGTTCTAAACCTCTGGGTCGTCTAGCTCATTCAGCTTCTGTAGCTAGACGCTACTCTTCAGCAACTCTGGCTAACTCACGATCTCTAGCCCGAGCTTGCTCTTCATCCAACATTCTTGCTGTGGCTTGGTCCATGGTTTCTTGCTCTTGTATGTTGGCCATTCTTCTTAGGTTCCTTAACGTTAGCTCAAGTTTGTGATCAATTGGAATCAAGGGATTTCCTTGGCTTCTAGTGTTGGGCATGCACAAACCTAAGACCTTTTAAGAACCAAAACAACAAAAGAAAAACAATAAAAAAAGAAATAAGAGCCAATAGCAAAGTTAACACAATTAACAAAAGCCTTAGCCGTATTCCCCTGCAACGGCGCCAAAATTTGATGTCGCCCAAATTACACCTCGCAATTGAGATATAAGCGGTCGATTGTCAAATATAGAACCCAACAAAGGTTGAGTTCGATCCCACAGGGTATACGGTAAGAACTTAGGTTAATGCGAATAACTATTACTATTGATTTACTTATTTCCAAAGGAGGAAAAATTATAGAATAATAAACAAAGTAAAATTGCTGAATATTGAAATCAAATTTGGTTTGTATTCAATTAACGATTTGACTAGGATTGTGTTCACCAAGATTTCATAACCACAAGGCTTATACACTGGTGATCTATTCCGGTGTTTAACATGAAATATTGGTAAGTTAGGTTCACCTAAATAGTTGGTCCCCTATCTAGATGATTTTCACCACGCAACTTGGTCCGTATACAAGTGTACTTTAGTTGACCCTTACCCTTAATATCGGATTAGCTATCGCAGGACAAGTTCAAGTTATTAGATGAGGGTTGATAGCCTCAAATCTCCATTGTTAATCCCTTTTCCCATTCGTTACCTCCTTTGTCCGCTAAGTAAGAATAAGGCAAGTCCTAATGTTTGCAACAGTCAAGAATCAATCAAAACGAAGGGAAAAACACTACATGCATAAAACCCCGTTCAAGAATCACTAAGTGTTTTACCTATGTGTGTTAATTCATCTTGGTTCCCACAAATCTAGTTTATGGGTTTAGCTACTCATGTTTGTGTTATTGCAATCACAAAATATTAAAGAAATCATAATTGGAACTTACAAATTATTGTAGAATAAAAACCACGTAGATTGAATAAAACTCCAATGTTACTTTTGTTTCTTGAATCAAGAACCATTGTACGAAAATTCTCTTAAGAATCGCCTTAAAATTGTTCCAGATCCTCTAAAAAAAATCATCTCCTAAAAATAAACCTAAATTGGGTATTTATAGCTTCAAGAAATCCTTTTCCTAAATAAAACTGGAAACCAGGTCGGCAGTGGCAACGGGCTAGGTGACGGGCCTTTAGACCTTCTAACGTGTCGTTCCTTCCTTTGATTAGTCGTCCTTAACATCGCACCTAGTTGTGGCAATGGGTCACCTAACGACTCGTTGTGCCTGAGCACGAGTCGTTAGGTCCCTTGTGGACTGACTCTTTCAAAACTCCAGTGCACTTCACGGATAAGTCTAGTGTCCTGACAACGAGTCATTTCATCTCATGATGACTCGTTACGTTGGTCGTCAACTTCACTGGCCACTTTGTTGAAATTTTCTCTTCAATGCCCAACGATTGACCTCACGACTCGTTACCAAGTGTAATGAGTTGTTCCTCCCACTCATCAAGTACACTGCCTTGTATCTTGCAAACTCCATCTTTTTGCCCACGCCTTAAGCAACAGGTCGTGCCTCCTGCCAACAACTCCTTAAGTGCCTAACAGTCACCCTTCAGTTATTTTTAGCATTAATTCGAGAGTTGAGAAGGATAATGAATAAAGGAGAATAAGGGAGATAAAATAAGAGTAGAGCAAGAGAAATAGCTTAGCACCAAGGTGGGTCAAGTCACTTTATCTATATGTACCATGCCTATCCCCAAGCCTACGTTACAATCCAAGAAAGTCCTATAGTGATCCTTAATCAAGTGTCTGAAGAACCTGAAACAGTGATGATAAAGGCAAGCTTATGATTTCGCATGTGCATTGTTATGAATTTTCTTGTGATAGTGAGTGTCTTGTTCTAGTCCCCAGGAAAATAACTTTGGGTATGAGTTGGGGCTTCTTTATGGTGAGGGAACTACAAAAGCATTAGTGATGGATGGTTATTGGGATAGTGCTATTGGTGTATGTAAGGTAATATGTTGATATCATCATGTCATCTATAGATCCTCATAAATCAATATGTTTGATGAAATGCCATCTGTTCATGTCCTGCTTAGAAAAAGGGGAGTGTTAAACGTAAAATAATCTACTTTGAGTATGACAACTGCTGTAGTTATACTAATTTTCTTTTGCTTTAATGAGGTGTCTGGTGTGTTGCTTGAGGAAAAGCAACTATTCTAAGTTGAGGATGTTGATGTACTGATATTTAGCGATACATTAAATGCTTTTAACTATGAATTAATGCAAGTTCTTGAGCGACTTTTGGTTATTTTGATGGTTTTGTGTGTATTATACAGGAACCTAAAGCAAAGCAAATAAATAGTGTGAAACAGGCTGAAACAACAACATGATGGCCTATTTAACGGGCCGTCGCCAGAGCGATGGATCGTCACCTCCACCGTCGGATCTAAACAGAAGCAGAACAAAAAGAAGTGAAAGTGATGGTCCGGGTGATAGACCATCACGTCTCTAATGAACCGTCACGATCACTATCTTAAAGATGAAGAATTAAGGGCACACTAGATAAGGATTGACGGACCAGGTGACAGACCGTTACCTCTACAATAGACCATCAAGCGTACCATCAACATGATGCAGATTTGATGATATACTGGATAAGGAGTAAAGGCCCAAATGATAGAGCATCGCCTGGATCACGGGACATCAACTTGGGCATCACTTGAGAAGCGGGACTCTGATTTTTAGTACAATTTTGAATTACTTTAGACTATAAATATCAGCTGCTAGGTTTATTTTTAGTATCAAATTTATTGGAGAGAAAGGAACGAATTGAGATGTCACTTTGAGAGAGAAAAACACCAACTCTTTATGTTACCTTTGAAAGAGTCTTGAAGAAATATTTTCAAGCTTTTGGAATTACAATCAAGATTTCATCTCTTCTTTGTAAGATAAACCTTCTTTGATGAATGTGATTGCTGTTATGAACGCATTGACCATGTGTGGCTAAGTTTCATTACTAGAATTGTGTGATTCATGGTAGAATGGCATACTAATGGTGAATGATATAGGGACTAATTCAATGTAAATGTGTGTATTACTAGTGTCTTCATTTTGAATAATTTTCTAATGGTTGCAAACATTAGAATAAACCCTAGATTTGACATGCTGGAGTAAGATGTATAAATCTAGATGAGAAGAGATTAGTATTAGGGATTTAAGGCGTTAAACCTTGACTGATGATTAATGCTGTAATAAGATTAATCAACCTATGTTGATTCTTGTAACTCATTTATTATCACTCTTAGTTTGAGAAGATAAATGTGATATCTCTCTGAATAGGTTGAGAAACTTTTAGATAGGATAATCGAGTTAGCAACCTACACTGATAGTATTAAATGAGTCCCCTGTTGTCATTCATCAAATATTGTTAGGAGAACCATGATGATCATAACCCTACTTTATTTTCTTCTTGAGTTCAATAGTAATCGATCATAGTTGGTACTTATTGTATTTGACAAAAAGTGGAGCGAAACATAATTCTCAAACCCCCAATGTTACGGAAATATTTGACTAAAAGAAAATAACCACATAAAGTTAGTTTCACAATATTTCCTGTGGGATTCGACCCAAATCTTGTTGGATTCTATATTTGACAATGATCGTGTTATACTTCTTATCATGGAGGTGTAATTTGGGCATATCAATGTCCATTACTACTTAATCAACAATTTAACTACCATGGAATATCACATTCTTGGCCCCATCATTTTTCATAGAGACATCACCCACAATCATAGCCGACCATCAATAAATGACAAAATAAAACATAATTATTGAACCTCCATGAATCAAGTAATCAGTAACGATCAGGCAATTAAATCATATTCAGACAACCATGCCAATCAATACCGGGCACATAAGTCACCGAACATACATAAAAGTCATCACAATAGTCTGGAATGAAATGCAACCACAATGTCAGGGAATTATATTCATACTAAATCACAACTATATAGCTTATATATATTATCAGTCTTGCTCTATATCAAATTGGAACACATATTTGTCACTCATCTATACACACATGCTAGTAGGTCTTTAATCTTGCCCATCTAGTCATGATCTGCGGGGGACCCTAGGTGTCCATGTATCATACCAGTATGGTACCCGCTCCCACATAACTACTTGTCTGTAGCTCACATCAAACTTGAGCCACTCATATTATTATATAATCACTTGTCCGTAAACTCACATCAGATTTGAGCCACTCATCAATCATGTAACTGCTCATCCGTAAACTCACATTGGACACGAGCTACTTATCCATCATGTAACCCCTCATCCGTAAGCTCACATCCAACATGAGCCACTCATCCATCAAAGTACTAAGGTATTCCTCAATTATCATTAATATATCTTATTTATATTCTCTGGTTAGTCATCACACAAGATACTAATGATAAGTACTCAGAAATTATCACAAGAGCATACCACAATTACAAGTTATATTAAATAAGCTTTAATAATTTAACAACTTATTCACACAAGCATGGTCATATAAGGATGAAAACAATGTGACACCATTACACAGGAGATGACCTCACACTAGAAATACCAATTTTAGTCTTTAGGGTGAAACCCACTCAAGCATAATTATTTGCACTGATCATAAGCATCGTCTCATTAGCAGTTTTATAGCAATACAATAATTACTCTAATCAAGACACGTTCTTTTATTTCATAAATCTTTTATTACCACCCAAGCACTTAGTACTTCTCCATGTGTCCTTCTCTTCGAGTTAGTTTTAGGCCAATCATACCCCTCTTATATTAATCTTATCCAAATTATGATCATTTATCGACAATGACATACACAGTACTATTGATGCATACTTTCCTATATTATTCTATGTGATACATAATCGAATACCATAAACGAAGGCCTATTCATGCCCTCTCTCATCAATTTTATAAGTATATACGATTCACTAATCAAAGTCTAAATTCAAAGTAAACTATAACCTACCTCTACTCTAAGTTGCTGCCATGACACTGGAGGAACTTCGTTAACTTTGTTCCTTTCCCTCAATCCAGAGTTTATGATGGAGGATCAACAAGGAAGATGGTGAAATCACGTTCTTAAAGGGCTACACCTCTCTGTTCTTGGGTGGAATATTTTGAACTTTATCCTAGGGAGTTTTTAGGAGGAAGACCTCCTTAGAATAGGAGCTGAGCCCTAAAATAAACTTAAACGTAGAATTTTGATTCGCATCTCTCGCTACAACGGTCACCATCTTCACTGCAGCGTGCTTGCTGTAGTGGCTAACTAATTGTGATGACGAAACTCACTTGATCGAGTCCACTTCATTTGACTCCATATTGCATCAATATTCTCTTGCCACCTACACCTGTTTTTCTAAAAATAAAATCTCCTATGAATAAAATTTTAATTCTTATTCTCACATTGTCGAAGATTCAATAATGACTAGATGAGTTATTGTATTAAATACCAATTAAACAACTGTTCATTCCAGAACAACCTTGGGTGACATGGAAGCGAGAGTTCCTATTGTGTCGAGGTCAAAATTTAAAGGAGCTTACATCTAAGCTTGCTTCATCCTCTATATTATCTTACTCACTTGACCATATTATTAGGTCAAACAATCTTTCCACTCGATCTTTTCTATCGAGGCCTTTTGGAATGTTAGGAGAGTGGGATTTAGGTGCTACACATGAATTTGAATTATTTCTTCCACAACATCCCAGCTTGAGGAAGAATTTCATTTGCACAGATTCTCCTTTGATGATTTCTTACTAGAATTTTGAGGATGATTTTAACTCGATTATCTCCGGGCTTTTTGTACTATTCCAATTTCATATGTTTCTAGTTGCTTCATTACCCCTTTTTAAGTAATTTACTATGCTAAACCCACCATTTATTTGAACCTCATCACTGAAGGACTAGGGATAGTTTTACGATACCCAAAAAGATAGGATTAAGAATTGGATCATACTGGTGTAACCGTAATGCTAGATAAAAGGTGGACCGCTACAATGATGGGATTCTTACTACAACAAAGTGAGGGCTGCTGCAGCAAAGGAAACCTGGCGGAATGAATAGAAGGAAAGGAGATCAAAAAGATAGGCGAACAACTTGACTATAGTATATCGGATACCTTAAAATGGAAGAGAAGAGGTTACATTTTCATATTCTACAAACTCAACTTCTATTGCACCCAATTTTCTTCTCTAGAAGTCCCTCCTCTACTTAAATTTCTCAGGTAATCCTTATTCCTTATTGCTTTATTATGTTGTTTAGACTTCTTTATCAAATTTTTTGTGCCTATCATGCTTGTGTTGGTAAGAAGGTGGGGTTTTGGATTAAGGGTTTATTTACACTTAATGGGAGGATAAATCTGTTGTATTCTAGTTTTATTTACATTCTCAAGTTCCTTGTGTTGTTCTCTATGTAAGATCCGCTAATCTCATGGAGGTTTGAACTTGAAAATATGGTGGGGTGACTTGAAATGGGGCTTAGAAGTTTTTTGAGACCTTATGACTTGGTTTGGGTGTTAGATCAAAATATAATGAATTATAGGTGTTATGCATGTCAATCCCCTACCCGATCTATTCTAAAATTTGATGAAAATGTGGCCAAAAGCTGAAATGCCATTGTTGGGGTCGGGGTTCTTTTGGAGAAGACAACTTTCACTGTGGAAAAAACATTCTCGCGGAAGCGGACTCGTCATAGCGGGCCTTTCCTTCCACAACAACTAAGTCTGCTCTGGCAAACTCCTTTCGTTGCGGCGACCTCTCTGTAGCGGAAGGTCCTTAGGCAGAATCGAACTTTTATGAGGGCTTCCATGTGTAATGAGATTCTATGGCTCCCTATTGTTTATTCTTAACTTATTATCATCCTACCTTTGAATATATCACCTAATATAACTTATTTACAGGAATAATTGTTACCATGACTCAAGGTGACAACACCTTTTCCTATATAAGGTTCATCAATGATCTATGCAAAAGGAGATTCATGAAGTAGAAGGTCCTTGTACATGAATGGGGATTTATTATGGATGGTATGGTGGAGTGGGCTCCAAAATTCTTTGCCCTGCTACAGGAGATAGGGCGGGGCTTGCTAGTGGAGAAGCCTTTCTCGTACAATAAGTTGTGGGTGAGGGAGTTCTATGCCATGCTCCCCACTATAAACTGGGATAGCTCGAGCCTATCTATTTATGTTTGGGGGTGAGATTTTCAAGATTGGGGCAACAGAGATTAATGCAGTCTTGGGATTGCCTAACCCCCCGGAGGCTAGGCTTAAGGCCAAGGATGTGGATAGAAATGGGCCGTGGTTGGTCGTCACCTTGGGCAAGGAGGAAAGAGAGGTAAGATCTCCTGCGTTAACAGCCGGATGAGGATCAAGAGTACTCACTTTAGTGTGGAGCCACGAAAGTGCTAAAAAAATTCATTTTTCCAGCAACATTGGCGACATGAGTTACCACCGGGCCTTGGTGGTGTCTTGTATTCTAGATTAGGTGCCAGTCAATGTGGGGGTGCAGGTGGTGGAGGAGTGTAGGTACTTCACAGTAAAGAGTGGCGTGAGCTTTTTATTCCCCTCTCTCATCAGTGCTCTGTGTGAGCAGGCAGAGGTGCCCAAGAAGTTGAAGGACCGCATGATAAACAATGACGTGCCTTTTGACCCACTGAGGATGAAGGGTGCATAGGGGCATTGCAAGAAGAATAGGAAGGTTGAGTCAGATGGAGAGGGTAGTTACGATAGTGGGTAGTAGAGCTAGGGCTAGAGCTTCCGGCCTTCGGGCCCTTTTGAGCTCATGAAGGTGAATATGGCCACCATGAAAGAGCTTCTGAGTGGCCTGCCCTGACCACCCCTAGAGGGAACTTCATCAAGTTTTGTTGTAGGTACAATAGATACCTTACAGGGTGCCTTTAAGTCCCTGTCCTAGGCCCATTATAATCCCCCGTGCGCTTAGAGCTTTCTTGTTTGTAGGTTTCAGATGTACGAGCCTAGTTTTGTGGCTATGCGTTGTACGTTGATAAGAGGCTAGGGATTGAGTACATAATGAGTCATCTAGTGGGAAAATGATGTAGCCAGGGCTAGGCCAGGATGCCTGCACGACGTGGATTAGGCCTTCCGCCTTGGCCTGCGCGATGCAAACCAGGCGGCCAGGCGACCCTATATAAATAGGTGAGGGCTGGTCGATTGATTCATTGATAAACATTTCCTAAAGTGTCCTAGGCAGTGGAAACTCCTGTCCCACTGGTTCTCTATACTCATAGGTAGATTTGGGGATTAAATCAAGGATTCAAGCTATATTCTAGTGCAAAACCATCGTAGCTAGAAATGAGGTTGTGTAGAGCTGTGTTTCCAGCTGTTTTATGATATCTTAGCTTGGTAAGCTCTTTTTCTCATTGATGCATAGTTGTTTGGATTGGATTTGAGTTTATAGATACCAATAGATTGTTAATTTGAAGTTTCTACCATCGAATTCATAAAAATTGTATCGATTGAAGTCCTGTTGTGTTGCCTTGGTCGGTGGAAGGGCTTCCTTGAGGCATATTCTTGGTGAGTACGTAGTAAACTTTCAGAAAGCTCGATTCTTTCAAATTAAAGGTATGTTAAGGCTTCTTGAACCTATCTATGTTGGCATGTGATGTTGGACATAAGCTAACAAATAATTTGAGATATTTTGAGTAGGAAACCAAGGAAAAATGACCCAAAATAATCTAAGGTTGAAGGTTTGAGAAGCTGACAAGAAGGATCGGAGGACATGGCTGGTGCCCAACACCAGGTCCTAAACTTCAGAGAAATATGCACTAAAGTTGGTGCTATGGGTGGTGCATCGTACCAGTTCCAAAACTTTAGAAGAAAATCTACTCAACACCTTGGCGTGATGAGAGGCGTAGAGCCCCATCCATAGCACCAAAATTCTAGTGCGATGGATGGCGTGGAGCCCCAAAACATTCCAGACTTAGAGAAATTTTCCAAAATTCTAGTGAGATAGATGGGGCTTGGTGCCAGATAGGTTCTAAAGCAAGGAAATTTGGCTAACTCCCTGGTTCTATGGTGAGAATGGGGCACCAGAGGTGTTAGAAGTGTAGAAATTGGCTAAGTCCTTGGTGAGATGGATAGGGTGGTGCACTAGGCCTATCCTGGATCTACTCTTCAGAGGAAATTTGACTAACTTTATTGTGAGATAGGTGGGGCAGCGTACCAGACCCATTCTGGAGCTAAAATTGCTTATTTTAAAGCTAAGTGTTGGAGGGCAGAAGCGTCATTTGAAGGATCAACTATAAATACATCCTCTAGGGTATTTGTTAACAATCTGAGGATCATTTTTACATTTTATATTTCATTTGTGGAGGAATGTAAGCCGTTTGGAAGGAAGACAAAGTTCTAAACTAGGTTTCTTCTCTTCTTTACTAGTTTATTTCGAATGATGATTAAGTATTCATTTTTCCACTTGTCTATGAGTGGTTAAACTCATACTCTCGAGTTTTGGCCATGGTGGATTGTTGATTGTTTGAAAGACTGGTTTAATCTAGATTCGATTCTTCTTTAATGGTTATTTGTATTTACTTATTTTAATTACTTATTTATGAGACTGATCACCTTATAAGTAAACTTGTTAGCTTTCAATTGAACTTGGGAAAGCAAATCGAAAGGGTTAAACATAAATACAGAACAGGAATTCAAAGACCCTTGAACCCATTAGTGAGAGGATAGAAGTTATTGTTGAGGATAGGGATATAATCGATGAGTTGATAATTTACCAACTCATTAGGCTCTTGAGCATGAGCTTTAGCTTAGTTTTCAAGTCATTTAGATGAATTTAATGCCCTTTTTGCCCTTTTATGTGCAGTTATCTAAGTTGAAGAGAAAGAGCAAGAAGTGGAGTAAAAAGGATGAAATCAGGTGAAAACTAACGCTGCACAGGAGGACACTAGCGAAACACAGATGACCACTGACTTGAGGATAATATGTAACCAGTGGTTGCGGACATAAACCGGCGGCTCTCCGGTTAAACGCCTACAGGTGCTTGCACTTTCTGGACCGAGGAGTAAATGAATCAGCGAATCATGGATGAATGCGGGCGAACTGCCGAAGGTCTCGCCAAATGTTCCTGGAGAATCACTGGAAGTGTAGTACATGACGAAAGACGGTTCGCGGAATGCAACCGGTGAACCGCCGGCTCCCCTACAAGTGACAAAACGCCTGAACAGGGGGGATTACATCTAGTACTGAAAAAAGAGGAGATTGGTTGCCCTATTTTTGTATATAGTCTTGAAGAAAGTACTCTGTACATAACTTTTATACTTTTTAGCTTTTTGAACATTCCTTTTGCCTTGGAAAGAGAAGAACTCCATTGGAGGAGTTTGTTGAATATTGCTTTTCTTCTTTTCATTAGCAAGGTATAACCATTGTTGCATATATATTTTGAGTTTGATTTGCTTGCTCTTACTAATTAAATCATTGAGTTTATTGATAAATATACTCTTTAGTTTCTTACATGAGTAGCAAAATCATCAACTAGAGGTGTGTGATGATGGGTGCTTAATTAGATTGGGTACTGCTAGATTCATCTTAATATTGCTTAATTAGTGTAAATCTGTTGAGTTCTCTCCAATTTATAATTGATGATCCATAGTTGCAAATGTAGGTTTACTTTTCTTGATTTTAGCTTAAAAGAGAAGAATTCAAGTATTGAGAGAGAATTTGATGGTGGGAATGGATGTGATTGTGTGGAGTTGGGCTAGAAATAGCCAAAACCCATGTTCATAATCCTAATTAGTAGTTGATGGCTACAAATAGCTCAGGTACTGAACCAAACTCTATTGGGATAATTGAATTGTGTCTTGAGGTTCGAAAGGACTCGAGAAAAAGGCATCTATGAGGTTGAAAAACATAGGGTGCCATCTCATCCAAAGTTATTTACACTTATTCGCAATGATTTGATGAGCTAGCATATCCTTATTTGATTAGTACCCCATCTACACCACACCTCTAGTCTTCTTTCATTATTGTCTATCAATTTTGGTTATTTTTCAATTTTGGCAAGCTAGTTTAAAATCCACAATATTGTTCACTTCATTTTTTCCCCAAAAAATTCTTGTTTTATTTTTCTTAATTGGTGTGAGTTAATTTAAATTTCCTAAAACAATGCTTGCGAAAATCATTCACTAGTCTATATGGGATTCGACCTTAACATTCATCGGGAATATTTATTTTGATACAATTATTGGTTACACTTTCTCTAAACGAGGAGTGTATTTGAGTGTTATAAAAAATGGAGCCGTTGCCGGGTACTAGCGCTTGATATCCTTGTGTTGTTTGTTAATTTGAATTATTTTGCATGGCTATTAGTTGGCTTTTACTGTCGGAGTTAGAGATTCATATTGTCATTGTTGATTGATCATTGATATGCTAATGAGCCCCTTAAAAAGGTTGTTGCGAGACCCCGAGGGGGCACCTTATGTGGAGACTCTCAAGTTGGTGGATAAGATGTGGCGTAGAGACGGGAGGAAAAATATAGTG
Organism: Datura wrightii; assembly: GCA_035772735.1. Classification (NCBI taxonomy): domain Eukaryota; kingdom Viridiplantae; phylum Streptophyta; class Magnoliopsida; order Solanales; family Solanaceae; genus Datura; species Datura wrightii. Next base: position 101,451,336 of record JASDFA010000003.1, read on the forward strand.
TTGTTGGTCATGATGAAACAGATAGAGCTATTAATGAATTATATGAAGAGTTTTCAGATAAGATACCATCTAGCCAATCAAGGCTATGGATATTTTTGTAATGAAAATCAAGGTTGGAACGATGTTTGTTTAGCTGAAACAAGTAGTCAAGGAAGTGATGATTCACTCTTATCTCACATGAAAAACACTGTTGAGGTGGTGCTCAAAAAAGTTATTTCAACTGATTCAGGAGTGCAGGAATTACGGAGTGAATTGTTGGACCTCATTACAACAGTGAAAAATCCTGATGTAGCAATAAAATAGTTAGAGGAAAGAATGAATGTGTTAGCACTCCAAGTAGCGGCTCAACAAGTAACAAAGGAAACAAAAGTTTCACCACCCCAAACCAACATGGATGAAGAAACATTTGGATGGGAGATGGAAGTAGATATTCTGGAAGAAACATTTGCTAGCCTTTTCTTGAGCAGTGAAGAATTGGAGGAGGCCTGTCAAGTGAACAAAGAGATAGGAACTTATACCTTCCAACCGAGGAAACTCGACCTCAACCTCAAGAATTGGACAACCCCATCATCATAGCCATCCATTGTTGTACCTCCAAGTTTGGAACTCAAACCATTACCTACCCATTTTAGATATGCATATTTGGGGGAAAAAGAGACACTCTCGGTCATTATCTCAGCAAAGGTCACTCTTAACCAGGTAGAAAAACTCATAGTAGTATTGAAAAGGCATATATGAGCCTTAGGGTGGTTAATAGCTGATATTATTAGTATTCCTTCGGGGATTTACACTCACAAGATTAATCTTCAATAGAATTGTTGTCCATCAGTCGAGCATCAACGACGTCTAAATCCACCTATGCAAGAGGTGGTCAAGAAGGAAATTATTAAATGGCTAGATATAGGAGTTGTATACCTTATCAATGACAGTAGTCGGGTAAGTCTCATACAGTGTGTGCCAAAGAAAGGGGGCATTACGGTTGTCCCAAATGAAAAGAATGAATTAATTGCAACCTGCCTAGTTACCGGATGGAGAGTTTGTATAGATTACCGTAAGTTAAACTCCTGGACAAAGAAAGATCACTTTCCTATGCCCTTCATTGACCAAATGCTAGATCGCTTGGCCGAAAAAGAATATTATTATTTTTTGGATGGATACTCAGGTTACAGTCAAATCTATATTGCACCTGAGGATCAAGAGAAAACCACTTTTAAATGTCCCTATGGGACTTTTGCATTCAAGAGGATGCCTTTTGGTCTTTCCAATGCTTCCGCCACTTTCCAAAGATGTATGATGTCCATCTTTTTATATATGGTAGATGACACTATGGAGGTCTTTATGGATAGCTTCTCAGTTGTGGGGGATTCATTTGAAGATTATTTGGTACACCTAGAAGAGGTATTGAAGAGATGTGAGGAGTCAAACTTGGTTCTCAATTGGGAAAAATGTCATTTCATGGTAAGAGAAGAGATTTTCTTGGGGCACAAAATTTTTGAGAAAGGAATTGAGGTAGACCTAGCCAAGATCAATGCCATTGCTCAGTTACCTCCGCCAAGCAAAATGAAGGGTGTTAGGAGTTTCCTCGGGCATGCTGGATTTTACTGCCGTTTTATTAAGGATTTCTCCAACATAGCTCATCCTCTATTTTGACTGTTAGAAAAAGAGGCAAAATTCAATTTCGATGAGGGGTGTATGAAGGCCTTTGAGGAGCTGAAGGAAAGGCTGGTCTCCTCTCCAATCATTACGACACCAGATTGGTCAAAGCCCTTCGAGCTCATGTGCGATGCCAGTAGGGTAGCATTAGGGGCAGTCCTTGGTTAGCAGAAAGACAAGATGTTTCACCCCATTTACTATGATAGCAAGGCCCTGAATAACGCACAAACAAACTATACAGTGACTGAACAAGAATTACTCACTGTTGTGTTTGCGTTTGAGAAGTTTCGGCGGGAACCAAAGTGGTGGTGCACACGGACCATGCGGCACTCAGGTATTTGATGGCCAAGAAAGATGCTAAACCCCGGCTTATTAGGTGGGTTCTGTTGTTGCAGGAATTCAACTTTAAAGTGAAGGATCGTAAGGGGTGTGAGAATCAAGTGGCCGACCATCTATCATGCCTAGAGACAAGTGGTCAGCTAGAAGTCCAAAAGGAGATTAATGATAACTTCCAGGATGAACATATTCTAGTTGCAACCCACGACTTAACACCATGATTTGCCGATTTTTCTAATTATTTGGAAAGCAACATCATACCCCAGGGTTTAAACTTTCATCAATAGAAGAAATTCATGCATGATGTACAAAAATTTTATTGGGATAAACCTTACCTTTTTCGTAGTTTCATGGATGGTTTAATTCGATGGTGCATCCTAGAAGTGGAAATGGTACCAATTCTAGAGGCTTGTCATTTTTCACCTGTCGGGTGACGTGCCCTTATTCGCGCGTCCGCAAGTGTACGGGTCGTGCAAGTAATATAGTGGCTCTTTTTAAGAACCAGAATGTCGAACCCAAAGGGACTGGACCCATTCCTCTAATTATCCATTAAAAGTGTGATCTTAAATACCAAAAATGTTGGTTATAGATGTTTTCGAGGGAGATTTTTAATTAAGTCTAAATTTGGTCAACGAAATATTCTGAATGCACTCTAGGAGCAACATAGAGTTAAAACCAGATAATCATGCGATACTACAATTTGCAATGGGTTAAGTATGAAACCATCTATTGTCATTTCACATAATTAGAATTACATGTTCATGGTCTTTTGAGCCTCTAAACACGACAAACTAGCCTCACTGCATCATTGTGAGTGAGGATGCTACTTCTAGTTCGTGGGCAATCAATTATGTTGTGGTTTACGTGGAAATGATTAGGGACTTTCGTGCGTCTAATCATTTAACTCAACTTAGCCTCACAACTACTTCTTCGAGTGGTGATGTGATAATCCTAAGTTGGTCTTTAAATACCCCCGTTTTATCAACCAAGCAAGGTGTTAGGTATATTTCTATCCTAACACAAAATTATATCATGAGATATAAACATGCTCCTCACATTCTCATGTTCTGACCTAGGTCACTGCTTTCTCAAGCCTATGCCTAAGCTAACGTATATGTTTTCATGGTGATCAATCATAAAGACAACCAACAATCTAGAATGCAAGACGGAAGCAACAATCAATAACTTAGTTACAAAACAATTTCATAGAATCACAATCATAATTCATGGCTTCAACCCTAGAGGAAGGGTTCTAGCCGTTTGTGTTCGTAAAACTACAAGAAACTACAACTAAATTAACATACTTACAAGAATTTGGTAGAAGAGAAGGGAATTTGACAAACCCTAGATGAGTTCTCCCACTTCTCCCTTCACTCCTAGGTAGTTTTCCAGAATAAAATCGTGACCAATTGGATTTAGGAGTTAAGGGACCTATTTATAGTAAATGAAAAACGTGCCCAATTAAGCTTGTCGTGGAACGGCTCCGTGTCACGGAGTGTATCGCGGAGCACTGCCTCCGTGACACGGAGGTAACGCGGAGGCTCTCTGGAAATTGCCTCCGGAAGCCAAAACTGCCGAGTGTCACCGCACTGCCAGCGTGATACGCTGCTCATGCAGCGCATTGGCAATACCCTGTCGCGGAGCTGGCACGGCGTGGCACGTTGCTGGTGCGCTGGTGCTGCCTGCCTGGCCTAGGCGTGGCACGGCACTGGGCGCGGCCAGCCTTGCCATGGCCTACTCCTTGACGACTTTCGCCCATTGCTCCCGACTCCATTCCTCTCCTTCACCAACTTATGAATTAGTTCCTCAAAATCATTAAAACCTACAAAACAAGGACTAATCATGTTGGTTAGCACATATATTCACATTTATATAAAATCACATGAAAATGTATAAAATAAATTAGATAAGAAAGACTAAATTAAGGTATAAAGCATCACTCGGGCATGCTATTTTGGCCGAGATCACAACCCCACACTTAAAGTCTTGTTCGTCCTCGAACAACCTTTTACATCTCATGCATATGGAGACTCACACATAATTAATTTAGTAAGATAATTCAAGCTACGACTACAATGATTAAGTAAGATAACAAGCTACAAGTAGAGCATGTACGATTTAATCATTGAAATGAAATACAACTCCGCTAAGACTTCTTAACCTCAAGAAGTGACTCTCAATCTTAGTAAACTCATGCAAATCAACTGATTAAGAAATCCCACATGAATTATATCCTTCATTCAACATGTGCCCTCACGGAACGAGAGTTACCCATTTTCACACGCAAAAACTTTTTAAATCACAACATGTGTGGGTACATGAATAGAATTACGCTCACTCTCACAAAGGATTCACATGCATCATGTAATGACCCATAAGCTTTCCCTTAGTGTTTTATTCCACTAATTTAAGGATGTGTGAATGTAAGATCAAGTAGGACTTAATGGGTTGTAATGTAAGCTAAGGGACTGGTAGGTACTATTCTAGCCAATAATAGTGACTATCTTTCCCAAGCACTTTTAATACATTATGCCCTCATTACGAACTTCCCTTCCCTTACTTCACCTTTTTCTCCTTTCAACTTTCTTTTTCCTCTTATGTTCCCCCTTTCTTTAGGCACTTTTAGCTTATTAGTAAGGAGCTATATAAATAATTTTTCATTAATTTATTTTCTTACTCCCTACTAATACTCAACCGTATTCAAACAAGTGCACCCTTGTCCTTTCTCAACTTTACAACTGCCAATTTTCCTTCTTTTTCATTCTTCTCACTCCTTTACTCTTTCGGATTTTTCCTTTAAGCGCTTAGGAGTGTTGGATCAAATTCAAGGCTAATGAAAGATAAGGATTAAGCTTATGTTGCAGCTATCAAAGAATAGGCTCAAGGCTCAATGGGCTAACTAGGATTAATTATTCAAGGTAGGTAAAATGAGGGATAACATTTGGTTTCATTCAAAGAAATGCCTAAATCATCTCCTACAATTCACATCCTTCATTTCATTTTATAAACACACCAGGCAAGTTCTAGACAATCCACAATAGCACAGAATACTCAAAAAGCTTACACTCATGGCACATGCTCAATTCAAGACACATTCAGCAGAGTCTTACTCAGCTAATCACAAAAATTTAGAATTAAGCTTCAATCATATTGAGTCAAATTCAAGAGCCTAAGTATCTCAAACAAAGTTATACACTTGCATGCTTTAACACTAACTACCCTTGTATCTTACAATCATGTATAGCACATAACAAGAACATCAAGCCATCAATTAGTTATGATTTCAAAAACCCAAAACCTATCGATTAATTTTTCCTCAAGACGGTCGTCATCCATCCATCGTCGGAAACAGTCCCTAACTATGACTAAAAACACTATATACAGACAAAGGAAAGAAAAAGAAAATTTTTATTCTTCGGTTCAAAGGCCCCCCGTCGGAAAAGAACCGAAAAGAAAAACCAATGGGTGATGAAGTCATGGTTAATTCACAAAAATTTTTCAAATTTTTCCCAAATTTCACACAAGCATTACATTCACCAAAAACCTGTTAAGCACAAAAAGTTTGAAATTTTTCTCACCCACACTTAAATCATGCTATGTCCTCATAGCATCAAATTAACATTTAAAGGATGAGAAATACTCCCTGAGCCTCTATGCCAAGCTAAAAGCATGCTTTCCTTTCAAGTTTTCAGAGGTGGGTTTTCGACCCCACACTCCTTCTATTCCATGCTCTTCAGCTTCCACCTTCTCGGTACTCAAACTTCCCTCCATCTGTGCTTAACTTTCCACCAAAAATACAAACATAATGAAAACAACAAAATCAACACAAAATCAAAATTAAACAATTTGTACCTGAGGTACCCTTGGGTTGCCTCCCAAGCAGCGCCTTATTTTACGTCGTGGCACAACGTGGACTGTCCTTTTTAGGACATCCTCATACCCGGGTTCTCTTTCGAGAACCATCTCCTTTTCTTTTGCTGTTTAGAGGAAACAACCTCCACTCTGTTCCTCTCTTTCTCCAACTTCTTCTCAATTTGAAGTCCTCTATCAGACTCGGGCTGAACACTTGACATTGCCTTTGGCCATGCACCTGTGGAATCCTCCACCCCACACTCATCCTCTGACAACACACTAACCTGACAAAGGTTTCTATAGTGTGTGGATGGGTTCATTTCTTGGTAAACGTGGAAGAGTTCTTCTTCATCCTCAACCCTCATTTTCAGGGTCCCTGCTTTCAAGTCATCCGCTCCTCCGATGGCCCAGAATGGCCGTCCCAAGATCAGGGGTACCTGGTCATCAACCTGAAAATCTAAAACAATAAAATCAGCAAGTATAATGAACTTACCTACTTTGATGAGAAGGTCCTCTATTATTCCATCAGGTGTCACTCGCGACTTGTCAGCCAACTGCAACATCAACCTTGTCGGCCTTGGTTTTCCCAACCCCAGGGTGTTGAATAAGGATAGGGGCATTATATTAACTGCTGCCCCTAAGTCACACAAAGCTCGTAGCACCTCAAATTTACCAATTTGTATGGGGAGGGTAAAACTCCCTGGGTCTTTGAGCTTCTTTGGCATTTTGCTCAATACCCTGTGACTGCACTCCTCAGTCAGTGCTACAGTCTGGACGTCCACCAACCTAACTTTGTTTGCCATCACATTCTTCAAGTATTTAGCATACTTGGGCATTCCCTGCAAAACATCAATAAGAGGCAAATTTATGTGAAGTTCTTTGAAACTCTCAAAGAACTTTTTGAAACATTCCTCCTCCTTGCTCTTCTTGAATTTCTGAGGGAATGGTGGTGGTGGTCTCTATGCTAGCTGCAATGCAGGTTGTGTAGATTGTTGCCTAGCACTTTGATTCGCTTCAGTGTCGGTGGATGGTTCGGGTCTAACCAACTCCGGCTGCACCTCCTTCCTCAGCTCTTTAGGCACTGCATCAGCTAATTGCTTTCCACTTCTAAGACTGATGGCATTGATCTGCCGGGGGTTAGGATCTGCGTCGCTTGGTAATCCCCCCTGCGATCTCATATTTTGAGCAGCTGCTATCTGACCCACTTGTTTTTCCAGATTGCAGTTGGCTACTTGCTGATTCAGTAAGTCTGTTGCCATCCTCGTCTGATTTTCCGCTAACTGATTTTGGGTCTCCATAATTTTCTGCAGTGTTTCCTCAATGCTGCTGCGAACTTGCCCATCATTCTGCCTATTCTGCTGATACTGCTATTGTTGAGGGTGCTAATACCCTTGCTTTTGGTTTCCACCCCAATAAAAATTCGGGTGGCCCTGCCAATTTCTGTTGACATTGTTTCCAAAATTCTGATTCCTATGCACATTACAAACAAAATTGACTGATTCCGGATTGGCTCCACAAGATTCTGAATTGTGCCCAGTATTACCGCTAATTTCACACCAACTAGGAGCTTGCTGAACTGCATTAACCTGGCCCTGGTGTTGGTTCATACTCAATTTATTAAACTGAATCATCATCTGATGTTGGAACGAAGCTAACTGTGCTGCCAAGGCATTCATTCCATCAACCTCTATCAACCCCGATCTCTTTCCTGCCCCTCTCGATGACTCGCTGTGCCACTGTGGATTTCCCTGTGCAATTCTGTTCAACTAAGTGTACAACTCATCATATGTCTTCTCCAAGGCTTGCTCACCCGATGCAGAGTCTAGTAATATTTTTGTGTGTGGGTCTAGACTTTCTACAAAGGTATGGGCCAGCACTTCATTTGATTGCTGGTGATGGGGAGAGTATCTCAACAATGACTTGAATCTTTCCCAAGCCAAATATAAGTTCTCATCAGGCTTCTGCTTGAAACTGAGTATTTCACTTCGCAGCTCTGCAGTCTTGCCTGAAGGAAAGAATCTGATAAGGAACTTCTTAGCCAAGTCATTCCATGAAGTTATGGAGTTCGGTGGCTCAACCTTCAACCACTTTTTTGCCTCTCCCAACAATGAAAATGGTAAGAGGGTAAGTCGGACATAATCTGTGGACACGCCGGTGGGGACAAATGTGTCACTAATCTCAAGAAAGTTCGGTAAGTGCTGCTGTGGGTCCTCATGTGCCATCCCAGTGAATTGACCACTAGAATGTAACAACTGCACCATGTTTTGCTTCAATTCAAAGTTCCTTCCACGCTCCGGTTTACGGATACTAGAGTTCACATTAGTCGCTTGTGGGATTGCCACTTCGCGAACTGGTCTGGCTGCCATGCTTCTGGTGACAATTTTGCTTGTCTTGCGGGTGGTTGTTGTTGTACCTTTTCTTGAAGTCTTTTCAGCTTTTGCTCAAGAGCTACTCTCCTTTGCAAATGGAGTTGACGTTCAGGTTCAAGCAACAGTTCCACAAGCTCTCTATTCTTAGCCAGCTCGGCAAGACAACCTGTCACCTGCAATAAGTCAGACTAAGACCAAGTTTCTCAAAACTTAAGGAAATTTAAAAATAACACAAAAATAGATAAATTATCAAAACTTTGCTGAGTCCCCGGCAACGGCGCCAAAAACTTGACGTGCCCTTATTCGCGCGTCCGCAAGTGTACGGGTCGTGCAAGTAATATAGTGGGTCTTTTTAAGAATCGGAATGTCGAACCCACAGGGACTGGACCCATTCCTCTAACTATCCATTACAAGTGTGATCTTAAATACCAAAAATGTTGGTTATAGAAGCTTTCGAGGGAGATTTTTAATTAAGTCTAAATTTGGTCAACGAAATATTCTGAATGCACTCTAGGAGCAACATAGAGTTAAAACCAGATAATCATGCGATACTACAATTTGCAATGGGTTAAGTATGAAACCATCGATTGTCGTTTCACATAATTAGAATTGCATGTTCATGGTCTTTCGAGCCTCTAAACACGACAAACTAGCCTCACTGCATCATTGTGAGTGATGATGCTACTTCTAGTTCGTGGGGAATCAATTATGTTGTGGTTTACATGGAAATGATTAGGAACTTTCGTGCGTCTAATCATTTAACTCAACTAAGCCTCACAACTACTTCTTCGAGTGGTGATGTGATAATCCTAAGTTGGTCTTTAAATACCCCATTTTATCAACCAAGCAAGGAGTTAGGTATATTTCTATCCTAACACGAAATTATATCATGAGATATAAACATGCTCCTCACATTCTTATGTTCTGACCTAGGTCACTGCTTTCTCAAGCCTATGCCTAAGCTAACGTATATGTTTTCATGGTGATCAATCATAAAGACAACCAACAATCCAGAATGCAAGACGGAAACAACAATCAATAACTTAATTACAAAATGATTTCATAGAATCACAATCATAATCCGTGGCTTCAACCCTAGAGGAAGGGTTCTAGCCATTCATGTTCGTAAAACTACAAGAAACTACAACTAAATTAACATACTTACAAGAATTTGGTAGAAGAGAAGGGGATTTGACAAATCCTAGATGAGTTCTCCCACTTCTCCCTTCACTCCTAGGTAGTTTTCCAGAATAAAATCGTGACCAATTTGATTTAGGAGATAAAGGACCTATTTATAGTAAATGAAAAACGTGCACAATTTAGCCTGTCGTGGAACGGCTCCATGTCACGGAGTGTATTGTGGAGCACTGCCTCGGTGACACGGAGGTAACGCAGAGGCTCTCTGGAAATTGCCTCCGGAAGCCAAAACTGCCGAGTGTCACCGCGCTGCCAGCGTGACACGCTGCTCATGCAGCACGTTGGCAATACACTATCGTGGAGCTGGCATGGCGTGGCACGTTGCTGGCATGCTGGTGCTGCCCGCCTGCCGCATCTGCTTGCGTGCCTGGTCTAGGCGTGGCACGGCACTGGGTGCGGCCAGCCTTGCCATGGCTACTCCTTGCCGACTTTCGCCCATTGCTCCCGACTCCATTCCTGTCCTTCACCAACTTATGAATTAGTTCCTCAGAATCATTGAAACCTACAAAACAAGGACTAATCATGTTGGTTAGCATATATATTCACATTTATATAAAATCACATGAAAAGGTATAAAATAAATTAGATAAACAAGACTAAATTAAGGTATAAAGCATCACTCGGGCATGCTTTTTTGCCCAAGATCATCGGGGGTCATTATGGAAATGTTTGGACAGCCGCAAATGTGTTATAGTGTGGATTTTATTGGCCTACCCTGCATCAGGATGCTCATGACTTTGTGAAGCAATGCAATCGGTGTCAATGAACAGAGAGTATTTCAAGGAGGCATGAACTTCCATTGACACCAATCCTAGAGGTTGAGTTGTTCGATGTATGGGGGATCAATTTCATGGGCCCCTTTGTGAGCTCGTACGGAAATAAGTATATCTTGGTGAAAGTTGATTATTTCTCTAAGTAGGTAGAAGCTGTACCATTACTCAACAACGACGGGAGGTGTGTAACAGCCTTTTTGAAGAAGCATATTTTCTCTCATTTTGGCATGCCTAGAGCTATTATTAGTGATGGAGGATCACATTTTTGCAACCGACTGTTCAACACCTTGTTAGCTAAATACGATATGAAACATAAAGTGGCCACCCCTTATCACCCACAAACCAATGGTCAAGTAGAAATTTCAAATAGGGAGATCAAATCTATCTTGACTAAAAGAGTCAATGTGAACAGAATAGATTGGGCTCGAAAGTTAGATGATGCCTTGTGGGCATATCAGACTGCATTAAAGACACCGATTGGAATGTCTCTATATCAGCTTGTTTTTGGCAAGTCGTGCCACCTCCTTGTTGAGTTAGAACATAAGGCCTTGTGGGCATTAAAGAACTTGAACCTTGAATGGGGGAGAGCCGTCCAAGGGAAAGTAGGAAATTTGCATGAGTTGGATGAATTCAGAATAAGGGCATATGAGAATGCAGCTATTTACAAAGCCCGCATGAAGCATTATCATGACCAAAAAAATTTGCTGCAGAATTTTTCTCCAGGGGATTGGGTATTGTTGTTCAATTCATGATTGAGATTATTCCTAGGGAAGCTAAAATCTAAATGGTCAGGGCCATTCAAGGTATCCCAAGTTCACAAAAATGGTGCCATGGAACTTTAAGGAGAAAATGGGACAAACTTCAAGGTTAATGGGCAAAGGGTAAAAAGATATTTGGGAATGTTGGAGGACGTTTGGCGAACAGAGGTCCCGTACCTAGATGAACTATAAAACTTAAGGGACCCTCACCGTTCCATGACATTAACTAAGGCGCTTCTTGGGAGGCAACCCAAGCATTCTTGTTTTCTATTCTCTTTGAACATTTTAATGCTTTGTTGTTTTTGATTTTCATAGGTAAATGCAATTCAAGGTAAAAAGGGATAGGGCGTGATCGGCGCTAAATCGGCGGAATGCCGATGCAAAAGCGCGGGGCGCCGTCCTTCACCAGGAGATAATGCAGTATACGGGATAAGCTGGGAGGAAATAGGCGACTTGCCGGCGGGACACCGATATCACTTCGTGGATCACCGTCGAATCACCGACGCTTGTCAGTACACCTGGGAGTTGAAGCTCATTTGATGACTCATCCGGTGAATCGCCACTGCAAAGGTTCGAACTACCGACATGCTGCCAGTCTCAACTAGTTTACCTAAAAGTAATCATAACATCGACGTCTTTCCCGGTGAAATGTCAGTGTCTATTCGCAAGACGCCGACCGTTCGCTGGTTCTGAATTAGGAGACCTGCACAGGTAATGCCCGTCGGCAGCTCGCCGATTTTCATCGGCGATCACCAGTATGCCTGATCTAGGTTTGTATTCTTCTCAAAAACTTGACCGGTATTGACCTTATAAATCCCTATTTTCCCACCATCTCTCATATTCCCAACAATCCAATTTTCCACCTAACCTCCATTAATATCCACCTCCCTCTTGCCCAATCACCTTCCCCTTCCTTCACATTTAAATATTTCTCCCCATTTCCATTTTCAATCCACCTATAATCCCACAAATTCAGAAATACCACCGGTGAGCAAGTGCAAGGCCCTCTCCACTCATTATCACATCTTGTTTTGGTATGGCTTTTCTAGGTTATGCTCAAATTAAGAATGAAAATCCACCATGATGTATGATTAGAGTAGATATTGTTGATGCTTTGTTTTTACTTGATTGCCTCATGTTTTGTTCTATGATGTGTGGTTCGCTTCTCATTTTTTGTTTTGCGATGTATGGTTTGCTTTTTCAATTTGGGGGTGAAGTCTAAGTAAACCCCGATATGTCACCGTCACAACTTTCCCAATGATAAATAGAATAACAACTTTCTTAAGGGCAAGTTATCGTTATTAATTCAGATGGAATATGTAAGTGTAAATGATTATGGAGAAGCACTTTGATTCAATCGAGTGGGACACAACCCACCGGTGAACCGCCGATCATGTTCGGCAAATTGCTGGTGAAACCATGGGTTTGATCGAAATTTTTTGACTTCTATCACGAACCGGCATTTTAGCGGTGCTTTGAGATTCTAGAGTGGAGATTCGCCGATGATTGAGGCTTCTACCCAGTTTACTGGTTCCTGCCGGCGAACTCATCGGCGCTCCACGGAGCCGTCTCTACCGTTCACTGATGTTTCTCCGGTATCAAATGGGTCACGTTAAAACCCTTTGGATATTGTTTTGTTCTCTAATGTTCTAAGTGTTTTCTCAATTTTGTGCATAATACTAACCTTAGTCGGCAGCATCATGTCCACATCCATATGAATGAGAAAAGGAAAAGCACCAATGAGCAACATCGACGCACTTAGCTTACCTTCTGATGAAACCCAACATATAACATATATTAGCTTTAGGCTAGCTGGAAAGGAAGAGTATTACATGTCCTTTAAGGAAATGTGGTCCATCCATGCAGAAACACAATTTGAGGTAGAGTCCTTCAAAAATGATTTTCCCAATATCTACTATCAGATTGGCAGGCGAGATTGGGGTCTATTCACTATATCCCTCGACCCCTACTTTCCTGAGTTGGTGTGGGATTTCTATACATCTTACAAGGCACAACAAAGCATCCTAAAACACAAAGGCTGAACAGATAAAATGCCATGCCTACCGTCTGTATGGGTGCCTGACCAAGAGGTGCCCATAACTCCAAAAGCAATCAATTCCCTCTATTGGGCTGAGCCAATCCAACCAAATTCAGTGTTCTGCAAGAAGATGGAAGATAAAGCGAACCAGTTCCAATGGGTAGCTAGCATAATTATGATAGATCAACCATAGTAGGCCATCTCCAAGGTCTGATTCATCGTCGTGATCTAAAATTTGAAGCCAGTATGTGGCTAGATTTGGTATATGCTTGATTAATTCCTTCCCAAAATACAATAAAAGTCCCAATTGAAGTTGCAATTCTTATCGCCCGCATTATAGATCATATACTCATCAATGTTGGAGAAATCATTGCAAATCAATTCAAAAGAAGGGACAAGTAGTAGGCAACATCATTCCCATATCCTAGCCTTGTGAGTATGTTGTGTGTGCGGGCTTCATGCCCTTTGTTTTGGCCATTGGATAAAACTGTGCGGGCTGATGGTGTGATTACATTGGACCCCAAAACTGGTAAAGATGCCTTAGACTTAAAGCAGACCAAAGGTACACAGAACAGGACTCAACCACCACCTTCTATGCTCTCTAGCACAACTGAAGGCCAATTCCAAGTAGCCAAGGTTCCCGCCTCCACACCAACTGACTTGTTCAAAATAGCACAAATGGCCCAAGTGCATGAAAGTCAGATTGTAAAGTTAGCCAAGTCCATCCCTTCCATGATCCAACAAGCCATTAAGAAAGCCATGCAACCTTCTACAGATAAGTTGAGAGGTCTCTGTGCTACAGTTGAGGTCTTAGAAAATGATGTGATTGATTTGAGGAAGGATGTGGCTAAACTCACTGGACCTCCACCTGCCAGCAATCTGATCCCTCCTAAGCCAGCTGCAGTGATATCACAACTTGAGGCACCCAAAACACACCAGATGATTGTGGGTGGGGTATGACAGTTCGTCGGAAATGGTGTCTGATGAAGAGATATATCATAGCCGACCACCACCGCCTCCAATGCTCACTGTGAGAGAAGTAGATCCATCTTGGAAACCCTGCAGGGTAGATACCACTTCATATCATAAGCTTCGAACCCTGCTGTATAAATGGGTGGTTCCCGAACCTGGGAAACCATTGGAACTTCCACCTGATCAATTGATGCCAACTGCATCAGAAACAACTTCTTGGCACTTTGATGCAGTCGCATACTCCTGGATCTCTCGTCCCAATTACTAATTTTTTCAGGAAGTCCCCTTCAACTTGTTGTCTTTCTTTTTCCATTGAGGGCAATGTATTATTTGAAGTGGGGAAGGGGAGTGTATATCTTATTTCGGGGGGGGGGGGGGAGGTTAAACCTTGACGCAACACAATGAAATGAATGATTTTTGAATATTACTGTTGAAAAATTGGTCCTTTCTTTGAATTGTCAAATGTTGTTTGTGACTCAAACTCTTTTGTTCGCCTATTTAAATAGTAGAATAATAATCAAACTCCAAGAGTTTTCTTCATACCATAGTTCTTTCCCAAGGAGCATTTTTCCTTTTCTTTTCCTTTGTTGTCGAATAAGATATACACTTCCCTATGATAGATTGTGAGGTGACTCTCTTAAGGGAAAATGCTATGTCTTTCTTGAGTCTTATGTGAAGCTGTTTTGATAGGTACAACCAAAAATTTTGAAATGTGGCATGAAAATTGGAAATAAACAATGGGCATTTGAAATGAGAAATGTAGCACTCTTTTGTCATACATTGTAGATTCCTTGTTTGGCTTATGAATTTGCATGCTCTAATATCTTGAATCAATATCTTCTGATGATAATGACTTTTATGGAATCTTTGGGTGTGATGCCTTGTGTTGTAAGGATATTTGTGAATCTCATGCAAAGCTTCTTGTCTAGAACTTGCCCTACTGTGACTCAAGGCGAAATCCTAGATGTAGCTGCACTTAGAACATGATTTTAGGCTTTCATTTGACCAGTCACTCTACCCAAAATGGCCTCCAAAAATGTCTTCCATTGCTAGCCAATGTTGAGCCTTTTGATTTGTTTATTTTTGAAAACCACATTATAAGCCAATGTTCCTTTTTGATTCCCTCTTCTTGGCACCCATCCTCCCTAATTTCTAGTGGTGAGCAAATGAAAAAAAGGGGGCTATATACTCAAAGGCCCAGGGAGAGATAAGGAAACCTATGAGTAAGAGGCAAAGAGCCTAAGTTTGGGGGTTTTCAAGAAAGGGGTATATATAAGAAACATAAATCTGAGGTAGCACCATATTGTGATAAAAATAATGAAATGATGAGCTAAGGAACCTTAAGATACCAAAAGAGAAAAGAGAAGTGGAATGGTGTTACCTTTTGATTAGATAAGGCTTAATGTGATAGCCAAAGGAGCAATAGGGAAGATCTTTGAACACTAAGAAAAATGGTTGCAAATGGAGAAATACAGTGGAGAGACATAAAAAGTTAGATGGGAAAGGTTGAAGTATTCACATAAAGGCATTAGGGAGGATCTAGTCACTAGACCCAAATAATTGTCTTACCATTACCCCTAGCTTCATCATGACTCGCAAGTCCTAATTGATTTTGAGTATAGTTGCTCTACGTTAGTGGCGAATTACACAAAGGGAAAGTCTATGAGTCGAGTTGTGTGCATGAAGATTTCTTTTGGGAGAGTGAGTGTGATTATCTCTTTCTAAAATCGCTTGTGTGTGCATTAATTCATGATATAAAAGAGGGATTCTCTCTTTGGTGAGTGGCATCATTCTTTTCTAGGACACACTTGCATTAAGGAAAATGTGTGATCGCGGCATGAGTAGTGCGAGTTCTAAGGCAAGCTTAGAATGTGCCGCGATTATGAATTGATATGCTATATGTATTTCTTTAGATAATCCATGCCTTTGTTTTGCAAAATGAAAGCATTTGTGAATCATGCCCTTGAATTGTGGTGATCTCTTGAAATGTTTTCATGTATTTTTCTTTGATTTCTTTGGGAATTTGCTTCTCTTTTTCGATGGGTTGGTGAGCATTTTTTTGGGTAGGCATGGAGTAAGTGGTCATTGATGTCTAAACTCTTGTGGAGTAGCATGTTGCTTAGTTTATAAGAATTGCATTACTTGAGGACAAGCAGTGGTTCAAGTTTGCGGGTTGATGAGTTGGTAATTTACCAACTCATTAGGCTCTTGAGAAAGAGCTTTAGCTTAGTTTTCAAGTCATTTAGATGAATTTTATTCCCTTTTTGCCTTTTTATGTTCAGGTATCTGAGTTGAAGAGAAGAGCAAGAAGTGGAGCAAAAAGGATGAAATCAAGTGAAAAATGGCACTACACCGGAGGACACCGACGAAATGCCAGTCAAACATAGATGACCATTTACTTGAGGATAATATGCAACCGACAGCTGTGGACATAAATCGGCGACTCGTCGGTTAAATCGCCTACAGGTGCTTGCACTTTCTAGACCAAGGAGTAAATAAATTGGTGGATCGCGGATGAATGTTGGCGAACTACCGAAGGTGTCACCAAATGGTCCTGGAGAATCACTAGAAGTGCATTAAATGATGGACGTTGGTTCGCGTAATGCAACCGACGAACCGCTGGCTCCCCCGCAAGTGACAAAATGCCTGAAAAGGAGCAATTACGTCCAGCACTGGAAAAAGAGAAGATTGGTTGCCCTATTTTTGTATATAGTGCAGAATAAAGTACTCTGTACATAACATTTATACTTTTTAGCTTTTTGAATATTCCTTTTTCCTTGGAAAGAGAAGAAATCCATTGGAGGAGATTATTGAATATTTATTTTCTTCTTTTCATTAGCAAGGTATAACCACTGTTGTAGACATATTTTGAGTTTGATTTTTCTTTCTCTTACTAATGAAATCATTGAGTTTATTAATGAATATACTCTTTAGTTTCTTAATCATGTGTAGCTATATTATTAATTAGAGGTGTGTGGTGATAGGTGCTTAATTAGATTGGGTACTGCTAGATTCATCTTAATATTACTTAATTAGTATAAATATCTTGAGTTCTCTCCAATTTATAATTGATGATCCATAGTTTCAAATGTGGGTTTACTTTTCTTACTTGATTTTAGCTTGAAAGAGAAGAATTCAAGTATCGGAAGAGAATTTGATGGTGGGAACGAATGTGATTGTGTGGAGTTGGGCTAGAAATAGCCAAAACCCATGTTCATAATCCTAATTAGTAGTTGATGGCTAGAAATAACTCAGCTACTAAACCAAACTCTATTGGTCTAATTGAATTGCATCTTGAGGTTCGAAAGGACTCGAGAAGAAGGCTTCTATGAGGTTGAAAAACATAGGGTGCCATCTCGTCCAAAGTTATTTACACGTATTGGCAATGATTTGATGAGCTAGCATATCCTTATTTATTAGCACCCCATCTACACCACACCTCTAGTCTTCTTTCATTATTTTCTATCAATTTTGGTTATTTTGCTATTTTGGCAAGCTGGTTTAAAGTCCACAAATATTGTTCACTTCATTTTCCCCCCAAAAATTTACTGTTTTATTTTCTTAATTGGTGCGAGTTAATTCAAATTTCCGAAAACAACGCTTGTGCAAATCATTCACTAGTCTCTGTGGGATTCTACCTCGACATATGTCAGAAATATTTGTTTTGATACAATGATCGCTTACACTTTATCTAAATGAGGAGTGTATTTGAGCATTATCAATACCCTTCAACCCTGTTTAGTTGAAATACAGGTAGGCATAACCGTTGTTTCATGCTCCTCCTGTAACCATAGGGATATAGGCGTTGGGGTTCATGAAATAGTTCTTGGATGCTAGGGATAGTGGCAAGGAATGGGAAGTAGCTGTTAACTAGCAACCATAGGAAGAATCGTTCTAGTGTAATCACGTCTTGAAAACTCAACCTGAAACTGCAAAGTTCCATTTCCCTCAATTTTCATCATCATCGAAGTAAAGCCAAGCTTGCAACCGCTTTAGTTAATTTTACATTTAAATCTTTTAATAATTTAACTTCCCAAATCATTCCCCATTTCAACTGTTTTGTTATAATAGAAAAAAAGTAATAACCTTATAATGATTGAACTGACAAGTCTCTGTGGGTATGATAATCGGGGATTCTAGTCCTATATTACTTGACAACCATGTGAGCTTGCGTGCGCTTGGGCGATATCAAGTTTTTGGCGCCGTTGCCAGAGACTTGAATATTGTTTGATCATTTGTAGGTTAGGATTTTATTTTTTCTATTTTGTATATATTGTATAGATTGTTATTTTTATTTTTTTTATATTTTACCACTCTCCTTAACATGAAATCTTGGTATATATATGAGTTAAATATTGGGTATTCATATTTTGGTGATCCATGTCTGAATTGTGGAGGACCTCACTTGTGGCAACACTGTCATACTTGTGGTGTATGTGGTGGTCTGGATAGCCATTGGAGCCATTGACCAAGTTCTTATTCCCCTTCCCCAAGCGCCTATTATGCTCCTCCTGTTTTTTTTATGCTTATAGAAATAATGAAGATGAGGAACATCATGCTCAAATAAGCGATATGGAAAAAATGATCCTGGAGCATATGGAAGTAATGAGGGAGCAACTTACGGAATAGGGAGGAGCCTTTAAAAGGATGAGTTCCAAGCTCACAGAGATGATGGCTGAGGCTGCAACTTGTAATGATTTGCAAGTCACGGTCTTAGCCAATACTTAAGAGGAATCTCAAGTGGAAGGGAGAATAGAGCTCAGACAAGAGATATGTCAATTTGGCTCAAGTATCTATGACCTGTAGGGTCTTTTGAATGTAAAAGTTGAGGTGTCTGCGGCCCAACTACAAAGTGTTGTGGATACTAGCCAATGCATGGAATAAGAAGAAGAATCCCAACCATTAGATGATTATTTGGTGGTTGATGTCGATGTTAAGGAGGTGGATAAAAGTGAGGATGTCAAGCATAATGCAATCTTGGAGTTAGGGCGTATTGGTCCTTATTCTAAACACTTTTTGATATTGTGTTTGGTTGGCAATCTAGAAATAGAGCCTTCCAAACCTATGGATAGAGGTGTAGATGAGGAACAATGCCTCTATATTCTAAAATTCATTATGCCAAAGACACATAACGACATCCCTAACTTAAGGTCCAAGAAGGGAAAGATGCAATATCTATTACTTGGTCCCTTCATGTTTACACCACCTCCCCTTGAGCATAATAGAAAATTGGAAAAGAAATTAGGGGTGAAATTGGAAGGAAAAGTGGTGAAACTTGATGAAATTGTGCCACAACGTTAAATCAGGTGCTTGTTGGGAGGCAACCCAATTTGTAATAGTGTAGGTTTTCTTGTTTTTGTTATAGTGTCATTTTTCTTGTTGTTTTTCTTTTGCAATCTGAGTATCTAGAATAAAAGCTAAGGAGCGTGGTCTGAGCTTAAGTATGGGGTCATTTGACCCGTGAATCAAAGAGACATGCTGCTAGCTAGGCCCTAGATGGCCTCAGGGAGTAATTTCTCTCTTATCTAATCTTTAATTTTAGATGCTCTGAGAACAGAGCTTGATTTTAGTTGTAGGGTGAGAGGATATCTCCCGAATTTTGAGGTTAAGGATGAGCATGCCAGTAAGTTTTATTGAAAATTTTTAGAAATGGCATATCTCATCCACCCTTTAATTTTTCTTATGGCCTCGGTTCTTTTCCGGGGGGGGGGGACCTTTGAATCGGGTAAATTTTTCATTTTTAGGAGTAGTTTAATTTTTATTATAAGGTGCAGTGATCCTTACCGATGATGGATGAATGACGACCATCTTAAGGGAAATTCTTCACTTTTTATTTTTTAATTTTTTGGGATTGAGTCATAGACCATTCACTTGGGTGCTTGTTGATATTCTTCTTAGCTTCTATGCTAGAGTTAATAAAATTGTCATCTTGAATGCATAGTGAGGAATCCATGAGAGACACATATATCTCTTTAATTTGACTCAAAATGATTTTAAGCACTTAATAATGAAAAATGTCATTCAATATGATTGTGTGATTGTGTAGCTGTAGGAAGCCGACTAGATTCTTAATTGCTATGAGAGGTGAACTAAAATGTCTTGTTTGTACATATTATAGAATCTATAACTTGCTTTAGTGTACATAGGATAGCTAGTTGTTAGGGAGTGAGGATATGATCAAGGAATTTCTTATAAAAAGCAAGTTTTTCCCATGTTTGTTTTACCTTCTTGTGCATTCTCCCTAGTTAACCTCATTTGAGCCTTAGGCCTTATTCTTTCTTGGCCACGAAAGTAGCTTAATCCCTCTTTTTGTGAGACCTCAGACTTATTGATCGAAAGTAGTCTTAGACACTTTGAGACTTGAAAGTAAAGGTCCACCGAAGCATAATGTTAAGGGAAAAAGAAAAAATTGTGGTAAGAGGAGCAAAATAAAAAGAATGGGCGCCCACAGAATTGTGTTGTTTACTTGCAGCTAGAAAAATGAAAGATAGAGCTTTAATTGCAAAATATTTATTGATTATATGAAAGATTAGTAGTCAAGTGGTGAAAAAGGGGCATGAGAAGAAAAGAAATAAAAAGAGTAAGTGAAGGATAAACAAGCAAGAAAAAGGTGATGGCTTGAAAAGTGAAAAGATGTCTTAAAAGTGCTTAGGGTGGTAGTCACTATAAAACAAATATCATTCCTACCCGTCCCTTACCCGACATTACAACCAATAAAAGTCCTTGTGATCTAAATCTCTTGAAACAACCAAGTAGTAGTCTAAATGTATATGAAGGGTAAGCTTATGGTATGTTACATATGTGCATTACATTATTTGTGAGCGTGAGGGTGCTTTGCTTTCTATGTTCCGTGTTTTTACATTGATACTCTAAGAGAGGAACATCACTAAAAGTGAGGGGCACAAGATGTCTATGTCGGTGTACTATTTGTTGTATATTTTGTACTTAATCATGTTGGCCCTATGTTTTGAAAAAAAGAGTTAATTATAGAGGTTGTGTAGTCTTAATTGTGAAACCTTTAAATGTGCCTGATGAGAATTGATGTATGTTGATAAACCACTTGATCTATGCTCTATGCTAGTTGATTGAGTATGAATTGATGGTAAAAGATGAGTTATGTGTGAATTAAGGATTGTTCAAGGACGAACAAGGGTTTAAGTGTGGGATTGTGATGTTGGACATATTTCTATGCCATTTGCCTTTTTTTGCCCATCTTTTAATTTGTTTTGAGTTCATAATCCTTATGAAATGCATAATCATGTATTTTTGTGTTTTGTATGCTAACAAATGATTTGAGATGTTTTGAGCAGGAAACCAAGGAAAAAGGACCCAAAATGACCCAATATTGAAGGTTTGAGACGATGAAAAGAAGGACTGGGGGCTTTGGCTGGCGCCCAACACCAGGTCCTAAACTTCAGAGAAATATGCACCAAAGTTGGTGCTATTGGTGCGCACTGCACCAGGTCCAAAACTTCAGAAGAAAATCAAGTCAACACTTTGGCGAGATGAGAGGCGTGGAGCCCCATCCATAACACCAAAAATCTGGTGCTATGGATGGCGTGGAGACCTAGAGCATTCCAGACTTAGAGAAATTTCCCAAAATTCTAATGAGATAGATGGGGCTGGGCGCCAGAGAGGTTCTAGAGCAAGGAAATTTGGCTAACTCCTTGGTGCTATGGTAAGAGCGGAGAACCAGAGGTGTTAGAAGTGCAGAAAAATGGCTATGTCCTTGGTGAGATGGATGGGGTGGCACACTAGGCCTATCCCGAAGTTACTCTTTAGAAGAAATTTGACTAACTCTATGGTGAGATGGGTGGGTCAGTGCGCCAGACTCATTCCAGAGCTTAAATTGCTAATTTTAAAGCTAAGTGTTGGAGATAAGAAGCGTCATTTGAAGGTTCAACTTAAATACATCCTCTAGGGCATTTGTTAACAATCTTAGGATCATTTTTACATTCTGTATTTCACTTGTGGAGGCTTGTAAGCCGTTTGGAAGGAAGACAAAGTTCTAAACTAGGTTTCTTCTCTTCTTTACTATTTTATTTCGAGTGATAATGATTAAGTATTCGTTTTTCCACTTGTCTATGAGTGGCTAAACTCATACTCTAGGGTTTTGGCCATGGTGGATGGTTGATTATTTGAAAGACTGAGTTAATCTAGATTTGATTCTTCTTTAATGGTTGTTTGTATTTACTTGTTTTAATTGATTATTTATGAGACTAATCACCTTATTAGTTAATCTGTTGAATTTTGACTGAACTTGGGAAAGGGAATCGAAAGGGTTAAAAGTATATACAGAATAGGAATTTAAAGACCCTTGAACTCATTGGTGAGAGGATAGAAGTTGTTTTTGAGGATAGGGATATACCCTTCAACCCTATTTAATTGAAATACAAGTAGGCATAATCGTTGTTTCATGCTTCTCTTGCGACCATAGGGATATAGGTGTTAGGGTTCATGAAATAGTTCTTGGATGCTAGGGATAGTGGCAAGGAATGGGATAGTAACTTGTAACTAGCAACCATAGGAAGAATCATTCTAGTGTAATCACGTCTTGAAAACTCAACCTGAAACTACAAAATGCCATTTCCCTAGATTTTCATCATCATCGAAGTAAAACCAAGCTTGCAACCGCTTTAGTTAATTTTACATTTAAAGCTTTTTATAGTTTAACTTCCTAAATCATTCCCCATTTCAACTATTTTGTTAGATTAGTAAAATAATGTAATAACCTTATAATGATTGAACTGACAAGTCTCTGTAGGTACAATAATCGGGGCTTCTAGTCCTATATTACTTGATGACCATGTTTGCTTGCGTGCGCTTGGGCGACATCAGCATGATTCCATTGGCTTCATAACTTGTTACTAGCTATGTTGTGGATTGTGTAGGTCGTATATTCTCCACTCTTGTTCATGCTTTTAGGCTTCTAGTTTTATTATATCAATTGGGTAAACTAAATAGGCTGTTGGGGCATAGCTTATTGTGTCGCGGTGATTGGTGTGAGGCCGAAGAAGGCTCTATGATGGTCTTTAAGTCCGTAATAGTTTTAGGCTAGATCGAGCCATGGCTTTTGAAGACCTTCAGGTCTGTGACTATTTCCAGCAAGGTCATACTTGTGATTTGGAGTACCTGCAAGTCCGTGATGGTCCTTTTGACAAGGCTACGTTTAAACTAGCTTCGTTATGATAACCTATGAATGCTTTACTTGTTATGATAATGTGATTTCTATGTTATTTTGGTAGCATGCTATTATTTTGTCACTGGGTGACATTAAAGGTTCTTATAACGGGTTGTGTGTGTTCTTGATCTTCTTCTTCTCCCTTGTGGGTTAGTAGAAACTCCTATCTTGTAAGTTCTTCAGCCGGTAAGTTGTGGTTTAAGGTGTACTACTAGACTCTCATCATCTGTCTTGTGTTTTAGTTATGGATATTCTTGTTGTCACCTTTCATACTGGGTATATCTCAATACTGACGCACTAGTTAGGGCACTGCATTCATGCTTACAAGAGTTGACTATCAGTCTAATCACGACACGTGTTGCTGAGTGTAGTTCATGATAGTTGGTAAGCTCTAGTTATCCAAGGTTATCTTTTTGATCATCTTTTGGCTTGTTACATATTGGGTAGGTGGGGTCCATGTACTGAGTAGTTTTTCGAGGCCTTGTACTGATTAGTTTTTGTCTTGTTACATGCTAAGAGGCTCGTAGACTTTCTCGTTAGGTTGTATTTTGGTCTTAAGCTAGGATGGCCCTGTGTTATACAATATTGTTTAGGTGCTGCTTTGTCGGCCATATGTATCTTTTGAGTTTTATATCATTATTTTGTCCTTTTTTCTTTTTAAGAGTTAGTTCTATTGTTGTTAGAACAGGTCTCATTAGTTTTAGCTAGTTATATTTAGTTTGTGGTAAGATGTGCTTGATTAGGTATGGCACCGGGTGCCAATACACCTCCCTGGCTTGGGGTGTGACAAACTTGTTATAAGAGAAGGTTATGTCCTAAGGAGTCTATGAACCATGTCTAACAGAGTCTTGTTTTGTATGTGTTGTGCAACGTACTTATAAATAGGAGTCGACAGGGTATTTAGGATTGTTACCCGTCTTTCTGGATCAAAAATCGCACAATGGGTCTGAAGTCATAGGAGTCGGGTCTAGACATATCTTTGTTGAATTATGCAGAGGATGCCAATGACCTGTAGAGCAGCGATCGGTCAGTGGCTTGATATAACAGTGAGTGAAGGTACCAATAAGATACAACATATTAAGACAGATCCATTTGAGGCCTAGGATGAGGCCACCACTCCACCCCTAGATCATTTACATCCAGCCGGGAATGCTCCTAGGGTTGCGAATGTCCCGAGAGCGGCAACACCTCTAGAGCCATCTATAGTTGTGGCAGACCAGGAATTGAAGACTATAGTACAATTATTAGCAAGAATAGTGATGAGATAGCCATGAGCCGAGGCACCAGTATGTGCAGGATTTGGAGAGAAGGATGGAGGTTCCAAAACTCAGGAATTCATAGATTTAAATCCTCCAGAGTTCTTGGGGACAAATGCAAGCGAGGATCTGCAGGATTTTGTTAACCAACTATATCATATCTTTCAGGTTATAAATTCCACCTTTATTAAGGATGTAGAGTTGGTGGCATTCAGATTGTGAGAAGTGGCGGTATTGAGGTATGAGAGTCAGGAGTGCTCGAGAGGCCGAGATGCACCTCCGATTAAATGGGTTGAATTTGCTGATGCATTTCTAGATCACTACTTTCCTTTGGAGGTTCGAGATGCCAGGGCTTATCTGTTCTTACATTTGGAGCAAGGGGATATGAGTGTGCGCGATTATGGGTTCCAGTTGGACTCACTAGATTGATATGCTCCTTCTTCTGTCAGTACTATGCAGGCTAAGATACAGTGGTATGTGAATGTGTTGCTTCCAAAGTATATGCAACATTGTAGAGTCTCCTCGATGTAGGAAGGCATGGACATATATTGAGTACAGGCATTGGCTCAGGGTTTAGAGGATCATAGGCTGCGACAATTGGATAGGGAACAAACAAAAAGAGAGTAGCAGAAGAGAATGAGGCTCCTAGAATCTCAAAGTAGGTTTTGAGATGGCTCCAAGACATGACCGCAGGGAAAGCAGTCTAGATTTTGCTCTCCATCGGTACCAGGTGATAGACCTGATGCTAGCACTTCGGTAGTGTTGGGAGGAGACTCTCGAGCATTCGGTTTAGACAATAAGGATAGTCTATTCCATACTATGATAGATGTGGTATGAGGCACTTCAGTGGGTGCAGGAGGAGATAAGCCACATGTTTTTCATGCGGGAGCATGGAACATAAGATAGAGATCGCCCCCATAGAGAGTAGAGTGATATAGAATCATGACCGCTAGGGTCTAATGCAGGATCTACGCCAACAACACTAGTTGAGCCAGGGATACAGCTGGGTCGAGGACAGGGTAGAGGTTGAGCTGTTATACTAGATCAAACTATGCCTCATCCTCATATTTTTCCCTTGGAAGAATGACAAGCTGCACGTAATGACCTGTCCAATCATCAGAGAGCCTTGATGATGTAAGCATAAGAATTTAAATTTTTCAGACCTATATTTATTTTCTTGAATAAAAGAATTCATTGGGTTAAGAATTGAAGGGGTTGAGTTAAAAGCTTTGTGGGGCAAGGAAGCAGGATCGCTGCGACAGGCACTCCTTCATCATAGAGGGACCATTGCCATGGATAAGACATTGCCCCAGTGGATGACAGGGACTAGAATTCCATATTTTTCCTACTTTTAAAACCCAGATCCCATTGAAACCAGGATTAGTCGTTAAAAATAACTTGGAAATAAATTTTGGTAATCCAAGAAGGAAAAAGAATAGGGTGGCTAGTGAAGGGAAAGTTTTCACCATCTACCCTGATATAATTCTTTAAGAAAACCTGAGGCTCGGCGAAGAAACAAAACTTCTTCTCTTCTTAGAAAGTAGCTTGGTGCCCGGTAGGTTATGACTAGTGTTTGACTATAATTTGTGAAACATATACATGTGTACTATTGATGTATAATTGATGAGGGTAGAGGGGTCAAGAAATAGGATGACATGATGAAAAATTGATTGTAACATAACCATGAAAACTGGAGGATTAATTCTAAGCAAATGAACATGTGGGGAAGGAAAACTTAGTTAATAATTAATAAGGTAGGGTGAGCTTTTGATGTGATGTTCATGATAAAATACTTTTGATGACTTGTGTTTGTGGTTGTTAATCTTGGTGGTGTACTCTTTTTTGAATGATTGTAATATTATGCATGATGGGAATAGGAGGGGTGATTCGACTTAGTTTTGGTCATAAGAGCTTGATGTTGTAACTTAATTATTTGAACAACAACATAAGTCTGGAAGTATAAATTAACTAATAACTAACTTAAGATGAATTCGAGGTGAGCGAAGAACGACTATTTTTGCACCCATGGAGGCAAGGTGGGTAACTAACTTATATTGTGTGAGAAGGATTATGGTGCGTTAATGAGTTTACCTTAGGACTAAATATGTTAAGGGATCAAGGATGGGCCCGAGCAAGTTATCTTGAAATAGGAACTAATATGAACAATATGACGATTAATATTGAAAAACTGATTATGTGATAGATATTTAGGTTAGAGGATAGGAGAGGTTGAATCGATGAAATGTGAAGGTTATCTTATGTGGGTTATTATTGGGACAGATGATGTGAGAATATGCTAATTTATAAATAACTAGAAAGATAGTAGGTTATGGTCTTAAAAGGAGTTAGACTTTATATAATGATGTGTGTATCTGTGGAGTGATAACATGCTTAGTTGGTCTTCGGACACTAATTGTTGCTAATGTAATGATGTGTTAAATATGCTTGTAACGTGAGCTTGTAAATAATAATTGTTAATAAATATTGTGATTGTGAAATTTGGGGTGCGTTGAGATGTCGTATGTGTTCTTTTAAATTACCATGTAAGTGATTCAGTATTGGTAAATATAACCAAGTTGATGAGGGCAACTTGTTGCTTTTGAAAAATCATGCTAATTATTTGATTAATAACATATAGAATATGAGAATAAAAGTGGATAACATGCTTTATCCTAAGATGAGTGGCTCATGTTCGAGGGGAGCATCCGGGAAAATGATTATAATTGAGTGGCTCCTATCTGAGGGGAGCATCCAAATGAGTAGATGAGTGGGAGTGGGTATCATGTCGGTATAGTACATGAATTTCTAGAGTCCCCCTACTGGTCATGATTGGAAGTACAAAAATAAGACCCTCTGGCATATGTGTACAGTGATTTTCTGTGTGAGTGTGTACGATGATGTGATGGAGGTGTGTGCCCGACCCTTACTGATGGTATGATATTGATAGATAGCTAACGAGTGAGGTTGGTTGGAAACTATGAACTGAGATGTTTGAATGTGTAGTTGATAGTAATTAATTGTTGATATGCTAGTCCTAATTTGCGTTGTAATTACGAAGATTAGTTGTTAAACCATGGAAAGTTGATAAACTGATTGTTGAGGATTCATTGTATATCCAATGTGATAAGTTGATGAATTGATTGTTGAGGATAATGTGTATATCCAATGTGATAAGTTGATGAATTGATCGTTGAGTTTCAGTCATGCATAATCATGTTCAGAGTTGATGAACTGATTATGAGAAATTGCTAAGTGAGGAATCTAATGTTGTCATCTTGGTCGAGTTGCTACCTGCACAGCACCACTGCAGCGGTAACCTTACTGCTACGGCGAGACCGCAATCGAGGTCACCATATCACTGCAGCGAGGCCCAATCTTGTGCGCAACCCAGCTTAATACTATTCTTCGACTAGTTTTAATATTTTGTGTTATCTGACAACTACCTGTTTTGGTGAATGTAATTAGATAGATAGTATGATGAATTGTTATTAAATTTGAGGGATTCAATTGCATATTAATTTTATACTGTTGTGTGAACTAATCTTAGTTGGCTGATGATGCCTACGGGTACTTGTGGTGTACTAATTCTACCTTGCTACACCTTTTTGGATGTATGTTGTGGCAAGTTGAAGTTTCATGATTGACGTGGCGTACTCAGAATTAGTTTCCTCATTCTCTCTGCAGGCGAAGCTGTGTCATTTTACCTTGTCAAGTTATTCTAAATAGAGTTCTTGTACTTGTCAAGAGTAGATCGTGGGGGAAGTTTTGGTTATGTTGGGGTTATAATTGTAATTTTTACTTATTATTTTATCTCTGTAAAGGTAATGAGAGATTTCTAAGTATTTTCATGTGTGATCAAGGGATCTCCCTATCGAGTTAGAGTCGATGTAGGTGCTTGCACGACCTTCCTATTTGGGTCATGTCAAGTTGGTATTAGATCATCTATGTTACCGGTCTCACAAGTACAAGAGCAATGTCAAGTAGAGTTTTGTGGATTGGTGTGTAGACGTCCACATCTAATCTTTGGAAGGCTACGAGACATCTAGGAAGTTTCTCTTTATTTCTCTCCTATCATGTGGTTCGAGTGTGTTATCCGCCTGGGTAGAATCCAATTGGTATCTCGACGGCCCAATGGGTATTTATAAGAGTCAAATTGGTATCTAATGTGCATATTTCTGTGTAGTATGAGATGGTAGTAGTGCGTGATAATAAATAACAAACTAGGGACTGTAGAGTCCAGGAAACTAGTGGTCTGGGAACTGCATATTGCTTATTTAGTTCTTAGTGCAGCGAGATAGGTCTCATTGCTTCAGAATCACTATAATGAGAGATAGATTGTCATATTGGTCCACTGCAGCGAGAAGACGACCGCTGCAGCGGACGACTGCTACTCAGAACCCAACCCCTATTTTGAAGAAATTTTCAGACTATTCTAAAAGCTGCAAAATAGAGTGAATAGATGTAAACGAGAACTGCCAGTAATAATAGAAAGTGGGTCTAGAATAAGGCCATCGTCATTAGGATACCAAACGGGAACCCGCACACCAATAGAAAATAAGTAGAATTATCCAAATATAAGCAAAAAGAAGAGTGAGAATTGTCTTACATGCCCCAAATGGGGGCAACTCAAATCAATTAACTAAAGGGAGCAGGGGAGTGAGATACATTGTGGCCGTAACTAACTAGATGCCTCGTCGCTGCCGCCGCTAAGGTCATCGGCCACCTTATTTTTGAACTCACTGAGCAAGGAGAACTTTGGGATGTCCACTCTGGCCACCAGGGGTGTCTTGGATCCAGGGGAGAGGGTCTTCAGGATTTTATTGATCCCCTTCCACATACAGACAAAGAGCTTTTCCGGGGAGCGCCACTTCCTCTTATCTCTCTCCAGGTCCTCCTTGAGCTCTACATGGGCTTAGGCCAAGGAGGAAATCGCTCTCTGCACCCCCTATGTATCTACAGTAGCTGCTCTAGATGACCTGTCACCTGAGAGAGGTTTAGGCAACCCTTCCAATAGCTCCTGCATAGTAGCCATCTCTATCACCTCAAACAGACTAACAGGCCTAAAAGGGCCAGCCCCACTACCCTTGTCACCAGAAGCCGCCTTCCTCTTTTTCTTGCCCCTCCCCGGTGCAGCTTTCACCCTCAAGGGGTTAAAGGGAATATCACACGACACCACAACATCACTAACCTCTCTATGCACCTTGGCCCGCTTGTAGAGCAGAGTAATGATAGAGGGAAATGGCAGGCCAGTAACACTCTTGGTCGAGAAATACCTCGACTCCTCCACTATCTGTGTCCCCATATTTACCGGCACCTTACTCAAGATACAGGCCACTATTAAAGCTTGGGGTTAGGTCACATTGGTGACATTAGTGGATGGGAGGATCCTCTGGGACACTAAGTTAAGCCATCTCCGGGCCTCAGCAGTGAAGTGGGTGCCCCTAATGCTAGTGCGAGTGATGCCCTTTGCTCCTCCACCACTAGAGTATCCACTAGCCAACTTCCATTATCATTCAAGTCCCTATATTTTAGCTTGGCCTCAGGGGGATTGGACAGACCTAAAACCTCATTGATTGAGGCGGTGTTGAGGTTGATTTGCATCCCTCAAACATAGGCCACCGGGTCCAGTAATTCCAGTTCACTATGGGGAGATTGGCATAGAACTCCCTTACTCAGTTCTCATTGGCCTTGCAGGTTTCTTGACTAGTGGGCCCCACTCTATCTCCTGGAGTCGGGCATAAAATTCTAATGCTTTCACTGCCATGTTTTGCATAATGAACCCCCTCTCGTGCAACAAAACCTTGGCTGCCTGCTCATTGTACCGAAACTGGCATTGGTTGGTCACAAGCTGAATATAGCTAGAGGTGTGGTTGCTTCTGCTGCTAGACATGGTAGAATCCTATGAAAAAAACAAACTGTTAGACAAATACACAAGAAAAAGGGGCAATACGGGAAGGACAATATTTTGCCAAAAGAGGGATTGCTGCAGCAGGAAGGAATCCGCTACAACGAGTCTACTACAGCGGCAAAGAACCACTGTGATGGGCCCGCTGAAGCAGGAGTCATCATCTCGACAGACCCTCGACCCCAACAATGGAGGTCAAATTTACAACCTGCATTTTCCCCCAATTTAGGCACAAATTGGCCAAGGGGGGAGTAATCCCAAGCCCCACAACTAGTTTTCAACCCAATAGCTACTTCCCCCGAGCCGTAGGGGCTCGAACAAGTTAAAAACCACCACCCTTCCCAAACACCCCTATTTTTAGTGTAAAAACTCTGTAAAAGTAATCAATAACGTGCAAAGAACAGAGAGAAACACTTGATAACATAAGGAAACTAAGCATGCTTCTTGAATCAAAACTCAAATGTGCAAAGGAAGTAGAGACTTCCCCACTCCAATAACCACTCCAAAACAGTCCACTTTGACATGAAAACATAGCTATTAAGAAAAAATAACGCAATAAAAGAGTAGGGAGCAAAGATTACCTGAGTAAGCCGAGAAAAATCACTGGTAGGTTGAGAGGATTTGTGGAATTTTGAAGTTGAAAGGGTAAGAATGAAAGCAAAAATCATCTACTGGCCTGTTAGTTCTTATTATGGTTCCACTGCAGCGGACCTATTTTTGTTGCGGCGAGACTGTTGCGGCAGATAATGCATTGCTATAGTGGATAAGTCTAAGTTAGTGGCATTTCAAATTCAAAAAAAATAATATTAGGATTGACCCGAGTCACAAAAATATGGGTTAGTACTATAAAAGTTAAAGTTGACATAGGGGTTGCATAGGCAACAAGCAGAGAATGTGAGTCACAAGTGTGAAATTCGGGAGAATCAAGATTAGATGAGTCGATCCCGATAAAAAAATAACAAGTACAGGCCGTATTTATGGAATTTCCTTTCGATGAAAAACAACCAGAAGAGGTTATTTAACGCCTTGGAACATTGGGAATCAAACTCTAGTGAAAATAACTGGTTAAAGAACCAGAAGCAAAAATGTGAGACCATAGTACAGTCGGGAATCCGCGTGACTGTAACCTTGTGAGGAGTTAACTACGAGGCAATAAAAGATCCCTACCTGATACTTGGGGCCATTCAGGGATGAACGACTATTTAATTGATACCTAATGTAATGACTAGTCCGATCGTTAGGGAGCCTTAATGATGTAAGCATAAGAATTTAAATTTTTTAGACCTATATTTATTTTCTTGAATAAAAGAATTCTTTGGGTTAGGGGTTGAAGGGGTCGAGTTAAAAACTTAGTGGGGCTAGCAGGTAAGATCACTGCAACGGGCACTCCTTTATCGTAACGGGACCACTGTAATGGATAAGACATCACCGCAGCGAATGACGCAAACTAGAATTTCATATTTTTCCTAATTTAAAATTCAGATCCAATTGTAACCAGGATTAGTCATTAAAAATGCCCTAAAAATAAATTTTGGTTATCCAATAAAGGAAAAGAATAGGGTGTCTAGAGAAGGGCAAGATTACACCATCCACCCCAATAGAATTCTTCAAGAAAACCCGAGGCTCAGCACAAGAAATGAAACTCCGTCTCTTCTTGGCAGCAGCTTGGTCCCCCGGTAGATTATGACTACCTTTGTGTTACACTATAATTAGAGAAACATATACGTGTGTACTATTGATGTACAATTGATGAGGGTAGAGTGGTCATGAAATAGGATCATATGATGAAAAATTGATGTAACATAACCATGAAAAGTGGACAATTAATCCTGAGAAAAGGAACATATGGGAAGGAAAACTTAGTTGATAATAAATAAGGTAGGGTGCGCTTTTGATGTGATGTTCATGATAAAATACTCTTGATGACTTATGTTTGTGATTGTTAATCTTGGTGGTGTAATCTTGGTTGAATGATTGTAATAGTACGCATAAAGGGAAGAGGAGGGGTGATTCGACTTAGTTTTGGTTATAGGAGCTTGATTTTGTAACTTAATTGTTTGAACAACAACTTAAGGTAGGTAGTGTAAATTAACTAACTTGAGATGAATTTGAGGTGAGGGAAGAACAAGTATTTTGCACCCATGGAGGCAAGGTGGATAACTAGCCTAGGTTGCGTTGGAAGGATTATGGTGCATTAACAAGTTTACTTTATGGATTGAATATGTTAAGGGATCGAAGATGGGCCTGAGCAAGTTATCTTGAAATAGGAATTAATATGAACAATATGAAAACTAATATTTAAATAAATTGATTGTGTGATAGATTTTTAGGTGAGAGGACAGGAGAGGTTGAACCGACGAAATGTGAAGGTTACCTTGTGTGGGTTATTATTGGGATAGATGATGCGAGACTCTATTATTTTATAAATAACTAGAAAGATAGTAGGTTATGATTCTACAAGGAGTTAAAATTTATATAATGATGTATATATGTGTAGATCGATAACATGCTTAGTTGGTATTCAGACACTAATTGTTGCTAATGTGATGATGTATTAAATATACTTTTAATGTAACCTTGGAAATAGTGATTCTTAATAAATGTTGTGGTTGTGAAATTTAGGGTATGTTGAGATGTCGTATGTGTTATTTCAAATCGCCATGTAAGTGGTTGAGTTTGATAAATATAACCAAGTTGATGAGGACAACTTGATGCCTCTAAAAAGTCATTCTAGTTGTCTGATTGATAACATATAGAATATGAGAATAAAAGTGGATAACATGCTTTATCCAGAGATGAGTGGCTCGTGCACGAGGGGAGCATCCGGGAGATTGATTATAATTGAGTAGCTCGTGTTCAGTGGGAGCATTTGGACAAGTAGATGAATGGGAGCAAGTACCATGCCGGTACAATACATGGATTTCTAGAGTCCCCTGTAGGTCTTGACTGGAAGGTTAGAAATAAGACCCTCTGGCATGTGTGTACAGTGATTTTCTATGTGAGTGCGTATGGTGATGTGATGGAGGCTTGTGCCCAACACCTTACCGATGGTATGATATTGATGGAGAGCTAGCGAGTGAGGTTGGTTGGAAGCTATAAGAACCGAATGGATTGAGATGCTTGAATGTGTAGTTGATTGTAATTAAATGTTGATATGTTGGTCATAATCTACTTCATAATTGCAAATATTAGTTGTAAAACTATGAAAAGTTAATAAATTGATTGTTGAGAATTCATGTGTATATCCAATATGATAAGTTGATGAATTGATCATTGAGTTTTAGTTATGCATAAACGTGTTCGGAGTTGATAAACTGATTATGAGAAATTGGTAAGTGAGGAATCTAATTTTCTTAGCTTGATCGACTTAGTGCTCAGTAGCGCAACTTACCATTGTGGCGAGACCTTCACCGTGGTCACCACACCACTACAGTGAGGACCCATCCCGTGAATAGGCCAGCTTAATACTTTTCTCCGACTGGATTTAGATTTCATGTTATCTGATGACTACCTATGTCGGTGAATGTAATTGGATAGATAATTCGATGAATTGTTGTTAAATTTGAGGGATTCGATTGTATATTAATTTTATACTGTTGCGTGAACTAATTTTAGTTGGTCGATGATGCCTACCAGTACGTGTAGAGTACTGATACTACCTTGCTACACCTATTTGGGTTTAGGTTGTGGCAGGTTGAGGTTTCATGATTGACGTGGCATACTCAGCATCAGCTTTCACATTCTCTCCTTAGGCAAAGTTGTGTCATTTTACCTTGTCAAGTTATTTCAAGTAGATCTCTTGTACATGTTGGTAGGTTTCAGACATACGAGCTAAGTTTTGTTTCTAAGCTTTGTACGCCAAGGAGAGACCAGGGGTTGAGTACGTAGCAAGTCATCTAGTAGGCAAATAATATAGGCTGGGATCAAGCCAGGGTGCCTGCGGGTCGTAGACCAGGCCCTCTGCCTTGGCTTGTGTGACGTGGACAAGCCTTTGCCTTGTCCTCCACAACACGGACCAGGCTGCCAGGCAGATCCTATATAAATAGGTAAGGACTGGTTGGTTGATTCATTGATAAATATTTCCTAAAGTACCCTAGGTGGTGAAAACTCCTTTCCTACTGGTTATCTCTAACTTCTAGGTATATTTAGGGATTAAATCAAGGATTCAAGCTACATTTTAGTCAAGATCATCATAGCTAGCATGGGGTTGCGTAGAGCTACATTTCTAGAGAACATAGCGGATATTTTGTGACTTCCTAGCTTGGTAAGCTTTTTTTCTCCTCGATTCTTAGTTGTTTGGATTGTCTATGAGTTTGTAGGTATCGATAGATTGCTATTTCGAAGTTTCTACCGTCGAATTTGTAGAAATTGTATAGATTGAAGTTTCGTTGTGTTGCCATTTTTGTTTGGGGCTTTGTAGCCTTCCTTGGTTGGTGGAAGGTTGAGGCATGATTCCGTCGGCTTCATAGCTTGTTACTAGCTGTGTAGGTCATATGTTCTCAACTCTTTTTCATACTTTTAGGTCACTGGTTTGATCATATCAATTGGGTAAACTAAATAGGCTGTTGGGACTTTACACTTATGTGCCTAAGGGGTATGTCAATGAGTCGATTTGTATGTAGTAATCAAGTAGTAGTCATTGTTAAGCATGATGGATAATTATATATGTGTGGCTGTCTATGTTGAATTATTGTGTGCTTAACATTATTGATAGCTTGTTCCTTTGTGGTGATTGGTGTAAGGTGGAAGAAGCCTCTACGATGGTCTTTATGTCCATGACGATTTTCAACTGGACCGAGCTATGGCATGTGAAGACCTATAGGTCCATGACTATTTCTTCCAAGGTCATACTTATGATTTGGAGTGCCTGCAAGCCTGCGACGGTTCTTTCAATAAGGCTGCATTTAAATTGGGAGTGTTATTATAAACTATAAATACTTTACTTGATATGATAATGTTATTTCTATGTTTTCTTAGGAGCGTGCTATTATTTTGTCGCTTGGTGACATGAAAGGTTCTTGTAACGAGTTTGTGTGTGTTCTTGATCTTCTTCTTCTCCCATGTGAGTTAGTAGCAACTCTTATGTTATGAATCTTTTGGCCGGTTAGTTGTGGTTTAAGTTGTATTACTGGACTCTTGCTATCTGTCTTGTGTTTTAGTTATGGATATTTTTCTTATCGCTTTTCATACTTGGTACATCTACGCACTAACGTCCTAGTTGGGGCGCTGCATTCATGCCTACAGGTGTTGATTGTTAGGCTGATCGTGAACCGTGTTGCTGAGTGGAGTTCTTGACAGTCGGTAAGCTCTAGTTATCTGGAGTTACCCTTTTGATCATCTTTTGTCTTGGTGCATATTGGGTAGGCTGGGGCCCTTCACTAACTAATTTTGTCCTGTTACACTTTATAAAGGCTTGTGGACCTTTCTTGTTGTAAGCTGGGATGTCCCTGTGGTATACCACCATTGTTCGGTGAAACTTTGTTGGCCATATGTATCTTTTGAGTTTGGTTTCATTATTATGTGCTTATTGCTTTTAAGAGTTAGTTCTATTGATTTGAGATCTGGTCTCGTCGATTCTGGCTAGTTATGTTTAGTTTGTGGAAGGGTGTGCTCGATTAGGCGTGATATCGAATGCTAGTCACGCATCCTTGGCTTAGGGTAAGACAGCTATATAGAGATCTAGGCGGACTTGGAGATGGAGAAAAGGAAGAGGCGCTCGATGAACAAACTGCTGGTCAGAATATGGAAAGGGATGAAGAGTCTCGTAAGGACCCAAGCTCCCTATTTGAAGCTCCCAAAGGTGGCCACGGAGGATGCCTAGAAGTTCTCTTTTTTGAGCGGGCCGGATAGAAAGGATTCCGATGGCTCAGGCACCGGTAGTGATGGGGCAACCAGCTAGGCGGCGGCCCAATGCATCTCCCTCCCCCTTTGTTCCCTCTGTTTTTCAGCTTCTGGCGATTGTCTGCCCTTGTATGGCTTGTTTTTAGACTATTTTTATTTCTTTGCATATTTTTGTAACTCTGTTTCCGACTGGATGATTTTTCTTTTCTTGTTTTAATGTACAAGTATTCATTGATGGCACTTGAAGGACAATGGCCTTTGTTTTTGGCTGGCACAATCTATGCTATCCCTATTTTTGTACAATTACGGGTCCTTACATTGCATTGAGCAGGTTTTTGGAGTCCTTAAAACTAGGGGCTGGATCCTGGTTCACATTTGTCTGATACAACAGACGATCATTTTGCTGCAGCGAGAGCTCAATGGCGATCACGTTGTTGCTATGGCAGTCCTTTACACTTAGCAGATGCACATTATGGCGAGGGTAACCTCGCTATAGCAGGCTCGCTGTGGCTAGAGACCCTTCGCCGCAGCAATGCCTGCTGGGCAGATTAGTACTATACAGAAAGTTCTCATTTAATTAACAGGCACAAACCTTTTTCACTATTATTTCAATGTACAAACATATGATCAGCACCCTAGTATGATTTATGCTTTCAGATGTCAATTGGACTCAACTCATATGAGTAAACTAAGACGACATGATAAGAAAGATAAAAGGGAAGGCTTCCTAGATGCCTCATAGCTTCCCGAGGATTTAATATGGACATCAACACACCAATCTGCAGGACTTTAGTTAACATTGCTCTTGTACTTGTGAGACCAGCAACCTAGCGCTCTGATATCAACTTGTTAAGACCCAATTTGTCGGATCAGGTAGGCACCTACTTAACTCTGGTCCGATAGGAAAACCCCTTACTTTCACCTCATTTAAAAATATAATTTAATCAAGAGAAATATATTCATGAACAAAAATTATCAATTAAAGTTCTGAAAACCATCCTACAATTACAAACTTTAAATAGTACTTCCCAAGGATCTAGACTAGACATGTACAAGAGCTTCATAATCAGAATAACGACAAAAAAAGACACATCTTCACCTGAGGAAAGAGATGCAGAAGTTGATGATGAATATCTGTCATGTTAACAATGAAACTTCAATAATTGTAACAAACTTACACCCCACGAAAGGTATAGCAAGAGTAGTATGAGTACACCACACATACTAGTAAGCATCATTGATCGACTAAGATTAGTTCACGCAATACAGTATAAGTCAACAACATCAATAAACAATTTCATGTAATAGCTTTTGTGCCATTTAGTCATATTCTACCATATTACCTCAATGGGTTCATAGAGGATTAGAATATCCTTACTGTTTTAAAAGAGTCTCTAGTTATAAGCCTTAGACCTTTATGCTCATTTTAGCTACTTTAAGGATCGCCAACAGAATTACTAAATACCTAACACCATCATAATTACATATGCCCATTACTAGTTACTCAATAATTTAACTATCATGGAATATCACGTTCTTGACTCCCATCATTTTTAATAGAGAAATTTCCCATAATCATCGCTGACCATTGTTATACCATGGAAGCTCAAAGATTGGGCCCAGGAGTTGAAACAGGAAAATTGTGAAATTGATGTTACAGACACAGGATGAGTTGTGGGATGACTCGTGAGGACAGCCCACGAGTCATCAGGTGACTCGTGGGGAAGGCCAGGGTAGAGTTGGGAATCCTAGAGGATAGGGTCCCCACGGGCGTGGCAATGACTCGTGGTCAAACCCCACGAGTCGTTAGGTCAGCCATGAGGTGAGGGAGGAGGAAGAGAAAAAAAAAGGAACCAGTGTACCTAACAGAAGGGACCCCACGAGTCGTAATCTGTCCCAGCGACTCGTGTGGTGAGTCATGATCAAGCAAGGTGAGTTCTGATCTTGGGCAAATTTATATGCCCAAGTGATACTCAAATGTGTCATTTTGCCTTGTTTATCTATCGATGTTTGTACATTCTCAAGTGAATTGTAATAAAATGTGAATTTATACTAACCAACATGATTAGCGTTGTTTTGTAGGAAAAATATAAAGTTATGGAGCTAAGATGCATGTTGGGAGAGATCGGGATGGGAATCGGAAGCTAGCAAGGGAAAATGCACAAGGAAAGCACGAATTAAAGGGGCTCCGCGATGGAGCCGTGTCACGCTGCCATCGCGGATGCCTTCTGCCTGGATGCTTAAAATATGTCAAATTCCAGTGAAGGTGCGCGTTGGGGTCGTGGCACGTTGGCCTAGCTCCGCGTTGCACGCCATGCCACGTTGGGCCTTAATACCTGGATGACCGAATTTCAGTGAGGGTCCGCATTGGTGGTGTGTCATGGAGGCAGTGCTCCGCGATGCACTCCGTGACACGTTGCTTGTTATTCCGGGAAAAATTCCCACTAGTATAAATAGAACACTTAGGTTCATTTTTAATTATTCTGACTTGGTGGAGCAAGAACGTGGGTTACAGGTAGTTGAGGGGACGAAAATCTCAGGGTTTTTCTCTATCTCCTTCTTCTTTATTTCAATTGCTTGTATGATTAACACTCATTTAATGATGTTTAATCCACAAATGAGTGGTTAAATTCCTTCTTGCTGAGGTTAAGAACATTTGTATTGAAATGTGATTATTGAGAAATTGATTTTTCATCTTTTCTTCCATGGTTGTTCTATTGATTCTTGTTCTTACTGCGTTAATGTATGGCCAATGTTAATGTATATCTAAAAAGTCCGGTTTCACTTGAGAGAGCAAGAAATTGAAAAGTTTTGAATTGATAGGATATGATCTTTTCTTAGTTTGGGAAAATTGAGAATTGATTTACCTTCAGGATAGAGATATACCTGAAAGTCGTATTTGTCAATTAAGGAATCGGTTTTGTATGGCTAGAACATGAATTTATTTTTATCACAGAGATGTAGGTGGAAGGTTCATGATTCTTAAGTTGGGTTTAATACGAGAGTTTTAATCCATAGGCA
This sequence comes from Datura wrightii, assembly GCA_035772735.1. Classification (NCBI taxonomy): domain Eukaryota; kingdom Viridiplantae; phylum Streptophyta; class Magnoliopsida; order Solanales; family Solanaceae; genus Datura; species Datura wrightii. The sequence goes on from JASDFA010000003.1 coordinate 101,490,488, forward strand.
ATAATTCTTGACTAGCAACCGGAGGAAAGATTAACCAAATTGTATCGATAATTTATTTTTCTACATGTTCATTTTAGCCTCAGCATGCTCATACTTATAGTTCAGACTCAAATTATATATTCGTTTTAGACTTAATACAAAATTAGGAAACAAAATATCAAACTCTTCTTCACACTGTTGTCTGCAATTTAGAGTTAAAGTTTATTGACACTTGAGTAGATTGTTACTTTAGACCAGTCCCTGTGGGATCGATACTTGGCTTACTTGAGCCACTTTACTTCTTGTTCGACCACGTGCACTTGCGTGTAGTTATACCCAACAAGCCGAACAAGTTTCAGTTGATGCTAAGGAAGTGTACATGAAGGGAGGTGGCAACGAGTCATGACCAGTGGAAACAGGTCGTTAAGTCACCCGTTGCGAGCCCTAAAGGATCAGTTAACCAGTGCACCCGATGAGCGACATAACGAGTTGTTTGGGCCAGTGGCGATCCGTTAGGTCGTCCATTAGGACCACCTGGCAGTGTTTTCCTGCGAATTCAGTAAGGGTGTTTTCGTAATTCCTAAGTTCCTAAGACCTATACTGCATCGTTTAAGGCTCGTTTTACAGGGTTTTAAGAGGGGAAAACCTATTCTAAGCTAGTTCATTCCATGCATGCAAACTTGAGAGATTGAAGGGAGGATTTAGAGCATGTTTTGAAGGTTTCCATTGGAATCTCATCTTGGCAATTAGAGAAGTGTTAAAATCATCCCTCCAAGGTATGTAAGGCTATGAGTGGATGCTCCCTTCCATACCCATGCCCAATTTCTATCAAAACATGATGAATTTCCTATGATCAAGTATGGGGTTTCTACCCAATTGCATGATTCTTCAATATCTATGCATGGGTATGATTAGATTATATTTACATTGATGAATTTTGAAGCTTGGGCAGATTTTAAATTATTTTCAATCCAAATTGTGAGTTCTAAATTATGAAATTGAATGCCCATGAATGAGAATTTCATGAATGAGGAGAATGATGTTGAATGTATGATGATGATGAGATTTAATGATGAAAAGCATATTTCTAAAGATACCCATGATTATGATATTATTTTCAAAATGAAATGAGTAGATCCTAGTATCATATAGCTTTGGGCAATGCCCACATGTTGATTTAAAGTGATGATTTTCCGACATAAGCTTACCACATTGTTGAGTGAAGTATCCCAATTTTTCATAAATTTTAGCTTGCGGTATGTTGAGTTAAATATTTCTACATGTAGCTTACCACATGATTTGGAGTAGATGCTCCCACCTATGATTGAGCTTGTGGTATGTTTCGAAATAAAGCTTTTCATATGCATGAATTTATAATTGAGATGTATGTCATTATTGAGCTTTGTCAAAAGGCAACATTGAGCTTCATTTTCACATAATGTCAAGTCTATGCATGATTTCACTAATGAGCTTTGTCAATAGACAATGTTGAGCTTCGTTTCATACGATGTTGAGTTATGCATGATTTCATATTGAGCTTCGTCATTAGATGATGTTGAGCTTCGTCAATAGATGATGTTGAGCTTCATTATATATGTTGTAGAGCATTGCATATTTTGGGAGAAGAGTCTAGCACCGAGCGGATTAAGGGTCGATCACTCTATGCCCCAGAACTACGTGCCAACGTAGGTTGATACTATTATATTATTGGGACCTCCCTTGTGAGCTATCCCCGGTCCGATTGGCCCTTAAGCTTGATATCAATATCATGGTATTGTCCATTGCCATGGCAAGGTTATGGACGGCTCTACCCACTTGAGTGTGATAGTTGGAACCACATAAGCTCTGTCGTGGTATGTCGGTTAAGTAACGAGTCTCCCACAATCTATATCGTTCAAATTTGCATATTCATTACTCATGATGATTACCTTATGCATGCATGTTCTAAAATAAGGTTTGACTCAATGTTCAACTTTGTTATAAATGTTATGTTCAGCTTTGAGTCATTCAAGTCAGTCATGATATTTAAGTTAAGCATGGTCATGTCATGATAAGATTTCGATTTTAGAATGAATGCATGTAGTCCTTCTACTTATACTTGAAAGCTTATGGTGTGGTATGAAATGTTTTAAATGATTTACTTTTCTAGAGCGGTTTTACTTACCTTGCATACTCGGTACATTTCATGTACTAACCGCATACTTTCTATGCTGCTCATTCATGATGCAGGATCCGGTTCTCAGGATCAGCGCCGCTCGTAGTCGTTATCAGAGTTAGCACCTGCGTGATTGGTGAGTCCTCATATTTCGAGAACTAGACTTTCAGCTTCATGTCATATTTTAGTTTCCATATTGTTGAGTTAGTTGGGGGTTTTGTCCCATGAACTCGTCTAGACTAGAGGATTTTCAGACTTATGTATGCATTAGCTTCGGATGTTATTTTGATGTTATGTTGAATTAGACTTCCGATGAGTTATATTGATGATTTATTCAGTTTATCGAATGAGTTAGTTGTACGCTTATGCCATGGGTCGACTTGGGGTCTCTCGAGGTCCCTTGTCTCGTGTCTACGATCCGGGTCTACGCTTAGGTCGTGACAACCATTAACAAAATGACATAATAACACATAGGTACCGAATCTCTAGGGTTCAAGTAGCAATGATAATCAGGTAATTAAATCATATTCAGACAGCCATGCTAATGAATACCAGACATGTAAGTCACAGAACAGATATAAGAGTCATTATAGCAGTTTGGAATGAAATGCAATAACAATAACATCAGGAAATTATATCCTTTCTGAATCACAACTGTATAGCCTTTGTATATCACCAGTTTTACTCTGTATCAAATTGGAACATATATCTGTTACTCATCTACACACACATGTTGGTGGGTCTTTAATCTTGCCCATTTAGTCATGACCTACAGGGGTCCGTAGGTGTTCATGTATCGTACCAGTGTGGTACTCGCTCCCACATACTTCTAATTCGTCAGCTTATATTGAAATTGAACCACTCATATCATTATATAACTACTCGTTCGTAAACTCACATTAGACTCGAGCCACTTATCAATCATGTAACTGCTCATCCATAAACTCACATCGGACACAAGCCACTCATCCATCATGTAACCGCTTGTTTATAAGCTCACATCAGACATGAGCCACTAATGCATCAAGGTACTGTGGTATTCCTCAATTATCATCAACATATCTCATTTATATTCTCTGGTTAGTCATCACACAAGACACTAATGACAAGTACTCATAAATTATCACAAGAGCACACCACAATCACAAGTTATATTAAAACAAGCTTCAACAATTTAACAACTTGTTCACATAAGCATGGTCATATAAGAATGCAAACAAGTGACACCATTACTCAACAGGTGACCTCACACAAGATATATCAATTTCATTTTTTAGGGTGAAACCCACTCAAGCATAATTATTTGCCCAATCCCATAAGCATCATCTCATTAGCACTTTTACAAATAATGCAACAATTACTCTAATCAAGACACATTTCTTTTAGGTCATAAATCTTTTATTACCTCTCAAGCACTTAATACTTCACGATGTGTCCTGCTCTTCGAGTTAGTTTTAGGATAATCATACCCCTCTTATGTTAAACTTATCTGAATTATAATCATGTATCGACAATGACATGCAACGCACTACTCATGCATACTTTTCTGTGTTACTCGAGGTGAAATCCAATTGAATACCATACATGAAGTCCTATTTATTCCCTCACCCATTAATTTTATAAGTATATATGATTCGCTAATCAAAGTCTAAACTCAATGTAAACCATTACCTATCTTGGCTCCAAGCTGCTGCCATGACACTAGTAGAACATTATTCCTTTTCCTCAATCTAGAGTTCATGATGGAGGATTAGCGAGGAAGATGGTGGAATACGTTCCTAGAGGACTACACCTGTCATGCCCCGAATCCAATAAACAATGCACTTGACCACTTTTATCATCCAAGCGAACCCTTGGCCTGACTTGCTATAGTTTAGATCTCATTAAACAATGCGGAAGCTTAATACAAAGTGAGCTCAAATATAATAAAAGAGAATTTATTCTATAACTCAAATAAATATTAGAAAGCAACATTATTGACTCGAGATGTAACTCTATCTATGAAGCCTTTAAAACTGAAGATAGGTGCCGGGACAAAGCTCCCACGCTACCTCAAACTCAATAAATAAAAGACTCAATCAAAAATGTGACACTCTAGATGTAGGAGGCCTCACCAAATAACTGGATGAAGTGAAGTCCAAGCGAAGCGTCCCTTGCTGTGCCTTTCTACCTGAGTTTGCATCATAAAATGATGCAGCACCAAAAAGGGCATTAGTACATAGAATGTAAGGTATGTAAAATAGCTAAGTGAAATAACATTAGAAAGAATATCTCATGTGAAGGACATAATTGGAAAAAATAAACTTGACATGAAATAAAAGGGGAATCGTACTCTAAAACTCAATATGATGCATAGGACATGATATGATAATGTGTTAAACAATTTATGCAATAAAAATTATGCATCAAAACATCTCTGTAAATACTTGTGTAAGTAAAGTATATCAATAGTAAGTTGGGTGAGAGTTTCTCATAACACACTACCATGAATGAGCACATGATGCCCAACTATCTCGCTTAAGTTGGTAGAGCCATCCAAAACCTTGCCAGGGTAGAGGATGATCATAATCTGGAATCCTTAACAATCAAAGTCCTTACTAGGGACTATCTTTGGAGTCACCCGAATCAATGGTACAATCCTTACCTACGTTGGCAACATAGTTATGAGGCTTAAGGGTTGTCTGAACTCGGTCACCCACTCGATGCTAATTACTCCTCCCAAAATACTCTTGCTCATGTCCAGTCAAATGCTTTTCTCAGTAAACATCAAAACAACATTATAAAGCACTTTATCTATAACATATAATGAATGTTTAAAATCATCTGTGGAGCCTTTCGCTCAAAAATCATCTTTAAACTTGAATACGAGCCTCTAGCTCAAAACATAGTTTAAAACATTATGAAGGGCCTTTCTCTCACAACAATCTCTAAACATCAATATGGAGCCTTTCGCTCAAAACAACTCATGACTTTTAAAATAAGACTTTACTTATGCTTTTTGAAAATCATGCTAAAAATCATCTGTTTATGCTTAAAATCTCATTATTCATGCTCTCTTGAAAACATTCTCATTTGTTTTTATAGAAATAATGCATTTACTTAAAAAATACATGCTTTCAAAACAATGCTCTTAAAATCATGCTTTCATGAAATTAGGGTTCAGGGATAAGAACATGACCCAACTTGATCAATCGATCAATAACAATAATCAAGAGAGAATGATTAATAGATCAATAGAATAACTTGACAATTAATGGACATCAATACTCTCAATATGAAGAATTCAATTGAAGCAATTCTACATATATAGACTAGGGTAGAAGAATCATGAATTGAATGACAAACCCTAGCTTTAAGCTCAACAACCTCAATGATGAATTTAGGGAATGAGGAAGATTAGAATTTCCTCACTTAGGTTAGCCTTACATACCTGGAAATCACAGCCCTAGACTCAATCTTGAAGAACCCTAACTTTGGAGAAGAAGAATCCCTAGCTTTCTTGAAGAACTTGAGAGCTTGATTCCTTGAATTCTAATCACAATGGTGAGGAATGAGTATTTAGGATTTCGGAATACTTAAATAACCCCTTTTGGAATCCCAAAATGTATGGGCTTGGGTGTTAAAATTATAGAAAATTATGAAACTGCCCTTAGAAAAACATGAAGAAAATCTGCAAACTCAAAGTGACGGCCCGTCACTCACTCGATGGTCCATCAATCTCGACATCACCTTAAACTAGTAAGTGATCATTTGAGGCACTAGTGATGGAAAAAGTGATGGGCCGTCACTCACTCAACGGTCCGTCATTCCCAGCGTCACCCTTAACCTGAATAGTACAGATATTTGGGATCAAGTGATGGCCAAAGTGATGGGTCATCACTCACTTAAAGGTTTGTCACTTTTGCATCAACCTTAACCAGAAAGGTATAAAAATTTAGGACACATTGACGTTTAAGATAATGGGCCATCACCTACTTGACGGGCCGTCATTCGTGACATCAAATGCCATCAGCCCTGGAAACTTTATTCTTGCTTATGGAAAACTGTCTTGGAAGTCAAGGGTGTTACATTATCTTCCCTTTGGGATCATTAATCCTCAAATGAAAACTGCACTTAGGCTCAAAAAATAACTGGTTTAACTAAAATTCTCAAACTCAAATAATGCAACACACCATCATACTAAACAACTCAACAACAACTGAATGAAATACGAACCCAATACAAATGCTACAAGAGGGAACTATTACCTCACAATGATTTTGGATTAGTAGGGAATAAATGGTGATACTTTGCCATCATGTCTACTTCAGCTTCCCAAGTATCTCCCTCAACATGTTCATTCCTCTATAATACCTTCACCGAAGCAATTTCCTTGTTCCTTAGCATATGAACTTGGTGATCTAGAATCTCCACCGGAATCTCTTCATATGATAGGTTATCATTAACTCCAAAACTCTCTGTAGGCACAATAAGTATGGGGTCCCCCATACACTTCTTAAGCATAGAGATATGGAAAATATGATGGACTGAGGTTAATTCAACTGGCAGCTCCAACTCATAAGCTACCTTGCCAACTCTTTTAAAATCCTATATGGACCAATATAACGGGAACTGGTCTTTCTTTCCAAAACTCATAACACCCTTCATCGGTGAAACCTTCAGGTAAACCCAATTATCAATCTCAAACTATAAATCTCTCCATATAACATCGATATAAGACTTCTGGCGACTCTGTGCAGTCTTAAGACTTTCAGATGGTCTTAAATTTTTCCATAGCTTGCTGCACTAGGTCTGATCCTATCAACTATGCTTCACCAAACCCAAATCAACCAATTAGAGATCTATGCTATGCCTCTGGCGCACGTGGTTGTATAGATAATACAGTAACTTTTAGCAAGCCGGATGTAGAACCCACAGGGACTAGACTTTTAGTGAATTATCAAGTTCAAGTATAACTTCAAAATTCAAAAGTGCAAGTTTGTAATATTTAAATGTTTTGTTTGTTACTAAAAAAATCTAATAGTGATCACAATTTAAATATAAAACAATAATGAGAAAAATCCAGGGTTAAGGCTGTCACACCCCACCTTGGGAGGTATGACTGGCACCTGGTGCCCTACTAGGACCAATACTGCTAGACTGCTGAGCCTGAGCACATCTGGTGCTTGGCTGGCTCTAACTCACATTTATGGAAACAAAGGGCTATATAACGGCTGTAAACACAGCCCCCGGCCCATTGGCCTATAGCCTCTTGTACCTGTAATGACAGCTGACCAGAAACATGCAACTATAGGGAAACCTATGCGGGCCGACAAGGCCACCATGCTGTCTAGTTATCTATAACTCAACCCTGAAGTACTGGATAGCTACATGACCAGCAAGGTCACCACTACTATCAAACTATGGCCCCACACGGCCAACATGATGGAAACAAAAGTACTAACAGCTATACAACTGCATGGCCTCACACGACCGGCTCATCTGACCACAAGGTAATATACATACAGACTGCAAGCCTCTAGGAATAACAATAGAAATGATCGGGACAGGGCCCCGACCTACCCGTACTGTACAACAAAAGAAAACGGAATACACCTCTGGGATTCAGTCTTCGGATGACAGGAGCTGAATGCTCGATTATTGACAGGAATCACGTAGTATCGCCTGCTCGTCTATGAGTACCTGCAGGCAAGTAATGCAGAGCCCCACCGGGCGTCAGTACCGCTGGTACTGAGTATGTAAAGCAATAACTGAAAGAAATATCTGAAAATAACAATACAACTGATGAAACTGAAGTAGAAGGGAATGGATTAACTATCTGATAATGGAAATCATACCTTCTTTTAATTATACTGGAAGGAGTAGGAGTCATACCTGAGGATTTATCGTTCTACTATCGATCTACTCGTATCTACTGTAACACGACATAACATATCATAACATAACATAGCACACTCAAACCTTACCTGGCCCCCATAAGCCGGGGGGTACAACCAGCACAGAATCTATACCCCTACCCTGGTCATCCCATCTCCTATAATAACTATAAGCATCCCGCCGGTCCCCTGGGTAAGCACTTAGGCTTGCTGAGCCCCTGACTATAACTGCATCTGAGTCCGGAGGACTCCTGAATCAACACCCGGGCGTATCCGCTCGACAGGGGTGTGTAAGGGCCGATCAAGGCACAATATGGGGAAAACTGGCATCCCATTTTCGTCCCCTGTGGGACGGCATGCCACTCCATAGAGCGACGTATCCTCGTCCTCTGGCGGACAAGTCGATACAGCTATCAACCCTGGGGCGGTCATGGATGCTAGGTAGTCCAACCCCAAACAATACAACAGTCTCAACTAGTAATACTATCTGCATGTCCCACATACTGAAGCTAATAGTGGTAAAGTATTTGTATATACTATATGCTGAGCTAGTGATAGTAATATGTGCGTACTTAATACATGCTGAGGCTGGTAATAGTATATACGTATAAATATGGTCTTCTGCCAGACTGTACTGGGTCTAATGCTGAACAAGATATGGTCTTTCTGCTGAAAACTATGCTGTATGCTGAGTTTCTATAGTGACATGATTTACTATTCCTAACATGCTTTCTAGACTTCATTTTAACTTATCATTCTACTTCTGAGATGTCTTACAGATATTACATTGCTTTACTGGGTTTCAACTGAATACAATGATATCCTAACATTCTGTGTCACATCACATATTGAGCATGCTGTGCAATTCCTAACACTTATATTAGAATCTATATCGTGCTAGCAAGTTTCGCGCTAAATACAACATGATGCTTCTAATATCGTATCAACATTCGTAATAAACATAACACATGACTTCTGAACATTCTATTAGCCTTTAAATTACCGTACTGTACCGAGATTACTAACTTGCCGAGGAAACTAGCTTTACATACCTTATCCTCGAACTATCCGTCTGTCGGACGAGGCTCGGCCGGTACTTCAACTATTTTCTCCCAACTGCATTCATAAATATGTCAATTTACTAAATACACCTTTATTTTAAAGAGCAACGTCACTTTCGATATAGTTTATAGCCTAAACTTAGGCTTATCGAAAGATGGTCGAAAACTCGCTATTTTTCAGAGGTCCAGAAGGGATAAATATTCACTTCTCAGCTAGGAACACATAAACACTAGTTTGGAGCAATTCTACTTACCTTAGCTCGGTGGCTCGACGATTCGTCGGCCGTATTTCACGAAACTAAATCCGTAGGAATGCTCTCTGCTGCTAAATACCTCGGTATCTGAGGTTAATTTGAGTTTGGACAATGTTTAGCAGCGTAATCGAACAAAAATTATATTACCTCTTCGTTCCTTTTTCCTTCTCTGCTGTTTCCTCTCTGTTTTCTGAAGTTTTTATGATTTAATTCCAAAATAAACCGAAGTGGGGCTTTATATACTTGGGCCTGGACAAGGCCAACGTGTCACGGAGCCAACGCGGAGGCTTCACCTCCATGACACGCTGCCATCGCGGAGGGGTTCTGCCTCGGCTCCTTCCGCGATGGTTCGATAAGTTTCTCGTTCGATCTTTTTCCCGGGCCTTTCTCTAGCACGTATGGCCTTCAAATATGCTTAACCAATGTGCGAATAGGTCATCTAGGTGCCGGGAATCCTACGGGGTATAACATTCTCCCCCCCTTAAGAATATTCGTCCTCGAATGTATACTGCTATCTAGAGGACTACTTAACTTACTTGCTTAGAAAAAATTCGCCAGAGTCTCCCCTATAATATGGACTATACCAAAAACCTGAAATGCAGAAAAGTCCAATACAGGTGCTGTACACAATACTTTAGGATTCACTGGATGGCTAAGTATCAGTCTTCCTCACTTATACATATACAACCATAAAATACTACATAAGCAATAATACGGACATACCTGTCGCCTGACTAGGCCTGGAATAGGTGAGGGTACCTAGCTTTCATGTCTTCTTCAGCTTCCCACGTCATTTCCTCACGGTTCTTGTTAGCCACAATACTTTGACAGACGCAGCATCTTTAGTCCTCAACCTGCGAATCTGTCTGTCTAAAATAGCTACTGGAACCTCTTCATAAGCTAACTCCTCTGTGACCTGGACATCCTGAACGAGAACTACTGTAGAAGGGTCTCCTACGAACTTCCTCAACATAGAGACATGGAATACTGGGTGAACAGATGCTAACTCCGGAGGCAAGTTCAATTCGTATGCAACTCGGCCTATTCTTCACCGAACCTGATATGGCCCAATGAATCTCGGGCTAAGCTTGCCTTTCTTGCTGAATCTCATCACCCCTTTCATCGGAGACACTTTCAGATATACCCAATCATTTACCGCAAATTCTAGATTTCTGTTCCGCACATCTGCATAAGACTTCTGGCGGCTCTGAGCAGTCAGTAAACATTCTCGGATAAGCTTTATCTTTTCCTCTGACTGCCGAACAATGTCTGGGCCAACCAATGCTGATTCCCCCGCTTCAAACCAGCCCACCGGCGATCTACATTTTTGCCCATATAATGCTTCAAAGGGCGCCATCTGGATAGCTGAATGATAACTGTTATTATAAGCAAATTCAATCAACGAAAGATGCTCATCCCAGCTACCCCCAAAATCTAGCACACACGCTCGTAGCATATCTTCGAGCATTTGGATAGTCCGCTCAGCTTGCCCATCTGTCTGGGGGTGGAATGCTGTGCTCAAATTGATCTGCGTTCCCAAACCCTTCTGGAACGACTGCCAGAATCTAGCTGTAAACTGTGCTCCCCTATCTGAAATAATGGATACTGGCACTCCATGCAATCTAACTATTTCTCTGATATATAATTCGGCATAATCCTCAGCCGAAAAGGTAGCCCTCACTGGCAGGAAATGAGCTGATTTTGTCAGCCTGTCAACTATTACCCAAATGGAATCATTTCTACATCTGGTACGGGGTAACCCTGTTACAAAGTCCATGTTTATCGTTTCCCATTTCCACATAGGCACCGTTATATCTTGCGTCAAACCGCCCGGCTTCTGGTGCTCCGCTTTCACCTGCTGACAGTTAGAGCATTTAGATACAAATTCAGCTATCTCAGCCTTCATACCTGGCCACCAGTAGATGTCTCTGATGTCATGGTACATTTTTGTCGCCCCTGGATGGAGGGAATAGCGAGCGTAATGTACCTCATGCATGATCCGCCCACGAAGCCCTGAAACATTCGGGACACAGAGGCGGCCCTTACAGCGTAGCACATCATCCCCCGTCATTTGGAAATCTGACTCCTTACCTTTCTGAATTCTATCTCTGAGCTAGACTAAATCGGGGTCCTCGTACTGTCGTTCTTTTACCTCTGTAATTAATGATGACACAGCATAATTCTGAATTATTGCTCTATTATTTTTTGTTTCCATTACTCGAATGGCTAAACCAGCTAACTGATGAATTTCTTTAGCTAACTTCCGCCTCTCCGGTCACAAATACGCCAAACTCCCCATTGACTTACGGCTCAGGGCATCTGCTACAACATTGGCTTTTCCCGGGTGATACAGAATGTTCACATCATAATCTTTTAACAGATCCAACCAGCGGCGTTGCCGTAGATTCAACTCCCTCTGAGTGAAGATGTACTGTAGGCTCTTGTGATCTATGTAAATATCAACATGGACGCCGTACAGGTAATGCCTCCAAATCTTCAAGGCGTGGATTACTGCGGCCAATTCCAGGTCGTGGGTAGGGTAATTCTTTTCGTGTTTCCTCAGCTGCCTGGAAGCATATGCTATCACTCTACCATGCTGCATCAACACACAACCTAACCCGACACCTGACGTGTCGCAATAGACCGAATAGCCTTCTGTGCCTTCCGGCAATGCTAATACTGGGGCGGAGGTTAATCTGTCTTTCAGTTCCTGGAAGCTTTGCTCGCATGCCTCTGTCCATTGAAACTTTGCTGCTTTCTGTGTCAGTTTGGTCAGAGGTGCCGCAATGGTTGAGAACCCTTCAACGAACCTCCTGTAATATCCTGCCAACCCCAGAAAGCTACGAACTTCAGTTGGAGTGGTAGGCCTAGGCCATGACTTAACTGCTTCTATTTTCTACTTGTCGACTTGTATACCAGCGTCCGACACGATATGTCCTAAAAAGGCCACTGAGTTAAGCCAGAATTCACACTTAGAAAATTTAGCATACAACTGGCGGTCCCTGAGGACCTGGAGCACTGTCCGCAAATGAGTCCGGTGATTTACTTCAGAGCGAGAATACACCAGAATGTCATCAATGAATACTATCACGAACAAGTCCAGGAAAGGTCTGAAAATACTGTTCATCAGGTCCATGAAGACTGCCGGGGCATTCGTTAACCCGAAGGACATGACTAGAAATTCAAAATGTCCATATCGGGTCCTGAACGCTGTCTTAGGAATATCTCTCTCACGTACTCGAACCTGGTGATATCCGGACCGCAAGTCAATCTTAGAAAAGTATCTGGCTCCCTGCAACTGATCAAATAAGTCATCAATTCTGGGAAGCGGGTACTTGTTCTTTACTATAACTTTGTTTAATTGCCGATAATCTATACACATTCGGAGCGAGCCATCTTTATTTCTCACAAATAAAACTGGCGCACCCCACGGTGAAGTACTCGGCCTAATAAAACCTTTATCCAATAAATCTTTCAACTGCTCTTTTAATTCTCTGAGTTCCGCAGGAGCCATACGATAGGGAGGAATTGATATCGGCTGAGTGCCTGGTAACAAGTCAATAGCAAAATCTATCTCCCTTTCTGGGGGAATACCAGGTAACTCACCAGGAAACACATTAGGGAATTCATTCACTATCGGAACAGACTGGAGTGTCGGAGATCCTGCTTGGACATCCTGGACTCTGACCAGATGGCAAATACATCCTTTAGATATCAACTTTCTCGCCTGAATGTAGGAAATAAACCTACCTTTTGGCGTAGCGGTGCTGCCCTTCCACTCTCGCACTGCTTCTCCTGGGAAGTGGAATCGGACCGTCTTGGTCCAACATTCAACGTTGGCAAAGCACGGTACTAACCAATCCATACCCATTATGGCATCGAAGTCTATCATTTCTAACTCGACCAGATCTATTGTGGTCTGACGGTCAGCAACCTCTACTGTACACCCTTGGTAAATTTTGCTAGCCACAATAGAGTCACCGACGGGCGTGGATACGAAAAAGGGCTGCTGCAATAATTCTGGTGCAATACTAAACTTTCGTGCCACAAATGGAGTAATGTAGGACAAAGTAGACCCTGGATCAATCAACACATAAGCAGGGTGTGAGCAGATAGTTAGCATACCTGTCACAACATCAGGTGACGCTTCTGAATCTTGCCTCCCTGGTAAAGCATATGTGCGGCTTGGACCCGCACCCGTACTGGAGGCCTCTGATCTGCCCCGACCCCTGCCTGCTGAAACTGAGGGCCTGCGCCTTGCCGAGGATGCTGTGGCTCGTGACCCTGCAGATGCCGTATCCTGTCTATCCCGGTCCTCTCGACCTCTGGCTGGGCAATCTTTCATCAAATGGCCTTCTTGGCCACAAATATAACATGCGGTGGAACCATACCTGCATGCTCCAGGATGGCGTCGACTGCATATAGGGCAAAGTGCTAGGGTATACCTACTCTGCTCCGCCCTCCTCTGTAATGGTGAATCTGCCATCTGCGAGCCTCTACTAGTCTCTGACTGCCCCCTGCGACTGAATCTACCCCCTGGCGGCTGTGGCGGAGGCGGGGGCCTGGGCGGCCTGTCTAATAATCGTGGCCTGGGTCCTCCCCGGGCCTCCCTCTGTAACTCAACTGGCCTGTCCCGATGACGCTGTTCCTGATTAACCCTTCTGATCTCCTGATGCCGCTGTCTGATGCCCTCAATATTCTGGGCGAACGCCTGAACTCGAGCAATGTCCATGTCCTCTCGCAGTGTAGCCATAATACAAGTCTCAACATATTCTGGATTCAACCCCATGATAAAGCGGTGTACTCTGGATGCCATGGTATCAACAAAGGCCGGTGCATATCGATCCAAAGAATCAAACCACAAGGAATATTCCCGAACAATCATGGCCCCCTGCTCCAGATGCAGGAACTGGTCTACCCGGGCCTGTCGAATCTCCCACGGCAAATAATGATCCAGAAAAGCTCCTGAGAAGCTGGACCAGGTCGGAGGGGAAACATCTCTCCCTCGGGACCTTTCCCAGCTTTCATACCACAATACGGCGATGTCCCGCAACCAGAATGCTGCCAACTCAACTGACTCTGTAGGCGTGGCATGCATAACCCTGAAGATTCTCTGCATTTGATCCAGAAAATCCTGAGGGTCCTCTGTCCGGTCCGTACCTGTAAACTGTGGGGGATTCAGAGCTAAGAACTCTCGGACCCTCGAACTACCGGGCCCTCCTGATGACTCCAGAACTGTAGACGGCATTGGCTGACGCTGAGCAGCCATCATCTGTGCTAACATAACTACAGCACTCCTAACCTTCTGGTCGGAAGGCGTTGGTATGGGGACTACTGAAGGTAGTGTCGCCCAAAGCGGCTCCTGATGTGGTGGAGACTGCTGGGAAGGATGGGACGATGCCTCTGTAGTGCCCTCTGATCGGGCTGTTTCTAAAAGAGGGTGAGGCATCCTGCTGGTGCCTTCCCCTGCTGCAATATCTAAGCTCCGGCCTGTGATAGGATGTCGCTGGTCTGACATTATCTGTAACCAAAGAATATAGTAAGCTTTTAGGGACTCAACCCTATATTGTACCGCTCTACAGCACGACTGAATAAGAATAAAAGACAACCATCCTATCATGCCTTGCAGCCTCCTACCCATAGTATGTGGTGCACAACACATCCATGGAAAGGACTCTACTTAGCATGACTTGCAGACTCCCTGGGATACGACCTTCTCTGATACCAAGTTTGTCACACCCCGCCTTGGGGGGTATGACTGGCACCTGGTGCCCTACTAGGACCAATACTGCTAGACTGCTGAGCCTGAGAACATCTGGTGCCTGGCTGGCTCTAACTCACATTTTTGGAAACAAAGGGCTATATAATGGCTGTAAACACAGCCCCCGGCCCATTGGCCTATAGCCTCTTGTACCTGTAATGACAGCTAACCAGAAACATGCAACTATAGGGAAACCTATGCGGGCCGACAAGGCCACCATGCTGTCTAGTTATCTATAACTCAACCCTGAAGTACTGGATAGCTACATGACCGGCAAGGTCACCACTACTATCAAACTATGGCCCCACACGGCCAACATGAAGGAAACAAAAGTACTAACAGCTATACAACTGCACGGCCTCACACGACCGGCTCATCTGACCACAGGGTAGTATACATACAGACTGCAAGCCTCTAGAAATAGCAATAGAAATGATCGGGATAGGGCCCCGACCTACCCGTACTGTACAACAAAAGAAAACGGAATACACCTCTGGGATTCAGTCTCCGGATGACAGGAGCTGAATGCTCGATTGCTGACAGGAATCACGTGGTGTCGCCTGCTCGTCTATGATTACCTGCAGGCAAGTAATGCAGCGCCCCACCGGGCGTCAGTACCGCTGGTACTGAGTATGTAAAGCAATAACTGAAAGAAATATCTGAAAATAACAATACAACTGATGAAACTGAAGTAGAAGGGAATGGATTAACTGTCTGATAATAGAAGTCATACCTTCTTTTAATTATACTGGAAGGAGTAGGAGTCATACCTGAGGATTTATCATTCTACTGTCGATCTACTCGTATCTACTGTAACACGGCATAACATATCATAACATAACATAGCACACTCAAACCTTACCCGGCCCCCATAAGCCGGGGGGTACAACCAGCACAGAATCTATACCCCTACCCCGGTCATCCCATCTCCTATAATAACTATAAGCATCCCGCCGGTCCCCTGGGTAAGCACTTGGGCTCGCTGAGCCTCTGACTATAACTGCATCTGAGTCCGGAGGACTCCTGAATCAACACCCGGGCGTATCCGCTCGACAGGGGTGTGTAAGGGCCGATCAAGGCACAATATGGGGAAAACTGGCATCCCATCTTTGTCCCCTATGGGACGGCATGCCACTCCGTAGAGCGACGTGTCACACCCCGCCTTGGGGGGTATGACTGGCACCTGGTGCCCTACTAAGACTTGAACTGCTGAGCCTGGGAACATCTGGTGCCTGGCTGGCTCTAACTCACATTTTTGGAAACAAAGGGCTATATAACGGCTGTAGACACAGCCTCCGGCCTATTGGCCTATAGCCTCCTGTACCTGCACTAACAGCTGACCAGAAACATCTCAATATAGGGGAAACCTATGCGGGCCGACAAGGCCACCATGCTGTCTAGTTATCAATAACTTAACCATGAAGTACTGGATAGCTACGTGACCGGCAAGGTCACCACTACTGTCAAACTTATGGCCCCACACGGCCAACATAAAAGAAACAAAAGTACTAATAACTAACAACTGCACGGCCTCACACGACCGGCTCATCTGACCACAGGGTAATATAAATATATATACAGACTGCAAGCCTCTAGGAATAGCAATAGAAATGGTCGGGATAGGGCCCCGACCTACCCATACTGTACAACAAAAGGAAACGGAATACACCTCTGGGATTCAGTCTCCGAATGACAGGAGCTGAATACTCGATCGCTGACAGGAATCACGAGGGATCGCCTGCTCGTCTATGAGTACCTGCAAGCAAGTAATGCAGTACCCCACCGGGCGTCAGTACCGCTGGTACTGAGTATGTAAAGCGATAACTGAAAGAAATATCTGAAACTAACAATA
This sequence comes from Datura wrightii, assembly GCA_035772735.1. Lineage (NCBI taxonomy): Eukaryota > Viridiplantae > Streptophyta > Magnoliopsida > Solanales > Solanaceae > Datura > Datura wrightii. The sequence goes on from JASDFA010000003.1 coordinate 101,507,426, forward strand.
CAACTGATGAAACTGAAGTAGAAAGGAATGGATTAACTGTCTGATAATGTAAATCATACCTTCTTTTAATTATACTGGAAGGAGTCGGAGTCATACCTGGAGATTTATCGTCCTACTGTCGATCTACTCGTATCTACTGTACGAAACAAAAGTACTAACAGCTATACAACTGCACGGCCTCACACGACCGGCTCATCTGACCACAGGGTAGTATACATACAGACTGCAAGCCACTAGGAATAGCAATAGAAATGATCGGGACAGGGCCCCGACCTACCCGTACTGTACAACAAAAGAAAATGGAATACACCTCTGGGATTCAGTCTCCGGATGACAGGAGCTGAATACTCGATCGCTGACAGGAATCACGTAGTATCGCCTGCTCGTCTATGAGTACCTGCAGGCAAGTAATGCAGCGCCCCACCGGGCGTCAGTACCACTGGTACTGAGTATGTAAAGCAATAACTGAAAGCAAATCTGAAAACAACAATGTAACTGATGAAACTGAAGTTAGAAGAATTAGATTAACTGTCTGATAATGTAAGTCATACCTTCTCTCATTTATACTGAAAGGAAGTAGGGGTCGTACCTGGAGACGTATCACTCAACTACTGATCTACTCGTATCTAACGTGACATGACATAACATAACATAACATAGTATAGCACACACAAACCTTACCCGACCCCCATAAGCTGGGAGGTACAACCAGCACGGAATCTACACCCCTACCCCGGTCATCCCATCTCCTATAAACCCTATAAGCATCCTACCGGTCCCCTGGGTATGCACTTGGGCTCGCTGAGCCCCTGACTATAACTGTACCTGAGTACGAAGGACTCCTGAATCAACACCCGGGCGTATCCGCTCGACAGGGGTGTGTAAAAGCCGACCAAGGCATAATATGGGGAAAACTGGCATCCCATCTTCGTCCCCTGTGGGACGGCATGCCACTCCGTAGAGCGACGTATCATCGTTCTCCAGCGGACGAGTCGATACAGCTATCAATCCTGGGGCGGTCATGGATGCTAGGTAGTCCAACCCCAAACAATACAATGGTCTCAACTAGTAATACTATCTGCATATCTCACATGCTGAGGCTAATAGTGGTAAAATATTGTGTATATCACATGCTGAACTAGTAACAGTAGTATGTACGTATTCAATACATGCTGAGGCTGGTAAATATATATGTATAACTATGGTATTCTGCCAGACTACACTGGATCTAATGCTGGACATGATATAGTCTTTCTACTGAAACTATGCTGTATACTGAGTTTCTATAGTAACATGATTTACTAGTTCTAATGTGCTTTCTAGCTTCACTTTAACTTATCGTTCTATTTCTGGGATGTCTTACAGATATTACATTGCTTTACTGGGTTTCAACTGAATACAATGGTATCCTAACATTCTGTGTCACATCACATACTGAGCATACTGCGCAGATTCTAATACTTGTATTAGGATCTATATCGGGCTAGCAAGTTTTTGCGCAAATTATAACTCGATACTTCTAATACCGTACCAACATTCATAATAAGCATAACACATGACTTCTGAACATTCTACTGGCCTTTAAATTACTGTACTGTACCAAGATTACTAACTTGCCGAGGAAACTAGCTTTACATACCTTATCCTTGAACTATTCATCTGTCGGACGAGGCTCGACTGGTACTTCAACTGTTTTCTCCCAACTGCATTCATAAATATGTCAATCAATGCTAAATACAACTTTACTTTAAAGAGTAACGTCACTTTCGATATAGTTTATAGCCTAAACTTAGGCTTATCGAAAGACGGTCGAAAACTCGCTATTTTTCAGAGGTCTAGAAGGGAGAAATATTCACTTCATAGCTAGGAACACATAGACACTAATGTAGAGCAATTCCACTTACCTTAGCTCGGTGGCTCGACGATTCGTCGGCCGTATTTCACGAAACTGAATCCGTAGGAATGCTCTCTACTGCTAAATACCTCAGTATCTGGAGTTAATTTGCGTTTGGACAACGTTTGGCGGCATAATCGGATGAAAATTATATTATCTCCTTCGTTCCCTCTCCTCTTTCTGATTTCTCTCTCTGTTTCCTGGAAATTTCCTAAGTGTTTTAATGAATTAACCCGAAGTGGGGCTTTATATACTTGGGCCTGGACAAGGACAACGTGTCACGGAGCCAACGCGGAGGCCTCACCTCCGTGACACGCTGCCATCGTGGAGGGGCTCTGCCTCGGCTCCTTCCGCGATGGTTCGACAGGTTTCTCGTCCGATCTTTTCCCGGGCCTTTCTTCAGCACGTATGGCCTTCAAATATGCTTAACCAACGTGCGAATAGGTCGTTTAGGTGCCGGGAATCCTACGGGGTATAACACGACGTATCCTCGTCCTCTGGCGGACGAGTCGATACAGCTATCAACCCTGGGGCGATCATGGATGCTAGGTAGTCCAACCCCAAACAATACTACAGTCTCAACTAGTAATACTATCTGCATGTCCCACATACTGAAGCTAATAGTGGTAAAGTATTTGTATATACTATATGCTGAGCTAGTGATAGTAATATGTGTGTACTTAATACATGCTGAGGCTGGTAATAGTATATACGTATAAATATAGTCTTCTGCCAGACTGTACTGGGTCTAATGCTTAACAAGATATGGTCTTTCTGCTGAAAACTATGTTGTATGTTGAGTTTCTATAGTGACATGATTTACTATTCCAAAAATGCTTTCTAGACTTCATTTTAACTTATCATTCTACTTCTGAGATGTCTTACAGATATTACATTGCTTTACTGGGTTTCAACTGAATACAATGATATCCTAAAATTCTGTGTCACATCACATACTGAGCATGCTGTGCAATTCCTAACACTTATATTAGAATCTATATCATGCTAGCAAGTTTCGCGCTAAATACAACATGATGCTTCTAATATCGTATCAACATTCGTAATAAACATAACACATGACTTCTGAACATTCTACTGGCCTTTAAATTACCGTACTGTACCAAGATTACTAACTTGCCGAGGAAACTAGCTTTACATACCTTATCCTCGAACTATCCGTCTGTCGGACGAGGCTCGGCCGGTACTTCAACTATTTTCTCCCAACTGCATTCATAAATATGTCAATTAATACTAAATACAGCTTTATTTTAAAGAGCAACGTCACTTTCGATATAGTTTATAGCCTAAACTTAGGATTATCGAAAGACGGTCGAAAACTCACTATTTTTCAGAGGTCCAGAAGGGAGAAATATTCACTTCTCAGCTAGGAACACATAGACACTAGTTTGGAGCAATTCTACTTACCTTAGCTCGGTGGCTCGACGATTCGTCGGCCGTATTTCACGAAACTAAATCCGTAGGAATGCTCTCTGCTGCTAAATACCTCGGTATCTGAGGTTAATTTGAGTTTGGACAACGTTTAGCAGCGTAATCGGACGAAAATTATATTACCTCTTCGTTCCTTTTTCCTTCTCTGCTGTTTCCTCTCTGTTTTCTGAAGTTTTTATGATTTAATTCCAAAATAAACCGAAGTGGGGCTTTATATACTTGGGCCTGGACAAGGCCAACGTGTCACGGAGCCAACGCGGAGGCTTCACCTCCGTGACACGCTGCCATCACGGAGGGGCTCTGCCTCGGCTCCTTCCGCGATGGTTCGACAAGTTTCTCGTCCGATCTTTTTCCCGGGCCTTTCTCTAGCACGTATGACCTTCAAATATGCTTAACCAATGTGCGAATAGGTCATCTAGGTGCCAGGAATCCTACGGGGTATAACAAAGGCTAAACAATAACATATAGGTAGAATTCATATTGGTTCAAGTATTTATATACATTATTGTCTCACAAGATAAATGCCATGTTCATGGTCTTTCGAGCCTCTAAACATATATTTGAATTAGCCTCACAACTACATCATTAAGTGGGGATGTTACAACTTAATTCATATATATGAATCTAGTGGAGTGGTTTACGAGCTTAATGCCCTTGATTATGAACTTTATAACCTCTAACCATTTAACCTAGAATTAACTTCATAACTACATCTATGAGTGGTTATGTGACAATTTAATTCCAAATGTCTAGCTATCTTCCCATTCAATAATCAAGTGAGGCAAATTGGGTATACTTCTATCCTAACCGCGAATCAAATCTTGAAAATTTAAACTCACTTCTTGCATTACGAGTTCTATCCTAGGGTTTGCTCTTTCAAGTTTGCCTAAGATTAACACATGCATTTCAATGGTGATCAAACATTAAAATTATTAAAGCAAGAATACAAGAATAAACAACAACGAAGAACTTGAACCAGGTAGAATTAAATTAATAGGTTCATGTCCTGTGGCCTTAACCCTAGAAGAAGGGTGTTAGATACTCATGCTAGTACAAGAACCCTTGTTTGAGCTCATGTGTTACAAGAATGTAAAAAGAAAGAAAGAAAAAGAACCCTAAGATGAAGAGGTTCCTCCTCTGTTCTTGCTCTAGCCCTCCTTTTCTCAAAATATTTTTGTGATCCCTAGTAAAATAAATCAAGTGTGCTATTTATAATTTCCAACTTTTTGTCATGTGAAGGCTGCCTCTGTGCCACGCTGCTGGTCACGTTAATCAGCCAGCGTGACACGACCTTATTGCAGAGGGCCATTGGTTTGTGGCATTGACCTGGTATTGTGGCATGGCATGTTGTGTCACTGAGCGTGGCACAGCGCTAGTCGCACAACCTGCTTAGCATTACATGCTTCCTGTCGCATGGGCAGACGTGCACAACTACTACCCTTTCATACTCATCATGCCCAGACGCATGGGCATGGCACGACCTTCATCGCCTTAACAGCTTGGCGTGATATGGAGCCAGCATGCAGGCACACTGCCTGGCAGCAAGATGTGTGTCCACCTTCAATACTTGGCGTGGCACGTTGGCTTGCGTGTCTACATTCAATTTTTCCTAGTTTTATGCTCATTCTTTGCCATTCGATCCATACTTCCTTCTTTCTCAGAGAACTCCATAGTTAGCCTCCTCAACATTTTGCATCTACAAAAATGGTTAATCATGTTTGTTAGTTCATGCACACTTTTTTATAAGAAATATGCATGAGATTATACTTAAAATAATGTAAACACATGACTAAAGCTTGGGTATAAAATAGCACTTGGTCATGTAAAGATGCCCAAGATCACTATCCCACACTTAAAACCTTGTTCGTCCTTGAACAATTCCCTTACATCTCATGCATGTGGAAGACTCACACATTACTAATTGAAGCACGACTACTCAAGTTAAGGCTACAATGACTGACTTAGATGGCAAGTTCATTTAAAGCATGCTATATATGACACAATTTAAAACTAAGTATAACCAAGTTAAGACCTCCTAGCCTCAAGAATTGACTCTACAATCTCAGCAAACTCATGCAAGTTAACCAATCAAGAAGTCAGATATGAACCCTATCTTTCTATAATGCACAGGAAACTCAAAGACTAGACCCGAGACTTAAATAAGAGAAAACTGAAAAATCTGCACCAGGTGACAGAACGAGTCATCCTGTGACCCCTGAGGAGTGACCACGAGTTGTTAAGTGACTCGTGGTGAGGCCTCTAGGCTTTATGAGATTTTTGGAGAAAAGGGTGACCACGGGGGTGACCACAGGTCATGGTCAACACCACGAGTCGTGGTATGACCCGTGGTCTAGAATATATATGTAAGGCTGGGAAATGCTAGGCAGTGTACCCAACGGGTCCTCACCACGACTTGTTTGGGACACCACGAGTTGTGGTGTCACCCGTGGGGACTCCTGGGGAATATTGGGGCAGTGTAGTCCACGAGTGGTGATCACGAGTCGTGATCACCAACCACGACTCATTGGGTCCCTAGTGGTGATCATATGTGGTTTCCAGGAAGTGCACCTCATGAGTTGTGGTCACTGACCACGACCCGTTAGGTCAGTCGTGAGGACTAACAATCAGTTTTTCCCTACGAGTTTTCAAGGGTCTTTCAGTAATTTCCTACCCTTATAAACTTTAAACTACATCGATTTAAACATTATTTCAGATTTATTAGTGGGGTTAAATGGTTTCTTTCCTCATTCCCCACTCATACCTTCAGAAAACAGATCGTAAAACTTCTATCAGAGTTTTTCAAAGTAAGAGCTAGGGAAATATTTTCTCCTCAATTTTCTCAAGGAATTCTTCAGGATTTTTCACCAGGTATGTGGGAATTCTATAGGGTAATAGTTCTTCCCTTGTGTCCCTAAATTCCTCCCTATTTCTCTCTATTAGTGGTAGCCCTGAAATTTCTGAATGTCAAGAAATTGCTAGTCATACTTCATCTAAATCATGTGAAACATTATACCATGTTAATATTATATATTTTCCATCAGTTTTGATTGACATGATGTTAAATCTTATGAAGTGAAATTTAACCGTACTCTTGAACCATAAAATCTTGAATTTTTCCTTAGTGCTTAAATATCGAATCTTAGCTTGATTTTATCAGTGTTGGGAACTCCCAAGTTGTTAGTAGCATTGAATCTCAATTAGAATATTTCCAATTCAGTTTTAGTAACAATGATAGAATCCTCAGTGTCAGTCAGAAAATGTCAGCTGATTAATTTGACTACAGAATTTCCCAAGGTGTCAGTATTACCTCCCAGTTATCAAAATTAGATTCAGAATTCAATTTATTTGTCCACTAGGCGGTCATGACACTTTAGATATATAACTTTGACTAGCCTTAGGACCCCAATTTTAGATTCCAGTTTATTCTTAGACGGTCACGACGCTTGTAGATAAGCAACTCTAACCAGTTTAGAACCCAGTTTTAGAATCTGATCTGACATGACTCTCATGCTGCTTTCAGATATGGATACCTGACTAGTCTTGGGCCCTAGTTTCAAGCTATCAGCCTAGTATTCAGTCTAGGACTATCCAGTGGGAGTAAGACTTAGCACCGAGCAGACCGGGGTTCCAGCGCATCCAAGTTCCCAGAACTACGTTGCCGGTGTAGTATACAGTATTTATTAGCCTAATTTGCCCCAGACTTTTGTGATCACCCAGTTTATGCCTTTATACCCTGGCAAGGTATATTGGGTCCTACCGATGAGGTGTATACATCGGACTCCACATCTAGCTCATGTGGTTACATGTTGGTTATAGACTCTCCCACTTGTCAGTTTAGTCTAGTATAAGTCCAGTTCAGTTCAGATCAGTATTCCAGACTTAGAACATGCTTTGACCGTCAAACAGGGTCTTCTAGACCACCTTAGTATTTCAGTTATTCAGTTCAATTGCTTTAGTTGGTCATTCCATGTCTTTCAGTTCAACATTTCTTTTGTTATTTATTCCATTGTGTTATGTTCCTCTCACTTACTCAACATATTCAAAGTACTGATGCATACATTTATGTTGTGTCACTTTATGATACAACTGCAAGATCTCAGTCTCAACTTCATTAGCTGATCGCTCATCGAAGACCTTAGCTTTACTAGTTGGTGAGTCCTCATCCTTCGAGGGAGGAGATTAATTTATTTCAGCTATATTTCCATTCCTTCTATTTAGATTTGGAGTTAGCTGGGGGCTTATCCCAACAACTCATCATTCATAGTAGCTTTCAGACTCAGATTGGTATTTCAGACTTGTCGTATTGTTCTAATATTTTCAAACACTATGAACCAACTTTATTTCTTTCAAGTATTTATATTTTCTCTTTAAATTTCCACTGTGTGTATTTTTATATTACTCAAAATGCCAGTGTATGATAGACCGGGGGTTGACTTGGGGTCACTTGTGACTTCAAGTATCGTGTTCCGTCCAGGGTGTAAACTCGGGGCTTCACAAACTTGGTATCATAGCACTAGGTTTAGAGTATCCTCGGATATGTAAGAGCCGTATCGAGTAGAATCCTCTTCATGGGTGTGAAGCGCGCCACCCTTATGATGGGGAGGCTACGAGATGTCATTAGGAAAATTCCCTTTATTTCATACTCCTTATCATGCGTTGAAATTCAGTTCTAGAATCATTCTCATAACTCGTGCTCTGATTCATTTCAATGAATCATTCCTCCACAATGGGGTAACGGAAGGAGGGCCGATAATGCTCAACGACTTGCCCCACTAGCCCCGGCAGCCCCTCAGGACGACTCAGTATCTACTGCAGAGTTCACGGTAGCCATTCAGCTGCTCACCCAAACTGTTACTAACCAGGTGAACCAGCAGGTCATTCTAATCAACAAGAATGGTTCCGCAGCAGCTGCCCGAGTGCGGGACTTGACCCGAATGGAGCCTCCAGATTTTCATGGATCTAAGGTGTGAGAGGACCCACAGGGATTTGTAGATGAGATTAAGAAGATCACCCGGGTGTCAGTCCCTCAGAGAGTGCTGACTTGGTTGCCTACCAGCTGAAAGGAGTAGCCCAAGTCTAGTACAAGTAGTGGAAGGAGGGGAGGCTAGCAGAAGCTGGACCGGTGGAATGGGAGGAGTTCACTACAGCCTTCCTGGATAGATTCTTCCCTCAGGAGTTCAGGGAGGCAAAAGTAGTGGAGTTCATGAACCTGAGATAGGGAAACAGGACCATAGAAGAGTATGCTATGGAATTCACCATGTTGTCCAAATACGCTCCAGAGATGGTGGCCGAGCCAAGGGCTCCCATGCTAAAATTTGTAAATGGGTTGTCGAACCTGGTCCTCAAAGAGTGCAGGACAGCGACGCTGATTAAGGATATTGACCTCTCCAGTTTGATTGTCTATGCCCAGCAGATTGAGGCTGAAAACCTGAGGGACATGGAGCGAAAGAACAAATGGGCAAGGACTGGCCAATCAGACTGCGGCCACCAGAGGTCTGGCGGTAGCAGCGGCCCACAACAACAACAACAACAGCAGAGGGCCCCAACACCCAGCTCAACCAACGCCCCTACCTTTCGGTCCCACTAGGATCGGAGGGGTGGAGCATCTGGCTCTCAGTCTCCGAGTTACAGTGCCAGGAATAGGTATCCAACTTGCCCCAAGTGTGGTAAGAACCACCCAGGAGAGTTTCTTCAGGGTTGAGAGGGCTGTTTTAGTTGTGGACAGCTTGGGCATCGGCTTAAGGAATTCCAGTCAACAGGACGGGGTGATCACAATCCACTGCCTCAACAGCTCCAGCAGGCCGACCAACTCAGTAGGCTAACACATTAGGTACAGAGGGCGGTCAACACCAAAACTGTTTCTATGCATTATCATCTCGTTAGGATCAGGAGAACTCATCGGATGTGGTCAGGGGTATGTTACATCTTTTCCATCTAGATATATATGCCCTGCTCGATCTGGGGACACACTATCATTCGTGACTCCCTACATAGAAGTTCAATTCAATATCAGTCCAGAAGTCCTCTTAGAACCATTTTCAGTCTCCACCCTAGTTGGCGAGTCAGTTAGAGCTAGCTGAGTGTATAGAAACTGTCCAATCTCAGTCTGCAATAAAGTCATTCCAACTGACCTTGTAGAGTTAGAAATGGTCAACTTCAACCTCATTCTTGGCATGAATTGGTTACACTCCGCTTATGACTTAGTCGACTGCAGAACTAGGGTCATCAGGTTTCAGTTCCCTAATGAGCCAGCTCTAGAATGGTCGGGCAGTAGTTCAACGCCAAAGGGTAGGTTTATTTCCTACCTTAAGGCCAAGAAAATTATTTCTAAGGGATGTATTTACCATCTAGTTCGGGTCAAGGATTCTGACTCTGAGACCCCAGCTGTCCAGTCAGTCCCTGTTGTTAGCGAGTTTCCAGATGTGTTCCCCAAAGATCTTCTCGGAGTTCCTCCTAAACAGGAAATTGACTTCAGCATAGATCTTATTCTAGATACTCAGCCCATCTCCATCCCTCCTTATAGAATGGCTCCAGCTGAACTTAAGGAGTTGAAGGAGCAACTAAAAGATCTTCTTGATAAGGGTTTTATCAAACCCAACATCTCTCCCTGGGGTGCTCCAGTGCTATTCATGCGAAAGAAAGACGGTACCCTCAGAATATGCATTGATTACCGTTAGTTGAACAAGGTCATGGTCAAGAACATGTATCCTCTACCCAGAATTAACGACCTCTTCGACCAACTTTAGGGGGCCAACTGTTTCTCCAAAATAGATCTCTGGTCAGGGTATCACCAGCTAAGAGTCAGAGAGAGTGTGACATATCGAAAACAACTTTTGAGACTTGGTATGGTCACTTCGATTTTGTGGTTATGTCCTTCGAACTAACAAATTCCCCTTTAGCCTTTATGGACCTGATGAACAGAGTCTTTAAGCAGTATCTAGATATGTTTGTCATTGTATTTAGCAAGTGTGAATTCTAGTTGAAGTCCGTGACTTTCTTAGGTCATGTGGTCTCGGGTGAGGGTATTCAGCTTGATCCTCAAAAGATAGCAGCATTGAAAGACTGGCCCAGACCTACCTCCCCAATCAAAATCAGAAGTTTCTCGGGTTTAGCTGGTTATTACCAATGCTTTGTAGAAGGCTTTTCTTCTATAGCATCTCCACTCACTAGGCTGACTCAGAAGAAGGTGAAATTCCAGCGGTCAGATGCATGTGAGAAGAGTTTCCAAGAGTTAAAAACTTGACTCACTACCGCTCTAGTGTTGACTCTACTGGAAGGATGGATGGTTTTGTAGTATATTAGCGATGCTTCCAGAGTTGGACTCAGTTGCATTCTGATGCAGCGGGGCAAAGTGATAGCCTATGACTCCAAAAAGCTCAAGATTCATGAGAAGAATTATCCAACTCATGATTTGGAGTTGGCAGTGGTAGTGTTTGCATTGAAAATATGGAGACATTACCTGTGCGGGGCTCATGTTGATGTTTTCACCGATCATAAGAGCCTTTAGTATATATTCAGTCAGAAGGACCTAAATCTTCATCAGAGAAGGTGGTTAGAGCTCCTGAAGGTTTATGACATGAGCGTGCTATATCACCGGGGGAAAGCCAATGTGGTGGCTGATTCCCTAAGCAGAGTGTCTATGGGTAGCGTGGCTCAAATTGAGGAAGGAAAAAAGGAATTGACGAAGAATATTCACAAACTAACTCAATTAGATGTGTAGTTGGTTGACTCAGCTGAGGGTGGAGTGGTGATGCAAAGCGGGTCAGATTCCTCTTTGGTGGTTGAAGTTAAGTCCAAACAGGATGAAGATCCCATTTTACTTAAACATAAGAAAGAGGTTCTCAAGAAAGAGGTTGAGGCTTTCTCTAAAGGGGGAGATTGTGTGCTCCATTACCAGGGTAGATTGTGTGTATCGGATGTCGGTGACTTGAGACAGTAGATATTGGCTGACCCACATAGCTCGAGATACTCCATCCACCATGGTACTAATAAAATGTATTGCAATTTGTAGGATATTTACTGGTGGAACGGCATGAAGAGAGACATTGCCGAATGTACTGCAATTTGCGGGATATTTACTGGTGGAATGGCATGAAGAGAGACATTGTCAAATTCGTAGCTAAGTTCTCGAACTGCCAGCAAGTGAAAGTAGAGCACCTAAGATCGGGAAGTATGGCCCCAGATATCAGCATACGCATGTAGAAGTGGGAAGAAGTAAATATGGACTTTATTATGGGTCTACCTCGAACTCGTCAGCAACATGATTCTATCTGGGTAGTAGTAGACCGGATGACTAAGTCAACACATTTCCTCCCAGTTAAAACTATAGATTCAGCTGAGGACTATGCTAGACTTTACATCTGGGAGTTGGTCCGACTTCATGGGGTGCCATTATCCATCATCTCAGATAGGGGTGCCCAGTTCACCTCATATTTCTGGAAGTCTTTTTAGAAGGGACTTGGAACCCAACTCAAGCTCAGTATAGATTTTCACCCGCATACAAATGGGCAAGTTGAGCAGACTATTCAGACCCTAGAAGATATGTTGAGAGCATGCGCAATCGATTTCAAGGGAAGTTGGGATGACCATTTTCCTCTTGTCGAGTTGCATACAATAATAGTTATCACTCCAGCATCCAGATGGCCTTGTTTGAGGCATTGTATGGTAGAAGGTGCAAGTCTCCTATTAGATGGTTTGAGGTTGGCAAAGCTACTATAGTCGGGCCAGACTTGATTCATAAAGCTATGAATAAGGTACAACTCATCAAACAGAGATTGAAAATAGCTCAGAGCCATCAGAAATCTTATGCTAATATGAGGAGAAGAGAATTGGAGTTCGCTGTGGATAACTGAGTTTATCTGAAAATTTCACCCATGAAAGGGGTGATGAGGTTTGGGAAGAAGGGAAAGCTCAGTTCGAGATATGTGGGACCCTACATAATTCTGTGGTGAATTGGCAAAGTAGCCTATGAGCTGGAATTACCTTCAGAGTTGGCTTCTATGCACCCAGTATTCCATGTGTCACTATTGAAGAAGTGCATTGGTGATCCAACATCAATTGTGCCATTGGACAGTGTGGGAGTGAAATATAATCTCTCATATGAGGAGGTCCTAGTCCAGATCCTTGACCGTCAGGTACGTAAGCTGAGGAAGAAGGAGGTAGCTTTAGTCAAGGTCTTATGGAGAAATCAACATGTTGAGGGAGCTACATGGGAGACTGAAGCGAATATGATGGCCAGATACCCCAATTTGTTCCCTTCCGACGCAGTTTTAGTTCAAGGTATCAACTCCCTTCCCAAAACTGCTTTTAGTTTTTATGTTTCAATTTCTTTCATGTAAATGAACATGTGCATGATTAGTGAATTTAGTTCAGAGATAGTCATTCCGCTAGTTTTCAGCTTTCATGATCAAAATTTGGGTATAAAGATTGCCAATCTCTGTTTTTCTGTATGTTTTCCAACATTCAAGGATGAATGTTCCCTAGGGGGAGATATTGTAATGCACCAAAAACTCAAAGAATATACTTGGGACTTAAATCAGAGAAAACTAGAAAATCTGCACCAGGTCACAGAACGAGTCGTCCTGTGACCCGTGGGGAGTGACCACAAGTCTCTAAGTGACTCGTGGTGAGGCCTGTAGGCTTGGTGAGATTTCTAGAGAAAGGGGTGACCACGATGGTGACCACAGGTCTTGGTCAACACCATGAGTCATGGTATGACCCGTGGTCTAGGATATATGTAAGGCTGGGAAATGCTAGGCAGTGTACCCAATGGGTCCTCACCATGACGCATTTGGGACACAACGAGTCATGGTGTCACCCGTGGGGACTCTTGGGAATATTTGGGCAGTGTAGTCCACGAGTGGTGACCACGATGCGTGATCACCAACCACGAATCGTTGGTTCCCTTGTTGTGACCATCTGTGGTTTCCAGGAAGTGCACCTCACGAGTGTGACCACAAGTTGTGGTAACTGACCACGGCCCGTTAGGTCACCGAGAGGACTGACAATCAGCTTTTCCCTGTGAGTTTTCAAGGGTCTTTCAGTAATTTCCTACCCTTCTAAACCTTAAACTATGTCATTTTAAACATAATTTCTGACTTATTAGTGGGGTTAAACGATTTCTTTCCTCATTTCCCACTCAGACCATCAGAAAACAGATCGTAGAACTTCTCTCAAAGTTTTTATAGAGCAAGAGCTAGGGCAATCTTTTCTCCTCAATTTTCTGAAGGAATTCTTCAGACTTTTTCACCAGGTATGTGGGAATTCTACGAATAGTTCTTCCCTTGTGTCCCTAAATTCCTCTCTATTTCTCTTTATTAGTGGTAGCCCTAAAATTTCTGAATGTCAAGAAATTGCTAGTCATACCTCGTCTAAATCATATGAAATATTATACCATGTTAATATTAGATATTTTCCATCAGTTTGTGATTGAAATGATGTTAAATCATGTGAAGTGAAATTTAGCCCTACTCTTGAACCAGAAAATCTTAAATTTTGCCTTAGTGCTTGAATATCGAATCTTAACTTGATTTTATCAGTGTTGGGAACTCCCAAGTTGTTAGTAGCATTGAATCTCAATCAGAATATTGCCAATTCAGCTTTAATAAGAATGATAGTATCCTCAGTGTTAGTATTACCTCCCAGCTATTAGAATTAGATTCAGAATTCAGTTTATTGGTCCACTAGGTGGTCATGACACTTTAGATATATAGCTCTGACTAGCCTTAGGACCCTAGTTTCAGATTATAGTTTGTTCTTAGTTGGTCACGACGCTTCTAGATAAGCAGCTCTGACCAGTCTAGAACCCAGTTTCAGAATCTGATCTGATAAGACTCTTAGGATGCTTTTAGATATGTATAGTTGACTAGTCTTGGGCCCCAGTTTAAAGCTATCGGCCTAGTATTCAGTCTAGGACTATCCAGTGGGAATATGACTTAGCACTAGGGCTCCAATGCACCTAGGTTCCCCGAACTACGTTGCCAGCGTAGGTTACAGTATTTATTGGCCTGATTGGCTCAGACTTTTGTGATCACCCAATTCATGCCTTTATACCCTGCAAGGTATATTGGGTCCTATCGATGGGGTGTATACATCGGACTCCACGTCTAGCCCACATGGTTACATGTCGTTTATAGACTCTCCCACTAGTTAGTTCAGTCTAGTCTCAGTCCAGTTCAGTTCAGATCAGTAATCCAAGCTTAGAACATGCTTTGACCATCAGACAGGGTCTTCTAGACCACCTCAGTATTTTAGTTATTCAGTTTAGTAGCTTTAGTTGGTCATTGCATGTCTTTCAGTTCAGCATTTCTTATGTTATTTATTCCGCTGTGTTATGTTCCTCTCACTTACTCAGTACATTCAAAGTCTGACACATACTTTTATGTTGTATCGTTTTATGATACAGCTGCAGGATCTCAGTCTCAGCTTCGTTAGCCGACCGCTCATCGAAGACCTCATCTTTACTAGTTGATGAGTCCTCATCATTCAACGGTGGAGATTTATTTATTTCAGCTATATTTTCATTTCTTCTATTTAGATTTGGAGTTAGCTTGGGGCTTCTCCCAGCAACTCATCAGTCATAGTGGCTTTCAGACTCAGATTGGTATTTCAGACCTGTAGTGTTGTTCTAATATTTTCAAACACTATGAACCAGCTTTATTTCTTTCAAGTATTTGTATTTTTGCTTTAAACTTCCACTGTATGTATTTTTATATTACTCAGAATGCTAGTGTATGATAGACCAGGGGTTGACTTGGGGTCACTTGTGACTTCTAGTATCGTGTTCTATCCAGGGTGTAAACTCGGGGCGTGACACTTTCCTCAAACATGTGCCCTTACAATAAGAAAATACCCATTATCACTCACAAAGATACAATTTACAAAAAGTATGGGTATATGAATATAATTAAACTCATTCTCACAAAGAATTCACATGCAACACACAATAACACATATGCTTGCCGTTAGTGTATTACTCTACTAACACGGGAACATCTAAAAGTAAGATCAAATAGGACTTTATGGGTTGTAATGTAGGCTAAGGAATAGGTAGATACTATTCTCTCTAGTAATAGTGACTATCTTTCCTAAGCGTTTTTAATATATCACATCTTCTCATTAAGCACACTATTTTCTTCTTTCACTTTTTCCCTTGCTCTTTTGTCTATCAATTTCCTTTTTGTTTGTCCATTTTCTTAAAGAATGTTTATACTATTGGTATGGAGTACTCAAGCCTTGATCACTTTTTCATTCTTTTTTTCTTTCTACTCCCTACTAACACTTATGCATTTTGAACATTGCACCCTTAATCTTTTCTTCAACCTCCACAACCAACTACCTTCCCCTTTTCAATATTCTACTCCTTTAACTCTTATGCATTTTTCACTTAAGCGCTTAGGAGTTTTGGATCAATTTTAGGTCAAGTGAAAGAATAGGATTAAGCTTCTAATGTGGCTAAAAAAGAATAAGGCTAAAGTCTTAATGACGTTAACTAGGATTATGCATCAATGGTAGGTAAAGCAAAGGATAAAAACCAGCTTATTCAAAGAATTGCCTAAATCATCTCCTATGATTAACATCCTATATTTCGCTTTGCAAACACACCAGGTAAGTTCTAGATATTACATGATAGAATGGAGTACACAAAATCTCACACTCACTGTACATGTTCAAATCTAGACAAATCCATATAGACTCTCAATATGGCTAATCTCATGAATTCAAAATTTAAGCATAAAGCATACAGAGTCATATTCTTGAGCCTAGGTGTCTCAAACAAAGTCATCCCATTCATCCAACTTGCTTTTGAATCAAAAGACACTTGCGTCTTACAATTATGTATAACACTCAACAAAAGCATCAAGCATTCAATCAGTCAAGGGTTATAAAGAAAATCCTAATGACTAATTTTCCCTCAAGACGGTAGTCATCCATCAATCATCGGGAAAAGTCTATCACTATGACTAAAAATAAATATTTATAGATGTTCGGTGTGTTATGTGGGTATATAAAAAAACACGCAAGTGCACGTGGTCGAACAAGTAGTAAGTGGCTTTAGTAAGCCAAGTATCGATCCCACAGAGACATGGGTTAAGTGCAATTTGCTCAAGTATACTATATTTTACCTCTAAATATGCTGACAACAACGTAACCAAAAAGTTGATAGTTTGTTTGATAAATTTTATACTAAAACTAAGAACAATTATCTACTTTGAATCTGAACTATGGATAAGAGCATGCTGAGGTTAAACGAACATGTAATGAAATTGATTATCATCATAAATTGATTAATCTTTTCTTCTTGTTGCTAGCCAAGAACATTTGCCAAGAGATTAAAACTCTCGTATTTAATCTCACTTAAGAATCATGAACCATCCGTCTACATTTCTGTGATCAAATGCAATTCATGTTCTAGCCATACGATTCCGGTTCCTAAATTGACTAATACAACTTTCAGGTATATTTCTATCCTGAATGCACATCAAAACTCAATTTTCCCAAATCAAGTAAAGAACAATATCCTATTAATTCACAACTTTCCAATTTCGTGCTCTCTCGAGTGAAATCGGACTTTTTAGATGTACATTAATGTAGGCCACACACCAATGCAGTAAGAACAAAAATTAATAGAACAACATGGAAGAAAAGATGAAAAACCAGATAATCAATAATCAAATTTCATCACAATTGTTCACAACCTCAGCAAGGAAGGGAATTAGCCACTCATTTGTGGATTAATCATCATAAAACGAGTGTTAATCATACAAACAATTGAGTTAAAGAAGAAAGAAAGAGAGAAAAAACCCTGAACTTTTCGTCCCTCAACTGCCTGTAACCCACGTCCTTGCTCCACCAAGTCTGAATTATAAAAAATGAACTTAAGTGTTCTATTTATACTGCTGGGAATTTTTCCCGGAATAATGAGCAATGTGTCACGGAGTGCATCGCGGAGCACCGCCTCCGTGACACGCCATGAACGCGGACCCTCACTAGAACTGGGGGTCCGTGAATTCAAACTCAATGTGGCACGGCGTGCATTGCGGAGCACTGGCTCCGTGCCATGGAGCAAACGCGGACCTTCACTGGAAATTTGGTGAATTTTCACCTTCCAGGCAGAATGCCTCCGCGATGGCAGCGTGACACGGCTCCATCGCGGAGCCCCTTTAATTCATGCTGTCCAATGCCTTTTCCCTTGCTCGCATCCAAGTCCAACTCCGATATCATCCAACATGCATTTTAGCTTCCCGAAATCACATTTTTCCTGCAAAACAATTCTAATCATGTTGGTTAGTATAAATTCACATTTTATTACCAGTTACATGAAAATGTATACACATTGCTAGATAAACAAGGCGAAAATGATACTTCTGAGTATCACTTGGGCATATAAATCTGCCCAAGATCACTTACCCCACACTTAAATCCTTGTTCGTCCTCGAACAACAAACATACAATTCATGCAATTTACATCCCAACCTCGCTACTATGGTACGACAATTTAAGCTATGGTCATACCGATTATTCAATATTGCAAATCATCAAGAAAACATGCATGGTCTTAACTATGCAACGACCTTCAATACCTTAAGACCTTCTAGACTTTAAGAATCGACTCTCGATATCGGCAAACTCATGCAAATCAGCTGATCAAGATATCCGACACGAAAATTAATCTTTCATCAAGCATGTGCCCTCACAACACTAGAGATTCTTCCCCTTTTTGCTCATATGACTCATAAACATTCAAACAGGGGCATGTACACACAATTTCACTCTCTCTCCCAAGAGAATTCAGATGCATCATGTCATGACCCATAAGCTTGCCCTTAGTGTACTACTCCACTAATATAAAGAAATGCAATGTAAGATCACATAGGACTTGAATGGGTTGTAATGGAAGCTATGGAACTAGTAAATTTTGGATTAGCCAATAATAGCCACTAGCATCCTTAAGCGCCTTTTCAACACATTCCCATCAACTCATGGACATTGTTTCTCTTTTTTTTTTTCATCATCCCATTCTTGATGATTTACTTTAGTATGACCCATTTCATTAAGCACACTTGACACAACAACAAAGGTTATTCATGCACCTTCATTATCGTTTATTTATAACAAGTGCACCTTCAACCTTTTCTTTTCTTCCCTCACTCTGCTTTTCTTTCTCTTTTCACCTTTCTCACTCTTTGACACTTTGGGAAAATGATTTTCTCTTCTTAAGCGCTTAAGAGTTTTGTATAGACTTTACGGCTAGTGAAAAGAAGGAATTAAGCTCGGTTTACACTTTTTGGACGAAAGAAAGAAAGCAATCGGCTAAAGGCTCAAAGGGCTAACTAGGGTATACAATCACAGAAAGGGGGGTATGACAAGAAAAAAATAGAAACTCTCGGTTAACAAAGAAATGCCTACATCCTTTCCCACAATACACCTCCTTCATTTCATTTTGTACACACACCAGGCAAGTTCTAGACACTTCACAATAGCATGGAATATCAACACCTCACTTCACACTTTATGCACATGGTCGATTCAAGATGTATTCACAGACTCTTCAATCAGCTAATTACATGAATTCAAACATTAAGCCTCAATCACACTGAATCGAACTCTACAGCCTAGGTATCTCAACATATTTACAAATTTGCATGCTTTCATACGAATCACCTTTGCATTTTGAATATCATGTACAACACGCAACCAAAATTTTGCAACCATATAGTAACTACAGGTTTCGAGATGCAATCCACCAAAGAAAAAAACTAAAAATTAATTGAAAAAAACTACTCCTAACGACTACATTTCCCTTAAGACGGTCGTCATCCATCCATCATAGGGAACAGTCACTAGCTATGACTTCGGTTCAATGGGACCATTCTCGGTAAAAGAACCAAAAACAAACGCCGAGAAACCCAAAATTTTAAAAGTTGAAAAATTTGCAAAATATTGATCATTTCGATAGAAAATTTATTTACAAAATATTTTAAATATGTACAAAATATTTTTAAAAATTTTAAAAATATCGATCATTTCGATAACTAAAATATGTACAGAGTCAGAATCAGCTAGCAACCATTCAACAACACACAACAATTTCACGAATATATACAAATACAGAACCATCACTTAAACAATTCACAAATCACAGGGACACACAACAAACACAATAACAGAGGAGAACATACAAACAAAACAGCCCATCCCAGCACCTAACTACTCCCACCCCACACTTAGTCCGAACACTGTCCCCAGTGTTCACAAAAATTAAATAGCACAATTTCGGGTGGTAGAACTCCCTGATCAGTCAAAGTATTCCACTTCTTCATCAGGTGCTGCTGCCTTATCTCCCATGTCCGAGTCGCCTCCGTCGTCATCATCAGACTCCACATCGGAGTCCTCCCGACGCGTCTCCTCATCCGTTGGGACGTCATCATCCGTGGACTCTATAAAGGCTGGCCCTACTCGGCATAGATCCCTGGCGTTTTCGCCAAACGGGTAGTCTAGCTCGAGCTGCCATAGCTCCTCCTCCATCGCTGGCCTCCCACCTATTCTTAGCTGGAGCATCTGCATCCCATACATCCGCGCCATGTACTGGTCATCACGAGCGTGACTCTCGCCAAGTGTCAACACTGGCCCGTGGGTGGTGTCGGGAGCCTTAGTTTTAGTAACATTCAAGGCCCGCCGCTCCAACTGTGGGATATAATCGATGGCCTCTTCCTCAACATCGAGGCCCCTAAGAAAGGTGGTGAGCAGTCCACTGAAACCATACCTGTGCCCCTGGTGTAACCGGGCTCTCTTCATGGCGGATATAATAACCGCCCCGACATTGATTTCTAGCCCTTTCATCAGGGCGTACACCAGGCAAACACGGTCCCGGGTTACATCAGTCATATGTACCCCCGGGATGAGGCATGAGCAGACTATCTTCAGCCAGATTCGGGCTTCCCTGTTCATTTGTGAATATGGCAGAGTCTGGTGGTAGCCCCTTTCCTTGTGCCTGCTCCATCTAGCTGTAGATCGGGCCCCACACAATGTGCGTCTGATGTCAGCATACGGTGGGGTAATATTCAGCTGTCGGAGGACGTGGGCGTCTGTGTCCCGCGCTCCTATGATGGCATTGAGCTGGTGGGGCTCCAGAGTGACTATCTGCCCTCTGATGTTGATGGTGTGGCTTCTGATTGATGGGTTCCAATTAGCATAGAACTCCCGAACCAGGTGCAAATTGCATTCCTTGGGCTCCTCAAATATGAACTTGATCCCAGCTGCTTCAATCTGATGAACCATTCTGGGGAACTCCGGTGCCAATGGCTCCCGTGCTATATGCTCCTCGGGGAAATATTTGTTCTCTTTATGCTTTGCATACCACTTTTTCCCCTCGTCCGTCACCCATCTTGTTCCATATTGGTGGCGCTGGCCGCGTGGAACTGCTGGTGCAGCTGGGACTGCTGTTCCCAGTCTGAGTCTCTTCCTTCCGGTGCCTGAAGTTGATGCACCTTTCCCTTTCTCTTGCTGGCTTGCCATTTTACCTGTCAACCCAAGTAAACAAGCACAACGTTAAGCTAAATAAATATTAACTTCGGCTAAGGTCGGGTTACGCTAAGTTACCCCACACTTAGTCCTTAGCTACAGTTACAACAATACGGCAAGAATAACTTTATTTACTCAAAACAACCAACTATACAATCGTGCTTAGTGCGTTCAAAAGAAAATTCGACGGTATAACTTCTGCGTACTACTGAGACTTCGTACAACTAATCACAATCACTACCATCGTTAGCATTTTAACCATCGCACTTAGCAAAGAAAAACAAAGAAACAAAAACACAACAAAAATTTATATACATGAACCTATCCAACCAACTACTTTCGAACAAATTTCAACATTTCCCCCCAAACCCGAGAATTCGTCGTCTATTAACATCCTAACAATTTCGTACAACGACTCATCTTATTCAACACGTACACCCCGACATAGAATTCACGATTTCAACACATTTCCAACTTCAAATTCAACAACAAGCCCTAGAATTGATTCTATCAATCAAATTTGAATAATTTATGCAATCGACAAGTTCAAACAATCATAATGACATTCCGAACATTTATCAATCAACAAATACTCGAATTCATGCTTAATTTCGACTTAGGGCAATTTAGCTCACCTCCCATGCTTAATTTTGAAGAAAATCGACAAAAACTTGAGAGGGAATCGGAAAACATACCTTGAAGTTGAAGAATCAAAGAAAACTCGGTAATTTGTTGCCTTAAGCCGTGGCACGTTGGTGGGGGAGGGTTTTGGGATGTTTGGTCGCGGAGGAATTAGAAAATGAGGGGAAAGGGGAGGTTTCAGGGTTAAAAGGGTAGAAAAACACGCGGGTCACCCGACAACCCGGTGTGACCCTTCGCGATATATAAGGCAACGTGTCACGGAGTGCATCGCGGTGCACTGCCTCCGTGACACGGAGCCATCGCGATAGCATTCTGGAAATTTTTAAAATTTTCGGGTTATAACTCAACGTGTCACGGAGGGTAACGCGGAGGTCCTCCTCCGTGACACGAAGCTATCGCCCCAGCTCACTGTTTTCTACTTTTTATTAATTTTTCATACCTCGACTTTTCCTTCGCGATTTCGTGCACATTTTCCTCCGTTTGACCTGAAAATCATCTCACTAAACAAAATTTGTTAGAATTATAGGTTTCACCTAACTAAGAATAAAAAAAATACTAACTAAAACGAAAATTTTTGTAATAAATCAAGAAAAAGAAAAAGAAAAATCTATTTACACTTTACAAAATGAAAGAAATTTTTTTTTTCACAGGTTGCCTCCCGTACAGCGCCTGGTTTACCGTCGCGACTCGACGTCATTTAAGCTCAATTGTCCGCTAGGGTGATGGAAGATTTCTCTCGATCACTGTCCTCCCCCCAGTAGTGCTTACACCTATCCGGTGGTCTTCCCATTAACTCTCTGGAATCCTTCATCTGCTTGTCATTACCCTGATCAATCACATTGATCACCGAGAGTTCTTCATGCACCATCGGGAACTTGGGTGCTTTATACACATCGAACACCTCTACCTTGTCATGTGCTCGCATTGTAAGTTGCCCCGCAGCTACGTCAATTAGTGTTTTCCCGGTTGCCAAGAAGGGACGTCCCAAAATAAATGGGACTTCCGCGTCTGGTTCAAAATCCAGCACAACAAAATCTACCGGGAAAATTAGGGAGCCAACTTGCACTAGAACATCCTCAACAATGCCATCCGGCCTAGCTAAGGATCGATCCGCCAACTGCAATATTACCGTTGTGGGTCTAGGACTCCCTAGACCCAACTTTCTGAATACCGAAGATGGCATCAAATTTATGCTCGCCCCCAGGTCACACAATCCACGAGCTCGGATGCTCTGCCCAATAGTAAGCTGGATAGTAAAACTTCCAGTGTCTTTTAGCTTTGTGGGCAGTCTGTTCTGGATACGGAAAGTGCACTCCTCCGTTAGAACCACCGTAGCATACTGTGTCAACCGACTTTTGTTGGCCACGATGTCCTTTATGTACTTGGCATATTTAGGCATTCCCTGCAAGACATCAACAAGAGGTAAATTAGCATGTACCTGTTTAAGTACCTCCATGAATTTCTTGAAACACGCCTCCTCCTTGTGTTTCTTGAGTCATTGAGGGAACGGGGGTGGAGGTCTTTCTGATTCAGCTTCTTTGGTCTTCCCCCTTTCCGAACATTGCTCCCCCTCAACTTCTGCTGCTCCCAAATGTTGAGGTGATCTTTCTGGTTCCACCTCCTTTAGCTGCAAACCACTCCTTGTGGTCACTGCATTTACCTGCTTGGGATTTGGATCTGTGTCGCTTGGCAGTCCTCCTGTAGGTCTTGTATTTTGGGCACTAGCAAATTGCCCAAATTGATACTCAAGAGCCTTGGTAGCTAACTGATTGTTTTTCACTTCGGCTGCCAATTTCACATAGTCAGCCTGCAATTGAGCTTGGTTAGCTATCATGGTCTTGAACATCTCCTCAATGCTGGGTGATGGTGGTGGAGGAGGTGCATTGTTGTTTCTGAATTGAGCTTGGTAGTTCTGTTGCCCTCCTTGATTCCTTTGCACACCCTGACCCGAACTTTGGCCTTGATGGTTGTTGCTACCCCATGAGAAATTAGGATGATTCCTCCAATTTGAATTGTAGCTACTACCATACGGCTGGTGATTTCTTTCTGCATTACCCACAAAGTTTACAGAGTCAGGATTGGCTCCACAACACTCAGCTGAGTGCTCGCTGCTTCCACACACTTCACACCACATCTGCTGGACTGCATTAACTGGAGCTGAAGGCTGGTTCAAAGTCATGTTGCTGAAGTGGTTGTTCAACTGATTTTGCAATGCAGCTATCTGTGCAGCGATAGCTGTAAACCCATCCACTTCAAGCACTCCTGCTGCTTTCCTTGTCCCACCTCGTGATGAATCAGCATTCCATTCTGGATTGCCCTGTGAAATCCGGTTCAACAAGATATACAGCTCCTCATAAGTCTTTTCCAGCGCTTGCCCTCCAGCTGCTGAATCTAGCAATATTTTGGTGTGGGGTTCCAAACCCTCAATAAATGTGTGAACCAACACCTCATTGGACTGATGATGATGAGGACAGTCCCGCATCATGGATTTAAATCTCTCCCAGGCTTGATATAAATTTTCTCCCTCCCTCTGTTTGAAACTTAGAATTTGACTTCTAAGTCTTGCTGTTTTACCAGAGGGAAAAAACCTTATCAAGAACTTCCGTGCAAGATCATCCCACGTTGAGATAGAATTTGGTGGCTCAGCTTTCAACCACCTCTTGGCTTCTCCTAGTAAGGAGAATGGAAATAATGTAAGCCGAACATAGTCTGGTGACACCCCAATGGGTATGTAAGTGTCACTTATCTCCAAAAAATTTTGGAGATGCTGTTGTGGATCTTCATGAGGGAGACCAGTAAATTGCCCGCTTGTGTGCAACAACTGCACTATATTTTGTTTCAGTTCAAATCTCCCTCCAGGCTCTGGTTTGCGGATACTTGATGTAACATTATTGGCATGTGGGATTGCCACCTCGCGAACCGGCCGTGCTGCTGCTTCTTCGGGCACTAACACTGCCCTTACAACCGGTGGATTCTGTTGTTGCTCCATGATCGTCTGTCTGAGCAACTGCAGCTTTCTTTGTAGAGCTTCTCTTCTCTTACTGTGAAATATTCTTTCGGGCTCTATATAAGATTCCACCAGCTCTTTGTCTCTTGCCAGTGTTCACAGCAATTAAGTCTGCAAAATACAGGCTAAGACCAAGTTGTCAACACTTAAGAAAAAAAATAAAATACAGTAAATTAACACTTAAAAAAAATTCACCAATTGCCAAGTCCCCAGCAACGGCGCCAAAAACTTATTCAGTGTGTTATGTGGGTATATAAAACAACACGCAAGTGCACGTGGTCGAACAAGTAATAAGTGGCTTTAGTAAGCCAAGTATCGATCCCACAGAGACTTGGGTTAAGTGCAATTTGCTCAAGTATACTATATTTTACCTCTAAATATGCTGACAACAACGTAACCAAAAAGTTGATAGTTTGTTTGATAAATTTTATATTAAAACTAAGAACAATTATCTACTTTGAATCTGAACTATGGATAAGAGCATGCTGAGGTTAAACGAACATGTAATGAAATTTATTATCATCATAAATTGATTAATCTTTTCTTCCTATTGCTAGCCAAGAACATTTACCAAGAGATTAAAACTCTCGTATTTAATCTCACTTAAGAATCATGAACCATCCGTCTACATTTCTGTGATCAAATGCAATTCATGTTCTAGCCATACGATTCCGGTTCCTAAATTGACTAATACAACTTTCAGGTATATTTCTATCCTGAATGCACATCAAAACTAAATTTTCCCAAATCAAGTAAAGAACAATATCCTATTAATTCACAACTTTCCAATTTCGTGCTCTCTCGAGTGAAATCGGACTTTTTAGATGTACATTAATGTAGGCCACACACCAATGCAGTAAGAACAAGAATTAATAGAACAACATGGAAGAAAAGATGAAAAACCAGATAATCAATAATCAAATTTCATCACAATTGTTCACAACCTCAGCAAGGAAGGGAATTAGCCACTCATTTGTGGATTAATCATCATAAAACGAGTGTTAATCATACAAACAATTGAGTTAAAGAAGAAAGAAAGAGAGAAAAAACCCTGAACTTTTCGTCCCTCAACTGCCTGTAACCCACGTACTTGCTCCACCAAGTCTGAATTATAAAAAATGAACTTAAGTGTTCTATTTATACTGCTGGGAATTTTTTCCGGAATAATGAGCAACATGTCACGGAGTGCATCGCGGAGCACTACCTCCGTGACACGCCATGAACGCGGACCCTCACTGGAACTGGGGGTCCGGGAATTCAAACTCAATGTGGCACGACGTGCATCGCGGAGCACTGGCTCCGTGCCGCGGAGCAAACGCGGACCTTCACGGGAAATTTGGTGAATTTTCACCTTCCAGGCAGAATGCCTCCGCGATGGCAGCGTGACACGGCTCCATCGCGGAGCCCCTTTAATTCATGCTGTCCAATGCCTTTTCCCTTGCTCGCATCCAAGTCCAACTCCGATATCATCCAACATGCATTTTAGCTTCCGGAAATCACATTTTTCCTGCAAAACAATGCTAATCATGTTGGTTAGTATAAATTCACATTTTATTACTAGTTACATGAAAATGTATACACATTTCTAGATAAACAAGGCGAAAATGATACTTTTGAGTATCACTTGGGCTTATAAATCTGCCCAAGATCAATAGACAACTCAAAAATTTGTATTCTCAGTTCAAAATGCCCCCTTTGGAAAAGAACCGAAAAGAAAAACCATAAGGTAGGTAAAATGTGCTCAACTTAGACTGCTTGATCAAGTATTTTTAGAACAAGCACATAATTCACCAGCAATCAATCATCACAAAATTTTGAAATTTTCCTCACCCAACACTTAAAAGTATGCTATGTCCCCCAAGCATCAATTCAAATCAAATAAGGGTTAGGGATACTTCCTAAGATCTCTAGGCCTATCTAGCAATATGCTTTCATCCATGATAATGCTCAAACTCACACTTCTTAACAAAGTATGAAGCGGACATTGTCAATAAAAAACCCAACAAATGTTGAGGTCGATCCCACAGGGAACACGGAAGGACATAGAAGAACGCTAGTATTTAAGCTTTTAAGTCGATTGTCTCCTAAGAGGGGGAAATTTATAAAAGTAACAAATAATATTGTTGAGAGAAAGTGAAGGTTGATTCCAAATTAATGCAATTAACTAGGGTCCGTGTTTCCCATGACTACATAACCACAAGGCATTTTATACTAGTGATCTATTTCGGTGCTTAGCATGCAATATCGGTAAGTTAATTTCACCTAAATGGTTGGTCCCCTATTTAGATGATTATCACCACACAACTTGGCCTGTCTATAGGTGTATGCTTTACTAACCCTTACCCTTGATACCTGATTAGCTATCCCCGGACAAGTTCAAGCTATTAGATGAGGGTTGATAGCCTTAAATCTCCGTTGTTAATCCCTTTTCACATTCATTACCTCCTTGGTCCGGTAAGTAAGAATAAGGCAAGTTCTAACTTTTGAAACTGTTAAAAATCAACTAAAACGAAGGAAGAAACAATACATGCATAAACTCTGTTCAAGAATCACTAAGTATTTTACCTGTGTGTGTTAATTTGTCATGGTTCCCACAACCGTAGTTGTGGTGGTTTTATCCTATCATGTTTATAAGAAAATTAATAGAATTCATAAATAAAAGCAAAAATTAATACTTACAACGATGATAGGAAGAAACTCACTTGATTATTGCAATAATAAAGAAGAACAATTCAACAATCGTCTCGAAGTTCCAAACATAAGACACCAAACTTGTATCTAAAAACTTGAGACTTAAAACTCTAATCCTACTTGAAGACTTTTGAACTTGAAACTTCAACTCTTGAAGACATGCCTATTACATGAAAATAAAGAGGTATTTATAGTAGTAGATTTATGTTTTCCTTGTTCCTTGATGAATTTGACTTGGGATTTAAAATTTTCCTTTTCCTACTTGAAGTAGGAAATCCAATTTTTGCCGTTTTGGAAGCCTTGCGTGTCGCCCAAACCACTGCCCCATTGCCAGTTGTGGCAACGGGTCACCTAACGACTCGTTGTGCATGGGCATGAGTTGTTAGGCCCCTCGTGGTCTAACTCCTTCAAATTTTCAGTGTACCTTACGGTTGGTTCCAGTGATCTGCCAACGAGTCGTTTAGACAACTAACAACTCGTTATGTCTTTCGTCATCTCCATTGGTTACTTTGTCAATAATTTCTCTCACAGTTTTCACGACTGACTTCACGACTCGTTACCAGATGTAAGGAGTCGTTCCTTCAACCCGTCAGGTACACAGTTTTTGCATCTTCCAAACTCAACCTTTGCCCACAGCTTCATCTTCTTTTCATCTTCATTCCATAAGCCTCAAATATATTCAAATCCATCCCTTTTAGCCATGAAAACATCTAATCACATGCGTTAGCTAATTTTACAAATATATAACATGAACACATGAAAACACACATAATTTGTTCTTAAAACATAGTAAAGTATAGGCAAAATATGTCTATGAAGTGTGTGAGCACGCCCTTCATCAGCACCCCACACTTAAACTATTGTTCGTCCTCGAACAATCTACTACTTCCCTTCTAACATTTAAGCACAAAATTCATCCTACGAACAGGTCTACTTATACTTAGGATCATGAGACAAATCTATGAAGCTCGAACAACTCACTCTCATGCATATAGGATCAACATTAAAATGCCAAAGTTCGAAATCACTTAGATTTTGAAAACTAACTCATCAAGACATATTTTGGTCCAACACGAATTATATGTAATTTAGCAATCAAAATTAAACCAAAGTCTTACCATTGTGCCCCTCACAATTTGGAGAGATGCCCTTTCTCACACAAGATATAGAATAAGATTAACTTGGGCATAAATATAACAAAATACACTCACACTCCTAAAGAACTCAACATACATGCAAATGACAACCCATAGGCTTTCCCTTAGTGTAATACTCCTCTAATATAAAATTATCAATCAAGGATCAATTAGGACTTTAATTTGGTTGTAATGTAGGCTAAGGGACCAGTAGGAACTATTTGGCCAAGATAGTGACTAATCTCCCTAATCACTTTAATACTTCACAACACTTTGATTTTGTTAAGCACATTCTTTAATTTCCAAAATTTTCTCCTTATGCCTCCTTATTTTTCAATTTTTTAACTTAGGTGACTAGTGGGAATTTTTCTTTTCATCATTGAGCTCATTCACACACATTTTTTTCTTCTTCCATTACCACCCTTTACGCACCCCTACTCTAGCCACCCTCAACTTAAGTATTTTTTTCTTATGTTGAGGTTCACAATATCCAAGGAAAGACCAGGGCCAAAACAGGTTCATTGTAAACAAATGGGTACGGTTAATCAGTAAATCATGATTTTTCATCTTCAATTTTTCAAAGCTCTTTCTTATTTTTGTTTTCCACTAAAAATTATCCTCCTTGTTTAGCAAAATTTCACCTTTTTCTTTTCTTCCAATTCACCACACTTTTTAGCTTTTCCCTCCACTTCTCTAATTATGCTCCTTTTATACAAAAAAAATGCATTAAAGTTCTTTAGGAGTCATTTGGATCAAATACAAGTCAATAGAACAAAAGGGATTAAGCTTGTAATATGGCTATCAAAAGAATAGGCTAAGGCTCAACATGGCTAACTAGGATAATTAAAATCAAGGTAGATAAAATAGGATAAAAAATAAGGCAACCAAAGAAACGTCTATATCACTTCCTAAATCCATCATTCTTATTTCGATTTGCACACACACCGGAAAAGTTCTAGATATCAATTTACAAGCTTGGAGTATATAAAAAATTTCCTCACACATTGGCACAACATGGTTTAACAATGGTAATCAAGATCACATAAACACATATATTCATATTGCATGCATAACATAATTAAGCCCATTTTTTCAGGTACAGGAGTCAAGTTCCCAAAAGACTAAGTGTTTCTACCTTTTTCATGTATTTTTGAGTGAATTTAATAAAGTCTCAATGATACATAAGTGAAGCACCTAGCATTCGAAGGTCCAAGTTCTTGTTTTTCCTAATGACTAATTTACCCTTAAGATGGTCGTCATCCATCCATCTCGGGAAAAGTCATGACTCAATGACTAAAAAATAAATAAATAAAAAATCTAGACTCTCTAGTCGGTTCTAAGGGACTATCCACCTGAAAAGTACCAAAAATAAAAATTGGAGGAACCCAAAATAAAATAAAATTAAAAAATACTACAAACCCACAAGCATGCATGATAAGTCATAAATCCCCAAAAAAACTAGGCCTACCATGTACAGATTTAGCAATTAAGGAATGCATGGTAATATGAAGTTCACTTCTCCCACCCACACTTAATTGGTTTCACAATCCCTAGTGCTACAACAAATAAGCATAAAGTAATAGAGTGCAAGAAGAACTCCCTTGGCCTTTACTCCTCATTTTCAATGTTTAAGATCAATTTTTGTTGAAACTCATGACCTATCACCTACACACTTGAACAAACATATAAAAATGAAACAAAGAAAATCATCTTGGGTTGCCTCCCAAGTAGCGCCTGATTTAACGTCGCGGCACGACACAAGTATCTTGATTACTCAAGCTTCATCAAGATACCTGTTGAGACCATGGTCACATCTTGGCAGCTTGTTTTACCACACCGCTCTGTGACAAGTTAGAAAATAAAAGAAAAACAAAAAATAGGAAATAAATACAAATAGTTAAACACAAGCAATTAATCTAATCCTAAATTGTATTCCCCGGCAACGATGCTACTTTTTTATAACGCTCAAACTCACGCTTCTTAACAAATTATGAAGCATACGTTGTCAATAAAGAACCCAACAAAGGTTGAGGTCGATCCCACAGGGAATACAGAAGAATATAGAAGAGCGCTAGTATTTAAGCTTTTAAGTCAATTGTCTCCTAAGAGGGGGAAATTTATAAAAGTAACAAACAATATCTTTGAGAGAAAGTGAAGGTTGATTCCAAATTAATGCAATAAACTAGGGTCCGTGTTCCCCATGACTTTATAACCACAAGATGTTTTATACTAGTGATCTATTTCGGTGCTTAACATGCAATATCCGTAAGTTAATTTCACCTAAATGGTTGGTCCCCTATTTAGATGATTATCACCATGCAACTTGGTTTGTCTACAAGTGTATGCTTTACTAACCCTTACCCTTGATATCAGATTAACTATCATCGGACAAGTTCAAGCTATTAGATGAGGGTTGATAGCCTCAAATCTCCGTTGTTAATCCCTTTTCCCATTCATTACCTCCTTGGTTCGGTAAGTAAGAATAAGGCAAGTTCTAACGTTTGCAACTATTAAAAATCAATTAAAACGAAGGAAGAAACAATACATGCATAAACTCCGTTCAAGAATCACTAAGTATTTTACCTATGTGTGTTAATTTGTCATGGTTCCCACAACCCTTGTTTTGGCAGTTTTAGCCTATCATGTTTATAAGTAAATTAATAGAATTCATAAATAAAAGCAAAAGTTAATACTTACAACGATGATAGGAAGAAACTCACTTGATTATTGAAACAACAAAGAAGAACAATTCAACAATCGTCTCGAAGTTCCAAACGTAAGACACCAAACTTGTATCTAAAAACTTAAGACTTAAAACTCTAATCCTACTTGAAGACTTTTGAACTTGAAACTTCAACTCTTGAAGACATTCCTATTACATGAAAATAAAGGGGTATTTATAGTAGTAGATTTATGTTTTCCTTGTTCCTGGAGGAATTTGACTTGGGATTTAAATTTTTCCTTTTCCTAGTTGAAGTAGGAAAGCCAATTTTTGCCATTTTGGGTGCTTTAAACGTCGCCCCAACCATTGCCGCATTGCCAGTTATGGCAACGGGTCACCTAATGACTCATTGTGCATGGGCACAAGTCATTAGTCCCCTCGTGGTCTAACTCCTTCAAATTTCCAGTGTACCTTACGGTTGGTTCCAGTGATCTGCCAACAAGCCGTTTAGTCAACTAACAACTCGTTATGTCTTTCATCATCTCCACTGGTTACTTTGTTAATAATTTCTCTCACAGTTTTCATGACTGACTTCACGACTCGTTACCAGATGTAACGACTCGTTCCCTCAACCCGTCAGATACACTGTTTCTGCATCCTCCAAACTCAACCTTTGCCCAAGAATTTAGCTTCTTTTCATCTTCATTCCATAAGCCTCAAATACATTCAAATCCATCCTTTTTAGCCCTGAAAACATCTAATCACATGCGTTAGCTAATTTTCACAAATATATAACTTAAACACATGCAAACACACATAATATATTCTCAAAACATAGTAAAGTACGGGCAAAATATGTCTATGAAGTGCGCGAGTACGCCCTTCATCAATCCACTTTTTGAACACAAGGTCAATGACCCCACACTCATCTTTTTCCATGCTCCTTAGCTTTCACTTCCATGGGTACTCAAACTTCCCCTAAATCTGTTCTTAAGAAGCAAAACAAAAACAAAAGTGAAAATAACCAAAATTTAAAACAAATAAAAAAAATCATACTTGTGGTACAACTTGGGTTGCCTCCCAAGCAACGCCCGATTTTATGTCACCGCACGACATGAATCACCCTTTTCAGGATGTTTTTAAACTCTTTTTCCCTTTCGAGAACCATCTCCTCTTTTTCTTAACTTTAGAGATAAAATCCTCCACACTTTCCCTCTTCTCCTCCATCACTTTATTGACCATATTTCTTGGCATCTTTTCAATAGCAGGCTTGGATTCTCTTTTTAAGAGATCCTTCAGAAGTCGACTTTTGCACTCCTCCATCCCACACTCATTCTCTGTTAGCACATTGATCTTACAAAGATCTTTGTAGTGTGTTGGGTAGTTGAGTGCTTGGTACACTCTAAAGCTCTCTTTTTCATCATTCACCCTTATCTTTAGGTTCCCGTCCCGAACATCAATCAATGCTCCTCCTATGGCTAGGAACGGACGTCCCAAGATGAGGGGGATCCTATCATCAACTACAAAATCAAGGATAAAAAAATCAGCAGGGATTATGAATTTACATACTTGGATTAACATATCCTCGATTATCCCTTCTAGAGCCATCTTGGATTTGACAGCCAGTTGCAATATCACTCGGGTAGGCCTTGATTTTCCCAAACCAAGTGTATTGGGCAGTGATAGGGGAATCAAGTTGACAGTTGCCCCTGAATCACACAAGGCTAGCATCATCTCACTTTCACCTGTTTATACCAAGAGGGTAAAACTCCTCGGGTCTTTGAGCTTCTTAGGAAGCCTGCTCATCACCCTAGAGCTGCACTCCTCTGTGAATGCTACAGTCTGCATATTGATAATTCTCAAAGTACACCTCTAAAGAAGTGTAATGCAGATGTTGTCAATAAAGAATCCAATTAAGGTTGGGGTCAATCCCACAGAGAATATGGTCAAGATATAGACGAATGCTAGTACTCACGCTTTTATTTCAATTATTTCCTAATGGAGGGTTTTAATAGAAAACAATATGGCGACAATATTGAGAAGCTGTTGTTATCAAAGTTATGTAATTAACTAGGAAAGTGTTCCCCATGGCATCTTAACTAGGTCAAATTAGTAAACTCGTGATCTATACCATTACTTAGCCTGTAGAACTAATAAACTATGTTCATCCAAACGATTGATTTGTCTCTATTAGATGAATCTACTCAATAACCTGGTTAGGTCTCATGAGCAATTGCACTTTAATCTTTTATCAATAGTTCCAAATTAACTTTCTTGTTACCTCAGCTCAAGTTATTCGATGAAACCAAACTTCAAGGCTTTATTCTTCTTCTCTTTTCCTGATCTCTACTTCTCCATGTTCAAGGAATAAGAGAATTCGAGCTAGTTCTAACATTGTGCACCATTAAGAAACATTAATCATGAAGAAAAGAACAACACAAACATTTGTATTTGTTTAGAATCACTTTGTGTTAACCCTAGTTTGTTATTCCACCGTGGTTCCCACAACCCTAGTTGTGGAGGGTTTAGCCATTCATGATTGCAAGAAAGAAATAGATTTCATAGAAAAAAACATAATTAAACACTTACAATGTTGAAGGAAGAAAAATCCAATAATATATTGCACAATCACTTTTTGAAAAATCAAGAACAATGATGAATTCTCTCACGGTTTTCGTGTATTAGTCCTCCAAGAAGTGTTAGGAAACCCAAAACCACAAATTACAATGAAAAGTATTAGTGCTCTAAAAGGAAAATAACCTAAAAGTATTTATAAAATTAATAAAATCCTTTCCTAAATTAACAGGGATTCTGCTGCCGAGTCATCCTATGAGTCGTAAAATGCTATTACGAGTCATAAGATTATTCCATAGTATGAGCCTTCAACTTCTGTCTTCTCAGGTACTGGAGGTTGGTACGACTCTTACAATGGTGTATGAGTCTTAGGAGCTTGTCATGGCTTGAACTTCTAAAACCTGGAATCTCTGATGTTTCTCATATGGGTCCTTTATACGACTCATGCAATCTCTTTGTGCCCTGAATTTGCCAAGTGTCAAATTCTCTAAATCTCACCATGAGTCTTTCAGTATGGTTCATACCTTTCCATCACGACTCGTGGCTTCTACTCATATCACTGGATTTTGTAGATGCACATTTTCTGTATCTCATGTTACAGACACTCAGTATGATTCATACCTAGATGGTATGACTCGTACTATCAATCATATGATGCCTCTACACTTATGCATTTTTCTCTGAAGTTGTGCTACGGGTGTTAGGAATGACTCGTACTAAGACCTGCAACAAGCCATTTTTTGCATTTTCATCTCCCTTTCTAAAATTCAACTCCTGGACCTGATTTTCCTGAAAACAAAGTAAAAGAACCTCATATCTATATAAACACACTTAAGAACAAGTATTTTTTCTATGTTTTAAGCATCGAAAGTGTCATAAAATCGCATCACATCAATATATTCAACTTAGAACTTTTGCATGTCCTCAGGCAAACAAAAACACTTCTACAATCATGACGCTTAACTAGAAAATAAAATAGAAGACCTACAACCAATAATATCAAAATTTTCATGCATTATCACTATCAAGTACTGACCCTCTTTTCGTTTGAACACTCAAAACTAGGATTTCTATGTGCATATGCAACTACAACTCGTGACACAAAAGGATCTAGGAATGGCATCAAACTATTAACAGACAACTGAACTATCACCATTGCTATTTACACAGACAAATGGCAGGATATAATGCAACCCATATACCCTCACGTCAAATGAATTCCTAAACACTCACAGTGATATGTATGTATAAAAATAGGAGTATCAAGCAAAGGTTTCACTCTCACAAAGAAATTCTAAATACTGCACAAGTAATACCATAGGCTTGCCCTTATTTTTTTTACTCTGATTTTTTGAACAGTCAGGTTAGGATCATTATAGGACTTTTATTGGCTTGTAATGTATGCTTGGGAACGGGTATGGTACATATGGACAATAGTGACAAACCCTTCTTAGCATTACACAACTTTGGTTCCACTTCCAACTTTTTTTCCCTTTCTCCATTTTATTCAGGTTTTAACTGGTGGATGAGGTTTCTTTTTCACTTTTCCTCTTTTATTATGACTTTTAAATTTCTTCTTTTCATTTTCTTTTTCTATTTTTTCTTTCACACAGCACACCAGTTTTTACTTATTATATTTTTCTTTTCACCCCCACATCGTCTATGCACCCCTACAATAACCACCCTCAACTTAGGAATTTTGCCTGAGTTGAGGTTCGCAATGTCCAGGAAGGGACTAGGGCCAAAACATGTTCATTATAAATAAAACAAGAAAGGTGAATAGGCTAATCAAACAAAAGGGTCAACTTTAGGCTCAAACATGGGATCAATAGATTCATTTTATTTGGTAGGGCAATTTAAGCTAAAAGTGGGCTAAATAAAAAACAACCTATCATCCTTTCAACCAACTATCCTATGATTTAAGCAAAGACTAACAGGGAAAGTTCTAGATCACATACACAACATTTAACTAGGTAAGAACCTCACTCACACATAGTACAGGGTCGCATCACACTACCTATCTGGTTTAGGTACAACTACGCTACAGTTAATCATGCTAATTTATCAAATTCCATAAAAAGATCCACATTGGTCATACTTGTTGTAAACAAACATAGCTAATCACACAAAATTTTTTAAAAAGGGTCATTTTTTTCCAAAAATTCCAAAAACCAAACAAATGTGCATTTTATTGGCTATTAAGTACTTCTAAGCTACTTCTAGTTAAACAAAACAAAAACCTCCTAAATATACTGGTTCTACTAGATAGCATGTTCGAGGGAAAAGAAACATAACAACAAAAACCTTTGAACGAACAAAATAAAAAAAGAAACACCCCCCATAAAAAATCATGCTTTGTCCCCAAAGCAGTGAAATAAAAACTAGGAGAGGAACATACCTGTAGCACTTTAAGTACTCCTGTCATCTTGTGCAGGCAGGTGTAAAGGAACACTCTCCGCCTCAGCAATCATGGCACCAATTGTGGCCGGTGCACTCAATGGTGTGATGACAGGGGTTGTGGTTGCCCCCTTAGCCATCTTGGCCGCATCAGTGACCTCTGTATCAATCTGGGCTAAATATGGCTCACCCGAAGGGTCCTTGCCAGTCACAGGCTCACCTAGCACAGCAGTTGAGCTCCCAACTCCTCTAGCTCTCTTCTGTAGCTCAGACATGTTTTATTCATGAGTCTACTGGATAGCTACTGTCGCCCTCCTGTGTTCCTTCTTATCTCTCTTCCTATTATTCCTGGAGGTCTTCTCATCAACTACCTCAGATGATCTCCTCTTTCCTCTATTTCCACTAGCCGGCTTATGAGTCCAGAATGCTCCTAAATCAAACTCCTCCTCAAAGAATGGAATGGTGGGGCTAGTAATATGGCCGACTATCAAGATGACAGCTTAGCAACCTGACTCCTTATTGAGCCCAACTCATCCCACAAACTCCTCATGTATGGTAGCTGAGCACTGTTGATAGGGGGAGATTTGTTTCTTAAAAAAAATTTCTTGATGTTTTTTTAATTTGAGTTTGAGTAAGTCCAGCCTTTGTCGGGCTGTTATGATTAATGATTGCCCTTGTCAGGCGTGTTTTGTTCTTTGAATGAATGAATGAATGAATGAATTGGTTTGTGTCTTTTTGTGAATGGTAATTAGTGACTAAATGAGGTCTTTGGTTTTAATTATCATATTTTTGAAATTTTTGAATGAGATGACCCCAAAAATTGTGTTTCATTTTCGCCATTGTAAATAGAGTAGTAAATAAATTAAAACTCCGAGGGTTTTCTTTATACCACGGTTCTTTCCCAAGGAGCATTCTTTTATTATTAATTATTTTTGTTGTCGAACCAGGTTGGATTTTCCCAATGATGGATTGAGTGGCGACATTCTTAAGGGAAATGCCATGTCACTTTAAGTTTGTTGTGAACTTGTTTTAAGAGGAACCAACTAAAATTTTTCTTGTGTTGAAATGAGAATGTGAAAACAAGGGCATGAAGATGAAGATAATGAGAAAATGTTGACACAGTAGCATAGTAACCTTGGTTGTACATTGTAAATTCCCTGCTTGACTTATGATGTTTGCTTGCTTGATATCCTAATGTGATGTTTTGTTTGGGAAAATGACTCTTATAGACCCTTTAAGGGTGGTCCTTTGTGTGGTGAGGATATTTTTGTGAATCTTGTGCATTACATCTTTTCTAGAACTTGCCCTAAATGTGATTCAAGGCAAAATCCTAGATGTAGTGGCACCAAGAAAATGAGTTTAGGCCCTCAGTTATCTTCCACTTCAACCATACGCCCTCCATGATCATTAATCCTTGTTAGAAAATTTTGAGCCTTAAAACCATTCTTAATACCTCTTTTGGCCCCCATTCTCCCTAAATGATAATGATAAAATAAGTGCTGAAGTAAGGCTCAAGGCCTAAGAAGAAGGGAATGAGAAAACCAAGTGTTGAAAATGGGGCAAGAGCATAAGTTTGGAGGTATGCAAAGCAAAGGGGGAAAGACAAGAATCATTGTGTGAAGGGAACATCACCTTTTGTCCAAGTGCGCAAAAAGTTGAATAAGAAAAAGGACTATTTGTGTGAATTGGTGTTCCCTTGTAAGGTAATAAGGTTAGAGGTGGAAACAAAAGAGGGGTTATAAGGGAGAGTATTAAAGAAATAAAAGGCAAGAACAAGAAGAGAAATGAAAAGAAGGTTGAGTGAGAAAAATTGTTGTAAGGCATGTCACGAAAAGCATTAGGGATGATCTAATTACTATAGACAAATGTTCATCCTACCCTGACCTTAAGCCTACATCACAGCCCACAAGTCCTAAATAATTCTAGGTGTAGCTACTCTACATTAGTGGCGAACTATATGAAGGGCAAGCCTATGGGTCAAGTGTATGCATGAAGATATCTTTTTGGAGAGTGAGTGTGAGTGCCTCTTCCAATTAATCCTTGATATGCATTCAAATGATCAAAGAGTCTAGAGAATAGGTATCCTTATATTTGGTGAGTGGCATAATTCCTTTTAGGGATGCAAGAGCATTTAGAGTTCATATGGACATAGAACAAGGAGTGCAAACTCTAAGGCAAGCTTTGAATTTTCAGTGGTTATAATTTGAGATGTTATGTGTGTTAATTGGTTGAAAAATGCCCTTGTATGATTAATGATTCCTTTCAAAGCTTCACTTGATGGAAAGTTGTTGCCTACTTGAAACATCTTCATTTTTTTAGTCTTTTGAGGTATTTTCTTCTCTTTTCGATGAGCATGGTGAGTATTTTTGGGTTTTCATAGTCCAGGTGATCGGCGAGGTTTAATTGTGAAGAAATGTGACATTTTTGTCAATAGTTGAAATATTGCATTACATGAGGACAAGGAATGATTCAAGTTTGGGGGTTTGATGAGTTGGTAATTTACCAACTCATTAGACTCTAAAACATGAGTTTTTGTCTAGTTCCCGAGTTGATTATGTGGATTTTATGCCCTTTTTTCTTTTGTTGTGTGCAGATGCCTAAGTTTGAAGAAAAGAGAAAAAATGGAGTAAAAAGGAGGAAATGAGTATAAGCGGCAAATCACAGGTGTTAACCAGTGAAACGCCGGTTAAAAGCTGAAGGTCACTGCCTCAGGGGAGGAATTCTACCGGAGGTTCACGAGTCACCAGTGGCGAGATGCCGGTGTATTCGTAGAATGACACTCAGAAAATTCTGGAATTGGCATTGAAGGTACGACGATTCATGGATTGGCATCGGCGAAACGCTGGGTGAACCACCGAAGTTCACTGGAAATGAATACAGAAGAAGAGCAAGTATCCGACGGTTCATGAATTTCATCAGTGAACCGCTGGTACCTTCACCAGTTTCAGAACGATGCTTTTAAGGGTATAATTATACATTGCTGAAAAAGGAAGGAAAAGTACCCTACTTTTCAGGGTATAAATAGAAAGAGAAGTACTCTGGAAAAGGGAGAGGAAAAAGATATAGAGTTAGAGAGAAAAGTCAAGTACACATCACATCATTATTTCCTCTTTTAGCTGAAGACAATCTCTTAGCTAAGAAAGGGACTTTGATTGAAATTTGTAGAAGATACTTTGCTCTATTTTCTTCTTTGATATTATTAAGTTTCAGCTGTAGTGAAGGATAATTGTGTTTTTGATTTATCTACTCTTCTTATTAAATTCACTTATGCTATTGATGATTGTGTTTTTGAATTTCTTAACTATGAGTAGCTAAAATCATTAACTAGAGGTGTGTGATGATGAATATATAATTGGATTGGGTATTGCTAGAGTTAACTTCATGATGTTCAATTAAGTGTAAATCTATTGAAGGGAATCCAATAGATTGAAGGGAATCCAATACCAATTTATTAATATACATCTGGCTTAGGGCAGTCCCAACGAGCCATCCTACAAGTTGTAGTATGATACCATGAGTCGTAGGAAGGCTTGTGAAGCTTGTCCTTGCCTTTGTTCATGTCAGTTGTGCAGGTAAGTTCAATTTGTGTTGGGTACTCAGAATTCCCCAATTCTATTTATGAATTTTTCACATTTTTACATCTACCAAGTTTCCCTTTTTGATTCACAACCCGTAACTCTGTTCGTAATAATTTAATTTCGAATCTAAGCATGTCCGAATTCCTACCTAGTCAACACAATCATATTGCAAATTACTGATCCTTATCCTCATCTATTTTCATGTATTTTGAGGACTCTTAGTTGTTAAACAAGTTCATACAAGCATGATGGTTTTTTTATTCAACCCAAAGCATAGTTACTTACTTGATTTTTGCAAAATCTTGCTCACTTCGTGAGTGTTTCAGTGACCAGGGTAGGAGAGTCGACTTGAGCAGCGTTAATCGAGCAAAAATTTTGCTCAATCGATTATATTTCTTGAGTTACGAGTGTGAGGGAATCATTGGAGGTATTCATGAGTTCGAGTTTTGATTGCGTGGGAGAAGATTCTGAAGGATTTGGAATTTAAATACTTATATTTAAAAAATTCGGGTTGAGTTGGGTCGATTTAAGAAATTTGTCCCATCACAACTATGGCTCGTCCCTAGGACTCGTAGCAGAGGTTTAAGAAAACTTACCTATAGACCTACGAGCACATCATACAACTTGTACCATGAAGGTACGAACCGTACCACGACTTGTAGTTCACTCTGAACTGGAGTTCCATACTTTGCATAGTTCATAATTACAGTGAGTACTATGACCTGTACAATGGAGTTATGAGTCGTAAGACCAAACGTACCGTGAACTCATGCACTAGGCTATATCTCTGCTTCTCACCACGACTCATACTACGGCCCGTACAATGCCCTTACAAGTCGTATTGAGGCTCATAGTACTAGTCTGTACTGCAAATTTTTGACAACTTGTTTTTGTTTCACCTACACACTGAGCACAAATAAGTAAATAAACTTAGATTGCCTCCCAAGAAGTGCCTGATTTAACGTCGCAGCACGACGCAGGTGGTTCAGTTACTCAGACTTTATCGAACCACCTCATAGGTTTCCTCCCAAGAAGCGCCTGATTTAACGTTGTAGCACGACACAAGTCTCTTAAGTACTCAAACTTCATCAAGAAACTCATACTCATCCTCGATTGCTGAGACCACTCTAAACTCATTTGGTTGCTTCATTAACCGACAGACATTGAAAGTAACCTCCTCTTTATTAAGCTTGAATTTCAGTTGTCCAGCCTCCATATCTACTAAAGCCCTCCAAGTGGCAAGGAATGGTCACCCCAAATGATGGGGACCTCAAAGTTAACCTCGCAGTCAAGGATCACGAAGTCCACTAGGAATATTAATTTGTCCACGTTGACAAGCACATCAAACAGGATCCTCATAGGCTTCTTTGCAGTTCAGTCGGCCATCAGTAGACGCATAGTAGTTGGTGGTGGGGCTCCTAAGCCCAGCTTCTTGAACATAGTTAATGGCATCAGATTGATGCTTGCTCCTAAGTCACAGAGTGCCTTCACGAACTCAACGTCACCAATAGTACATAGAATGGTGAAGGCACCTGGATCCTCCTTTTTCTGGGAAGGAACCGTGAAGCTATGGCGCTACAATGATGCAACTTACCCACGGGCTCATAGCTCATGGACCTTTTCTTGGTAACAAGGTCCTTCATAAACTTAGCGTATCCAGGCATATGCTCCAATGCCTCGACCAATGGTATGTTTATAGATAATTGTTTAAGCATGGAAAGAAATTTCTGAAACTTACCATCTTCTGCCTTGTTATTCATTCTTTGAGGGAAAGGTGGCGGTGGTCGTGAGATTGCGTTATAGGTCTGTGTAGTCCCTTGTTTCTTACCTTGTTCAGCTTTAGGCTCCTTTTCAACAACAGCTTTAGCCTCTTCCTTATGCTCTTGCTCAGCAACCTCTTCATCATCCTAATCACGACCTCTTTCTTCCTTTGCATTTCAACTACAATCGGTAGAGGGGGATCATGTCATGATCCGAACATAGGCCCGGATAGAGACATGGGACAAGGAACCCCAAGAGGCTCCTAGTCGAACAATGGCATGAATATAACAACTAAGAGCATACTATAAGCAGATACTGATATAATAAAACATGCTTAAGCGGAAGTCTGTATACATATCAATCTAATATAGAGTTAACAATGACAAACTGATTTCTATATAATGTCTGAAAAGCCTTTAACATAACTGAGGAGCTGATGGGACGCATCCCCAACTAGCTTGACAAAAGAAAGTCTGTAACTGAAATAACATGACTATAGATAACTGAATGTCCTCGAAGGATAAGGACTCACCAATCCCGCCTAACACAGGTCTGAGAGGAAAAAAAGACTAATGGTATGGCTAAGATTGATCTCTCGTACCTGTATCATGAAATGATACAACATAGAATATGAGGTCAGTACTTGGAATGTAAAGAGTATGTAAGGTAAGTAAAAGCAGATAGTTAAAATACATAAGGGTTCATAAGAATAGGACAACATGGACGTGAAGTAAATATCATAATATAAACATGAGGGCTCAAGGTTTTCAAACCATTCATAATTCATTCGTAATCATAATTGTAAGAGAAACTTTATAAAAACATAGCTTGAGCTAAAGTAACATAACATGATATTGCATAAATCATGAGGAACAATAGGAGGACTCATCTTAACTGACACACCATCATGGTAGAGCCTTACATGATGCCCCACTATTTCACCCAAGTAGTCAGGACCACCCTCGGCTTGCCAGACAAGGGGACGTGCGTGCATGGTAATATCACAAGAAGGAGGATCCATTTCATTTGAATATAAAAACCTACAGTGGCACGTAGTTCTGAGACCATGGGTTTTCCTTTGAACGCCAGGTCTACTCGGTGCTAGACACTGCTCCTAAAACATGCACGTGAGGACTCGTATATTAACGGTAAAATCATTCATGAAGTTTATGGATAAATAAAATAATAACATGATGAATCCCACTTGAAATACATGATTAGACATGAATTTTCCAAGAGTCAAAAATCCATAATCAAAACATGAATCAGAAATCATAATTTAGTCTTAGTAAGATCAAAATCATAATAGAATCATAACTTAACTATTCATGAAAACTTACATAATTGGGAATAATTTAATTAAAATTAGAATCTGTGAATTATAATCAAAATAGGTATAAATTCTTCCCATATATCATAAAACATGATTTGATACATGAAGGGAACTAATCCATAGATAGATCATAGAGAATTTCAAAGAATTGGAAGAAACACCATAAGATCATGAAACTTGAATCTAGAATTGAAATCCATGGAATTGAGAAGAATTTAAAGCATGAGAGTGAAAGGAACTCTCATTTATAGCCTCACATACCTAGTTTGATGATCCCTTGACTTTTCTTGAAGAGTCCAAGAATATTTGAAGAAGTTTGAAGAAGAACCCTAGCTCCTTTCTTGAGAGAAAATCCATCTGTTGATTTTTGGAGAGGGTGAGGATTTAGGCTAGGTTAATCCCTTTAATCTGACCTTAGGAAGTCCAAAACAATGTCATTGAGGAATTAGAAAGAGTTTACCAAAATTCCCCAAAACTATCAAAATAAAACCTGTAATTGGTAGTTACTACGACCAACAGTACGGGTCGTAGGTTGATTGTACGACTCGTACTGAGTCGTACAATGCATGTTCTAGGTTCACTAAATCGCTCATAACTTTTTACTCCAAACTACGATTGATACAAGGTTAGATGTATTGGAAAGAAGACTCCAAGGGCTTCAATCTGATGTGCTGAATCACCCAAAAACATTTTTTAAAATGAAAGCTATAATCGTTTGAAGTTGACCCTTGTAAGAACTTATATGAACACTTAATTGGTAAGGAGGCACTCAACTCAACTTTGTGCTAGAGGTTCCTTATGACATTAGTTTGCATCTAATGCACTTCTTATACTTAGTAAATGATCTTAAAACCTTTTATCCATAAATTTATCGGGCTTGGATCTATCCATATACCTAGAAAGGTTCCAAACTTAGCCCGAAAGTATGAGGCATTATAATATATCAACTTAAAACTGAACCGACGATTCACACCATTATATTATGACTCGTACCATGAGTCTTACCACCAACTTATGACTCGTGGTTTCCTCCAGTGACTAATGAGTCTATTTTCCCCAACTCTCTTAATATTTCCATGACTCGTACCACGACCCGAACTCCATCCTAGGAGTCGTACTATTACTCGTACAATCATTCACCTGATAACTCAAAAGACTTGCTAGAACTTTTGGACACGGGTTGTACCCACATACTACGGCTCATAGTAAGGACTCGTGGTTGGGGAACAACTTATTTTATATGGAAAACGGGTCTTCCTACCACCCGTACTACTAACCTACGACTCGTAGGTTGAGTCGTACTCAAGTAATAATTTTTTTCCACTTTTCCTGCTGATCACACTTCAAATCTCAGGTCTAATCTTAGTAACTTTCGGGGTATTACAGATCAACTGTGGTCTTTCCACTCCAAGTCATCATAGCCATACAGTGACTCTTATTCTTTAGATCTTGGACAGTGTTGCTAGGTAGTGTTACCTTTTACCTAGGGTTCAGGGATGCCGACAGTTGACCTAGTTGT
Organism: Datura wrightii; assembly: GCA_035772735.1. Taxonomy (NCBI): domain Eukaryota; kingdom Viridiplantae; phylum Streptophyta; class Magnoliopsida; order Solanales; family Solanaceae; genus Datura; species Datura wrightii. Next base: position 101,551,592 of record JASDFA010000003.1, read on the forward strand.
TGCTCTATTTGCGTGATGGCCGTGGCATGTGACTCAACTCTCGATATTTCACGAATGTCTTTAAGTTTCTCATCCGTGGATCTCACATTCTTGAGTATCTCAGCCATCATGCTCTCCAATTTTGATCGTCCAGCCTCCCCCTCATGTGCACTAGGAGGCACATATAATCCTGCTCGATCGTTGTGGTAACCATTATTCCTTCTCAATTCTCCTTTTTGATCACGACCTCAACTTTTGTCTTTGTACCCATTTCGGCTATAGTTGTCTCGGAATTGGTTCAGACCTTGATTTTTAGAACCTTGGCACCAAGTGTCCTATCCAGACCCTTGGGCATTGGCCCGAAAACCCACCACCTGGTTGTCCAAGAAATTTGCCTCCTCCTCGGAATCTTAATGCTCCGCCCTGGTTCCTGTCCTTGTATCCCCACTGCATTAGCTTTTCTAGCCCAGTGTCCATGATATGCTTTGTAGCAAGTCTAATGATGTACGCATGTGGGCCAAATCCTGATATGTAGTCATACCAATAACATATGTACTAGCAGTTGCTTCTACTTCCCGAGTGTGCCAAGCCCTGTTGGTTTTAGTCACTGTGTCAAGAGTAGTGGCAGCTTTCTCCAAGGTATGACTCATCAGTGCTCCTCCCGCCACAGTATCTGCTTCATCTTTAGTACTATTACTTAATGACCTGTAGAAAATCTCCAAAAAACTTTAATCATGAATTTTATGGTTAGGGCACTTGGTCAACTTCTTCTTAAATCTTAACCAGGTTTCATGAAATGCCTCCATTTTCAGTTGTCAGAAATTGTAGATCTCATCCTTAAGTTGTAGCATCCTAGAGGGTGGGAAGAATCTCTCTAGAAAAGCTTGTTTGAGCTCCCTCCAGTTGGTAATGGAGTCGTTGAGAAACTTCGATTACCATAAAGTGGCCTCCCCAGATAGAGAGAATGGGAAGCGTCTCAGCCTTATTGCATCCTGACTGACTCTGGGCAACCTATACGCCTTGCATATTCCAATGAAGTTCAATATGTGCAGGTTGGAATCATCAGATGCATGACCACTAAACACCCCTTTCATATTCAACAACTGTATCATGGTGCTAGTGATGTCAAACTTTGCACCAACACGCAAATGTGATGGTACAATAGCTCCAGTTGGCCTGACTTCATCAATATTCGGGTCATCCTCATCAAAGAACTGAGGGGCATATGTCTGGCCTCTGTTGCCTCTTCCATGGAGACTAGCATTTATAACTTCATCTTGAGCATCATCGGCTTCCTGAAGTGCAGCTTGCTGAACTAGCTTGGCTTGCCTAGCTTCTTTAGCAAGACGGGCATCTCTTTGATCTTGGTTCTCCATTCTTCACAGTGTTCTTTCTATTTCAAGAATCCAAAGGTTTCAAGGGGTTTCTGCTACGTCTAGTACTTGGCATTCACCAAGAGACAACCTGTGGGTTTCAAAAATAAAAAGAAAATGTAAATGAGGAAATAACAACTAAAAGTTAAACATAAGCAATTAATCTAATCTTAGTCGTATTCCCTGGCACCGACGCCACTTTTTAATAACATCAAAATCACACTCCTAACAAAGTATGAAGCGGACGTTGTCAATAAAGAACCCAACACACTCCAAATGACTAGTTCATCCCTATTGAATGACTATACTCAATCACCGGGTTAGGTCTCATGTGCGATTTCAAATTAACCGTTATCAATTTATTCCAGATTAACTATCCTGCGACCGCATCTCAAGTTATACAATGATCATAAAATCAAGGATTTGTTGTAATTCTCTTTTCCTAATCTCTACTTCTCTAGCTTCAAGCAAGTAATGAATTCAGACAAGTCTTAACGTTGTGCTTCGTTAAGAAACATTAAAGATGAATAGAATATAATACAAGTGTGTAGCATTGGTTTTGAATCACTTTGTGTAACCCTAGCTCGTTAATCCACCATGGTTCCCACATTCCTAGTTGTGGAAGTTTTAGCCTCTCATGATTGTAAGATTATGATGAGTATTCATATACAAACACATAATTAAATACTTACAAAGATGATTGAAAGAAAACCCACTTTGAATAATGCAAGAAAATATGATGAATAAATTCAAGAACAATTGAGAAGTCCAAGTTATGATCTCAAGAATTGCTCTCCAATATTTTCAAAAACTAATTACAAACTTGTTAATAATTGACAACCAACTAATTCTGACCGTCTCTCATAAAAAAGAAACCTAAAATGTATTTATACAGATAATAAAATCTATTTCCTAAGTTAACAGGGAAATAACCAAATCTGGTGCCAACACATCTTTCGACTCCATATACGACTCGTAATAGGATTTTACGGGTCATGCCTTGTCTCATACATCCCTTGGCTTTTGCAGAATTTGCTAAGTGTTGGCATCTGGTATGACTTGTAACGTAATCCACGAGTCGTGCAATCTAGTCGTGGTTGGCTTTGAGAACTTTGGCATCTTCTGAATATTTCTATGAGTGTCTTGGTATGCTTCGTAACTTTCTCCTACGAATCATAACATCTTGTCATATCATTAAAACTACCAAGTCCCAAAAATCACTGAAGCTTTCCACAACTCTTGGTATGGGTTGTAGGTAGATGCTACGATCCGTAGGTTCTATCCATATCAGGAGACTTCAATTGTGCAAATTTCTCTGAAGTATTCTATGACACAATTTACGGGTCGTACCAGGATGGTACGGCTCGTACTGAGAGTTTTACTTTGCCTTTACCTTGTACCAATCTTCTGAGATTTTCCACGAGTATTAGTACGGCTTGTACAATCTTGGTACCGCTCATACTGACATCAGTACTTGGCTGCTTTTCCGCACTTTTCTGCAACTTTTGCACATTTTCACTCCAACACCTATTTTCCCTTATAACAAAGTAAAACACCTCATATCCATATAAACACATCTAAATCCATACTATTTTCCTAGTTTAAGCATCAAAAGTGTTGTAAACTCATAGCCTATCAGGAACCATGGTGAATTAACAAACTAGAGTTTGCACAAAGTGATTCTAAGCCAATGCTAATGCTTTTATTGTATTCTCTTCATCTTAAATGTTTCTTAATGAATCGAAACATTAGGACTTGCCCAAATTCTCTACTTGCTTGAATCTAGAGAGGTAGTGTTTAGGAAAAGAGAATAACAGCAAAGCCTTGAACTTTATGGTTCATTGTATAACTTGAGCTGCAGGCGCAACATAGTTAATTTAGAACAAATTGATAGCGGTTAAGGTGAAATCACTCGAGAAACCTAATTCGGTAATTGAGTATAGTCATCCAATAGGGACGAACCAGTTGTTTGGATGAACCTATGTTATCATTTCTACAAGTAAAGTATTGGGATAGATCACAAGTGTAAAATCCGAAGTAGTTATGAACTCATGGGGAACATTCCCTAGTTAATTGCAGCATCTTGATAACAAATCACTTTTCAATATTGTTACACATTAAATTCCAAACCCCCATTAGGAAATAACAGACTTAAAAGCATAAATACTTGCATTATTCTACATCTTGACCATATTCCCTGTGGGATAGACCCCAACCAGTTAGTTCTTTATTAACAACATCTGCGTCATACTTTTATAGGAGTGTGATTTGAACATTATCAAGAATCCCTAGCTTTCTTGAAGAACTTGAGAGCTTGAATCCTTGAATTCTAATTGCAATGGTGAGGAATGATTATTTAGGCTTTAGGAATACTTAAACAACCCCTTTTGGAATCCCAAAATGTATGAGTTTTAGGTGTTAAAATTATAGAAAGTTACGAAACTACCCTTAGAAAAACGTACAGAAAATCTATGAACTCAAAGAGACGGTCAGAGTGACGGCCCATCACTCCCTTGATGATCCGTCAATCCCGACATCACCCTTAACTACTATGTTATCAATTTGAGGCACTAGTGACGGCCAAAGTGATAGGTCGTCACTCACTCGATGGTCCGTCTTCCTAGCATCACCCTTAGCTAGGATAGTATAAAATTTTGGGATCATGTGATGGCCAAAGCGATGGACCATCATTCACCTGCAGTTCATCACTTCTGGCGTCAACCTTAACCAGAAGTGTCTAAAAAATTTAGGACACATTGACGTTCAAGATGATGGGCCGTCAGTCATGACGTCTAATGCCATCAGTCCTGGAAACTTTACTCTTGCTAATGGAAAACCGTCTTAGAAGTCCAAGGTGTTACAACACCTCTCCTTTGTTGGGTGAAAAATCTTAAAATTTACCCTAGGGAGTTTTTAGGAGGAAACCCTTCTTAGAATAGGAGTTGAGCCCTAAAAAAACTTAAACATGAAATTCTGATTCCCGTCTCTCTCTGAAGTTGTAATGCCCCGGAAACTCTAAGACCAGACCCGGGAGTTGAAATGGAGAAAATAGAATTTTCTGCACTAGATCACAGAACAAGTCATTTTGTGACCTGTGGGGTAGACCACGAGTCATGAAGTGACTCGTGGTGAGGTATAGGGCTTGAGTTGAAATTTTGGGTGTTGAAGTCCCCACGGATGTGACCATAAGTTGTGGTCATACCCCACGACTCGTTGAGTCAGTCGTGGGCAAGGGTTAAAGGAAAATGAAGGAGACCTGGAAGTGTACCCTACGGAAGGTTCCCACGAGTCGTGGTCACTCACCATGATTCATGGGATGAGTCATGGTCAGCATGTTGGAAATGATTTGAGGTTTGGGCAGTGTTGGCGACAGGTGGGTCACCACGAGTCGTGGTGCCCCTTGTGGTGATCAATAGAGGGAATTGGCAGTGCACTTGATGGTTGTGACCATGAGTCGTGGTCACTGGGCACGATCCGTGAAGTCCCTCGTGGGGGCCTGACAATCAGTTTTTCCTGCGAATTTCCTGAGGGTGTTTTAGTAATTTCCTAATCTCCTAGACTCTAAATTATGTTGTTTAGGTCTATTTTAAGGGAATCTAGAGGGGCTAAACAGTTCCCCCCTCATTCCTACTCAGATTTTCAGAGAAATTAGCATAAAGAGCTCTCAAGCAAGGTCTAGGGTTCCTCACCAATTGTGGCCATTCAAGCTTCTTTCTCTAGGAAAATTTTAGCCAGGTATATGGGAATTCAACAAGGGAATAGTTCTTCCCTTGTGTCCCAAAGATCCTTCTTTATTTTCTCTATTAGTTCTAGCCCCGAGACTTTCGAATGTGATCAAATTATCTGCCAGACCTCGTTTAAATCTTGTGGAATATCATTTATGTTTAATGTTGATGTTTATCCACCATTTTATGTCTATGTTGTTGCTTGTTCCTGTAATGTGAAATCTATCCCTAGTCTTGAGCACAAAAAAACTAGAATCTTGAAAGAGTGTTTACATATCGAAATTTTGCTTGCTTCTATCAGTGTTGGGGACTCCCATGTTGTTAATTGTATTTAAAATCAATCATACTATTGTCAGTTTAGTTTCAGTCAAAATGTTAGAATATCCAGTGTTAGTCAGAAATGTCAGCTACACAGTTAGACTATAGAAATTCCTGAGGTGTTAGTAATGCCAACAGTTATTAGAAATAGTCTCAGTATCAGTTTTAGTGGTTCTTTAGGCGGTCATGACACTTTCACATAAGAAGCTCTGGCCAGCCTTAGGACCCTAGTTTCAGATTACAATTTGTTCTTTAGACAGTTACGACACTTCCAGAGAAGCAACTCTGACTAGTCTTAAAACCCAGCTACAGAATCCGGTCCAATAATACTCTCAAGGTGCTTCCAGATAGGTATTCCTAACTAGTCTAAGGCTCCAGCTTCAAGCTATCAGCTTAGTATTCAGTCTAGGACTATCCAGTGGGAGTAGGACTTAGCACTGAGTGGACCGGGGTTCCAGCGCACCCAGGTTCCCAGAACTACGTTTCCAACTTAGGTTACAGTTCATTAGCCTCATGGCCCCAGACTCTTGATCACCCAGTTCATGCCTTTACACCCTAGCAAGGTATATTGGGTCATACCTGGGGTGTATACATCGGACTCCACATCTAGCTCACGTGGTTATATGTTGGTTATAAACTCTCCCTAGTTAGCTCAGTTTAGTCTCAAATTAGTCAGTTCAGTTTTAGTTTGCTCAGTTCAGCACAGTTAGTTCAGACTTAGAAATATCAGACTTAGGGCATGTCTTTGACCATCAAACAAGGTCATCTTGACCATCTCAGTATATTTCAGTTATTTCAGTTTAGTATATCGGTGGTCATTACATGCCATTTCAGTTTAGTTATTTATATCCAGTATTATGTTTTCTCCTGCTTACTCAGTACATTCAAAGTACTGGCGCATACTTCCTATGTTGTATCGTTTTATGATACAGCCACAGGTTCTCAATCTCAGCGCCGTTTATAGATCTCTTCGAGTGATTTTAGTAGCAACAGTGGTGATTCCTCATCTTTCGAGGGTGACATTTCATTTATTTCAGTTAATTTCCTTTCAGTTAGAATTTAGAGTTAGCTGGGGGCTTGTCCCAGCAACTCATCATTAGTAGATGGCTTTCAGACAGAGTTTTTAGATATTTAATATTATTGTTCTTTCATATGTATGAACTTTCTGTTAAATTAGTTTTTCTTAAATGATTTCGCTATTTAAAGCTTCTTCTATGTTTTACTCAGAATACCAGTGTATGATAGACTAGGGGTTGACTTGGGGTTACTTGTGACTCCAACTACCATGTCCCATCCAGGGTGTAAGCTCGGGGCATGACAGAAGTAGTCACCACCTTCGTTGCAGCAAGCTCGCTATAGCTGCCAACAAGCCATGACGACAAAACTCGACTGACCGAGCCCGCTTTACTTGACTCCGTCTTGCATCGATATTCACTTGTCACTTATACCTGTTATTCATGGAATAAAATCTTCTACAAATAAAATTTTAATTCTTATGCTTGTATTATTGAAGATTCAATAATGACTGGACGAGTTGTTACATAAAGTAGAAAGAAATGTTAAAGGGGACATGACAAGGCGAGTTAAATTTTAGTGGGTTAAAGTTATTTTTTTCCTTCACCACCTTGCTCCATTTATCTTGTAACTTTTGTGTGTTTACTTCTTTATTTTGAACACCCTTAGTGAAAATTCTGACTCCGCTACTGGCCATAAAAGATCATTTTATGGTTTATATTTTTGTCTTATTCTTAATAGAAAATTGGTGTTTTCAAAAAGTTTGTTATACGTAGGTTGAGTCCATACGTGAATTTCTAAATAAAATAAAATATCAGTATAATTAAAATAAAGTTTGATTAAATAACTATACAAGAAATATAAAATACATATGTAAAATGATCCACGTGAATTACGTTAGAACTAAAAGTTTAGAGACGGAAACCATCATTTTTCAAGATCTATCATGTCAAATCATCAAGAACATATTTAAAACTAGACGTGGAAGCGTATTTGAATTCATTATTACCATAGTGATTCTCCATCTTGCGGTTATCGGTCTTTCATACCAAGACGTAGGCGGCTCTTAACTTTTCTGATGATGTGATATCAGGAAAAAAAAAACTCTACCTCTGATTTGTAAACCAAAACCCTATTATGTTTGCACAAATTTATGTAATTCTAATTTAGTTCATCATTAAACTAGAAGTTATATTTGGGAATCTACACATAAGACACCATATTTTATGAGGTATCTAATAGATCCATTTAATTGTGAACCTTAGTAGATCACTTATAATTTGGGCCAATCTTTTGAATGAAAGTGAATAACATATAATATATATTATTCTAAATATTGGAAGCCCAAAGTTAAAATCTGAAAGATCAATATGTCTATCAAATATAGAAGAGCAATTTTCATAATTAGTACTAGATAGTAAAATAATTACAGAAAATAGCATGATTTATCTTATTTACATAAAATAGCATTTTTTTCCTTTTTGATACTGTAACACCCCAAGAGTTTCTTAGATCAGACCCCAGAGTTAGTGTCACGACCCAAACATAGGCCCGGATCGAGACACGGGACAAGAAATCCCGAGAGGCTCCAAGTCGACCCATGGAATGAACATACATCTAACTCATTCACAGATAAGCGGAAGATCATCATAGATAACATAGCAGAAGTCTAAACAAAACATAACATCTTAATACATACAGAAGTCTAGAGATGAATACAAACTATGTCCAAAAAAACCTCTAATACTGACGAGTTGATGGGACAAGAATCCAACTAACTCACTATAGTCTGAAAATTGAAAAGATGAAATACAACTAGCAAGAAGGGCCCTCGCAAGATGAGGACTCACCAACTGAGACTGAGGAAATCTAACTCTGGGAATCTGACTAGCGGCAGGACTGAGTTTGGATATCGGAGCCTGTATCATAAAATGATACAACATAGAGTATGCAATCAGTACGTGGAATGTACCGAGTATGCAAGGTAAGTAAAACCACAATATGTCTATCAAATATAAAATAGCAATTTTCATAATTAGTACCAGATAGTAAAATAATTACAGAAAATAGCATGATTTATCTTATTTACATAAAATAGCATTTTTTTCCTTTTTGATACTGTAACACCCCAAGAGTTTCTAGATCAGACCCCAGAGTTAGTGTCACGACCCAAACATAGGCTGGATCGAGACACGGGACAAGAAATCCCGAGAGGCTCCAAGTCGACCCATGGCATGAACATACATCTAACTCATTCATAGATAAGCGGAAGATCGTCATAGATAACATAGTAGAAGTCTAAACAAAACATAACATCTTAATACATATAGAAGTCTAGAGCTGAATACAAACTATGTCCAAAAAAGCCTCTAATACTGACGAGTTGATGGGACAAGAATCCAACTAACTCACTATAGTTTGAAAACTGAAAAGATGAAATACAACTAGCAAGAAGGGCCCTTGCAAGATGAGGACTCACCAACTGAGACTGAGGAAATCTAACTCTGGGAATCTGACTAGCGACAGGACTGAGTTTGGATATCGGAGCCTGTATCATAAAATGATACAACATAGAGTATGCAATCAGTACGTGGAATGTACCGAGTATGCAAGGTAAGTAAAACCACTAAGTAAGTAAAATCATTAAACATGAATAATATAAAACATAATCAAGATAAGATTATGAGAGTAGGGCTTGCATGCTATTTTCTGAGACCATGATCTGATCATAACTGAACATCATAATTGAATCGAATCACCCAAAACTGAAAACTGATAATATAAGTAAAACTGAACATTGGGTCAAACCTGCTGAAAAAATAATATCATGACTGATGTACATGCATAACTGAAATCATGAGGAACAGACTCGTTATTTAACCAACATTACCCCGATAGAGCTTACGTGGTCCTGACTATCACACTCAAGTGGACAAAGTCGTCCAAAGCTTTTCCAGGGCTAAGGACGCTACATGATATCGATATCAAGTTGAAGGCCCCTTAGGGACAGGGGAAGCTTACAATGGAGGTCCCAAATAATCTGAACATACATGGCGTGTAGTTCTGAGGCATAGAGTTGACCGACCCTTAGCCTACTCGGTGCTAGACACTACTCCCAAAAACATGCATATGCTCTCCATCATTGTAACACCCTGAAAGTTTCTAAGATCAGACCCCAGACTTAAAGAAAGAATTCAGAAGGAAAATGGAAATTTCACCACAGAACAAGTCATGGTACGACTCGTTAGATGACTCTATGAGTCGTGGTGAGACTCGTGGCAAGCAGTCAGTGAAGTCCTATTCAGAGCTTTGAGGTAACAACCCACGTCATGACTCGTGCGGTAAGTAGATGAGTCGTGAGGTTCTTTTCACGAGCGCCAACCTAAATGTCAAGACTCCAGGGGACGGGAGACTTGATGACTTGTTAAGTCCAGTAACAAGTCGTCCTGAAAGTCGCTGAGGAGAAGTGCATAATAAGGGTTTCATTGACAACATAAGGTGACCACAAACCGTTGGGTGAGGCAACGACCCATTGCAATGATTGTCGAAAGAATGTCAGCCTTGAGGCAGTGGCAACGACGAGGGGAGACAACGAGTCATCATAGCAAGTCACGACTCATTGTATCAGTCGTGGGATGAAAGAACGGGATGGTTGGCTTTAGTGCTAACGAAAGGATCCACGAGTCGTTATGTCAAACAGCGACTCATGACGTCAGTCGTCGGCAGGTTCGTGGGATTTTTGAGAAAGTTCCAGTACACTCCACAACTTGGTACCATCAGTCATTGTCGACCCCATGACTCGTGAAGTGCCTCGTGGGGACTGGTTGATGGATTTTGTCCTGCGAATTCCCAAGGGTGATTTCATAAAATCCTATGCTCCTAACTCTTAAACTACGTCATTTTGGGTATCTAGTGGGACGATTTTAAGGGGATACCTAAACTAATCCCTCATTCCATCCAAAAACACTCCCAACATCCTTCTTTCTCTTCTCTCTTAAGTATCAAGATCACCTAGGGTTTCCTTCAAGGGATTCGATATCCGAATTCTAGTGGAAGACTTCATCAAGCCAGTATGTGGGACTTCAACAAGGATCTCCTTTCATCCTTGTCTCCCGATTTTATGTTAAAACCCTAATTACTTGATTTTTTTTGAAAAGTATGTCTTAAGATCTCAATCTATGCATGATCTCTCACATGTCTTCCATGAATTTCAAGACCCTCATGATAAGCAACAATGTATGTTAATTACTCCCAAATTCATGATTTAGGTATATGATGATAGTAGCATGATTTATAGAATTTTATCATGAATTAGCACTATTTTCAAGTTATGGTTCTTATGAAGTATCTACATGATTTTATCATGATTTCAGTATATATGTTTAAAGTAGGAGTTGAATCTATGAGTTTGCCAAAATATGGAACCCATAATTTATATTACGCTCTTGGCTCCCGATTCTATGAATTTAGTAAGAAAAGAATGTCTATGATTTTCCCTAGACTCTCAAGCCTCTGGTTAGCTGAGAGTTCCCTAGTCTTGATCCTTATCACAAATTAGGGTAGGACTTGCATGATTTGGACTCCAGCAGAAATGTTACGTTGATATGTTATATTTTGTTCGAGTTAGGAATTATAATATAGATCCATGAGTAGAAGTTAATATCTTGGTTTCTTCAGACTCAGAGTCTAGTTAATACTCAAAACACTTAGAGTTTTACAGAAAGGTCAGTTGTCAGTGTTGGGATTTCCCATGTTGTTAATATCGGTTGATTATCATAGTCAGTTCATGTTAGTTCAGTTTCAGTCAGATTACTAGCCTACTTAGTGTCAGTCAAGAAATGTCAGCTGATCAGTTTGACTATAGAATTTCCTGAGGTGTCTGTATTACCTCCCAGTTATCGGAATCAGATTCAGAATTCATTTTATTAGTCCACTGGGCAGTTGTGACACTTGAGATATATAACTCTGACTAGCCTTAGGACTTCAATTCAGATTACAATTTGTTCTTTAGACGGTTACGACGCTTCCAAATAAGCAGCTCTTACCAATCTTAGAACACCAGTTTCCAGATCCGTTCCAATAAGACTCTCAGGGTACTTCCAAACAAGTATCCCTGACTTATTCTTGGGCCCCAGCTTCGAGCTATCAGCTTTGCAATAGTAGTCATGTTAGGACTATCCAGTGGGAGAAGGACTTAGCACTGAGAGGGTCGGGGTTCCAGCGCACCCAGGTTCCCAGAACTATGTTGCCACCGTGTGTTATTTTATTGGCCTCATGGCCACAGACAGTGATCTCACAGTCCATGCCTTTATACGCTGACAAGGTATATTGGGTCCTACCGATGAGGTGTGTACATCGGACTCCACGTCTAGCTCAAGTGGTTATATTTCAGTTATAAACTCTCCCACTAGTCAGTACAGTCTTAGTTTAACTTAACTTAGAACAGTTTCAGTTTACTCGGTTCAAATCAGTTCAATATAGTTAGTTTAGATTAGTATCTCAAATTCAGGACATTTCTATGACCATCAGACCGGGCAATTTAACCATTTATGTTGTACTTTTCTCCCACTTACTTAGTACATTCAAAGTACTGACACATACCTTTTATGCTGTATCATTTTATGATACGGCCGCAGTTCTCAGACTCAACGCCATTAGTAGATTTTCTGAGGTGATATCAGCTATACTAGTGGTGAGTCCTCATCTTTCAAGGATGAGTGTTATTTCTTTTCGACTATATATATATATATATACATATTTTTTTCAGTTATACTTAGAGTTAGTTGGGGGCTTGTCCCAACAACTAATCAGATAGATGGCTTTTAGACATAGTTAGAGAACCAAATTTTTAGTTTGTTTTCAGTTGTATAAAACTTTATGACTTAGTTCTTCTTCTTAAAGGTTTTATCTTATTATTTTAATACTTCCGCTATGTTTATATTCAAATTACCAGTGTTATGATTGACCATGAGTTGACTTGGGGTTACTTGTAACTCTAAATACCGTGTCTCGTTCAGGGCATGACCCGAACATAAACCTGGATAGTAACACGGGACAAGGGACCCCGAGAGGACCCAAGTCGATGCATGGAATAAGAATATGTCTACTTCATTCATTATAAGCGGAAGACTAATCACAAGGCATAGCAGAAACGTAAGCATAATCATGAAAGGTCATAATAGACATACATAGGTTGAGTACTACACACTGTCTGAAAGCCTCTAACATGTAAGATGGGTTGATGGTACAACACCCCCAACTAACCCGGCCAAATACTGAAATATAGAACATCATACATGCTTAATCAAACGACCCTCAAAACATGAGGACTCACCAACAAAGCTGAAAGCGAACTCTGGGATGGACTAAGGATGAGGATGAGCCTGAAAGCCGAGTCCTATATCATAAAATGACACGACATAGAAAGTATGCGGTCAGTACGTGGAATGTTTCAAGTATACAGGGTAAGTAAAACGGACATTTAAAATATGTAAAATCTCATAAGACATCATAAGAGTAGGAAATCATACTCATGTCTTAAATATCGTAACATAACATATAAAAAGGCTTAAGGTTTTCAAAGCATCCGTAATACAATCGTAATCATAAACATGAGAGGAGAGCCAAAATGAACATTTCTTGAGACAACATACATAATCATAAACATGCATAAATCATGAGGAATAGTGGGAGATTCTCTTAACCGACATACCCCATATGAGCACACATGAAGCCCAACTTGTGACCCTAATCGGGAGGGTGTTCGTACCTTGCCAAGGGTAGAACTATGAAGGGCGTGATCACACCTGAGAAGGGGACAAATGGGTCAGGGAAAGTCACAAGGGAGGTCCCAACATACCTACGGTGACACGCAGTTTATGAGATCCGGGGCAGAACCTAGGCCCCGAACCTACTCGGTGTTCAATACTACTCCCAAAAAATATACAGTGCTCATAATATAACATGCATGAGTTCATGGGCTAGTTAAATAATGATACGCATAAACATGCTTGTAAATACGTGAACTAGCCATGAATCAAGGCTTGTGAGTCGGCCAAAACATAATTTATAAATCATAGGGTTTATGCATACTTATAGATCATACATATAACTTGTAAATCATCAAACCATGATGGGTAATTGGATAAAACCATATTTAAAATCATAAATCATGTTGGGCTTGTAAATATCATCAATTCTAGAGAAGATCATAAATCGATTCATCGTTGATCATGCTTAAATAGGCTTGATTTAGTAAAAATCAAAATCAATAAGTTTATAAGTAAAATAATTGTAAAATCTAATCAAAATCCATAAAATATGATGTAAATCATAATTCATAAAAGCCTATTAGTAAATCATTAGATTTTCACTAAATCGAATTCAAAACCCCTTAAGATTTTTGATAGATTTTCAAAAATTAGTAGAGAATGGGCATGGGTGTGAACAAAAGCACCTATTTGTAACCCTACATACCTGATGGAAGATGAATCTTACTCTCCCTTGAATGCCCAAACGAAGGTTGAAAGAGATTGAATATTTCTAGATTGGTTACCCTCTCAAATCTCTTCTACTTTGCATGCATGGATGGAAAATGAGTAATTTAAATTTAACCCTATAAAAGATCATTATTCATACCCCAAAATGTCGTAGTTTTGGCTTTAGGAACTTAACAATTATGAAAAGGCCCTTACTAATTCGCAGAAAAATAACTGCCAGGTGGTCCTAACGGACAACCTGATGACTCATTGCTGGAGGGCACGACTCGTTACTTCGCTCGTCAAGTACACTGTATCATCTATTCTCCTAGGCTCATAACGGGTCACTTCATGAATCGTTAGGGGTGACCATGACTCATGGTCACCACTCGTTAAGTACACAGTCTCATTTCCAACTTTGGAATCCAAGCCTGCCGACGACTCACCCCATGAATCGTTAAGGCTTACAACGACTTGTAGGGACTCTTGTCAGGTACACTGCCCATCTCTCCTTTTCCCAACTATTTTTCCTTCCCCACAAGTCACCTAACGACTCGTGGGCTGTCCTCACGAGTTGTGAGATGACTCATCCTGAGGCTGCAACAAAAATTTCCACTTTTTCCCCGTTTTAACTCTCGGGTCAGATCTTTGAGTTCCCGGGTATAACAAGGGTGTAAACTCGAGGCTTGACAATCGTTTTTCAACGAAGCTGACCATCATCTAGTGACGAAGTTGACTCATTACATACATACATAAATCTAAAATCATAACATGAGGATCCTTGGCTCAAACCATACCACAAGCTGAAAATAGTGGGAGTCTTGACTCCAAAACCACGTGGTAAGCTAATTCATGAAATCATAAAACATATTGATCATATGGGCTTGCCCATTACATAATATTCTTGAAATAAACTTGATTCACTTTGAAAACTTGAACATAAATATGGGTGTTTCGAAATCATATTTTCTTCATAACATCTCATCATGCTTGTACACATACTTCATAGATCTCAACTTTCATGAACATTCATGGATGGGCATCATAGTTTAGAAAGCTTGAAAACATAATTTATAATTTAAAACATTGTAAAATCTGCCCATTAATCATAATTCTTCATTGAAAACTTGCTTAGATCATACCCATGATTGATTCTTAGGAATTTATGCATTGGGTAAAAACCCCATGGAATCATCAATTAGAACATCATGAATTGAGAGGGAATTGGGCATGGGTGTGGACTATTGCACCCATTCATAGTATTATGTACCTAAAGAGACCTGAATTCACCACTTCCTTGATTTCCCAAAGAGAATTGAAGAAGAACTTTGAAGAACTAGACGTGATCACCTCTCAAAACTTCTAAACTTGCATGCATGAATTAGGATAGGCTTAGAATGACTTAACCCTTCTTAAAACACTCTTTTATGAGCTTAAAATGACATAGTTTAGGCCGTAGGAACTTAGGAATTATGGAAAATCCCTTAATAAATTTTCCAGGAAAAACGTACTGCCAGTCCCAGCGAGGGACAGGATAGATCGTTACCAGTGACCACGACTTATGGTCACCAGTCGTCACCTTCACTACCTAAATTCTGCTAAGAGTCACCAAGGGGGACACCACGACTCATGGTGTACCCGACAAGTCGTGGTGATGACCCATTAGGTGCACTGTCGATTTTCTCCTTCCTTCATATCATCCTTGACCATGGATGACATGACGAGTCGTGATGCTGACATCTACTCGTAGTCACATCCGTGGTCACCCAAAAACCAAAATTTTCAACAAAGTCCTAGCTCTTCCCCACGGGTCACTTAATGACTCGTGGAGTTCCTGACGGGTCACTAGACGACTCGTCCTGTGACTTGATGCAGAAATTTCTCTTTTCTCCATTTCAACTCCTGGGTCTGATCTTATGGCTTTCGGAGTATTACATTATCTCCCCCTTGGAAACATTCGTCCTCAAATGTGGGAAAACATACTGGAAAGCAGAGAAATGCAATCATCTTACTCTAATACTGAACATACATGCTGAAAACTGATAGAGTGAGTGACTCCGATTTGAACTACATGACTGAACTGAATTCCTGAATCACACATACATCCATTTACATGAAATAAACTGAGGTACATGAGCTGAACTTGAAACTGATTAGAGTATTAAGGAGGAAACTGATACCTCAAGCTGAAATTGAGCTGAAAGGGAATAGATGGGAGTATTTAGCCATCATATCGGCTTTAGCTTCCCATGTAGCTCCCTCAACATGTTGATTCCTCCATAAAACCTTGACTGAAGCTACTTCTTTATTTATTAGCTTACGAACCTGACGATCCAGTATATCCATCGGAACCTTTTCATAACTAAGGTTGTCTTTTACATCGACACTGTCCATCGAAACAACCAGAGCTAGATTACCAAAACACTTCTTTAAGAGCGATATATGGAAAACTAGATGAACTAAAGCTAATTCTGAGGGCAACTCCAACTCATATGCTACCTTGCCAACCCGTTTCACAATCCGGTACGGGCTAACATAACGAGGGCTGAGTTTCCCTTTCTTTCTGAACCTTATCACTCCCTTCATGAGAGATACCTTCAGAAACACCCAATCATCGACTTCAAACTCAAGTTCTCTCCTCTTCACATTCGCATAGGACTTTTGGCGACTTTAAGCTATTTTCAACCTGTCCCTTATAAGCTGAAACTCCTCCATAGCCTTATGGACTGAATCTGAACCTATCACTGCATATTCACCAACCTCAAACCAACCAATAGGCGATCTACATATCTGCCCATAGAGATCCTCAAACGGAGCCATCTTAATGTTGGAATGATAGTTGTTGTCAAACACAAACTCAATGAAAGGAAAATAATCATCCCAACTACCCTTGAAGTCAATCACACTTGCTCTCAACATATCCTCGAGAGTCTGAATAGTCCGCTCCGCCTGACCATCTGTTTGCGGGTGAAATGTTGTGCTAAGCTTAACTTGAGTACCAAGTCCCTTTTGAAACGATCTCCAAAACTGGGAGGTAAATTGAGTACCTCTATCTAATATGATAGACAAGGGAACTCCATGTAACTGAACTAGCTCCCGAATGTATAATTTAGCATAATCCTCCACTGAATTGGTAGATTTGACCAGTAAGAAACGAGTTGCTTTGGTCAACCTTTCCACCACCACCCAAATGGAGTCATACTGCCGACGAGTGCGAGGCAGCCTTGTGATGAAGTCCATATTAATCTCCTCCAACTTCCAAGTAGGAATACTGATGTCTTGAAGCATACCTCCCGGTCTTTGATGCTTAATGTTCACTTACTGACAATTCAGACACTTAGCCACAAATTCCGCTATGTCCTTCCTCATGCCATTCCACCAATAGACTTCCCATAGGTCATGGTACATCTTGGTGGCACCTAGATGTATGAAATATCTGGAACCATGAGCCTTGTGCAATATTCGATCTCTCAAATCATCAACATCCGAAACACACAAACGACCTTAATATCGAAGCACACCATCTCCCCCTTTGGAGAAGACCTCCACCTTTTAATTCCGAACATCTTCCTTCAACTTCATCAAAATAGGATCCTCATCTTGCCTAGCCTTAACATCGGTCACCAAGGATGATTCTGACCTGTTTTACAGAACAACACCACCATTGGTCGAGTCAACCAAACGAACTCCTAACCGTGCAAGCTGATGCACATCTTTCACTAGCTCCTTCCTCCCCTCATCTACATGGGACACACTCTCCATAGAAAGTCTACTAAGAGCGTCTTCTACCACATTAGCCCTGCCCGGATGGTAAAGGATACTCAATCATAATCCTTGAGTAGCTCCAACCACCTCCTTTAACGTAGATTTAGATCCTTTTGGGTAAACCCATATTGTAGGATTTTGCGGTCCATAAACACATCCACATGGACTCTATACAATTAGTGTCTCCAAATCATCAAGGCAAATACTACCGCCGCCAATTCGAGATCATGAGTCGGGTAATTTCTTTCATGAACCTTCAACTTCCTGGAAGCATATGCTATAACCTTACTATGTTGCGTCAATACACACCCAAGGTTGATCCTCGAAGCATCAAAATATACCAAAAACCCATTGGTACCCTCAGGTGGGGTTAACACCGGTGCTGAGGTGAGTCGAGTCTTAAACTCTTGGAAGCTCTTGTCACAAACCTCTAACTGTTGAAACTTCACTTTCTTTTGGATCAACTTAGTCAATGGGGCTACAATGGATGAAAACCCCTCAAAAAATCTCCGATAATAACCAGCTAAACCCAAGAAACTCCTGATATCCGACGGATTCACCGATGTAGGCCAATTCTTCACCGCTTTTATCTTTTGAGAGCCTATCTGCACACCCTCACTTGACACCACATGACCCAAAAATGCCAGCGAGCTCAACCAAAATTCACATTTACTGAATTTAGCATACAACTGGCGATCCATGAGGGTTTGTAGCACCACCCTCAAATGAGCAGCATGCTCCTCCTCGCTCCGAGAGTATATAAGGATATCATCTATGAACACAATCACGAACATGTCTAGCTATGGCTTGAACACCCTGTTCATCAAATCCATAAAAGCTGCAGGAGCATTCATTAGTCCAAAAGATATAACTACAAACTCGTAATGACCATACTGAGTACTGAAGGTTGTCTTCGGAATATCGCTCTCCTGAACCCTGAGTTGATGGTATCCGAATCTGAGGTCTATCTTTGAAAAGCACTTAGCACCCTGAATCTGGTCAAACAAATCATCAATCCTAGAAAGAGGATACTTGTTCTTGATGGTAACTTTTTTTAATTATCGATAATCAATGCACATACAAAAAGAACCATCTTTCTTGCAGACAAACAGAACTGGTGCACCCTATGGGGATTTTCTTGGTCTGATGAAACCCTTATATAAAAGGTCTTTCAACTGCTCCTTCAACCCCTTTAGCTCAGCTGGAGCCATTGTGTAAGGAGGAATAGATATAGGCTACGTATCAGGAAGAAGATCAATACCAAAATCAATCTCCCGCTTGGGAGAAATTCCCGGTAGATCATCTGGGAACACTTCTGGATACTCACATACTATGGGAACTGACTGGATAGTCGGGGTCTCGGATGTAGCATCCTTAACCCTAACTAGATGGTACACACAACCCTTAGAAATCATCTTTCTGGCCTTAAGATAGCAAATGAAATGACCTACAGGCACAGCTAAACTACCCTTCCATTCTAAGACTAGTTCACCCAAAAATCTGAACTCTACTGCACGAGTTCTACAATTGACTGAGGCATATCATTCAAATAGCCAATCCATGTCATAGATAACATCAAAATTGGTCTTGGCTAACTCTTCTAAATCTGCTGAGGTGACTTTCTGAAGAACTGTGATAGGATAATTTTTATATATCCGTCAAGCTATAAATGAATCACCAACTATAGTAGAGACTGAGAAGGGTTCTGATAAGATTTTAGGACTGACTCCGAAACTACTAGCAACATAGGGCGTCACAAAAGATAAAGTATCCCCTAGATCTAACAATGCATATACATCAAGATGGAATACTCATAACATACCAGTGACTACATCTGGGGATACCTCCTACTCCTGCCGGGATGCTAGGGCATAGAACCTATTTTGGAACTATCCACCACCCGCACTAGTAGATGCCCCCTGCTGAGTTGGGTGTGCTGGTGGAGCTGCTGAATGAAAAGTTGGGCCTCTGCCCCTATCATGACCCTGTCTGGCTGTTGGGCAATCCCTAAGCATATGTCTGGGCTTCCCGCACCCGAAGCAAGCACCTATTCCCACGAAACACTTCCCTGTGTGTCTTCGACCATATCTGCTACACTCTGGAGGATTTATCTCTATGGTCTAAGATATCGGTCCTGACCCTCTTGGCTTCCCTCTCTCCCTCATTCATCTGTACCGCCTCCATTTGCTGGGCGTACAGGACTATCCGAGAAAAGTCAACATCTTGAAGAAGCATCACAGTCCGACAATCCCTGACCAAGTAGTCTGTTATCCCATGTACAAATATGCTCACACGGGCTCTCTGATCCGCCACCATCTCAGGTGCATACTTGGACAGACGAGTGAACTCCAAGGCATACTCTTGAACTGTCATATTTCCTTGCTTTAGATTCACAAACTCGGCCACTTTGAGCTCCCTCATCTCCCGAGGGAAGAACTGATCTAGAAAAGCGGCCTGAAACTCATCCCAACTGATAGGGCCTGCTCCAACTGCCCAACTATCCTTCCATTGCTTAAACCGAATGTTCGCCACCCCCTTCAACCTGTACAAAGATAAATCGGCGCACTCCTCCCTAGTCACACCCATAATCTGGGTGATCTTCAGAACCTCCTCAATGAACTCATGTGGACCCTCATCCACCTTCGATCCAAGGAACTTGAAAGGGTTCATCCTTAGAAAATCCCTAACTCTAGCCGCCGCCTCATTCCCGATCTGAGGGACATGGCTACCGCCTACTGATTGACCTGGGCGGTCAAGGTCTGGGCTAACATCTAAATGGCTTCCCTGAACTCCACGTGGGCAACTGGCTGCGGTACATTCTCCTCGTAGTCTGATGGGGCCTGTTGGTGCCCCTCTCCTTTGCCATTCTTATGGCCATTCCTATTTCCGTTTCTCCTTCCATTAAATCTGTGGGGAGGCATGATTATGCAAATGTGTATAGTGATCTTGGGCAGATTTATATGCCCAAGTGATACTCAAAAGTATTATTTTTGCCTTGTTTGTGTGCAATATGTATATATTCTCATGTAATTGGTAATAAAATGTGAATTTATACTAACCAACATGATTAGCATTTGTTTTGCAGGAAAATATGATTTTTAGGAGCTAAAATGCATGTTGGAACTATATCGGAGTTGGACTTGGATACAAGCGTGGAAAAGACATTGGAAGGCACAAATTATAGGGGCTCCGCGATGGAGCCGTGCCACGCTACCATCGCGGAGGCACACTGCCTGGAGAGGCAATTAAATGACAATTTCCAGTGAGGCCTCGCGACAGCTCCGTGGCACGGAGATAGGCCTCCGCGTTGGCCTCCGTGCCACGTTGAGGCTAATTTACCGGAACCTGGATTTCCAGTGAAGGTCCGCGTCCACGCCGTGTCACGGAGGCAGTGCTCCGCGTTGACCTCCGTGACACGTTGTTTGTTATTCTGGAAAAAATTTCCCTCTAGTATAAATAGCACACTTAGGTTTATTTTAATTAGTTCAGTTTGAGTTCAGACTTGGTGGAGCTAGGACGTCGGTTAGCAGCAGTTGAGGGACGAAAAAGCTAAGGGATTTCTTCTCTTCCTTTCTTCTTTCAATCAATTATATGTATGATTTACACTTGTTTTAGGATGATCAATCCACAAATGAGTGGCTAATTCTCTTCCTTGCTAAGGTTTTGAACATGTGTAGTGAATTTTGATTGTAAATGATATGGTTTTCTTCTTCTTCTTTCATGTTGTTCTATTAATTCTTGTTCTTACTGCATTAGTGCTTGGCCGACATTAATGTACATCTAAAAAGTCCAATTTCACTCGAGAGAGCAAGAAATTGGAAAGTTGTGAATTAATAGGGTATTGTTCTTAACTTGATTTGGGAAAATTGGGTTTTGATGTGCTTTCCTGATAGAAATATACTTGAAAGCCGTATTAGTCAATTTAGGAACCGGAATTGTATTGCTAGGTCGTAAATTGCATTTGATCACAGAAATGTAGACGAATGGTTTATGATTCTTAAGTGAAATTAAATACGAGAGTTTTAATTTCTAGGCTAAAGTTCTTGGCTAGCAACATGAAGAAGAGATTAATCGAATTATTATTACAATTGAATTCATTACTTGTTCTTAACCTTGGCATGCTCTTATCCATAGTTTAAATTCACGATAAATAATTGTTAATAGTTTTAGTATATATTTTATAAACAAAAACTCAATTAACTGTTGGTTACGTTGTTGTTAGCATAGTTAGAAGTAAGATAAGAATATAGTATACTTAGGCAAATTTTACATACCCTGAGCCTCCTTGGATCGATACTTGGCTTACTTAGCGACTTTATTACTTGTTTGACCACGTGCACTTGCGTGTCGGTTTATAATATATAATACCAACCGAACAGACCGAACAAGTTTTTGGCACCGTTACCGGGGAGGCTAGGCAAATTTGTGAAATTGTGTTAAGTGTAAATTTACTGTATTTTTGTTTTATTTTCTTAAGTGTTGACAACTTGGTCTTAGTATTTGTTTTAATTCTTTGTTCATTTTAATTTTTCTCTCTTTTGGATACCCTCATTGACATGACATCTTGGAATATAAATGGTGGATACGCATATTTCGGCGAATCTTGCATGAATTGCGGAGGACCCCACTTGTGGCAAAACTGTAACACGTGCAATATATGTGGGTGTCAATATGGCCATTGGGGTGATTGTCCAAAGGCATATTCCCCTTCCCCAAGCCCCTACTATGATCCTTTTGTTGTTTTTGCTGAATATAGGCATGTTGAAAATGAGGACTTGGGACGCCAAGTTCAAATAGAGGACATGATGAAACAACTCCTGTAGCAATCAGAAGCAATGAAGGAGTCGGTGGCAGAATTGATAATTAAGCAAAAGGAGAATGCAGAGGCTGTAAGCAGGATGAGCGTCAAACTCACGGAGATGTGTGCTGAGGCTGAAGCTTGTGATAATTTGCAGGTGACAGTTTTAGCCGATATTCAAGAGGAACTACAAGAGGAATACAAGGGTGAATTTTGGGATGAAGCCCAACAATTAGAATCTCTTGAGTGTCCCCGTGATCAGCTCATACCTATAGAAAATCCATTCATGGAAGAAGAGAAAGAATATCTCCCATTTGACCTTAATGGAGAAATAGATGTCGATGTTGAAAAGGTGTACACAAGTAAGGAAGTCAAGCACAATGCAATTTCAGAGTTGAGGTTGATTGGACCACACTTGAAGCATTTTTCGACATTAAGTTTGGTCGACAACATAGAAATAGAGTCTTCCAGGATTATAGAGAAATGTCTAGATGAGGACCAAGCCCCGTATATTATGAAATTTGCTAACTTGAAGCAACGAAATGACTTCACTTACTCAAGGGCCAATAAGTTAAAAAGGCAACACCTACTGTTTGGTCCTTACAATTTTTCACCACCACCCCTGGAGCATAAGAGGAAATTAAAGAAGAAATTAGGGGTGAGATTCATATCCTCAAGGTGGAGGAAAAAGTGGTGAAACTTTGTACGTCGTGCCGCGACGGTAAACCAGGCGCTGCACGGGAGGCAACCCGTGAAAAATATTTTCTTTCTTTCTTTTCTTAGTGTAAATAATTTTTTATTTTTTATTTTTCTTTTCTTGATTAGGTTTAGATTCTTGTTTTAGTTAATATTTTTCGTTTTAGTTAGGGAAATCTATTAATCTAACCAATTTCGTTTAGTGAGGTGATTTTCAGGTCTAACGGAGAAAAATATGCATGGAAGCGGAAAAAATAAGGCAAGGTATGAAAATAATTTTTATTGAAGAAACAGTGCACTGGGGCGTTGGCTCCGTGTCACGGAGGAGTGGCTCCGCGTTACCCTCCGTGACACGTTGAAGGCAAAATCAGATTTTTTAAAATTTCCAGAGAGCCAACGCGTTGGCTCCGTGTCACGGAGGAGGGGCTCCGCGTTACCCTCCGTGACACGTTGCCCTTTATTCAGTGTCAGGTCACACCGGGTTGCCGGGTGACCTGCGTGTTTTTCTTTAAATTAACCCCGATGTTGCCCAATTTTTCCCCATTTCTCTCTTCCTCCGCGACCAAAACACCCAATTCCCCCCTCCCCAACCAACTTGCCACGCTATTAGGAAAGGAATACGTCAAGTTTCTTCGGTTCTTCAACTCAAAGGTACGTTTTCCTCGTTTCTCTCAAATTTTTGGCGATTTTAGTCGAATTTGGGCATGTGAGGTGAGATATATCACCCCAAGTAGCAATTTAACATGATGTTGAGTTATTTGTGATTGATATATGTTCGGATTGTTGTAATTAGCGTTTGAACTTATCGATTACATAAATAATTCGAATTTGATTGTAGCATTGTATTCTAGGGCATGGGTTGTTGAATTTGACTTGGGTGACTTGATAATTTGATACATTAGATGCCGGGGTGTGTTTGTAAATTGAGATAAGTCGTTGTAAATATTGTAGGAATGTTAAAAGACGACGAAGTCTCGAATTTTTGGGAAAATGTGAAAATTGTGTAAATTGGTTTGATTAATTGGATTCGTTTGTATATAGAATGTTTTTGTCGTTGTTTTTAGTTTTTGTTTTTGTTTTTATTGCTTGTGCGATGGTTGAACTGTTAGCGATAGTAGGATTTGGATTAGCTGTATGAAGTCTGAGTAGTACGCTAACCGTTATGCTGTCGAAATTTTTTTTTTTTTGTAAACGCACTAAGCATAAAGTGTATACTTGTTGTCTTTGGTATAAATAGAGTTATCCTTGCCGTAGTTTTGTAAAAGTAGCTAAGGCCTAAGTGTGGGCTAAACGTTGTGTAACCTGACCATAGCCTAAGTTAACATCTTTATAGCTTAACGTTGTGCTTGTTAATTTATATTGACAGGTACAATGGCTAGCAGACAGGATAAGGGCAAGGGTGCTTCTACCTCAGGCACCGGCAGGAAAAGAATGAGATTGGGCACCGCAATCCCAGCTGCACCAGCTGTTCCGCGCGGCCAACGCCGCCAATACGGAACAAGGTGGGTAACCGAGGAAGGAAAGAAATAGTATGCTAAGCATAAGGAGAGCAAGTACTTCCCGGAGGAACATATTGCACGGGAACCACTAGCACAGGAGTTCCCCCGTATTGTGCAAAGGATTGAAGCAGCTGGGCTCAGCTTTATCTTTCAGGAGCCCAAGGAGTGCAACCTTCATTTGGTCTGAGAGTTCTATGCAAATTGGAACCCGGCCATCAGAAGCCACACAATAAAAATCAGAGGGCAGATTGTTACTCTGGAACCCCAGCAGTTCAATGCCATCGTTGGAGCGCGGGACACAGACGCTCACGTTCTCCGCCAGCTAAACATCACCCCACCGTACGTCGACATCAGACGTACATTGTGTGGGGCTCGATCCACAGCCCGATGGAGTAGACATAAGGAGAGGGGTTACCACCAGACTCTGCCTTATTCGCAGATGAATAGGGAGGCCAGAATATGGCTGAAAATTATATGTTCGTGCTTGATCCCGGGAGTTCATATGACGGATGTGACCCAGGACCGTGTCTGCTTAGTGTATGCCCTTATGAAAGGGCTTGAGATTAATGTTGGGGCGGTAATTATATCCGCCATGAAGAGAGCCAGACTACACCAGGGCCACAGATACGGGTTTGGCGGACTCATCACCACCTTCCTCCGAGGCCTCGATGTCGAGGAAGAAGCCTTGGATTACATTCCGCAGTTGGAGCGGAGGGCCCTCGATGTGACAAAAACTAAGGCCCCCGATACCACACACGGACTAGTGCTGACTTTGGGCGAGCGACATGCTCGTGACGATCAGTACATGGCACGTATGTTCGGCATGCAGATGCTTCAGCTACGGATTGGTGGGAGACCAGCCACCAAGGAAGAATTATGGCAGCTGGAGCTGGATTACCCATTTGGCGAGAATGCCAGAGCCTTATGCCGAGTGGGACCAGCCTTCGTGGAGCCGACGGATGACGATGTCCCTACTGATGAGGAGACACGTCGGGAGGACTCCGATGTGGAGTCTGATGACGACGATGGAGTTGACTCAGATATGGGCGACGAGGCAGCAGCACCAGATGAAGAAGTCGAATATTTCGACTGATCAGGGAGTTCCACCACCTGAAATTCTATTTTGTAATTTTTGTGAACACTGGGGACAATGTTCGATTTAAGTGTGGGGTGGGGAGTAGCTAGGTGTTGGGACTTGGGCTCTAATCTGCTGTATGCTTTTCCTTGGTTTGTATGTATGTTTGTGCTTTCCCTGTTATGAACTGATTTGTGTTGTATCTGTATAAATTTGTTTGTGTGGTTAATGATGTGTGTGTTATTTTTTTAAAGTTATGGTTGCCAGTGTAAATATTTTGTAAATATTTTTTTGATGATCGATATTTTTCAAAAATTTTCGAGAATATTTTGCACTTGTAAATATTTTCTTTCTATCGAAATGATCGATGTGTTGCAAAAATTTTCGGTTTTTTATTTTTTTGGGTTTCTCGGAGTTTGTTTTCGGTTCTTTTACCGAGAATAGTCCCATTGAACCGATGTCATAGTTAGTGACCGTTCCCTATGATGGATGGATGACGACCGTCTTAAGGGAAATGTAGTCGGTAGGAGTAGGATTTTAATTTATTTTTAATTTTTCTTTGGTGGATTGCATCAATGAACTGTAGTTGCTTTATGGTTGCAAAAATTTCGTTGCGTGTGTAACCGATGTTCAAAATGTGAAAATGATTCGTTTGAAAGCATGCAATTTTGGTAAATATGTTGAGTTACCTAGGCTATAGAATTTGATTCAGCATGATTGAGGCTTAATTTTGAATTCATGTGATTGGCTAATTAGAGAGTCTGTGAATGCATCTTGATTCGAGCATGTGCATGAAGTGTGAAGTGAGGTATTGTTATTCCATGCCATTGTGAATTATCTAGAACTTGCCTGGTGTGTTTACAAAACGAAATGAAGGAGGTGTACTGTTGGAAAGGATGTAGGCATTTCTTTGTTTTTAAGCGATAGTTTCCATTTTTTTTCTTGTCAAATTCTACCTTTTTATATGTTGTATACCCTAGTCAGCCCGTTGAGCCTTTAGCCGATTTCTTTCTTTCTTTTGTCCAAAATTGTATAAACTAAGCTTTATTCCTTCTTTTCATTAGCCTTAAAGTCTATACAAAACTCTTAAGCACTTACAAAGAAAAGAAAATATTTCCCAAAGTGTTAAAGAGTGAAAAGAGTGAAAAGAAAAAGAAAAGCAGAGTGAGGAAAGAAAAGATGATGTTGAAGAGGCACTTGTTATAATTAAATGATATGGAGGGTACATGAAAACCCTTTGTTTTGTGTCAAGTGTGTTTGATGAAATGGGCAGTACGAAAGTAAACCAGCATGAATGGGAGAAAAAGAGAAAAGAGAGGAACAATGTCCATGAGTCGATGGGAATGTGTTGAAAAGGCGCTTAAGGATGCTAGCGACTATTATTGGCTAATCCAATATATATACTAGATCCATAGCCCCGTTAAAACCCATTAAAGTCCTACTTGATCCTACATTGCATTTCTTTATATTAGTGGAGTAATACACTAAGGGCAAGCCTATGGGTCACGACATGATGCATGTGAATTCTTTTGGGAGAGTGAGTGAAATTAATTTTTATATGCCCTACTTGAATGTTTGTGTTGCATGAACAAAAAGGGGAAGATTCTGTTGAGTGTGAGGGCACATGCTTGATGAAAGATTGATTTTTGTGTCGGATTTCTTGATTAGCTGATTTGCATGAGTTTGCCGATATCAAGAATAAATTCTTAAAGTCTAGGAAGTCTTGATGTATTAAAGGTCATTGTATTATAAGACCAAGCATGTTTTCGTGATGATTTGCAAAAATTGAATAATCGGTATGACCATAGCGTAAATGGTCGCACCATAGTGATGAAGGTTGGGATGTAATTTGCATGAGTTGTGTATGTGTTGTTCGAGGACGAACAAGGGTTTAAGTGTGGGGTAAGTGATCTTGGGCAGATTTATATGCCCAAGTGATACTCAAAAGTATTATTTTCGCCTTGTTTGTGTGCAATATGTATATATTCTCATGTAATTGGTAATAAAATGTGAATTTATACTAACCAACATGATTAGCATTTGTTTTGCAGGAAAATATGATTTTTAGGAGCTAAAATGCATGTTGGAACTATATCGGAGTTGGACTTAGATACAAGCGTGGAAAAGACATTGGAAGGCACAAATTATAGGGGCTCCGCGATGGAACCGTGCCACGCTACCATCGCGGAGGCACACTGCCTGGAGAGGCAATTAAATGGAAATTTCCAGTGAGGCCTCGCGACAGCTCCGTGGCACGGAGATAGGCCTCTGCGTTGG
Organism: Datura wrightii; assembly: GCA_035772735.1. Lineage (NCBI taxonomy): Eukaryota > Viridiplantae > Streptophyta > Magnoliopsida > Solanales > Solanaceae > Datura > Datura wrightii. The sequence continues at coordinate 101,579,589 of JASDFA010000003.1, forward strand.
CCTCCGTGCCACGTTGAGGCTAATTTACCGGAACCTGGATTTCCAGTGAAGGTCCGCGTCCACGCCGTGTCACGGAGGCAGTGCTCCGCGTTGACCTCCGTGACACGTTGCTTGTTATTCCGGAAAAAATCTCCCTCTAGTATAAATAGCACACGTAGGTTTATTTTAATTAGTTCAGTTTGAGTTCAGACTTGGTGGAGCTAGGACGTCGGTTAGCAGTAGTTGAGGGACGAAAAAGCTAAGGGATTTCTTCTCTTCCTTTCTTTTTTCAATCAATTGTATGTATGATTTACACTTGTTTTAGGATGATCAATCCACAAATGAGTGGCTAATTCTCTTCCTTGCTAAGGTTTTGAACATGTGTAGTGAATTTTGATTGTAAATGATATGGTTTTCTTCTTCTTCTTTCATGTTGTTCTATTAATTCTTGTTCTTACTGCATTAGTGCTTGGCCGACATTAATGTACATCTAAAAAGTCCAATTTCACTCGAGAGAGCAAGAAATTGGAAAGTTGTGAATTAATAGGGTATTGTTCTTAACTTGATTTGGGAAAATTGGGTTTTGATGTGCTTTCCTGATAGAAATATACTTGAAATCCGTATTAGTCAATTTAGGAACCGGAATTGTATTGCTAGGTCGTAAATTGCATTTGATCACAGAAATGTAGACGAATGGTTTATGATTCTTAAGTGAAATTAAATACGAGAGTTTTAATTTCTAGGCTAAAGTTCTTGGCTAGCAACATGAAGAAGAGATTAACCGAATTACTATTACAATCGAATTCATTACTTGTTCTTAACCTTGGCATGCTCTTATCCATAGTTTAAATTCACGGTAAATAATTGTTAATAGTTTTAGTATATATTTTATAAACAAAAACTCAATTAACTGTTGGTTACGTTGTTGTTAGCATAGTTAGAAGTAAGATAAGAATATAGTATACTTAGGCAAATTTTACATACCCTGAGCCTCCTTGGATCGATACTTGGCTTACTTAGCCACTTTATTACTTGTTTGACCACGTGCACTTGCGTGTCGGTTTATAATATATAATACCAACCGAACAGACCAAACATATAGCACGAGTTAGAAGGATAGAGAGACACTTCACTGCACGACATAGATCATGAAAAAAGGGAACATTTAATAAATGTCTCGTATCCTCTTCATCACAAGTGTGGCGCGTTTCACACCCATGAAAAAGACTCAACTTAATGCGGCTTTTGGACACCTTAGGACACTTCAAAACCTAATGCTTTGATACCAAGTTTGTCATTAACCGAACATAGGCCCAAATCGAGGCATAGGACAAGAAATTCCGAGAGGCTCCAAGTTGACCCATGGCATGAACATACATCTAACTCATTCATAGATAAGCAGAAGATCATCATAGATAACATAGTGGAAGTCTAAACAAAACATAACATCTGAATACATATAGAAGTCTAGAGTTGAATACAAACTATGTTCGAAAAAGCCTCTAATACTGATGAGTTGATGGGACAAGACCCCAACTAACTCACTATAGTCTGAAAACTGAAAAGACGAAATACAATTGATAAGAAGGGCCCTCGCAAGATGAGGACTCACCAACTGAGACTGAGGAAAGCTAACTCCGGGAATCTGACTAGCGGTGGGACTGAGTCTGGATATCAGAGCCTGTATCATAAAATGATACAACATAGAGTATGCAGTCAGTACGTGGAATGTACCGAGTATGCAAGGTAAGTAAAATCGCTAAGTAAGTAAAATCATTAAACATGAATAATATAAAACATAATCACGATAAGATTCTGAGAGTAGGGTTTGCATGCTATTTTTTGAAATCATGATTTGATCATAATTGAACAGCATAACTGAATCGAATGATCCAAAGCTGAAAACTGAAATCATAAGTAAAACTGAAAATTGGGTCAAACCTGCAGAAAACATAATATCATGATTGATGTACATTCATAACTAAAATCATGAGGAACAATGGGAGATTCATCATTGATCTCAGGCAAAATAGCATGCCCGAGTGATGCTTTATAACTTAGTTTTGTCTTGTTTATCGAATTAATTATATGCATTCTCATGTAATTTTATGTAAATGTGAATATATACACTAACCAACATGATTAGTTTTTGTTTTTGTAGGTTTAAAATGAATTTGAGGGACTAATCCATGAGTTGGTGAAGTGGAGGCTTGGAATCGGAATTAAAACGCGAACGTCGGCAAGGAAGATGCGCAAAACAGCCCACCTGTGTGTGGGCAACGTGCCACGGCAGGCAGGTTGCGCGACCAAGGACACCTAGCACGCTGCCCAAGCAGCGTGACACGCTGCCAACGCGGCAAGGGGCTGCCTAGAGACGATTTTTGGTGAGTTTCCAGTGTGCTTCCATGTCACGGAGGCAGCGCTCCGCGATACACTTCGTGACACGGAGCCATTCCACGACAGGCATAATTTGGCACAATTCTCATTTACTATAAATAGGTCCCTTAGCTCCTAAAATCATTTTGTCACGACTTTATTCTGAAAAACCACCTAGGAGTGAAGGGAGAAGTGGGAGAACTCACCTAGGGTTCATCAATTTCATCGTCTCCTCTACCAATTCTTGTAAGTATGTTACTTTAACAATGTTTTAATGTAATTTTACGAACATGAATGGCTAGAACCCTTCCTCTAGGGTTGAAGCCATGAGTTATGATTGTGTTTTTTATGAACTTGTGTTAGAATTAAGTTATTGATTGTTGTTTTGTCTTGCATTCTTGATTATGGTTGCTTTTATGATTGATCACCATGAAAACACACATGTTAAACTTAGGCAAATGCTTGAGAAAGCAAACCTAAGGAAGAACATAAGAATGTAAGAGGCAAGTTCTTGTCTATTTTGTGGTTAGGATAGAAATATACCTAATACCTTGCTTGGTTGATAAAATGGGAGGAGAGAAAGACACCGGCTTAGATTTGTCACTCCACCACTCGAAGAAGTAGTTGTGAAGCTAAGTTTGGTTAAATGGTTGGAGGTACGGAAGGACCCTAATCAATGGCATAACCCCATAAACCACATCCATGTAGTTAATCGCCCACGAACTAGAATTAGCATCCTCGCCCTCAATGTAGTAGTGAGGCTAGTTTGTCGTGTTTAGAGGCTCAGAAGGCCATGAACATGAAATTCTAATTATGTGAGACGACAATTGATAGTTTCATACTTAAACCATTGCAAATCGTACTATTGCATGATTATCCGTCTTTAACTCTATGTTGCTCCTTTAATGAATTTAGAATATTTCGTTGACCACAATTACACTTAGTTAAACTATATCGAAAACTTCTATAATCAACACTTTCGGTATTTAACATCACACTCGAACTTGATAGTTAGCTGAATTGGTCTAGTCCCTGTGGGTTCGACATTCCGGCTCTTAAAAAGGGTCACTATATTACTTGTACGACCCATACACTTGCGGGCACATCAAGTTTTTGGCACCATTGCCGGGGACTCGGCGAAGTTTTGATAATTTATCTATTTTTGTGTGATTTTTAAATTTCCTTAAGTGTTGAGAAACTTGGTCTTAGTCTGACTTATTGCAGGTGACAGGTTGTCTTGCCGAGCTGGCTAAGAATAGAGAGCTTGTGGAACCGTTGCTTGAACCGAACGTCAAATCCATTTGCGAAGGAGAGTAGCTCTAGAGCAAAAGCTGAAGAGACTTCAAGAGAAGGTACAACAACAACCACCCACAGGACAAGCACAATTGTCACCGGAAGCAATGGTAGCTAGATAAGTTCGCAAAGTGGCAATCCCACAAGCGACTAATGTGAACTCTAGTATCCATAAACCGAAGCCTGGAGGGAACTTTGAATTGAAGCAGAACATGGTGCAGCTGTTACATTCTAGTGGTCAATTCACTGGTATGGCACATGAGGACCCACAGCAGCACTTACAGAACTTTCTTGAGATTAGCGACACGTTGGTCCCCACCGGCGTGTCCACAGATTATGTCTGACTTACCCTCTTCTCATTTTCATTGTTGGGAGAGGCAAAGAAGTGGTTGAAAGCTGAGCCACCAAACTCCATAACTTCTTGGAATGATTTGGCAAAGAAGTTCCTTATCAGATTGTTTCTTTTAGGCAAGACTGCAAAGTTGAGAAGTGAAATACTAAGTTTCAAGCAGAGGCCTGATGAGAATTTATATTTGGCTTGGGAAATATTCAAGTCATTATTGAGAGATTTTCCCCATCACCAGCAATCCAATGAAGTGCTGGCTCATACCTTTGTAGAAAGTCTAGACCCACACACGAAAATTTTACTAGACTCTGCATCGGGTGGGCAAGCCTTAGAGAAGACTTATGATGAGTTGTACACTTTGTTGAACAAAATTGCTCAAGGAAATCCAGAGTGGCACAGCAAGTCATCGAGAGGGGCAGGAAAGAGATCAGGGTTGATAGAGGTAGATGGTATGAATTCCTTGGCAGCACAGCTAGCTTCATTCCAGCATCAGATGACGACTCAATTCAATAAACTGAGTATGAACCAACAATAGGGCTAGGTTAATGCAGTTCAGCAAGCTCCAAGTTGGTGTGAAATTTGTGGTAATAATGGCCATAATGCAGAATCTTGTGGAGCCAATCCGGAATCATCAATTTTGTTGGGAATGTGCAGTAGAACAATCAAAATTTTGGAAACAACTACAACAGAAATTGGCGGGGCCACCCAAATTTTTCTTTGGGTGGAAACCAAAAGCAGAGTTATCAGCAACCTCAACAACAGAAGTATCAGCAGAATAGGAAGAATGATGGTCAATTGAGCAGCAGCATTGAGGAAACATTGCAGAAAATCATGGAGACCCAGACTCAGTTAGCAGAAAATCAGGCAAGGATGGCATCAAACTTAAAGAATCAGCAAGTGGCCTCCCGCAATCTTGAAAAACAAATGGGTCAGGTGGAAGCTGCTCAAAACATGAGATCGCAGGGGGGATTACCAAGCGACACAGATCCTAACCACCGGTAGGTCATTGCCATCAGTCTGAGAAGCGGCAAGCAATTAGCCGATGCAGAGCCAACAGAGAAAAGAAAGGAGGTGCAGCCGGAGTTGGTTAGACCAAGACCATCCACTCACAAGGAAGAAAATCAGAGTGCTGGGCAACAAAATGAACAATCTTCATTGCAGCCAGCACAAAGACCACCACCACTATTCCCTCAGAGATTCAGAAAGAGCAAGGAGGAGGAATGCTTCAAAAAGTTCTTTAAGAGTTTCAAAGAACTTCACATAAATTTTCCTCTTATTGATGTTTTGCAGGGAATGCCCAAGTATGCTAAATACTTGAAAGACGTGATGGCGAACAAAGTCAGATTGGTGGATGTCCAAATAGTAGCACTGACAAAGGAGTGCAGTTACAGGGTATTGAGCAAGATTCCGAAGAAGCTCAAAGACCCAGGGAGTTTTACCCTCCCCATACAAATTGGTAAAGCTGAGTGCTACGAGCTTTGTGTAATCTAGGGGCAGCAGTTAATCTAATGCCCCTATCATTATTTAACACCCTAGGGTTGGGAAAACCAAGGCCAACAAGGTTGATGCTGCAGCTGGCAGATAAGTTGCGAGTGACACCTGATGGAATAATAGAGGACCTTCTCATCAAAGTGGGTAAGTTTATTATACCTGCTGATTTTATTATCTTAGATTTTCATTTTGATGACCAGGTACCCTTAATCTTGGGACGACCATTCTTGGCCACTGGAGGAGCGGTGATTGACTTGAGAGCAGGGACCCTGAAAATGAGGGTCAAGGATGAAGAAGAACTCTTCCGAGTATACCAAGAAATGAACCCATCCACGCACTATAGAAACCTTTGTCAGGTTAGTGAGCTGTCTGAGGATGAGTGTGGGGTGGGGGATTCATCAGGTCCATGGCCAAAGGTAATGACAAGTGTTCAGCCCAAGTCTGATAAAGGGCATCAGAGTGTGAAGAAGTTGGAGAAAGAGAGGAACAGAGTGGAGGCTGTTTCCTCTGAAAATCAAAAGAAAAGGAGGTGGTTCTCGAATGGGAACCCAGGTATGAGGATGTCCTGAAAAGGATAGTCCACGTCGTGCCGCGATGTAAAATAAGGTGCTGCTTGGGAGGCAACCCAAGGGTACCACAGGTACAAATTGTGATTTTTTTTGTTGGTGTTGATTTTGTTATTTTCATCATGTTTTTGTTTTAGGCGGAAAATTAAGCACAAATGGAGGGGAAGTCTGAGTACCCGTGGAAGAGGAAGCTAAAAAGCATGGAATGGAAGAAGTGTGGGGTCAAACACCACACCTATGAAAACTTGAAGAAAAGCATGCTGCTAGCTAGGCATAGAGGCTCAGGGAGTATTTCTCATCCTTTTTAATTCTTATTTGATGATATGAGGACATAGCATGATTCAAGTGTGGGGTGAGGAAAATTTAAAAATTTTTGTGATTAATGATTTTTGGTGAATGGCTTCATCACCCGTTGGTTTTTCTTTTGGTTCTTTTTCGAAAGTGGGTCTTTGAACCGAAGAATAAAAATTTATTTTCTTTGTATGTATATAATGTTTTTAGTCATAGTTAGGGACTGTTTCCGACGATGGATGGATGACGACTGTCTTGAGGAAAATTAGTCAATAGGTGTTGGTTTTTGAACCCGTAGCTAATTGATGGCTTGATGTTCTTGTGATGTGCTATACATGATTGTAAGATGCAAGTGTGGTTAGTTTTGAAGCATGTAAGAAGTGTATAACTTTGTTTGAGACACTTAGGCTCTTGAATTTGACTCAATGTGATTGAAGCTTAATTCTGAATTCTTATGATTAGTTGAGTAAGAGTCTGATGGATGTGTCTTTAATTGAGCATGTGTTGTGTGCGTAAGGTTTTTGAATATTCCATGCTATTGTGTAGTGTCTAGAACTTTCTTGGTGTGTATATAAAATGAAATGAAGGATGTGAATTGTAGGAGATGATTTAGGCATTTCTTTGAATGAACCTAAATGTTATCCCTCACTTTACCTACCTTGAAGATTTAATCCTAGTTAGCCCCATTGAGCCTTGAGCCTATTCTTTGATAGCTACAACATAAGCTTAATCCTTTTTCTTTCATTATCCTTGAATTTGATCCAAAACTCCTAAGCGCGTAAGAAAAAAAAATTCGAAAGAGTGAAGGAGTGGGAAACGGGAAAAAGGAGGAAAAGTAGCAAGTTGTAAAGGTTGAGAAAAGGACAAAGGTGCACTTGTGTGAAAGTGGTTGATTATTAGTAGGGAGTAAGAAAACAAATTAATGAAACGTTACTTATAGAACTCCTTACTAATAAGCTAAGAGTGCCTAAAGAAATGGGGAAACAAAAGAGGAAAAGGAAAGCTGAAAAAAAGATAAAGGTGAAGTAAGAGAAGCGAAGTTCGTAATGAGTGCGTGATGTATTAAAAGCGCTTGGGGAAGATAGTCACTATTACTGGTCAGAACAGTACCTACCCGTCCCTTAGCTTACATTACAACCCATTAAGTCCTACTTGATCTTATGGTCATACATCCTTAAATTAGTGGAGTAAAACACTAAGGGCAAGCTTATGGGTCACTATATGATGCATGTGAATTCTTTGTGAGAGTGAGCGTAATTCTATTCATGTACCCACACATGTTATGATTTAAAAAATTTTGCGTGTGAAAATGCATAGCTCTCTTGCTGTGAGGGCACATGTTGAAGGAAGGACATAATTCATGTTGGATTTCTTGCTCGGTTGATTTGCATGAGTTTGCGAAGATTGAGAGTCAATTCTTGAGGTTAGGAAGTCTTAACATAGTTGTATTTCATTTCAATGATTAAATCGTGCATGCTCTACTTTTAGCTTGCTATCTTAAATAATTATTATAGTCGTAGCTTGAATTATCTTGCTAAATTAGCAATGTGTGAGTCTTCATGTGCATGAAATGTAAAAGGTTTGTTCGAGGACGAACAAGACTTTAAGTGTGGGGTTGTGATCTCGGGCAAAATAGCATGCCCGAGTGATGCTTTATAACTTAGTTTTGTCTTGTTTATCGAATTAATTATATGCATTCTCATGTAATTTTATGTAAATGTGAATATATACACTAACCAACATGATTAGTTTTTGTTTTTGTAGGTTTAAAATGAATTTGAGGGACTAATGCATGAGTTGGTGAAGTGGAGGATTGGAGTCGGAATTAAAACGTGAATGTCAGCAAGGAAGATGTGCAAAACAGCCCACCTGCGCGTTGGAAATGTGCCATGGCAGGCAGGCTGCGCGACCAAGGACACCTAGCGTGCTGCCAGAGCAACGTGACACGCTGCCAACGCGGCAAGGGGCTGCCTAGAGACAATTTTTGGTGAGTTTCCAGTGTGCTTCCGCGTTGCCTCCGTGCCACGGAGGCAGTGCTCCGCGATACACCCCGTGACACGGAGCCATTCCACGACAGGCATAATTTGGCACAATTCTCATTTACTATAAATAGGTCCCTTAGCTCCTAAAATCATTTTGTCACGACTTTATTCTGAAAAACCACCTAGGAGTGAAGGGAGAAGTGGGAGAACTCACCTAGGGTTCATCAATTTCATCTTCTCCTCTACCAATTCTTGTAAGTATGTTACTTTAACAATGTTTTCATGTAATTTTACGAACATGAATGGCTAGAACTCTTCCTCTAGGGTTGAAGCCATGAGTTATGATTGTGTTTTTTACGAACTTGTGTTGGAATTAAGTTATTGATTGTTGTTTTGTCTTGCATTCTTGATTATGGTTGTTTTTATGATTGATCACCATGAAAACACACACGTTAAACTTAGGCAAATGCTTGAGAAAGCAAACCTAAGGAAGAACATAAGAATGTAAGAGGCAAGTTCTTGTCTATTTTGTGGTTAGGATAGAAATATACCTAATACCTTGCTTGGTTGATAAAATGGGAGGAAAGAAAGACACTGCTTAGATTTGTCACTCCACCACTCGAAGAAGTAGTTGTGAAGCTAAGTTTGGTTAAATGGTTGGAGGTACGGGACGACCCTAATCAATGGCATAACCCCATTAACCACATCCACGTAGTTAACTACCCACGAACTAGAATTAGCATCCTCACCCTCAATGTAGTAATGAGGCTAGTTTGTCGTGTTTAGAGGCTCGGAAGGCCATGAACATGCAATTCTAATTATGTGAGACGACAATTGATAGTTTCATACTTAAACCATGGCAAATCGTAGTATTGCATGATTATCCGTCTTTAACTCTATGTTGCTCCTTGAATGAATTCAGAATATTTCGTTCACCACAATTAGACTTAGTTAAACTATACCAAAAACTTCTGTAATCAACACTTGCGGTATTTAACATCACACTCGAACTTGATAGTTAGCTGAATTGGTCCATTCCCTGTGGGTTCGACATTCCGGCTCTTAAAAAGTGTCACTATATTACTTGTACGACCCGTACACTTGCGGGCACATCAGCAGGTTCTTCTTCAGACTCATCTAGGAGAGTACAGGTACGTCCTACGTTCGAGGTTGAGATAGCTACATCAAGGCCCCCATTTATAGTGGTAAGAGCTGCTCCAACTTCGTACAAGACAGTACATTGGAGTTACAAGGAAAATGCCTCACAGAAAACAAAGGTGTTGGAGGCAAATGCGGCAGAAGGAGTGACGTGGTCTAGAAGAATATACACTCATGATACTTTGGTTCAAGGAGCCGATAAAGGAAAGCAGCTAGCGGTGGAAGCAGAAAATAATGGGATCTGGAAAAAGGTGCAAGCGAAGGAACACTCGGTGGTCGAACAGTTGAGCAAGGCTCCGACTCAAATTTCTATTCTATCACTTCTGCAGAGCTCTGATCAACACCAAAAGGCTTTGATGAAGGTGTTAGGAGAAGCATATGTTCTCGCAAGCAGATCTAGCAGTGAGGTGGCCCATATGGTAGGTCAGGTATTTGAGGCCCAGAAAATATCATTCCGTGAAGATGAATTGCCTGTGGAAGGCGTGGCTCATAACAAAGCGCTGCATATCACAGTGCAGCACTCGGACAAATTCATCACCAAGGTATTGATTGACCCAGGCTCCGGTTTAAATATTTTCCCGCTGAATACTTTGACCTGGCTGGAAGTTGACCTCGCCCGAATCAAGCAATGGAAGATGAACGTCAAATCGTTTGACGGTTCACAAAGAGACACTGTTGGGGAAATTGATCTGGACGTGCTAGTTGGCCCTGCGACATTCACCATGACATTCCAAGTAATGGACATCCCAGCCTCTTACAATCTGCTATTGGGATGCCCATGGATTCATGCTGCGGGAGCGGTGCCTTCAACTCTGCACCAATGCCTGAAGTTTGAGTGAGACCATCAAGAGGTCGTGGTCACGGGGATGAAAGCCATCCAATTTACACTGCTCCTGTTATCCCTGTCATTGAAGGAAAAGGAAGTTTGGACAGGGAGAGTTTCCACACCTTAGAGCTTGTCGGTGTCGTCGAGGAAGGAAGGTGGTGGAGCGATAAGATCTTGAGTATGCTGCTATGGTTGGGGTTTGAACCAGGCAAGGGTCTTGGAGCCGAATTGCAAGGAATTTCGGAGTCGCTGCAGGTAGCAACACAAAAAACCACTTTCGGATTGGGATATCAACCTACTAAAGAGGATCTGAACAATTGGAAATATCCCTTGGGAAAGAGAAGTTTTTTGTTACCAGACCCATTGCCTTCGCTTCAGCAAACCTTCGTTTCTAACGGTTTTCTTGATGTTAAGCAGGCCGAGGAAGACGTCGTTCTGCTCAGATTAAGGGATTTGTTTTTTGATGATAACAGTTGTAACGCCATTATCAACGGGGAGGAAGGAGGGGCCCAATAATAAGAAGCAGGAGTTCAAAGAGGAACCGCCAATTGGACAGCCACTCCATCCAGAGCTCGCCGGGCATCTGGGTAGACTAAAGGATCAGTTTTCTACTATTTCAAAATAAATATTTGCTTCCAAAATTGTGAAATTTCTTTTGAATATTATGTCAAACTTTTGATCAATTTCTAATTAATAAAATCATTTTTTCTTTTTTCAGCATTTCTAATATCGAACGAGTTGAATCTAAGGCCATGGCTTGTAATGAAACTGTACGTCATAACACAGGCAATTCATTAAAAGCCAAAGAAGATGAGTTACCTGTTGAAATTGTTAGGGAAGTAAAAGAGTTCAAGGACAAGCCCAAAGAAAATCTGACAAAGACCGACGTGGTAACTTTGGAAGGTTCAGAAACACCCAAAGAGACTCAAGTCAGCACTCACTTGCCAAAAGATGAGATTGAGGAGTATATAGAGTTTATGAAGGAGTATAAAGACATCTTTGCCTAGTCCTATGCTGCTGATATGACAGGGCTCAGCCATTCCATAGTAGCACATAGGTTGCCTACTGATCCAGCGTATCCCCCTGTGAAGCAAAAGCCGAGAAAATACAAGCCTGACATGAGGCTGGAAATCAAAGAGGAAGTGGCTAAGCGGATCGACGCTGGAATCCTCAAAGTATTAGAAAACACCACCTGGTTGGCCAATATCATGCCAGTACCAAAGAAGGACGGAAAGGTCAGAGTTTGTGTGGATTACAGGGATCTCAACAAGGCCAGCCCTAAAGATGATTTTCCGTTTCCAAACATCCACATCCTTATCAAAAACTGTGCCAAGCATGAGACACAGTCATTTGTAGATTGTTTCGCTGGCTATCATCAGATTAGAATGCATGAAGAGGACGGTTGAGAAAACTAAATTCCTTTCCCCATGGGGGGTATATTGCTACAAGGTAATGCCATTCGGGTTGAAAAATGCTGGAGCCACCTACATGCGGGCCATGACCACCATCTTCCACGACATGATTCACAAGGAAATTGAGGTTTATGTAGATGATGTCATCATCAAATCAAAGAGAAGCTCAAATCATCTGGCAGACCTTAGAAAGTTCTTTGACAGACTGTGGAAGTACAATCTGAAGCTAAATCCAGTGAAGTGTGCATTTGGGGTTCCATCAGGAAAATTATTAGGATTCATCGTTAGCCGTTGTGGTATCGAGTTGGATCCGACCAAGATTAAGGCCATCTAAGAGCTCCCACTGCCGAAAAGTAAGAAGGAAGTCATGATCTTTTTAGGACGAATCAACTACATTATCCGTTTCATTGCTCAATCAACGGTTATTTGTGAGCCTATGTTCAAACTGCTAAAAAAAGATGTTGCTATAGAGTGGACTCCTGAGTGTCAACAAGATTTCGATAGAATCAAAGATTATCTATCGAAGCCTCCGATTTTAGTCCCACCAGAACAAGGAAGACCTTTGCTCTTGTATTTGTCCGTGCTAAAAAACGCCTTTGGCTGTGTTTTGGGACAACATGACAAGACAGGAAGAAAGGAGAAAGCCATATACTATTTGAACAAGAAGTTCACACCGTATGAGGCTCGGTATACATTGTTGGAAAGGACATGTTGCGCTTTGACTTGGGTTGCTCAGAAGTTGAGGCACTATTTGTCTGCCTACACAACTTATTTGATTTCTAGGATGGATCCGTTGAAGTATATCTTCCAAAAGCCCATGCCTATAGGGAAGCTGGCCAAGTGGCAGATATTGCTAAGTGAATTTGACATTGTCTACGTTACACAGAAAGCTGTAAAAGGACAGGCTCTTGCAGACCATTTGGCAGAAAATCCTGTAGATGAGGAGTATGAACCACTGAAGACATACTTTCCTGACGAGGAAGTAGCCTTCATCAGAGAAGATATTGCCGAAGAATACGATGGTTTGAGGTTATTCTTCGATGGAGAAGCAAATTTTAAAGGAGTGGGCGTTGGAGCAGTGTTGGTATCAGAAACTGGGCAACATTAACCTGTATCAGCTAAGCTTTGATTCCTTTGTACCAACAACATGGATGAGTATGAAGCCTGCATCTTGGGTATTCGACTGGCAGTTGACATGAACGTGTAGTCGTTACTTGTAATTGGGACTCGGACTTGCTGATGCATCAAGTGAGGGGAGAATGGGCCACAAAGAACACGAAGATCTTGCCCTATCTACATTGTGTGCAAGAATTATGCAAGAGGTTTATAAAGATTGAGTTCCAGCATGTTCCCCGAATACAGAATGAATTTGCAGATGCTCTGGCTGCATTGCCTTCGATGATCCAGCACCCTGATAAGAATTACATTGATCCCATTCCTATTCACGTACATAAGCAGCCAGTTTATTGCTTTCATGTTGAGGAAGAACCGGACGGTGAACCATGGTATTCCGACATCAAAGGGTATCTGAAAAACAGGGGTTATCCTGAGCATGCTACGAGCATCCAAAAATGCACGATTCGGAGGCTGTCCAATCAGTTTTTCCTAAACGGGGAAATCCTTTATAGGAGGACCCCGGACTTGGGTTTGTTGAGATGTGTGGATGCTAAAGAGGCAACAAATTTGATTGAGGAGGTTCATGCTGGAACTTATGGACCCCACATGAACGGTTTCTTGTTGGCGAAAAAGATCTTGAGAGCTGGCTATTTTTGGCTGACTATGGAGATGGACTCTATCAAGTACGTGCAAAGATGTCATCGCTGTCAAATCCACGCAGAAGTGATTCGAGCTCCTCCTAATGAGCTCCATGCCACGAGCTTGCCTTGGCCATTCACAGCTTGGGGAATTGATGTAATTGGTCTCATCGAGCCTGCAATGTCTAATGGACATAGATTCATTCTAGTTGCAATTGACTACTTCAGTAAATGGGTTGAAGCTACCTCTCACAAGTTTGTCACAAAGAAGGTGGTGATAGATTTTGTCCGCGACCATCTCATCTGCCGATTTGGGGTACCTGAATCTATTATTACAGACAATGGTGCTAATCTGAATAGTGACTTGATGAGAACGACATGTGAAAACTTCAAGATCAAGCACCGCAATTCTACTGCATATAGACCGCAAATGAATGGAGCCGTGGAGGCTGCAAACAAGAACGTCAAGAGGATTTTGCGCAAAATGATTGATAACTACGAACACTGGCATGAAAAGCTGCCTTTTGCTTTGTTGGGGTATCGTACCACTCTCCGAACGTCTATTGGAGCTACGCCTTATATGTTGGTATATGGTAACGAAGCAGTGATACCAGCTGAAGTGGAAATTTCTTCTTTGAGAATCATTCAAGAAGCAGAACTGAACGATGCAGAATGGGTGCAAACTAGATTCGAACAACTAGCACTCATTGATGGGAAAAGGATAAATGCAATCTGCCATGGTCAACTTTATCAGAACAGGATGATCAAAGCATTTAACAAGAAAGTCCGGCCAAGACTTTTCACACCCAGGCAATTAGTTTTGAAGCGGATTTTCCACACCAAGATGAAGCTAAAGGCAAGTTCTCGCCTAACTGGCAAGGTCCTTACATAGTTCACCGAGTGCTGACAGGAGGAGCACTTATCCTAGCAGAACCTATCAACTCAGACGCGGTTAAGAGATACTACATTTAGATTGGGATTTTGTTTCTTTTGCTCTGCCTTGTAACTTGAACTACGTCGGACCTGATTCCTGTTTAAGAGGGATACGTAGGCGTCCCTGTGGAACTCGGTCTATATCTTTATAAAATTTTCTTCTCCCCTTTTGTTAAAAGGTTCTTGGTGATTATGTTATATTTTCCATGTTATTTCGGTTAACAAGCTGTAACTGGGCAGAATTTTTGAGAGGACCTCAAAAATTCGCAACTCGTCACTTGCAAGGAAGTCTATGTCATCTTCTACACTGGGGTAGAAATTTTGAGAAGGATCCCAAAATTTCATCAAAACTAAGTCAAGACAAGGTTTCGATTCACAAAGGACGTTGTACGGTTTTAAAATATGCCCTGGCCCATGATTTAACTCAATTTTTCTACGTATCTCAAACTTATTTTACTTTCACTTTTACTAAGTTATTCGCCTTTTGTTTAAACTTTGTGCCCGAGCGTATGCCTGGATGGAGTGCAACAACAGTTGTCCAGCGAATAGAAGAAGGCTACAGGATAGACACACAGATCAACCTCCCCTTTTCAAACTAACAATTTTCCTTTGAGCGCAGAAACAATGAAAATGCAAAAGGTAGAGATGGAGAACGCCTTGTCACAAGGCGACATAGAGCAAAGTCATTTTTCCTTACGCCCCTATTTATATCTTTCTATTCCGTCATCTGAGCCTGTGTTCACATTTTAAGCTATTACATGCATTTGAGCCCGTGGTATACATTTTATATATGCATCTGAGCATGTGGTATTCATTTATATATGCATTTGAGCCCGTAATATACATGATATATGCATTCAAGCCTGTATTTGCATATACATCTAAGCCCTTATTTGCATACCGAACCCGTGGTATACATTTTATATATGCATCTAAGCCCGTGGTATACATTTATATATGCATTTGAGCCCGTGATATACATGATATATGCATTCAAGCCCATATTTGCATACACATCTAAGCCCTTATTTGCATATCGAGCCCCTGGTATACATTTATATATGCATTTGAGCCTGTGATATACGTGATATATGCATTCAAGCCCATATTTGCGTATACATCTAAGCCCTTATTTTCCTATCGAGCCTGTGGTATACATTTATGTATGCATCTGAGCCCGTGGCATACATTTCGTTATTTGCATTTCAAGCCCGTTATTTGCATTCTACATCGTTTATGCATTTCGAGTCCGTCATTTGCATTTTAAGCCCGTTTATGCATTTCGAGCTTGTTATTTGCATTTTAAGCCCGTTTATGCATTTCGAGCTCGTGGTTGTATTTCAAGACCGTTTATGCATTCAAGCCCGTTATATGCATTTCAAGCCCGTTATATGCATTTCAAGCCCGTTTATGCATTTCGAGCGCGTGGTTGCATTCTGAGCCCTATGACTTATTTGCATTTGAGCCCGAATAAACCAAAACTTTCGATTGAACTATTGAGGCTCTCGAATAATTTGCTTTCTTTGAATTAGCGTTCTTTATCTCATCCGAAGGTGTCATAGTCTAAAGGCATCGTTTCATAGCCTATGGATATCATGTCATAGCCCTAGGATTTACTTTCCCGCTTATCATTGCTCCTAAGGCGTCATTTTTCATGGCCTGCAGACATCATGTCATGGCCTAAGAAAATTATTTTCTACGTACCATGCTCCTAAGCGTCATAGTCTAAAGGCGTCATTTTCATGGCCTGCAGACATCATTTCATGGCCTAAGGAACTTATTGTGCATATCATAGCCCAAGACATCGTGGCTTAGATACATCATCCTTTTATTTCAAAGCAAAACTTTCATCGTCTAAAGGGAACTTGCATCATGTTTAATTTTTGCATCATTCTATTTTACGAAGTATTTGATGCATATGCTTTTATCGTTTTGCTTACACGAACATCGAGGAATAACAAGCTACGAATGATAACGCCTTTCCTATTATCATCTTGACTTATCCCTAATTTTTTAACCTTATTTTCACCTAGCTTATTTTATAATGCATTCTAAATCTTGTTGATTCGTGCAACCCTATCCGTATCGAAGCCTCGTGTTGTCATTTTTTAGGGATCTCGTTCGTCCCTAAATCTAGAACTGCACACGGCCTGATTCTCGTGAAACCCGAGATATGTAGGCGACTTGAAACCAAAGTCTCGGCCGCGATATCTTCATAACCGCATCTTGTTTCATCTAGCCCTACCGAAAATTTTTCTTTCAGTCGGACAAAATTGGTCACTAGGTCAACGTTCTTTGCTCAACAATTCATTCTTCATTCCCGATCAAAGAAGGGGCAGTTGTTGACACCCAATTTTGACCTCCCTACGCCCCGTATATGCTGCTTACGTACATATATTTTTTATTTACCTTTTTTACGTAAATATTCGACTTGCATTTATATTTATAAAATAATTAATTATTGTAATATTGCGAAAAATATTTCAAATTACATATACATGTACATATAATTTTTATTAATTTTAATTTTTAATATTAAATAATTATTTCATATATAATATATTTCGTATTAATATACGCCCTTATTTTTTGAAATATATATTTTATTTTTATCTTTATAAACTATTTACATAATTTTAGTAAATTTTTCAAATTTATTTGCGTAATAATATTATTCGAATTTATAAATTATTTATGTTAGTAATATAATTTTTTATAATATTCGATAACTTAATTTTATTTTATCATCATAAAATTATTTATAAATATAATAATTTAATTACATAATTTGCATAAGTCTACTAAGATTTAGGATTTATTTATTAATAATAATATTTATATGATTTTTCTATAATTTAAACTATTTTATTATCTATTTATTAAATTATCTACAAGTGTAGTTTATTTATTAATTTAATAGCAGCTAATCCAATTTATTTAAATTCTAGCCATTTTGTATTCAATTTCATTCAATTTATTTAAAGTTTAGCCACTTTCTGCTTAAATTATGTCAATTTTAGCCTATTTTACTATTCTGGCTACTATTTAAATTCAATTTCAGCCATAAATTAAATTCAACCCATATGCCCAATTTGCGACTCGTGGATATACCCATAAGCCGACCGAAAATTCTTAATTAAATCCTAGTCGTCCATCATCTTTAATCCTACGACCTAAATTAAACCCTACCCTATTTCCTATTTATTCACTTACCCCCCAAACCCTAAAAAAAATTCATTTTCCCTCTCTCCCTAAGCCTAGCAGCTACCCCTATCCCCTCTCTTCCTCTCCTCCCACTTCCGGCCAGATCTGCCGGACCACAGCCCCGCACCGCCTCTTTTTCTCTCCCTCGTTTCCTCCCTAGCAGCACCTTCCCTCTCTTCTTCTCTCCTCTCAACCCTCTCCTCCAATTTTTTTTTCCTTCCACCCGAACACCCCGCCGAAAATCGGCGCCGCACCAGTGCCCAGCCAAACCAGTTGCCCCAACCACCCGCGTTGCCTCCATTTCCCTCCATCTCTGCCAGAAACCAGTAACTACACCGGCTCACCATCTTCCCCTCGCCACTGTCCACCGGAAACAAACCACCAACCAGCCGGAAAACCTCGCCTAGCCGGTCATCCCGAAACCATTCACCACCACTCCCATCTCACCCTCACTTCACCATCCATAACCAACAAATGGTCGGAAAACGACCAGATTCGACACCGTTACTTGTGGTCTTGGACATACTATAGAACAGTGAAGACGAGTTCACGATGGATCTATCACAGATCTGTCCGTGACATGGTTACTTGACATTTTGAAAATCTCCCTCTTCTCTCTCCCACTTGTTCTTGCCTCTGCTAAGCTAGTTTTAAATTATTTATGCTCGGCTAAAACATGTTTATATTACTATTCATGTTTTCTCTTAGAATATTAACTAAGACTATTTGATTATTTGTGTGATTTTCGTTTTTGCTGTGCTGATCTGACTAATATACTCCTGAAAAATGTTTATTTGTTTCTACATGGCTTTAGGTATACACACTTTTCTTGTTAAATATTTTTTGAAGAATCTTTTGTTATTTATCCCATACAATTATGTATACATACTCATTGGTGGATTTTTTTTTACCTCCTGTTTTGAACTATGATACTGATCTTCTGATATTCTCCTTTTGCCCTCGTTACTAAGTACAAATTTATTGAAATTTCATGAATAGATTTGATAGCTTTGCCTCTACTCACTTGGTCCTTGGTAAAAGTAGGTAGAATTAAATTTGTTATAATAATTGATTCAGGATTAAGGTATGATACATATTTATTATGGTCTCAAAATTTTGTGATTAATTGAAATCCCGTTGATTTAGTTGATAACCTTTATTTGTTTGTCTCAATAATTTTATTTATTTAAAATAGTTGGCATGCTAAATATGATACTGTTGAATTAATTTGCACTACGGAATAATTTCGTGATCAAAGAATCTAGAAAATTTCCTTACTTGATTTATTTTCTTTACTTGTTTAAAAGACTTCTGCTCATATAGTATGCTGACAATATGTATTTAATTTAGCCGATTCAGCAGTTGTTTGTTTATTTATTTATTTTATTCATTCTATTTATTTATCCATGTATGCATTTGTGCACCTTTATTATAGTTTGTTTAACAATCCTGGTAAAATTTTCCTTCCGTATGATTTACCTTAGTTAAGAGAAAGATTTACTTGATTATTTCTTTCCTTCTTCTCGCGTTCATAATTATGGTAATTAATTTATTCTTTAGAGATCTCAATATAATTTTATGCCCTAATTTGATTCTGCTTTTCTTTATTCATATAATTGATTATTCTCTTTCCATTTTTATTTATTTATTTATTATTCATATCAGTTATTTATTGGGTGACTTTTGTTTAAGGAAAATTGACACGACTAATTTCTTTCTTTCCTTAATTGATTTCGTGGGTGGAATCTGTTGATTGGATAATTTAAGGAAAACATATTTTCTTTGATGGTTTCCCCTAATTCTTTCCCCTTACATCAGCCCTTATTTTATAACTATATAAAGGGGTCTCCTCCCCTCTTGTCATTCATTCGAACACTATCTTGGCAATAAATCTTACTTTTCATAAAATAAAAATTCCTCCATCCCACTTTAACACGAGCACTGCTCGGGACCCAAGAGGTCCTTGTGATCTTGACGTGTTAAAGTTTGGGTCTCGATTACTAAGAAATCCTTTCCGAGAATTATTGGTTATCACTATTTCGTTATTGATTTAACCGGTTAGTTATTTCTCTATTTTACTTTTGATAGTGTTATGAGAAAATTCATACTTGCATGATAAACATGAACTCTTTAAATATTTTTGCATAAGTCTTATCATATGTGTTCCTGAATTTTGTGATTCAACTAGTATGTGTAAATATTTTGTAAAAGATTTAATTAAATAAGGTTTAAGTTTGGAACCCCCGAATGTATGCTTGTATGTGCGTATTTGTGGTATTTATTTGTTTTGACAGGTTTTTTCCTTTGGGATAAAGAGTCGCCCGGGGCAAGATGGATTTCAGATTCTTTTTCATAATTTAGTTTCTGTTTTGTGTTCAGTTCATTATTCTTCAATTTTGTAATAATTGTAAAACGCTCATAATAGGAAAAGGGGTCTGGGGGCGGGGAATTGTATGCTTTTCTTTACTACTTTCTCTTAATTTGTCAAACTCGCATAGAAAGCATGTCTATAGGATATTATAACAAATGAATCGCTAGAAATCTTGCCTATAGGAACGACGCAAGTTGATTATCTTGATTAAGAAATCATGTCTGTAGGTTCATTTGATGCTAAATCTGTTAAGGACCTGCCTGTCAGTATTTGATTCATAAAACATAGTTTATCCCAGCTCCACATAGTCGCTAATATAATTATAATTACAAAAATGCATTGTTAGACATCACCCCTACAGGATTTCATAATGCATGCAACGCTAGGATTCATGTCTATAGGATTTGTAAATTTTTATAAATCTGAAACATTTTATTCGAGTCTTAGATACCCTGCTTATAGGAATAATTTGAATCATAATCTATGTGAATAAATTGCGCATATATATATATAGATATCCAACGTATGTTCTGAAAAGTTTAATCTGTTGGGACTGATTTTGAAAAATTAATTAAGTCAGGTTTGTTTATGTAAACAGGTCGGTTTTCTAAAGTCTGTCATTTTAAAAAAATCAACTATTCCCCATCTATCGGTGTTTAGAAATCACTATATGCTGCAGGTGTGGGTCTTATTCGCAATCATTTAGAAATCACATTCATTAGTTTCAATATAGAGGCTTACATGAGACCTTTGTGTGTTAATTATATTCTCTGGTCTTTTGTAGTTTTGATCGCCTTTAATAGCCCCTAAGGTTTTTAGATCCAAAATCCAAATAGTTGTCCAACGCCTCTTGGATATTAGGTTTGGGACGGGTAGGCAAATGCTAGAGAGTTTAGTTTTGTCACCTAGAGCGCTTTAAGTTAATAACTAATCAATTAGGTGGGTAGACGGGATATGATAGTCCAAGCTCACTGAATAATACAAGCAATCCAAATGGTTGCGAAGTATTATTTAAGTTGCGCGGGGTGATCCCATTAGGTTAAAATAACCCCCCCTCCCCTCTTTTTATAAGTAGAACTACGTTTGGCCTGATTCCCTTGAGGGATACATAGGTGCCTCACCGAGGTTCGGCCCCATATTTAAAATAAATGTTTGTTTGGTTGCATTTCGTGTAAATATTTTTGCTTTGTTCTTTATTGTGTTATACTATTTTTGTTTATTTGATTTTCAATATTCATTGTATATATTATCGACGAAAAAAAATAAATTACTTTTAAAATTCATTCTGTCCAATTTCTTTCTTCTCGCTTGTCTACAAGTCTAATTATCCATTTATTTATTTTTACCAATTCAGTTTAAATATAAATAATATAGGTTAAAATAAACTTTACTTGTTCGCCTAGTTAATTCCCCACATTAATGAATCCTGCCGAGAACCACCTTTGTGGACCTCGAAAGGTGCCTAACACCTTCCTTTCGAGGTAATTTAGGTCATTGCCCGACTCTGGTGACTTAGGTAATCAAATAGAATTTTATCTTAGAACGTTGCCCTAACGCACCTTAATTCGTTAGGTGGCGACTCTTCAATTTAATAACCCTAAAAGAGTTGTCACATGTTGTATCCCGCTTTTCGCGAGAAAAAATGGGGCGCGAAAAATACTGTAACCTACGCTGGCAACGTAGTTTTGGGAACCTGGGTGCGCTGGGATCCCTGTCCACTCGGTGCTAAGTCCTACTCCCACTGAAAACCTATATTGAACTGCTAAGCTGATAGCTAGAAACTGGGGCCCAAGACTCATCAGGGACATATAACTGGAGGTACCCTGAGAGTCTTATCGGACCAGATTCTGAAACTAGGTTCTAGACTGGTAAGAACTGCTTATCTGGAAACATCGTGACCGTCTAAGAACAAACTGTAACTGAACTGGGGTCCTGGGGCTAGTCAGAGCTATATAACTAGAATGTCTTGACCGCCTAATGGACCAAATAACTATAATCTGAGTCTGATTCTGATACTGAGAGGCACCACTAACACCTCAAAAAAAGAATGAAGTCAAACTGATCAGCTGACACTTTCTGAATATTGATCTTGGGCAAATTTATATGCCCAAAGGATACTCAAATGTGTCATTTTAGCCTTGTTTATCTATCAATGCTTATACATTCTCATGTGATTGGTAATAAGATGTGAATTTATACTAACCAACATGATTAGCATTGTTTTGCAGGTAAAATGTAATTTTGGGAAGCTAAAATGCATGTTGGAATAGATCGGGGTTGGACTCGGATGTGAGCAAAAGACAAGGCATTGGAAGACACAAAATAAAGAGGCTCCGCGATGGAGCCGTGTCACGCTGCCATCGCGGAGGCCTTCTGCCTGGATAGGAAATTTTCGGCCTAATTCCAGTAAGGGTCGCGTTGGGTCCGTGGCACGGTGGCCTAGCTCCACGTTGCACGCCGTGCCACGTTGGGCCTGATTACCTGGACCCCCAACTTCCAGTGAGGGTCCGCGTCAGTGGCGTGTCACGGAGGCAGTGCTTCGCGATGCACTCCGTGACACGTTGCTTGTTATTCCAGGAAAAATTCCCACTAGTATAAATAGAACACTTAGGTTCATTTTTCAATATTCTGACTTGGTGGAGCAAGAACGTGGGTTACAGGCAGTTGAGGGGACAAAATTATCAGGGTTTTTCTCTCTTTCCTTCTCCTTGAATTCAATTTCTTGTATGTTTAACACTCATTTAACGATGTTTAATCCACAAATGAGTGGCTAATTCCTCTTCTTGCTGAGGTTAAGAACAATTGTATTGAAATGTGATTGTTGATTAAATTGGTTTTTCATCTTTTCTTTCATGGTTGTTCTATTGATTCTTGTTCTTACTGCATTAATGTGTGGCCTATGTTAATGTACATCTAAAAAGTCCGGTTTCACTCGAGAGAGCAAGAAATTGGAAAGTTGTGAATTAATAGGATATGATCCTTTCTTAGTTTGGGAAAATTGAGAATTGATTTACCTTCAGGATAGAAATATACCTGAAGGTCGTATTAGTCAATTAAGGAACCGGTTTTGTATGGCTAGAACATGAATTTCGTTTAATCACAGAAATGTAGGTGGACGGTTCATGATTCTTAAGTTGGGTTAAATACGAGAGTTTTAATCCATTGGCAGTAGTTCTTGACTAGCAACCGGATGAAAGGTTAACCAAATTATCTCGATACTTAATTTCATTACATGTTCATTTAACCTCAGCATGCTCACATTCATAGTTCAGACTCACATTAGATAATCGTTTTAGACTTAGCATAAAAATTAGAACTCAAAATATCAAACTCTTGGTTACACTGTTGTCTTCATTGTTAAAATTAAAATATATTAACACTTGAGTAGTTCGTTACCTTATCCCAGTCCCTATGGGATCGATACTTGGCTTACTTAAGCCACTTTACTACTTGTTTGACCACGTGCACTTGCGTGTAGTTTTATACCCAACAAACGAGCGAAAAAATATTGCTAAAGAGGTTCTACATTCTAAATGAACTAAACTACTAAGCAGCTAATAGAGAACACAACTCATTCCAATAATACGGGAATTTCATAATATGACGAAATTTCAAGAATTTAAAGGGGTTTTATCCAACAAGGGTAAAATAATTCTCCTCAGTAGAATAATTGCTCACATATATATAATAAGAATTTCTAGGATATTCAACCCAAAACATACTTTGCAAAATAGACGAAATTTAATACGCAATAATCTTTTCTCGAAAATTTAGGGTAGTAAATCATCTTGGCAATAACAACAATTATTTACTTATGAATTGATGAAGATCATATGACTAATAAACATGGATAATAGCCCAATTGAAATTAACAAGAACCAACATGAAAATCTCTGCATATTCGAAAATCTCAGGTCTAAATTGATAGGGAAATTATGGGAAGATTTTGGGGGACACAAGGGAAGAACAATTACCTTGTTGAATTCCCACATACCTGACAAAAATTGTCCCGGATAAGAGGACTTGAACTGCTGTAATAGAGGACAACCCTAAGCTTGCTTGAGAGTTTCTTGAGAGAACCTTCAATAAGTTTTCTGAGAATAAACGTGACAATGAGGGGAAGAACCATCCAAACCCTCTAATAAGTCTAATTTTATGCCCAAAACGACGTGGTTTAAAGCTTAGGAGAATAGGAAATTACTAAATAGCCCTTAGAAATTTGCTGGAAAAACCTGCCAGGTGACCCTAATGGGTGACCTAACGGGTCGTGGTGGCTGACCACGACTCGTGGTCACTCCCGTGAGGTACACTGCCTAGGCTCCTCAATAGGTCACCACGAGTGACTTAATGAGTCGTGGTCACTGACCATGAATCGTTGTCACCAGTCATGGACCACACTGGCTCACTGCTGAATATTAAGTGTTAATCTTGATAACGGGTTACCCAATGGGTCGTTGCCACTGACGACGACTCATTGTGACACTTGTTAGGTGCACTGGCTAAAAACTGACTAGGGCTGGCAACGGGGGACATAACGAGTCGTTACTGGGGACCACGACTCATTGACCCCACCTATCAAGTACACTGCTCCACAAAAGAATTCTCAACCCAGGCCTAACCACGAGTGACTCAATGGGTCGTGGTCAATGACCATGACTTGTGAAGTCCCTCGTTGGGTACACTGCCTCCCTTCCTAAAAACCTCAAACCTCCTTCTCACGGCTCACCTAACGAGTTGTGAGGTCACTTAACGACTCGTTAGGTGGGTCGTCCTATAGCTTTTCTGCAGCTTTTCCAGATTACCAGATTTAAGTCTCGAAATTAGATTTTGAGTTTCCGGGGCATTACAATATCTCCCCCTTGTAAACATTCGTCCCCGAATGTTAGAAAACACAGGAAGCAGAAAACAACAATTAAAATTTCCAAATACTACTTATTTGTCTCCAAAACTACCGGAATGACTACCTCCGTTTCAAAATACATAATTGATCTGAAATTACTTTACATACATACATTCAAAAACATAAAAGAGACTTGAACATCTGAATTGAGTCATGAAAACTAAATTGAGTTCTAGGGTCAAAACTAATATCTAAAATTGTGCTAGAGCCAGTAGGGAACTATTTAGCCATCATATCTGCTTCGGCCTCCCACATAGCTCCCTCAACCTGCTGATTTCTCCATAGGACCTTAACTGGAGCTATTTCCTTATTCCTAAACTTACGAACCTGATAGTCTAGGATCTGGACTAGTACCTCCTCATATGAGAGACTATCCTTTATTCCCACGTTGTCTAATGGCATAGCTGAGGTTGGATCTCTGAAGCACTTCTTCAAAAGTGACACATGAAAAATTGGGTACACGGATGCTAGTTCTGAAGGTAACTCTAGCTCATAGGCTACATTGTCGATGCACATCAAAATTCTATAAGGTCCTAGATATCTTGGAATGATCTTTCCTTTCTTGCCAAACCTCATCACCCCTTTCATGGGAGAAATTTTCAGGTATACCCAGTCATCAACTGCAAACTCCAACTCTCTTCTCTGCACACAGGCATAAAATTTCTAACAACTCTGAGCTGTTTTCAACCTTTCTCGGATGAGCTGAACTTTTTGCATTGCCTCATATACTGAGTCTGGCCTTGTCAGGGTAGCTTCACCAACCTCGAACCACCCTATAGGCGATCTACACCTTCTCCCATATAATGCTTCAAATGGGGCCATTTGAATGCTAAAGTTGTAACTTTTGTTGTATTCAAACTCAATAAGAGGTAGATGGTCATCCCAATTACCATTAAAATCGATCGCTCACACTCTTAGCATATCTTCTAGGGTCTGATTGGTCCGCTCAGCTTGCCCATCGGTCTATGGATGAAAAACGGTGCTGAGTTTGACCTGAGTGCCTAGTCCCTTCTAAAAGGACTTCCAGAAGTGTAAGGTGAACTGCGTTCCCCTATCTGAAATAATAGCCAAGGGCACCCCGTGGAGTCTGACTAACTCTCAGATGTAAAGTCTGGCATAGTCCTCAGATGAGTCTGTGGTTTTGACTGGGAGAAAGTGAGCTGACTTAGTCATTCGGTCTGCTACCACCCAGATTGAGTAATGCTGCCAACGAGTCTGGGGTAGACCTGTAATGAAGTTCATATTTACTTCTTCCCACTTCCATATGGGTATACAGATATCTTGAGTCAAGCCTCCTGGTCTTTATGTTCCACCTTGATTTGTTGGCAGTTCGGGCACTTGGCCACAAATTTAATAATGTCCCTCTTCATACCGTTCCACCAGTAAATATCTCGCAAGTCGCGGTACATTTTAGTAGCACTGGGGTGAATGGAGTATCTCGAGCTGTGTGCCTCAACCAATATCTGTTGTCTTAACTCACTAACATCCGGTACACACAACCTTCCCTGGTAACAGAGCTCACCATCTCACCCTTTGAGAAAGCCTCAACATCCTTTTTGAGAACTGCTTCTTTAAGTTTAAGTAGAACTAGATCTTCATCTTGTCTGGACTTAACTTCAACTATCAAGGATGATCCAACCCACTATGCACTACCACCCCACCTTCAGCTGAATCCACCAGTTGCACCCCTAACTGGGCTAGTCTGTGAACATCCCTTGCTAACTCCTTTTTGTCTTCCTCAATATGAGTCACACTCCCCATAGACCGTCTGCTTAGGGCGTCACCCACTACATTGGCTTTGCCCGAGTGATACAGTACACTCATGTCATAGTCTTTTAGAAAGTCCAACCACCGTCTCTGATGCAGGTTCAGGTCCTTCTGGCTGAACAAATACTGAAGGCTCTTGTGATCTGTGAACACATCCACGTGAGCCCCATAAAGGTAATGTCTCCATATTTTTAGCACAAATACCACCACTGCCAACTCACGGTCATGAGTTTGACAATTCTTCTAATGAACTTTGAGCTGTCTGGAGGCATAGGCTATCACTTTGCCCCGCTGCATCAGAATGCAACCGAGTCCAACTCTGAAAGCGTCAAAATAAACAACCAACCCATCTAATCCTTCCAGCAAGGTTAGAACTGGAGCACTAGTGAGTCGAGTCTTTAACTCCTGAAAACTCTTATCACACTCATCCGACCACTGAAATTTCACTTTCTTCTGAGTTAGCTTAGTCAAAGGAGATTATATAGAGGAGAAACCTTCCATAAATCGTCGGTAATAACCCACCAAACCCAGGAAACTCTCGACTTTTGTAGGAGAGGTAGATCTAGGACAATCCTTCACTGTTGCTATCTTATGACGGTCTACTTGTATTCCTTCACCCGAACCACATGACCTAAGAAAGTCACGGACTTTAACCAAAATTCGCACTTGCTGAAATTGGCAAATAACTGGCGGTGTCTGAGTGTCTGTAATGCTAATCTTAGGTGTTTGACATGCTCTTCCTCATTTCTGGAGTATACTAGAATGTCATAAATAAATAAATGATGAACATGTCCATATACTGCTTGAAGACTCTGTTCATTAAATCTATGAACGCTGCTAGGGAGTTTGTTAGCCCGAAGGACATCACCACAAACCATAGTGACCATACCAAGTTCTTAATGTTATTTTCAATATGTCACACTCCATGACCCTTAGCTGGTGGTACCCTGACCTGAGATCGATCTTGGAGAAATAACTAGCTCCCTAAAGTTGGTCAAACAAATCATCAATTCTGGGTAGGGGATACTTGTTCTTAACTGTGACTTTGTTCAGCTGACTGTAATCGATGCACATTCTGAGGGTACCGTCTTTCTTACGCACGAATAGCACTTGAGCACCCCAGGGATGTTGGGTCTGATAAAACCCTTGTCAAGAAGGTCTTTTAGCTGCTCCTTCAACTCCTTAAGCTTAGCTAGAGCCATTCTGTAAGGAGGGATGGAGATGGGTTGAGTATCTGGGAGGAGATCAATTCCGAAGTCTATTTCCCATTCAGAGGGAACTTTGGGAAGATCCTCGGGAAAAACATTTGGGAACTCGCTGACTACGGGGACTGACTGGATAGTTGAGGTCTCAGAGTTGGAATCCTTGACCCCAACCAGATGATAAATGCATCCCTTGGAGATGAGTTTCTGGGCTTTGAGGTAGGAAATAAACCTACCCTTAGGCACTGAACTGCTACCCGTCCATTCTAACACTGGCTCATTGGGAAAGTGAAACTTGACAACTCTAGTTTTGCAATCGACTGAGTCATAGCAAGAGTATAACCAATCCATGGCGAGAATAAGGTCAAAGTTGACCATGTCTAACTCTACAAGATCAGCTAGAATAACTTTACTCAGGACTGAGACTGGGCAGTTTCTATACACCCGGCTGGCTCTAACTGACTCGCCAACTGGGGTGGAGATTGAAAATGGTTCTGAGAGGACCTCTAGACTGATGTTGAACTGCACTTCTATATAGGGAGTCACGAACGAAAGAGTAGCTCCTGGATCTAAGAGGGCATACACGTCTAGATGGAAGAGACGTAACATACCAGTAACTACGTCAGATGAGCTTTCCTGATCCTGACGGGAAGATAGAGCATAAAAGCGATTTTGGCGCTGACCGCCATCTGTACCTAATGTATTGTCCTGCTGAGCTGGTCGGCGTACTGGAGCTGATGAGGTGGTAGATTGTGATCTTCCTCACCCTGCTGATAGACACTCCCTAAGTCTATGTCCAAGTTGTCCACACCTGAAACAGCCCTCTCGTCCCTGAAGGCATTCTCCTGGGTGATTCCTACCATACTTGGTGCAAGATGGATACTTGTCCCAATACTGTGGGCCTGAGACTGAGTGCCAGATGACCCACCCCTCTGATCCTGGCGGGATCGAAAGGTTGGGGCGCTGACTGAACTAGGTGTTGGGGTTCTCTGCTGTTGTTGCTGCTGCTACGGTGGGTGGCTACCACCACCTCTAATGGCTGAAATCTGACTGGCCAGTCCTTGCCCGTTTATTCTTTCGCTCCATATCATTCAGCTTTTCAGCCTCAATTTGTTGTGCATAAACAATCAAGCTGGAGAGGTCCATGTATTTAATCAACATCACGGTCCTACACTCCTTGAGGACTAGATTTGACACCCCGTTCACAAACTTCAACTTGTAAGCCCTTGGCTTGGCTACCATCTCTGGAGCGTACTTAGACAACCTAGTAAACTCCAGAGCATACTCCTCCATGGTCTTGTTGCCCTATCAAAAATTCATAAACTCCGCCATCTTTGCCTCCCTCAGCTCCCAAGGGAAAAATCTGTCCAAGAATGCTGTGTGGAATTCTTCCCACTCCACTGGTCCTTCTTCGGCTGGCCTCCCCTCTTTCCACTGGTCATGCCAGACCTGAGCTACCTTTTTGAGCTGGTAGGCAGCCAAATCAGCACTCTCCGAGGAGATGACACACATAATGCGGGTAATCTTCCTGATCTCATCCACGAACTCCTGGGGATCCTCCCCTACCTTGGATCCCTGAAAAGATGGAGGGTTCATATGGGTGAAGTCCCGCACCCTCGCAGCTGTTGCAGACCCACTGGTGTTCATCGGAACCACCTATTGGTTCACCTGGTTGGTGACTGTTTGGGCCAGCAGTTGAATGGCCGCTCGAAATTCAGTGGTAGATATGGAATCATCTTGGGGAGCTGTCGGGGCTGGTGAGGCAGGTCTGTTAACATTATCGGCCCTTCTTCCATTACCGCGTCTGGGAGGCATGGTTCAATAAAATGAAACAGAGCATGAATTAGAAGGGCATTTCTGGAATTGAACTTTAACGCACGATAAGGAATATGAACAAAAGAGAGTTTTTCCTAATAACATCTTGCATCCTCCTCATCATAAGTGTGGCGCGTTTCACACCCATGAAAAGGACTCTACTTGATGCGGTACTCTATACGTATTTAAGAATTTCCGAGGATACTCTAAACCTAGTGCTCTGATACCAAGTTTGTCATGCCCCGAGCCTACACCCTATACGTAACACGGTACTTGAAGTCACAAGTGACCCCAAGTCAATTCCTGGTCTATCATACACTGGTATTCTGAGAAATCATGCACAGCGGAAATTTGAAATAATACATAATAGCATTTGTGAAAATTAAAATCTGAATTTAGAAATTTAAAATATTTGAGAATCTAAAATCAAGTCTGGTCTAAAAGCTATCTAACTCAGGAGTTGTTGGGAAAAGCCCCCAGCTAACTCAAAGTCTAACAAAAAAAAATAATAGCTCAACTGAAAGAAAGTAAAGCAAGGCCCTCGAATGATGAGGACTCACACTTCAGCTACAGCGGAGGAGGATCTGAATCGCAACGGCTAACGATGCTGGGTCTGGGAACCTACAGTTGTATCATGAAACAATACAACATAAAATTATGCGTCAGTACTTTGAATGTACTGAGTAAGTGGAAAAAACAAATCTGAATATAAAGTCTGAACTTAAATGACACGCAATGACCAACAGGTAAGTTGAACTGAACTACTGATGTAAACTGAAATGGTTAAGATGACCCTATCTGATGGTCAAAGACATGCCCTAATTCTGAAATACTAAGTCTAAGGGACCACACTGAACTGAGCCGAACTGATTTGAAAGTAACTGTGACTGAACTGAACTGACTAGTGGGAGATTCTATAACCGACATAATCACGTGAGCTAAATGTGGAGTCCGATGTATACACCCCACTGGTAGGACCCAATATACCTCGCCAGGGTATAAAGGCATGAACTGGGTGATCACAAAAGTCTGGGGCCAATCAGGCTAAGTAATACTGTAACCTACGCTGGCAACATAGTTTTGGGAACCTGGGTGCGCTGGGATCCCGGTCCACTCGGTGCTAAGTCCTACTCCCACTGGAAACCTATATTGAACTGCTAAGCTGATAGCTCGAAACTGGGGCCCAAGACTCATCAGGGACATATAACTGGAAGTACCCTGAGAGTCTTATCAGACCAGATTTTAAAACTGAGTTCTAGACTAGTTAGAGTTGTTTATCTGGAAGTGTTGTAACTGTCTAAGAACAAACTGTAACTGAAATGGGGTCCTGGGGCTGGTCAGAGCTATACAACTAGAATTTCATGACCGCCTAATGGACCAAATAACTATAATCTGAGTCTGATTCTGATACTGAGAGGCACCACTGACACCTCGAGAAAAGACTGAAGTCAAATTGATCAGTTGACACTTTCTGAATATTACTTAAAAGGTTCTACATTCTAACTGAACTAAACTACTATACAGCTAATAGAGAACACAACTCATTCCAATAACACGGGAATTTCATAATATGACAAAATTTCAAGAATTTAAAGGGGTTTCATCCAACAAGGGTAAAATCATTCTCCTTAGTGGACCAATTTCTCACACATATATATATGTATAATATATATATATATATATATATATATTAAGAATTTATAGGATATTTAGCCCAAAACATACTTTGCAAAATAGACGAAATTTAATACGCAATAATCTTTACTCGAAAATTTAGGGTTGTAAATCATCTTGGCAATAACAACAACTATTTACTTATGAATTGGTGAAGATCATATGAGTAATAAACATGGATAATAACCCAATTGAAATTAACGAGAACCAACATGAAAATCTCTGCATATTCAAAAATCTCAGGTCTAAACTGATAGGGAAATTATGGGAAGATTTTGGGGGACACAAGGGAAGAAAAATTCCCTTGTTGAATTCCCACATACCTGACAAAAATTCTCCCGGTGAAGAGGACTTGAACTGCTGCAATGGAGGACAACCCTAAGCTTGATTGAGAGTTTCTTGAGAGAACCTTTGATAAGTTTTCTAAAAATAAATGTGAGATTGAGGGGAGAAACCATCCAAACCCTCTAATAATTCTAATTTTACACCCAAAATGATATGGTTTAAAGCTTAGAAGAATAGGAAATTACTAAATAGCCCTTAGAAATTCGCTGGGAAAAACTGTCAGGTGACCCTAACGGGTGACCTAACAGGTCGTGGTGGCTAACCATGACTCGTGGTGGCTGACCACGACTAGTGGTCCCTCCCGTCAGGTACATTGCCTAGGCTCCTCAGTAGGTCACTATGAGGGACTTAACGAGTCGTGGTCACTGACCAGGACTCGTAGTCACCAATCATGGACCACACTAACTCACTGTTGAAGATTAAGTTCTAAGCTTGGTAACGGGTCACCCATTGGGTTGTTGCCACTAATGACGACTCGTTGTGACACTTTTTAGGTGAACTGGCTAAAAACTGACTAGGGCTAGCAATGGGGGACATAACGAGTCGTTATTGGGGACCATGACTCGTTGCCCCCACCGATCAAGTACACTGCTCCACAAAAGAATTCTCAACCCAGGCCTGACCTCGAGTAACTCAACGGGTCATGGTCTGTGACCACGACTCGTGAAGTCCCTGTTGGATAAACTCCTCCCTTCTCAAAAACCTCAAACCTCCTTCTCACAGCTCACCTAACGAGTCGTGAGGTCACTTAATGACTCGTTAGGTGGGTCATCCTGTAGCTTTTCTGCAGATTTTCCAGATTTTCAAATTTAAGTCCCGGAATTAGATTTTGAGTTTCCGAGGCATTACAAGACACTTTCCTTCCCTCATCAAAATAACCCCTTATAGAGAACTCATCGAAGCTGCCACAATATTTTAGGACGAAACGCATTCTGTGTTTAGATTTGATGAGGTCGAGTTGACCTCACTCTTGGAGGAAATTGGAGGTTATGTCGAGAATGTTAGTCTACGCTGGAGGAATAGAAAATGGAAAAGGTCTAAGGTTATTATACCTAAGAGTGTCATTCTAGAAGACATTTAAGATAAGCTGTTACTACAAGGAAGGCATCTTGTGGCTATGTTGTAAAAGGCAGAATCCCAGGTTCCTATTTCTATGATAGATTCGGCCACAATGTTGCTCGAAAGACTTACGAAATTGAGAGTTCAGATCCTAGCTCATGGGTTAGTAAGAGAATTTTTGCATTCATAGTTTAGTTCTTGGGATTGGTGGTCTTCCCACGAGGAGCTGAGAAAGACATACACATTTGTCTTGTTTTGGTCGCCCAAGCTTTATGCAATAGTGTTGACAAAGGTCCTTGTACGATTGTCCCTATGATTGTAGCAGATATTTATCGGGTTTTGGGGAAATGCAAAGAAGGGGTCAAACATTTTGAAGGTTGTAACTTATTACTGCAGATGTGGTTAATTGAACATCTGCAAAAGTTTAAGGGAAAATTAACATTACACGAACCCATTGAAATAGATCACATTGTTGCACATGAAACTAGAGTCACCATAGGGGTCAAGGAGATTAAAAGGTATAACGAGATGGAGAAGTAGCAGCAGATGTTGAGCGCTTTGACAGAAGATTCGGTATAATAGATGTTTGATTCATTCCCTAGTTCAGACTTTGTGACATATACCAAATATCATTGTTATATAGTCTTGATGGGACTCCATGGACTTCAGCCCGACGCGCCAATGAGAGTGATGAGACAAGAGGGAAGAAAACAAATCATACCCAGAGTTACTGATATGAGTGTTCATCGAGTAGATTCCGAGGACAACAAGATTCCCAATGCCACGTACCTCGCCAAAATTTGGATGAAGAAAATGATCCTTGACATAAAAAGCATTGAAGTAGACAGGTACCAAGTAGGCTACATGGTTGGCTACATTGAGTGGCTACATGCAGATTTAACGGGTGAGGCTATAAGAAGCCTCAAACGAGGCAAACACATGGCCGACAAAGCGGCACAAGCACAAACCCTCAATCATCGGTTGAAGAGAAAGGTCCAAGATTCTGAAGCCTGCCAACGACAGCTACACGATGACAATGCTAAAGAAATTTCTGAGATGGGCAAAGAATTGGAATACTGGAAGTATCGCGCTTTAGGCTTAGAAGAAAGGATACAAGAGTTGCGCGATGAATTCAGCAAACATGGGGAAGAATGTCTGAGTGGGAAAGCCTCAGGAGATAATCGAGCGTTGGCCTATCTCTTGTCTAGTCCTCATCATTTTGATGAAGTGCTGAAGGATCCAAAGAAAGCAAACCCCGACAATGAAGTGTTTAAGATTTAGTTTAATGTTCTTTTATTTAGTCATTTTCTTGTATTTGCAAACAATTCCTTCTTAATAAAGTTTTATTTCCTTTTGGGATTTATTTTGGGAGAAAAATGACGACACTTAATTGCATACTTCTATCTCAAATTTTTTACGCTTACCTCTAGCACAAAAGAGGCTCCAAAATTAGGAAACGCGTCAACGTGTTTATTTATTCGTTCAGTCTTCACTTTAAGTAGGATGATTTCTAACCTCTCTTACTAACTTTGACTTTGTTTGTTGCTTATTTATTTTTTCCCTTTCCCAGAGGTTGATATGTGCATTCTGGCCTAGTACACAAGGTCCAAAGGGGCTCCTCCTTCTCCTCCTCCCGTTCCTAGCTGCAACAACAGAGGGAAGAATAAGATGGATGAACACAAAAGCACCACAGATAAGAGTGGTAATAGTATATCCAGGGATGAAAGGGATAATTTTGAAGGGGGCTGTCCTTCAGGATATAACAAAGTGATAATGATACTAGAGCAAAACATTTTTGAGCTTCAGGAAGAACTAACTTAGGTTCGCAGTCTAAACAACTTGATGACTTCATTTGGGGTTCAAGCTGATGCCTCCACTTCAAAAGCACCAGCAAGCATTCCAATGACATTCCAACCCGCTGCTCCACCTTAAGATACCCATCACACTCCACCTTAATATTGTCAATACCCTCCATACATATATCCAAACCCAGAAGCTCCAATTACCTCCCACTACCCATCACCAGCCCAAGAACTACCTTCCCCGTCAAATGTAAAAACAACGTATGCCTGCACCAATATCAACCAGATCTATGTGGAGACGACACTTGTAACTCACCATCTAGAGGAATCTGAGCCTTCAGAGAAGGATAGGTTGATTCAGACTCTAGCAGAAAAGAAAAAAAGATGAATAGTAGACTGCAAATTGATGAAGGTACCAAGGGGATAACGGGTCTAGATTATGAATACCTATGCAGATGTTGAGCTAATAGAGGGGTACAAACCTCCTAAGTTCGAATTGTTTACTAGGGCCAGTTATCCAAGGGCCCACTTGACATTGTATTATGATAATCTGGTAGGAGTGGGACAAAATGAGAAAATAAGAATGAAACTCTTCATGTGAAGTTTGATCGGCGATGCTCTTAGCAGGTACGTAGAGTAGAACCCGAAGAAGTGGGTTACCTGGGTAGAGATGGTCGCAGCTTTTGAGGAACATTTTCGATTCAACACAGAGAATTGATAATGCTCAAACCACACCTCTTACTGAAGTATGAAGCGGACGTTGTCAATAAAGAACCCAACTAGAGGTTGGGGTCGATCCCACAGGGAATATGGAAGAGCTAGATTACAGCTGGTAAGTGAACTTGTGAGGTAGTTACTTCAAAATTCAGGGGTTCTAAAGAAAAATGATAAAAACAATTATAAAAAATACGATTTTGAATCAATATTAAAGGATAACTAGGGTTTGTGTTCTCCATGCGTTCATAATTGCTTTGGGTATACACTCATGATCATCACCAATACTTACTTATAGAATTAATAACTTAGGTTCATTCAAATGACCGACCAGTCCCTATTGAATGACTATACTTAATTACTTGACCAAGTCTCATGAGTGGTTTCAAACTATCCGTTATCACTAAGTTCCAGATTTAACTATCCTGTGACCACAACTCAAGTTAATACAATGATCATCAAGATCAAGGCTTCGTTGTAATTCTCCTTTCCTAAACTCTACTTCTTAGACCTAAGCAAGTAAAGAATTCAGGCAAGTCCTAACAATGTGCACCATTAAGAAACATTTAAGCATGAAGAGAATACAATATAAGTGTTTGTATTGATTTTAGAATCACTTTGTGCAACCCTAGATTGTTATCCACCATGGTTCCCGCAACCCTAGCTATGGATTAGCCTCTCATAGTTGTAAGGTTGTGAATTTCATTCATAATTAAGAACACAAATCAATACTTACAATTATGAATGAGAAAAACACTTCCTTTTATTAATCAGCAAAATCTTGAAGAACAAATAGCAAGAAGAATTCAAGAAAAGATTGACCACAAGTCAAACCAACTCAATTCTCTCTTTCTATCATAAAAATCTCTTCTGATCGAAATCTTCTGAAAATAAAACATAAAACATATTTGTACAGACACAAGAATCTTTTTCCTAGGCTAACAGGGTGAATTTCCATATCTGGTTCCGCTCACGTCACGAGTCAATGTACGATCCGTAGCACGATCCTACATAGCATCCTTTCGTACATTGCATGACTGGATGGATTTTGTCTAAGTGTTGGATCCTGGTACGACTCGTACCTCCATCTTACTATCTGTACTGATATCCCGTGGATTGACTCTAAGACTTTGAAATATTTCTTAAGTTCATCACGACCTCCATGGTACAACTCGTACCTTCATTCCATGGTTCGTACTTCCTTTCTATAGCAGGAGTCAGCCTCTTATGCAAATCTTATGAATCTTTTCACGACTTTATCACCACAACCCGTACAAGCTTGGTATGACTCGTACTGAGACTCGTATACTGCATCTCTTCAATATTAGCCTTCTAAAACTTTTCAGGGCCACCAGTACTACTCGTAGGACCTTCCTACGGCTCGTACTGTGAACTGCAATCTAAGCCTATTTTGCACACTTCAGGCTTTCTTTTGCAATTTTTAACTCCAACACCAATTTATCCTGTAACCAAAGGAAAAGCGTCTTATATCCACATAAATACACCTAAGTCCATGCTATTTTCTTAGTGTTGAGCGCCGAAAGTGCTGTAAATCCACAGCACATCAAGAATGCACCTGATTTGCATTATATCTAAAACTTGAAGAGAAAGCCCAAAGAAACTTTCAGAGAATTTGCAACTCATTGGAGGACTGAGGCCGCCAGAGTGAGACCTCCAATGGAGGAGGTACAGATGAAAGATATTTTCATGCGGACTCTAAGTCCGTAGGTCTACGACAGGTTAATGTTGGTTAGTAAGAAAAGCTTCACCGAGATCATCAAATTGGGCGAGAAGATCAAGGATGGAATCAAGGATGGTTCCATTATTAACTTGAATGCATTGTAAGCTGATAACAAAGCTTTGCAATCCAGAGGTATTTCATAAAGCCGCAAGAAGAAGGAAGTCGACACAGTTATGATGTCCCAAGAGCTGAAGAGTTATGTTTATAGACCCAAACTCCACCCCTACGCTACCAAACTCCACCTCCAAAATATCAAGCTCCATTACCTCACTACCAAGCTCCATCACCACAATACCAAACTCCCCATTCTTACCAAACACAATATCAAACTCCCTCTCCAACCCATTTCAAACCCCTCCTTCACATTACCAAACCCCTACCTACCCCATCTATAGAACACAACCTTCTCATTCTCAACCATCTCCCTCCAATTATTCATCAAGCAAGAGGCCTAGGCCCAGTTTGAAAGAAAGCCGACAAAAACATATACCCTACTGGCGGAGCCAATCGCTCAACTGTTTGTGAGGTTGAAGGAAGATGGGTACATTGAGCCTATTCCTACCCTTCCGGTCGATACCCAAGACAAATGGTATGACCATAACAAAGTGATCATGTACCATTCATACATGAGGGGGCATGCCAAAGTGTCCTGCAGATCGTTGAAGGACAAAATACAAAAGTTGATTGATACAAAAGCTATTCTTCTCAAAGACCCAACACCAAATGTGATGAATAATCCTCTACAAAACCACCAGGTGAACATGGTTTATTATGATGAGGGTGAGGATTTGTCAAATACCATTGGGGTCATCAAGCATAGAGCAGGTTATTTTTCAAACCCATCTATAACAGTGCAAAGGCGTCCTCCGTTCGAGGTTGAGGTAGCTGCACCAAGAACTCTATTTACATTGGTAAGAGCTGTTGCGACCTCTTACAAGATGGTAGAATGGAGCTATGAGGAGAATACCCCATGAGGAACAAAAGTGCAGCACAAGGAGTGACTCGGTCGGGACGGATATATACTCCTAATACTCTGGCTCAAGGAGCCAACAAAGGGAAGAAACCGGTGGTTGAGGGTGAAGATAATGGTGTTTGGAAGAAAGTACAAGTAAAAGAATATTTTGTGGTAGAGCAGTTGGGCAAGACTCCATCCCAGATATCCATCCTGTCCTTGTTACAAAGTTCTGATCAACACCAAAAAGGCTCTGATGAAGGTGTTGAATGAGGCCTATGTGCCTAAAAGTATATCCAGCAATGAAGTGGCCCATATGGTTGGTCAAGTCTTTGAGGCCCAAAAGATTTTGTTTCACGAAGATGAATTTCCTGTAGAAGGTGTGGCCCACAACAAGGCGTTGCATATCACTGTGCAACACACAGATAAATTTATCACCAAAGTGTTGATCGACCTGGGTGCTGGCTTAAGCATTTTCCCCTTAACACTTTGACCCGTTTGGAAGTTGATCTCTCTAGAATCAAGTTGTGGAAGATGAATGTCAAAGCTTTTGATGGGTCGCAAAGGGATACCGTGGGGGAGATTGATCTGAATATATTAGTTCGCCCTACCACGTTTACCATCACATTCCAAGTCATGGACATCCCAACTACGTACAATCTGTTATTAGGGAGACCATGATACATGTCGCAGGAGCAGTTCCTTCAGCTCTGCATCAATGTTTAAAGTTTGAGTGGGATCATCAAGAGGTTGTGGTCCATGTGGATGAAAATCGTCCTATTTATGCAACTCCCCTTATCCCTGCCATTAAAGGGAGAGAAGGTTTAGATGGGGAGAGCTTTCACATTCTAGAGCTTGTTGGTGTCATTGAAGGAGGAAGATGGTGGAGTGACAAAGTGTTGAGCATGCTGCTGTGGTTAGATTTTGAACCAGGCAGGGGCCTTGGGGCCAAATTATAGGGAATAGTTGAACCTCTACATACGGCTACACAGAAGACCACTTTTGGATTAGGGTACCAACCCACTGCCAAGGAGTTGAAAGATTGGGGGTATCCTCTGGGGGATAATAAATACACTTCCTTCACTACAACAAACTTCATGTTTGATAGTTTCTTGTATATCAAACGGGCTGAAGAAGATGATGTGCTGCTCAATCTGAGGAACGTATTCTTGGAGGAGAATGAGGGAAATTGTTATGCCATTATTGATGAGGAGGAAGGAAGGGCCCCACTGCAGGAAGCTGGAGCTCAAAGAGGACTCACCAACTGAACAACTACTCCATCCAGGACTCACCGGGCATCTGGAGAGATTTAAAAGGATCATTTTTTGTTATTTTGAAATAAAATATTTATTTTTGAAGTCGTTAAATTCCCATGGATATTACGTCAAATTTTGAGCAAAAATTTCAATTAATAAAATTATTTACCTTTCATATATTGATTTTGTTTTTACTTATATTTTCAGCACTTATATTATTAAACGTGTTGAATCTGAGGCCATTGCTTGTAATGAAACTATAAGACATAATATAGGAAACTCATTAGAAGCAAAAGAGGATGAGGTACCAACTGAAATTGTCAGAGAATTAGAGGAGTTTGAGGATAAACCCAAAGAAAATCTGGTAGAAATAGAGGTGGTAATCCTGGAAGATGCAGAAACACCCAAGGAGACCCGAGTCAGCATTTATTTGGCGAAAGATGAGATTGAGGGCTACATCGAATTTCTGAAAGAATACAAGGACGTCTTTGCCTGGTCCTATGCTGATATGACTGGAATTAGCCATTCCATAGTAGCGCATAGGTTGCCTACTGATCTAGCATATCCTCCCTTCAAGTAAAAGCCAAGGAAGTATAAACCTGACATGAGTCTGAAAATTAAGGAGGAAGTGGCTAAGAAGATCGATGCTGGAATTCTTAAAGTGGTGGAGTATCCTACTTGGTTAGCCAATATCTTGTCGGTGCCAAAGAAGGATGGAAAAGTCAGAGTTTGTGTGGATTATAGAGACCTCAACAAAGCCAGCCCAAAAGATGACTTTCCGCTACCAAATATCCACATCCTCATTGATAATTATGCCAAGCATGAGATGTAGTCATTTGTGGATTGCTTCGCTGGTTATCATTAGATTGGAATGCATGATGAAGATGCCGAGAAAACTGTTTTTCTTTTTCCATGGGGCGTATATTGCTTCAAGGTGATTCCATTCGGGTTGAAAAATGTTGGAGCTACCTACATGAGGGTCATGACCACTATCTTTCACGACATGATCCACAAGGAGATTGAGGTTTATATGGATGATGTCATCATCAAATCAAAGAAAAGTTCAAATCATTTGGCTGACCTCAAAAAGTTCTTTGACAGACTGCGAAAGTATAATCTAAAGCTGAATCCGGCAAAGTGTGCATTTGGTGTTCCCACGAGGAAATTGTTGGGATTTATTATCAGTCGTGGGGGTATTGAGTTAGATCCAACTAAGATCAAATCCATCCAAGAGATCCCTCCGGCAAAGAGAAAGAAGGATATGAGCTTTTTGGGGCGACTCAACTATATCAGCCATTTCATTGCCAAATCAACAGTTATCTGTGAGCCTATTTTCATGTTGCTGAAAAAAGATGCTGCTACAGAGTGGAATCCCAATTGTCAATAGGCTTTTAATAGAATCAAGGATTATCTATTAAAACCTCTGATTTTAGTTCCACCAGAATAGGGAAGACCTCTGTTTTGTATCTGTCTGTACTATAAAATGCATTTGTTTATGTTTTGGGGAAACATGACGAGACAGGGAGGAAGAGCAAGCGATATATTATTTAAGCAAGAAGTTCACACCGTATAAAGCTCGATATACCTTGATTGAGAGGACTTGTTACGCTCTGACTTGGGTTGCCCAGAAATTAAGGTACTATCTGTCTGCTTACACAACCTATTTGATCTCCAGAATGGATCAGCTGAAGTACATCTCCAAAAGCCCATGCCGATAGGAAAGCTCGCTAAATGGAAAATATCATTGAGTGAGTTTGACATTGTCTTGGTTACACAAAAAGCAGTAAAGGGGCAGGCATTTGCAAATCGTCTAGCGGAAAACCCTTTGTACAATGAGTATGAACCTCTGAAGATGTACTTACCTGATGCGGAGGTCGCATTCATAGAAGAAGATATTGCTGAAGAATATGATGGTTGGAGGTTGTTCTTCGAGGAGCCGCTAATTTCAAAGGAGTGGGTATTAGAGCTGTGTTGGTGTTAGAGACTGGACAGCATTACCCTATATCAGCTAAACTATGATTTCCCTGTACTAATAACATGGCCGAGTATGACGCTTGCATCCTAGGTATTCGACTGGCGGTTTGACATGAATGTCCAGTCAATATTGGTGATTGGAGACTCAGATTTGTTGATGCATCAAGTAAGAGGAGAATGGGCCACGAAGAACACAAAGATCTTGCCGTATTTGCATTGCCTGCAAGAATTGTGTAAAAGGTTTGTCAAGATTGAGTTTCGACATGTTCCCGAATGTAGAATGAATTTGCAGATGCTTTTTATACATTATCCTCAACGATCTAGCACCCCAACAAGAACTACATTGATCCTATTCTCGTTCATATACACAAGCAACCTGCTTACTATTTTCATATTGAAGAAGAGTTAGACGGTGAGCGGTGGTATGCCGACATCAAAGGGGTATTTGAAGAATGGAAGTTACCCTGAGAATATCACAAGTTTTCAAAAGTGCACGGTTTGGAGGTTGGCCAACCAATTTTTCCTAAACGAAGAAATCCTTTATAGGAGGACCCTTGATTTAGGATTGTTGAAATGTATGGATGCCAAGCAGGCAACCAACTTGATTGAGGAGATCCATGCTGGAACTTGTGGGCCTCACATGAATGGTTTCATTTTGGTGAAGAAGATTTTGAGAGCTGGATACTTTTGGTTGACTATGAAAACGGATTGTATCAAATATGTGCAAAGGTGCCATCGGTGTCAAACCCATGCAGACGTGATTCGAGCTCCTCTCAATAAGCTTCATGCCATGAGCTCACCTTGGTCGTTCGTCGCTTGGGGAATGGATGTCATCGACCTCATTGAGCCTGCAGCATCTAACGGACATAGATTCATTTTGGTCACGATTGACTATTTCACCAAATGGGTTGAAGCTACTTCTCACAAGTCTGTCACGAAGAAGGTGGTGGCAGATTTTGTTCGAGACCATCTTATTTGCCGATTTGGGGTGCTCGAGTCTATCATTGCTGATAATGGTGCCAATCTAAATAGTGGCTTGATGAGAGCGACATGTAAAAGCTTCAAAATCAAGCATCATAACTCTACTGCATATAGGCCACAAATGAATGGAGTCGTGGAGGCTGCGAATAAGAACATCAAGAGGATATTGCGTAAGATGATCGACAATTATAGACATTGGCATGAGAAGTTGCCTTTTTCTTTGTTGGAATATCGTTCCACTCTTCGAACATCCACTACGCGCCTTATATGTTGGTGTATTGTAATGAAGTGGTGATACAGGCTGAGGTAGAAATTCCTCCTTTAATAATTATTCAAGAATCAGAATTAAGTGATGTAGAATAGGTACAAAGTAGATTTGAATAGTTAGCACTTATCGATGGAAAGAGGATAAATGTAGTCTGCCATGGTCAGCTATCAGAATAGAATGACCAAGGCCTCCAACAAGAAAGTTCGACCAAGACTCTTCACACCCGGACAGTTGATTTTGAAGAGGATTTTTCCACACCAAGATGAAGCCAAAGGAAAGTTCTCGCCTAAATGGCAAGGTCCTTACATGGTACACAGAGTTCTGACAGGAGGAATGCTTATCTTAGCAGAGATGGATGGTGAAATTTGGTCCAATCCTATCAATTCAAATGCTATTAAGAAATATTACATTTAGAATTGGAGTTCATTTTTACGCTTTGCTTTGTAATCTGAACTACATTGGACCTAATTTCCGTTTAAGAGGAATACGTAGGAATCCCTGTGGGACTCGGTCTATATCTTAATAAAATCTCCATTTTCCTATTTTTTTGAGCTTGGAACCGCAGAATTTTTGAGAGGGTCTCAAAAATTTCTATCAAATTTTCCTATGGTAATACAATCAACGAGCTGCAAACCGGGGCAGAATTTTTGACGGGACCTCAAAAATTCACAAAGTTATGTCACTTCTTTGCAAGGGAGCCTACATCATGTTCTACACTGGGGCAGAAATTTTAAGAAGGATCTCAAAATTTCATCAGGATTAAGTCAAGACAAGGGATTAATTTTTTAAAAGGACGTTGTATGGTTTCAGAATATGTCATGGCCTATGATTTAACCCGATTTTTCTTCACATGCTTTAACCTTTACTTTTACTTTCACTAAATTATTTTTAAAGTATGTCTTTTATTTAAACCTTGTGCCCAAGCGTATACCGGATGGAGTTCAAACAACAGGTGTCTAGTAGGATTGAAGAAACTACAAGACAGATGAACAGGTTAACCTCCCCTTTACAAA
Source organism: Datura wrightii (assembly GCA_035772735.1). NCBI lineage: Eukaryota > Viridiplantae > Streptophyta > Magnoliopsida > Solanales > Solanaceae > Datura > Datura wrightii. The sequence goes on from JASDFA010000003.1 coordinate 101,623,034, forward strand.
CTAATAATTTTTTTGTGAGTATAGAAATAGCAAAGCACAAAAGTCAACAATGGAGGACATTTTTTTTGCAAAGGCGACACAAAGATAAGTCACTCTACCCTTTTTTACATCGCAAACTCACTACTTATATTTTCTGCCTCTATTTATATCTTTCTTTCGTTAAATGCCCTACGATTTACATGTTGCACCCGTAATTTTGAGCCCTACGATTCCATTTTGAGCCCGTGAGTTTGTTTTTGAGATCTATGGTTTACATTTTTGAGCCCTTTAGTTGTTACTTGACCTAATTGATTTATTTCTGAGCCCTATTGTTATTATTTTGAGCCTGTATTGCAGTTTTAGCCCATTATATGCATTTTGAGCCCATGATATACATTTGAGTCTGTATTTGCATGTTGAGTTTGTATTACATTTTGACCCTGTTATATGCATTTTGAGCCTGTTATATGCATTTTGAGCCCGTATTTGTATTTTGAGCCCGTGATATATATTTCGAGCTCGTTGATCTTGGGCAGATTTATATGCCCAAGTGATACTCAAGCGTATTATTTTCGCCTTGTTTGTGTGCAATATGTATATATTCTCATGTAATTGGTAATAAAATTTTGTGTGCAATATGTATATATTCTCATGTAATTGGTAATAAAATGTGAATTTATACTAACCAACATGATTAGCATTTGTTTTGCAGGTAAATATGATTTTTAGGAGCTAAAATGCATGTTGGAACTATATCAGAGTTGGACTTGGATGCGAGCATGGAGACGACATCGGAATGTGCAGAATATAAGGGCTCCGCGATGGCGCCGTGCCACGCTACCATCGCGGAGGCACACTGCCTGGAGAGGGAATTAATGGACAAATTCCAGTGAAGCCTCGCGACAGCTCCGTGGCATGGAGATAGGCCTCCGCGTTAGCCTCCGTGCCACGTTGAGGCTAATTTACCGGACCCTGGATTTCCAGTGAGGGTCCGCGTCCACTCCGTGTCACGGAGGCAGTGCTCCGCGTTGACCTCTGTGACACGTTGCTTGTTATTCTGGGAAAAATTTCCCACTAGTATAAATAGCACACTTACGTTTATTTTAATTAGTTCAGTGGAGTTTTAGTTCAGACTTGGTGGAGCAAGGACGTGGGTTAGCAGCAGTTGAGGAACGAAAAAGCTAAGAGATTTCTTCTCTTCCTTTCTTCTTTCAATCAATTGTATGTATGATTTACACTTGTTTTAGGATGATCAATCCACAAATGAGTGGCTAATTCTCTTCCTTGCTAAGGTTTTGAACATGGGTAGTGAATTTTGATTGTAAATGATATGGTTTTCTTCTTCTTCTTTCATGTTTTTCTATTAATTCTTGTTCTTACTGCATTAGTGCTTGGCCAACATTAATGTACATCTAAAAAGTCCAATTTCACTCGAGAGAGCAAGAAATTGGAAAGTTGTGAATTAATAGGGTATTGTTCTTAACTTGATTTGGGAAAATTGGGTTTTGATGTGCTTTCCTGATAGAAATATACTTGAAAGCCGTATTAGTCAATTTAGGAACCAGAATTGTATTGCTAGGTCGTAAATTGCATTTGATCACAGAAATGTAGACGAATGGTATATGATTCTTAAGTGAAATTAAATACGAGAGTTTTAATTTCTAGGCTAATGTTCTTGGCTAGCAACATGAAGAAGAGATTAACCAAATTATTATTACAATCGAATTCATTACTTGTTCTTAACCTTGGCATGCTCATATCCATAGTTTAAATTCACGGTAAATAATTGTTAATAGTTTTAGTATATATTTTATAAACAAAAACTCAATTAACTGTTGGTTACGTTGTTGTTAGCATAGTTAGAAGTAAGATAAGAATATAGTATACTTAGGCAAATTTTACATACCCTGAGCCTCCTTGGATCGATACTTGGCTTACTTAGCCACTTTATTACTTGTTTGACCATGTGCACTTGCGTGTCGGTTTATAATACATAATACCAATCGAAATAGCACCGAACAAGTTTTTGGCGCCGTTGCCGGGGAGGCTAGGCAAATTTGTGAAATTGTGTTTAGTGTAAATTTACTGTATTTTTATTTTTATTTTCTTTAGTGTTAACAACTTGGTCTTAGCCTGTATTTTGCAGATTTTGTTTCTGTGAACACTGGCAAGGGACAAGGAGCTGGTGGAATCTTACTTAGAGCCTGAACGTGAATTTCATAGTCAACGTAGAGAAGCTCTACAAAAGAAGCTGCAGTTGTTCCGACAATCTATTATGGAGCAACAAAATCCACCAGTTGTGAGGGCAGTGTTACTGCCCGATGAAGCAGCAGCAAGGCCGGTTCGCGAGGTGGCAATCCCACACGCTAATAATGTACATTCTAGCATCCGCAAACCAGAGCCTGGAGGGAGGTTTGAATTAAAGCAGAATATGGTGCAACTCTTGCACACAAGCGGGCAATTTACCGGTCTCCCTCATGAAGATCCACAACAACATCTCCAAAACTTTTTGGAGATAAGTGACACTTATATACCCGCTGGAGTGTCACCTGATTATGTTCGGCTCACCTTATTTCCGTTTTCCTTACTTGGTGAAGCCAAGAGGTGGTTAAAAGCTGAACCACCCAATTCTATATCAACGTGGGATGATCTTGCACGGAAGTTTTTGATTAGATTTTTCCCTTCTGGTAAAACAGCCAGACTTAGAAGTCAAATTCTAAGTTTTAAACAGAGGGAGGGAGAAAATCTATATCAAGCCTGGGAAAGATTTAAATCCATGTTGCGGGACTGTCCTCATCATCATCAGTCCAATGAGGTGTTGGTACACACATTTATTGAGGATTTGGAACCCCACACTAAAATTCTGTTAGATTCAGCAGCTGGAGGGCAAGTGCTGGAAAAGACTTACGAGGAGCTGTACACTTTGCTCAACCGAATTTCACAAGGCAATCCAGAATGGAATGCAGATTCATCTCGAGGTGGAGCAAGGAAAGCAGCGGGAGTGCTTGAAGTGGATGGATTTACAGCTATCGCTGCACAGATAGCTGCCTTGCAAAATCAGTTAAATAATCACTTCAGCAATATGAACTTGAACCAGCCTTCAGCTTCAGTCAATGCAGTCCAACAGATGTGGTGTGAAGTGTGTGGTAGTAGTGAGCATTCAGCTGAATGCTGTGGTGCAAATCCTGATTCTGTTAACTTTGTGGGCAATGCACAGAGAAATCAGCAGCAGTTTGGTAGTGGCTACAACTCAAATTGGAGGAACCATCCAAATTTTTCGTGGGGTAGCAACAACCAACAAGGACAAGGTTCTGGTCAGGGTATGCAAAGAAATCAAGGAGGGCAACAAAACTATCAAGCTCAATTCAGAAATCACAATGCCCCTCCTCCACCACCATCACCGACCATTGAGGAGATGTTCAAGACCATGATCGCTAATCAGGCACAATTGCAGGCTGACTATGTTAAATTAGCAGCCGAAGTGAAGAACAATCAGTTGGCGACCAAGGCTCTTGAATATCAGTTTGGGCAATTTGCTAGTGCCCAAAATACAAGACCCAGAGGAGGACTACCTAGCGACACAGATCCTAATCCGAAGCAGGTAAATGCGGTGACCACGAGGAGTGGTTTACAGTTGAAGGAGGTGGAACCGGAAAGACCGCCTCAAAAGTCAAGAGCAGCAGATGTTGAGGAGGAACAAAGTTCTGATAGGGGGAAGACTAAAGAAGCAGAATCAGAAAGGCCTCCACCCCCGTTCCCTCAACGACTTAAGAAACACAAGGAGGAGGCGTGTTTCAAGAAATTTATGGAGGTGCTTAAACAGGTACATGTTAACTTACCTCTTATTGATGTCTTGCAGGGAGTGCCAAAGTATGCAAAATATATTAAAGACATCGTGGCTAACAAAAGTCATTTGACTGAGTATGCCACGGTGGCTTTAACGGAGGAATGCACTTCCCGGATTCAGAATAGACTGCCCACGAAACTGAAAGACCTGGAAGTTTTACTATCCAGCTGACTATTGGGCAAAGTATCCAAGCTCGTGGATTATGCGACTTGGGGGAAAGTATAAATCTGATGCCATCTTCGGTGTTCAGAAAGTTAGGTCTAGGGAGTCCTAGACCTACCACAGTAATCTTGCAGCTAGCGGACAGGTCCTTAGCTAAACCGGATGGTATTGTTGAGGATGTGTTAGTGCAAGTGGGCTCCCTCATTTTTCCGGTCGATTTTATTGTTCTGGACTTTGAACCAGATGCTGAAGTCCCATTTATTTTGGGACGTCCCTTTTTGGCAACCGAAAAAGCATTAATTGATGTAGCTGCGGGTCAACTTACAATGCGGGCACATGACAAGATAGAAGTATTTGACGTGTACAAAGCACCCAAGCTCCCGATTGTAAATGAGGAACTCTCGGTGATCAATGTGATTGATCATGGGAATGCTGATATGATGAATGATTCACGAGAGTTAACAGGAAGGCCACCAGATGAGGTTGAGCACTACTGGGGGGAGGACAAGGATCGTGAAAAATCGTCCCTCACCCTAGTAGATAATTGAGCATAATGAACGTCGAGCCGCGACGGTAAACCAGGCGCTGCACGGGAGGCAACCCGTGAAAAGAAAAATATTCTATTTTTCTTCTTTTAGTATAGTGTACATAATTTGTATTTTTTATTTTTTATTTTTTATTTTTCTTTTTTTTGATTTCGTACAAATTTTTTCATTTTAGTTAGTATTTTTTTCATGGTAGTTAGGAAAATCTATTAATCTAACCAATTTCGTTTAGTGAGGTGATTTTCAGGTCTAACGGAGAAAAATATGCATGGAAGCGGGAAAAATAAGGCAAGGTATGAAAATAATTTTTATTGAAGAAACAGTGCACTGGGGCGTTGGCTCCGTGTCACGGAGGAGGGGATCCGCGTTACCCTCCGTGACACGTTGAAGGCAGAATCAGATTTTTTTAAAATTTCCAGAGAGCCAACGCGTTGGCTCCGTGTCACGGAGGAGGGGTCTCCGCGTTACCCTCCGTGACACGTTGCCCTTTATTCAGTGCCGGGTCACACCGGGTTGCTGGGTGACCCGCGTGTTTTTCTTTAAATTAACCCCGATTTTGCCTCTTTTCTCCCCATTTCTCTCCTCCTCCGCGACCAAAACACCCAATTCCCCCTCCCCAACCAACGTGCCACGCTAATAGGCAAGGAAAACATTAAATTTCTTCGGTTCTTCAACTAAAAGGTATGTTTTCATCGTTTCTCTCAAGTTTTTGGCGATTTTAGTCGAATTTGAGCATGTGAGGTGAAATATATCACCCCAAGTAGCAATTAAACATGATGTTGAATTATTTTGTGATTGATTATGTTCGGATTGTTGTAATTAGCGTTTGAACTTGTCGATTATGTGAATAATTCGAATTTGATTGAAATATTGCATTCTAGGGCTTGAGTTATTGAAATTGAATTGGGGAACTTGATAGTTTGATGAATTAGATGCCGGGGTGTGGTTGTAAATTGAGATAAGTCAATGTAAATATTGTATGAATGTTAAGAGAAGACGAATTCTCGAATTGTTGGAGAAAATGCGAAAATTTTGTAAATTGGTTTGATTATTTAGATTTGTATGTACATAGAATTTTCGTTGTTGTTTTTGTTTTTTTTTTGTTTTGTTTCTAAGTGTGATGAATGGATTGCTATTGATAGTAGGATTGGGAGTAGCTGTATGAAGTCTGAGTAGTACGCTAACCGTTATGTTGTCGAAATTTTTTGTGAACGCACTAAGCAATATACCTTATAGTTGCTTGTGTTTGGGGTTGTAAATAGAGTAATCCTTGCCGAAGTATTGTAAATATAGTTAAGGACTAAGTGTGGGGTAAACTTAGTTTAACCCGACCTTAGCCTAAGTTAACTTGTATTTAGCTTAACTTTGTGCTTGTTTATGTATATTGACAGGTTTAATGGCAAGTCGACAGGACAAGGGCAAGGGTGCTTCTACCTCAGGCACCAGACGGAAAAGATTGAGGTTGGGCACTGCAGTCCCAGCTGCACCAGCTGTTCCGCGCGGCCAACGCCGCCAATACGGAACAAGATGGGTAACCGATGAACGGAAGAAGTGGTACGCGAAACACAAAGAAAACAAGTACTTCCCCGAGGAACATATTGCACGGGAACCACTTGCACAAGAGTTCCCATGTATTGTGCAGAGAATCGAGGCAGCTGGGCTCAGCTTTATCTTTCAGGAGCCCAAGGAGTGCAACCTACATTTGGTCCGGGAATTCTATGCAAACTGGAACCCGGCCATCAGAAGCTACACAATAAAAATCAGAGGGCAGATTGTCACTCTGGAACCCCACCAATTTAATGCCATCGTTGGAGCGCGGGACACAGACGCTCACGTTCTCCGCCAGCTAAACATCACCCCACCGTACGCCGACATCAGACGTACGTTGTGTGGGGCTCGATCCACAGCCCGATGGAGTAGACATAAGGAGAGGGGTTACCACCAGACTCTGCCTTATTCGCAGATGAACAGGGAGGCCAGAATATGGCTAAAGATTGTGTGTTCGTGCTTGATCCCGGGAGTTCACATGACGGATGTGACCCGGGACCGTGTCTGCTTGGTGTATGCCCTTATGAAAGGGCTTGAGATTAATGTTGGGGCGGTCATTATATCCGCCATGAAGAGAGCCAAACTGCACCAGGGCCACAGATAAGGGTTTGGCGGACTCATCACCACCTTCCTCCGAGGCCTCGACATTGAGGAAGAGGCTTTGGACTATATTCCGCCGTTGGAGCGGAGGGTCCTCGATGTGACAAAAACTAACGCCCCCGACACCACACACGGGCCAGTGCTGACTTTGGGCGAGCGACATGCTCGTGACGATCAGTACATGGCACGTATGTTCGGCATGCAGATGCTGCAGCTACGGATTGGTGGGAGACCAACCACCGAGGAAAAATTATGGCAGCTGGAGATGGATTACCCATTTGGCGAGAATGCCAGAGCCTTATGCCGAGTGGGACCAGCCTTTGTGGAGCCGACGGATGACGATGTCCCTATTGATGAGGAGACACGTCGTGAGGACTCCGATGTGGAGTCCGATGACGACGATGGAGCTGACTCAGATATGGGCGACGAGGCAGCAGCACCAGATGAAGAAGTCGAATATTTCGACTGATCAGGGAGTTCCACCACCCGAAATTTTGTTTTGTAATTTTTGTGAACATTGGGGACAGTGTTCGATTTAAGTGTGGGGTGGGGAGTAGCTAGGTGCTGGGACTTGGGCTCTAATTTGTTGTATGTTTTTCCTTGGTTAGTATGTATGTTTGTGCTTTCCCTGTTATGAACTGATTTGTGGTGTATCTGTATATATTTGTTTGTGTGGTTAATGATGTGTGGTATGAAAAGTTATGGTTGCCAGTGTAAATATTTTGTAAATATTTTTTTATTTTTTCTATCGAGATGATCGATATTTTTTTCAAAAATTTTTGAGAATATTTTGCACTTGTAAATATTTTCTTTCTATCGAAATGATCGATGTGTTGCAAAAATTTTCGGTTTTTATTTTTTTGGGTTCTCGGAGTTTGTTTTTGGTTCTTTTATCGAGAATAGTCCCATTGAACCGATGTCATAATTAGTGACCGTTCCCTATGATGGATGGATGACGACCGTCTTAAGGGAAATGTAGTCGGTAGGAGTAGGATTTTAATTTGTTTTTAATTTTTCTTTGGTGGATTGCATCAATGAACTGTAGTTGCTTTATGGTTGCAAAAATTTCATTGCGTGTGTAACTGATGTTCAAAATGTGAAAATGATTCGTTTGAAAGCATGCAATTTGGTAAATATGTTGAGTTACCTAGGCTATAGAATTTGATTCAGTATGATTGAGGTTTAATCTTAAATTCATGTGATTGGCTAATTAGAGAGTCTGTGAATGCATCTTGATTCGAGCATGTGCATGAAGTGTGAAGTGAGGTTTTGGTATTCCATGCCATTGTGAATTCTCTAGAACTTGCCTAGTGTGTATACAAAATGAAATGAAGGAAGTGTAGTGTTGGAAAGGATGTAGGCATTTCTTTGTTTTAACCGAGAGTTTCCATTTTTTTCTTGTCGAATTCTACCTTTCTATATGTTGTATACCCTAGTTAGCCCGTTGAGCCTTTAGCCGATTTCTTTCTTTTGTCCAAAATTGTATAAACCAAGCTTCATTCTTTCTTTTCATTAGCTGTAAAAGTCTATACAAAACTCTTAAGCGCTTACGAAGAAAAGAAAATTTTCCCAAGGTGTCCAGGAGTAAGGAATGAAAGAAAAAAAAAAGCAGAGTGAGGAAAGAAAAAATGATGTTGAAGAGGCACTTGTTATAATTAAATGATAGTGAGGGTACATGAAAACCCTTTGTTTTGTGTCAAGTGTGTTTGATGAAATGGGCAGTACGAAAGTAAACCAGCATGAATGGAAGAAAAAGAGAAAAGAGAGGAACAATGTCCATGAGTCGATGGGAATGTGTTGAAAAGGCGCTTAAGGATGCTAGCGACTATTATTGGCTAATCCAATATATATACTAGATCCATAGCCCCGTTACAACCCATTAAAGTCCTACGTGATCCTATATTGCATTTCTTTACATTAGTGGAGTAATACACTAAGGGCAAGCCTATGGGTCATGACATGATGCATGTGAATTCTTTTGGGAGAGAGAGTGAAATTAATTTTTATATGCCCCTACTTGAATGTTTGTGTGTTGCATGAACAAAAAGGGGTAGATTCTCTTGAGTTGTGAGGGCACATGCTTGATGAAAGATTGATTTTCGTGTCGGATTTCTTGATTAGCTGATTTGCATGAGTTTGCCGATATCAAGAATCAATTCTTAAAGTCTAGGAAGTCTTGATGTATTAAAGGTCATTGTATTGTAAGACCAAGCATGTTTTCGTGATGATTTGCAAAAATTGAATAATCGGTATGACCGTAGTGTAAATGGTCGCACCATAGTGACGAAGGTTGGGAGGTAATTTGCATGAGTTGTGTATGTGTTGTTCGAGGACGAACAAGGATTTAAGTGTGGGGTAAGTGATCTTGGGCAGATTTATATGCCCAAGTGATACTCAAACGTATTATTTTCGCCTTGTTTGTGTGCAATATGTATATATTCTCATGTAATTGGTAATAAAATGTGAATTTATACTAACCAACATGATTAGCATTTGTTTTGCAGGTAAATACGATTTTTAGGAGCTAAAATGCATGTTGGAACTATATCGGAGTTGGACTTGGATGCGAGCATGGAGACGACATTGGAATGTGCAGAATATAAGGGCTCCGCGATGGCGCCGTGCCACGCTACCATCGCGGAGGCACACTGCCTGGAGAGGGAATTAATGGACAAATTCTAGTGAAGCCTCGCGACAGCTCCGTGGCACGGAGATAGGCCTCCGCGTTAGCCTTCGTGCCACGTTGAGGCTAATTTACCGGACCCTGGATTTCCAGTGAGGGTCCGCGTCCACTCCGTGTCACGGAGGCAGTGCTCCGCGTTGACCTCCGTGACACGTTGCTTGTTATTCCGGGAAAAATTTCCCACTAGTATAATAGCACACTTACGTTTATTTTAATTAGTTCAGTGGAGTTTTAGTTCAGACTTGCTGGAGCAAGGACGTGGGTTAGCAGCAGTTGAGGAACGAAAAAGCTAAGAGATTTCTTCTCTTCCTTTCTTCTTTCAATCAATTGTATGTATGATTTACACTTGTTTTAGGATGATCAATCCACAAATGAGTGGCTAATTCTCTTCCTTGCTAAGGTTTTGAACATGGGTAGTGAATTTTGATTATAAATGATATGGTTTTCTTCTTCTTCTTTCATGTTGTTCTATTAATTCTTGTTCTTACTGCATTAGTGCTTGGCCAACATTAATGTACATCTAAAAAGTCCAATTTCACTCGAGAGAGCAAGAAATTGGAAAGTTGTGAATTAATAGGGTATTGTTCTTAACTTGATTTGGGAAAATTGGGTTTTGATGTGCTTTCCTGATAGAAATATACTTGAAAGCCGTATTAGTCAATTTAGGAACCGGAATTGTATTGCTAGGTCGTAAATTGCATTTGATCACAGAAATGTAGACGAATGGTTTATGATTCATAAGTGAAATTAAATACGAGAGTTTTAATTTCTAGGCTAATGTTCTTGGCTAGCAACATGAAGAAGAGATTAACCAAATTATTATTACAATCGAATTCATTACTTGTTCTTAACCTTGGCATGCTCATATCCATAGTTTAAATTCACGGTAAATAATTGTTAATAGTTTTAGTATATATTTTATAAACAAAAACTCAATTAACTGTTGGTTACGTTGTTGTTAGCATAGTTAGAAGTAAGATAAGAATATAGTATACTTAGGCAAATTTTACATACCCTGAGCCTCCTTGGATCGATACTTGGCTTACTTAGCCACTTTATTACTTGTTTGACCACGTGCACTTGCGTGTCAGTTTATAATATATAATACCAATCGAAATAGCACCGAACACTCATGATATACATTTCGAGCCTGTGATATATATTTTGAGAACTTTATACACATTTTGATCCCTTTATATGCATTTTGAGCTCGTGATATACATTTCGAGCCCGTGATATACACTTCGAGCCTATGTATATCATGATATACATTTTGAGCCCATGATATACATTTGAGCCCGTATTGCATTTTGAGCCCGCGACTTGCATTGAGCCCGTTATTTTCATTTTGAGCCCTATGATTTATCTGCATCGAGCCCCAATAAACTGTAGAGTTACCAATTAAGTTACTTAGAGCCTCAAATAATTTACTTTTTTTAAATTATCATTCTTTTACTCATCCGAAGGCATCATAGTCTGAAGGTATTATTTCATGGGCTGCAGACATTATATCATGGACTATGGATTTACTTCCTGTTTATCATGTTCCTAAGGCGTCATAGTCTAAAGGCGTCATCTTTTCATAACCTGCAGACACCATTTCATGGCTTAAAGATTTAATTTTTTCCTTATCATGCTCTTAAGGCGTCATTGTCTAAAGACATCATTTTTCATAGCCTGCGAACATTATTTTCATGGCCTAAGGATTTAATTTTGCATATCATGGCCCAAGACATCATGGCTTAGAGACGTCATCTTTATTGTCTCGAAGATAAATCTCATTTTCTAAAGGGAGCTTGCATCATGTTTGCATTTTTATATCGGTTTATTTGACGCATATGCTTTAATTATTTTGAATACCGAAGTTGAACGAGCTACGAATTATAGCACCTCTCCCACTATTTTTCTGGCTTATTCCTACTTTTTCGCATTTAACTCAAGCCATATTTTCACCTTGTCATGCTACTCATCCCGCAATTTATTCTAAATCTTGTCAATTTGTCCTACCTCCATCCTTATTCAAGCCGCTTATTATTAATTTCTTTTAGGGAATTCATTCGCCTCTAAATCTAGAACTACAAATGGCCTAATTCTCGTAAACCTGAGATATGTAGGCGACTTGATACTGAAGTCTCGGCCACAATATTTTCACAACTCTTATCTTCTTTTCATCTAGCCCCATCGAGATCGTGCCTTAGTCGGACAAAATTGGCCACTAGGTCAATGTTCTTTGCTCACCAATTCATCCTTCATTCCAAGCAAAGAAGAGACAGTTGTTGACATCCAATTTTGACCTCCCTACGTCTGTATAAGCTGCTTATTAATATATATAATGCATATTTTAAAATTACCTCTTTTATGTATTTGTTTAGTTTGCATTCGCAATATTTTACTAATTAATTATGATAATTCTTAAATTTTGCATAATTATTTCTAAATCATAATTCTAAAATATTTACTTACATTTAGCTTCAATTTATTAATTTTCTAATATTATATAATTATGTCATGTATAGTATATTGCACATTAATAAGTATGTATACATACTTTCAAGTAAACAAGCTTTTATTTTAAAATGTATAATCTTACTTAAATATATAATAATATTTGTATAATTTTATTTTATAAATTTATTTATGTTAATAAAAATATTTATATAATTTTATCATGAATTAAATATTATATTAACTATTTACTAAATTATTTACAAATACAATATTTTATTACTCATAAGCAGCTAATCCAATTTTCATTTAATTTATAGCCACTTTCTATCTAATTTATGTCAATTTTAGCCATTTTATTAAAATCTGACCACATTTTAAACTCCAACTAAATTTCAATTAAATCCTACCCATTTACCCAACTCGCGACTCGTCGGATGACCCATAACCTGACCCACTCATTCTAAAATTAATCTCCACCATCCATCACCCATTACCCATAATCTAACGGTTGATAAAAAACCTTACCTATTTTCTTATTTATCAATATACCCCTAAACACTAAACCTAATCCTCATTTTCTCATTTCCCTCTCAGCATCGCACACCATCCTCTCTCTCTCCCTCTCCTTCCATCTTCACCTTCCTCGTTTTCGGCCAGTAAGACATCAACCAACCACCACCACTGCTCCAACCTCACTCCCCTTCCCTCCATTAATGGACCAAATAAGCAACAACCCTCCAAAATAAACAAGAAAACAATAGCAAAACACCATCACCCTCGCAAACTACTAGTTTCGACCGGCCCCTCCCACTTTCTTCCTCTCCATCGAGCTTCTCCTCTCCGACCGGTGACCGCCGCACTGCTCCCATCGTTGAATGAAAACTAGCGCCGCACCACCACTGCCCCAACCTCACCTCTCTCCTCTCACCTTTACCCAGATCCGCCACACCTTATACTTCCCTTTCCTCTCTCAACCTTGCAGCCTCACCAGTAACCTTCGGCGAATCGCAATCGCCGAACAAAAGCGACACAGCGTCGCCTCCCTCTCGGCATCGCACCTCTTCTCCAATAAAACCATCAGCGGAGAAGCCTCCATTAACGTCGGTCGCTCTTCCCATCCGCGCTGCTTTCCGTCCACCTACACCTTTTCTCTCTTTTTCTGTCGCTGCCGTCGTCCATTCCCACTGGCTAGCGACCACCGCCGAACAAACTCCAAACCAACCAGCCCCGGACAGCCACCACCAGAAACCCCACCATAGCTGCCTCTCCTCTCACTTCCACCTCCACCCTCAACCTCTCTTCTTGATCAAGATTCTATGTGTTTATAACTATATGATTATGACTATGCTGAAAGAGAACATTGATTTGGTCTCCTCTTAATTAATTTATTTTTTATATTGTATCCCGTTCACACATCTTTAGGATAGATTTCTATAATAATTGTACTTAATTTCTCTCGATCAATATTTTCTCCCCTGTTAGAAATCCCTAAATGTTTGCGAGTTTTTGATTCTACCATGTTTTTGTCTTATTGAATATTTTATGAAAACCCATTCTTATTTGGTTTTTTATGTTTTAGCATGTATACTTCCCTCTACTTAGTTTTAAATGGGCACATGGCTATTGCCCTATGTTTAACTTTTTAAAATGATACGTGTTTATCTGAATGTGTATGAGTCCCGTAATATTCATTTTAACTTCAGATTTTATATTTATATTATATTACGATGTTTTGCACTCAATTAAATATAGTAACTTGATATATGACAGCTGAGTATTCATATATTTTTGGTCAGATTTGATATGATTTCTGTCTAAATGACCCTACCTATTCGATTAAGAAAAACTTTGTATGATTCATGTTTTCTTTTTAATCTTGTTCGTGATTGATTATGTAAAATTGTATTACATCCTAAGACAATTGATTTCCTTTTCCTCCTGTCTTCTAAATTATGTGACAATTTGGGTTTTGGACTATTTATAGTAAATTTGAATGCAATCTTGTTTAAGGGAACTTTTTCCTTTGATTGACGCCCTGAATGGAAATCATATTTATTTACCAATGACTAATTTACATAAGTTGTATTACTGATGTATTTTTGGTAAATCACGAATAATTGATCATGCCCATTGTTAAGGAATAATTTCCTTTATTTGATTATGTCGAGTATTTTCCCTTCCTTTTAATCCCTCATTCTCTACTATTTAAGCAGCATTCCTTTCTTTTCAATTCATTCGAAGATTGTCAAAAAAAATTCTCATATTACGTTACTATTAAATACTACTTTATTTTTCACTCTATTTAATTCTACCACTCTTCTATCCCTCCTCAACACAAGCACTGCTCGGAATCCTTGATATTCTCGTGATCTTGATGTGTTGAGGTTTGGGTTTCAACTGTTCGAAAGATCTTTTGAAATTATTGATACTCATTGTGTGCTGGAATTATTATTAACTAGTTATTTTCATCTAATGCCCTGTTTAAATTTCACTAATATGTATTCTCTGATATTTGATGTCTTTATTTCATCACATAATAATATATGTCTGAAATTTTATCCAACGTGTCCATATTCGACTAAGTAATTGAAAATTCTAAGTATATTCTGACTCCTCGAGTTCAATATGTGTATACTTGTACGTGTATCTTTGCTGTATTTATTTGTTTAACAGGTTCTTCATGAAATGGAGCGAATAGTTGTCGGGATAAGAGAGGGTTTTTTTGGAAATTAGTTTAATATTGTTCTTCTATGTTGTATTTATTTATGCTCTTATTTTATCGATTTGTAATAATTATAATAAACGCTGATAATAGTGAAAAGGGGATTATGGGGGAGGAGATTGTATGCTTTACTGTTTTCTTGATCTCTCATTATAACTCAATAGAAATCATGCACATAGGATTTTAATAATACATGCAACGTTAGAGGTCATGCCCATAGGAATATAATAAAATCCGATATAATGTCTGTAGGACTAATATAAACATGATTAATTGCAAGAAATCATGCCTATAGGGATTAAATCAAGTCTGATTATTCTGCTAAGCAATGCTTATAGGAATTTGATTAATTTTGTAAATCGCGACATGTTAAGGTTCTGCTTATTGGTTATTGTCGACGAATATAATCTAAAATTGCACTTAGGACTATAAAATAAGATAAAAGAATTTGGTAGATACCATGCCTATAGGATTAACACAATATAATTAATTTTTTAGAAGTTATGCCTACAGGAATTTAACGATGTGTGTGTGCAAGCTCATCTTATTATTTAACCTTCGAAATCATGTTTGTGTAATATGTTTCGATGTGTTAATCACTTAGAAGATATGTTTATAGGTATTCATCCGTGTCAAAGAATATATTTATTTTGCTAAAATTATGCAAAGATAATGAAATTGTGTCTATCATACTTGGTCATATCATGTCTATAGGAGTTGATTGGTTTACCGACTTCATTCTATAACACTAGGTACCTGTCAACTAGGTTTCCTATCATGAAGGTGTTTGAATTTTACTCGCTGGAACTAAAAATCATTTCTAAAATTTGGTAATAATAGAAAATATGTTAGTAGGAATTTCACGTTTGTTTGTGTTCGTTAAGACTCTCATAATATGTGCCACATATTTAAATCTGACATCAGTTCATATAGAAATCTTGTTCATGGGAATTACCATTTTCGACCTATATAAAACATGTCTATAGGGATTACTTTATTGCATATTTTAATTCTAGAAATCATGTCTACGTGATTCTTGCATTTTTATCTATACTAATTCAGACAAGCCTCATACATGATTTGTTTTCTTTCCTGTCAGTTATGAACTGTATCAGTAAGACTAGAATGCTTAGTTAACATAATATTGTATAGATCCTTTTTTATATTTTTCATTGCTACAAATATGTTCATAATCACATAGACATCATGCCTATAAGAGGTGTTCATATTTATCAACACAGAGGCTTATATGAAAATCCTTATATGCTCATTGTGTTTCTCTAGCCTTTTATCTGTTTGCTTGACATAATCACCCCTAAAAATCCTTAAGAATTTTAGACCCCAAAATACAAAATAATAGTCCAAACTCCTCTTTTGCACCTTAAGTTTGGGGCGGGTAGGCAAATGCTAGAGCGTTAGTTTTCTTTGTCTAGAATGCTTTAGGATTAATAATTAATTAATTAGGTGGGTAAATGGGACATGATAGTCTATGCTCGCTGAATAATATGAGAAATATTAACTATTACAAAGTACTATTTATTTGCGGGGGTGATCCCTTTAGGTTAAAATACCCCACCCCCTTTTAAATGCAGAACTACGTCTGGCCTGATTCCCTTCGGGGATACGTAGGCATCTCTCTGAGGCTTGGTCCAATCCTTCGAATTTTTATTTATGTGGGTTATGTTACTTTTTGCATTGCATGAATTTGTAATTCATTTATATTAGTTGTGGCCCTTAATTTTGTATTCACTCTTGTTACTTGTTATTAATTATTTATATGTTGTAAAAAGTTGTTATAATAATAATATCTTTGACCTTTAGTACTCCGTTCTTTCTTCTCACTTGTCTGAGAATCTACTTTCTTCTTAATCACATAGTTAAATTTAAATTTAGTTATTTAAATAAAATAAATTAGAATAAATCTTATTTTTGCTCACTAGTTAATCCCCACATATTAATGAATCTGTAAGGGATCCACATTTATGGACCTCAGTGCCTTACTCTTTTTGAGGTAACTTGAACCCTTACCCGACTCTGGCGACCTAGGCTAGTTTAAACAAATTTTTAGTGTATAATGGTGTCCTAATGCACCTTAATTCGTTAGGTGGCAACTCTTTGATGTAATTAATCCTTAAAGAGTTGTTACATATCCTGACCCGCTTTTCGCGAGAAAAATGGGGCACGACAGATGTTGACATTACTCTGTTAGTTGTGGATTGAACATATGAATTTGTAATAATTGAAGTTATTGGCGGGCCAAGAGTGAGTCAGGTAAGACGGTTGGATGGATCCTGTGTAGTGTAAGTGGTGATAGGTGAGTCATTTCGGCTAGGTGTCATTTGTTGTTCATTTGTTTGTTATTTTGGACTTGCTAGGCTAATGGGGGACAAGTGGGTTTTGTTTTCTTTACTTGATTTCCTGAACGTTTTGGTTAGTATATTTTGTACATCTGTTGATTCATAATTTGAACCTTATTATCATTTTTGCCTTATATACTCGATACATTTTCATAATCATGCCCTAGTGGGGGCGCTGCTTTCATGCCTGCAGGGTTGATCGGTTGATGGATTGAGACCCTGGTCGTTTGGTGGAGTTCTAACTGAGTTGGTAATCTCGAAGCCTTCCAGAGTTGTCAATAGTTTAAAGTTATGGATAGTTTCAAGACCTATCCCGATCATTTGATTACTACTGTATTCATAGAGGCTTGTAGATGTTTCTTGTGGTTGTAGTATTTTGTAGGCCTAGAAGGCCCTATTATACAGGTTATATTCCATTTCATGGCCTCATTGACCTATTATGTATCTATTCGTTGGTCTGTCACGCCCCGAGCTTACACCCTGGACGGGACACAATACTTGGAGTCACAAGTAACCCCAAGTCAACCCCTGGTCTATCATACACTGGCACTCTGAGTAAACATATAAATATATACAGCGGAAGTTTAAAGAAAAAATATAAACATTTGAGAAAATACAACTAATTCATAATATTTGAAGATATTTGAACAAAACTACAAGTCTGAAAACCAACTCTGCGTCTGAAAACCACTACAACTGATAAGTTACTGGGACAAGCCCCCAGCTAACTCCAAATCTAAATAGAAGGAAAGAAAAATGTAACTGAGTTAAATAATCTCCTTCCTCGAAGAATGAGGACTCACCAACTAGAACAACTGAAGTCTTTGGAGAGTTATCGGTTAGCGAGGCTGAGACTAGGATCCTGCAACTATATCATAAAATGATACAACATAAAAGTATGCATCAGTACTTTGAATGTACTGAGTAAGTGATAGAAACCATACACAAGAAATGAAATATCTGAACTGGGAAGACATGCAATGACCAACTAAAGCTACTAACTGAAATAACTGAAACGGTCTAAAAGACCCTATCTGACGGTCACAAACATGTTCTTAATCTGAAATACTGATCTGAACTGATATGAAAATGGACTGGGCTAACTAGTGGGAGAGTCTATAACCGATATATAACCACGTGAGCTAGACGTGGAGTCCGATATATACACCCCATCGGTAGGACCCAATATACCTTTCTAGGGTATAAAGGCATGAACTGGGAGATCACAAAAGAAGTCTGGGGCTATGAAGCCAATAAAACTGTACCCTATGGTGGCAACGTAGTTCTGGTAACCTGGGTGCGCTGGAACCCCGGTCCGCTCGGTGCTAAGTTCTACTCTCATTGGATAGTCCTAGACTGAATACTAAGTAGATAGCTCAAAACTGAGACCCAAAACTAGCTAGGGATACATATCTAAAAGCTCCCTGAGTGTCTTATTGGACTGGATTCAGGAACTGGGTTCTAAGACTGGTCAGAGCATCTTATCTGGAAGCATCGTAACCGTCTAAAGAACAAATTGAAATCTGGAGCAGGAATCCTAAGGCTAGTCAGAGCTACTTATCTAAAGTTTCATGACCACCTAGTGGATCACTAACACTGAGTTCTAAATCTGATTATAATAACTGGGAGGTACTACTGACACCTCGGGAATTTCTGTAATCAAACTGAGAATTCTAACATTTTTGGTTAGAACTGAACTGACAATAACCTGGTTGAGTTTCAATGCTACTAACAACATAGGAGTCCCCAACACTAATAAAGTCAGCAAAATTTCGATATTCAAACACTATTGCAAGATTCAAGATTTTCTATGTTCAAGAACTAGGGCTAAAGTTAACTTCACAAGTATAAACATCTTTTCATTCAAAAACTGGTGGAAAATATCTATAATCAACCTGAAATCACATTCCACATGAATTGGCGAAGTATGATTAAAATTTCTTAACATTCGATAAGTTCCAGGGCTAGAACTAATAGAGAAAAGTAAAGAGGAATTTAGGGACATAAGGGAAGAATTATTCCCTTGTTGAATTCCCACATACCTAGTTAAATAGCCTGAAAGAATTTCTTTGAGAAAATAGAGGAGAAACAGGTTGCCCTAGATCTTGCTTTGAAAAACTCTAAGAGAAGTCCTGCGATATTTTTCTGAGTATCTGCGTGGGGAATGAGGGGGAAACCATTTATCCCCTTTAAATTCCCTTAAAATACACCAAAACGACATAGTTTAGAGTCTAGGAGGTTAGGAAATTACTGAAACACCCTTAGGAAATTCGCAGGAAAACATACTATCAAGGTCCCAACGAGGCAACAACTCGTCACTTCAGGCCACAACTCGTGGCATCGACTGTCAAGTGCACTGCCTAACTAATTATCTGGGTTCGTCACAAGGGACATCACGAATCGTTATAGGTGACACGACTCGTGGTTACCAATCTTACATGCACTACCTCAATTTCAAATAAACTTCATCTGGCTGACCATGACCCATCCCACGAATCTTGGTGACTGACCATGGCTCGTGGTCATTCCCATGATGATCCCCTCAACAATGCCGTTAACTCAAGCCCAGGCCTCACCACGAGTCACTTAATGGTTCGTGGTCACCTCTCACAGGTCACAGCCTGGTGCAGATTTGCCTGTTTTTCTCTGATTTAAGTCCCGAGTCTAGTCTTTGAGCTTCCAGGGCATTACGATATCTCCCTCTTGGGAACATTCATCCTCGAATTTTGGAAAACGCACAGGAAAGCAGGGAATGGTAATCTTTATACACAATCACAAGTCTAAACTGAATTCACTAATCATGCACATATCCAATTACATGAAAGAAATTGAAACACACGAACTAAAAGCAGTTTTGGGGAGGGAATTGATACTTTAACCTGAAAATGAGTCGGAAGGGAACAAATGGGGGTATCTAGCCATTATATCAGCTTCAGCCTCCCACGTGGCTCCCTCGACCTATTGATTCCTCCACAAGACTTTGACCAAAGTTACTTCCTTGTTCCTCGGCTTACAAACCTGACGGTCAAGGATCTGGACTGGGACCTCCTCATATAAGAGACTATCTTTCACTCCCACGCTGTCCAATGGAATAATTGAAGTTGGATCACCGATGCACTTCTTCAATAGTGACACATGGAATACTAGGTGCACAGATGCCAATTCTGAAGGAAACTCCAGCTCATAAGTTACCTTGTCAATTCGCCTCAGAATTCTGTAGGGTCCCACATATCTCGAGCTGAGATTTCCCTTCTTCCCAAATCTCATCACCCCTTTCATGGGTGAAATTTTCAGATAGACCCAGTCATCCACAACAAACTCCAATTCTCTTCTACTCACATCAACATAAGATTTTTAACGGCTCTGAGCTATTTTCAATCTTTCTCTAATAAGTTGTACCTTCTGCATAGCTTCATGAACCGAGTCTGGCCCAATTATAACAGCTTCACCAACCTCAAACCACCCAATAGGAGATTTGTACCTCCTATCATACAATGCCTCAAATGGGGCCATCTGGATACTAGAGTGGTAGTTGTTGTTGTACGAAAACTTGATAAGAGGCAAGTGGTCATCCCAACTGCCCTTAAAATCGATCATGCACGCTCTCAACATATCTTCTAGGGTAATAATAGTCCACTCATCTTGTCCATCTTTTTGTGGGTGAAAAGCTGTGCTGAGCTTGACTTGGGTACCAAGTCTCTTCTGAAAGGATTTCTAGAAATGCGAGGTGAGTTGAGTACCTCTATCTGAAATATGGATAATGGCACCCCATGAAGCCTAACCAACTCCTGGATATAAATCCTAGCATAGTCCTCAGCTGACTCTATAGTTTTAACTAGGAGGAGTGTTGACTTAGTCATCTGGTCTACTACAACGCAAATAGAATCATGTTGCCGACGAGTTCGAGGTAGACCCATAATAAAGTCCACATTTAATTCTTCCCACTTCCATGTAGGTATGCTGATATCCTGAGTCATACCTCCCGATCTATGGTGCTCTACCTTGACTTGCTGGCAGTTCGTGCACTTAGTGTTATACCCCGTAAGATTCCCGACACCTAGATGGCTTATTCGTGCATTGGTTAAGCATATTTGAAAGTCATACGTGCTAGGGGAAGGCCCGGGAAAGGATCGGATGAGGAACCTGTCGAACCATCACGGAAGGAGCCGGGGCAGAGCCCCTCCACGATGGCAGCGTGTCACGGAGGCGGGGCCACCGTTTTGGCTCCGTGACACATTGGGCCTGTCCAGGCCCAAGTATATAAAGCCCCACTTCGGTTTTAAATGAAATAATTCTCATAATTTCCAGCGAAAATAGAGAGAAAAATCAGAGAGGAAAAAGGAACGAAGGTTTCTTGATAATTTCTTTCCGATTACGTCTTCAAACGTAGTCCAAACTCAAATTAACCTCAGGTACTGAGGTATTTAGCAGTAGGGAGCATTCCTACGGATTTTGTTTCATGAAATACGGCCGACGAATCGTCGTGCTATCGGGCTAAGGTAAGTAGAATTGCTCCAAACTAGTGTCTATGTGTTCCTAGCTGTGAAGTGAATACTTCTCCCTTCTGGACTGCTGGAAAATAGCACATTTTCGACCGTCTTTCGATAAGCCTAAGTTTAGGCTATAATTATATCGAAAGTGATGTTTTCCTTCAGAATAAAGTTGTATTTAGCACTAATGAACGTGTATATGAATGCAGTTGGGAGAAATAGCTGGAGTACTGACCGAGCCTCGTCCGACAGTCGGATAACTTGAGGTTAAGGTATGTGAAGTTGTTCTTCGAAAAGTTAGTAAGCCTTAGCTTGGTGAATCATAGTAAACTCCGTATTTGTAACTCTCGGAGTTGAATGTTGAGAATTAAGTAAGTCTAATAGATTCTGAGTTGTGTTGCCATATCGTATTCATTTCGAAAGTTAGAAAAGCATGCGCCAAAAGGGCGAGTTAGCATTCCAGATCCAACATAGCTTATTGTATGATTAGCAAGCATGTTGTAGAGTAAAAAGATACAGATTTTCAAAATAAAGGCTAAATAAAGTAAAATCAGATAGACAGACAGTTTTATGGCTACAGATTTGCCATTCAGACAGATAGTATCCCGCCTACAGATTAGCCAAGCAGTTAAATAAAGATTTCAGAATCAGTACAATCAGTAAAGAATCAGTTCAGTATAGAAACAGATCAGAATAAGAAATCAGATTTTAGATAGTCTTTTCCAGTTATCCATGCTTGCTATTTATATGTGTTATTTGTTTGTTGAGACTTGATGTGGCGTGAGGGCACCTTATTGAGCGTCCTCGCCGCCCTTGGGTTGGTAATCGTGTCGCCCACTAAGCGGGTGGGTTTTACGTCACTCCGAGGGGTGGCATGTCGTCCCCAGCTTGGACGAAGATGGGATGAAGCTTTCCCCATAGCAGTCTGATCAGCATTACAGGTGCAGCTCCGGTTTCAAATAGCCCTGTTGAGTTTTATGTCCAGGGAACCAGACCCTATCTGTTACTGTCTGTACATTCAGTTATTATAGGTGTAGCTCCGATTTCAGATAGCCCCGTTGAGTTGTGTCCAGGGATCCAGACCCTATCTGTTACTGTCTACACAGGAGTCCTCTGGACCCAGACACGGTTGCTTATATCGGAGGCTATGGCCCGAGCCGGAGACCTAGGGGGCCGGTAGAGGAGCTCCGAAGTGAGCAGATGAATGGAGTGTCTTATTTTTGGCTGGTTTTGACCCGGGTAGGGGTATATAGATTATTTGCTTGTTTGGCGTAATCCGGCTTATGGGGGTTGGTATTAGCTCTTGCTTGCTAAATGTATATGTATCTATGTGCTTTATATATATATTAGTTAATAGGTAGCAGGCCGCCGTGACTACAGACACGCTCCTGCCTATCAGTGCAGAAAGGTTTGATCTAGTTCCTATCAGCTCTTTAGATTCAGTTATCTTCCACTCACAGACTTGTTAGTTATGTTATCTGTATTCCGTTGTATTATTTCAGTTGCTTTGCATACTCGGTGCCAGTGGTACTGACGCCCGGTGGGGCGCTGCATTACTTGCCTGCAGGTACTCATAGACGAGGAGGTGATCCCTCGTGATCCTAGCCAGCGCAGAGTCATCAGCTCGTGTCTTCCGGAGCTTGATATTTCAGAGGTTTATATCATTTCCTTTTGTTGTACAGTATGGGTAGGCCGGGGCCCTATCCCGACCATCTTTTCAGTATTCCTAGAGGCTTGTAGTCTGTATATATTTCCCTGTGGTCAGTGAGCCGGTCGCGTGAGGCCGTGCAGTTTGTTATAGCTGTTTAGCATTTCAGTTTATGTTGGCCGTGTGAGGCCAGTTGACAGTAGTGGTGACCTTGCCGGTCACGTAGTTATTCAGTATTCTACTGTTGAGTTACAGATAACTAGATAGCATGGTGGCCTTGTCGGCCCGCATAGGCTCCCTTATATTGATATGATTCTGGTTAGCTGCCGTTATAGTACAAGTGGCTATAGGCCCAGTCGGGTGGAGGCTGTATTTACAGCCGTTATATAGCTCGTTGATTCCTTGAATCTGAGTTAGAACCAGCCAGGCACCAGATGTGCTCAGGCTCAATAGTCTAGCAGTCTAGGTCCTACTAGGGCACCAGGTGTCAGTCATACCCCCCAAGGCGGGGCGTGACAAACTTGGTATCAGAGCAGGTCGTGTCCCAGGGAGTCTACAAGCCGTGCTAAGTAGAGTTTTGTCTATGGATGTGTTGTGCACCTTATACTATAGGCAGGAGGCTGCGAGGCATGATAGGATGGTTACTCTTCTTTCATACTCAGTCGTGCCATAGCACAGTACAGTATAGGTTCGAGTTCCTAAAACTTATCATATCCTTTGTCTACAGATAAGAATGGCACATATGATGGCCGCACAATGCCAGTTAGCACCACCTGTAGCAGCAGAGTCTTTAGGTGGGCCAGGCAGTTCCAGAGTCCGAGAATTTTTGGCACTAGGTCCTCCACAGTTCACTAGGTCAGATCAGGCAGAGGACCCTTAGGACTTTCTAGATCAGATGTAGAGAATTTTCCGGGTTATGCATGTGACCCCTTCAGAGTCTGTTGAGTTGGCAGTGTTCCGGTTGCGGGACATAGCAGTACTATGGTACGAGAGTTGGGAAAGGTCCCGAGGGAGAGATGTTACCCCTCCGACCTGGACCAGCTTCTCGGAGGCCTTCCTGGACCGTTACTTGCCACGAGAGATCTGGCAGGCCCGGATGGATCAGTTTTTTCATCTAGAGCAGGGGGAGAGGAGCGTACGCGAGTATGCTTTACAGTTTGACTCCTTAGCCCGTTATGCTCCAGCATTTGTTGACACTATGCCAGCCAGAGTTCACAGATTTATTATGGGTCTGAACCCAGAATATACTGAGGCATGTATGACGGCTACGTTACGAGAGGATATGGATATTGCCCGAGTACAGGCCTTTGCTCAGACCATTGAGGGTCTTAGACAGCGGCAACAGAATAGTAGATAGACCAGTCAGGAACAGCGCCGCAGAGATAGATCAGACGAGCTGCAAAGGGAAGTTCAGAGAGGACCCAGGCCTCGACTATCAGATAGACCCCCTAGACCCCCACCTCCACCACAGCAGCAGCAGCGAGGTAGATATGTTCGTAGAGGGCAGTCAGAGCCCAGTGGCAGTTCCAGAACAGTAGAATCTTCGCAGCAGAGAAAGGGAGAGCAGAGCAGATTTGCACCCTCACCCTGTCCCTATTGTAATCAACCACACTTTGGAGCTTGTAGATATGGCTCCACTGGGTGTTATATTTGCGGACAGGAGGGGCATCGGATGAGAGATTGTCCGACTAGAGGTCAGGGGAGTAGAGACAGTCAGGATAGGGGATCCGCAGGGCCACGAGCCCCAGTAGCCTCAGCGGGGCGTGGACCTTCAGGTTCAGTTGGCAGAGGCCGAGGGAGATCAGGAGCTTCCAGTTCAGGTACGGGTTCAAGCCGTACTTATGCACTACCAGGGAGGCATGATTCAGAGGCGTCTCCAGATGTAGTGACAGGTATGCTGACTATCTGTCCATGCCCTGCTTATTTATTGATTGATCCAGGATCCTCCTTGTCATATATTACCCCATTTGTGGCACGAAAGTTCAATATTGCACCAGAATTATTACAGCAGCCCTTTTCAGAATCCACGCCCATCAGTGACTCTATTATAGCTAGCAGAATTTACCGAGGGTGTATAGTGGAGATTGCTGACCGCCAGACTACAGTAGATCTGGTAGAGCTAGAAATGATAGACTTCGATGCCATAATGGGTATGGATTGGCTAGTGTCATGCTAAGCCAATGTTGAATGTTGGACCAAGATGGTCCGATTCCACTTTCTAGGAGAGGCAGTGCAGGAGTGGAAAGGCAGCATAGCTACGCCAAAAGGTAGGTTTATTTCCTACCTTCAGGCGAGGAAATTGATATCTAAGGGGTGTATTTACCATCTGGTCAGAGTTCAGGATGTCCGAGTAGAATCTCCGATGCTCCAGTCTGTTCCGGTGGTGAACGAGTTCCCTAATGTATTTGCCGATAAGTTACCTGGTATTCCCCTAGAAAGAGAAATAGATTTCGCTATTGATTTATTACCAGGCACTCAGCCTATATCAATTCCTCCTTATCGTATGGCTCCTGCAGAACTTAGAGAGCTGAAGGAGCAGTTGAAAGATTTGTTAGATAAAGGTTTCATCAGGCCGAGTACTTCACCATGGGGTGCGCCAGTGTTATTTGTGAAAAAGAAAGATGGCTCACTCCGTATGTGCATAGATTATCGGCAGTTGAACAAAGTTACAGTAAACAATAAGTATCCGTTTCCCAGAAAAGATGATTTGTTTGATCAGCTACAAGGGGCCAGATACTTTTCCAAGATCGACTTGCGGTTCGGATATCACAAGGTTTGAGTTCGTGAAAGAGATATTCCCAAAATGGCGTTCAGGACCCGATATGGACACTTTGAATTTCTAGTTATGTCCTTTGAGTTAACGAATGCCCCAGCAGTATTCATGGACCTGATGAACAGTATTTTCAGACCATACCTGGACCTGTTCGTGATCGTGTTCATTGATGATATTCTGGTGTATTCTCGCTCTAAAGCAGATCACTGGACTCATTTAAGGACAGTGCTTCAGATTCTCAGGGACCGCCAATTATATGCTAAGTTCTCCAAGTGCAAATGCTGGCTTAACTCAGTAGCCTTCCTAGGGCATATTGTGTCGGATGCTGGTATACAGGTTGACAAGCAGAAAATAGAAGCAGTCAAATCATGGCCTAGGCCTACCACTCCGACTGAAGTCCGTAGCTTTCTGGGATTAGCAGGATATTACAGGAGATTTGTCGAGGGATTCTCTACTATAGAGGTACCTCTGACCAAACTGACGCAGAAAGAAGCAAAGTTTCAGTGGACAGAGGCATGCGAGTAGAGCTTCCAGGAGTTAAAAGACAGATTAACCTCCGCCCTAGTACTAGCACTGCCAGAAGGTGCAGAGGGTTATTCAGTGTATTGCGACGCATCAGGCGTTGGGTTGGGTTGGGTTGTGTGTTGATGCAGCATGGTAAGGTAATTGCGTATGCTTCTAGGCAACTGAAGAAACACGAAAAGAATTACCCTACCCACGACCTGGAGTTAGCCGCAGTGATCCACGCCTTGAAAATGTGGAGACATTACCTGTACGGCGTCCATGTTGATATTTTTACAGATCACAAGAGCCTACAGTATATATTCACTCGGAGGGAGTTGAATCGGCGGCAACGTCGCTGGTTGGAGCTGTTAAAGGATTATGACGTGAATATTTTGTACCACCCGGGAAAAGCCAATGTTGTAGCAGATGCTCTCAGTCGAAAGTCCATGGGGAGTTTGGTGTATTTGTAGGCTGAGCAGTGGGAATTGGTCAGGGAGATACATCAGTTAGCTAGCCTAGCCGTCTGTGTAGCAGAAACAGAAGACGGTAGAGCGGTAATTCAGAACACTGTTGTGTCATCATTAGTTGTGGAAGTAAAAGAACGACAATATGAGGATCCTGACCTGATTCAGCTCAAAGACAGAATCCAACAAGGTAAAGCGCCAGATTTTCAGGTAACTGAGGAAGAAGTGTTGTTATGTAAAGGCCGCCTCTGTGTTCCAGAGGTTTCAGGACTCCGCCAGCAGATTATGAACGAGGTACATCACGCCCGTTATTCTCTTCACCCCGGTGCGACAAAAATGTACCATGATATCAAGGAGAATTATTGGTGGCCAAGAATGAAAAGAGAAATTGCCGAATTTGTAGCCCAGTGTCCTAACTGCCAACAGGTAAAAGCTGAACACCAGAAACCAAACGGTTTGACTCAGGACATAGCTGTGCCTCTCTGGAAATGGGAAGCAGTAAATATGGATTTTGTAGTAGGATTACATCGTACTAGACATAGACATGATTCTATATGGGTGATAGTTGACATATTGACAAAATCAGCTCATTTCCTGCCAGTAAGAACTACCTTCTCAGCCGAAGATTATGTGGAGTTGTATATCCGAGAAATAGTCATGTTGCATGGAGTACCAGTATCCATTATTTCAGACAGAGGAGCACAGTTTACGGCTAGATTTTGGCAGTCATTTCAGAGAGGTCTGGGAATGCAGATTAAGTTGAGCACCACATTCCACCCTCAGACAGATGGACAGGCTGAACGCACAATTCAGACGCTCGAAGATATGTTACGAGCGTGTGTGTTAGATTTCGGTGGTAGCCGGGATGAGCATTTGCCGTTAATTGAATTTGCTTATAATAATAGCTATCACTCAGCCATCCAGATGGTGCCTTTCGAGGCATTATAGGGGCGAAAATGCAGATCGCCGATTGGCTGGTTCGAAATAGAAGAATCAGCGTTGGTTGGGCCAGACATTGTTCAGCAGTCAGAGGAAAAGGTAAAGCTTATCCGAGAATGCTTACTGACTACACAGAGCCGCCAGAAATCATATGCATATGTGCGGCGCAGAGACTTGGAATTTGATGTAAATGACTGGGTATTTCTGAAAGTATCTCCGATGAAAGGGGTGATGAGATTCGGCAAGAAAGGTAAGCTCAGTCCGAGGTTTGTTGGGCCTTATCATATTCGTCGAAGGATAGGCCTAGTAGCATATGAGTTGAACTTGCCTCCAGAGCTAAAATCCGTTCATCCGGTCTTTCATGTGTCTATGCTGAGGAAATGCATAGGAGACCCATCCAGAGCAGTCCCAGTCCAGTATATCCAGGTTACGAAGGAGCTGGCCTATGAAGAGGTTCCAGTAGCCATCTTAGACAGACAGATTCATAGATTAAGAACTAAAGATATTGCGTCTGTCAAGGTATTGTGGCGTAATAGGAACCGAGAGGAGATGATGTGGGAGGCTGAGGAAGATATGAAAGCTAGATATCCTCACTTATTCTAGGCCTATTCAGGCGATAGGTATGTCCGTATTATTACTTATGCAGTACCTTGTGGTTGTGTATGTATAAATGAGAAAGATTGATGTTTAGCTATCCAGTGAATCTTAAAGTATTGTGTGCAGTACCTATATTGGAATTTTCTGCGTTTTAGGTTTTTGGTATAGTCCATATTACAGGGAAAACTCCGCCAAAATTTGTTTAAATAAGTAAGTTGAGAAGTCCTCTAGATAGTAGTTTCCATTCGAGGACGAATGTTCTTAAGGGGGGGAGAATGTTATACCCCGTAAGAGCACCTAGATGGCCTATTCGCGCGTTGGTTAAGCATATTTGAAAGCCATACGTGCTAGGGGAAGGCCCGGGAAAGGATCGGACGAGGAACCTGTCGAACCATCACGGAAGAAGCCGGGGCAGAGCCCCTCCGCGATGGCAGCGTGTCACGGAGGCAGGGCCACCGCGTTGGCTCCGTGACACGTTGGGCCTGTCCAGGCCCAAGTATATAAAGCCCCACTTTGGTTTTAAATGAAATAATTCTCATAATTTCCAGCAAAAACAGAGAGAAAAACCAGAGAGGAAAAAGGAACGAAGGTTTCTTGATAATTTCCTTCCGATTACGTCGTCAAACGTAGTCCAAACTCAAATTAACCTCAGGTACCGAGGTATTTAGCAGCAGGGAGCATTCCTATGGATTTTGTTTCGTGAAATACGGCCGACGAATCGTCGTGCTACCGGGCTAAGGTAAGTAGAATTGCTCCAAACTAGTGTCTATGTGTTCCTAGCTGTGAAGTGAATACTTCTCCCTTCTGGACTGCTAGAAAATAGCAAGTTTTCGACCGTCTTTCGATAAGCCTAAGTTTAGGCTATAATTATATCGAAAGTGATGTTTTCCTTCAGAATAAAGTTGTATTTAGCACTAATGAACGTGTATATGAATGCAGTTGGGAGAAATAGCTGGAGTACTGACCGAGCCTCGTCCGACAGTCGGATAACTTGAGGTTAAGGTATGTGAAGTTGTTCTTCGGCAAGTTAGTAAGCCTTAGCTTGGTGAATCATAGTAAACTCCGTATTTGTAACTCTCGGAGTTGAATGTTGAGAATTAAGTAAGTCTAATATATTCTAAGTTGTGTTGCCATATCGTATTCAGTCCGAAAGTTAGAAAAGCATGTGCCAAAAGGGCGAGTTAGCATTCCAGATCCAGCATAGCTTATTGTATGATTAGCAAGCATGTTGTAGAGTAAAAAGATACAGATTTTCAGAATAAAGGCTAAATAAAGTAAAATCAGATAGACAAACAATTTTATGGCTACAGATTAGCCATTCAGACAGATAGTATCCCGGCTACAGATTAGCCAAGCAGTTAAATAAAGATTTCAGAATCAGTACAATCAGTAAAGAATCAGTTCAGTATAGAAACAGATCAGAATAAGAAATCAGATTGTAGATAGTCTTTTCCAGTTATCCCTGCTTGCTATTTATATGTGCTATTTGTTTGTTGAGACTTGATGTGGCGTGAGGGCACCTTATTGAGCGTCCTCGCCGCCCCTGGGTTGGTAATCGTATCGCCCACTGAGCGGGTGGGTTTTACATCACTCCGAGGGGTGGCATGTCGTTCCCAGCTTGGACGAAGATGGGATGCAGCTTTCCCCATAGCAGTCTGATCAGCATTACAGGTGCAGCTCCGGTTTCAGATAGCCCTGTTGAGTTTTGTGTCCAGGGACCCAGACCCTATCGGTTACTATCTGTACATTCAGTTATTATAGGTGTAGCTCTGGTTTCAGATAGCCCCGTTGAGTTGTGTCCAGGGATCCAGACCCTATCTGTTACTCTCTACACAGGAGTCCTCCGGACCCAGACACGGTTGCTTATATCGGAGGCTATGGCCCGATCCGGAGACCCAGGGGGGCGGTAGAGGAGCTCCGAAGTGAGCAGATGAGTGGAGTGACTTATTTTTGCTGGTTTTGACCTGGGTAGGGGTATATAGATTGTTTGCTTGTTTGCCGCCATCCGACTTATGGGGGTTGGTATTGGCTCTTGCTTGCTAAATGTATATGTATCTATGTGCTTTATATATATATATATATTAGTTAATAGGCAGCAGGCCGCCGTGACTACATACACGCTCCTGCCTATCAGTGCAGAAAGGTTTGATCTAGTTCCTATCAGCTCTTCAGATTCAGTTATCTTCCGCTCACAGACTTGTTAGTTATGTTATCTGTATTTAGTTGTATTATTTCAGTTGCTTTGCATACTTGGTACCAGTGGTACTGACGCCCGGTGGGGCGCTGCATTACTTGCCTGAAGGTACTCATAGACGAGGAGGTGATCCCTCGTGATCCTAGCCAGCGCAGAGTCATCAGCTCCTGTCATCCGGAGCTTGATATTTCAGAGGTTTATATCATTTTCTTTTTTTATACAGTATGGGTAGGCCGGGGCCCTGTCCTGACCATCTTATCAGTATTCCTAGAGGCTTGCAGTCTGTATATATTTCCCTGTGGTCAGCTGAGCTGGTCGTGTGAGGCCGTGTAGTTTGTTATAGTTGTTTAGCATTTCAGTTTATGTTGGCCGTGTAGTTTGTTATAGCTATTTAGCATTTCAGTTTATGTTGGCCGTGTGAGGCCAGTTGATAGTAGTGGTGACCTTGTCGGTCACGTGTTATTCAGTATTCTACATTGAGTTACAGATAACTAGACAACATGGTGGCCTTGTCGGCCCGTATAGGCTCCCTTATATTGATATGATTCTGGTTAGCTGCCGTTATAGTACAGGTGGCTATAGGCCCAATCGGCCGGAGGCTGTATTTACAGTTGTTATATAGCCCGTTGATTCCTTGAATCTGAGTTAGAGCCAGCCAGGCACCAGATGTGCTCAGGCTCAATAGTCTAGCAGTCTAGGTCCTACTAGGGCACCAGGTGCCAGTCATACCCCCCAAGGCGGGGCGTGACACTTAGCTACGAATTCGGTGATGTCTCTCTTCATATCGTTCCACCAGTAAATATCCCACAAATCACGGTACATTTTGGTAGCACCAGGGTGGATGGAGTATCTCAAGTTGTGTGCCTCAGCCAGTATCTGCTGTCTTAACTCACCAACATTCGGTACACACAATCTTCCCTTGTAACGGAGAACACCATCTCCCCTTTGGGAAAAAGCCTCAACCTCTTATCTGAGAACCACTTCCTTAAGTTTAAGTAAGAAGGGATCTTCGTCCTTTTTGGACTTAACTTCAACAACCAAAGAGGAATCTGACCCGCTTTGTATTACCACTCCACCCTCAGTCGAGTCAACCAACTGCACCCCTAACCAAGAAGCCGGTGAATATCTTTCGCTAGTTCCTTTTTGCCTTCCTCAACATGAGTCACGCTCCCCATAGACACTCTGCTCAAGTCATCGACCACCAATTAGCTTTGCCCGGGTGATATAGTACGCTCATGTCATAGTCCTTCAAGAGCTCTAACCACCTTCTCTAATGAAGATTTAGGTCCTTTTGACAAAATACATACTGAAGGCTCTTGTGATCAGTGAAAACATCTACGTGAGCTCCGTATAGATAGTGCCTCCATATCTTCAACGCAAACAGCACCGCTGCCAACTCCAAGTCATGAGTTGGATAATTCTTCTCGTGAACTTTGAGCTGTCTGGAGGCATAGGCTATCACCTTGCCTTGATGCATCAGAACGCAATCGAGTCCAACTCTGGAAGCATCGCAATATACTACAAACCCATCTGATCCTTCCGGTAGGGTCAACACTGGAGCGGTATTAAGTCGAGTTTTTATCTCCTTAAAACTCTTCTCACACGCATCTAACCACTGAAATTTCAGCTTCTTCTGAGTCATCCTAGTAAGAGGAGATGCTATAAAAGAAAAACCTTCCACAAAACATCGGTAATACCCGGCTAGACCCAAGAAACTTCTGATTTCAATTGGGGAGGTAGGTCTGGCCAGTCTTTCACTGCGACTATCTTTTGAGGATCAACCTAAATACCCTCGCCCTGGACCACATGACCCGGGAAGGTCATGGACTTCAGCCAGAATTCACATTTAATGAACTTGGCGAACAATTGGAGATCCCTGAGTTTCTGAAGCACTATCCTTAGGTGATTAGCATGTTCTTCCTTGTTTCTGGAGTATACCAGAATGTCGTCAATAAACACAATGACGAACATATTCAAATACTACTTGAAGACTCTGTTCATCAGGTCCATAAAGGCTTTAGGGGCATTAGTTAGTCCGAAGGACATAACTACAAACTCGTAGTGACCATACCGAGTCCTGAAAGCTATTTTCGGTATGTCACACTCTCTGACTCTTAGCTGATGATACCCCGACTTGAGATCTATTTTGGAGAAACAGCTGGCTCCCTGAAGTTGGTTGAATAGGTCATCAATTCTGGGTAGGGGACACCTGTTCTTGACTGTGACCTTATTCAACTAATGGTAATCGATGCACATTCTGAGGGTACTTTCTTTCGCACGAATAGTACTGGAGCACCCCAGGGAGAGATGCTGGTTTGAAAAAACCTTTGTCAAGAAGGTCTTTTAGCTTCTCCTTCAACTTCTTAAGCTCAGATGGAACCATTTTATAAGGAGGGATGGAGACGGGCTGAGTATCTAGGAGAAGGTCTATACCGAAGTCAATTTCCCGTTCAGGAGGAACTCCGGGAAGATCTTCGGGGAACACATCAGGAAATTAGTTGACAACAGGGACTAACTGGATAGTTGGGGCCTCAGAGTTGGAATCGTTTACCCGAACTAGATGATAGATATGTCCCTTAGAAATAAGCTTTTGGGCCTTAAGGTAGGAAATAAACTAACCCTTAGGCATTGTACTACTGCCCGTCCACTCTAACACTGGCTTATTTGGAAACTGAAATTTGACAACTCTAGTTCTACAACTGACTGAGGCATAACTGGAGTGTAACTAATCCATGCCAAGGATGAGGTCAAAATTGACCATGTCTAATTCTACAAGATTAGATGGAATGACCTTATTGAAGATTGAGACTGGGCCGTTTCTGTACACTCGGCTGGCTCTAACTGACTCGCCAATTGGGGTGGAGACTGAAAATGGTTCTGAGAGGACCTCTGGACTGATATCGAATTGGACTGCTACGTAGGAAGTCACGAAGGATAGTGTGGATCCTGGATCTAGAAGGGCATATACATCTAGGTGGAAAAGACGTACCATACCCGTAACCACAACAGGTGAGCTCTCCTGATCCTGACAAGAAGAAAATGCATAAAAACGGTTTTGGCATTAACCTCTCTCCATACGTGATGTGTTTGCCTCATGTAATGGTCGGCCTGCTGGAATTGCCGAGGTAGTGGATTGTGACCTTCCCCGTCCTGCTGATGGGAATTCCTTAAGTTGATGACCAAGCTGTCCACAACCAAAACAGCCCTCTCGACCCTGAAGAAACTCTCCTGGGTGGTTCTTGCCACACTTGGGGCAAGCTGGATACCTATTACCGGCACTGTAACTCTGGTACTGAGAGCCAGATGCTCCATCCATCCGATCCTGGCAGGACCGTAAGGTAGGGGCGCTGGTTGAGCTGGGTATTGGAGCCCTCTATTACTGCTGCTATGGGTGGCTGCTACCACCAGACCTCTGGTGGCCATAATCTGCTTGACCAGTCCTTGCCCGCTTTTTCTTTTGCTCCATGTCCCTCAATTTTTCTGCCTCAATCTACTAGCATAGACAATCAGGCTGGAGAGGTCGATATCCTTAATCAGCATTGCTGTCCTGCACTCCTTGAGGACCAGGTTCGACACCCCATTAACAAACTTTAGCATGCGAGCCCTTGGCTCGGCCACCATCTCCGAAGCGTGTTTGGACAACCTGGTGAACTCCAGAGCATATTCTTCTACTGTATAGTTTTCCCTTTCTCAAAATCATGAACACTACCTTTGCCTCCCTGAGCTCCCGAGGAAAAAATCTATCCAGAAAGGCTATAGTGAACTCCTCCCATTCCACTGGTCCTGCTTCCGCTGGCCTCCCCTCCTTCCACTGTTCGTCCCAAACCTGGGCCACCCCTTTCAACTGGTAGGCAGCTAAGTTGGCACTCTCTGAGGGATTGACACCCAAAATTCGGGTGATCTTTTTAATCTCATCCACAAATCGTTGTGGGTCCTCTCCCACCTTAGATCCATGAAAATCCAGAGGGTTCATCCGAGTGAAGTCCTGCACTCGGGTAGCTGCTGTGGATCCATTCTTGTTGATTGGAACCATCTTCTGGTTCACCTGGTTGGTAACAGTTTGAGAGAGCAACTGAATGGTTTCCTTGAACTCTGCGATAGACACTGAGTCGTCCTGAGGGGCTGCCGAGGCTGGTGTGGCAGGTCGGTGAGCATTATCGGCCCTTCTTCTGTTACCACGTCACAGAGGCATGATCACAGAAATGAAATAGAGCACGAGTTAGGAGAATGATTCTGGAATTGAATTTCAACGCACAATAAGGAGTATGAAATAAAGGGAGTTTTCTTATAACATCTCGTAGCCTCCCTGTCATAAGTGTGGCGCGCTTCACACCCATGAAAAGGACCCTACTCGATGCTACTTTCATACATTTGAGGATACTCTAAACCTAATGCTCTGATACAAAGCTTGTCACGCCCCGAGCTTACACCCTGGACAAGATACGGTACTTGGAGTCACAAGTCAACCCCTGATCTATCATACACTGCATTCTGAGTAAACATATAAATATATATAGCGGATTTAAAGAAAAACTATAAACATTTGAGAGAGTACAGTTGATTCATAATATTTGAAGATATTTGAACAAAACTACAAGTTTGAAAACCAATTCTGCGTCTGAAAAAGCCACTACAACTGATGAGTTAGTGGGACAAGCCCCCATCTAACTCCAAATCTAAATAGAAGGAAAGAAAAATGTAACTGAGTTAAATAATATTTGTCCTCAAAGAATGAGGACTCACTAACTAGAACAGTTGAAGTCTTCGGAGAGTTATCAGCTAGCGAGGTTGAGATTGGGATCCTGCAGCTGTATCATAAAATGATACAGAATAAAAGTATGCATAGTACTTTGAATGTACTGAGTAAGTGAGAGAAACCATACACAAGAAATGAAATAACTGAACTGGGAAGACATGCAATGACCAACTAAAGCTACTGAACTAAATAACTGAAATAACTTAAATGGATTAAAAGGCCCTGTCTGATGGTCACAAACATGTTCTAAATCTGAAATACTGATCTGAACTGATCTGAAACTGGATTGAGCTGACTAGTGGGAGAGTCTGTAACCACGTGAGCTAGACGTGGAGTCCGATGTATACACCCGATCTGTAGGACCCAATATACTTGCCAGGGTATAAGACATGAACTGGGTGATCACAAAAGATGTATGGGACCATGATGCCAATAAAACTATACCCTACGGTGGTAATGTAGTTCTGGGAAACTGGGTGCGCTGGAACCCCGGTCCGCTCACTGCTAAGTCCTACTCCCACTGGATAGTCCTAGACTGAATACTAAGTTGATAGCTCAAAAATAGGACACAAAACTATTCAGGGATACATATTTGAAAGCTCCCTGAGAGTCTTATCAGACCGAATTCTAGAACTGGGTTCTAAGACTGGTCAGAGATTCTTATCTGGAAGCGTCATAACCATCTAAAGAACAAATTAAAATATGGAGCTGGGGTCCTAAGTCTAGTCAGAGTTACTTATCTAAAGTGTCATGACCGCCTAGTGGACCAGTAACACTGAGTTCTGAATATGATTCTGATAACTGGGAGTTACAACTGATAACTCGAAAATTTTTGTAGTTAAATTGATCAGCTGACATTTCTAACTGACACTGATAATTCTAACATTTTTGGCTAAACCTGAACTAACAATAACCTGGTTGATTTTCAATCCTACTAACAACATGGGAGGCCCCAACATTGATAAAGTCAACAAAATTTCGATATTCAAACACTATTGCAAGATTCAAGATTCAAGATATTCTACGTTCAAGAACTAGGCTAAAGTTCACCTCACAAGTATAAACATCATTTCATTCAAAAACTAGTGGAAAATATCTATAACCAACCTGTAATCACATTCCACATGAATTGGTGAAGTATGATTAAAATTTCTTAACATTCGATAAATTCCAAGGCTAGAACTGATAGAGAAAAGTAAGGAAGAATTTGGGGACACAAGGGAAGAATTATTCCCTTGTTGAATTCTCACATACCTAATGAAGTATCCCAAATAATTTCTTTGAAAAACTCGAGGAGAAACGAACTGCCCAAGATCTTGCTTTGAAAAACTCTTAGAGGAGTCCTGTGATATTTTTCTGAGTATCTGCATGGGGAATGAGGAGGAACCTATTTAGCCCCTCTAAATTCCCTTATAATACACCAAAAAGACGTAGTTTGGAGTCTAGGACGTTAGGCAATTACTAAAACACCCTTAGAAAATTTGCAGAAAAAATTGACTGTCAGGGCCCCCACGAGGGACCCATCGACTTGTCACTTCAGGCCATGACTCATGACATCGATCATCAAGTGCACTACCTAACTAATTATCTGAGTTCTTCACGAGGGACATCATGAATCATTATAGGTGACCACGACTCATGGTCACCACTCATCACATGCACTGCCTCAATTTCAAATAAACTCCATACCGGCTGACCATGACCCATCCCACGAATTGTGGTGACTGACCACGACTCGTGGACATGCCCGTGATGAATCCCATCAACAATGCCTTTAACTCAAGCCCAGGCCTCACCACGAGTCACTTAACGGCTCTTGGTCACCTCTCACGGGTCACAGAATGACTTGTTCTGTGACCTGGTGCAGATTTGTCAGTTTTCTCTGATTTAACTCTCAGGTCTAGTCTTTAAGTTTCTGGGGCATTACATGGTCTGTGAGCTAGCTTCCGTCATAGTCAATCATTTACTCTGATATAGATTGTAGTTGTGAAGTCAAACCTCGTTGATTCTGGCTTATTATTGTTAGATTGTTGCAGGGTTCACTCAGTCAAGTATGGAACCAGGGGTTATGCCTCCCTGAATTTGGGGTGTGAAAAACTTGGTACCAGAGCAGGTTGTGTCCTAGAAAATATATGAGTCGTGTCTAGTAGAGTCTTGTTTATGTGTGTGTTTCATAGCATACATATTCGCAAGAGGCTAGGGGACATTCAGGATTGTTACCTTTTTTTTCTTTGATCGAAATCGTGCAAGAAGTCATATATAGTAGGAGCCGGGTCTAGAGTTATGTTTGCTAACTTATGCAAGGAATGCTTGTAATATAATGAATTATGGCCGTCAAGTGTCTAGACATGGCGATAGGTAAGATCCTTATCCTGATTTTTGTTGGAGTTGTGTTTTTCATCTTGGTAGGATACAGGGTTATCTTATTTGGAGTTTTTTATGGTAGAACCAAGAGTTTCGTGATTGTATGAGCTCTTCCGTTCTATAATAGGACTTGGAATTGAATCATATGTATCGTCCAATATTCGAGGATGAATGTTTCTAAGGGAGGAAGGATGTAACGCCCTGTATAATTTAAGCAATAAGCCTATGCTTTTGAGGTAGGACTAAAAGTACTTAATATGCTAAGAAGGAAGTGTTATGAGGTATTTGAATCACTCTATGATCGTATGTTAAAATTTGAATTCAATCAAGTTGTAAAACAAAAGTCAGCAAGAGTTATCACAAACTTCTTTCTTAAATTTTCTGAAATTTGGGTCAGATATCTTAGAGCTCTTCTCCCAGTATATAAGGAATTAGGGGGCCTATAATATATCAAATTGAATATCTATTATTCTAGTTTCTAATGCATTAAATCATTTTCTAATATAACTTCAGAATAGAGAGATATTCGCATTTTCATGAGATTGCACAAGAAGACACAGAAAAGTGGGCCAAGTCGGTGGAAGGCTATATAAAGCCCCTTGGTTGGTTCTAGCTCTCATAATTCATTTTTCAAAATCACAAGGCATTGGAAATCTCTCCCCAGCAGCTCCCCTTAGGTTCTAAGCTAGTTTGAGATTGATTTGAAGATCCAATACTATTTCTGAGCATAGATTGTGAATACATCTTGTGTGCTTGTATTGTAGCAGTGTTTTAGTGCCTTTTTGGTGGCTGTCTCGTGATAAACAGCTTGGTAATCTTCTATTCTTCTTGATTTTTAGTCATATAGTGTAGTAGTGAATCCGTGAATCTTGGTAGATCATTGTTTTGGAATTTCTATAGTTAAATCCGTAGAAATCTCATTGTTTAAACCATGTTTGTGTTTGTCTTTTTGTTGGGTTCTTGTAGATGCATTTTTGGTGGTGTTGAGAACTGTTTCTAGGAAGTATTTCATGGTATTTAAGGCTGCTTAAGAAAGTGCTTTCTTGTTATGGATAGCAAGGATTTTGGCTAAGTTCGATTCGATGTCGTAGAGGTATGTTAAGGCTTTCCTTTTCCCTCTTTGCAGCATGATTTTTGTCAAATTCGGACTCTTATTATTGTTGGAAGAGGCTAATGCTTTGGTGGATAGAAATTTGTACTAAAATATTATTATGGTCTTGTGGGTTGTGATATTCCCTCACCTATTGAGGTCGTGTACTCGGGCAATAAATTGGTCGGTGATTGGTTGTTAGTAGGATGCTAGTCAGGGTGGAACTTAAACTGTGTTATGATGACGGTTGTGACCCTTCTTGATTCAGTTAGGGGATGATTTGGATATTTTTGGGGTTTTTTAAATTTAATTGTAGGTTGAGTGTGTGGCTGGTCGGACGGATTAATAAAGAGATGAGTTAGTAAGCTCATAGTAATTTTTGTTGTAGTCGGCTAGTTATGTTTGATTATTATGGAATTGAGGATATTGTTGATTAGGTTCAAGGAAGGGTTATGTCATATATGGTAGTTCTTGGATTTAATATAAGGTTTGGGGATAGATTTGTTAAGTTATGATCTTTCGGTTGCTTTGGAATATGTCGGTGGGACGATAGGATACATAGAACTTAAGTCGAGTCGAATGTCAACTAGTGGCTTGGTTTAGTTGTGTTATGGGTTGTTTGAACGTATGAACATGTTTTATATGATTTTGATTATGATTATATGACTTGATGACCTTAAGGCTCAAAGATACCTGCGGTTGTGGAGTTACTTGACATAGGGGTTGAGCTCGAGAATTAGCAGACTAGAGTGGCCTGCAAAGTCCACTCTGAAATGGTCAATCTGTTCAATTGGCTGTCAATGTTTGATCCAACATGTATTTGACACTAGTGTATAGGTTGTCGAGTTGTTCTGGCGCACTAGTGACTGTGCAATGAGTGTATAGCTGTCAAAGTTGCTCTAGTGCACTCGGCTTGTACATGCCATTAGACTTGTAAGACTGTGAGGCTGATGTCCCTGCCAAGATAGGCTTGTGAATTATTTTTATTACTATGGGTTGCTTTACTTATTATGTTGTTTATATTGATGTTGACTGTCACGCCCCGCCTTGGGGGGTATGACTGGCACCTGGTGCCCTAGTAGTATCTAGACTGCTAACTGGTGAGCCTAAGCACAACTGGTGTCTGGCTAACTCTAACTCAGATTCATGAAATCAACGGGCTATATGACGGCTGTAAATACAACCTCCGGCCGACTAGGCCTATAGCCACCTGTATGAAACTTCAGCTAACCAGAAACATACTTACAAGGGGAAAACCTATGCGAGCCGACAAGGCCACCATGCTGTCTAGTCATCTGGGACTCAACAAAAGGAATACTGAACAACTACGTGACCGGCAAGGTCACCACTACTGTCAGCTGAGGCCTCACACGGCCATAATAAACTGAAATGCTAAACAGCTATAACAACTGCACGGTCTCACGCGACCGGCTCAACTGACCACAGGAAAATATATACAGACTGCAAGCCTCTAGGAATACTGATAGGATGGTCGGCACAGGGCCCCGACCTACCCGTACTGTACAACAAAAGAGAAATGATATAAACCTCTGAAATATCAAGCTCCGGATGACAGGAGCTGATGACTCTGCGCTGGCTAGGATCACGAGGGATCGCCTCCTCGTCTATGAGTACCTGCAGGCAAGTAATGCAGTGCCCCACCGGGCGTCAGTACCACTGGTACCGAGTATGAAAAGCAACTAAAATAATACAACTGAATACAGATAACATAACTAACAAATCTTTGGGCAGAAGATAACTGAATCTGAAGAGCTGATAGGAACTAGATCAAACCTTTCTGCACTGATAGGCAGGAGCGTGTCTGTAGTCACGACAGCCTGCTGTCTATTAACTAATATATATAAAGCACATAAATACATATACATTTAGCAAGCAAGAGCCAATACCAACCCCCATAAGCCGGATGGCGCCAAACAAGCAAACAATCTATATACCCCTACCCGGGTCAAAACCAACCAAAAATAACTCACTTCACTCATCTGCTCACTTCGGAGCTCCTCTACCGGCCCCCTGGGTCTCCGGCTCGGGCCATAGCCTCCGATATAAGCAACCGTGTCTGGGTTCGGAGGACTCCTGTGTAGACAGTAACAGATAGGGTCTGGATCCCCGGAACAAACTCAACGGGGCTATCTGAAACCGGAGCTACACCTATAATAACTGAATGTACAGACAATAATAGATAGGGTCTAGTTCCCTGGACACAAAACTCAACAGGGCTATCTGAAACCGGAGCTGCACCTATAATGCTGATCAGACTGCTGTGGGGAAAGCTTCATCCCATCTTCGTCCAAGCTGGGGACGGCATGCCACCCCTTGGAGTGATGTAAAACCCACCCGCTCAGTGGGCGACACAAATACCAACCCAAGGGCGGCGAGGACGCTCAATAAGGGTCCCTCACGCCACAACAAGTCTCAACAAACAAATAGCACATATAAATAGCAAGCATGTATAACTGAAAAAGACTATCTGAAATCTGATTTCTTATTCTGATCTGTTTCTGTACTAAACTGATTCTTTACTGATTATACTGATTCTGAGATCTTTCTTTAACTGTTGGCTAATCTGTAGCCAGGGTACTATCTGTCTGAATGGCTAATCTGTAGCCAATAAAACTGTCTGTCTATCTGATTTTACTTTACTAACTTTATTCTGAAAATCTGTCTCTTTTTATTCTACAACATGCTTGCTAATCATGCAATAAGCTATAATGAATCTGGAATGCTAACTCGCCCTTTGGCGCATGCTTTACTAACTTTCGGACTGAATACAATATGGCAACACAACTCAGAACCTATTAGACTTACCTAATTCTCAACATTCAACTCCGAGAGTTTCAAATACGGATTTTACAATGATTTACCAAGCTAAGACTTACTAACTTGCCGAAGAACAACTTCACATACCTTAACCTCGAGTTATCCGACTGTCGGAGGAGGCTCGGTCAGTATTCCAGCTAAATCTCCCAACTGCATTCATAAACACGTCAATTAGTACTAAATACAACACTATTCTGAAGGACAACGTCACTTTCGATATAATTATAGCCTAAGCTTAGGCTTATCGAAGACGGTCGAAAACTTGCTATTTTTCAGAAGTCCAGAAGGGAGAAGTATTCACTTTACAGCTAGGAGCACATAGACACTAGTTTGGAGCAATTATACTTACTTTGGTTCGGTAGCTCGACGATTCGTCGGCCGTATTTCGAGAAACTAAATCTGTAGGAATGCTCCCTGCTGCTAAATACCTCGGTACCTGAGGTTAATTTGAGTTTAGACTA
This sequence comes from Datura wrightii, assembly GCA_035772735.1. Lineage (NCBI taxonomy): Eukaryota > Viridiplantae > Streptophyta > Magnoliopsida > Solanales > Solanaceae > Datura > Datura wrightii. Next base: position 101,665,043 of record JASDFA010000003.1, read on the forward strand.
CGTTTGGCAGCGTAATTGAACGATTATATATCAACCTTCTTCGTCCCTCTCTGTTTTCTACGTTTCTCTGGAAATTTTCAATGATTTAAATGAAATTAAACCGAAGTGGGGCTTTATATACTTGGGCCTGGACAGGCCCAACGTGTCACGGAGCCAACGCGGAGGCTCCTCCTCCGTGACACGTTGCCATCGCAGAGGGGCTCTGCCCCGGCTCCTTCCGTGATGGTTCGACAGGTTTCTCATCCGATCTTCTCCCGGGCCTTTCTCAAGCACGTATGGCTTTTAAATATTCTCAACCAACGTGCGAATAGGCCATCTAGGTTCCAAGAATCTCACGGGGTATAACATTCTCCCCCCCTTAAGAACATTCATCCTCGAATGTAAACTTCTATCTAGAGGACTTCTCACTTGTTTCTAGGAACATTTCGGCAGAGTTTCCCCTGTAATATGGACTATCCCGAAAACCTGAAACGCAGAAAAGTCCAATACAAGTACTGCACACAATACTTTAAGATTCACTTGATAGCTAAATATCCATCTTTCTCATTTATACATACACAACTATAAGGTACTGCATAAATAATAATACGGACATACCTGTCGCCTGACTAGGCCTGGAATAAGTGAGGATATCTAATCTTCATATCTTCCTCCGCCTCCCACGTCATCTCCTCTCGGTTCCTGTTATGCCACAATACCTTGACAGACGCAATATCCTTAGTTCTCAATCTATGAATCTGTCTGTCTAAGATGGCTACTGGAACCTCTTCATAGGCTAGCTCTTCTGTAACCTGGATATCCTGGACTGGAACTGCTCTTGATGGGTCTCCTGAGCATTTCCTTAGCATGGATACATGAAAGACCGGATGAACGGATTCCAATTCTGGAGGCAAGTTCAACTCATATGCTACTCGGCCTATTCTTCTACGAATCTGATAAGGCCCAACAAATCTTAGGCTGAGCTTACCTTTCTTGCTGAATCTCATCACCCCTTTCATCGGAGACACTTTCAGAAATACCCAGTCATTCACATCGAACTCCAGGTTCCTGCGCCGTACATCTGCATATGATTTCTGGCGACTCTGTGCAGTCAATAGGCGTTCTCTGATAAGCTTTACTTTCTCTTCTGACTGTTGAACGATGTCTGGCCCAATCATCGCTGATTCTCCTATTTCAAACCAGCCAATCGGCGATCTGCATTTTCGCCAGTATAATGCCTTGAAATGCGCCATCTGAATAGCTGAGTGATAGCTATTATTATAAGCAAACTCGATTAGGGGCAAATGCTCATCCCAGCTACCACCGAAATCTAGCACACACGCTCGCAACATATCTTCGAGCGTCTGAATAGTGCGCTCAGCCTGTCCATCTGTCTGAGGGTGGAATGTTGTACTCAAATTAATCTGCGTACCTAGACCCCTCTGAAACGACTGCCAGAATCTAGCCGTAAACTGTGCTCCTCTATCTGAAATAATGGATACCGGTACTCCATGCAATCTGACTATTTCCCGGATATATAACTCCGCATAATCTTCGACCGAGAAGGTAGTTCTTACTGGTAGGAAATGAGCTGATTTTGTCAGTCTATCAACTATCACCTTTATAGAGTCATGTCTGTGTCTAGTACGGGGTAATCCTACCACAAAATCCATATTTACTGTTTCCCATTTCCAAAGAGGCACAACTATGTCCTGAGTCAAACCGCCTGGTTTCTGATGTTCTGCTTTCACTTGTTGGCAGTTAGGACACTGGGCTACAAATTCAGCAATTTCTCTTTTCATACCTGGCCACCAGTAGTTTTCTTTGATATCATGATACATCTTTGTTGCGCCAGGGTGGAGAGAATAGCGGGCGCAATGTACCTCGTTCATGATCTGCTGGCGGAGGCCTAAAATATTGGGAACACATAAACGGTCTTTACAACACAGCACTCCATCCTCTGTTACCCGAAATTCTGGCGCCTTCCCTAGCGGAATATAATCTTCAAGCTGAACTAGGTCAGGATCCTCAAATTATCGTTCCTTTACTTCCACAACTAAGGATGATATGGCGGTGTTCTGAACTACCGCTCTGTTGTCCTCTGTTTCTGCTACACGAATGGCTAAGCTGGCTAACTGATGTATCTCCTGACCAATTCCTGCTGCTCGAGCTGCAGATATGCCAAACTCCCCATGGACGTTTGACTGAGAGCATCAGCTACAACATTGGCTCTTCCCGGGTGGTACAGAATATCCACGTCATAATCTTTTAGCAATTCTAACCAGCGACGCTGTCGCAGATTCAACTCCCTTTGAGTGAAGATATACTGTAAGCTCTTGTGATCTGTGAAAATATTCACATGAACACCATACAAATAATGTCTCCACATTTTTAAGGCGTGGATCACTGCGGCTAACTCCAGGTCGTGGGTAGGGTAGTTCTTCTCATGTTTCCTCAGCTGTCTGGAAGCATATGCAATTACTTTACCATGCTGCATCAACACACAACCCAATCCGACGCCTGATGCGTCGCAATATACCGAATAACCCTCTGTACCTTCCGTCAATGCTAACACTGGGGCGGAGGTTAATCTGTCTTTTAACTCCTGGAAACTCTGCTCGCATGCCTCTGTCTAATGAAACTTTGCTGTTTTCTGTGTCAGTTTGGTCAGAGGTGCCGCTATAGTAGAGAATCCCTCGACAAATCTCCTGTAATATCCCGCTAACCCCAGAAAACTACGGACTTCAGTCGGAGTGGTAGGCCTAGGCCATGATTTGACTGCTTCTATCTTCTGCGTGTCAACCTGTATACCAGCATCCGACATAATATGCCCTAGGAAGGCTACTGAATTAAGCCAGAATTCACACTTGGAAAACATAGCATATAATTGGCGGTCCCTGAGGATCTGGAGTACTGTTCGTAAATGAGTCCGGTGATCTGCTTCAGAGCGAGAATACACCAGAATATCATCAATAAACACTATCACGAACAGGTCCAGGTATGGTCTGAAAATGCTATTCATCAGGTCCATGAATACTGCTGGGGCATTCGTCAACCCAAAGGACATAACTAGAAATGCAAAGTGTCCATATCGGGTCCTGAACGCCATTTTGGGGATATCTCTTTCACGAAATCAAACCTGGTGATATCCAGACCGCAAGTCAATCTTGGAAAAGTATCTGGCCCCTTGTAGCTGATCAAACAAATCATCTATTCTGGGAAGCGGATACTTATTCTTTACTGTAACTTTGTTCAACTGCCGATAATCTATGCACATACGGAGCGAGCCATCCTTTTTTCTCACAAATAGAACTGGCGCACCCCATGGTGAAGTACTCGGCCTGATGAAACCTTTATCTAGCAAATCTTTCAACTGCTCCTTCAACTCTCTGAGCTCTGCAGGAGCCATACGATAGGGAGGAATTGATATAGGCTGAGTGCCTGGTAATAAATCAATAGCGAAATCTATTTTCCTTTCCGGGGGAATACCAGGTAACTCATCTGGAAACACATCAGGGAACTCGTTCACCACCGGAACAGACTGGAGTGTCGGAGATTCTGCTCGAACATCCTGAACCCTGACTAGGTGGTATATGCATCCCTTAGTTATCAATTTCCTCGCCTGGAGGTAGGAAATAAACCTACCTTTTGGAGTAGCTGTGCTGCCTTTCCACTCTCGCACTGCTTCTCCTGGAAAGTGGAATCGGACCGTCTTGGTCCAACATTCTACATTGGCGTAGCACGGCAATAGCCAATTCATACCCATTATGGCATCGAAGTCTATCATTTCTAGCTCTACCAGATCTACTGTAGTCTGGCAGCCAACAACCTCCACTATACACCCTCGGTAAATTCTACTAGCTATAATAGAGTCACCGACGGCCGTGGATACTGAAAAGGGCTGCTGTAATAATTCTGGTGCAATATTGAACTTTCGTGCCACAAATGGGGTAATATATGACAAGGTGGACCCTGGATCAATCAGTACATAAGCAGGGCATGAACAGATAGTCATCATACCTGTCACTACATCTGGAGACGCCTCTGAATCATGTCTCCCTGGTAATGCATAAGTACGGCTTGAGTCCGTACCTGAACTGGAGGCTCCTGATCTACCTCGGCCTCTGCCTACTGAGCCTGAAGGCCCATGCCCCGCTGAGGTTGCTGGGGCTCGTGACCCTGCGGATCCCTTGTCCTGACTGCCTCTACTCCCCTGACCTCTGGTCGGACAATCTCTCATCTGATGCCCCTCTTGTCCGCAAATATAACACCCAGTGAAACCATATCTACAGGCTCCGGAGTGTGGTCGATTATAATAGGGACAGGGTGAGGGTGAAAATCTGCTCTGCTCTCCCCTTCTCAGCTGCGGGGAATCTACTGTTCTGGAACTGCCACTGGGCTCTGACTGCCCTCGTCGCACATATCTACCTCGCTGCTGTTGAGGAGGAGGTGGGGGTCTAGGGGGCTATCTGATAGTCGAGGCCTGGGTCCTCTCTGAACTTCTGTTTGCATCTCGTCCGATCTATCTCTGCGGCGCTGTTCTGACTGATCTGTCTACTACTCTGTTGTCGTTGTCTAAGACCCTCAACGGTCTGAGCAAAGGCCTGTACTCGGGCGATATCCATATACTCTCGTAACGTAGCCGTCATACATGTCTCAGTATATTCCGAGTTCAGACCCATAATAAATCTGTGAACTCTAGTTGGCATAGTATCAACAAATGCTGGAGCATAACGGGCTAAGGAGTCAAACTGTAAAGCATACTCGCGTACGCTCCTCGCCCCCTGCTCCAGATGCAAAAACTGATCCATCCGGGCCTGCCGGATCTCTCGTGGAAAGTAACGATCTAGGAAGTCCTCCGAGAAGCTGGTCCAGGTCGGAGGGGTAACATTTCTCACCTTTCCCAACTCTCGTACCATAGTACTGCTATGTCCCGTAACCGAAACACTGACAACTCAACAGACTCTGAAGGGGTCACATGCATAACCCGGAAAATTCTCTACATCTGATCTAGAAAGTCCTGAGGGTCCTCTGCCTGATCTGACCTAGTGAACTGTGGAGGACCTAGTGCCAAAAATTCTCAGACTCTGGAACTGCCTGGCCCACCTAAAGACTCTGCTGCTACAGGTGGTGCTAACTGGCGTTGTGCGGCCATCATATGTGCCATCATAACTACAGCGCTACGAACCTCCTGATCTGACGGCGAAGGCACAGGAGCTATCGGGGGCGGTGTAGTGCCCAACGGCTCCTAACGTGAGGGGGACTGCTGAGAGGGCTGTGATAAAGCCTCTATATCGCCCTCAGATCGGGCTGACTCTGGCTGAAGCTGAGGCATCCTGCTGGTGCCTTCTCCTGTTGCTGTGTCTAATCTCCTGCCTATGGCAGGGTGTCGCTGATTTGTCATTCTTATCTGTAGACAAAGGATATGATAAGTTTTAGGAACTAGACCCTATACTGTACTATGTTATGGCACGACTGAGTATGAAAGAAGAGTAACCATCATATCATGCCTCGCAGCCTCCTGCCTATAATATGTGGTGCACAAAACAACCATAGACAAGACTCTACTTAGCACGACTTGCAGACTCCCTGGGATACGACCTGCTCTGATACCAAGTTTATCACGCCCCGCCTTGGAGGGTATGACTGGCACCTGGTGCCCTAGTAGGATCTAGACTGCTAACTGGTGAGCCTAAGCACAACTGGTGTCTAGCTAACTCTAACTCAGATTCATGAAATCAACGGGCTATAGGACGGCTGTAAATACAACCTCCGGCCGACTAGGCCTATAGCCACCTGTATGAAACTTCAGCTAACCAGAAACATACTTACAAGGGGGAAACCTATGTGGGCCGACAAGGCCACCATGCTGTCTAGTCATCTGGGACTCAACAAAAGGAATACTGAACAACTACGCGACCGGCAAGGTCACCACTACTGTCAGATGAGGCCTCACACGGCCATAATAAACTGAAATGCTAAACAACTATAACAACTGCACGGCCTCACGCGACCGGCTCAACTGACCACAGGAAAATATATACAGACTGCAAGCCTCTAGGAATACTGATAGGATGGTCGGCACAGGGCCCCGACCTACCCGTACTGTACAACAAAAGAGAAATGATATAAACCTCTGAAATATCAAGCTCCGGATGACAGGAGCTGATGACTCTGCGCTGGCTAGGATCACGAGGGATCGCCTCCTCGTTTATGAGTACCTGCAGGAAAGTAATGCAGTGCCCCACCGGGCGTCAGTACCACTGGTACCGAGTATGCAAAGCAACTGAAATAATACAACTGAATACAGATAACATAACTAACAAATCTTTGGGCAGAAGATAACTGAATCTGAAGAGCTGATAGGAACTAGATCAAACCTTTCTGCACTGATAGGCAGGAGCGTGTCTGTAGTCACGGCGGCCTGCTTTCTATTAACTAATATATATATAAAGCACATAAATACATATACATTTAGCAAGCAAGAGCCAATACCAACCCCCATAAGCCGGATAGCGCCAAACAAGCAAACAATCTATATACACCTACCCGGGTCAAAACCAGCCAAAAATAACTCACTCCACTCATCTGCTCACTTCAGAGCTCCTCTACCGGCCCCCTGGGTCTCCGGCTCGGGCCATAGCCTCCGATATAAGCAACCGTGTTTGGGTCCAGAGGACTCCTATGTAGACAGTAACAGATAGGGTCTGGATCCCCGGACACAAACTCAACGGGACTATCTGAAACCGGAGCTATACCTATAATAACTGAATGTACAGACAATAATAGATAGGGTCTGGTTCCCTGGACACAAAACTCAATAGGGCTATCTGAAACCGGAGCTGCACCTGTAATGCTGATCAGACTGCTATGGGGAAAGCTTCATCCCATCTTCGTCCAAGCTGGGGATGGCATGCCACCCCTCGGAGTGACGTAAAACCCACCCGCTCAGTGGGCGACACAAATACCAACCCAAGGGCGGCGAGGACGCTCAATAAGGGTCCCTCACGCCACAACAAGTCTCAACAAACAAATAGCACATAAAAATAGCAAGCATGTATAACTGAAAAAGACTATCTGAAATCTGATTTCTTATTATGATCTGTTTCTGTACTAAACTGATTCTTTACTGATTATACTGATTCTGAGATCTTTCTTTAACTGTTGGCTAATCTGTAGCCAGGGTACTATCTGTCTGAATGGCTAATCTGTAGCCAATAAAACTGTCTGTCTATCTGATTTTACTTTACTAACTTTATTCTGAAAATCTGTTTCTTTTTATTCTACAACATGCTTGCTAATCATACAATAAGCTATACTGAATCTGGAATGCTAACTCGCCCTTTGGCGCATGCTTTACTAACTTTCGGACTGAATACAATACGGCAACACAACTCAGAACCTATTAGACTTACCTAATTCTCAACATTCAACTCTGAGAGTTTCAAATACGGAGTTTACAATGATTTACCAAGCTAAGACTTACTAACGTGCCGAAGAACAACTTCACATACCTTAACCTCAAGTTATCCGACTGTCAGACGAGGCTCGGTCAGTATTCCAGCTAAATCTCCCAACTGTATTCATAAACACGTCAATTAGTACTAAATGCAACACTATTCTGAAGGACGACGTCACTTTCAATATAATTATAGCCTAAGCTTAGGCTTATCGAAAGACGGTCGAAAACTTGTTATTTTTCAGAAGTCCAGAAGGGAGAAGTATTCACTTTACAGCTAGGAGCACATAGACACTAGTTTGGAGCAATTCTACTTACTTTGGTTCGGTAGCTCGACGATTCGTCGGCCGTATTTTGAGAAACTAAATCCGTAGGAATGCTCCCTGCTGCTAAATACCTCGGTACCTGAGGTTAATTTGAGTTTAGAATAGGTTTGGCAGCGTAATCAAACGATTATATATCAACCTTCTTCGTCCCTCTCTATTTTCTACGTTTCTCTGGAAATTTTCAATTATTTCAATGAAATTAAACCGAAGTGGGGCTTTATATACTTGGGCCTGGACAGGCCCAACGTGTCACGGAGCCAATGCGGAGGCTCCTCCTCCGTGACACATTGCCATCGCGGAGGGGCTCTACCCCGGCTCCTTCCGTGATGGTTCGACAGGTTTCTCATCCAATCTTCTCCCGGACATTTCTCAAGCACGGATGGCTTTCAAATATGCTCAACCAACGTGCAAATAGGCCATCTAGGTGTCGGGAATCTCACGGGTATAACATTGACATTGTTCTATTAGTTGTGGACTAAACATATGAATTGGTAGTTTAAGTTGTTGAGGGGCCTAGAGTGAGTTAGGTAAGGCGGTTGGATGGATCCCATATGATGTAGGTGGTGACAGGTAGGGGTGGGCAAAAAAACCGAAAATCAAAAAACCGAACCAAACCGAATTAATTCGGTTTTTAGGTTTCGGTTTTTTTGATTTTTCGGTTCGGTTTCGGTTTTTTTTATAACGTAATTCGGTTTTCGATTTTTTTCGGTTACGGTTCATCGGTTTTTCAGTTAAACCGAATAACCGAATATATATTAAAATTATTTTATTTTATTTTTATAATAAATAATTAAATTAAATAAAAAATTAAAAACCCTAAATTCCTATCCTAATTTCCTAAAGGACCTAAACACTAATACAGAACACCTCACTACACGTTCCTCTCTGCCTCACTGCCTCACTACGAGTCTACCACACTACCTTTACCAGTCATCACTCACCATCCGGCAGCTACGTCTCCTCTCTGCCGACCATCCATCGCCGTCGGCAACCCCATTTCCCCAACTCCCCGTCGGCCATCCCTCTCGCCGCTAAGCAACGAGTCGGCAGTCGTCTACTCGTCTCTTTCTCTCATCTCTCCGAGACTGGCTGCGACTCTGCGTCTCTACTGAGTGCCGACTGCCGACTGCCTGCCCTCTCAGCCTCTCCAGCCTCTGCGGTTCCGCCCTCCAGCCTCCAGGTGAGAGGTGACCAGGTCCAGCACTCCCACCGTCCAGCCGTCCAGAGTCTTCACTCGTCAATCGTCATTCGACCTCCACTCCTCCGGTCCTCCACGGCTCCACCTCCAGGCTCCAGTCTCGTGACTCTCGTCTTCACTCTTTCGGTCATCGTCGACTCCACCATTCGACTCAAACCTCAAGTCCTCAACAGGTAAGTAAACTGTAAAAGGGAATAACAAATTAACAATCCCATTAACATTATCCCAATTCCCAAAATATTGAGAATTTGAGATTGGCAGCCTATGAATTGTGAATTGTGAATTGTAAATTTGTGATGCACTGATGCTGTGAAGTTCACTGAAAATTGCGATGTTGTGACTTGTGAGTTTTGATGAGTTTCTGCCTTTCTGGACTGTGGTCTGTGATGCATTGTGCACTGTATATTCTAGTTTTGATGCACTGTGTATTATTATCAACATTATTGCCAAAAATTGCACTAGTTTTTGATGAGTTTCTGAATAGTAACACTTCCAGTAAATCAATTTTCCTAAAACCTTATTCATGAGAAAATTACTGTAATCTTATTCAAGATAAATTCTTCAACATAATGATAAGCTCCCAGCTAAATTCAAAGAAGCAAGCTTGGCCAGCACCAACAGCTGGTTCCAGAAAACCTTCTTAACTCTATACTAACCTAGGCATGATGTTACTGAATGTTAACAGCATGAGTGAAACTACTCACAGGTAGTTGAATTACTGGACATACTGAAACCTTATTGCATTTTTCTTGTTCATTTAGATTTGTCATAGAACTCAAATGTGGACACAAACATCTGAAGATCATTAAGATCAATCTTGCATTCTTTCCGACACACCAGCACTTACCACTTCAAGAACTCCATTCCTCTGGAAGCAACATCTTCATTTGCCTCTCTAATATCAGGATTCCATAGAACATCATCATCACATTCAATCTGGAAAAATCAAGGTGAACCTTTTCAATGAGAAAACTCTTAAGTATGCTGCAGAAGGAAAATCATACCAAAAAACTAAAGCTATCCTGAGTATTTTCCAAATATAATATAGCCAAAGTACTTGCCAAGGAAAAATCAATTGCAGGAAATAGAGGCTTGTATTCGCTAATGCTTCTCCTCTTATCACACCAATGAACTCCCTACATTTCACAACACAAAAAACAAATAAACCTCTTGTATGCTAACATTAGAAAAGTGAGTTTCTAAAGTTCTTTTATAATAATCTCCCTTTGTCCCGATAACACCGAGCCTTACCTTTTTGGTCCATCCCCAAAAGAGTTGACCTCTTCCTTAAATGGAAAAAATTTCCCCCTTCAACAATTCAAACTAATATAAGAAAATTACTTTAGCTCATTTTAAACTTTATTTGACATTTTACCAACAAACTAGTATAGTAGTATTACACTATAATCAAGACTTCTCCACCTAATAGTGTAACATTCTATTCAAAGTTCAACATAAATGGAATAGAGATCAAAGACTAAGTGGAACATAAGAGAAACAAGCCACCTAGTTTGATGGTAAGATGTAATACTAAACTAATAGAGCACTTAAACCTTAATATTGTTTATTTTGAATAGTCTTTGGAATCACTTTCACTATACATACTTAATAGTTAATACTTTGATTCTTTGAATAGTCTTTGTCGTTTTGATATATCATTTTGGTTGTTGATTTGTTGGTTAATTATTTATGATTGTTCTTTTTAATTTTGTATAGATGGATGATGAAAGTAGAGTAAGTGATGTTGGTTCAACTGACAACTCACTTGATACTCAAACTGAAATTGGGGATACAATTACAAAGAAAAGGAAAGAAATGCAACCAAGATCTGGGGTTTGGGCTCATTTTGATAAGGTAGTTGAAAATGGTATTGGTAGAGCGAAGTGCAAGTATTGTAACAATACTTATGCTGCCCATACAAGTAAAAATGAAACAACGGGTTTGAAACAACATTTGGATAGGTGCAAGGCATATAAAACTATCGTTGAAACTTCTTCTCAAATGAAAATATCTTTTCAAACTCAAGATGCCCCACTTTGGAAATTTGAACAAGATGTAGTTAGAAGGGCTTTGGTTGAAATGATAATTATCGATGAACTACCATTTAGCTTTGTAGAGAATGAAGGTTTCAAGAAGTTTATGAGCAAAGCCCAACCTCTATTTAGGATTCCTTCCCGTAGAACAATAACCAGGGATAGTTATGAAGTTTATAGTGAATTGAGACAAGATTTGAAGAAGTCTTTTAAAGAAGTATAACCAAAGATTTGTCTTACCATAGACACATGGACATCATTGCAAAGAATTAATTATATGTGTTTGACTGCTCATTTTATTGATAGAAATTGGGTGTTGCATAAAAGAATATTAAATTTTTGCCCAATCTCTAGTCATAAGGGTGAGCAAATGGCAGAGGCTATTAGTAATTGTTTGCTTGATTGGCATTTGGACAAGGTATTCTCTATAACTGTTGACAATGCGTCTTCTAATGATGTTACAGTTAAAGAATTGTCTAAACAGTTGAATATGTGGGGAACTAATATAATGGAAGGTAAACATCTTCATGTGAGATGTATGGCTCACATACTTAATCTGATTGTGCAAGAAGGTTTGAAAGAAATTGATCCTTCTGTCAAAAGGGTTCGACAATGGTGAAGTATGTTAAATCATCCCTGCAAGAACAAGAAACTTTAAGAAAAGTTGTGAAGTCCAAAAGGTAGAATGTGATAAAACATTGTCGCTAGATGTTCCTACTAGGTGGAATTCCACCTATTTGATGTTGGATACGGCACAAAAGTTTGAGAAGGCCTTTGATAGGTTTGATCTTTTTGATGACCAATTTAATACTTGTCTTTCAACTAATGTGTGTGAAGATGGAAGTGTTGCAGGTCCGCTCAAATGTGATGATTGGGCGAATGTGAGGAATGTGGTTAAGTTTGTTGAAAGATTCTACGAGCTCACTGTAAAGGTTTCAGGTTCACATTATGTTACTTCTAATGTTCATTTTGAGGATATATGTGAGCTTGATGCATATTTGAATGTGTGTTTAGCAAGTGAAGATCTTAATTTGAGTAACATGGTTGAACGGATGAAACAAAAGTTTAAGAAATATTGGGGTTGTCCTGAAAAGATGAACAAAATGATTTTTATTGCTTCTGTGTTGGATCCTCGAAATAAGTTTGTGTATGTTAGCTTTGCACTTGAAGAACTATTTGGGGAGGAAATAGGAAAGAAAGTAAATGAAGGAGTGCGTGATTATATGGCTTCTTTGTTTGAAGTGTATATAAGACAATATTCAAAAGGATCTAATCAATCATCTCCATCTAGATCTAATTCATCTCAGGACACATCTGATGCATCTAGTTCTGGCGCTTGTCTAAGTATGAAAACAAAAACCTTGAGAACTAAGCTTTACTTGAAAAAACAAAAAGAAGATTGTGGAAGTGGAGGTGCTAAATCGGAGTTGGATAGATACATTAGTGAAGAACAAGAGCCTGATTCTGATGATTTTGATATATTAGATTGGTGGAGGGTTAATTCTCCCAGGTTTCCTGTTCTTTCAAAGTTAGCTCGTGATGTGTTGGCTATTCCAATTTCAAGTGTGGCTTCAGAATGTGCATTTAGTACTAGTGGTCGTATTCTTGATCCATTTAGAAGTTCATTGACTCCTAAATGTGTGCAATCTCTTGTTTGCGTCCAAGATTGGCTTAGACAAGAGACTAAGCCTATTTGTGTTGAGGAAAGTTTGGAGTATCTTGAGAAACTTGAGCTTGGTAAGATTTTATATTTTTTAGTTGTTTGTTTAGACTTTTAAGTTTTAATGCAATAATAAATTAATAGTATACTAATTTGTGTTTTATGTCATATTTGATTAAATTATCTTTAGAGATGGCAATAAATGGAAGAGAGTCTTGCATTGTTGATGTATGATTGCAATTTGCAATTTGCTACTAGTGCAGTGCCTACTAGTGACCGGTAAGTTGAATTATCGACTACTTTATTCATTTGGTCATTGTCATTTGTCTCATACTCTCTCATAGTCTTATTGTCATTGATGATATTTTTTTGTAATATTATTCTTTTATCTTGAAAGTTATATTCTAATTTTTGATTTTATCTTACTATTTATTAGGCTCAACGTTCAATGGTTCAAGTTCAATCATGCCTCCTAATTTTAGCTCACCCATTTGGAAATACTTTGAGGTTGTTCAAAACAATGAAGAAGGGCGTAAAGTTAGGTGCTTGAGATGTGGAGTGATCTTGGGCAGATTTATATGCCCAAGTGATACTCAAACTTATCATTTTCGCCTTGTTTATTGTGCAATGTGTATACATTTTCATGTAATTGGTAATAAAATGTGAATTTATACTAACCAACATGATTAGCATTGTTTTGTAGGTAAAACATGATTTTGAGGAGCTAAAATGCATGTTGGAACAATATCGGAGTTGGACTTGGATGCGAGCACGAAAAAGACATTGGACTGCACAATACAAAGGGGCTCCGCGATGGAGCCGTGCCACGCTACCATCGCGAAGGCACACTGCCTGGAGGGTGATTTAAGTGTCAATTTCCAGTGGAGCCTCGCGACAGCTCCGTGGCACGGAGGCAAGCCACCGCGTTGCCTGCCGTGCCACGTTGAGGCTTTATTCCCGGATCCCAGATTTCCAGTGAGGGTTCGCGTCCACGCTGTGTCACGGAGGCAATGCTCCACGTTGGCCTCCGTGACACGTTGCTTGTTATTCTGGGAAAAATTCCCAATAGTATAAATAGAACACTTAGGCTTATTTTTAATGAATTCAGACTTGGTGGAGCAAGGACGTGGGTTACAGGCAGTTGAGGGACGAAAAACCTAAGGGTTTTTCTCTCTTTCTTTCTTCTTTCAATCAATTGTTTGTATGATTAACACTTGTTTTAGGATGATTAATCCACAAATGAGTGGCTAATTCTCTTCCTTGCTGAGGTTATGAACAATGGTGATGAATTTTGATTATTGAATTGTATTGTTTTTCATCTTCTTCTTCTATGTTGTTCTATTGATTCTTGTTTCTACTGCATTAGTGTGTGGCCGACATTAATGTACATCTAAAAAGTCCGATTTCACTCGAGAGAGCACGAAATTGGAAAGTTGTGAATTAATAGGGTATTGTTCTTAACTTGATTTGGGAAAATTGGGTTTTGATGTGCTTTCCTGATAGAAATATACTTGAAAGCCGTATTAGTCAATTTAGGAACCGGAATTGTATTGCGAGGTCATAAATTGCATTTGATCACAGAAATGTAGACGGATGGTTTATGATTCTTAAGTGAGATTAAATACGAGAGTTTTAATCTCTAGGCTAATGTTCTTGGCTAGCAACTAGAAGAGAAGAATAACCGAATTATGATCATAATCAAGTTCATTACTTGTTCTTAACCTTGGCATGCTCATATCCATAGTTTAAATTCAAAGTAGATATTTGTTAATAGTTTTAGTATATAATTTATAAATAAAATTATTTAACTTTTGGTTACGTTGTTGTCAGCATATATAGAAGTAAGATAGAATATAGTATACTTGAGCAATTTTTACTTATCCAGAGTCTCCTTGGTTCGATACTTGGCTTACTTAGCCACTTTATTACTTGTTTGACCACGTGCACTTGCGTGTCGGTTTTTAACCCATATAGCAAACCACCGAACAAGTTTTCGGCGTCGTTGCCGGGGAGACTAGGCAATTGGTGAAATTGTGTTAAGTGTAAATTTACTGTATTTTTATTTTATTTTCTTAAGTGTTGACAACTTGGTCTTAGCCTGTATTTTGCAGACTTGATTTTTGTGAACACTGGCAAAGGACAAAGAGCTGGTGGAATCTTATATAGAGCCTGAACGTGAATTTCATAGTAAACACAGAGAAGCTCTACAAAAGAAGCTGTAGTTGCTCAGACAGACTATGATGGAGCAACAAAATCCACCGGTTGTGAGGGCAGTGTTAGTGCCCGACGAAGCAGCAGCAAGGCCGGTTCGCGAGGTGGCAATCCCACATGCCAACAATGTACATTCAAGTATCCGCAAACCAGAGCCTGGAGGGAGATTTGAATTAAAGCAGAATATGGTGCAACTTTTGCACACAAGCGGGCAATTTACCTGTCTCCCTCATGAAGACCCACAACAACATCTCCAGAACTTTTTGGAGATAAGTGACACTTATATACCCGCTGGAGTGTCACCTGATTATGTTCGGCTCACACTATTTCCGTTTTCCTTACTTAGTGAAGCCAAGAGGTGGTTAAAAGCTGAGCCACCAAATTCTATATCAACGTGGGATGATCTAGCACGAAAGTTCTTGATAAGATTTTTTCCCTCTGGTAAAATAGCCAGACTTAGAAGTCAAATTCTAAGTTTCAAACAGAGGGAGGGAGAAAATTTATATCAAGCCTGGGAAAGATTTAAATCCATGTTGCGGGACTGTCCTCATCATCATCAGTCCAATGAGGTGTTGGTACACACATTTATTGAGGGTTTGGAACCCCATACTAAAATTTTGTTAGACTCAGTAGCTGGAGGGAAAGCGCTGGAAAAGACTTATGAGGAGCTGTACACTTTGCTCAACCGGATTTCACCGGGCAATCCAGAATGGAATGCTGACTCATCTCGAGGTTGAGTAAGGAAAGCAGCAGGAGTGCTTGAAGTGGATGGATTTACAGCTATCACTGCACAGATAGCTGCCTTGCAGAATCAGTTGAACAACCACTTCAGCAACATGAATTTGAACCAGCCTTCAGCTTCAGTCAATGCGGTCCAGCAAATGTGGTGTGAAGTGTGTGGAAGCAGTGAGCACTCAGCTGAGTGCTGTGGAGCAAACCCAGATTCGGTTAACTTTGTGGGCAATGCACAGAGAAATCAGCAGCAGTTTGGTAGCGGCTACAACTCAAATTGGAGGAACCATCCAAATTTTTCGTGGGGTAGCAACAACCAACAAGGCCAAAGTTCGGGTCAGGGTATGCACAGGAATCAAGGAGGGAAACAGAACTACCAATCTCAATTCAGAAATCACAATGCCCCTTCTCCACCACCATCACCTACCATTGAGGAAATGTTCAAGACCATGATCGCTAATCAGGCGCAATTGCAGGCTGACTATGTTAAATTGGCAGCCGAAGTGAAGAACAATCAATTAGCGACCAAGGCTCTTGAGTATCAATTTGGGCAATTTGCTAGTGCCCAAAACACAAGGCCCAGAGGAGGACTGCCTAGCGACACGGATCCTAATCCGAAGCAGGTAAATGCAGTGACCACAAGGAGTGGTTTGCAGCTGAAGGAGGTGGAACCGGAAAGACCACCTCAAAAGTCAGGAGCAGCAGATGTTGAGGAAGAACAAAGTTCGGATAGGGGGAAGACCAAAGAAGCTGAATCAGAAAGGCCTCCACCCCCGTTCCCTCAACGACTCAAGAAACACAAGGAGGAGGCGTGTTTCAAGAAATTTATGGAGGTGCTTAAACAGGTACATGTTAATTTACCTCTTGTTGATGTCTTGCAGGGAGTGCCAAAATATGCCAAATATATTAAAGACATCGTGGCCAACAAAAGTCGTCTGACTGAGTATGCCACGGTGGCTTTGACGGAGGAATGCACTTCCCGGATCCAAAATAGACTGCCCACGAAGCTAAAAGACCCTGGAAGTTTTACTATCCAGCTTACAATTGGGCAGAGTATCCGAGCTCGTGGATTGTGTGACTTGGGGGCGAGCATAAACCTGATGCCATCTTCGGTATTCAGAAAGTTGGGTCTAGGGAGTCCTAGACCTACAACTATAATCTTGCAGTTAGCAGACAGATCCTTAGCTAGGCCGGATGGTATTGTTGAGGATGTGCTTGTGCAAGTGGGATCCCTCATTTTTCCGATTGATTTTATTATTCTGGATTTTGAACCAGACGCTGAAGTCCCATTTATTTTGGGACGACCCTTCTTAGCAACCGGGAAAGCATCAATCGACGTGACTGTGGGTCAACTTACAATGCGAGCACATGACAAGGTAGAGGTGTTCGATGTATACAAAGCACCCAAGCTCCCGATGGTAAATGAAGAACTCTCGGTGATCAATGTAATTGATCATGGGAATGCTAAACAAATGAATGATTCCCGAGAGTTGATGGGAAGACCACCAGATAAGGGTGAGCACTACTGGGGGGAGGACAAGGATCGTGAAAAATCGTCCATCACCCTAGTGGATAATTGAGCATAAAGAACGTCGAGCCGCGACGGTAAACCAGGCGCTGCACGGGAGGCAACCCGTGAAAAATATGTTTTTTCTTTTGTTTTGTAAAGTGTAAATAGATTTTATTTTATTTTTCTTTTTCTTGATTTAGTACAACTTTTTCGTTTTAGTTAGTATTTTTCATTTTAATTAGGGAAATCTATTAATCTAAACAATTTTGTTTAGTAAGGTGATTTTCAGGTCAAACGGAGAAAAATGTGCAAGGAATCGTGAAGGAAAAGGCAAGGTATGAAAAAATGAATAAAATGAAGAGACAGTGAGCTGGGGCGATGGCTCCGTGTCACGGAGGAGGGGCTCCACGTTACCCTCCGTGACACGTTGAGGGTTAATCTGGAATTTTTGAAAATTCCAGTAAGCCATCGCGATAGCTCCGTGTCACGGAGGAGGGGCTCCGTGTTACCCTCCGTGACACGTTGCCCTATATTTTGTGACGGGTCACACCGGGTTGTCGGGTGACCCGCGTATTTTTCTTCATTGTAAACCCCGATTTTAGGCCCTTTTTCCTCATTTTCTCTCGTCTCCGCGACCAAACACCCAAATTTCCCACCCCAACCAACGTGCCACGGTATTAAGCAACCAAGTTGTCGAGTTTCTTCGATTATTCAACTTAAAGGTATGTTTTCCTCGTCTCTCTCAAGTTTTTGTCGATTTTAGTCGAATTTGAGCATGGGAGGTGAGATATATTACCCTAAGTCGAAATTTAGCATGAAATTGAGTTATTCTTTGATTGATAAATGTTCGGAATGTTGTAATACGCGGTTGAACTTGTCGATTGCATGAATGATTCGAATTTGATTGTGAAATTCAATTCTAGGGCTTGGGTTGTTGAAATCGAATTGGGTAACTTGGTAAATTTGTAAATTATATGCCGGGGTGTGCTTGTGAATTGAGATAAGTCGTTGTAAATATTGTTTGAATGTAATAGACGATGAATTCTCGGGATTTTGGGAAAATGTGAAAATTGTTCGAATTGGTTGGTTACATAGGTTCATATGTATCTAGAATTTTGATTGTTGTTTTTGTTTGTTGTTTTCGTTGCTAAGTGCGATGGTTGAATTGCTAGCGATGGTAGGATTGGGATTAGCTGTATGAAGTCTGAGTAGTACGCTAAGGTTATACTGTCGAAATTTTCTTTGCGAACGCACTAAGCATAAATTGTATAGTTGTTTGTTTTTGGTGTAAATAAAGTGATCCTTGCCGTAGTATCGTAACAGTAGCTAAGGACTAAGTGTGGGGTAAACTTAGCTTAACCCGACCTTAGCCGAAGCTAACATGCATTTAGCTTGACATGGTGCTTGTTTATTTGTGTTGACAAGTACAATGGCAAGTAGGCAGGATAAGGGTAAAGGTGCATCTACTTCAGGCACCGGGAGAAAATGACTTAGACTGGGCACAGCAGTCCCAGCTGCACCAGCTGTTCCACGCGGCCAACGCCGCCAGTACGGAACGAGGTGGGTAACCGATGAGGGGAAGAAGTGGTACGCTAAACACAAGGAAAACAAATACTTCCCTGAGGAGCATATTGCGCGGGAACCACTAGCACAGGAGTTCCCCCGTATAGTGCAGAGGATCGAGGCAGCTGGGCTCAGCTTCATATTTCAGGAGCCCAAGGAGTGCAACTTACATCTAGTCCGGGAGTTCTATGCAAATTGGAACCCGGCAATCAGAAGCCACACAATAAAGATCAGAGGGCAGATTATCACTTTGGAACCCCAGCAATTAAATGCCATCATTGGAACGCGGGACACAGACGCCCATGTTCTCCGCCAGCTGAATATCACCCCACCACATGCCGATATCAGACGCACATTGTGTGGGGCTCGATCCACAGCCAGATGGAGCAGACATAAGGAGAGGGGTTACTACCAGACTCTGTCGTATTCTCAAATGAACAGGGAGGCAAGAATTTGGCTGAAAATAGTTTGTTCGTGCCTGATCCCAGGGGTGCACATGACGGATGTGACCCGGGACCGTGTGTGCTTGGTGTATGCCCTGATGAAAGGGCTAGAGATTAATGTTGGGGCGGTCATCATATCCGCCATGAAGAGAGCCCGACTACATCAGGGCCACAGGTATGGGTTCGGAGGACTTATCACCACCTTCCTCCGGGGCCTCGACGTCGAGGAAGAGGCTTTGGACTACATCCCGCAGTTGGAGCGGAGGGCCCTCGATGTGACCAAAACTAAGGCCCCCGACACCACACACGGGCTAGTGTTGACACTTGGCGAGTGACATGCTCGCGACGACCAGTACATGGCACGGATGTTTGGTATGCAAATGCTTCAGCTTCGGATTGTTGGGAGACCAGCCACAGAGGAGGAGTTATGGCAGCTGGAGCTGGATTACGCATTTGGTGAAAACGCCAGGGCTTTATACCGAGTGGGGCCAGCATTTGTAGAGCCCACTGACAATGATGTCCCCACGGACGAGGAGACACGTCGGGAGGACTCCGATGTGGAGTTCGATGACGACGATGGAGGTGACTTGGACATGGGCGATGAGGCAGCAGCACTGGATGAAGAAGTCGAATATTTCGACTGATCAGGGAGTTCCACCACCCAAAATTTTGTGATTTGAATTTTTGTGAACACTGGGGACAGTGTTCGATTTAAGTGTGGGGTGGGGAGTAATTAGGTGTTGGGGCTAGGATGGTTTGCTGTATGTTTTTCCTCTGTTTTGTTTTGTATGTTTAAGTTTCCCTGTGTTTGTGAAGTGCAAACTGGTTTGTATCTGTATATATTTGTGGTAATTGATGATGTGTGTTGTTAAATGTTGTGGTTTGCCAGCTAAGTCTGTAAAAAATTTTGTAAATATTTTCTTATGTTTTTTTTCTATCGAAATGATCGATATTTTTAAAATTTTGCAAAAATATTTTGTACATATTAAAATATTTTGTAAATATTTGTCCATCGAAATGATCGATGTTTTGCAAAATTTTTCGATTTTTATTTTTGGGTTTCTCGGAGTTTGTTTTCGGTTCTTTTACCGAGAATAGTCCCATTGAACCGAAGTCATAGTTAGTGACCGTTCCCTATGATGGATGGATGATGACCGTCTTAAGGGAAATGTAGTCGGTAGGAGTAGTGATTTTAATTTGTTTTCAGTTTTTCTTTGGTGGATTACATCACGGAACCTGTAGTTACTATATGATTGTGAAATTATGGTTGCGTGTTGTAACTGATATTCAAAATGTGAAAGTGATTCATTTGAAAGCATGCAATTTTGTAAATATGTTGAGTTACCTTGGCTGTAGAATTCGATTCGGTGTGATTGAGGCTTAATTTTGAATTCATGTAATTGGCTAATTAAAGAGTCTGTGAATGCATCTTGAATCGAGCATGTGTATGAAGTGTGAAGTGAGGTGTTGTTATTCCATGCTATTGTGAAGTGTCTAGAACTTGCCTGGTGTGTGTACAAAACGAAATGAAGGAGGTGTAGTGTTGGAAAGGATGTAGGCATTTCTTTGTTTTAACCGAGAGTTTCTATTTTTTTCTTGTCATACACTACCTTTTTATGTGATTGTATACCCTAGTCAGCCCGTTGAGCCGTTAGCCGATTATTTCTTTCTTTTGTCCAAAATTGTATAAACTAAGCTTAATTCTTTCTTTTCATTAGCCGTAAAGTCTATACAAAACTCTTAAGCGCTTAAGAAGAAAAAAAAATTCCCAAAGGGTCAAAGAGTGAGAATAGTGGAAAGAAAAAGAAAAGCAGAGTGAGGAAAGAAAAGAAAAGGTTGAAGAGGCACTTGTTATAATGAAATAATAATGAAGGTGCATGAAAAACCTTTGTGTCATGTCAACTGTGTTTGATGAAATGGGCCATACGAAAGTAAACCAGCATGAATGGGATGATGAAAAAAAAAAGAAAAGAGAGAAACAATGTTAATGAGTTGATGGGAATGTGTTGAAAAGGCGCTTAATGATGCTAGTGGCTATTGTGGGCTAATCCAATATGTACTAGTTCCATAGCTTCCATTACAACCCATTAAAGTCCTACGTGATCTTACATTGCATTTCTTTATATTAGTGGAGTAATACACTAAGGGCAAGCCTATGGGTCATGACATGAGGCATGTGAATTCTTTTGGGAGAGAGAGTGAAATTAATTTCTACATGCCCCTACTTGAATGTTTGTGTGTCACATGAACAAAAAGGGGAAGATTCTCTTGAGTTGTGAGGGCACATGCTTGATGAAAGATTGATGCTCGTGTCGGATATCTTGATTAGTTGATTTGCATGAGTTTGCCGATATCGAGGGTCGATTCTTAAAGTCTAGGAAGTCTTGATGTATTAAAGGTCGTTGCATTGTAAGACCATGCATGTTTTCTTGATGATTTACAATATTGAATGATCGGTATGACCGTAGTTCAATTTGTCGCACCATAGTGGCGAAGGTTGGGATGTAATTTGCATGAGTTGTGTATGTGTTGTTCGAGGACGAACAAGGATTTAAGTGTGGGGTAAGTGATCTTGGGCAGATTTATATGCCCAAGTGATACTCAAACTTATCATTTTCGCCTTGTTTATTGTGTAATGTGTATATATTTTCATGTAATTGGTAATAAAATGTGAATTTATACTAACCAACATGATTAGCATTGTTTTGTAGGTAAAACATGATTTTGAGGAGCTAAAATGCATGTTGGAACAATATCGGAGTTGGACTTGGATGCGAGCACGAAAAAGACATTGGACTGCACAATGCAAAGGGGCTCCGCGATGGAGCCGTGCCACGCTACCATCGCGGAGGCACACTGCCTGGAGGGTGATTTAAGTGTCAATTTCCAGTGGAGCCTCGCGACAGCTCCGTGGCACGGAGGCAAGCCACCGCGTTGCCTGCAGTGCCACGTTGAGGCTTTATTCCCGGATCCCAGATTTCCAGTGAGGGTCCGCATCCACGCCGTGTCACGGAGGCAGTGCTCCGCGTTGGCCTCCGTGACACGTTGCTTGTTATTCCAGGAAAAATTCCCAATAGTATAAATAGAACACTTAGGCTTATTTTTAATGAATTCAGACTTGGTGGAGCAAGGACGTGGGTTACAGGCAGTTGAGGGACGAAAAAGCTAAGGGTTTTTCTCTCTTTCTTTCTTATTTCAATCAATTGTTTGTATGATTAACACTTGTTTTAGGATGATTAATCCACAAATGAGTGGCTAATTCTCTTCCTTGCTGAGGTTATGAACAATGGTGATGAATTTTGATTATTGAATTGTATGGTTTTTCATCTTCTTCTTCTATGTTGTTCTATTGATTCTTGTTTCTACTGCATTAGTGTGTGGCCGACATTAATGTACATCTAAAAAGTCCGATTTCACTCGAGAGAGCACGAAATTGGAAAGTTGTGAATTAATAGGGTATTGTTCTTAACTTGATTTGGGAAAATTGGGTTTTGATGTGCTTTCCTGATAGAAATATACTTGAAAGCCGTATTAGTCAATTTAGGAACCGGAATTGTATTGCGAGGTCATAAATTGCATTTGATCACAGAAATGTAGACGGATGGTTTATGATTCTTAAGTGAGATTAAATACGAGAGTTTTAATCTCTAGGCTAATGTTCTTGGCTAGCAACTAGAAGAGAAGAATAACCGAATTATGATCATAATCAAGTTCATTACTTGTTCTTAACCTTGGCATGCTCATATCCATAGTTTAAATTCAAAGTAGATATTTGTTAATAGTTTTAGTATATAATTTATAAACAAAATTATTTAACTTTTGGTTACGTTGTTGTCAGCATATATAGAAGTAAGATAGAATATAGTATACTTGAGCAATTTTTACTTATCCAGAGTCTCCTTGGCTCGATACTTGGCTTACTTAGCCACTTTATTACTTGTTTGACCACGTGCACTTGCGTGTCGGTTTTTAACCCATATAGCAAACCACCGAACATGGAGTGATCTATAATTGTGATCCAAAATTGTGTGGAACAACACACTTGAAGAAGCATGTTGAGAAGTGTCTTGAGCGTAATCTCAATATTATTCGTATTTAATATTATGGAGTGGTTGAATGAATTTGATGTTTTTTTTGTGTGATTTTAACTTTGAAGTCCCAAGCAGTTTGTGACTTTGTGTGTACCATACCAGTGTGTGTGCTGGGCTGCTGGGCGCTGGCACTACTGAAGTGCTGAATGTTGATTATGATTTTTGTCATTTTGTGTGTGTATTGTAATTTCAAATTTGTATGCTTTGTGTCTGTGTGACTGTGTGGGTTTGGGAATGCCCAGGTGCCTATCGGCCATCAAGTGATGCTTTATGTCTGTGTTTGTTTGGGTTGTCAACTTGTCATTGAGAATTTGAGATGGTAAGTTATGCCATTTTGAAGTGTAGGCGGTAGCCGGTACCGGTAGCCGGCTAGTCGGTAGGCGGTAGGCACTCGATTTATAAAATTTTAATTTTTATTATAAATTTATAATTGATATTAATAAAAGCAAGATTCACAATAGTTAAAAGTAGATCATTTTGAATTAAAAAGCTTGAAATAATTTATATTTTATTTAAAATGCAGCCCATTTTACAACCAGAAAAAAGTCCATCAACCAAGCCCAAAAAAATCGAATAACCAAAATAAATAAACCGAACCGAATTAAAAAAAATCGAACCGAACCGAACTAAAACGGTTCGGTGTTTGGTGTTCCTTATTCATAACCGAAAACCGAAAAAACCGAATCGAAATTTGAAAAAGCCGAACTGAAACACCGAATGCCCACCCCTAGTGACAGGTGAATCATATTGGCTAGGTTTCATTTGTTGTTCGTTTGTTTGTTATTTTGGATTTGCTAGGCTTATGGGGGTCAAGTAGGTTCTGTTTGCTTTACTTGATTTCCTGAGTATTTTTTTGTTGGTATCTTTTGTATATTTGCTGATTTTTAATCTGAATCATATTGTCATTTTTTCTTACATACTTGGTATATTTCCATACTAACACCCTAATCGGGGCACTACCTTCATGCCTGCAGGCATGTATCGACAGTTAGATTGGAACCTTGGTTGTTGAGTGGAGTTCCAGTTGAGTCGGTAAGCTCGAAGTCTTCTGGAGTTGCTAGTTGTTTGAAGTTATGGGTAGTTTGGGGCCCTGTCCCGACCATTTGATTACTATTGTATTTATAGAGGCTCGTGGACGTCTGTTGTGGTTGTAGTATTATTGCAGGCTTGGAAGGCCCTATTATACTGGTTATATTCCATTATGTGGCCTCGTTGACCTATTTTGTAACTATTAATTAGTCTGTGATCCATCTTCCATTATAGTCTATTGTTTACTCTGATTTAGATTGTTATTGTGATGCCGAACTTGATCGGTTCTGGCTTGTTGTAGTTAGATTGTTGCAGAGTTCGCTAGGTCAAGTGCGGCACTGAGTGCTGGTCATGCCTCCCCCAGTTTGGAGTGTGACAGATTCTACCCCTTATTGAAGAATGTTGAGGGGGTTGATCGCCAATGGTACTAACAATTCTTCTACCTTAGTCTTTTTAATGTATTTGGGGTGGGTCGAGACCTTCTTCTGATAGGTTTAAACTATGGAAGTATACTTCTTTTCTTCTAGTTTATGGCAGGGTCTCATGTTTCCCTCCTGCTGACTCTCTTTTGTTTCAGGATGTTTACTTCCCAACCTTCAATGCAAACCAAACGGAATCTATGGTTCCATCCTTACATCACTTGGATTTGGAGACTATTCCAGATTTTGCTTATTGGGGCTCTTCCTTTTCTATCACCACCTTCAAGTATTGGACTTTTTGTTGTTCTTCTACATCCCTTCTCTTTGATCATCATGTTGTGTCGGTACATGGCATATTTTCTATTGTTCTTCTTTCAAAGGAGTTGAACGTAGGCCAATCTAAGAGGGGTGTTTCACGAGCATGGCCATTCCAACTATAGGGGCGGCTTCGGGAGTCTCACCATCACTTTGCAAAAAGAACAAGCACTTGAGGATTGACACTCATAAGTGACTCAAGTTTGGCTTACGAAAGTAATTGGCCAGGCAAGTGAAATTTTCTGAAGAGCTTTTTGAGTAGAGAGTATAGGAACTTCCGAGCGTCTTATTGCTTTTGATTTTAAGGCTGCACTATTGGAGAAACTTTAGAAGCTTCAGGTTTTTCGAGTTAATTTGGGTCCATCTAATGAGGAGATGAAAGAGGTCGTGAATGAAATGTATTGAAGGGGATGGCGAGATGTCTCGATTGACTTCCTTACTGGGAGGTTTTCTCTTGATAGGTCATTCAAGAGTATTAGAGATGTTATGGTGGTAATGTGGTGACTGAAGATTTTGACAATGAAGGCGACCTTGATCTCTATCGAAAGGATACCTTTCCTCTTGCACTTGTTGGTGTTTTATCTGTTCATGGTATTAAGCAGGTCTAATTGAAGGGTATGATTCCTGTTGAGGAGTCTAGTCCTGAGAAGAATGTTCTTGCGCAGTTGCAAAGGGTTTTTAGGGGCTTCTACTTCTCATTCCGATGTGGAGATGGGTTTCAAGGCTAAGTCAAAGTTTGCAAAATAAAGTCTCCCATTAAAAGAGCAAATGATCATTACTAATCGTAATGAGGTTAGTTGCCTCATACAACATTATGAAAATTCTTTTATATAAGTAGGGTCAAATGTTTATTGCTAGGTTGATCGACTCTTTAAAGTTTCTTTTTATGTCAATATAGTACTCCCAATCAAGGTGTAAACTTATATGTTTATTGTTGAAAATTTTAAGATAAAAGGAAAACTTTGAAATGTACTTTACTTTATTCTTTCACTAGTTAATTTTTCCACGCATCGCGCGGTAATTAATAGACAATTAAAATATATAAATAATTATTATTAAAATTTTATTTTAATCTATCAATATTTACTAATCAAAAATGCAGCTAAAAAGACATATAATTTGCAAACTCGTAATCTCATTATTGATTTTTTAAGGGCACTTAATAATTATACCTTGATATTGTTGTACTATTTTTTTATAAATAATATCATATTTGATTAAGCAATCAAAAAAGTTTCATCAAATTATTCTATATCTCAAAAACAATCAATGGATTATAAGAGACGTAGTACTCTTTGATTAATTTTATCTTTTAAATAGTAACACTTATATATATATATATATATATAATCGTATATTTAAAATTCATTAATTTAATTAATTTGAAATCATTTCGAATAGATCCACTAAGGGGTAATGCCCTTCATACTAATTACCAAGAAAATTTTCATTGCAAGCAAAAATGCAACAATTTTTGGATGTACTAAATTACAAATAAAAATTCAACACAACTTGTAGTTCTCTATTAATATGTAATATAATTATTTTGTGTTTTATAATATTATATCAATATGAAAAATATTAAATATGAAAAAAAATTCACTAATATGCTTTTGCTTGCTAGTTATAGGAAAAGTTACAAATAAATTCACAATAAGAATATAATTGATCACTAATATATCTTAAAGGCACAAGAAAACTAAAATATAAAGAAAGACGTATAATTACCCTCCAAAATAAAAGTAAGAAGTTAAATTGTATCTCTATCAAATATTAAAATAAACTATAAAATAATTATTTCTTTAATGAAGACATTTGGGTTTTTAAAAATTAATTGAATTATCGAAAGGGGAAAAAAATTAAAATTACAGGAGCAAAACTGCTTAAGAAGGAGCTCGAGGAAAATTCATAACCAAAAAAATGCGAATGATGATTTAAGGAGTTGCCATAACAATACATTGTTATTGAGAAATTTGTCAAATAAAAAAAATTAGGAGTCAAGTAGCACTAATAAACCTGGAAAATAAAGTTCTAAACAATTGATAGTAAGTTAAAAAATATATTAAATTCAAATTATTCACATCAAATACATATATATATCACCTAAAGAATCTTACACCATGAAATTGCATATTATGTTATTATATATATGCCATGTAAAATAGCAGCTAAAATAATTACAATGCATAATTACTTGGTATTCATATCCCATAAGCTAATATCTGTACGAAGAAGAAAAAATATTAAGATCTGAAAGTTCAAGACGTAAGTCCAATAAATCTTTAATTATTTTATCAATTCATAAAATAAATTATAAGTAAAAATGAGAATAACATGTTTAAAATTATATAATACAATAACATTTTACTAAATTAAACTCTAAATAGATGTCACACCCCACCTTGGGAGGCACGACTGGCACCTGGTGCTTTACTAGGATTTGAACTGACATAACTAGGCGTGTGCACTCCTGGTGTGGGACTACTCCCCATATCAAGGAAACAACGGGCTATATCTCGGTTGTAAATACAACCTCTGGCCGACAAGGCCTTATAGCCACCTGTAAAGGAAAACAGCTAACCAGAAACAGGAAACAACAGGGAATCCTATGCGGGCTGACAAGACCACCATGATATCTAGTTATAACTGAAAAATAAATCCGGCATCAAACTAAGCTATGGCCGACAAAGCCGCTAATTGACAGCTGAACAAGGCCCCACATGGCCAACACATAAACTAAAACACATATGGTCCCTACACGGCCACCAACAGCTAACCACGGGGGAATAAACACAATTTGCAAGCCTCTAGGAGTAATATGATGGTTGGGACAGGGTCCCAGCCTACCCAAAACTGTACAATCAAAAGAAGTAAACCTTCTATCTATAAGCTCTGGAGGAAAGGAGCTGATACTTCTGAAAATCTTGGATGAAGGCTAAGAGGGACTAGCTCCTCGTCTATCCGCACCTGCAGGCAAGTAATGTAGCGCCCCAAGGACAGGCATCAGTACAATATGTACCGAATATGTAAGGCAATAACCGAAACTGAATAAATAGAACTTAAAAATAAAGCTGAAAGTAACTGAGTGAAAGAGATGAAACTATAACCTGAATACTTACCTTCCTACCTCCTAGTTTATCAATAAATAATGCAAACAAGAACCTTACCTGGCCCCCGTAAGCCAGAAGGTACAACCAACACAGAATAACCCACTCGGGCCCCCCATAAGCCCTGGTGGGTACACTTCAATCTATATACCCCTAATACGGTCATGTTGAGTCATCTAATAACTATAGTCGTCCTAACAGTCCCCTGGGTCTGCAATTGAGCCCGCTCGACCCCTGAACTATAGCTGTGTCTGAGTCTGGTGGACTCTTGATGTCTGTAACCCGAGTACCGAACTTGACGGGGTATGCCGATACGACATAAAAGTAGTCCAGCCATGGAATGGACCGTATGAGGACCTCGGACCTCATCTTCTCCCCTCACGGATGGCATACCGCTCCTCAGAGCGACATCATCTATCCCCTCACGGGCGTCGACACAGCTAGTAACCCTAGGGTTGGTTATGGAGGGCTATATAGGGCATAGTCAATCCCAACTAGACATGAAATACTGGTCTCAGCTAATAACAATAGCTAATCATAATAAATATACTTATGGTATTCTTACTGGGATTCAAACTGAGTTATGATACAGAAGAAACTAACTTGCCGTAGAGATTCTCCTTAACATACCTGGATTGATGATTTCTGCTTAACTGGCGAGTATCAGATTCGTATTCAATAGCTTTTCTCAATTGAAATCGTACTACTGGGAAAATGAAACTAGTTTCAGTACTAAATTCGACAAAAATGATAACTTTATGTATAAATATTAACTATATATTATCTTAATGGAATGCGGTCGAAAACACGTAATTTCTTGAAAGTCCAGAAGGGAGAAATACTTACTTGAAGCCTATGATCGTATAGAAACTAGTTTGGAGCAATTCCAACAACTTTAGCTCGGCGGGGTTTCTATCTGCCGAGTGAATTTCATGAAAATAACTCCGTAGTAATGCTCCCTTCAGCCTTAAACTTCAATACCCGAAGTTAATTTGAATTCAGGCAATGTTTTGTAGCTTAAACGAAGGAAAATCACCTAAAATTTGCATAGCTTTTACTTCGGTCGCGGGTTTGTTTATGTAAAATGAAACCAAATGATTCAAGTTAAATATATACAAAATTTAGGCGGTGGACACAGGGTCCATGGCACAGACCCCAACGCGCCAATCCTGGGACGTGCTATGGAGCCCAACACGCCAGGGAGGGTCCGAGCCACGTTGCCCCTTTTGGCAGCTGGCCCGACCTTCTCCCGCGTAGTCCTGGCTCCGTGCTCGTTCGACCTTTCCTCGGAGCGTTTCTCGTACATATTGAACTCTAAAACTCTTAACTAATGTACGAGTAGGCCGACTAAATATTAGAAACTTACGGGGTGTAACATCCTCCTCCCCTGGGAACATTCGTCCTTAAATGTCACTTTAGCTTACAGGAACCTTAATTCTTTTAACTACTTATTCTGAAAAAATTTCAGCAGAGTCTCCTCTGTAATATGGTTTATCTAAAAATCCTGAAATGCAGAAAAGTCCAACACAAGTACTTTACACAATATTATAGCAACCATTTTACAACAAAGCTAGAGTCAACTACACCAGATATATACGGCATAAATCATAAAACGGCAACTGAATTAATAAAGGTACCTTAACTACATGGTCTAAGCTAAGCCTGGAACAAATGAGGATATTTGGATCTCATATCGTCCTCAGCTTCCCAAGTCATCTCTTCTCTATTTCTGTTCCTCCATAATACCTTAATAGAAGCGACATCTTTAGTTCTCAGCCTGCGAACCTGTCGATCCAATATAGCTACTAGAACCTCCTCATAGGCTAATTCCTCAGTGACTTGGACATCCTCGACTGGTATAATTCAGGATGGATCACCTATACACTTCCGTAGCATCGACACATGAAAAACTGGGTGAATTGATTCTAGTTCTGAAGGCAGATCTAACTTGTATGCCATGATCTTGGGCAGATTTATATGCCCAAGTGATACTCAAACGTATCATTTTTACCTTGTTTGTTGTGCAATGTGTATATAATATCATGTATTTGTTAATAAAATGTGAATTTATACTAACCAACATGATTAGCATTTGTTTTGCAGGATAATGTGATTTTTAAGAGCTAAAATGCGTGTTGGAACTATGTCGGAGTTGGACTGGGATGCGAGCGTGGAAAAGGCCTTGGATGGCACATTTTACAGTGGCTCCGCGATGTAGCCGTGCCACACTGCCATCGCGGTAGCACACTGCCTGGAGAGGAAATTAATTGGCAGATTCCAGTGAGGCCTCGCGACAGCTCCGTGGCACGGAGACAGGACTCCGCGATGGCCACCGTGCCACGTTGAGGCCAATTATCCGGACCCTGCAATTTCCAGAGAGGGTCCGCGTCCACGCCGTGTCACGGAGGCAGTGCTCCGCGTTGGCCTCCGTGACACGTTGCTTGTTATTCCGGGAAAAATTTCCCACTAGTATAAATAGCACACTTAGGTTTATTTTTTAATCAGTTTTTAGTTTTTAGTTTTTAGACTAAGTTCAGAAGTGGAGAGCAGGAACGTGGGTTTGTGGCAGTTGAAGAATAGAAAAGCTAAGAGTTTTCTTCTCTTCCTTTCTTCTTTCCTTCAATTGTATGCATGATTTACACTCATTTTAGGATGATTAATCCAAGAATGAGTGGCTAATTCCCTTCTTTGCTGAGGTTTTGAACTTGTGTAATGAATTTTGGTGATAATTGATATGGTTTCTTCTTCTTCTTGCATGTTGTTCTATTAATTCTTGTGCTTACTACATTATTGATTGGCCACCATTAATGTATATCTAAAAAGTCCAATTTCACTCGAGAGAGCACGAAATTGGAAAGTTGTGAATTAATAGGGTATTGTTCTTAACTTGATTTGGGAAAATTGGGTTTTGATGTGCTTTCTTGATAGAAATATACTTGAAAGCCGTATTAGTCAATTTAGGAACCGGAATTGTAGTGATAGGTCATAAATTGCATTTGATCACAGAAATGTAGACGGATGGTTTATGATTCTAAAGTGAAATTAAATACGAAAGTTTTAATTTTTAGGCAATGTTCTTGGCTAGCAACATGAAGAAGAGGATGACTAAATTATCATGATTATCAAGTTCATTACTCGTTCTTAACCTTGGCATGTGTGTATCCATTGTCTAAATTCTAAAGTAAATAAGTGTTATTAATTGTAGTATATAAATAGTTTAGAAACAAAACTCACTCAAATCTTGGTTGGATTGTTGTTAACATAGTTAGGGATAGAATAGAAATATAGTAAACTAGGCAGTTTTACATATCTAGAGCAGCCTCCTTGGATCGATACTTGGCTACTTAGCCACTTTATTACTTGTTTGACCACGTGCACTTGCGTGTCGGTTGATAATAGTTAATACCAACCCGAGCAGTACAAGCTGCGAACATGCCACCTGGCCTATTCTCTGCAGGATTCGATACGGTCCAATAAAACTCAGGCTAAGCTTGCCCTTTTTACCAAATCTCATCATGCCTTTCATCGGCGAAATCTTTAAAAACATCCAGTCACCTACATCAAACTCCAGGTTCCTTCGCCGCACATAAACGTAGGATTTCTGGCGACTTTGAGCTATCAGCAAGCATTCTCTGATAAGTTTCACCTTTTCTTCTGACTGATGGATAATGTCTGGTCCAATTAATCCCGATTCTCCTACCTTGAACCAACTAACCGGGGACCTGCATTTCTGCCCATATAAGGCTTCATAAGGTGTCATCTGGATTATTGAATGGTAATTGTTATTATAAGCAAATTCAATAAGCAGCAAGTGCTCATCCCAGTTGCCTCCAAAGTCTAACATGCACGCCCGTAACATATCCTCGAGTGTCTAAATTATACGTTCTACCTGCCTATCTGTTTGAGGATGGAAGGTTTACTCAGATTAACCTTTGTCCCCAGACCTTTCTGGAAAGATTGCAAAAATTTAGTTGTGAATTGCGCCCCTCTGTCAGAAATAATTGATACCGGAACACCATACAATCGAACTATCTCATTGATATACAATTCAGCATAGTCCTTGGCTGAGAAGGTAGCCCTGACTGGCAGAAAATGGGCCGACTTCGTCGACCTATCAACAATCACCCAAATAGAATCAAATTTACGCCTGGTGCGAGGTAACCCTGTTACAAAATCCATATTAATTTCCTCCCATTTCCATATAGGCACTGCTATTTCCTATGTCAATCCACCGGGTTTTTGATGTTCAACCTTCACCTGTTTGCAATTTGGACATTGTGGTACAAATTCTACTACCTTCTTTTTCATTCCCGGCCACCAGTAAATTTCTTTTATGTCATGATACATCTTTGTTGAACCTGGGTGCAAGGAATAACGGGCGTGATGTACCTCTGCCATGATCTGCTAGCGGAGTTCTGCCACATCTGGAATGCAAAGGAGACCCCTACATCTTAAAATTCCATCCCCAGTTACCTCAAAACCTGATACTTCCCCCTGTTGTACCTTATCTCTAAGCTCTGCTAACTGAGGATCCTCATACTGTCGCTCTTTTACCTCCACTACCAGAGATGATACTACTGTATTCTGAATTATCGCCCCATTGTCACCTGAATCTATTACCCGGACGGCTAAGCTGGCTAACCGGTGCAACTCTCGAGCCATTTCCTGCTGCTCTGACCTGAGGTATGCCAAACTCCCCATGGATCTACAGCTGAGGGCATCTGCCATGATATTAGCTTTTCCGGCATGATACAAAATATTCACGTCATAGTCCTTTAGCAATTTTAACCAGCAACGCTGCCGTAGATTAAATTCCTTCTGTGTAAAGATATACTAGATGCTCTTATGATCAGTTAAGATATCCACGTGCACCCCATACAAGTAATGTCTCCAGATTTTCAAGGCATGAACCACCGCGGATAATTCCAGGTCATGGGTGGGGTAGTTCTTTTCATGTTTTCTCAGCTGTCTCAAAGCATAATCAATTACCTTATCGTGTTGCATCAAGACACACCCAATCCGACACCTGAAGCATCACAATATACTGCATAACCCTCTTAACCTTTTGGCAAAGCTAGAACGGGTGCCGATGTCAATCTATTTTTAAACTCTTGGAAACTTCGTTCACATGCCTCAGTCCAATGAAATTTAGCTGCTTTCTAAGTTAACTTGGTCAGAGGTGCTGCTAAGGTAGAAAACCCCTGCACAAACCTTCTGTACTATCCAGCTAACCTCAGGAAACTACGTACTTCAGTTGGAGTTGTAGGCCTGGGCCATGTCTTTACTACCTCAATCTTCTGTGAATCCACCTAAATACTAGCATCTGATACAAAATGACCCAAAAAGGCTACTGAATTCAACCAGAACTCTCATTTAGAAAATTTCACATACAAGTGACGATCCTTGAGAATCTGGAGCATCGTTCGCAAATGATCCTGGTGTTCTGCTTATGAGTGGGAATACACCAGAATATCATCAATAAATACTATCAAAAACAAGTCTAGGTACGGCCTGAAGATGCTGTTCATCATGTCCATGAACACTGTTGGAGCATTCGTTAACCCGAAGGACATAACTAGGAATTCAAAGTGGTCGTACCTGGTCCTGAAAGCAGTTTTTGGAATATCTCTCTCCCGAACTCGAACCTGATGATACCCAGATCTTAAGTCAATTTTTGAAAAGCACTTTGCCCCTTGTAACTGGTCAAACAAATCATCTATTCTGGGAAGCGGGTACTTATTCTTGATAGTGACTTTATTCAACTCGGTAGTCTATACACATACAGAGGGAGCCATCTTTCTTTCTCACAAACGGAACTGGTGCTCCCCACAGTGAAGTACTCGGCCTGATGAAGCCCTTATCTAACAAATCTTTCAACTGTTCCTTCAATTCTCTGAGCTCAGCATGAGCCATTCGGTATGGAGGAATAGATATAGGCTGGGTAGCTGGTAATAAATCAATTGCAAAATTGATCTCTCGTTCTGGGGGAATTCCAGGAAGTTCATATGGAAATACATCTGGAAATTCATTGACTACTGGAACGGACTGAGGAGTGGAAGATTCTGCCTGAACATCCTAAACTCTGACAATGTGATAAATACATCCCTTCACTATCAATTTTCTCACTCGAAGATAGGAAATAAACCTACCCTTTGGCATTGTTGCACTACCTTTCCACTCCCGTACTACCTCTCATGGGAAGTGGAATCGGACAGTCTTGGTCCAACATTCTACATTGGCATAACATGGTGCTAGCCAATCCATACCCATAATTGCATCAAAGTCGATCATCTCTAATTCTACCAAATCTGCTAAAGTCTGGCGACCAACGACCTCTACTGTGCACCCCCGGTACACTCTCTTAGCTATGATGGAATCACCGATGGGTGTGGACACTGAAAAAGATCGCCGAAGCAATTCCGGCGTGATACCAAACTTCCAGGCCACATAATGATGTGACATAGGACAAAGTGGAACCTGGATCTATCAAAACATAAATAGAATTTTCCAACATACCTGTCACAACATTCAGTGATGACTCCGACTCCTGTCGTCCTGATAAAGCATAAGTGTGATCCGTACCGGTGCCTGAATTGGATGCCCCTGGCCTTCCTTGGCCTCTGCCGGCTGAACCTGAGGGTCTACGCCCTGCTGGAGATGCTGGGGCACGTGACCCTGCTGAAGATCTGTCCTGTCGGTCCTGACCGCTCTGACCCCTGGCTGGACAGTCTCTCATCATATGACCCTCTCTCCCACAAGTATAACACGTCGTAGAACCATACCTACAGGCTCCAAGATGGCGGCGACTGCAAATAGGGCAAGGTGGCACAGTGAGTCTACTCTGCTCTGACCCTCTCTGCTGCTGTGAACCCGATGGTCGTGAACTCTAGTCGGGTCCTAGCTACCCCCGACGACCAGATCTGCCACCCTGTTGCTGTTGTGGAAGTCGGGGTCTGGGTGGTCTATCTGACAGTCGTGGCCTGGGTCCACCCTGAGAGTCTGCCTGAGTATCGCTAAGTCTAGCCCTGCGGTACTTCTCCTGGCTTCCCCTTTCTAGGCCTCTAAAAAATTGGACCAAGTCGAAGAGGGAACATCCCTACCTCGGGACCTCTCCCAACTCTCGTAACATAATATTGTTATGTCCCGTAGTTGGAATACTGCCAACTCAACTGACTCCGCAGACGTGGCATACATTACCTTGAAGATCCACTGCAACTGGTCCAAGAAGTCCTGAGGGTCCTCGTCTCGGTCCGTCCCTGTGAAATGGGGGGGACTCAGTGCGAGGAACTCTCAGACCCTCGAACTACCCTGTCCTACCGAAGACTCAACAACCACAGGCGTCACTGGCTGTTGCTGTGCAGCCATCATCTAAGCTATCATGAAAACAACACTCCTAACCTCCTGATTCGAAGGCATCAGAATAAAAACTGCTGGAGGCAGTTCCGACACATCTGCCGCTCCAGACGGCTCCTGGAATGGCGGAGGAGGTTTGGAGATCGAGATGAAGTCTTCTTGTCTCCCTCAGATCGGGCTGACTCTGGCTGAGGCACCTTACTAGTGCCTTCCCCTACTACGGTATCTAACTCCGTGCCAGTCGCGGTATGTCGTGCGTCCAACATTTCTCTGTAGAAAATCAGATTATAGTAAGCTTAGGGACTCATCTCTATATAGCATAGCTCTATAGCACGACCAGAAGAGAAAGATGAGTAACCATCCTAACATGCCTCGCAGCCTCATGCCTATAGTATGTGGTGCACAACACATCCATAGACAAGACTCTACTTAGCACGGCTTGCAGACTCCCTGGGATTAGGGGTGGGCATTCGGTGTTTCGGTTCGGTTTTTTTAAATTTTGGTTCGGTTTTTTCGGTTTTCAGTTATGCATAGGGGACACCGAACACCGAACTGTTTTAGTTCGGTTCGGTTCGATTTTTTTAAATTTGGTTTCGATTTATTTATTTCAATTTTTAAATCTGACTGCTGAGAATCTCAGCCTGAGATTGAGATGATATTTGAGAGAATGAGAGGCGAGAGGGCAGGCGACTGGCGAGAGCACAGAGGGAGGATTAGAGGAGGCAAGTCGGGCAGTCGGCACTCGGCAGACGGCGAGTTGAGCAGGCAACGGAGGTCGGAGAGAACTGAGGTCTGAGAAAGTGAGAAGAAAGAGTGAGAGACCAATGGCGATGGAGAATGGGGATGGGCAACAGGGCAAGGGGCAAGGGGCAATGGCGGGCGGCGGCAGTACTAAGACCTGAGAGTCGAGAGAGACAGAGAGACGAGAGTGAGATGAGAGACTTCAGAAGAGTAATTGCGTAGCACTATAGGCAGAGTAGGGTTCCTTAAATTATTTAACTAATTAATTTAAATATTTATTATAAAAATAAAATAAAATAAATAATATATAAATAATATAATATGCTTTTCGGTTTTTTGGTTAAAGCGAAAATACGGTGCACCATAATTGGAAAAAAACCAAAAACTGAAATACCATATATAAAAAAACTGAAATTGAACCGAAAAACCGAAAGAATCGAAACTGAAAAACTGAATTAATTCGGTTCGGTTCGGTTTTTCGATTTTCGGTTTTTTTGCCACCCCTACCTGGGATACAACCTGCTCTGATATCAAGTTTGTCACACCCTACCTTGGGAGGCACGACTGGCACCTGGTGTCCTACTAGGATCTGAACTGACTTAACTAGGCATGTGCACTCCTGGTGCAGGCCTACTCCCTATATCAAGAAAACAACACGCTATATCTCGACTGTAAATACAACCTCTGGCCGACAAGGCCTTATAGCCACCTGTAAAGGAAAACAGCTAACCAGAAACAAGAAATAACAGGGAATCTTATGCGGGCCGACAAGACCACCATGATATCTAGTTATGACTGAAAAGTAAATATGGTGCCAAACTAAGCTATGGCCGATAAGGCCGCTAATTGACAGCTGAACAAGGCCCCACACGGCCAACACATAAACTAAAATACATATGGAACCCACACGACCACCAACAGCTAACCATAGGGGAATAGAAATAATTTGTAAGCCTCTAGGAGTAATATGATGGTCGGGACAGGGCCCCGGCCTACCCAAAACTGTATAATCAAAAGAAATAAACCTTCTATCTACAAGCTCCGGAGGAAAGGAGCCGATACTTCTGACAATCCTGGATGAAGGCTAAGAGGGACCAGCTCCTCGTCTATCCGCACCTGCAAGCAAGTAATGCAGTGCCCCAAGGATGAGGTTCAGTACAATATGTACCGAATATGTAAGGCAATAACTGAAACTGAATAAATAGAACTTACAAATAAAGCTGAAAGTAACTGAGTGAAAGAGATGGAAATATAACCTGAATACTTACCTTCCTACCGCCTAGTCTATCAATAAATAATGCAAACAAGAACCTTACCTAGCCCCTATAAGCTAGAAGATACAACCAGTACATAATAACCCACTCGGGGCCCCCATAAGTCCTGGTGGGTACACTTCAATCTATATACCCCTAATATGGTTATGCTAAGTCTTCTAATAACTGTAGTCGTCCTACCAGTCCCCTAGGTCTGCAACTGAGCCCACTCGACCCCTGAACTATAGTTGTGTCTGAGTCCGATGGACTCCTGTTGTCTGTATCCCGGGTACCGAACTTGATGGGGTGTGCCAATACGGCATAAAAGTAGTCCAGCCATGGAATGGACTGTATGAGGACCTCGGACCTCATCTTCGCCCCTCATAGATGGCATACCGCTCCTTGGAGCAACGTCATCTAGCCCCTCGGGGGCATCGACACAGCTAGTAACCCTAGGGTTGGTTATGGAGGGGCTATACAGGGCATAGTCAATCCCAACTAGACATGGAATACTGGTCTCAACTAATAACAACAGCTAATCATAATAAATATACTTATGGTATTCTTACTGGGATTTAAACTGAGTTATGATACTGAAGAAACTAACTTGCCGAAGAGATTCGCCTTAACATACCTGGATTGATGATTTCTACTTAACTGGCGAGTATCAGATCCGTATTCAATAGCTTTTCTCAATTGAAATCGTAATACTGGGAAAATGAAACTAGTTTCAGTACTAAATTCGGCAAAAACGATAACTTTATATATAAATATTAACTATATTTTAACTTAACGGAATGCGGTCGAAAATGCGTAATTTCTTGAAAGTCCAGAAGGGAGAAATACTTATTTGCCTGTGATCGTATAGAAACTAGTTTGGAGCAATTCCAACAACTTTAGCTCGGCGGGGTTACGATCTGCCAAGTGAATTTCATGAAAATAACTCCGTAGTAATGCTCCCTGCAGCCTTAAACTTCAATACCCGAAATTATTTTGAATTCGGGCAACGTTTCGTAGCTTAAATGGAGGAAAATCACCTGAAATTTGCGTAGCTTTTACTTCTGGTCGCGGGTCTGTTTATGTAAAATGAGACCAAATGATTCAACTTAAATATGTACAAAATTTGGGCGGTGGACACGGGGTCAACGTGCCAATCCTAGGTCGTTGCACGGAGCCCAACGCTCCAGGGAGGGTCCGTGCCACATTGCCCCTTTAGGCAGTTGTCCCGGCCTTCTCCCGTGCGGTCCCTACTCCGTGCTCATTCGACCTTTCCCCGAGTCCTTTCTCATTCATATTGAACTCTAAAACTCTTAACTAACGTACGAATAGACCGACTAAACGTTAGAAACTTATGGGGTGTAACAATAGAGATGACCAGTACTGTTAAAATAGAGTTAATGTTAGACTAAGAATTTATAAAAAAGATGATAATAAAGGACTTACTTTGAAAATTATTTAAAATTTAAAAGGTAGAACCAATTGTGGAACTGAAAACAACAAAATGATAAAAAAGATACTTTAATAAAACAGAAAAAAGGCACTCACTCTTCTATCTCCCGATATTTGATTTTCATGTTCAGTTGAAACAATAAACCATGATGGTAAAATTCTTCTTTTTTCTTCTTCATCACTAATTTATTTGAAACCTTCTGAGTATGCGCCCTCACAGATAGATGCAAAGTGTACATTGACAAATATTTAAAAGAAAGTAAACCAATGATATACTCTTTCCATAAGTCCAATAAATCTTTAATCATTTTATAAATTCATAAAATAAATTATAAGTAAAAAATGTAAATAATATGTTTAAAATTATATAATGCAATAAAGTTTAGTAAATTAAACTCTAAATAGATATGACCAGTACTGTTAAAATAAAGTTAATATTAGACTAAAAATTTATAAAGGATGATGATAATTAAAGACTTACTTTGAAAATTATTTAAAATTTAAAAGATAGAACCAATTATTGAACTGAAAACAACAAAATGATGAAAAAGATACTTTGATAAAATAAAAAAAAATACACACAATCTTCTATCTCCCGGTATTTGATTTTCATGCTCTATTGAAAAAATAAACCATGATGATAAATTCTTCTTTTTTCTTCAATTTTCATCACTAATTTGTTTGGAACCTTTTGAGTATGCGCCTCGCGGATGGATGCAAAGTGTGCATTTACAAATATTTAAAAGAAAGTAAACCCATGAGATATACTCTTCCCGTAAGTCCAATAAATTTTTAATCATTTTATAAATTCATAAAATAAATTATAAGTAAAAAAATGTAAATAATAAGTTTAAAATTATAAAATACAATAAATTTTACTAAATCTAACTCTAAATAGAGATGACCAGTACTGTTAAAACATAGTTAATATTAGACTAAGATTTTAAAAAGGATGATAATAAAGGACTTACTTCGAAAATTATTTAAAATTTAAAAGATAGAACCAATTATGGAACTGAAAACAACAAAATGATGAAAAAGATACTTTGATAAAACAGAAAAAAGAAACTCAATCTTCTATGTTCCGGTATTTGATTTTCATGTTCTATTGAAAAAAATAAATCATGATGGTAAAATTCTTCTGTTTTCTTCAAGTTTCATCACTAATTTATTTGAAACCTTCTGAGAATGTGCCTCGCGGATAGATGCAAAGTGTTGATGAATATTTGAAAGAAAGTAGACCTGTGAGATATACTCTTTCTGCAACCGCCTAAGTATTGTTTTCCTTTGCGTCGCCCAAAAATGCGACCCTTGGTTGGAGTTCTTTTGTATCAATTGATAGCACAAAATAATAATTTTTGGTTGAGCTTTGTGAAAGAAATTTAAATACCAAAAAAATAAGGACCATAAAAAGGATTGCTGAACCCGTTGATGTTAATTATGATTTAGAAAAATAAAATTTTAATGTCTACGGGTGAAATTGCAACTATTGAAGTTTAAAGTAAAAGTCATAACTCTTGGGGAGAGCCGAAAAGGTATGGAGTGGGGAATAGTTTTTCTTTTTTCTTTTAAATAAATTAAATAATAAAATTATGAAAAAAATATATTTTAAAATAAAAAAGATAAGTAAGAATTCTGAAATAAAAGAGTGTCACATCACTGGCGTAACGATCCTCTTTTATATATATAAAAGATTTCAGAAGTCTAAATTATGAATTTATATAAATGCTTCACTTCTTATATCATTGTTTGCATGTTCTATCTTTTCTTTAAATCATGTTTCACTTCTTGAGAAAACAGTCACATGATACATGCTAGCCATGTGGAGCGCAAGTCTTTTGTCCATTCAACTTCTGATTTTAGGAATTTGTGTTGACCATCTTGAGCCAGACACTTAGCACAACTCCACTTTTTCCGGTCGGATACTTTTGTGTGAACACATCTTCATTATGATGACATCAAAGGCTGTCATTTCTGAGAGGTAACTAGAGTTCAAAAAAATTCTGTCTACATCAG
Organism: Datura wrightii; assembly: GCA_035772735.1. Taxonomy (NCBI): domain Eukaryota; kingdom Viridiplantae; phylum Streptophyta; class Magnoliopsida; order Solanales; family Solanaceae; genus Datura; species Datura wrightii. The sequence goes on from JASDFA010000003.1 coordinate 101,705,930, forward strand.
GCTAAACCACTCATTCCGATAATGCTAACAGGAAGCTTCGGCTTCTCCTAGCTTATCATAGGACATTGTATAAAGAATTGAAGGACAGATTGGGTAAGGTACAAAATCTGCAGTTAAATCTGAAGTGCAGCTGCTATGGGAGCGGCAAGGCTCAGAACCTCAAATGGCTTTTTGTCTTTCACCTCCTTCACAGTTCGAGGGCATGAATCTGTGATCCAGAAGTAAGTCATCCCATTCTCAGGACTACCTGAACAAGTTAAGAGGTAAACAGGTATGAAATCACCTGATAAAATTCAAACAAAAGATAAAACAAGACCCAAGACAGACATTCACAGAGTGGAACTGTGCAATTCATTGAGAATTAAAACTTTCTGGTACGGTAACAGATTTTAATATTGATTTTCTAAACAAGGACAATTTCAACAAAAAAAAGAAAAAAAGATATGCTGCAGTCTACCAATTTATAAGGGAATTCTCATGAAAATGCGTAGCAGGGATGTCCAAGTTGAACAAAAAACAGCACCATTCTGTCGAAAGAATAGTAGAGGAAAATTTAATTTAAAAAGCAGGACATTAAAGCATGGTAGCTCATTATTTAGGGAAAAACCTAAGAAGATTTATGAAAGTCTAACATATCAAAAGAGTTCTCAAACGTGATGTTAGAGACTTGGTCTCATTTGTTTTCATTAATGATTAAGACAATCTAAATATTAAAATGTTGTATTAAGATCTGAATACTAAATAATTAAAATTATTTTTTCAACAGCTGCATATATAAAACTTGTCTTTATTTAAAATTAATAAATATGAAATCCAATAAAATATTAAATTAATCTAATATTATTTCAACAAAATATTCTTAAAAAGTTATATGACTGTCAATGGTGATGGCTAGCGATGGTTGTGTGAGTGCTGATTCGGGATAATATTGGATAATAGTGGTGTTAAATGTAGCAACTGGTGGTGATGGTGTCTGAAAATAGTGGTTGATGATGGTGATGCGTGATAGTTGTGGTGAATGATAATACTCCCTCTGTCCCAATTTATGTGATGTAGTTTGATTGAGTTAGGAGTTTTGATAAGGCTTTGCGATGTTACAAAACTATCCCTAAATAATTTTCTTTTTAAATAGGAGAGTACCCAAATGGACTTTTTTCCAAACAAGTGGGACAATATCGATAGAATGTTGATAGTGTCATTAATATATTGGCTAAATAAGAAAATGTATCTTTTTTTCTTTTTGAATTGACTAAAAAGAAAAGTGTCATATAAATTGACACAGAGAGTAATAGCCAATGGGTAATTGTGAATGATGATGGTAGATGACGATATATAGTGGTGACTGATGATGATGATTGTCAGTAGTAATTAATAGTTGTTATAATAATGGTGGTTGATGGTGATTGTAAATGGTGGTTAAGGATGTTGCCAACTGATTGTAATGATTGACATGATTGTGACTGAGAATAGTGTCCATGAGAGTGTGTGTGTGTGAGAGAGAGATACTAGATAACTGTGGCAGCAGCAGTGGTTGTGCCACCTTTGTAGAGATTCTTAAATAGACATCTTAATAATATTAATAGCCTGATTGGCCAAGTTTCTCAAATCAGCTTATTTTGAAAAATGCTTTTTTTAAAAGTGCTTATCAAAAAAGCACTTTTGGTGAGAAACAGTTTGTGTTTGGCCAATAAATTAAAAAATACTTTTGAGCAACAATTAGTGTTTGGCCAAACTTTTGAAAAGTGTTTCTAAGTGTATTTTTCACAAAAGTGCTTTTCAAATAAGTGTTTTTGGGAAGAAGCTACTTTTTTTAGCTTCTGAAAATAGTTGTTGCTACTCCCTAAAAACACTTATTTTCTCTCAAAAATTTGGCCAAACACCTCATTTTTTTACAATAAGTACTTTTAAAGAAAAATTAGCACTCTTGGCCTCCTAGAAGCTTGGCCAAACAGGCTATAAGACTTTATTATAGATCTTAATCATTTAGATCTATTCGAACCCATTAAGTGGTTGTAACATAAAAAACCACTAAATAATTTAAGATCTAAATCATTAAGATCCAGACCTAAAAAATAAATAGACTTAAAGATTAAGAGGTCTCTTTGGCCATACTGTCACTACTAATCTTAAAGTAAGTAAATTATTGCTTACTAATACAAGAATCTGAGAACACACGCCTACCTCCTTTGTCATGGTTAAAACGCTGCCATGATCTGTTCGGAAATATTCCGTGGGTCACATAAGCACTTATCTTTTGAGCTCCATGTTTAGCCAACACTTTCTGCAAAAGGCAAAGACTAGTTGTGCTACATCAAATAAGAAAAGAGGGAACAAGTGAATATCAATTTTCAAGAATGACAATTCAATACAGTATGGCCATATTTTTATATTTCTTCTCTGCATCTAAGCATTTTAAGCGATGCTCATTCTAAACTATAATGAAATATGCGTGCCACTATGACCCTCTCCACATTTCATTATCTTCTCAATGAGAAGATAATCATCCAACACAGAGGAAAAGAAATCTAAACTACTACATTGCACGATGGATACTTCCACCAGCTTTGGCAGCTACATAACTAACGACTATGAAGCATTACCTTGAATTCATGGCCCCAAGAAATGATACTTTCTGCACTTTGTCAATTCTACTTTTTAAATGCTAGGACTTCATTCACTACTATCAACCTAGGTTGCTTGCACTTGGGTGTGGTTACCCAATATGGATGTGGATCTAGAGGTCAGATTTCTCATCAAATAAATTTAGGATGAGATGCTATGGATCCGAGTATCAATACAAGTGATGGGATATGATCAACAATTGTATATTACGACACATGTTCTCATACTTTTATATGTGTGTGTGTCTCTATATATACATATAGAAAAAATGATTATATTTACCCTTGTACTCTCACAAACAAGTTATAATTTTCTTCGTTATACTTTTTAAACATATTTGCGCTTTCCATCCAACTTTACGGTCATATTTATCCTTATACTTTAAAAAAAGTCATATACCCTTACGGTGTTAAAACTCCATATCTCACCTTAATTTTCCTATTTGTCAAACTTTCTTCTCTAGTTAAATTTACTAACCCCATTTTAAAATTCTTTTAACTCATAAAAAGTGAAGCATTAACTTCAATAGTTGGAAGACGTAATGATAAATTTCCAGACTTTTTAAAAGAATTTACCCTTTAAAGGGATAAAGGTTGATAGATTGAGCAATGATCTTTTAGCATACAAACGTAGGTCAAGGATTGAGTAAAGATCAAGTTGATCTTCAAATTCTGCTTTGTGTACCAAGACATGGTGACGTATAATTAAATATGCATTAATGGTTATTAAGAATAATAATAATATTTCATTCTGTTTCTCTTCTCAGAAGCTTTATGACTTCTTTTCTCATCATTAAATTTCTAATTCGAAAAAAACATTTTTTCTTTCATCTTTTCCCTAGCTTCTTTTCTGTGCAAGGTTAACTGGAGAAGGAAATTTTAGAATAAGGTGATTTCTTCCGAAGGAGTGTATTTTATTATCCATGATAAAACAATAAGTTGATATAAACTGCGTTGTAGTATATGTTTTGCATATTTAAATTTGATAATAATATAAATTACAATAGGTCAATGCAAAAAATCTTTTAACTATTTAAAATATTTCACACCTTTATTAAAATTAATACTTTTTCCCTAACATTTAAGAGAAAAACTGTAGTTATTTCATACAAGAAAATTTCACATACATTAATTTTTCAAAAAAACTAAAAACTTATCAATACGTCTTCTAATTGTTAAAGTTAATGCTCCATTTTTTAAATTGATAAATAGATTTAATTGAAACAAAAATGTGCCATATAGGTGCCACAGAAGAAAATTAAGTTGGGACAAGGGGATTTAAAGTTATAGCGCCTAAATATGACCTTTTTTTAGAGTACAAGACATATATGGCCCTAAGTTGGATGAAAAAGACAAATATGTTGAAAAGGTATAACGAAGGACGAATATGACTTATTTGTGAGTACAAAGGCAAATATGACACACACACACATATATATATCCAAAGATCATACCGAATACCCACAAACATATTTCTTGGTCATTAATATAGTCAAAGCACCTAAGGTAAGTCGACCAATTCATGCAAGGGAACCACCAAAAACACACACACACATATCCAAAGATCATACCAAGTACCCAACAAACATATTTCTTGGTCATAAATATAGTCAAAGCACCTAAGGTAAGTCGACCAATTCATGCAAGGGAACCACCAGAAGTTCCAGGAGTTGCAATGAAAGTTTCGAGCTCATATTGATTATAGTTGAAAAGAAAAACTGAACTCTATGTGACCGAATCACCTATTGTTCCTTGGTAGCTTAGTGATAGAGCGTCAGCTATTAACTGATTGTTTGTAGGTTCGAATCCTACTTGGAGAGATTTGATTGATTCTGAATTATTTAATTCACTTACTTTGCCCGTTAAGAATAAGTAACCCATTCCCTACTTTTGTTTCTATTGCATTTTATCTCATCGTATCACCATCAATACTTCGGTCTAGGTCTGAAATCATTTGTTCCATAGGCCTGGCTCTAGTTGTTAAGCTAGTCAAAGGTAAGTTGATAAATATAGTGTGAATCCCACACCTACATCCAAATTTGACAAGATTTTGAAGGGTCCGAACAATATAGTTATCAACTTCCTAAATGAGGCAAACTTTTCACTTATTAGAGATTATGGGTAAAATGAAAGATTGGACATGAAAGTTTCTTCACCAATTTACAACAACAACATACCCAGTATAATCCCATAAAAGCAAGGTCTAAGTAGGGTAGAGTGTATGCAGACCTTAAACCTATCTTTAGAGGCAGAGAGGTTGTTTCTGGTAGACTCTCGACTCAAGGATAAATAAATTAAAGCAATCTAGAAAAGAAAATAACAGATGGACCAAAGCATGTCAAAAATCATCTGAAGTAAAAATAATACGATACACAAGGTTCAAGAAACAATAGATAATATCAGAAATCTACAAGCAAGATACTATAGGAGTAATACACTAATACTACGACTGCTAGTTTCTTCACCAATTTCTGCCAAGTAAATCAGATTAGCCACGATGGACATGAGTTGAAAGAGTACCAAGTCTATTATTGAGGAGTATAACACTATAAAGAATGTTAATACTTTTCTCTTTTTCTAGGGACTAGGTCATAAATTTATAGCTGAATGTGTCAATTCTCGCCTAATGTGACGATAAGTAAATTTGTCAGGATGTAGACTAGCAGACAACATTACCACACATTAGGGCATAATATTTTCCTTTCTTTCTCTTTTGCTTTCCGAAACTTGTTTGGTCATACATTGTGACAATTTTTCACTCCAAGCTTGAGAAAAAGCTTTTCAAGCAAAAAAAATTTCTCACAAACACTTCTATATTTTTTCAAGGGAAATACATAGCCAAACATAACTTCAACTTTCAAAAATCTTTTTTCAACTTATTTACTTTTTTAAAAATATCAATGAGTTCATGTTCAAATGCCTACCTAATTCTCTCACCTGGCATTCTGTTAGGGTGCCACCTGATTGTACAAGATCATCCACGATCACAACATGACGTCCTGCAGGGTCTCCTTCCTTAATCCGTACAATTCGTTGATCACCTTCCCTAACTTTAGCACAGACAATCTGATAATCAATATACGCCATGTCAATGAGCATAACTATCATGGTTCCAGATATGAAGCAAATTGAAAAACTAGATGTAGTCTTTCAATGAAATGATTAAAAACACAGCAGCTTGATTATTTAAGGAAACAACAAATTCTTAAGGAAATAGACTAAATGAAACAAAAAAGTAGATATCAATAGACATGCCTGTAACTCTCTTTTTTGGGCAATTAAAAGGAAATTTCATTACCAAGTAGCTATTACTGTACAATGTCAAAATACTGCTACGGAAACAGCAAAACAGCAAAACAGCAAGCAAAACTATCCTCTACTACATCAAAGCAGCATAATCAGTAACCAAGAGTAGGAGACTTGGGGTAGAAATTCAGCCCATCTAATCTTTTTGCAATTTTTGGGCATTCGAGTCTTCTAACAAACATCTCTTGTATGATCCTCCTTGTAAGTATTTGTGATTTATTGTTTTGGGCTTGAAAAATTCTCTAATTCCTTTGGAGAAGCCCAAAATATTAAGTATAGCAGGCCGAGTGAAAGGAGAAGCCCAAAATATTATGTATACCAGGCTGATTGAGCTCATTCACCCCACCAAAGTAACTGAACTCTTGTCCAGATTTGCTATCAGGCCTGGAACTTGAGAGAAGTTGTGGAAACATTCATACAGTAGCTGGCCTGACTTGACTTCTCACTTACAAAACAAGAGCGAGTCATCAGCAAACCCAAGATGTATCACTTTCACCTTAGCACACCTAGGGTGAAACTTGAAATCAGGATTAACCATTAACTATTTCAGCAACCTAGAGAGATATTCCATTGCCAGAACAAAGAGAAAGGGGAATATAGGATCCCCTGTCTCAGTCCCCTCTTTGCAGGAAAAGGTTTAGATGGTCAACCATTAATACATATAAAAAAGGAGACAGTGATGAGGCACTTCATCACCCACATAATAAATTTAGCTGGAAAATTTAACTGTCTCATCATTTGCTCTACAAAAACCCATTCAATTGCATCATAAGCTTTTTCCATGTCCACTTTGAGCATACACCTAGGTGAAATTCACTTCTTTCCATACCCTTCACTAGCTCATGGGTGAGGATTATAGTATCACTGATCATTCTACCGGGCACAAAGGGTAATTGACTCTTGTTAATCAAAATTTTCATTACTTTTTGTATCCGACCAGTATCTTAGAAATAATTTTATACACCAGTGAACAGCAAGATATGGGTCTAAACTCCATTACAGAGGAGGGATTTCTAACTTTGCGGATCAGTGTAACTAGTGTACAGTTAATAGGTTTGTAGATTGTACCAGTTTCAAAAAATTGGATGACTGCATCGGTGGCCAGGACTTCTCAAAGAAATGTGCATTAAAACCATCAATGCCTGGTGCTTTAGAGTCTTATATCCCCTGTAGAGTATTGAGAAAATCCTCTCTGGTTACAGGTTAAACCAGCTGCAACTGTTGGCTTTTGTCAACACAGTACCAAGTGAACACACCTGAGGGTTAATAAAAGGTAAGTGACTGGTACTACATCCAAGAAGACTTTTATATAAGTCCATTATTCTCACTTTTAACTTCTCAACACTTTTGGTCCATTCCCCGTTAGCAAACTGGAGTTTTTGTATATTGCCATAAGCTACTCTATTCTTCATGTTAGCAAAGAAATAGGCTGAATTGGAATCACCAAGTTGCAGCCATTTAATCCTGACTTCTGTTTGTAAATGCATTCCTGTATCAGAGTCCATTTTCCAACTCACTTTAGATTTCCCTTTCTGTATCAAAAAGGCTACTTTCTTGTCAAAGGTCCCTCATCTACCCTTGGTAGATGGTATATCAATCTATTGATGTCTAGTGCTGAGAACTCTTTGTTCTACATTTGAGAATTATTTAATATGCATATCCTTCATTTCATCTTTAACATTCTTCAGCTTGCCACATTCTTGCTTCATGTGGTCACCAAAAACATGTTTATCCAGCCTTTATGGACTCTGTCCGTGAAAGAATAATGGTGGACAAGGTGATTCAAGAATTAGAAGGGTCTTGGTTTCTTAATGTTAGGTTTATAAAAACGAACAATCAAGGGGAGTGATCTGAGCATCCTGGATCCAGTATCCCAACTTCCAATTGACACATGGTGTCCATCCAAATGGGATCAACTAAAAGCTTTATCAATTCTACTAAATACATGCTCATTTGTCGATGTGTATTCCCTTCCCACTGTTTTCAGTTCACAGAAACCAGTATCCTCCAAAAGTTCTTAAAATCTTTGACCTCACTCTCCTGGACAACAGTTTCATTGGCTCTATCTTTGCTATGTAATACAGCATTAAAATCACCCATAAAGAGCCAAGGACAGTCATGCAAGTAGCTATATATAGCAGTTGAATCAAAGGCTTTTCCTAGTTTTTACTGTATGCCACCCATATACAGCAGTGAACCAGAGGTCCATAGGCGAGGTGCAGCTTCTGATGTGTCCATGTACAAGCTGATCAGTCATATATAACAAAGTGTAATATAATTTGTTTTTATCCCATAAAATTCAGATTCTTCGTTTGGGGCTTTTGGAGTAATTAGCATGCCAATCCAGTGCTTGGAAATTTTATCAATGATCTTCTGAGCTTTTGCTTCTTTAACCCTATTCTACAGAAGAAAAACTCTAAATTTTGTGTGTTTATAAACTTTATTCATACCCCTCACATTTCAGGTGACAATTTTCATTGATTATGTGTTAAATCAAGTGGTACTGTCTCACTCCCCACTTTGCTACACCGACTATTTGCACCTGTTTGTTGTATAATCTGACTTGGTAACGGAGCATTGGCTAGAGGACTAAAGACAGTCTCTATATTCATTGTAACCTGCTTATGGCTAGTAGCGACTTTTGCTGCTTATTTATGCTTAATAGTTTGCCAAGCACTCCCCAATGGGGGAAATGCTGCTTCTTTTGTCACTGATAGTGGAGTTGCTGCAAGTATACTAGCTGGTTCCTCAGGTTCTTTAGGGGTCTGATCTTGTCAGGTAAGCCATTTTTTAACCAATTTCTCTGGATGCACAGGATGGATCTGAGTTCATTACTTAACCTTCTCCTTAGGTTGCTGAGCATCTACTGCTTCTGTTGTGGTTGTGGCAGGGGCTCAGTTACAACCGTGCCCAACTTGTAGGCATGTGGCATAGTAATCTGAAACCCAGTCATACCACAATGCTTGATCAGAAGTCCTACCAAAGGGAGCTTGTACCTTTACAGATTGAGGTATAGGGTCGGTGACATTCATTTTAATCAGAACTCGAGCATAGAATATTCTTTCTATCCTTGTGCATGCATCTGCATAGACTGGGGTATCAAGACCACTGCTAATTCGACTAAGAGAGTCCATCCCCAACACTTTAATGGTAGATTAGGAAATTTCACCCAGAGGGAAACAACTCTCCACAACTCATCAAAATTGAAATCAGGTTCCCAAGTTCTGGTGATTAATGGTTTGTTCCTGAATATATGCGGCCCTGAGTATAGTATTTCATCTCTATCAGCTAAATAATTGAACCAAACCACAAAATAACCATCATTATGATCGTAAATTTGTGGCATAGCTATGTAATCCCACTCAACATTAATAAACCTTTTTAAAGCTCCAATAGACGGAGCATCCCTCACTACATAAGCCATTCTCCATTGTTCAGTCTCCTCAAATTCATTTAGACATAGTTGGACGACCTTACCTTCCTCAATAATAAGCGGAGCTATAAAAGTGAGATTCACACCTTAGGAGGCATGTCTGTTGCCCTCAAACAGTTTCGACCAATTCTTAGCTTGTGCATCTAGTTTATGCTCAGGGAACATAGGAGTTTTTGCCCTTGTCAGCAGGTTCAATCTGCACCGCTTCTGCAACTATGTTACTTTGACTTGCCTTTGATGAACTGGTTCCAACCCCGCTTGATATAGTACTGGAAAGTAACCAGAAATGGAAGTGCTCAGAGTTCCTTTGATGGCGGCGATAGGGGTTCGCAGATCTTGGTTTGGTTGCATCCCTTTGTTCCTCCATTACTCTCACAAAGGATCTCTGAATGGACTTAGCCACCTTCACTTCCTAAAGTTATCTTAGACTTGTCCTTCTTGGTCTTCCCCCAACAATGCATGTAACTTTATAAGCTCTTATACTGGGCATTTCCAGAGGTTCATAACATAGTAGGATCCACTTCTCTCTTCCCTACCCCTCACCAAAGATAAAACATCAATCCATCAATAAACAAGCCATGCCTTAATCCGATCAGTTGCGGCTGGTATTTTCCTTCTTATCTTCTGTTTATTTTGCTTCGTGAGGGGAAAGTGAAGGATCTTTTTATAATGTTAGTCACTATATACTTATTTATGTTGTTTATGGCCTGCGACTTTGGGCACAGATACTCCAGCACACACATAGAAGTCAATAGTCCTATTTTTAATTTGTAGAATCAATTCATTCTTACTTAAGAGGTTTATGGCCTCAAACTTTGTGTATTTAAGTAATTGACCGGATCCATTAGAAAAAATAATGCATACATTAACTTGTGTATTACTAATATCTTGTTTGGTACACTTTTTCAACTTAAGTATAACTAATGCACTATTTGATATTTATGTTATGTATAACTAATGCATGACAAACAATGATATTAGGCGCAATGCAAGGATTTTTTAATGCATGCATTAGCATGGTTAAAGACACAATTTCTCCTCATCCTTCCCATCTTGTCTGCGAAGGGTATTTCTATAAAAAATATATTTATTTTAGAAATTACGCAATGTATATTATTTTTAATACACCAAACCAAACAGTGCATAAGAAATAATCTCACCATAACCAATGCCAGCATAACTAATCGCAGCATTAGTAATACACCCTATTTAGCATTACTAATATATACCCTACCAAACAACCCTAAGTGATTTATGGCCTCCAACTTTGGACACTAGTCCTCCAGCCCACTATAAAGGTCAATAGTCCTACTTGCAAAATCTGTTTACAAGTGCAGAACGAAGAAACTGAAGATATGAGATAATAGGAAGATGCAATCCCTCATTAGAACATGTAAGAACAAAGTTTATGAGACGGATGTCTGATCATCATGCTTATGGAGTTATTTTGAGCACCAAACTAGTTTTGAAGGAATACCATTGGAAAATGCTGAAGCTGCTTGTGAAAACGTTTCCATGCACCATCATCGGGAAAAGCTATAGATATCTACAGAAAGAAACAATAGAGGTCAATTATCAGCAGGAAAAAATTATTTAATCATTGACCACTTACCGTTAGTTCAACCATATAACTAGTAAGTGGCAGCTTCCTGCAATGTCATAAGCACAGCTGTTATGTGAACTAAAAAGTTTTAGGACCAAGAGCCCATGACATTTCTTCTTACGTCTTCATGTAACGGGAATAGCATTTCAAAGGAATTCATAAACATTAACATCATATGCTGGACTCATACATCTAACTAATTCATGCTTGAATTCTGAACCGCTGAATCTAAACATGAATTCCTTCGATAAGCTAAAACAAATTCATTCCATCGATAAGCTCATATTGAAAGGAAGTACACCAAACATGATACCTGATTGAGAGCTAACACTTTTGAGGAATCTGAACTGGAAACCAAACCTAGAAAAGCTCTTAAGAAGCCTACAAAACCCAAGGGTGTGTCCCAACGGCAGTCAAGAACAGATGACAATGGGAGAGCAGGATCAAAATCCCAGCAGAAGAAAAAAACAGTAGGTGATATCTTTGCATATGTCTAAGTGTTGATGGACAAAGTCACCCGGTATCTAAGCTAGCGGGAGGTAGCAGGTATCTGGTGGATTAGTTGAGGTGTGGACAAACTGGCCCAACACCACCATCATCAAAAAAGATAAGAAACAGTTTTTAAGCTTGAGCCTTGAGGTAGCAAATTCTGCCAGATAAGATGCCTTGATTCTAGTAACACTCATTTTTATCAAAGAATGCTGAGTCATATCAGCCCAGATACCCATCAGAGTTTGAAATGAAGGGGTAAAAGCAGTTAGCTTAATGAGATGACAAGGTTATTTGTTTCAATATCCTCATGATCCCTTCAGCTTTTATATGCTATAAAATTCATCAATATGTTAGTTTACTGGAATTCCTTAATAGCGATAATGCAAAGAATACAAGGAAATCAAAGACAGAATAATCTTATTCCCACAACAGAATGTCAAACATATGATCAACTTGTTTATGTTCAACTTCATACCAGGATAAAAGGAAACGAAAAGAAACTTAGTGTTGTCAGAAGCAAAAAACTCTAAAATGCGGCTCCAGGTTTTATATATATATGTGTGTGTAATTCAAGAAAAAAATAACAAATTCATTCATAATATTTTCTTAACTACTAATGCACTTAATTGCCAATTATATTTGTTGTTTAGTACCGCTCAATTCAAGATAGAATTCATGGCAATGAGTAGCACATGCCTTGCCTACATTGAAGCACAACTTAAGCAAGTCAAAGCACCTACCCAAGCTTTTCTATGCTCCAGGGATTAATCACGCCTTAAATTAGCCTTTGAAAACACTGAAGAAACTTACATTATCAGAGTCAAGGAGTTGTTGCAGCCTATTTAGAAGCAATGGTATCCCACTCTCAAAGCATGGTAGTATATTGTCCCCAAAGAAGAATCTCTCCTGTAATCAGAGAAGTCATATAAACAAGAGTCATCAGCTTAACAATAGGATGACATACAAGATAGAAAATGACCAGCACGAAAAAATGCGAAGACTAGAATTTGGTGTACACCTGCAAGGCATGGATATCAAAGATAACTAAACTAGTTGGTCCTCCTCTAGGAACTGGGGTGTTCGACAAAATCCTGGCAAGCGTAAAAGCTGTGGCAACATCACCTTCATCCTCCATACGCTCAGATGTGCCCGTTGGGAAAAATGGAAGGACAAGTGTGAATGAGGAGACAAAGAGCTTTGGCAATGCATAAATGACAGATAATTGCTCAAAAATTACTCCAGGAGAACTAAATGAAGCAAGGAAAGCTACATGCTGTCCACGGATGCCATGAGCATTAGATATGAATAAGTTGGGGAATCCATCTTCAAAAGTCCTGAAATGTTTTTGGAATAAGGTAAAGGTCAAAAGTCCTGAATTTATTTAATACAGTTAGGATCAAGGACTGAGGTATTGTGGAATTTAGCCAAACAATGTTATAATGACAATAACAAAAATAATAGTAAGTTGATAATAACAATAATTAAAGCAAATAAACAAGGCACAAATTTAATGGGTTCGGTCAGTGTGACCCAGTTCACAGGCGGAGTAGAGCAATTTCACTATATCGACAAGAGTGCAAAATTAAAGTAAATACTCCAATATTCCAAATATCCCAAGAGAATAACCTCATAAGATCACTCTAAAGAAAGGGTTCACATCAGTGTTTCCCAATACTAACTTTCTTACAAAATACTCTAAAATAAAGGAGGAGAGGAAAGACAAAAGAATGAAACTCTTGAATTAATGAAGGTGTGTTCCAAATGAGAAGAAGTGGTCTCCTTTTATAGGAGCAAAACTTGGGCTCCAAATTGGATAAAAATAAAAAGAGAAATGATCAAAATAATCTCCTCCACATGAACCAAACTTTTGCACCACATGCTTATTACAAATTAATATCTCCAAAATGTTTTCTAATATAGCCAAAATATGGCCACATTACAAATACCAAATCCACTTTGCAAAAAAATGCTCTACAACAGACGGTACTTGTGTTACTGTCACTAAATAATTTATGTTTCCTCAATAATGCAGCAATGGGGGTCAGAAGATCCAATAAAGTCTACCTCATATTTCTTAAATTGGATTGCAATCCGTTATCCAAGTCTAGATAAAAGAAATATATCCAAGAAATTTTAGTTCAAAATTATGTTGACAAACATGTTACTATGGTGCCAAGAAGGAAACTTTGATCTCATAGTAACCAGACAAAACTCCTATTTCCAAAACCTATCCTAATGGACCTAGTAATCAGAATACATTTTGGACTTCCTTTGCCCCGTTTAAGTGACACTGAATTTAACACATTACTATAGTTTGTGTTTGTATAGCATACATCCGAATAAAAAATTAGCAAAATAGTTAAAAGTTCTGGTTCAGTATAGATCCTTAATAAAGGCTGGTAAGTTCCCCTTTATTTCTTCGGGGTCTTTAAAAGTTGCTCGCTCCGTGCCTCCGTCCCAAACACTTTCTTTCTTGGGACATCCTAAACATTCAATACCATTATATTTTACATTTTGATATGGGGTCAATGGATTCAATGTTATCTTTCCATAATCACTAATTTATTATACAAGTCAAATTAATATGCTAAACACTGCGGCCAATCAAATTTGAAAGGAAAAACATGATGTCACTACCTAAATTTGATAAATTAAAATTCTATTAGTATGTAAAAATTATATAAAACAACATTATTAATAAAACAACGTGAGATATTTGAGACGAGCGAGCATTAATTTAGTGCATAAACATACTTAAATAAATTCCAGAATTCATAAATTAAAAAAATAAAAATAAAAAGGTAGTTGGGGGAAAATCATACCTCCAAGTGATGCTACGAAGCTCAATGGCGTCAGATTGGGAAGCAATTCTCTCAGCAAGGTCCTTCATTTCATTGCAATAGAATAGGCAAACTCTCTTAGAATTCTTCACAGCAGAACCCAAAGAAGCAGCTGAAGCCATTGGAATTGAAGGAGGTTTAAGAATAATATGAATTGGATCAGTAGCAGAAACACAACCAACCGTCCACCTTTGACTATTCTCAAATTCACATCGAATGGAAAAATCCTTACGCTTGAAGGATCGCGAGAGGAGGATGGGAGTGGAATTACGCAATTTATTATTAGAAGAAAGGGAAGGAAGTGGTGGCGGTGACGGCGGTGTTGTGGTTGACATGTGGTGAAAGTGGCACTCTTTTGGATGTGTAATGGCGGAAATGAGTAACGAAAACGTGCAGGTATGTGTTGTCGTCCGCTGCGCGTCCAACGGAACTGAAGAGGACTATAAATTGCGGCACACTGTGGTAAAACAATAACAAAAACATAAAAACTCTTTAACTGAATCATATTATAAAAGCTAATAATTACTCAAATTTTAAAATGAACATTAACTAATAAATTAACAAAAGTGTAATTACCTTGTTACCTTTATCGGTAATAAAAATTATTTACTTATGACTGCTAATAGACACGAATCTAGTTCCCCCCCCCCCCCCCAAGTAAATACTACTGTTTAACTAAATAATCTTCTTAAACCGTAAAAATCACAAAACTAAGAAAAAACATATATTAATTTAATAATTTTTTTTTTGGGTACATCAAATAATTTAAATAAAACTACTAAATCATTCATAGTATACATTGCAGAATATAATATTTAAAAATAAATATATGTGCCAAAAGCTTATTTTTAAAATGATACACAACAACAACATACTCACTGTAATTTTATAAGTTGGGTCTCAGAGGGTAGAGTATATGTAGATCTCACCCCTACCTCACAGAGATAGAAGGGTTATTTCTGATAGACCATCGGCTTAAATAAAACATTACAAAGCAGTTTGAAGAAGAGACCACAGAAATGAAAACAGTAACAACAACGAAATAAAGTGACATGGAGAGCAGTACGCGACATACAAAAGAAAACAACAGTAATGACAATCCAATAATGTGATAATCGAAGCGAAAGAAATACAAGTGATAATCGACATCGGAGAACAAGAAATTACGAGAATAATTCTAATACTATTGGTTAGAAAGTAGGTACAAATACAATCACAAAGCCAATCATGTAGGAAAGCGAGAGACCGCTCAACTAACAACTAACCTTCCACTCTAATCTGCAACCTCCAAATCCTCATTCGAAGGTCATGTTTTCAGTAAGCTCAAAAAACATCATGTCTTATTTAATTACCTCTCTTCAATACTTCTTTGATTTGCCTCTTTCTCTTTTAACATCCTCATTGCAACCTCTATCTTTATTTTTAAAACGATACACGTACTTATTAAATTGAGATTTAATATTAAAAGTTACTTAGTATGAAATTTTTTTTTCGTGATTTGACAAATAAAATAACCCTATAACTTTGGACACATATTTATTCTTTTCGGTCTATCCGAAGGAGACCTAAAAGTTTGGCTAATTTACATGCCCTTTTAGGTTTGATTGCTAAATCTTTATTTTTGCATTAGTATCTGATTTGGACGTGTATATTTTCAATTTATAAAGGAGCAATATTACTTTTAAAAAATTGTATTCATCTATATCTACTTATCTATAATTATATTTAACTATATTAGAAATATAAACATTTTTAAAAGTGTTGATTGAACTTTTTATCATTAAATAAAAACTCTATAATAAATAAAATTATTATTTAACTACTTTCTTAAATACTTAAGATGTCTCACATCGACTAATGTAAAGTAAAATCAAATGTTGGATGACTATAAAATCACATCAAAGAGAAATATATGTATTCGACAATATGAATGGGTGGGGATCTGCGTTCCGGTGACCCCTACCCAAGTTAAAACTATAGGATTACTGTCATTTTATTATTTTGTAATATTCTTAAATTTGAAATCAACTAAAATTTAGCTTGTTAAATTTTTTCTTATTTGAACTGTGTAGGAAATTCGAATATTAAAGGCTTTAAATTGAATTAGAATTTTACCTTTAATGAATTTTATATAGACATAATAATAGAGGAATTTCATAAATAGCTTAGTTTGGACAATAATTACCATTAGTAGTTATAGTTTGCATAATTATGATTTATAGTAACTGTTTTGAAATTCGCGTTGAATCAGATACAACCTTCTGAAATTTGTGTTGTATCTATATACAACCTTATAAAATTTGCATTGTATCACAGATATAATAATTTTGTTGTATTTTTTCGCTCAATGTAGTTGGATATTGATACACTATCTATTCGTTCAACCTAGTTGCATCAACACTTTCTTATTTTGCTAGATACAATGATTTTAGGACAAGTTGCTCTGTATCAGATACAACATTCATTTAGAGGGATTAACAAAGTATTCCATTTTATTAAATATATTTTCTCAAATTTACTGGATACACTATACAATCCAAAAATATTTTCAGCTATAAAACTCATTTCGAGGAATTATCAAAATACTCAATTTTGTTAGATACATTTTCTCAATTTTGCTAGATACACAAATACACACTAAAATATTTTCAGATATAATATTCATTTAGAAAGATTAATAAAGAAGCATATGTATCGGTGTATCCATCACTTTTATTTTGTGAGTTACACTTGTATTATCACAAAAAATCACTATGAGTTCAAATCTACAATAAATTGATTCAAGTGGTTCGGGAGGGGGGGGGGAGAGGGGGGGAGGAGAGAGGAGAGACAAGCGAAATTGGGAGGGAGAGAGAGAGGGGAGAGAGATTCCATAAATAGTAATTATTTTAAACATTAGCTACTAATGGTAAATACATAGCACATGTTTGCTATACTATGTAACTTTTTCATAATAATAAGCATTATGTTACTTTTTCTAATAAAATTATATGCAAAAAAATCGTATAAAAGCGTTTCAAATTCAACACATGATATGTGTGGAAAATTATGAGGACAATATATGTTTTCTAACTCAAAATTCATATTTATTCATAAGGCACCTTTCTAAAATAGTACGTTTAAACAAATCAAACAAAAAAAGCACAACTATCATATTTGATATTTTAATTGCATTTTTTATATTTTAATATTCATATTTATTTACTTAAATAAATTCACTTAAAATACGTATCGGAATCGACTCTAAGAAAAATAAAGGAAAGAAAGAAAAATAACAGGTTTCTAATTTCTAGTAATCTCTTTTTGTAATACTTGTATGTGAAAAAGGTAAGTAGCTTAATTACATTTTTATACGTAAAATATATATTTTAGATTCTTGACATATTAAAATTTGATTTTTAATTATCATACATAAAAGTGGAAATCATTGTCGATCATAATTTAGAAGATTTAACTATTGATTTCAATATATTTATGATTTGCAATGATAATAAATGGACTACAATATCAAAACATAAAAATCAAGAAAAAGTTGAACTGCATTTGTTGCAACATTATTTTTGTTAGCTTTGACGCTCCTAAAATATTTTAATGATGACATTAACCACTTTTCTTAAATACAGGAATAAAAGAAGAAGCTTCGGACTCTCAGAGCACAAAGAATCATAACTCTTCATGATTAGAAGAATAATTGAAGATTTTACCTCAAAGATAGAACCAAGAAAAAGATATACAAAAGATCAGAATCACTCTTCACACAAGGGAAGCAAATCGGAATAGAATGCGGCAGAAAGAAATAAATCTTTCTTTAGAAGGAAAGTGTAACGACCCACCCGACCGTTATAGCACCCCGACCAACCAAGAGCGGGTGTTTTAAAAATTTAAAAACAAAATCCCCGAGAAACAAAGGACGCGAGATGGACAAGTTGAATTGGATGGGTCACAATCGGGTGGACCCAGACGCGTGTCTACTGTGGCGAGACACTTCGCACCATAGCGAAACAGCTGCAGTGGTAAATGGACTCGCTGCAGCGGGTGACACAGATCAAGATTTTACAATTCCATTCTATATAAGATTTTAAAAACCTAGTCTCTAAAAAGGACTTAATAAAAATGCCCAAAAATAGAGAACAAACTTTTGGGAAAAAGAAGAAGGGCTAGGAGGTGAAGATTCATCCTCCATGGCTAGAATTTTCCGCAAGAACTCAAGAAATCGAGGCTAGCATGCAATTGAAAACATCTCGACGATAGCTTGGCGCCCAGTAGGCTATGGTTTACTCACCCTTGGGTTAGACTTTGATTAGCTAAACATATACGTGCGTACAGTTGATATGCTATTGATATGTAGGACTGAAACTTAGATAAATTGTTGTCGATTACGGTGAGATTCTAAGGATGAAAGAATCAGAAAAGGGGTAGTGACATCCCGGTAATATGAGAACCCCTCTGAGAGAGATGGAAATAATAAATTGGTCTATGCTTAAGGGTGTATGTGAGATCGAATCAATTGTATGTAGATTGACATTTTGGTGTTGTTAAATATATTTTTCTATGTAAAGAATTATAGGGTCGTTCTTTCGAAATTGAAATCTTGGACGTTTAATCATGAAAATCATGTTTAGAAGATGCATTAAGCGAATGATTAATAGGTTATGATTATTGCAGAACGTGAGTTGAAGCTCGTGAATTAGGATAGTTATTTTACGTCATGACCTGAATGTGCTGCAGTTAATATTGTATTGTTTGAATTGGTGAATATTGTTCGTGTTGATGGTTGCACTATGAAAGGTTAATAGTTGAAATAAGCTATATATGATTCTGCCCTCATTGTGATGGGCATGATAGAGAATGAGACACTAGATGGGGAAGAAACAATTCGTGGAAGAAGACTGGTTGTAGTACTGCCCATTGTACCACTGCAATGGTTATCGTACTATCGTAGCGAGACCGTTATGGCGGTAGTAATACTGTTCTATCGGAGCCCAAACCAGCGAGCAGGACAAGTTGTAATTCTTTGTAATGTATAAATGTATATGATATTATTACTATTTGGGTACGAGATTGGGTACGGAATTACGCATGTGATTGTACGATATTATTTGTTATGCTATGATGTGTGTCCCGAGATTGAGGGGCGAGTTGGTATTGAACAACATGTGACTGAGATAATGGATGATACGGAGGGTAAATCATCGACATAAGAGTGAATGTGAGGCCTGGGGCCAAAGGTAAAGAACTCGGATGAACAGGTTAGTACGATTAGACTATGGACGAGGATTGAATATTTAAGTGGCTTGTGCCTGAGGTGAGTGTCCGAGCGAGCGGTATGAGAGAGTACACATGGCTAAAAGACCATGTGGCTTGGTGTATGGATATGAGTACACAGATAGATATGATAAAGGACTCATAAGGCTAGGTATATGGTATATGGATTTCTAGAGTCCCCTGCAGGTCATGACTGGAAGGTCAAGCATAAGACCCTCTAACATGTGTATAAAATGATGTGACAGAGGTGTGTGCTTGGCATATCACCGATGGATGATTGTGAGACAGAGAATGTATGGGTATGGTTAATTATATATACGGTTGCAGAGACAGAAAGGCACATGTATACAAGTATGATACAGGATATACCAACATGATTCTGATTGAGGTAAGAAACATGTTTGGAATACCGTATATGGTTATACACTCCAAGTATGATATCTTATGAAATTTTCATGGTATGAAGACAAGTATGTGCATGTACTTAAATATTTGAAAAGTTGACTCCCTCGATATGTATTGATGACGACTTGTCTGTAGTTGAATTAGTGTATTGATGACGACTTGTCTGTAGTTGAATTAGTTAATCTGTATTTGTAATTGAATGTTGTTTTAATTGGTTTTGTCGGGTACGAAAGGTAGCATGATGGGTTTAACATAAGGTAGCGAATTTCGTCAGACAGAATTGACTTTATTAATTAATGTACTAGATTTGGAAAGGACGGACTTAGTCAATCATATGAAAATGGTAAAATAGGTAGATGTGCTATAAAACTATATGACGGAATAGAATGAAACTGGATTAGGAAAAATCGGCTACTGACTGGTCGAGATAGCGCTGCAGCGGGTACATCACCGTGGCAGCAGGATCGCTATAACGGCTTGAGTCTTTGCTGTAGCAGGAGTAGAGAGAGGCAGAATGAGGGAGTAATTATCAGTTAGAAGTGCAGGGAAATTGCATGAACCTTGATGAGACTTGAAAAACAATAATGTAGTTATTAAAAATTAATGAGTGGTTGTATAAGTGGAATAGTTGTTGAATTTAATAATATTAATAGTATGTTGATTATTATGTTGTTGTGTTAACTAATCTTAGTTAGTCGATGATGCCTACCGGTATGTGTGGTGTATTGATACTACCTTGCTATACTTTTTTGGGGTAGGTTGTGGCAGGTTTGAAGTTCCTTGATTGGCGTGAGTACTCAGCATCAACTTTCATATTCTTCTTGTCAGACGAAGCTATATCTTTTTGGTCTTGTCATGTATTCAATTAGAGATCTTGTATCTGTCTAGACTAGATCTTGGGAGAGTCACAATTTTGAAAGTTGGTATTTTTATTTTTACTTTGAGTTATTGTCGATTAATGAAAAGTAATGTGAAATTTGGGTAATAATGGTAACGTTCTACAAGGGTTCTCCTATCGAGTAAAGTTGATGTAGATACCTGCACGACCCGCCTATTTGGGGTCATGACAAACTAGTATTAGGGCCTCTAGGCTATCGGTCTCACAAGTAAAAGAGCAACATCGAGTAGACTCCTGCGGATTGGTGTGGAGCTGTCCACATCTAATCTTCAGGAAGCTATAAGAAATTTAGGAAGTTTTCGCTTATTTCTTTCCCATCGTGCTGTCTGGGTATGTTGATCACCTGGGTTGAACCCAATTGGTATCAGGAATATTTCAATTGGTATCTCAATAGGTCTAATGGGTATTTGACCATGTGTGATTAATGAAGGTACGTAATAACACCGGTGGGCGGGATTGACCTGAGTTGCCCCAGAGAAACGAAAAACCTAAAGGTGATCGATGTTACACCCCATAAGTTTCCATTGATTAGCGGACGTGTGCATGCTCTTGTGATAGTGTTAGGAGCACGACACGTGCGAGAAAAGGCTCGAAGAGGGAAGCGCACGAGTACATCATCAAGCAAGCAGGACGCCGAAGCCAGAGGCAGGGCGCAAGGAGCGGCGCGTCGCGCCCCCTCAGCGGCGCCCTGAGCGGTGCGTCACGCCCGTCTTCTGGCACGTTGGCGGTGCGCTGCGCCCCCTGACCACCGCCTCCCTATATATATGTTAAGTTAGGGCAAGCTTGTTTCATTTAATATTTCTCCCAACAGAGGACTCGGGTGAGGCGAAGAAGGCACGAGGTTTTCTACTTTTAGAAGCCAAATTATGCCGCTAAATCACATCCAAACGTCAATTCTTCTTAGGTAAGAATTCCTAGGCCTATGAAGAACGTATCTACGGAGTTATTTCTTCAAAATTGGCTCGGTTTGACGAAGTCCCTCCCAGTAGAAGTTGTGGAAATCACTTCTAATCAAGTCCTAATTCAACAAGTGATAAGGACTAAGAACAGAATTACTATATCGATGGAAAGGCTATGAGTTAGAGGAATTGTTGGTTCTAAGCTGGAATAGGATTGGGCGAGCAGAAATCAACAATTGAGGTATGTTAAGGCTAGTCTCTTCGGTAAGTTTTCCTCATCGTATAGACAATATGACCTTTGTCACGACCCGAGAGTACACCCGAATCGTAGACACGGGACAAAGAACCCCGAAAGGCTCTAAGTTGACCCATAGCATAATCATCGCATACACTTAACACAAGAAATATCTAACATCATGAGCAAGCAGAAGGGAATAACAAGAATCTAATATGATCCATAAAGACAAATTAATAACACTTAGATACATAGCTAAAATAGTCTAGACAAGTCCGAAAGCCTTCTACTAAACTAATTAGTTGCTGGGACAAGCCCCCAACTAACTCCAAAAGTCTGAAAACTGGAACATAATAAAACAGGAATATAAGTCACGTCCTCGAAAGATGAGGACTCACCACTAGCAACTGGGAGAGGAAGGAGCGTATTTAGCCACACGGTTAAACCTGGAGACTTGAATCTATATCATAAAATGATATAGCACAAGAGGCGTGCGGTCAGCACTTGGAATGTACTGAGTATGCAGGAAATGTAATTAAACTAACTCATAAATATATACAAGGAGGAAGTAATGTAAAAAAAACATTAATAGTAATGTAACTAAAATGAGATACGACAACCTTATATGAGATTCACATATTCATATCAACATAACCACATTATAAGGACATACATCATTATAAGATCAACTGATGGGAAAAAGTAATAATTGGAAATAATACAGAGATACGATGCTGTGACTGATATCAAGAGGGTCCCTAGCTGTCCAAGGAAAGTCCGTGACTGTCAAAGGAAACATTCTTACTGACGAGAATCACTGACTGTCAAAGGGAGAGAATGCTATGATATAGAGTGTCACTGACTAGCTAGGGATGTTAGTCCCGATTGACTAGGGAAACATTCTTGCTAACGAGAATCCCGACTGACTAGGAAAACATTCTTACTAACGAGAATCCCGACTGACTAGGGAAACATTCTTGCTAACGAGAATCTCGACTGACTAGGGAAACATTCTTGATAACGAGAATCCCGACTTACTACCGCTAATCTAAATTACAACAGCTAATCTGAGACAAGGACATTAACTGACTTTTATCACACAACATTCTTTTCGACAGGGTTAGGGCTACTTTCTAATAACAACAAGCCCAACAGTTGCAATACCATTCTCATGTGTTATCACCATAATTCACCTCATCATGGAGTCAAATCAATAATTATCTCAAGCATCTTACGCTAACGAGCATTCTATAGATTCACATTGTGCATTATACTATCATGACATTCCGAATTCCAGGTTCATCTCATTCCACATGCAATATGAGATCATACATGGTTTATAAAATACAACTCATACTCTATCAAGATACATGAAATCGTTTATTTAGGTCTACAACATTCCACACACTTGTCACAATCACTCATTTGTGAACTCCTTAGCCACGAGCATTTTAGATTCCAAGATTTTCATGAAAACAATTTTAGTAAGGAAAAATAATATAGAATCTGCCCAAGCTTTGTAGCTCAACAATGGAGGTGAAATCTTGTCATGCCCAATCAATTAAATCTAGAACATGGTGATGGCACATAATATACTTCAATTACTCAAGCCCATAACGCCTAGTCAATCCAACATGGTCATCAATATCATAACCAAGTCACTAAGGTTAACTATACAATACTTCCACACTTCTATCATAAATCATGAATTTCTACGGTAATCAAAGGAGAGAGGAACAATCCTCATTCAACACTTAAATCGGGTTAGGTAGAATGTACTACACCATACATACTCAACCTATAGTTTCACAATTTCTTCATATTCATGCATTGCTACAAAAATTGATTGAACAATAAGAAAAACCCATTTATTACTCAAGCCAATTTATGAACAACATGATATCCTCATGCATTCCCAAAATATAATCCATATTCCAAGAAACCCATCAAATTAACATTCCAAGTAAATTCCATAATTTCAGTAATTATTTGCATTTAAGAAAAGAATGAAAAAGAAGTTACCCATTATTCAAACCCTAGATCATGATATTCTAAATAATTTAAATCGGACTCTTATTGAAAAACTTTTGAGGCACAAGGATGGAAGAATATCCTTGTTGAAGTCCCGCATACCCGGTGGACGAAAATCCCGATCGAAAATCTTCCTTGAAGCTTGAAGAGCACCTTGGTGAAATCCCTAGGATTTTGAGAAGAGAGGAGGAAGAAAGAGATTGAGAGAATGAGGGTTTAGGTCTAGAAGAACCCTTAAAAACGTCCCCAAACATACCCAAAACGACATCATTTTAAATCTTGGAGCATGGGATTTTACCAGACTGCCTCTGAGAAAATTTGAAAAATTGCTCGAACTGATGCCACAACTCACCTAATGAGTCGTTGTCCCACCCAACGACTCGTTAGGTCCACTCTTCAGGTATACTGGAAATTATTGATCCTTCAGGCCAGGACCAACGTAACGACTTGTCACCACACCTAACGATTTGTCCTGCCCTTTTGTTAAGTACACTAGAAATTTCTTAAAATGCACTTTATAGAGACCATATCTCAAAGGAGATTATCAATAGAACATGGGAAGAGTAAAGGGAGGAAGAAGTGGTGTGTGTACTTCATTTATTAGTTATAAGCTATATATATATATATATACACGAAAAAAATTATATGATGTATATACCTATACATATGTGTATATATGTAGTATATTGATGAGTTTAAGCCAAGGGTACGCACTCCTTGCATCTATGATGACACTTTGAAAGGAGGTGGAGTGAAAGGCGAAAGAAGTAAGGTGCTGAAAAACAAAATGTGTAATTGTCTTAAAGTGCATAGGGAATACTAAGATACAGCTACAAGAGCCCAGGTGGTTCAGATACAGTTACAGGAGCCTAGACGGCTCAAATACAGTTATAGGAGCCTAGACAGCATCAGCAATTGATGTATCATCCTCTACCTCTATATCAATTTCAGAGCTTTTGTTTCTGAGGTAAGCTTGAGACATGAACTCTATGTTATGGCCAAAGCCATTGCTTCCAGCAATCTGCATGGAGCCAACAACTGGAGGGGACAATGACAAATCCTCAATTTCATCTTGTCTAAGATGCTCCATTGTGTCATGAACTGCAAACCAAAACTTCTCCCTCCTAATGACTGATTTGATGAGTCATTTCTAGGAAAGACGACTCGTCAGGTCATCTGTTTCCACTGTCCCGGCTCACCTCCCTTGACTACTTCCCCACGAGCCAGACCACGACTCGTGGGGTCACTTAATGAGTCATTCCCTGACTCGTTCTGCAGCAAATTTCTGCTGACTTTTTCTACTGAACTTCTTCTAACTCCGGGATCTGATCTCTAGGACTTCTGGGGTGTTACAATATCTCCCCCTTGGGAACATTCGTACTCGAATATTGGCTGATCATGCTGAAAAGTTAGAGATGAAGTTGATATCCAAGTATCAATCAATCACAGCTAAACATCAACGAAGTATCTGACTTCGAACCTGTTATACCCCGTAGAATTCTCGGCACCTAGACGACCTATTCGCACGTTGGTTAAGCATATTTGAAGGCCATACGTGCTGGAGAAAGGCCCGGGAAAAGATCGGACCAGAAACCTATCGAACCATCGCGGAAGGAGCCGAGGCAGAGCCCCTCCGCGATGGCAGTGTGTCACGGAGGAGGGGCCTCCGCGTTGGATCCGTGACACGTTGGCCTTGTCCAGGCCCAAGTATATAAAGCCCCACTTTGGTTTTAAATGATAAAAACATATTATAACTTCCAGAGAACAGAGAGCAAACGTAGAGAAAGAAAAAGGATCGAAGAAATAATATAATTTTCATCCGTTTACGCTGCTAAACGTTGTCCAAATTCAAATTAACTCCAAATACTGAGGTATTTAGCAACAGAGAGCATTCCTACGGATTCATTTTCGTAAAATACGGCCGACGAATCATCGAGCCACCGAGTTAAGGTAAGTGGAATTGCTCTAAATTAGTGTCTATGTGTTCCTAGCTGTGAAGTGAATATTTCTCCCTTCTGGACCACTGAAAAATAGCGAGTTTTCGACCGTCTTTCGATAAGCCTAAGTTTAGGCTATAGACTATATCGAAAGTGACGTTGTCTTTTAAAGTAAAGCTGTATTTAGTATTAATTGACATATTTACGAATGCAGTTGGGAGAAAATAGTTGAAATACCGGCTGAGTCTCGTCCGACAGACGAATAATTCAAGGATAAGGTATGTAAAGTTAGTTTCCTCGGCAAGTTAGTAATCTTGGTACAATACAGTAATTTAAAGGCCGATAGAGTATTCAGAAGCCATGTTGACGTTTAATATGAATGATGGTACGATACTAAAAACGTTATGTTATGTTCAGCGCGAGACTTGCTAGTATGATATAAAATTTAATACAAGTATTAGAGACTGCACAACATGCTCAGTATGTGATATAATGCGGAATGTTAGGGTATCATTGTATTCAGTTAAAGCCCAGTAAAGCAATGTAATACCTCTAAGACGTCTCAGAAATAGAACGACAAGTTAAAATGAAGCTAGAAAGCATTAGAACTAGTAAATCATGTTACTATAGAAACTCAATATACAGCATGGTTTTCAGCAGAAATACTATATCCTGTTCAGTATTAGCCCCAAAACAGTATGGCAGAAGATTATATTTATGTACAGATGCTATGTTCAGTCTCAGCACATATTAAATATGTACAGATTACTATCATTAGCTCAGCATGTAATATATACGATACTTTACCCCTATTAGCCTCAGCATGTGAGATATGCAGACAGTATTGCTAGTTGAGACCGTTGTATTGTTTGGGGTTGGACTACCTAGCATCCATGACCACCCCAGGGTTGATAGCTGTATCGACTCGTCCGCCAGAGGACGAGGATACGTCGCTCTACGGAGTTGGCATGCCGTCCCACAGGGGACGAAGATGGGATGCCAGTTTTCCCCATATTATGCCTTGGTCGGCTTTTACACACCCCTGTCGAGCGGATACGCCCGGGTGTTGATTCAGGAGTCCTACGGACTCAGGTACAGTTATAGTCAGGGGCTCAGCGAGCCCAAGTGCATACCCAGGGGACCGACAGGATGCTTACATGGGTTATAGGAGATGGGATGACCGGGGTAGGGGTATAGATTCTGTGCTGGTTGTACCCCCCGGCTTATGGGGGCCGGGTAAGGTTTGTGTGTGCTATGTATGTTATGATATGTTATACTGTGTACAGTAGATACGAGTAAATCGACAGTAGAACGATAAATCCTCAGGTATGACTCCTACTCCTTCCAGTATATATATGAGAGAAGGTATGACTTACATTATTAGACAGTTAATCTATTTCTTCCTACTTCAGTTTCATCAGTTACATTATTGTTTTCAGATTTCGCTTTCACTTATTGCTTTACATACTCAGTACCAGTGGTACTGACACCCGGTGGGGCGCTGCATTACTTGCCTGCAGGTACTCATAGACGAGCAGGCGATACTACGTGATTCCTGTCAGCGATCGAGTATTCAGCTCCTGTCATCCGGAGACTGAATTCCAGAGGTGTATTTCAGTTCTTTTGTTGTATAGTACGGGTAGGTCGGGGCCCTGTCCCGATCATTTCTATTGCTATTCCTAGAGGCTTGCAGTATGTATATATTTCCCTGTGGTCAGATGAGCCGGTCGTGTGAGGCCGTGCAGTTGTATAGTTGTTAGTACTCTTTCTTTCTTTTATGTTGGCCGTGTGGGGCCATAGTTTGGCAGTAGTGGTGACCTTGCCGGTCACGTGGCTTTTTAGTACTTCATGATTGAGTTATAGATAACTAGACAGCATGGTGGCCTTGTCGGCCCACATAGGATTCCCTAAATTGATATGTTTCTGGTCAGCTGTTAGCACAGGTATAGAAGGCTATAGGCCAATGGGCCGGGGGCTGTGTTTACAGCCGTTATATAGCCCTTTGTTTCCAGAAATATGAGTTAGAACCAGCCAGGCACCAGATGAGCCCAGGCTTAGCAGTCCAGCAGTTTAGGTCCCAGTAGGGCACCAGGTGCCAGTCATACCCCCCAAGGCGGGGTGTGACAAACTTGGTATCAGAGCAGGTCGTATCCCAGGGAGTCTGCAAGCCGTGCTAAGTAGAGTCCTGCCCATGGATGTGTTGTGCACCTCATACTATGGGTAGGAGGCTGCAAGGCATGATAGGATGGTTGTCTTTTATTCTTATTCAGTCGTGCTGTAGAGCGGCACAGTATAGGGTTGAGTCCCTAAAAGCTTACCATATTCTTTGGTTACAGATAATGTCAGACCAACGCCATCCTATCACAGGTCGGAGCTTAGATGTTGCAGCAGGGGAAGGCACCAGCAGGATGCCTCACCCTCGTTTAGAAATAGCCCGATCAGGGGGCACTACAGAGGCATCGTCCCAGCCTCCTCAGCAGTCTCCACCACGTCAGGAGCCACTTGGGGTGACATTACCTTCAGCAGTCCCTATACCGACACCTTTCGACCAGGAGGTTAGGAGTGCTGTAGTTATGTTAGCACAGATGATGGCTGCTCAGCGTCAGCCAATGCCGTCTACAGTTGCGGAGTTATCAGGAGGGCCCAGCAGTTCGAGGGTCCGAGAGTTCTTAGCCTTGAATCCCCCACAGTTTACAGGTACGGACCGGACAGAGGACCCTCAGGATTTTCTGGATCAAATGCAGAGAATCTTCAGGGTTATGCATGCCACGCCTACTGAATCAGTTGAGTTGGCAGCATTCCGGTTACGGGATATCGCTGTGTTATGGTATGAAAGCTGGGAAAGGTCCCGAGGGAGAGATGTGTCCCCTCCCACCTGGTCCAGTTTTTCAGGAGCTTTTCTAGATCACTATTTGCCACGGGAGATTCGACAAGCCCGGGTAGACCAGTTCCTACATCTGGAGCAGGGGTCCATGAGTGTCCGGGAATATTCCTTGCGGTTTGATTCTTT
The DNA here is from genome assembly GCA_035772735.1 of Datura wrightii. NCBI lineage: Eukaryota > Viridiplantae > Streptophyta > Magnoliopsida > Solanales > Solanaceae > Datura > Datura wrightii. The sequence goes on from JASDFA010000003.1 coordinate 101,734,905, forward strand.
GGCCCGGTATGCACCGGCCTTTGTTGATACCATGGCATCCAGAGTACATCGCTTCATCATGGGGTTGAATCCAGAATATGTTGAGACTTGTATTACAGCCACACTGCGAGAGGACATGGACATTGCTCGAGTTCAGGCATTTTCCCAAAATATTGAGGGCATTAGACAGCGACAACGGGAGATCAGGAGGGTCAGTCAGGAACAGCGTCGCCGGGACAGGCCAGTTGAGTTACAGAGGGAGGCCCGGGGAGGACCCAGGCCACGATTGTTAGATAGGCCGCCCAGGCCCCCGCCTCCGCCGCAGTCGCAGGGGGGTAGATTCAGCCGCAGGGGGCAGTCAGAGACTGGTAGAGGCTCGCAGATGGTAGGTTCACCATTATAGAGGAGGGCGGAGCAGAGTAGGTATACTCCACCACTTTGCCCTATATGCAATCGACGCCATCCTGGAGCATGCAGGTATGGTTCCACCGCATGTTATATTTGTGGCCAAGAAGGCCATTTGATGAAAGATTGCCCAGCTAGAGGCCGAGAGGACCGAGATAGACAGGATAGGGCATCTGCAGGGTCACGAGCCACAGCATCCTCGACTGGGCGCAGGCCCTCTGTTTCAGCAGGCAGGGGTCGGGGCAGATCAAGGGCCTCCAGTGCAGGTGCGGGTCCAAGCCGCACATATGCCTTACCAGGGAGGCAAGATTCGGAAGCGTCGCCTGATGTTGTGACAGGTATGTTAACTATCTGCTCGCACCCTGCTTATGTGTTGATTGATCCAGGGTCTACTTTGTCCTATATTACTCCATTTGTGGCACGAAAGTTTAGTATTGCACCAGAATTGTTGCAGCAGCCCTTTTTAGTATCCACGCCCGTCGGTGACTCTATTGTGGCTAGTAAAATTTACCGCGGGTGTACAGTAGAGGTTGCTGACCGTCAGACCACAGCAGATCTGGTCGAGTTAGAAATGATAGACTTCGATGCCATAATGGGTATGGATTGGTTAGTACCGTGCTTTGCCAACGTTGAATGTTGGACCAAAATGGTCCGATTCCACTTCCCAGGAGAAGCAGTGCGGGAGTGGAAGGGCAGCACCGCTACGCCAAAATGTAGGTTTATTTCCTACCTTCAGGCGAGAAAGTTAATATCTAAGGGGTGTATTTACCATCTGGTCAGAGTTCAGGATGTCCAAGCAGAATCTCTGACACTCCAGTCTGTTCCAGTGGTGAATGAATTCCCTAATTTGTTTCCTGATGAGTTACCTGGTATTCCCCCAGAAAGGGAAATAGACTTTGCTATTGACTTGTTACCAGGCACTCAGCTGATATCAATTCCTCCCTATCGTATGGCTCCTGCAGAACTCAGAGAATTAAAAGAACAGTTGAAAGATTTGTTGGATAAAGGTTTCATCAGGCCGAGTACTTCACCGTGGGGTGCGCCAGTCTTGTTTGTGAGGAAGAAAGATGGCTCGCTCCGAATGTGCATAGATTATCGGCAACTAAACAAAGTTACAGTAAAGAACAAGTACCCACTCCCCAGAATTGATGACTTATTTGATCAGTTGCAGGGAGCCAGATACTTTTCTAAAATTGACTTGCGGTCCGGATACCATCAGGTCCGAGTACGTGAGAGAGATATTCCTAAGACAGCGTTCAGGACTCGATATGGACATTTTGAATTTTTAGTTATGTCCTTCGGGTTAACGAATGCCCCGACAGTCTTCATGGACCTGATGAACAGTATTTTCAGACCTTTCCTAGACTTGTTCGTAATAGTATTCATTGATGACATTCTGGTGTATTCTCGCTCTGAAGCAGATCACCGGACTCATTTGCGGACAGTGCTCCAGATCCTCAGGGACCGCCAGTTGTATGCTAAATTTTCTAAGTGTGAATTCTGGCTTAACTCAGTGGCCTTTTTAGGGCATATCGTCTCAGACGCTGGTATACAGGTAGACAAGCAGAAAATGGAAGCAGTTAAGTCATGGCCTAGGCCTACCACTCCAACTGAAGTTCGTAGCTTTCTGGGGTTGGCAGGATACTACAGGAGGTTCGTTGAAGGGTTCTCGACCATTGCGGCACCTCTAACCAAATTGACACAGAAAGCAGCAAAGTTTCAATGGACAGAGGCATGCGAGCAGAGCTTCCAGGAACTGAAAGACAGATTAACCTCCGCCCCAGTGCTGGCATTGCCGGAAGGCACCGAAGGTTATTCAGTCTATTGCGACGCGTCAGGCATCGGGTTAGGTTGTGTGTTGATGCAGCATGGTAGAGTAATTGCATATGCTTCCAGACAGCTGAGGAAACACGAAAAGAATTACCCTACCCACGACCTGGAATTGGCCGCAGTAATCCACGCCTTAAAGATGTGGAGGCATTACCTGTACGGCGTCCATGTTGATATTTACACAGATCATAAGAGCTTACCGTATATTTTTACTCAGAGGGAGTTGAATCTACGGCAACGCCGCTGGTTGGAACTGTTAAAAGATTATGATGTGAATATTCTATACCACCCCGGAAAAGCTAATGTTGTAGCAGATGCCCTGAGCCGTAAGTCAATGGGAAGTTTGGCGTATTTGCGACCTGAGAAGCGGAAGTTAGCCACAAAAATTCATCAGTTAGCTGGTTTAGCCGTTCGAGTGATGGAAACAGAAAATAATAGAGCAGTAATTCAGAATTCTGCTATGTCATCATTAGTCACAGAGGTAAAGGAACGACAGTACGAGGATCCTGATTTGGTCCAACTCAGAGATAAAATTCAGAGAGGTAAGGAGTCAGATTTTCAGATAACTGAGGATGATGTGCTACGTTGTAAGGGCCGCCTCTGTGTCCCGAATGTTTCAGGGCTTCGTGGGCGGATCATGCATGAGGTACATTATGCTCGCTATTCCCTCCATCCAGGAGCAACCAAAATGTATCACGACATTAGAGACATCTACTGGTGGCCAGGTATGAAAGCTGAGATAGCTGAATTTGTATCTATATGTTCTAACTGTCAGTAGGTGAAAGCAGAGCACCAGAAACCGAGCGGTTTGATGCAAGATATAACGGTGCCTATGTGGAAATGGGAAGCGATAAACATGGACTTTGTAACAGGGTTACCCCGTACTAGACGCAGAAATGATTCCATTTGGGTAATAGTTGACAGGCTAACAAAATCAGCTCATTTCCTGTCAGTGAAGGCTACCTTCTCGGCTGAGGATTATGCCGAATTATATATCAGAGAAATAGTTAGATTGCATGGAGTGCCGATATCCATCATTTCAGATAGGGGAGCACAATTCACAACTAGATTCTGGCAGTCGTTTCAGAAAGGTTTGGGAACGCAGATTAACTTGAGCACAGCATTCCATCCTCAGACAGATGGGCAGGCTGAACGTACAATTCAGACGCTCGAAGATATGCTACGAGCGTGTGTGCTAGATTTTGGGGGTAGTTGGGATGAGCATCTTTCGTTAATTGAATTTGCTTATAATAACAGCTACCATTCAGCTATTCAGATGGTGCCTTTCGAGGCATTATATGGGCGAAAATGCAGGTCGCCGATTGGTTGGTTTGAAATAGGAGAATCAGCATTGGTTGGCCCAGACATTGTTCGGCAGTCATAGGAGAAGATAAAGCTTATCCGAGAACGTTTACTGACTGGTTAGAGCCGCCAGAAGTCTTATGCAGACGTGCGGCGCAGAAATCTAGAATTTGCGGTAAATGACTGGGTATATCTGAAAGTGTCTCCGATGAAAGGGGTAATGAGGTTTGGCAAGAAAGGCAAGCTTAGCTCGAGGTTCATTGGGCCATATCAGATTCGGCGAAGAATAGGCCGAGTTGCATACGAATTGAACTTGCCTCTGGAGTTGGCATCTGTTCACCCAGTATTTCATGTCTCTATGTTAAGGAAGTTCGTAGGGGACCCCTCTACAGTAGTTCCAGTTCAGGATGTCCAGGTCACAGAAGAGTTAGCATATGAAGAGGTTCCCGTAGCTATCTTAGACAGACAGATTCGCAGGTTGAGGACTAAAGATGTTGCATCTGTCAAAGTGTTGTGGCGTAACAGGAACCGTGAGGAAATGACGTGGGAAGCTGAAGAAGATATGAAATCCAGATAACCTCACCTATTTCAGGCCTAGTCAGGCGACAGGTATGTCTGTATTATCACTTATGCAGTACCTTATAGTTGTATGTGTGTGAATGAGAAAGATTGATATTTAGTTATCCAGTGGATCCTAGAATATTACGTGCAGTGCCTGTGTTGGACTTTTCTGTATTTCAGGTTTTTGCTATAGTCCATATTACAGGGGAAACTCTGCCGAAATTTTTCCAAAAAGTAAATTAGGTAGCCCTCTAGACAACAGTGTACATTCGAGGACGAATGTTCTTAAGGGGGGGAGAATGTTATACCCCGTAGAATTCCCGGCACCTAGACGACCTATTCGCACGTTGGTTAAGCATATTTGAAGGCCATACGTGCTGGAGAAAGGCCCGGGAAAAGATCGGACGAGAAACCTGTCGAACCATCGCGGAAGGAGCCGAGGCAGAGCCCCTCCGCGATGGCAGCGTGTCATGGAGGAGGGGCCTCCACGTTGGCTCCGTGACACGTTGGCCTTGTCCAGGCCCAAGTATATAAAGCCCCACTTCGGTTTTAAATGATAAAAACATATTATAACTTCCATAGAACAGAGAGCAAACGCAGAGAAAGAAAAAGGATCGAAGAAATAATATAATTTTCATCTGTTTACGCTGCTAAACGTTGTCCAAATTCAAATTAACTCCAGATACTGAGGTATTTAGCAGCAGAGAGCATTCCTACGGATTCAGTTTCGTAAAATACGGCCGACGAATCGTCGAGCCACCGAGTTAAGGTAAGTGGATTTGCTCTAAATTAGTGTCTATGTGTTCCTAGCTGTGAAGTGAATATTTCTCCCTTCTGGACCGCTGAAAAATAGCGAGTTTTCGACCGTCTTTCGATAAGCCTAAGTTTAGGCTATAGACTATATCGAAAGGGACGTTGTCTTTTAAAGTAAAGCTGTATTTAGTATTAATTGACATATTTATGAATGCAGTTGGGAGAAAGTAGTTGAAATACCGGTTGAGTCTCGTCCGACAGACGAATAATTCAAGGATAAGGTATGTAAAGTTATTTTCCTCGGCAAGTTAGTAATCTTGGTACAGTACAGTAATTTAAAGGCCGATAGAGTATTCAGAAGCCATGTTGACATTTAATATGAATGATGGTACGATACTAAAAACGTTATGTTATGTTCAGCGCGAGACTTGCTAGTACGATATAAATTGTAATACAAGTATTAGAGACTGCACAGCATGCTCAGTATGTGATATAATGCGGAATGTTAGGGTATCATTGTATTCAGTTAAAGCCCAGTAAAGCAATGTAATACCTGTAAGACGTCTCAGAAATAGAACGACAAGTTAAAATGAAGCTAGAAAGCATATTAGAACTAGTAAATCATGTTACTATAGAAACTCAGTATACAACATGGTTTTCAGCAGAAATACTATATCCTGTTCAGTATTAGCCCCAAAATAGTATGGCAGAAGATTATATTTATGTACAGATGCTATGTTCAGTCTCAGCACGTATTAAATACGTACAGATTACTATCATTAGCTCAACATGTAATATATACGATACTTTACCCCTATTAGCCTCAGCATGTGAGATATGCAGACAGTATTGCTAGTTGAGACCGTTGTATTGTTTGGGGTTGGACTACCTAGCATCCATGACCGCCCCAGGGTTGATAGCTGTATCGACTCGTCCGCCAGAGGACGAGGATACGTCGCTCTACGGAGTGGCATGCCGTCCCATAGGGGACGAAGATGGGATGCCAGTTTTCCCCATATTATGCCTTGGTCGGCTTTTACACACCCCTGTCGAGCGGATACGCCCGGGTGTTGATTCAGGAGTCCTTCAGACTCAGGTACAGTTATAGTCAGGGGCTCAGCGAGCCCAAGTGCATACCCAGGGGACCGGCAGGATGCTTACAGGGGTTATAGGAGATGGGATGACCGGGGTAGGGGTATAGATTCTGTGCTGGTTGTACCCCCCGGCTTATGGGGGCCGGGTAAGGTTTGTGTGTGCTATGTATGTTATGATATGTTATACTGTGTACAGTAGATACGAGTAAATCGACAGTAGAACGATAAATCCTCAGGTATGACTCCTACTCCTTCCAGTATATATATGAGAGAAGGTATGACTTACATTATTAGACAGTTAATCTATTTCTTCCTACTTCAGTTTCATCAGTTACATTGTTGTTTTTAGATTTCGCTTTCAGTTATTGCTTTACATACTCAGTACCAGTGGTACTGACGCCCGGTGGGGCGCTGCATTACTTGCCTGTAGGTACTCATAGACGAGCAGGCGATACTACGTGATTCCTGTCAGCGATCGAGTATTCAGCTCCTGTCATCCGGAGACTGAATTCCAGAGGTGTATTTCAGTTCTTTTGTTTTATAGTATGGGTAGGTCGGGGCCCTGTCCCGATCATTTCTATTGCTATTCCTAGAGGCTTGCAGTATGTATATATTTCCCTGTGGTCAGATAAGCCGGTCGTGTGAGGCCGTGCAGTTGTATAGTTGTTAGTACTCTTTCTTTCTTTTATGTTGGCCGTGTGAGGCCATAGTTTGCCAGTAGTGGTGACCTTGTCGGTCACGTGGCTTTTTAGTACTTCATGATTGAGTTATAGATAACTAGACAGCATGGTGGCCTTGTCGGCCCGCATAGGATTCCCTAAATTGATATGTTTCTGGTCAGCTGTTAGCACAGGTACAGAAGGCTATAGGCCAATGGGCCGGGGGCTGTGTTTACAGCCGTTATATAGCCCTTTGTTTCCAGAAATATGAGTTAGAACCAGCCAGACACCAGATGTGCCCAGGCTTAGCAGTCCAGCAGTTCAGGTCCCAGTAGGGCACCAAGTGCCAGTCATACCCCCCAAGGCGAGGTGTGACAGAACCAATCTTGTACACCAAACATGATCGTTCACATCTAACATACATACCATGACTCAAGGAAATCAAAGAACATGGAACATAATGAGACTAGGAAAAACACCAGAAGAGAATTCTTCCCCTTTCTTTAATCCGGCATGGAACTGATACGGACTGATTCTTCATTCTCAAATCACTTTCTGATACTAATCTAGGATTCACAATATTTAATCTAACTGAGGGTAAGGATTTCATAAGCACGAGTCATCCCCGACATCTAGAACTGAGCACATACTTGAGATTATCTGAAGTTACTGGGTTAACAAACAACTTCCAAAGAGTGAATTCAATCTGAGCACATAAGAAAGCATGGATCAACTCACATAACTGATTCATAACATGAAGATAAGCAATAAGGACTCATAGGGAAAGACCGGCACCACTAACTGAAACGGTTACTTCTGAACCTCAGAAATCTGCACATGGGAAATGAACACACTTTAACTTCAACTGAAATACAAGGGAAATTATCTGAACCTCGAAGACTAATATACTGCAACTATTAAGGCTAAAACTTCTTTACGGGTATTCTCAAGATCTGACTTAATACACATTTTCACTATCTCCCCCGTAGCTTAAAGTCATCATCCTAAGACTCCTGAATCTTCCTTAAGGTCAAGCTAATTTACAACTCCCAGCTTCTCTTCCACCACTAACCTGCTCTATAAGCCTCACACCTACAACTATTCACATTACCCCACAATCACAACAGAGCTTCTTATTCAATACTGAGGTTGGCAGCGCATAAGGGATAACACAAGATTCTCAACATACCTGCGACTACTCCTGGGGTTGGCTCGTCACCTGCTCTATGTAACCTGCGCTGCCGAGATGGGCAGGCTGCGGACCTGCCAGCTAGGGTCCAGACCTTTCTTCCATCTCGCTTTGCCAATGGGAAATATTCGTGTCTATGACCGAGCTGGCCACAATGGAAGCAAACATCTGAACCCGCCAAGCACCTTCCGCGGTGGTTCTTCCCACAGAGTCCGCAAACGGGATAGGTAATTTCCCTCACCCGAGGTTGGTATTCCCGAATCTAATCTATAGACCGCTGCTGGGATTGAGAGTGACTCCTACTGCTTGACCCCTAATGGGAACCCTCAAGAATTTTGGTCCTGGGCTTTTTGTTCTTTCTTTCTTCCCCTTCAGACTCCCCCTCCAAATCTGAACCACGAACCTTAATCGGTCTCCTCCTCATGAAGTCTGGAACCCTAAAAGCTGTCGCCTCCCTGGTAGAGTGCGCTGATGTGATAGTCATTTGGTTGGTATGGGTGATCATGGCCCGCATCAACACTCGAATTGTGGCCCCAAGTTCTGCGTTCGTAACTTGCCCGGACATGGGATCCGTTGGAGTTGGTGGAGCTGACTGACTTCCATTAGTTCCTTGGGGAGACATGTTTCTACACATGCATATAACAAGAATTAAAGGAATGGAGATACATTTCATCGCATGAATCGGATCATGAAAGAAGGTAACATTTCCTAAATGTCTCATAGTCTCTTCGTCATAAGTGTGGCGCGCTTCACACCCATGAAAAAGACTCTACGTAACGCGGCTTTCAGACACCCTAGGACACTCTAAACCTTTGCTCTGATACCAAGTTTGTCACGACTTGAGAGTACATTCAGATCGTAGACACAGGACAAGGAACCCCGAAAGGTTCCAAGTCGATCCATGGCATAATCATCGCATACACTTAACACAAGAAACATCTAACATCATGAGAAAGCGGAAGAGAATAACAAGAGTCTAATATGATCCATAAAGACAATTTAATAACACTTAGATACATAGTTGCTACTAGTAGATAATGGTTATATATGTTGTGGTTAGTTGCTGCAAGATGAATTAAGATTGCATCGTAGTATCTCTCGACATGAAAGAGTATATTAAGTGTGATTAATGCTAGGAGTGTCGTAGAGATTTCCCTGCTCACCTGTTTACCATTTAGAGGGATTTTGATATCTAGCTATTGTACCAAGGCCTTAGAAGCTTGTAGTTAGTTGTTGGGTGTAACTTGGTAAGGTTGGATAGCATAGGGCGCAATTGGGAGATGTAACTTTCTATTTGACGCCTATCTAGACAGAAAAACTCGCCCACAGGCTATTGGCATACCTTGACGCCTCTAGGGCCAAAATCTTGATAGGATGACCTTACTTTTGAGTCAATGACACTAGGCTGCCTAAGGAACTGAGTGACAACTTTCCATATGATTGGCTACTATCAGTAACCGCTAGCTTCAGTTGACTTACTGCTTGTCGTATAGGTCGCTCAACAAACTACCCTAGTTGTTAGAAATCTAATAGACTAAGTAATATCCAAAGGGAGGAAACTTTTTAGGGATTAGACGTGGGGCCAATGCCCCGGGCTACTCTTGCAGATGCCCACATACATGTTTCTGAAAGGGCTAAATCCAGATGTACCTGCCTACAGGTCTATGAATTGCTCAAGGGAGCTATATGTTATCTGGATAGACCAGGTTGGCGTCTAGGGGACTAGAACCAAGGTATTATAGTATTACCTTTAGGCTAAGAATTATAGTAAGCGGCCTGTGGGAACTTAGGGCTGACTACTTAGGAGTATGTCCGATTAGTAGCAGCCCTACAATCTTTCTAAGTAAAGAAACTAAATAGTTGGTTGCCTGCGACCTTGCTTTTCACTTATAAACTATCACCATCCTAGTATGACCTGCATAGTATCGGATAGGTCACTCTGGACCTCGCCCTATTCTATCTAAAACTGACAGAGGTTGTAACCGCTGCCAAGACCCTATGGTCAGGTGTAGACATATGAGGTGTGCCTGAAGGCAGCTATATAGACTATTTTAAGAGTGAGTGATGGTTGTACCAAGACAAAAAAGTTAGGTACTCCTATTGAGTGACTATATTGAGGCTATAGCATCGTACCCCTATAGGGATTAACCCACCTTAGTTAGTCTCCTGTCAAACAACCTCAGGATGGCTAACTGTATCATTGCCTACGGGGCTACGAGTTGCTCAGAGGAGCTATGTGATGTCTGAAAGGACTATATTCAGGCCTACAAGGCCGTATCGAAGTCTATTCACATATGGTTTTCCTTTATGCCATAACGACATTACTAACCCTCAGTGGAGCCTTACGAGCCCAGTGTGCAGTTACATAATCTTAGAGGGCTCAGATACAGTTTCAGGAGCCTATGGGCTCAGTTCCTAGAGGCCGGATAGGTTTGGTTATAGTTACTTGTGAAACCATAGTGACCTGGTTAGGGGTATATAGATTGATCTGTACTTGCCAAGGCTTATGGGAGCCCAGAAAGGTTATCTCTGTGTTGTTTGCACCTTTCCCGCTTATGGAAGCCAGGTTAGGTTCTTGTTCGTATACTTGCTTACTAGATATAGCTTATGAATATATAATCGTACAGTTTATGTTCCTAGTTGCATAGTTGTCTACTAGATGCAGGGTATTTATGAATGCATATAGGTTAACTTTTACTCCTTTTCGCTGATTACTTTTAGTTCTTTATCAGCTTCTATTTAGCTTTTATTATTGCCCTACATACTCGGTACACATTGTGCTAACGCCCATACATGGGGCGCTGCATAATTGCCTGCAGGTTTAGATAGAAAGGTTTTAGGACCTCCTTTAGCAGCTATTTAGAGTTAGCAAATTGGTCAGCTTCTTTTATTCGGAGTTGCCAGATAGTAGAGGTTTGACCATCCCTTATTATATAGTTTTTGGTTATGTGGCGGCCCTGTCTCGACCAATATTTCACTCTTAGAGTCTTGCAGCTACTTTCTATAGTTCTTAGCTAGTTGTTCGTTTTTGGCCTTGTGGGGCCTATGTATGTTAAGTTTTGTATGTTGGCCGTGAGAGGCCTAGCTTAGCTATCGGTTAGCAGCCTTGTCGGCTATAGTTTATATATAACTGCCTGTCTTTCTTTTGTTATGACTTAGACAGCATGATGGTCTTGTTGGCCTGCATAGGATCCCTAGATTATTGTGATTGCTGGGTTAGCTGTTTTTATGCAGGTTTGTTGTGCGACCTTATCAGCTCGAGGTTGTATTTATAACTGAGATATAGCTATTTGTTTTCTTGATTTTGAGTTGCTGGCAGGCACCAAAGGTGCAAAGGCCCAGCTAGGTCAGCCCAGGTTCTAGTGTGGCACTAGGTGCCAATCACACCTCCCAAGGTGGGGCGTGACAAACTTGGTATCAGAGCATCATCGTATCTTAGGGAGTCTGCAAGTTGTTTCTAGTAGAGTCTTGTTTATAAATGTGTTATGCACCACATATTATAAGCAGGAAGCTATGAGACATGATATTATGGTTACCGCTCCTTCTCAGATCGTGCTATAGAGCAGAGTTGTATAGGGTTAGAGTCCCTAAGCTTATATTATTATGTCTATCTAGAATAATGTTTGATATGAGATAGACTATAGCCAGCCATAAGTTAGATACAGTAGCAAGAGAGGGTACTAGCGAGGTGCCACAGTTGGGGGACATCCCAGCCTGAGGGAGAAGGAGAGACATTCTCTTCAATCTCCCTAGCATCCTCCAGGGGCACCAGGAAGTTCATAAGGTAACAGACATGCCAACATCATTCCTAGTTGTTTCTACACCCTTGGAATAGGAGGTCAGGAGTGTAGTATATATATGATGGCTTACTTAGTAACTACTTAGTATGAGACAGGGACAACAACTACTGTTGGAATACCTAAAAGGTGCGAGAGGTTGTGAAATTGTGAGATTTTTACCTCTAGCCTTTAGAGTTTGTTGAGTTTCATACCTTAGTCCCACCGTAGTATGATATGGTTATTTTCCGCCTCCCAACCCTTTTCTCAATATAGAAGAGAGCATTAGTATTGATGGTATGTTGTTAGGAGTAAATGGTAAAGGAGGACTAGGCCCATTGATTCTTGGGGGTGTTAGAAAAGTGGTCAAGATCCTTAGTACTTAAATAAGCCACCTAGACCTTCACTACAGTAAAATCAGGAGGGCAGGTAAGATTGCTAGCAGCAGCCAAGTACGTGTGATAGTCCATAAGCAATAAGACTCCCAGTAATAGTAAGGCTCAGGTCAGAAATTGATTAATCCTACCAAAGCATATTGATGGTGGTAGTGATTACCTAGAGAATAATGGTGGTGGCCCCCAACTTATGATGTTGAGGGACAAAGAGATTATGTGACGGGAATCAACACGAGTGCGGGTCAGGACAATATAGGTTAGTAGACTTGGCCAGTAGTATCCTTGCCAGTATGGTGCATAGGGCACGAACCTCAGATTTTAGCTTATAGAAGTAAGAGCAAGACATGAACCTCTAGTTCCGTGGGAGAACAGAACCACCTTTAGGTGGTAGTAGCTGATAGAGTATGGAATCACCGCTGAATGTAGAGAAATAAGAATCACGCTTACATTTAAAGGATAGTGAGATTGTGACTAAGAATACTGCAGTATCATCTCTAGATATGGAGGCGAAAGAGTGACAATACGGAGACTGTATCCTAGCATGACCTAAAGATAAAGCTCAGCAGAAGGAGTCATCGGCCTTCGAGATAGAAGGGGGCGTAGTCTTGAGACCCAGAGGTTGACTCTGCGTTCCAAATGTGATAGGGCTTCGTTAGTAGATTGTAGCATTGGTACACCATGTCCATTATTTCCTCTACCCAGGTTTGAAAAGACATATCAAGTTATAAAACAGATTTACTGTTGGCATGGGAAGAAGAAAGATAATGTTGAGTTGTAGCATAGAGCTCAAATGGCCAGAAGGGAAAGGTTGAACATAAGAAGTTGAGCGAGTTAATTCAAGAGATAGCCGTGCCTACGCAAAAATGGGAAGTAGTCAAAATGAATTTAGCTACAGGTTTACCTCGTATCAGGTGTAAATTTGACCCTACTCGGGTCATTTTCGAAAAGTTAATGAGATCAACTAATTTCTTGTTGGTCAGAATTATATTTCAACTAAAGATTTCACTAAGTTAAGCACCAAAGAAATAGTCCGGCTACATGATATCCCAGTGTCTATTAAATTTTGACAGAGGGGCATAACTCATAGCTAGGTTTTGGAAAGGCTGTCAGAATGGATAGGGACACAAGTTAATTTGAGTACAACTTCTCATCCCTAGACAGATGGCCAAGCAAAGCACACGATTCAAATGCTCAAAGATATGTTTTGGGTAGGAATGTAAGTCCCCCATATGATGCCCTAAAGTAGGTAAGTCAAGGTTAATTGAACCTGACATAATACATCAGTTAGAAGAAAAAAAAGTTAAACTCATTAAAAGATATTTACTGGCAGCCCAGAGTCATCAGAAGCCCTATTTCGATATGCGACGTAGGGACTTGGAAATTGATATGACGACTAAGTATCCTTAAAGTTTTGCCAAAGAAGGGCATTGTGAGATTTGACGAGAAGGGCAAGCCCAGCCCTAGATTTACTGGGCTATACCAGATCCTCCGAAAGATGGCCAAGTGGCCTATGAGTTAGAGTTTCCTTCGGGGATAGGATCAATTCATCGTTGGTAGGAGACCCTTCTCAGGTTGTCCCAGTCGAGGATGCTCAGGTTGTAAAAGAGTCGTCCCATGCGGAGACTCCAATAGTTATACTAGATCGTCAGGTCCGTAGGGGCTATCTTGAGAACCAAGCCTATTAGAGTCTTATGGAGGAATATAAATATAGAAGATATGAATTGAGAAGCTAAGGATGATGCAATGAAAGTATACAAACATAGATATCCTCAGTTGTTTTAGGCTCTATGATGATAGTATATAAACTCAGACAATTTCAGTTAAAGGCAGGATAGTTTCAGGTGTTGTATAGTTGCCTTTGTTTCTATTGTTATCAGTTGCTTACATATATGTGGTGGATCTATGTTATTCAGTTGCAAGTAGCATCCTGTGAGACGCTTGTGTTGGACTTTTCTGTGTTTCAGGTTTTCATATAGTCTATATTATAGAGGAGACTCTACCCAAATTTTTAGGAAGGAAAGAACCTCTTAAGATTGAATTATATTCGCAGACAAATGTTCCTAAAGGGGGATGATATTAAACCCCATAAGTTGCCATTGATTAGCGGACGTGTGTGTGCGCTTGTGATAATGTCAGGAGCATGACACGTGCAGGAAAAGGCCTAAAGAGGGGAGCGCACGAGTACATCATCAAATAAGCAGAAGGCCGAAGCCAGAGGCAGGGCGCAAGGAGCGACGCGTCGCCCCCGCTTGCCGGCGTGTTAGGAAACGCGCCGTGTCCCCTTGCCACCGCCTCCCTATATATATGTCAAGTGAGGGCAATCTTGTTTCATTTAATATTTCCCCCAACAGAGGACTCGGGTGAGGCGAAGAGGGCATGAGGTTTTCTACTTTTAGAAGCCAAATTATGCTGCTAAATCACCTCCAAATGTTAATTCTTCTTAGGTAATGATTACTAGGCCTTTGAAGAACGTATCTATGGAGTTATTTCTTCAAAATTGGCCCGGTTCGATGGAGACCCACCGAGTAGAAGTTGTGAAAATTACTTCTAATCATGTCCTAAGCGTCTACATGTGATAAAGACTAAGAACAAAATTACTATATCGGTATAAAGGCTACGAGTTGGAGGAATTACTGGTTCTAAGCTGGAACAAGATTGGGCGAGCAGAATTCGACAATTGAGGTATGTTAAGACTAACCTCTTCGGCAAGTTATCCTCGTCGTACAATCGATACAACCTATACCTTTGTAAGTAAGTTGACCAATATATAATGGTTATATATGTGGTGGTTAGCTACTGCAAGGAGAATTAAGATTGCATCATAGTATCCCTCGACGGAAAGAGTATATTAAGTATGATTAACGCTAGGAGCATCGTAGAGATTTCCCTGCTCACCTATTTACCATTTAGAAGGATTCTGATATCTTGTTGTCATACCAAGGCCTTAGAAGCTTGTAGTTAGCTGTTGAGTGTAACTTGGTGAGGTTGGACAACATAGGGTGCAACTGGGTGATGTGACTTTCCATTTGATGCCTATCTAGACAGTAAAGCTTGCCCATAGGCTGTTTGTGTACCTTGATGCCTCCATGGCTAGAATCTTGATAGGATGGCCTTACCTTTAAGTAAATGGCACTAGCGTTGCCTAAGGAACTGAGCGATATCTCGCCATATGTTTGGCTACTGTCAGTGACCGCTAGCTTCAGTTGACTTACTGCTTGTCATATAGGTCACTCAGTAAACCACCCTAGTTGTTAGAAATCTGATAGACTAAGTAATGTCCTAAGGGGGGGCGGGGGGGAACTTGTCAGGGATTAGATGTGGGGCCAACGCCTTGGGCTTCTCTTGCAGACGCCCACGTACATGTTGCCGTGAAGGGCTAAATCCATATGTACCTACCTACGGGGCTATAAATTACTCAAGGGATCTATATGTTATCTAGATAGACCAAGTTGACGTCTAGGGGACTAGAACCAAGGTATTATAGTATTACCTTCAGGATAAGAAATTATAGTAAGCGGCTTGTGGGAATTTAGGGCTGACTGCTTAGGAACATGTCCAATTAGTAGCAGCCCTACAGTTGTCTAAGTAAAGAAACTAAATAGTTAATCGCCTGTAGTCTTGTTGTTTGCTTATGAACTATCACTATCCTAGTATGACCTTTAGAGTATTGCTTAGGTCACCCCGGACCTCGTCCTATTCTATCTAAATTAACAGAGGTTGTAACTGCTGCCAGGACCCACTAGTTAGGTGTAGGCACATGAGGTGTGCTTGTAGGCAGCTATATAGACTGTTTTAAGAGCAAGTGATGGTTGTGCCAGGCCTGAAGATCTAGGTACGCCTATTGAGTGACTATATTGAGGCTATAACATCGTACCCCTGTAAGGATTGACCCATCTTAGTTGGTCTCCTGTGAAACAACCTAAAGATAATTGTATCATTGCCTATGGGGCTACGGATTGCTCAGACAAGATATGTGATGCCTGAAAGGACTATATTCAGGCCTATCAGGCTGTATCGAAGTCCATTCGCGTATGGCTTTCCTTTATGCCATAACAACATTACTGACTCTCAGTGGAGCCTTGCGAGCCCATGGTGTAGTTAGATAAGCTTAGAGGGCTCAAATATGATTAAAGGAGCCCATGGGCTTAGTTGTAGTCCTAGAGGCCAGATAGGTTTGGTTATAGTTATTTGTGAAACCATAGTGACCTGGTTAAGGGTACATAGATTGATCTGTAGTTGCCAAGGCTTATGGGGGCCCAGGCAGGTTATCTCTGTGTTGTTTGCACCTTCCCGGCTTATGGGAGCCAGGTTAGGTTCTTTTTTCTATACTTGCTTACTAGATATAACTTATGAATATATAATAATACAATTTGTGTTCCTGGTTGCCTAATTGTCTAATAGATGCTGGTTGTGGTTATGAATGCATATAGGTTAATTCTACCCCTTTTCACTGATTACTTTCAGTTCTTTATCAGCTTTTATTCATCTTTTATTATTTTCTTACATACTCGGTACATATTGCACTGACGCCCATACATGGGGTGCTGCATACTTCCCTGCACGTTTAGACAGACAGGTTCTGGGACCTCCTTTAGCAACAATTCAAAGTCGACAAACTGGTAAGCTCCTTTTATTCGGAGTTTCCAGATAGTAGAGGTTTGCCTGTCCCTTATTATATAGCTTTTGGGTAGGCCGGGGCCCTGTCCCGACCAATATTTCAGTCTTAGAGGCTTGCAGACTACAATCTATAGTTCTTAGCTAGTTGTTCGTTGTTGGCCATGTGGGGCCTAGCTTATCTATCGGTTAGCAGCCTTGTCGGCTATAGTTTCTATTTAACTACCTGTCTTCCTTTTGTTATGACTTAGATAGTATGGTGGTCTTGTCAACCTTCATAGGATCCCTGGATTATTGTGATTGTAGAGTTAGCTGTTTTTACGTAGGTTTGTTGTGCGGCCTTGTCGGCCCGAGGCTATGTTTATTATTTAGATATAGCTGTTTGTTTTCTTGATTTTGAGTTGCTGGCAAGCACCAGAGTTTCATATGCCTGGCTAGGTCAGCCTAGGTTCCAGTGTGGCATTAGGTGCCAGTCACGCCTCCCAAGGTGGGGCATGACAATCGACTTAGCAGGTTTCTATAGTGAAGGTTGTCTTGCTGCCGCAGACTCTGTACAGTGAAAAAGGTACCCCTGTAACAGATCTGCTGATATAGTAGAACTATCGCTGCAACGTACATGGCCAGGAAGAATGCCAGATTCTAGAAATTTCAAGTTTCCTTGTCTGGAATAGCAACCACAAGCATCGAGAAACCAAAACCATTCAAACAATTCGAGTATGAGTAAAACCGCGTTTATAGAATATAAGGGGGCCAACACTACCAACGTCAACGAATGCCAAATGGGCATTTGAAGGAACAAGTACCAATATCCAAAAGCAGAAAAAAAGTAAATAGTATTATCTTACAAGCCCCATGTAGGGGCTACCCAAAATAAGTGATAACAACAAATAATTGGGGGGGGGGGGGGGAGGGGGAATCACTGCGACCCATCTAGCTAGAGGCCTCGTCACTACCACTACCTGCATCCTCGTCCGCGCCCTCCTTGAACCCGTTGAGGAAGGAGATCTTGGGGCAGTCCTACCTGGTCACCTGGGGTGTCCTGACATTAGGAGCAAGGGTCTTCAGGATCTTCTTGATCCCTTTCCACATGCGGACGAGCAGCTTGTCTCGAGAACGCCGCTTCCTCCTTTTCCACTCCAAGTCCTCCCGGAGCTCACCGTGGGCTTGATCCAGGGTGGCAATTGCCCATATATCTCCCCTAGATCGACAACCGTTGTTCTTGAGGTCCTACTAATAGAGGGCCTGCTAGGGGAAGGAGGAACGGGTAACCCTCCCAGTAGCTCCTGCATGGCCACCATCTCGGCCTCTATCTGCTTGAACAGTCCCCCGTGCCTTAGAAGTGTTGTCCCCATTGTCACCCTCAGATGAGGTGGACTTCCTCTTCTTCCTATCTCTCCTCGGAGCTCCCTTTACCCTCATAGGGTCAAAAGTCCTATCACAGCCCACGATGAGGTCCCTGGACTCTTGGTGCACTCTAGCCCGTTTGTAGAGCCTGTTAATAAGAGAAGGGAAGGGTAGGCGGTGATAGGACTAGCTGAGAAGTACCACCACTCCTCCAGAATTTGAGCTCCCATATTCACCCTTACCCCACTCAATACACATGCCACCACCAAAGCACAGGGATAGGTCATGTCTGTAATATTGGAGGATAGGTGGTGATAACGCTCAAACCACACCTCTTACTGAAGTGAGAAGCGGATGTTGTCAATAAAGAACCCAACTAGAGGTTGGAGTCGATCCCACAGGGAATAGGGAGACTGGATTATAGCTGGTAATTGAACTTGTAAGGCAGTTACTTCAAAATAGGGGGATTCTAAAGAAAATCAATAATAAAAGTAAATATCAAAATTCTGATGTGAAGTCAATATCAAAGGATAACTAGGGTTTGTGTTCCCCATGGGTTCATAACTACTTTGGGTATACACTCGTGATTATCACCAATACTTACTTATAGAACTGATAACTTTAGGTTCATTCGAACGACTGACCAATCCCTATTAAATGACTATACTCAATCACTCAACCAAGTCTCATGATCGGTTTCAAACTATTCATTATCACTAAGTTCCAGATTCAACTATCCTGTGACAACAGCTCAAGTTAATACAATGATTATCAAAATCAAGGCTCTATTGTAATCCTCTTTTCCTAATCTCTACCTCTTCAACCAAAGCAAGTAAAGAATTCGGGCACTTCCGAACGTTGCGTACCGTTAAGAAACATTTAAGAATGAAGAGAATACAATATAAGTGTTTGTATTGGTTTTAAGATCACTTTGTGCAACCCTAGCTTGTTAATTCACCAGGATTCCCACAACCCTAGTTATGGAGGTTTTAGCCTCTTATCGTTGCAAGGTTGTGATTTGCATTCATGATTAGGAATAAAAATCAACACTTACAATAATGATTGAGAAAAACACTTCCTTAAATTACTCCACAAAATTTTGAAAAACAAGTAGCAAGAACAAGATGAATTCAAGAAAAGGTTGATCACAAGTTGAATCAACTCAATTCTCTCTCTCTCTTACTTGTTTCTCTTTTTTCTATCGTTGTCTGATTGTCTACAGAAAAATAAAACCTAAAACATATTTATACATACACAAGAATACTTTTCCTAGACTAACTGGATGAATTTTCATATCTAGTGGCGCTGTCGTCACGAGCCAAGGTACGATCCGTAGCAGCTTCCTACGACTCGTAGCTGCCTGTCGTGCCTTGCATTATTGAATGAATTTCGGCTAAGTGTTGGATCCAGGTATGATTCGTACTTCCTTCATACGACCCGTACTGAGCTCCCATAGTTTAATTCTGAAACTTTGGAATTCTTCTGAAGTTCCATACGACCGTCATGGTACAACTCGTACCTTCTTCCCACAGGCCGTACATTCCTTCCATAGAAGGAGTCAACACTTGATGCAACTTTTCTGAATTTTGTCACGATTTCTTCATCACGACTCGTTCTAGCTTGGTACGATTCGTACTGAGACTCGTACATTGCCTCTTTGCACCTTAAGCCTTCTGCAACTCTTCATGGCCCTCAGTACGACTCGTAGGTCCTTTCTACGGCTCGTACTATGGTCTGCACATTAAGCATATCTTGCATCTTTTAGGCTTTCTTTTGCCATTTTTAGGTCCAACATCAATTCATCCCGCAATCAAGGGAAAAATGCCTTATATCTACATAAACATACCTAAGTTCATGCTATTCTTAGTTTTGAGCGTCGAAAGTGCTGTAAACCAACAACACATTAACACCCTCAACTTAAGACTTTTGCATGCCCTCAGGAGAAAAACTAAAACACGACGCTCAACTAGAAAATAGACTTATGATACTACAACCAATATTTAAACAAACCTGCACTTTCTATACAAACTGTACTGACCCTTTCTAATGGAACAAAATCAACTAATGTATTACAAGCAACATCAAAACATCATAAACAGGGATCAAAATATGTCATTTATCTGTCAACAAGTAATGGAGTCATTACCAATGTTTTCCACATAGACTAATGGTAAAATGTCACGACCCGGACGTACACCCGAATCATGGACACGGGACGAGGGACCCCGAGAGACCCCTAGTCAACTCATGACACATGCATACAACTAATCTCATTTAAATAAATGGAATATTAAGCATAAAACATCATGAAAACGTAATCATGACGCAGCATCAGGAAATACCAAATATTTACATAAGCTGAGTACTACTCATTTGTCCGAAAGCCTCTAATACGTAAGATGGGTTGATGGGACAACATCCCCAACTAACCCAAGCAATACTAAAACATAATCAATAGGAAATTTTATCAAACGACCGTTGGAACACGAGGACTCACCAACAAGCTGATATCGTAGGCTGAGATGACTAAGAATGAGGATGAGCTTGAGATCCGGACCCTGTATCATGAAATGATACATCATATAAAGTATGCGATCAGTACGTGGAATGTACCGAGTATGCAAGGTAAATAAAACGGGAATTTTTAACGTAAAGTAAAACTCAAAAACATCAATAGGAGAAGTACATCATGCTTACATCAAAATCTTCACAATAATCATAAGGCTCAAGGCTTTCAAATCATTCATAATCGTTCATTATCATAATCGTAAGAAAACTTAATCAAAAGATAACTTGAGCCAATAACATAACCATAACAATGCATAAAACATGCGGAACAATGAGAGGACTCGTCATAACCGACACCATCATGGTAGAGCCTTTTATGATGCCCCACTGTCTCGCTCAAGTAGGTAGAGCCGACCTTGGCTTGCCAGGCGAGGGTCATGCATAAGGCGTGATATCAAATTTGAGGGGACCATTATTAATACATCATATCATTTACAACCCACGATGGCACATGGTTATGAGACACCAGCGTACTCCTTTAAACGCCGGGCTGTTCAGTCCTAGACACGGCTCCCAAAAACATGCATATATGCTCATACATAAATCATTAACATCATGCATAAAGATTCGTTGGCTAGAAAATAACATTTATCATCCTTGATCCCCTTTAAACATGCTTATCCAATAATCAAAGGCCCTTTTCATCGGCCAACATCATAAATCGATAAATTAAGTAATTCACTTCATAAATCATAAATCGTTCTTTAACATGTGGGCATTTCCCTATACTTCATCATATTCAATTCCTTCAGAAAAATATGCTCATAAACATGGGTAACTTGAATTCATGCTTTTCCATCATAAATAAACACAAAATAATGAATATTCATCATAAATCATAACTTTCATGAACTCTCATCAATGGGCATTTTACATTTAAAAAGATTGAAACATGATTTTGAAGGAGATAAATTTTAAAATCTGCACAACATGCATAATTCTATAATTAAAACTCAATTAAATCATGCCCATAAAGAGAAATCATATTTTCATGCTTTGGGTAAAAGCCCTTGGAATTTGAGTTGGAGTATTCATGAATTAATTCGAAATTGGGCATGGGTGGGGAAGAATTCCACCCATTTTAAAACCCTACATACCTGGGAATGGAGGGACTCAAAGTTCCTTGAACACCCACAAAGAAATTGATGAAAATTTGGGGAAGAAGGCCTTGAATCTCCCAAAAACCTCTCTAAGCTTTTGCATGAGAATGGACATGCAATAGGGACTTAACTCCTCTTATCACACTCAGAAAATATCCAAAATGATGTAGTTTAGGCCTTAGGGACTTAGGAATTTACGAAAATACCCTCATTAAAACACAGGAAATTTCTAGTTGCCAGCCCCCACGAGGGACCTAATGGATCGTTGCCACAGGGCACAACTCGTTGCCTTGATCCTTTGAGTCCACTGCCCAAACCTCCAAGGGAACCACACGGGTGATTTCACGAGTCGTGAGGTTAGACCACGACTCTTGGTCATCTTTCGTGGCCTACGCTGCCCATCCCAATTTGCCAATCCTCCAGGGTTGACCACGGGTTACCTCTCGAGTCGTGAGGTCTGACCACGACTTGTGGTCAAGCTCGTGGCCTCCTCACTCAGGCCTTGCCACACCATGCTGACCACGAGTCACCTCACGACTCGTAGTCACTCCTCACGACTCACCTCATGGGTCGTTCTGTGACCTGGTGCGAATTTTCAGTTTTTCTCCATTTTCACTTCCGGGTCTAATCCTTGGGTTCCCGGGGTATAACAATATCTTCCCCTTAGGAACATTCATCCTTGAATGTTAGAAACATTAGGAAAACTCAGTAACAAGATATCACCATATACAATTACCAGTCATTTAAGTCAAAAACGGATGGAATGACTACCTCCGAAAGGAACTACATAGATAAACTAAATTCAGAAATCACATACATTTACCATATCATAAAACAAACTTGTACACTTGAACTGAACGGGAAAAGCTGATTAAAGGTTTAGGGCAAAAATGATACCTCAAACTGAAACTGAGTCGGTAGGGAACAAATGAGGGTATTTAGCTATCATATCTGCTTCGGCTTCCTACGTAGATCCGTCAACAAGATGATTTCTCCATAATACTTTAACTAAAGCTACTTCTTTATTCCTCAGCCTCCGAACTTGACGATTCGAGATTTCAACGGGAACTTATTTATAACTAAGGCCGTCTTTCACTCCAATGCTGTCTACAGGGACTACCAAGGATAGATCACCCAAGCACTTCTTCAATAGTGACACATGAAAGATGGGATGAACTGAAGATAGCTCCGAGGGCAAGTCCAACTCATAAGCCACCTTACCAACTCTTCTCTCAACCCGGTAGGGGCCAACATAGCGGGGACTGAGTTTACCTTTCTTTCAGAACCGTATGACTCCCTTCATGGGAGATACCTTTAAAAATACCCAGTCGTCCACATCAAACTCCAAATCTCTTCTCCTCACATCAGCATATGATTTTTGATGGCTCTAAGCAGTTTTCAACCGGTCCCTTATCAACTGAACCTTCACCACCACCTCATGAACCAAATCTGGTCCTATCATAGCTGCCTCACCAACCTCAAACCATCCGATGGGAGATCTACACCTCCACCCGTAAAGAGCTTCGAACGGTGCCATTTGGATACTAGAGTGGTAACTATTATTATAAGCAAACTCGATCAATGGCAAATGATCATCCCAACTACCTTTAAAATCCATGACACATGCCCCCAACATATCCTCAAGGGTCTGAATGGTTCGTTCTTCTTGACCGTCTGTTTGTAGATGGAAGGCTGTACTGAGCTTAACCTGCATCCCAAGTCTTTTGAAAAGAACGCCAAAATTGAGAGGTAAATTGAGTACCTCGGTCTCAGATAATAGACAAGGGCACTCCATGAAGTTGAACCAACTCCTGAATATAAAACTTAGCATAATCATCCGCTGAATCCATGGTCTTGACCGATAGGAAGTGTGCAACCTTGGTTAACCCGTCGACCACCACCCAAATGGAGTCATATTACCGGCGAGTACGGGTAGACCTGTAACAAAATTCATATTAATCTCTTCCCACTTTCAAGTGGGGATGTTGATATCCTGAAGAACACCTCCCGGCCTTTGATGTTCGACTTTCACTTGATGGCAGTTTGGACATTTTGCTACGAACTTTGCAATATCTTTCTTCATACCATCCCACCAATAGATTTTTCACAAATCCCGATACATTTTTGTGGATCCTAGATAAATAGAGTACCTGGTACCATGTGCCTCATGCAATATCCGAACTCTCAAATTATCAATGTCCGAAACACATAGCTGACCTTGGTACTGTAGCACACCATCTCCCCCTTGGGAGAAGACCTCCACTTTCTGACTCCACACCGTCTCCTTCAGCTTTCTCAATATTGGATCCTCATCTTGCCTATATTTAACATCAACCACCAAGGACGATTTTGACCCTTTATGCACAACAACACTGCCATCAGTCGAATCGATCAATATCACTCCCAGCCTGGAAAGTCGGTGGACATCCTTCACTAACTCCTTTCCCTCATCCATGTGGGACACACTTTCCATGGAGAGTCTACTAAGTGCATCCGCAACCACATTAGCCTTGCCCGGGTGGTAAAGGACACTCATGTCATATTCCTTAAGTAACTCCAACCACCTCTTTTTTCGAAGATTTAAATCTTTTTGTGTGAACACATATTGCAAACTCTTGTGATCCACGAATACATCCACGTGGACCCCATACAAGTAATGCCGCCATATCTTCAATGCAAACACCACCGTGGCTAACTCAAGATCATGGGTCGGGTAATTCTTTTCGTGAACTTTCAGCTGTCTTGAGGCATATGCTATTACTTTCCCACACTGCATCAACACACATCCCAGTCCAACTCTCGAAGCATCACAATACACTACAAATCCATCAGTACCCTCGGGTAAGGTCAACGCTGGTGCTGAAGTGAGTCGGGTCTTCAATTCTTGGAAGCTTTTCTCACAAGCATCCGACCATTTGAATTTTATCTTTTTCTGAGTCAACTTAGTCAAAGGTGCTGCAATGGATGAGAAACCCTCAACAAACCTTTGGTAGTAGCCAGCTAGGCCCAAGAAACTCTAGATTTCTGAAGGATTCACCAGTTTGGGCCAATTCTTCACCGCCTCTATCTTTTGGGAATCTACCCTTATGCCTTCTCTTGATACCACGTGACCTAGAAATGCTACCGAGTTCAGCCAAAACTCACACTTGCTAAACTTTGCATACAACTGACGATCCTTGAGGGTTTGCAGCACTATTCTCAAATGAATGGCATGCTCCTCCTTGCTTCGGGAGTATATAAGAATGTCATCGATGAACACGATCAAGAACATATCAAAATATTGCTTGAACATCCTGTTCATTAGGTCCATAAAAGCTGCAGGAGCATTGGTTAGCCCAAAATACATAACAACAAATTCATAGTGACCATACCGAGTCCTGAAAGCGGTCTTCGGGATGTCACTCTCCGAACTCTAAGCTGGTGATATCCGGACCTGAGATCTATCTTCAAGAAACACCTGGCTCCCTAGAGCTGGTCAAATAAATCATCGATCGTGGGTAAGGGGTACCTGTTCTTGACAGTAACCTTGTTCAACCGCCGATAGACAATACACATGCGAAGGGAACCGTCCGTCTTTTGAACAAACAAAACTAGTGCACCCCATGGAGACTAGCTCAGTCTAATGAAGCCCTTATCCAAATACTGATCCTTTAATTTCTTTAGCTCGGCTGGAGCCATCCTCCAAATATTCACACATCACCGGAATTGACTGAATAGTCGGGGTCTCGGACTCCACATCCTTAACCCTAACTAGGTGGTACATGAACCCCTTAGAGATCATCTTCCTAGACTTAAGATAGGAAATAAACCGACCTGCTGGCACCGCCGAACTACCCTTCCACTCCAAAATTGACTCACCTAGAAAATGAAACTCCACGGTACAGGTCCTACAATTAATCAAAGCATAACATGCAAACAACCAATCCATACCAAGAATAACGTCAAAGTCAGTCATGGCTAACTCTACCAAATCTGCGGAGGTAACCTTATGCAACACAGTGACCGGGCATCCTCTATATACTCGTCTAGCTATGACCGATTCACCAACTGGGGTCGAAACTAAACACGATTTTGACAAGGTCTCGGGACTAACTCTAAGGCTACTAGCAATGTAAGGAGTCACAAAAGACAAAGTAGCTCCTGGGTCTAACAAGGAATAAACATCAAAATGAAAGACATGCAACATAACAGTGACCATGTCTGGCAAAGTCTCCTGCTCCTGGCACTAGGCAAGGGCATAAAATCGGTTTTGGCGCTGACCGCCACCCCCACTTGTAGATGCTCCCTGTGGAGTTGAATGGGCTGGAGCAGCTACTGTCCTAGTGGACTGTAATCGACCCCTATCATCACCCTCTCTGGCATATGGACATGCTCGGTGTATGTGCCCAGATATACCACACCCAAAGTAGATATCCAAACTGAGTAGGCACTCCCCGGTGTGACTCTTGCGCACTTCCCGCAGGCTGGAGAGGTATACTCTAACCGGGTTTCCCTCTGATCCCTCGACCCTAAAGCTCTGCTCCTCTGATCACCCTTGGGCTTAGATGGGACACTAGCTGATGATGGGGCTGGGGCTAGTGGCCTCTGCTAAAACTGTGGACAGTAGCCACCGTCGGACCTCTGATGTGAAAACTCATGACTATCTGTCTGAGCCCTCTTTGCCTCCCTCTCCCTCACATGAGCCACCTCCATCTGTTGGGCATAAAACACTATGCGAGGAAAGTCCATATCCTGATGAAGCACGAAACTCCTGCAATCCTTGTCTAAATAACTAGCCACGCCATGAATAAATCGGCTCACCCGCGCCCTCTGATCCATCACCAACTCTGGGGCATATTTTGAGAACCGGGTGAACTCAAGAGAATACTCCAACACTATCATTTTTCCCTGCTTGAGGTTCACAAACTCCACTGCCTTCAACTCCCTCATTTCCCGAGGGAAGAACCTGTCGAGATAGGCCATGTGGAACTCATCCCAGTTGATAGGTCCCGCTCTAGCTGACCTGCTGTCCTTCCATTGCTTGTACAACATATGAACGACCTGTTTTAGCTGGTTAGAGGCCAAGTCAACACACTCCCCATTTGTCACTCCCATAACCTGTGTGACCTTCAAGATCCCTTTGATGAACTCGTGTGGATCCTCATCCACCTTTGATCCCATGAACTCTGGAGGGTTCATCCTCAGGAAGTCTCTAATCCGAGCTGTCGCTGCATTCCCATTCTATGGAACCTACACAACAGCCTGCTGATTAACCTGAGCAGTCAAGGCCGGTGCCAACATCTGAATCGCCGCCCGAAACTCGGCGTGGGCAGCTGGCTCTGGTGCCTGGGGCTTCAAAACAGGTGGGGCTTGTTGATGCCCATGGTCATTTCCATCTCCGTGGCCTTCATTATTTCTATTCCTCCTTCCGTTCATTCTTCTAGGATCCATAATTCTACAATTGCGAATCGCACGAATTAGTGGGATGGAAAGGCTTTTCATCGCACGACATAGAACATGAGAGAAGGAAATATTTCCTAAATGTCTAGTAGCCTCTTTGTCATAAGTGTGGTGCGCTTCACACCCATGAAAAAGACTCTACTTAACATGACTTTCAGACACCCTAGGACACTTCAAAACTATGGCTCTGATACCAAGTTTGTCACGACCTGAACGTACACCCGGATCGTAGACACGGGACGAGGGACCCCGAGAGACCCCAAGTCAACCCATGGAACATGCATACAACTAATCTCATTTAAATAAATGGAATATTAAGCATAAAACATCATGGAAACATAACCATGACATAGCATCAGGAAATACCAAACATTTACATAAGCTGAGTACTACTCATTTGTCCGAAAGCCTCTAAAACGTAAGATGGGTTGATGGGACAACATCTCCAACTAACCTGAGCAATAATGAAACATAATCAATAGGAAATTTTATCAAACGACCCTCAAAACATGAGGACTCACCAACAAGCTAATATCGTAGGCTGAGATGACTAAGAATGAGGATGAGCTTGAGATCCGGACCCTATATCATGAAACGATACAACATAGAAAGTATGCGATTAGTACGTGGAATGTATCGAGTATGCACAAATAAAATGGGCATTTTTAATGTAAAGTAAAACTCAGAAATAGACATAGGAGAAGGACATCATGCTTACATCAAAATCTTCATAATAATCATAAGGCTCAAGGCTTTCAAATCATTCATAATCGTTCATTATCATAATCATAAGAAAACTTAATCAAAACATAACTTGAGCCAATAACATAAACATAACAATGCATAAAACATGCGTAACAATGGGAGGACTCATTATAACCAAAACCATCATGGTAGAGCCTTTCATGATGCCCCACTATCTCGCTCAAGTGGCCAGAGCCGACCCTGGCTTGCCAGGCGAGGGTCGTGCATAAGGCGTGATATCACATTTGAGGGGATCATTATTAGTACATCATATCATTTACAACCCACGGTGGCACGTTGTTATGAGACACTGGCGTAGTCCTTTGAACGCCGGGCTGCTCGGTGCTAGACATGGTTCCCAAAAACATGAATATAGGCTCATACATAAATCATTAACATCATGCATAAAGATTCGTTGGCTAGAAAATAACATTTATCATCCTTGATCCCCTTTAAACATGCTTAGCCATGAATCAAAGGCCTTTTTCATCGGTCAACATCATAAATCGATAAATCAAGTAAAATTCACTTCATAAATCATAAATCATTCTTTAACATGTGGGCATTGCCCTATACTTCATCATATTCAATTCCTTCAAATGAATATGCTCATAAACATGGGTAACTTGAATTCATGCTTTTTCATCATAAATAAACTCAAAATAATGAATATTCATCATAAATCATAACTTTCATGGACTTTCATCAATGGGCATTTTAGATTTAAAAAGATTGAAACATGATTTTGAAGGAGATAAATTTTAAAATTTGCACAACATGCATAATTCTATAATTAAAACTCAATTAAATCATGCCCATAAAGAGAAATCATATATTCATGCTTTGGGTAAAACCCAAGGAATTTGAGTAGGAGGATTCATGAATTAACTCAAAATTCGGCATGGGTGAGGAAGAATTCCACCTATTTTAAAACACTACATACCTGGGAATGGAGGGACTCAAAGTTCCTTAAACACCCACAAAGAAATTGATGAAAATTTTGGGAAGAAGGCCTTGAATCTCCCAAAAACCTCTCTAAGCTTTCGCATGAGAATGGGCATGCAATAGGGACTTAACTCCTCTTATCACACTCAAAAAATATCCAAAACAACATAGTTTAGGCCTTAGGGACTTAGGAAGTTACGAAAACACCCTCATTAAAACGCAGGAAATTTCTGGTCGCCAATCCCTACACCCTCATTAAAACGCAGGAAATTTCTGGTCGCCAATCCCTACGAGGGACCTACCGGATCATTGCCACAAGGTACGACTCATTGCCTTGACCCGTTGACTCCACTGCCCAAACCTCCAAGGTAACCCCACGGGTGACTTCATGAGTCGTGAGGTTAGACCACGTCTCATGGTCACCTTCCGTGGCCTACACTGCCCATCCCAATTTGCCAATCTTCCAGGGTTGACCACGGGTGACCTCACGAGTCGTGAGGTCTGACCACGACTCGTGGTCAAGCCTGTGGCCTCCTCACTCAGGCCTTTCCACACCATGCTGGCCACGAGTCACCTCACGATTCTTGGTCACTCCTCATGACTCACCTCATGGGTCGTTATGTGACTTGGTGCAAATTTTCAGTTTTTTCTCCATTTTCACTTCCGGGTTTGATCCTTGTGTTCTTGGTGTATAACATAAAAGCAAACATAATCCATGTACCCTCACATGAATGAAGTCCCCACTCAGATATGAAATGTCAAACATGATATGGGACTATGCAAGTAAGGTGCTCACTCTCTCAAAGAAGTTACGAGTATTATGTGTTAGATACCATAGGCTTGCCCTTATTTTCTCTGCTTTGGTTTTTTAGATGGTTGGGTTAGGATCACTACAGAACTTGATATGACTTGTAATATAGGCTCAGGGCTGGACATGGTAAAGATGGAAGATTTTATAAGTGACTATTCCTTCCTTGGCACTACATACATTGGCTACACCATTCACCTAATTCACCCTTTTATTCTTTCATTACCCTTTTCCCCCTTTTTATTCACATTTGCATGGGTGTGGTGAGTTTTCATCTTTTTTTCAACATTTTCAAAATTTCTTTGAGCTTTATTTCTCAACATTTACAACATTTTTCATCCTTTTCTTTTCATCTCACCATACCTTATTTTTCACCATTTGTTTCTTTTCTTTTCTTTTCCTTTGTTCCATTCCCACCTTTTATGCACCCCTACTCTAGCCACCCTTAACTTAAGCATTTTTCTTAAGTTGAGGTTCACAATATCCAAGGAAGGACCAGGGCCAAAATAGGTTAATTACAAAAAATGGGTACGGTTAGTCGGTAAATCAAAGAAATCATGGTCTGTTAAGGCTCAAGCTTAGGGTCAAGGGATTCATGCAACTTTTGATAGGGAAATATAGGCTAAAAGTGAGCTAAACAAAAATGGCCTATGATCATATCCTAACCAACCATCCTTAGCCTATGCAGAGACCAACCAGGCAAGTTCTAGATCTACACCACAATACTGCATTGACTAATATACCTCACTCACACATGGGACATGAACTATTTTCACCTCACCTGTCTGGTTTATGCGTGGCTTAACAAAACTACTCATGCTAACAAACTAAATGACATCCAAAGATCCACAACAATCATGAATGTTGTCACAGATACATAGCTAATGTATCAGAAATTTTTTAAACAGGGTCAATTTTTTTCAAAAACCAAGACTAGTGCATTTTTATTTGCTGAGTACTCCTTAGCTACTTTCTAATTAAAAAAAAATCACAAACTAAAAATAAAAATCCTACACATGCTGGTTCTACTAGATAGCATGCCTGAGGGAAAAGAAACACGGCAAGAAAAAACCTCAGATGAACCAAAAATCCCAAAAATCACAAGTACACCCCCTCCCCTTTTTGAAAAGTAAGCTTCATCCCCGAAGCATCATCTAGAGGAACATAGGGAAGAGGACATACCTGTGGCGCACTAAGCGCTGCTGTCATCTCGCGAAGGTGGTACCTCCGCTGTAATAGTGGCACCAGTGGTGGTCGGCGCACTCAATTGTGTGTCAATAGGGGGAGTGCTCCCCGCTCAGCAGACGTGGCCGCTTGGACAACCTTTGAAAATATCGGGCTGAATGTGGCTCTCCCGAAGGGTCATGGCCACGGGCAAGCTCGGGCTGGGGGCGGTGGAGCTACCTGCTCCTCTAGGTCTCTCATGCAGCTCAGTCATATGTGTGTCATGAGTCTGCATGCTCTCTGCTCTAGCCCGGTTGCGCTCTTTTCTCTCCTTCTTTCTTCTTTTCCTCAAATTCTCCTCACTAGCATCTTCAGCAGCTCTTTTCTTGCCTTTATCACCAGCTGTGGTTGGCTCCCGATATGCTTCCAAATCGATATCCTTATCAAGCTCAGCATCTAGATTCGAAAGAGTGGGGGCTGCTAAAACTGTTGGTGGTCGTGATGCCAACCCAATTAATTGGCTCCGAAGAGCCCCCATCTCTACACGAAGACTGCTGATATTGGTCTACTCCGCCATTCTCTCATTGAGTCAGCTCTCAAAACTATCCAGGCGAGCATGTAGAGCCTGAGCTGATGCTTCTATTTCTGATTTGACCCATGGTTTAACATTATCCATCATGGCCTGAATCTTACACTCTGCCACGGTCAATCTCTTAGCTAGATTTTGGTGGAAGACCTGTGGTACCAAGATGTACCCTGCTGGTGTCTGAGCCTGCATGCTGGGCAGTGGTGTAGCTGAGGTACTGGGAGCTGACTCTAAACGACCGACGTATGTAGCCAGTGTCTCTCTTTGCTCCTGCGTAATGGGGACATTTACTTGTACGTCCCCTGCTGCCTGGGCTGCTGGGATAGTTGTGGGAATCCTGGATCTGCTTACATGGGTTTATCTCATCCTTGATAAGGCCTATATCTGCAATCCTTTGGCCTCCAATCAACCGCTCATCACCCCGTGGAACTTCTTCCTCCATACATAATCTGAATACAAGACTCGGGAATGGGATAGTAGTGCTTAATCCCACTGCATGATCTCGTATCTCATCGGCTATGATCCTCGGAATATTGATGGGGTAACAAGACATGAGGCATGAAACCAAAAACACTCTGTCAGCACTCAGTGTGTTTTCGTTGGCCGTAGGTGCTAACCAATGACGCACTAGTGTCCAACAAGCTTTTGCAATGAAGTTCAGTGAATTCTTGCTCACCTGCTTTCCACCTGTAACCTATTTAGCCTCATCCTTGTTCTCAGCAATCACCTCTGCTAGCCATTGCAGCTGCCTCTGTCGTTCCTGCACACTCAGGGATTTAATATGCTTCATTGCCTCCACCCTATAATCATACTCTAGCATCATCCTTATAGGCAAGAACTATGGGCCGTACAACAATCAAGCAATGGTCTACTCGGATATATCAACTTCTCGACCTCAGACCATAACACTCTCCAAACGAGGCTGGTCTTTTATCTTCTGCCCTTCCTTTTCCTTTACCTCCATGGTGGCCAAGTAGTTGGCATAGAACTCCCAAACTATGTTTTCTGTATACTGTGTTGGAGTCTTGGCCATCCACTCAAAACCATAGAAGCTAAAAATCTGCTTCATTTCCTCAACTTCATTCAATGCAGTTGTTAGGATTCGCGGTTCTTCTTGAATGCTCCTTCGTGGCTTATTTTTGGCGGTGAGAGAGATGTCTTGTTCATAGATTTCTTTGGCTCCCGACACTCTTCACTAGATTGTATGATTTGCGCTGGGTGGGTTCTGCTCTTGTGCAACCACAGGAGCCTCTTCCTCTGACTCATCACTTCCGGTTTCCTCTTCACTCTGGGTCTCTCCCAACCCTTCTTCAGCATTGGAGTCACTCCCTGACTTTTGACGTTCCTCTCTAACTCCCTCTTTAGACTGGGGAGCTTGAGTGGATGTGGCAATGGTTGTTTCAGCTTGGGCATTTCCTCTTGCCCTAGTGGTTCTAGTTCCATCGGTGTCCGAGGTGTCTACTTGATACTCCTCAATTGAACCACTAGGTGAGTCTCTGGCCTTGTCAGACTTTGAGTCAGTTGGTTCATTGATCAGTCTCCGTTAGGCTTTTGGTTTGTCTGCCCTACGTTTGTATGTCATTGTACCTGTAGAGAAAGAGGTTAGAAATCCGTTTTTGGAAAAGAAGAATTAGAAAGAAGATGTTATGAATTTCATCACGGGTCACCACTACGAGTAGCACCATTAAGGTACAACCCGTGGAGAGTCCCAGAATTGCACTTTTTTTTCAATACGACTCGCAGGTACGACTCGTACCACAAGGGTACGATCCATACTACGAGTCGTCTGATGAAGCCCTGATTTTATGTTGTTTTGAATTTTTCCACGACTCAGGTACGAGCCATAGGTCAATTCCACGAGTTGTAGGAAGGACATTTTCACGCAACTATGTTCAGTTTGGTGGCATAAGTGCTCAGTACGACTCGTAGTGGCATCCTATGGTCCCTACTGTGCCTCGTACCACTTCAAATTTTCTTTTCTCAGTTTTTTTGCAAGGACTCTTTTTTCAATTTTTAGGGTACTCAGATTTCCCCCAGGTATAGGCACATCAATCACTCAATTTAACTCAAGCCCAATCTTCCCCTTTCTTAACCCACTAACTGTAACTCATTTATTTTTAAAAATTCAATTCATCTAGAATCTAGCATCTCTTTTGGTCAAAGAAGCACAGTAACAACACCCTGCTCATTGTCTATTCTCAACATCAAATTTCAAGTCAAGTGACTAACTCACAGGGGTTTTGACACCTTCAAGCTCAATATGTGACTTTATAACAATTTTTAACACAACATACTTGATTGATGCTTCATTAATGGTAGCTACAATCCTAGGGTTTTCGGAGCTTGAGTCGAGCAACAAGTTTGCTTGATTCTTTGGGTGTTGTTGAGTTACAGGTAGGGGAAGTGAAGTGGAGTCATGCGTTTGAATGCTTGAGTGTGGGAGAATGGGTTTAGGAGGTTTAAATAGGTAAGGTAAAATTTTAAAAAATTTTGGGCCGAGTGGGGTATTAATGCCAATTTCAACCCGTCACGACTCATAGCACGAGTCATAGGAAGATCCTATGGCTCGTCCCTTGGACTCATGGGCAACCTGTTATAGAAAACTTACCTGACGACCTACGAATGCATCCTATGACTCGTACCATTGAGATACAATCCATAGGATGACTTGTAGGTCGGGGTTTGGAATTTTTTGTTCTGAACCTCACCACGACTACTGCTACGACTTGTAGGATCTCATTATGGGTCGTACTGAGAGCCATAGCAGCTGATGTTTCAGCCTCCTGTTTTCAATTTTCCCTGCACACTGAGCACATATTAGTTCAATAACTTGGGTCGCCTCCCAAGAAGCGCTTGATTTAATGTCGTGAAACGACGTAGGTAGGCTGGTTACTCATACTTCACCAATTCACCACTTGGGTTTCCTCCCAAGAAGTGCCCGATTTAACGTCGTAGAATGACACAAATCTCTTGACTACTCAGAATTTGTCGAGTGATTCATACTCATCCTCCAGTGCTGAGATCACACTAAATTCCTTGGGTTGCTTCATTGTCTTGCAGATGTTGAATGTTACCTCCTCTTGATTCAGCCTAAACTTCAATAGGCTAGCTTCTACATCTACTAAAGCTCTCCGGGTCGCAAGGAATGGTCGCCCCAAAATGATGGGGACCTCATAATCAGCCTCGCAATCCAAAATCACGAAGTCTGCTAGGAATATAAATTTATCTACCTTGACAAGCACATCGATAAGGATCCCCACCGGCTTCTTAAATGTTATGTCGGCCATTAGTAGCCGTATGTTGGTCGGTTAGGAGTTCCCAATTCTAACTTCTTGAATACAGACAAGGGCATCAAATTAATGCTAGCTCCCAGATCACAGAGTGCCCTTGCGAACTCGACATTGCCAATCATACATGGTATAGTGAAAGCACCTGCGTCCTCCTTTTTCTGTGCTAAGACCCTTGTAACTATGGCACTGCAGTGATGCACAATGTCAATCGGCCCGTAGCTCACAAATCTTTTCTTTGTTACCAGGTCCTTCATAAACTTTGCATATCCTGGCAATTGCTCTAACGTTCGACCAATGGTATGTTCATATACATTTGCTTAAGCATTGAAAGGAATTTCTGGAACTTACCATTCTCCACCTTCTTCTTCATCCTTTGGAGGAATGGTGATGGTGATCGTGGGATAGCTTTCTGCACTTGCATTGGCCCTTGATCCATGACGGGTTCCTTCTCACCTCTTGGGGCCTCTTGCAACTCATCAGTCTCTTTCTCAGCACTAGTATCATCATCCTCCATTATGCTCTCTTTCTTCCACTCAACTTCAACTGGAAACGTGGGGTCAACTATGGTTTACCACTCCTAGTCATCACCGTCACACAATGTGCATCGTTCTTCGGATTTTGGATAGTGTTGCTAGGTAGTGTACCCTTTTGTCTAGGGTTCATTGATGCTGAC
This sequence comes from Datura wrightii, assembly GCA_035772735.1. NCBI lineage: Eukaryota > Viridiplantae > Streptophyta > Magnoliopsida > Solanales > Solanaceae > Datura > Datura wrightii. Next base: position 101,770,123 of record JASDFA010000003.1, read on the forward strand.
AGTTGCCCAAGTTGGTGTTCAATTTGCTTGATGACGGTAGCATGAGATTCCACCTTTTGACCCATACTTGACAAATCACCTCGGATCTCCTTCAGCTGATCGTCGTTGGACCTCACCTTCTTCAACATCTCGACCATCATGCTCTCCAAGTTTGATTTCCCAGCCTCCCCTTCTCGTGCATTGGGAGGAACATAGAATTTAGCGCAGTCATTGCGATAACCATCATTGCGCCTCCAATCACCTTCGCGCTCACGGCCTCAACTCCTATCTCTGAACCTGTTTCTATTGTAGTTGTCTCTATACTGGTTCCGACCTTGATTCCCAGAACCTTGGCGTCAATTGTCTTGTCCAGACGCTTGGGCGTTGGTTCGGAAACCCGCCACCTGGCTATCTAAAAAGTTTGCCTCCTCCTGAGAATCCAAGTGATCAGCTACTTGCTCCCTTCCTTGAGTACCAACTGCATTGACCTATTTGGCTCCGGCTCCTATAATATGCTTTGTCAGCAAGTCCAATGATGTGCACATGTGATCCAACTCCTGGTCGTGCTCTCCTTCTTTTCTTCATTGGTCTGTAGTCAAACCAACAACATTTGTGCCTACCACTGCATCAACATCCCTTGTATGCCAGGCCTGATTTGTCTCAGTCACCCTGTCAAGAATGGTGGCAGCTTGCTCCCAGGTGTGACTCATCAATGCTCCTCCAGCTACTGTTTCTGCTATAGCCTTGGTGTTATTGTTCAGAGAACTGTAAAAAATTTCAAACAAACTATCATCTATGATTTTGTGGTTGGGGCATTAGTCAACTTCTTTTTGAATCTCAACCACGTTTCATGAAGTGCCTCAGTCTTGATCTATCGAAAATTAGAGATCTCATCTTTTAGCTGCAACATACTGGATGGGGGAAAGAATCTCTCCAAAAAGGCCTATTTAAGCTCCCTCCAGTTGGTTATGGAGTCGTTGGGTAACTCCTATAACCACAAAGTAGCTTCCCCTGATAGAGAAAAGGGAAGAGTCTGAGCCGTATTGCATCCTGGCTTACTCCGGGCAACCTGTACGCCTTGCATATTCCTACGAAGTTCATTAAGTGTAGGTTGGAATCATCCGCTGCATGACCACTAAACACCCCTTTCATATTTAGCAACTAAATCATGGTGCTAGTAATGTCAAATTTGTCCCCAGCGGGCAATGGTGGTGGAACAATTTCTCCAGTTGGCCCGACTTCATCAATGTCCAGGTAATTATCATGATTAAAGAACTGAGGGGAAAATATATGAGCTCTATTGCCCCTCCCTTGTCGACCAGCATTTACCATTTCATCTCTTTCATCTTCTGCATGCTGTAGTGCATCTTGTCGAGCTAGCTTGGCTTGCCTAGCTTCTTCAGCCATGCGGGCCTCTCTTTGCTCCTGGTTTTCCATGTTACGCAGTGTTCTTTTGATTTCTGGATTTAATGGAACAACGGAATCTCCTCTACTCCGAGTGCTTGACATTCATCGAAGAACAACCTATGGGTATCAAAAACACAAAAATAAATGTAATTAAAGAAATAACCACCAACAAGTCAATTACAAGCTAATAACCTAGTTTCAACCGTATTCCTCGGCAATGACGCCACTTTTTGATAATGCTCAAACCACACCTCTTACCGAAGTGAGAAGCGGACATTGTCAATAAAGAACCCAACTAGAGGTTGGGTCGATCCCACAGGGAATAGGGAGACTGGATTATAGCCGGTAATTGAACTTTTAAGGTAGTTACTTCAAAATATGGGGATTCTAAAGAAAATCAATAATAAAAGCACATATCAAAATTCTGATGTTAATTCAATACCAAAGGATAACTAGGGTTTGTGTTCCCCATGGGTTCATAACTACTTTGGGTATACACTCGTGATTATCACCAATACTTACTTATAGAACTAATAACTTAGGTTCATTCAAATGACCGACCAGTCCCTATTGAATGACTATACTCAATCACTCAACCAAGTCTCATGAGCGGTTTTAAACTATCCGTTATCACTAAGTTCCAGATTCAACTATCCCGCGACCACAGCTCAAGTTAATACAATGATTATCAAAATCAAGGCTCTATTGTAATTCTCTTTTCCTAATATCTACCTCTTCGACCAAAGCAAGTAAAGAATTCGGGCACTTCCTAACGTTGCGCACCGTTAAGAAATGTTTAAGCATGAAGAGAATACAATATAAGTGTTTGTATTTGTTTTAAGATCATTTTGTGTAACCCTAGCTTGTTAATTCACCATGGTTCCCACAACCCTAGCTATGGAGGTTTTAGCCTCTCATCGTTTCAAGGTCGTGATTTGCATTGATGATTAAGAATAAAAATCAATACTTACAATAATGATTGAGAAAAACACTTCCTTCAATTACTCTGCAAAATCTTGAAAAATAAGTATCAAGAACAAGATGAATTCAAGAAAAGGTTGATCACAAGTTGAATCAACTCAATTCTCTCTCTCTCTCTCTCTCTCTCTTACTTGTTTCTCTTTTTTCTATCATTTTCTGATTGTCTACAGAAAAATAAAATCTAAAACGTATTTATACAGATACAAGAATCCTTTTCCTAGACTAACTGGATGAATTTCCATATCTGGTACCGCTGTCGTCACGAGCCAAGGTATGATCCATAGCAGCTTCCTACGACTCGTAGCTGCCTGTCGTGCCTTGCACTGTTGAATGAATTTCGGCTAAGTGTTGGATCCAGGTACAATTCGTATCTCCTTCATACGACCCGTACTGAGCTCCTGTAGTTTAATTCTGAAACTTTGGAATTCTTCTGAAGTTCATTACGATCGTCATGGTATGACACATACCTTCTTCCCACGGGTCGTACATTCCTTCCATAGTAGGAGTCAGCACTTGATGCAACTTTTTTGAATTTTGTCACGATTTCTTCATCATGACTCGTACCAGCTTGGTACGATTCGTACTGAGACTCGTACATTGCCTCTTTGCACCTTAAGCCTTCTGCAACTTTTCATGGCCCTCAGTACGACTCGTAGGTCTTTCCTACGACTCATACTGTGGTCTGCACATTAAGCCTATTTTGCATCTTTCAGGCTTTCTTTTTCCATTTTTAGGTCCAACATCAATTCATCTAGCAATCAAGGGAAAAGTGCATTATATCCATATAAACATACCTAAGTTCATGCTATTTTCTTAGTTTTGAGCATTGAAAGTGCTGTAAATCCACAACACATCAGGCGGATCCTCTGAGACACCAAATTGAGCCACCTCCTGGCCTTCATAGAATAATGGGTGCTCTGGATGCCCGTCCTAGTAATACCTCAATTGGTTGAAGCTCTCCGCTCATCCACCACCAAGGTATCCACCAATCATTGCCCGTTTCCATCCACATCTCGGGCTTTCAGCTCCTCCTCCGGGGGGTTGAGCAGAAACAGCGCCTCGTTAATAGCAGAAGGGGTGAGAAGAATTTACCTGCCCTGACATAGCCTACTGGGTCCCTGCGATTCCATACCACGATTGGGAGGTTGGCATAGAACTCCCTAATCCAAGACGCGTTGACCTTAACCAGGGTCCTCTACTAATTGGCCCCAGCCTATCTTATGGAGAAGGGCATAAAACTCGGGCGCTTTCTCCTCCAAGTCCTGCATGAAGAACCCCCTCTTATGAAGTAGATCCTTAGCATCCTGCTCATTGTGTCGGAGTTAACTAATCATTCATGAAATGAATGTAGTCTTCAATGTGGATGCTGCTGCTAGAGGAAGCCATAGTAACAAACCCGTGTTAATAATAAGCATTAGAGAATGAATGGAAGGACTAAGAAAAAGAAAGGCAGAGGAAATAGGATTTAAAATGGAGTCACTGCCCAAGTGAACCACTGTAGCGGTCACGAGTCCACTACAACGAGTCCGCCATAGCGGAGAAAGGTCTGCTGTAATGATACAGCGGCAGTGATCATAGTTCCACTACAGTAGACACCATCTTCCCCAGACCTTTGAACCCATCAATGGAGGTTGAAATTTCAACCTCCGTATTTCTTCAAATTAACTATAGATTGGGCTAGAGGAGCACTTGCCCAAGCGCTAATGACTATTTCCTACCTTGATAGGGTATAGATTCAAGCCTGAAGGCTTCGAGGAAGTCAAACCACCACCCTACTCAAACTCTCCTCACTGTCGACCCCATAACCCCATAAACCGACCAAAAACACACATAGAACAGTAGAGATCACTTAAGAACGTAAATACAAGCAGCATGCTATGAAAATCTAGCCATGAATTCAAAATGAGAGAACCTACCCATATCATCCTTAACTACCCGAAAATGAAGCAAATAGGCAATACAGGGCAGTCATTCACTAGCAAATGAAGTAAAGAAGCCATGAGGGTGAGGATTACCTGAGAAATCGAGGAAAATTGCTAGGAGAAGTTGAGAGGAGTGGCACAAAATAGAAGTGAAAAAGTTTAAGAATGAAACTCCAACCTATTAATTTATCCTTTAACTGACCCCATTGACCACGTAGCGGGCCTTTTTTTGCTGCGGTGGGACCGCTGTAGCGGGAAACCCACTCGCTGTAGCAGACAGATAAAATAGTGGTGGTCGCATTCCACCACAGGTCCCCACCATTTAAAAAACAACCGCTTCGAGAATCTTGACAAAGTACCTAGGGCACCCGATCTAGAAATAAGAGTCCGAAACACCCAAAGGAGGGTAAATTGAGTGATTTGACGCTTGAGCCTTGGTCAAACCCTGACAAAGATCTATAGCTCGGAAAGAAAATAACAGAGCTACGTGGAAAATTTTACAACATAGTGTAACAAAGGGCCCTGTAACGATCAATCTGGGAACCAAGACACAGAAATCAATAAGTCCTGGTGCCGAGTAGAAGTGGGGAAAGTTTATGACTGATGTTAGAATCAACTTGGGGTGGATACAAACCCCTACCTCTATATCGTAGTATCATTCGAGGATGAACAGAGTTTTAATTGGTATCTGATGTAATGACCCGCCCGATCGTTATAGCGCCCCGACGAAGCAAGAGCAGGTGAATTTAATTTTTTGAAATTTGAAAACAAAAATTTTTGAGAAACAAAGGGCACGAGACGAATAAGTTGAATGGGCCGGATCACAATCAGGTGGACCGAGGCACGTGTCCACCGCAGCGGGATGCTTTCCGCCATAGTAGAACCGCTACAATGGTAAATGGGATCGCTGCAGAAAGTGACACAGATAAATAGAGAATATACTTTTAGGAAAAAGAAGAAGGGATAGTAGGTGAAGATTCATCCTACATGGATAGAATTTTCCACAAGAACTCAAGAAATCGAGGCAAGCATGCAATTGAAAATGTATCGACGATAGCTTGGCGCCTAGGTAGGCTATGGTTTACTCACCCTTGGGTTAGACTTTGATTAGTTAAACATATACGTGCATACGATTGATATGCTATTTATGGGTAGGATTGAAACTTAGATAAATTGTTGTCGATTAATTAACATCAGTGAGATTTTGAGGATGAACGGATTAGAAAAGGGGTAGTGATATCCCCGTAATATGAAAACCTTGGAGAGATATCAATAATAATTGGTCTATGCTTAAGGGTTTATGTGGGATCGAATCAATTGTATGTAGATTGACATTCTGATGTTGTTGTTAAATATATTTTCCTATGTAGATAATTATAGGGTTGTTCTTTCAGAACTGAAAACTTGGACGTTTAATCATGAAAATCATATTTAGAAGATGTACTAAGAGAATGAGTAATAGGTTATGATTATTATAGAACGTGAGTTGAAGCTCATGAATTAGGGCAGTTATAGTTTACATAATGACCTGAATGTGCTGCAATTAATATTGTATTGTTTGGATTGGTGAATATTGTTTGTGTTGATGGTTGCATTGTGAAAGGTTAATGGTTGAAATAATCTAGCTATGATTCTGCCCTCATTGTGATGGGCAGGATAGAGAACGAGACACTAAATGGGGATGAAACAATTCATGGAAGAAGGCTGGTTGTAGTACTGCCCATAGTACAGCTGTAACGGATATCGTACTGCTACAGCGAGACCATTGTGGTGGTAGTAATGTCGTTGCAGCGGAGCCCAAACCACTGAACGGGCTAAGTTGTAATTCCTTGTAATGTATTATATATATGATATTATTACTATTTCGGTATGAGATTGGGTTCAGAATTACGCATGTGATTGTACTCGTTGATTTGTATATATAACTCTTTTCATTTGTGATTTATTGCTTATTGTGCTATGACCCAAGATTGAGGGGCGAGTTGGTATTGAACAATGTGTCACTGAGATAATGGATGATATGAAGGATAAATGAGTGATATGATGGTGAATGTAAGGCCTGAGGCCAAAGGTAAAGAACTCGAATGAACAAGTTAGTACGATCAGACTATGGACGAGGATTGGATACTTGAGTGGATCATACCCGAGGTGAGCGGTATGAGAGAGTTCACAGATAGGTATGGCTAAAAGACCATGCAGCTGGGTGTACGAATATGAGTACATAGACAGGTATGATAAAGGACTCATACGGCTGGGTGTACGGTACATGAATTTTTAGAGTCTCCTGTAGGTCATGTCTGGAACAACAAGCATAAGACCCTCTAACATGTGTGTACAGTGATGTGATGGAGGCGTGTGCCTGGCATATCGCTGATGGATGATTGTGAGACATAGAATGTGCAGATATGGTTAATTATACATACGACTGCAGAGACAGAAAGGTATATGTATACAAGTGTGATACAGGATATACTGACATGATTCGAGTTGAGGTAAGAAACATGTTTGGAGCACCGTATATGGTTATAAGGTCCAGGTATGATATCTTATAGCATTTTTGTGGTATGGAGACAGGTATGTGTATGTACTTTAATATTTGGAAAGTTGACTCCCTCGATATGTGTTGATCGCTTATTGTGTGTACTTGAATTAGTTAATCTGTATTTGTAATTGAATGTTGTTTTAATTGATTTTGTGGGGTACTGATGTCACACCCCGCCTTGGGGGGTATGACTGTCACCTGGTGCCCTACTAGGACCTGAACTGCTGGACTGCTAAGCCTGGGCACATCTGGTGCCTGGCTGACTCTAACTCATATTTCTGGAAACAAAGGGCTATATAACGGCTATAAACACAGCCCCCGACCCATTGGCCTATAGCCTCCTGTACCTGTACTAACAGCTGACCAGAAGCATATCAATATAGGGAAACCTATACGGGCCGACAAGGCCACCATGCTGTCTAGTTATCTATAACTCAACCCTGAAGTACTGGATAGCTACGTGACCGACAAGGTCACCACTGCTGTTGAACTATGGCCCCACACGGCCAACATAAAAGAAACAGAAGTACTAACAGCTAACAACTGCACGGCCTCACATGACCGGCTCATCTGATCACAGGGAAACATATACAGACTGCAAGCCTCTAGGAATAGCAATAGAAATGATCGGGACAGGGCCCCGCCCTACCCGTATTATACAACAAAATAAAATGAAATACACCTCTGGAATTCAGTCTCCGGATGACAGGAGCTGAATACTCGATCGCTGACAGGAATCACGTGGTATCGCCTGCTCATCTATGAGTACCTGCAGGCAAGTAATGCAGCACCCCACCGGGCGTCAGTATCGCTGGTACTGAGTATGTAAAGCAATAACTGAAAGAAATATCAGAAAACAATAATATAAATGATGAAACTGAAGTAGAGAGAAATAGATTAACTGTCTGATAATGTAAGTCATACCTTCTCTCAATTATACTGGAAGGAGTAGGAGTCATACCTGGAGACGTATCATTCTACTGCTGACCTTCTCGTATCTATCATAACATGACATAACATAACATAGCATAACATAGCACACACAAACCTTACCTGGCCCCCATAAGCCGGGAGGTACAACCAGCACAAAATCTATACCCCTACCCCGGTCATCCCATCTCCTACAAACCCTGTAAGCATCCTGCCGGTCCCCTGGGTATGCACTTGGGCTCGCTGAGCCCCTGACTATAACTGCATCTGAGTCCAGAGGACTCCTGAATCAACACCCCGGGCATATCCGCTCGACGGGGGTGTATAAGGGCCGACCAAGGCACAATATGGGGAAAACTGGCATCCCATCTTCGTCCCCTGTGGGACGGCATGCCACTCCGTAGAGCGACATATCCTCGTCCTCTGGCGGATGAGTCGATACAACTATCAACCCTGGGAGGTCATGGATGCTCGGTAGTCCAACCCCAAACAATACAACAGTCTCAACTAGTAATACTATCTGCATGTCCCACATACTGAAGCTAACGATAATAAAGTGTTTGTACATACTGCATGCTGAACTAGCGATAGTGATATGTACATATTTAATACATGCTGAGACTGAACATAGCATATGTACATAAATATAATCTTCTGCCATACTGTACTGAGTCTAATGCTGAACATGATATAGTATTTCTGCTGAAAATTATGCGGTATACTGAGTTTCTATAGTAACAGGATTTACTATTCCTAATATGCTTTCTAACCTCATTTTAAATTATCATTCTGCTTCTGAGATGTCTTACAGATATTAGATTGCTTTACTGGGTTTCAACTGAATACGATATTATCCTAACATCCTGTGTCACATCACGTACTAAGCATGCTGTGCAGTTTCTAACACTTGTATTAGAATCTATATCGTGCTAGCAAGTCTCGCGCTGATCATATCATGACGTTTCTAATATCGTACCATCATTCATAGTAAACATCATACATGGCTTCTGAATATTCTACTGGCCTTTAAATTACTGTACTGTACCAAGATTACTAACTTGCCGAGGGAACTAGCTTTACATACCTTATCCTCGAACTATCCATCTGTCGGACGAGGCTCGGCCGGTACTTCAACTATTTCCTCCCAACTGCATTCATAAATATGTCAATTAATACTAAATACAACTTTATTGTAAAGAGCAACGTCACTTTCAATATAGTTTATAGCCTAAACTTAAGCTTATCGAAAGACGGTCGAAAACTCGCTATTTTTCAGAGGTCCAGAAGGGAGAACTATTCACTTCTCAGCTAGGAACACATAGACACTAATTTAGAGCAATTCCACTTACCTTAGCTCGGTAGCTCGACGATTCGTCGGCCGTATTTCACGAAACTAAATCTGTAGGAATGCTCTCTGTTGCTAAATACCTCGGTATCTGAGGTTAATTTGAGTTTGGACAGCGTTTAGCAGCGTAATCGGATGAAAATTATATTACTACTTCGTTCCTTTTTCCCTCTCTACTGGTTTGCTCTATTTTTCTGGAAATTTATAAGTGTTTTAATCATTTAAAACCGAAGTGGGGCTTTATATACTTGGGCCTGGACAAGGCCAACGTGTCACGGAGCTAACGCGGAGGCTTCACCTCCGTGACACGCTGCCATCGCGGAGGGGTTCTGCCTCGGCTCCTTCCGCGATGGTTCGACAGGTTTCTCGTCCGATATTTTCCTGGGCCTTTCTCTAGCACGTATGGCCTTCAAATATGCTTAACCAACGTGCGAATAGGTCATCTAGGTGCCGGGAATCCTACGGGGTATAACATTCCCCCTCCCTTAAGAACATTCGTCCTCGAATGTATACTGCTATCTAGAGGACTACTTAATTTACTTGTTTAGAAAAATTTCGCTAGAGTTTCCCCTGTAATATGGACTATAGCAAAAACCTGAAATACAGAAAAGTCCAATACAGGTACTGCATGCAATATTTTAAAATCCACTGGATAACTTAAGTATCAATCCTTCTCATTCACACACATACAACTATACGGTACTGCATAAATAATAATACGGACATACCGGTCGCCTGACTAGTCCTGAAATAGGTGAGGGTATCTGGCTTTCATATCTTCTTCAGCTTTCCATGTCATTTCCTCATGATTCCTGTTACGCCACAATACTTTGACAGACGCAACATCTTTAGTCCTCGACCTGCGAATCTGTCTGTCTAAGATAGCTACGGGAACCTCTTCATATGCTAACTCTTCTGTGACCTGGACATCCTGAACTGGAACTACTGTAGAAGGGTCTCCTACGAACTTCCTTAACATAGATACATAGAATACTGGGTGAACAGATGCTAACTCCGGAGGCAAGTTCAATTCGTATGCAACTCGGCCTATTCTTCGCCGAATTTGATATGGCCCAATGAATCTTGGGCTAAGCTTGCCTTTCTTGCCAAAACTCATTACCCCTTTCATCGGAGACACTTTCAGATATACCCAGTCATTTACTGCAAATTCTAGATTTCTGTGCCGCATATCTGCACAAGACTTCTGGCGGCTCTGAGCCGTCAGTAAACGTTCTCGGATAAGCTTTATCTTTTCCTCTGACTGTCGAACAATGTCTGGGCCAACCAATGTTAATTCTCCTATTTCAAACCGGCCCACCGGCGATCTACATTTTTGCCCGTATAACGCCTCGAAAGGCGCCATCTGGATAGCTGAATGATAACTGTTATTATAAGCAAATTCAATCAACGAAAGATGCTCATCCCAGCTACCCCCAAAATCTAGCACACACGCTCGTAGCATATCTTCGAGCGTCTGAATTGTACGTTCAACCTGCCCATCTGTCTGGGGGTGGGAAGCTGTGCTTAGCTTAATCTGCGTCCCCAGCCCCTTCTGGAACGATTTCCAAAACCTGGCCGTGAACTGCGCTCCTCTATCTGAAATAACGGATACTGGCACTCCATGCAATCTGACTATCTCTCGGATATACAACTTCGCATAATCTTTAGCCGAGAAAGTAGTTCTAGCTGGCAGGAAATGAGCTGATTTAGTCAATTTGTCAACTATTACCCATATAGAGTCATATCTGTGTCTGGTACGGGGTGATCCTACCACAAAATCCCTATTCACTGCTTCCCATTTCCAGAGAGGCACAACTATGTCTTGAGTTAACCCGCCCGGTTTCTGATGTTCTGCTTTCACCTGTTGGCAGTTAGGACACTGGGCTACAAATTCAGCAATTTCTCTTTTCATACCTGGCCACCAGTAGTTCTCTTTGATGTCATGGTACATTTTTGTCGTATCGGGGTGAAGAGAATAACGGGCGTAATGTACCTCATTCAGAATCTGCTGGTGGGCCCTGAAACATCTGGAACGTATAGACGGCCTTTACGACGCAGCACTCCACCCTCTGTTACCTGAAAACCTGGCGTTTTCCCCTGCTAACCAGGTCAGGATTCTTATACTACCATTCTTTTTATTTTTACAACTGATGACGACACGACGGTGTTTTCGATTACCGCTCTGTTGTCCTTCATTTCTGTTACACGAATGGCTAAATTGATCATTTGATGTATCTTTCTGACCAACTCCCGTTGCTCGGGCTGCCCATACACCACACTTCTAATAGATCTATAGCTAAGAGCGGTTGTTGCTCCATTACCTCTTCTTGGCTGATATAACATTTTCATACTTAGAGAGCTCGACATATAATTAACGGTTATACTGACTTGTCTTGCCGAAGAGATTGACAGGTAGTTTACAGGCGTAGCTAGAGCTTACCTGGCCCTCCGGCCACATGCTAAGGCTACTTGTTGCTGAGATAACCTGAACGACCGTCTGCGCACCTTGTGCCTTTATCTGATCAGAGGATCCTGATATTGACCATGACCTCTAATGATCTGGCTGCATAACCTTAATTAACTGAATAATCGGGTTGAATGACCCGAATGTGGCAGTAATCTAATAATGCTCTAACTGTTCTACTTGAGTACTTATAGTTCATGTATAACTGCAGACTTGTGGGCATCTAATTGCTTTGTTATTTTGCTTGAACCACTGTAAGGCTGGGCTTAATCAAACTTACTCCCAGGCGATCAATCTCTGGGTCTTCACGGGGAGTCTACTGATCCCCTGGTCTTAGTAAACACTGTGCTAGCAGGGTACTATCAATTTCTTACGCCTTGTGTGTATCCACTTGGATTTATACTGCTATTCTGGGGAATTCTCGGTCTTATGAGCTATTCTGTAAATACTGGCCTTTTGCTAGGGCTCTGTATCTAAATATCTTACGAGAACCAGCTGAAGTACTAGTCTGTCGCTGACTACTGATGTGGACCCTTCCCTGGGGTACCCACGGGTATTCTGACCGGGACAGCCGGCTGTCTTATGGGATGTTCCCCATAATAATTGCTAGGTTGGTTAAGGCCGACTCTCACCTACAAGGCTGGAAAAATGACGTACGACCACTTAACATACTAGAACAATTCTGGTATTGCTAATTTCTAAAATTTGCCTATTCGGCCTCTAATCCTGGTTCTAGCACATACACTAATGTTACCGATCTTCAGGGATGCTTCCCTGCTAATGCAGGCGCCAGCTGGTCGGTAGACCGTCTAACTGCACCCTTATCATCTAGTCATCTGGTTTAGGCCATTAACTCTGATAAGCTCCTAGAGCCTAGATCTGGCAACAACACATAAGTCTATTAACTTAATAACTGAGAACTGAGATAGTTTCTATGACTTCATACGTAATTCACTCTTAATCTGTCCTTTCTCTTCTCCTTTCCCTTTCTCCTTTCTTCTCTCCTTTTCTTTCTTTCTTCTCCCCTTTTTTTTGGCAAGGGGGGGGGGTCCTGCAATGCAATTTGTACATGCTTTCTATTACTAATCAGCATCTGTGATTGTACCCCTTATAGGCAACTACTCACAGCATATCTATTATCTGTATATATATATATATATATCAATAGCTACGTACAATATGTACTGAATTATGCGGTAATACATATTCTCTGACATGCTCTGCTGAGTCTCATGCCGTACATGATACACCGCTTCTACGGCCTAATAATATCTCCTGCCCTGACTTATCATTTCATTGTATTGTCACCTCATTCTGAAAGTAACAAACATAAACACTTTAGTTATTGTCTGCTGTTTGAAATTCCGCCACTCTTACGATGTGGGGTCAACGTTCGAATCTTGTGGCCTTACTAGGCATATATTGAGATCCCATGACTGTTTGCTGGGCCTTATCTCTAGGCTACACTAGATTAGAATTGCTGTATCAGTACTTTCTTAACTTCTCCATAGCGGACATACTGCGGTATTCTGAACCGCAATCTTACTGTCAGTCCGAGGCTTAATCCTTAATATGATATTTTATCAATCCGGGGGTAATTCTAATTTCCCCACAAGATCTGACATTCCTGCTTCTTTCCCTCATCTTACTTAAGCTGAACTCTGGGGTTCAAGGTACCTGCTCTTCATTGTTAACAAGATTGCTGGTCCAGTATCAGTTCATACTTCCCCTGACTTGTAGTTAGACCTATCTGATTCACATGACCCCTCACCCTTTCGATATCACAACTGGATCATAACTACAATCTTACAGGTATGTCTTTGTCTTGCTATCTGTTAGCATATGTAACGGACTTGGCCTTTTTCTGACTCGAACTTGACTATTACCCGGCATTTATCACTAACAGGTCTTTTACCCCTGCTTCGGGTAAGCTAACGGTCTTACTTTCTCTACTGGCTTATTGTCATAAGGGTCTGCACAACTTACGTAATCCTAGGGGCTCTTTATACTTTCTAATACTTACTAGTATCAATCAGCCCATCTTTACTTACCGCTGGATTTGGCAACCCCATCTCAAGTCTTATGCCCCTTTACTATACTGGCATCAAAATCAAGAGGTAGGAATAGCCCTTTTCTTATTGCAACAAATAAAAGCATTTAACTGTACCATATCCAAAAAGATGTATTTGGGATTCCTGCATTTCCCTCTCTTTCTTATACTTACCTGGTGGTCTGACCTTGTCTGTAATCTTAATCAGATCTTATATGGCTAATAAATAAATCAACTCGTATGTACATTACACTCCTGACTTCCTATTCTGATGTTATCAACGTATATTGGGGATAGTACCGATAAAGGTATCATGCTGGGAGGTCTCGGGTACCTTCCTCCTGCTGCTGTAGTTATCATGTAACTGGCTGATGCCTTCTTCTGTTGCTATATCTGATCTTCTGCCTGTAATAGGGTAATGCTGATCTGCCTTTGTATCTATAATCAAAGAATACGGTAAGTTTTTAGAGACTCCACCCTATACTGTACCGCTCTAAAGCACGACTGACTGAGAAGGAAGGTTAACCATCCTATCATGCCTCGCAGCCTCCTGCCTATAGTATGTGGTGCACAACACATCCATAGACAAGACTCTACTTAGCACGGCTTGCAGACTCCCTGGGACACGACCTGCTCTGATACCAAGTTTGTCACACCCCGCCTTGGGGGGTATGACTGTCACCTGGTGCCCTACTAGGACCTGAACTGCTGGACTGCTAAGCCTGGGCACATCTGGTGCCTGGCTGGCTCTAACTCATATTTCTGGAAACAAAGGGCTATATAACGGTTGTAAACACAGCCCCCGGCCCATTGGCCTATAGCCTCCTGTACCTGTACTAACAGCTGACCAGAAGCATATCAATATAGGGAAACCTATACGGGCCGACAAGGCCACCATGCTGTCTAGTTATCTATAACTCAACCCTGAAGTACTGGATAGCTACGTGACCGGCAAGGTCACCACTGCTGTCGAACTATGGCCCCACATGGCCAACATAAAAGAAACAGAAGTACTAACAGCTAACAACTGCACGACCTCACACGACTGACTCATCTGATCACAGGGAAACATATATAGACTGCAAGCCTCTAGGAATAGCAATAGAAATGATCGGGACAGGGCCCCGACCTACCCGTATTATACAACAAAAGAAAATGAAATACACCTCTGGAATTCAGTCTCCGGATGACAGGAGCTGAATACTCGATCGCTGACAGGAATCACGTGGTATCGCCTGCTCGTCTATGAGTACCTGCAGGCAAGTAATGCAGCGCCCCACCGGGCGTCAGTACCGCTGGTACTGAGTATGTAAAGCAATAACTGAATGAAATATCTGAAAACAATAATATAACTGATGAAACTGAAGTAGAGAGAAATAGATTAACTGTCTGATAATGTAAGTCATACCTTCTCTCAATTATACTGGAAGGAGTAGGAGTCATACTTGGAGACGTATCGTTCTACTACTGACCTTCTCGTATCTATCATAACATGGCATAACATAACATAGCATAACATAGCACACGCAAACCTTACCCGGCCCCCATAAGCCGGGAGGTACAACCAACACAGAATCTATACCCCTACCCCGGTCATCCCATCTCCTACAAACCCTGTAAGCATCCTGCCGGTCCCCTGGGTATGCACTTGGGTTCGCTGAGCCCCTGACTATAACTGCATCTGAGTCCGGAGGACTCCTGAATCAACACCCTGGGTGTATCCGCTCGACGGGGGTGTATAAGGGCCGACCAAGGCACAATATGGGGAAAACTGGCATCCCATCTTCGTCCCCTGTGAGACGGCATGCCACTCCGTAGAGCGACGTATCCTCATCCTCTGGCGGACGAGTCGATACAGCTATCAACCTTGGGCGGTCATGGATGCTCGGTAGTCCAACCCCAAACAATACAACAGTCTCAACTAGTAATACTATCTGCATGTCCCACATACTGAAGCTAACGATAATAAAGTGTTTGTACATACTGCATGCTGAACTAGCGATAGTGATATGTACATATTTAATACATGCTGAGACTGAACATAGCATATGTACATAAATATAATCTTCTGCCATACTGTACTGAGTCTAATGCTGAACATGATATAGTATTTCTGCTGAAAACTATGCGGTATACTGAGTTTCTATAGTAACAGGATTTACTATTCCTAATATGCTTTCTAACCTCATTTTAACTTATCATTCTGCTTCTGAGATGTCTTACAGATATTAGATTGCTTTACTGGGTTTCAACTAAATACGATATTATCCTAACATCCTGTGTCACATCACGTACTAAGCATTCTGTGCAGTTTCTAACACTTGTATCAGAATCTATATCGTGCTAGCAAGTCTCGCGCTGATCATAACATGACGTTTCTAATATCGTACCATCATTCATAGTAAATATCATACATGGCTTCTGAATATTCTACTAGCCTTTAAATTACTGTACTGTACCAAGATTACTAACTTGCCGAGGGAACTAGCTTTACATACCTTATCCTCGAACTATCCGTCTGTCGGACGAGGCTCGGCCGGTACTTCAACTATTTCCTCCCAACTGCATTCATAAATATGTCAATTAATACTAAATACAGCTTTATTGTAAAGAGCAACGTCACTTTCAATATAGTTTATAGCCTAAACTTAAGCTTATCAAAAGACGGTCGAAAACTCACTATTTTTCAGAGGTCCAGAAGGGAGAACTATTCACTTCTCAGCTAGGAACACATAGACACTAATTTAGAGCAATTCCACTTACCTTAGCTTGGTAGCTCGACGATTCATCGGCCGTATTTCACGAAACTAAATCCGTAGGAATGCTCTCTGCTGCTAAATACCTCGGTATCTGAGGTTAATTTGAGTTTGGACAGCGTTTAGCAGCGTAATCGGACGAAAATTATATTACTACTTCGTTCCTTTTTCCCTCTCTGCTGGTTTGCTCTGTTTTTCTGGAAATTTATAAGTGTTTTAATCATTTAAAACCGAAGTGGGGCTTTATATACTTGGGCCTGGACAAGGCCAACGTGTCATGGAGCCAACGCGGAGGCTTCACCTCCGTGACACGCTGCCATCGCGGAGGGGTTCTGCCTCGGCTCCTTCCGCGATGGTTCGACAGGTTTCTCGTCCGATCTTTTCCCGGGCCTTTCTCTAGCACGTATGGCCTTTAAATATGCTTAACCAACGTGCGAATAGGTCATCTAGGTGCCGGGAATCCTACGGGGTATAACAACTGAAGGTAGCATGATGGGTTTAACATAAGGTAGCGAATTACCGTGAGACAGCGAGTAGACTTTATTAATTAATGTACTAGGTTTGGAGAGGTCTGAAAACTCTGTAAGTAATTGTGTAGGTTAATAAATAGTAATGGATGGACTTAGTCGATCATAGGGAAATGGTAAAATAGGTAGATGTTCTATAAAACTATATGGCGGAATAAAGCGAAACTGGATTAGGAGAAATTGGCCACTGACTGGTCGGGATAGCGCTACAGCGGGTACATCACCGCGGCAACGAGATCGCTGTAGTGGCTTGAGTGTTTTTTGCAGTGGAGTAGAGAAAGGCAGAATAAGGGAGTAATTATTGGTTAGAAGTGTAGGGAAATTGCATGATCCTTGATGAGACTTAAGAAAAGATAATGTAGTCATTAAAAGTTAATGGGTGGTTGTATAAGTGGAATAATTATTGAATTTAATAACATTGATGATATGTTGATTATTATGCTGTTATGTTAACTAACCTTAGTGGGCCGATGATGCCTACCGGTATGTGTAGTGTACTAATACTACCTTGCTACACCTTTTTGGTATAGGTTGTGGCAGGTTTGAAGTTTGTTGATTAGCGTGGAGTACTCAGCATCAGCTTCAGTGTTCTTTTTCTTAGACAAAGTTGTATCTTTTTGGTCTTGTCATGTATTCAATTAGAGCTCTTGTACCTATCTAGACTTAATCTTCAAAGAGTCACAATTTTGGGAAGTTGGTATTTTTGTTTTTGTTTTGAGTTATTGTTGATTAATGAAAACTAATGAGAAATTTGGATAATAATGGTAATGTTCCGCAAGGGTTCTCCTATTGTGTAGAGTCGATGTTACGACCCACCTATCTGGGGTCGTGACAGCGAGCCAACTCAGCAACAAGAAGATAATCAATCAGCTCCTAAAGAAGGGCCAACTCAGCAAGATACAGCAAATCAATCCAGCAATAAGAAAGTAAATCAATCATATCCTAAAGAAGGAAAGCCCACTCAGTGGGACAAAAATAAATTACGATATCAGGACAGAAATAAATCAAGGATCCTGCATCTCGAGGAATTTATATCATCACAAAAGGAAGATCAACGATCAGCATAAATCAAGATCTCAATCACATATCCTATTAAATGTAATTGAGAAAATCCCTTAGGTTATCCTAGAGAAAACCGTCTGATATCAAAGAAATTGATATTCTACCTATTTGAGCTCCTTCAAGAAGCTACTTAAAGACGTTTCTCTTGATTACATTCAAACCATACCTCTTTTTCAATGAATATGCACGGTTGAAGTATCAAAATAAGTAACCCGAATGAGTGCCGAAGTCGAATCCTACGAGGACTGGGGGATGATAGTGACTAGTGTCGATTATAAAGTTGATTTTAGATTGCACCACTTAAAACAAACACAAGTGAGAACCAATTGAGGGAAGTATCAATATGTAAGAGATTATCAAGTCTAAAGTGGTTTAGTTCAAATAGCAAGGTTTACCAATGTTGTCAACAATGATGTGAAAATGCTAAAGGTGGGACGTAGATGATGGATTAATTAGATAACATTTTTCTAGATCATCTCACAAGTTCAACTAATGTGAATAACCTTGGGCGAACAGAGGTATTCCATGCTTTTCAGCCAATTTCATACCTTTAGCTAGAGTTCTTTCGAATCTCTAAACTCAATCAACTCAGCCCAATGTGATTTGGATTAATAGCTGCACTATTTCTAGCTATTAGCCATTAATTTAGGAGTGAGAGCATGAATTTGACTATCTCTAGCCCAAATTCAAAATCTCCCAACCATACCCACTATTAGATTCTCTCCCAATACTTAATTCTTCTTTTGCAAGAAACAATCAAGTAATGAAACATAGACCCATATGAAAATAAATGGATCTTCAATTAATGATTGGAGAGAATCTAATAGATTCACAATTAACTGAACATTGTTAAAATAATTCTAGCAATTCCTACTCTCATCAACAATCATCGTCTTCATCCACCCATAGCTAATGATTTAGCTACTCATGATTTAGAATTTCACAAGAATATTTAACAATAGACTCATCAAATTCAATAACAAAAGTAGAAAAATCAATTTCACAATAATAGTCTTCAACGATGGTAGTCACTTACTATGGAGTAGAAGAAGAAGTAAAGGAAAAAATTTCGAGTCACCAATTACAATCTTCTACTCTTCTATGCAAAAGGAATGTTCTAAAATGTGTAAAATTACAATGAAAGCTGACTGCTCTTTTGTACTTCTCTTAGACTATATGTAGAGAGTAGGGTCTCTCTTTCCTCTTTTTCTGTGTTGACTCTTTTACACCTGAGCACCGTCTCTTTATCGGCGGGACACCGGCGATTCGCCAGTTCATACTCGTGAACCGCCGGATGCATTTTGTTGTGTCCTTACCAAATTCCAATCAGCTTCAGCGGCACGTCCGACGTTTCGCCCATCTCATTCCGTGAACCATCGAGGTTTTGTCCCTTGTTTCAGAAACTTGGCTAATAATTCGGTGATTGATCCGGCGACTCACCGTTTGCGATTTGTGTTTCACTGATGGATGTTTTTTTTCTTTGAAGCAGTGCTGATCGGCCTCTGTTCGGCGTTTCGCCGGTTTTCATCGGTGATACGCCACTTTGCCCTCATTTCCTTCTTTTTGCTCCAATTTTTCTCTTTTTTACACATCTAGGCATCTGCATACAACAAAGACAAAAAGAGCATAAAATCAATATAATTTACTCAAGAAATAAGACAAAGCACAAGTTTTAGAGTCTAATGAGTTTGTAAATTACCAACTCATCAAACCCCCAAACTTGAATCATTGCTTGTCCTCAAGTAATGCAATTCTCGATCATTGAAAAACATGCCATTTCTGCATGATAACATCCAAAATATATTCTTAAATCAAAGAATATACACAGTCGTTGTATCAAAACAAGTAACCCGAAAAGTGCTGGGGTCGAATCCCACAAGTACTAGGGAGTGATGAATTCAAGCGTCGATTGAGAAGATGATTTTAGCTTGCACCATATAAATTTAACATAAAACAAGGAAATGGGAGGAAATAAACTTTGCAGAGAATTACGCAAATTTCTTTAGTGAACTCAAAATAAAAGGATCAGCTAAGTTGTAGACAATATTTGTGAAATATTAGAGGTGCGGTGTAGATGAAATACTAATTAGATTGGGATAGACCAGGTTATCTTCATAAGTTCAATAAATGTAAATAATCTCGGGAAATAGGTAGCCTTAGCCTCCAAGCCTATTGACTACCCCTAACTAGAGTTTTCTCAAACTCTAGCTGCAATTTAACACACCCGAATTGATTTGGATCAACAACTTCACTATTCCTAGCTATTAGTTGCTAATTAGGAAGGAGGAAGTAGTTTAAGCTATTACTAGCTTAATTTTACAACCTCACATCCATACCCACTACTAGATTCCCTTCCAATACTTAATTATTCTCTCTCGAGCAACAATCAAGCAAGTATAGATATACCCATATCATGATTAATGAATCTTCATTAATAGATTGAAAGGAATCCAATAGATTTACACTTAATTGAACATTATGAAGTTAACTCTAGCAATACCCAATCCAATTAAGTATTCATCATCACACACCTCTAGTTAATAATTTTAACTACTCACAGTTAAGAAATTCAAA
Organism: Datura wrightii; assembly: GCA_035772735.1. NCBI lineage: Eukaryota > Viridiplantae > Streptophyta > Magnoliopsida > Solanales > Solanaceae > Datura > Datura wrightii. The sequence goes on from JASDFA010000003.1 coordinate 101,790,662, forward strand.
AACACAATCTTCAAAAGCATCATTGAATTTAATAAGAAGAGTAGATAAATCAAAAGAACAATTATCCTTCAACTACAGCTGAAACTAAATAATACCAAAGAAGAAAAGAGAGCAGAGTATCTTTTACAACTTTCAATCAAAATCCCTTTTCTCAGCTAAAAAATGGTCTTCAGCTAAAAAGGAAAGATAATGTGATGTGTAGTTGGCTTATCTCTTAATCTCTCTATCTTCTTCCTCTCTCTTTTGCTTCTTAGAAATGTACTTCTCTTTCTATTTATACCCTGAAAAGTAGGGTACTTTTCCTTTCTTTTTAAGCAATGGATAATTTTACCCTTAATAGCATCATTATGGAACCGAAGAAGGCACCGACGGTTCGCTGATGAAATTTGTGAACTGCCGGCTACTTGCTCTTCTTCTTCAGTCATTACCAGTGAACTTCAGCGGTTCACCCGGCGTTTCGCCGATTCCAATACGTGAACCGCTGAACCTTAAATGCCAATTCTAGACTTTTCTGAGTGTCGTTCGGCAACTGAACCGGCGTCCCTCCACAGGTGACTCGTGAACCGCCGGTGGCATTCTTCTGACAATGCAGTGACCTTCATCTTTTTAACCGGCGTTTCACCGGTTAACACCTGTGTTTTGCCACTTCTATTCATTTCCTCCATTTTACACCATTTTATCTCTTTTTTTCAAACTTAGGCATTTGCACACCAAAAAAGCAAAAAGGGCATAAATCCAAATAATCAACTCGAGAACTAAGCAAAAACTCAAACTTTAGAGTCTAATGAGTTGGTAAATTACCAACTCATCAAACCCCCAAACTTGAATCATTGCTCTTCCTCAAGTAATGCAATATTTCAACTATTGAGGAATAGGTCACATTTCTTCACAATTTAGACTTCGCCGACCACCTGTATTATGACAACCCAAAAATACTCATCATGCTCACCGAAAAGAGAAGGAAATACCCCAAAAGACCAAAACAATGAAGGTGTTTCAAGAAGGGAACAACTTTATATCAAGCAAAGCTTTTCCAAAGGAATCATTAACCACACAAGGGATATTCTCAACCAAGTATCACACATAGCATCTCAAGTTGTAAGCACTAAAATTCACAGCTTTCCTTAGAGTTTGCACTCCCTGTTCTATGCCCATATGAACTCTAAATACTCTTGCACCCATAAAAGGAATGATGCCACTCACCAAATATAAAGATCCCTATTCTCTTGACTCTTTGATCATTTGAATGCATACTAGGGATCAATTGAAAGAGACACTCACACTCACTCTCCCTAAAGATATCTTCACGCACACACTTGACCCATAGGCTTGCCCTGCATATAATTCTCCACTAATGTAGAGTAGCTGCACCTAGAATCATTTAGGACTTGCAGGTTGTGATGTACGCTTAAGGTCAGGGTAGGATGAACATTTGGATGTAGTGACTAGATCCTCCATAATACTTTTCGTGCCATGTCTTACAACAATTTTTCTCACTCAACCTCCTTTTTCTTTCTTTTCTTGTTGATGCCTTTCATTTCTTTAGTAATCCCCCTTTTAACCCCTCTTTAGCTTCTACCACTAGCCTTATTACCTCAAGAGGGAACACCATCACACAATTAGTCTTTTTCTTTTTGAATTCATCTTTGTGTGCACTTTGACTAGAGGTGATGTTCGCTTTACACTATAATTCTTGTCTTCCCGCTTTGTTTTGCATACCCCTAAACTTAGGCTCTTGCCTCATTTTTCACATTTGCTTTTCTCATTCCTTTCTTCTTAGGCATTGAGCTCTGCTTTAGCACCTATTTTGTCCTTAGCATTTAGGGAGAATGGGGCCAAAAGAGGTATTAAGAATGGTCTTATGGCTTGTAACGTGGTTGCCAAGGAAAAGTTTTAAGGCTCAAAATTGGCTCACAAGGGTTAATGATCATGGAGGGCGTATGGTTGAAGTGGCTCGACAACTGAGGGCCTAAACTCATTTCCTTGGTGCAACTACATCTAGGATTTCACCTTGAATCACATTTAAGTCAAGTTCTAGACAAGATGTAATGCACAAGATTAATAAAAATATCCTCGCCACAAAAAGAATCATCCTTAAAGGGTCTACAAGAGTCATTTTCCAAAACAAAACATCACATTAGGACATCAAGCAAGCAAACATCATAAGTCAACCAGGGAATTTACAACGTACCACCAATATTACTATCCTATGGTGTCAACACTTTCTCATTATCTTCATTTTCATGCCCTTGTTTTCACATTTTCATTCCAATCATAGGAAAAATTTAGTTGATGCCTCTTAAAATAACTTCACAACAAACTCAAAGTGACATGGCGTTTCCCTTAAGAATGTCGCCACTCAATCCATCATCAGGAAAAGCCAACCCAGTTCGACAACAAAATTAATTGAAATAAAAGAATGCTCCTTGGGAAAGAATTGTAGTATAAAGAAAAACCTCGGAGTTTTAATTTCTACACTACTCTATTTACAATGGCGAAAAAGAAACACAATTTTTTTGGGGTCATCATCTTTCGAAATTTTCAAAATACGATGCTTAAAATCGGAGACCCCATTGAGTCACTAATTACCATTCACCAAAAACACAAATCAACTCATTCATTTATTAAAATAACAAAACACGCCCGACAAGGGCAATCATCAATCACAACAACCCGATAAAGGCTGGACTTACTCAAACTTAAGAAAAAAAGAAACTTAAGACACAAATACCTCCCCCCACTTAAGATCATACACTGTCCCTAATGTACTATGCAAAAAGAACAACGGGAGAAGAGACAAGAAACTCCCTAAACGGGTCACTCGTCTTCATCATTAGCCTAATTACCACCATCACCTCCGCTGTCATCACCAAGCCCAGCAAAATCATCGCCCAGCCCTTCAAATAAGTCATCAATTGGCCCCCGAGCTGAAGATGAAGCATCCATTGCAGCATCCAAAGCACTTATGTCGGGCACTTCAATTGAAGTCTGACTTTTCCATTCTTGCACCTTAGTTCGGAGGGATGTGACTACCCCTTCTACGACATCCACCCGCTTGCACAAAGTGGTGACATTCTCATATAGCGATTTGAGCTCCTTCTTGTTAGTTTTGGCAATGAGTGCCGGGAGACTCTTGGCCAAGCATTGAAGCTAGCTCTCATGCGAGTTTGTCATCTCCACAAGATGATGGAGACCACTTGACTGAGAAGATTGAGGAGGTGGAGAACTTCTAGGCTGGGGCATGTCACCCGGTGCTTGGTCCGATAAGCCAGGCTGGGGCACATTGAATTCTGGGGCGGTGGGAGATTGGGTTGACCTATGGGAGAGGGCTTCCTCTTGTATGCCGAAGGCTTGCAGGCACTTTTGTTTCACTGCTGGTGCCTCTGCATCTCTCTTCCTGTCAATAGTAATCACTCCTAGAGTAGAGGAAAGAGTCTCGTCCAAAAAAAGAGGCACTCCGGCTGCTGCACAAAGTTGCAAGATCAACATAGCATATGGCATGGAAGTGTTGGACTGCCGCTCCTTCTTCTTCATTTGTTGAGCAACAATTTTGCCAAAGTTGATGGGGACCCCTGACATAATGCAAGCAATCAAGATAACTGCTTTCATGGTGATCCGTTACACATTCTTTGATGGGATGATGCGATAGAAAATAAAATCCAACCATAGCTTAGCCTTAAACTTCAAATTGTGGCGAGAGATTTTGCCAACCATGGAGGCCCATAGGGGGGTATCAGTAGCAATAATGCTAGCCATCCACCTATATTGGTCTTTCATATTGGCCACCAGTGCTATGTATTCCGTAGAAGAGTCTATCTCGTCTTTCCAAAATAGATAATTGATGGAAGCCGGGGTGATATCCACTTCTACCCCATGAATCATCACCGAAGGAAGGCAGGGAAACTCATCCACTTTGACTCGATATTGCATGCTATCTTGGCAGGCCTGGTAGGAGGCATAAAACTCTATGACAAGGCTGGGATAGTACGATGGCAAATGGTTGGAAAATGCATTCCATTGTCGATGGGTGAACTGCTAAGTAATGTTCGGGAAGTCACCCTTCAACCCAGCCAAGTCGAACCTCTTCTCTATCGTGATAGAGCATCCCTGGTAGATGACATAGTGCTCCTTCATGTTAGGAACACAAAGAATAATAGCTTCCTCAGTGTTGGCACGTGGAGGAGCATCCTTTCCTTTACCTTTGCCCTTGCTAGCAGATGAAGCAGGGGCCTTTCCTTTGCCGGAGGACCTAGAGGATGACATGATTTGTGTTTCTGCAAAAGATATGTCAGTGACAAGACATTGAACAGAAATTAAAGGAAAAGAAACTAATCTCACGAATAACTAAGAAGCAAGTGATGATCAAACAATCCTTGAAAAAGTAGATGGTACCGACGAACAACCGGCGGTTCGCCGACTGGACGTCGGTATGTAAGAGAGCACTGGGGAAATCTGGCCATTTTTGGTGATTCAAGTGGCGTTTCGTCGACCACATTTCGCGAACCATAGAAGTAGCGTCGGATTCACTCAATAACTAAGAACAATTTCAAAGTGAACCGGCGCCCCAAGCGGCGTTTTGCTGAATATGACCAGTGAATGGACGGCTCTTCCTGTCCCTAATTTTAACCCATTTCACACAAACACCCATTAACAAATTTTCACCCCAAACATAAGACCAGAAATTATACTTCATTTTCATATGTATTTATGACGTTTAAGCCCTTAAGATTGGTGTCACCTGATCTATCATTTGGAAAAACGGTGTGCTTCATGTAAATGGGTTACTCAGACTTCACCCTCTTCATAATCACATCATAAAAACACATACCCACTTCAATCATAAGCATAACACATTCAAAAATTTCAACAATGAAGGGAAGGGAAATAGTACTCCTAGGGAATCTTGTAACCCTATTTAAACTAAAATAGGAGCAAGAGAAATGTTACCGAATTGGAAGACTATTTACACACTCTTCTAGCCACAAAAAGGAAAATAGCTCAAGATTGTAGGAGCACCTTCAAGTGAGTATAGAGTAGATAGTAATAGTAAAGTGATGGTGATGGTGAGATATGGATGGGTATTTATAGGTGAAAAGTGGGAATGTGATAGGTTGAGGGGAAGGTGGAGAGTTTAATGTGGGTGAGTTGGTGGGGATTTAGAAGGTGAAAAGGTGGGAAAGTGGAGAGGGTGAAAATGAAAAATTATAGGATAGGGAATGTTGGGTAATGGAGAGACCAAAATGGAAAGAAAAATGTTGGAAAAAGGGAAGCTTTGGGAATATTTGTAGAATAAGGGCGGCTGGGAAAGTATTTGGGATTTTGTGGGCCAGTCTTTTTAAATTCTCCTTTTTTACTCAAGAGGAACCCGACTGGCGATTCACCAGTTGGCCGCTACTTTTCATTTCAACTTGTTTTGTACCTAGTGATCTGGTTCCATCCGGTGATGCACTGGCAGTCCACGAATTGAAACTGCGGCCCGTCGGTCATCCGCCGAATCTGGGCCTTGCTTAAGGTATTCTGCTTCAGATCAGCGATACACCGGCAACCAAAAAATCAAATTCGGTGGTTCGCCAGTGGCCTGCCGATGCTTCAGTTCAACACTCAGCTTTCTGCTTTGGGCTCCCTTATCTTCAGCGGTCCACATTTCGGGACCGGCGGCTCGCCGATCTCTCACTAATTCTCTCATCATGATTTGCATCTCACTTTGCTTCTCATTTCTCAATTCCTACAAAAAAAATAACAAAAACATTAAACAATTCAATAAAAACTTGGGTTGCCTCCCAAGAAGCACCTTATTTATCATCGCGGCACGACGTAGTCCTTTTTCAATTCTTCATTTCCGACGGGTCATCATCCGCTTTCGTCTCGCTCAGCTTCACTCCCTTATCCTCATCATCATTTTTCAATACTCCAATTACCTTGCATTTGAGTGGATTTCTAGCCGAGGGACATATCTTGAAGGTGACTTCCTCACCACCAACCCAAAATTTTAACTCTCCAAGCTCCACATCTACCACTTCTCTCCTGGTAGCCAACAAAGGTCTTCCCAAAATAATGGGAACTTCCACATCCATGTCACAATCCAGAATAACAAAATCAGCCAGGAGAATGAACTTGTCAACTCGCACCAATACATCTTCTAGCACCCCCACAGGTCTTTGATTGACCTATCTGCCATTAGTAGCCGCATCGATGTTGGTTTCATACTTTCGAGGCCTAATTTCTTAAAAATGAGCAGGGGCATCAGATTTATACTTGCACCGAGATCACATAGAGCCTTCTTAAACACCCAAATCCCAATTGTGCATAGAATTGTAAAAGCTTCGGGGTCTTCCCTTTTTGGGGCATGGTTGCTCATCATTACCGCACTACAAAGGTGCGTTTTCTTTTCATTTCCAGCATCAACCACCTTATTCTTTTTCAACAAGTCTTTCATAAACTTGGCATAACCAGGCATTTGGATTAAAACGTCCACTAATGGTATGTTTGTGGACAACTTGCTAAACATGTCAAAAAACTTCTTAAATTGATCTTCCTTCTTTTTCTTGGTAAGCCGTTGTGGATATGGTAGTGGGAGTCTTGCTTCAGCTCTATCATCAACCGGGGCCTTCATGCCCGCTTCTTCATTATCCACTTGAATGTGGGTCTCATCATCCTTTTCCTTTCTGTTTCTTCTTCATCCTTTTCTTTATTCTCTGGAATCATTGGCATTTTATCACCCTCATCTTCATCAACTACTTTTGGGTTCTCCACCTCACTAGGCTTTCCTAGTACATCTCCAATCCTCTTACCACTTCTAGTGACAATATCCATACGTTGACCATCTTTTTTCGGATTAGGCATTGTGTCACTAGGTAATGTTCCTTCTATCCTCAGGTTCATTTGGGCTGATAGGTGATTCATTTGAGCTTCCAAATGCTTGATGGATACCGAGTGTGAACTCACTATTTGAGCGAAGTTAGACACCTCCCCTCTTAATTCTTTCACTCCACTTTCGGTCGACTCCACCTTCTTCAAAACTCTTGAGAGCATGTCTTCGATTTTTGAGCTACCCGTTTCACTTACTCCTGGCTGGTTTTGAGGATTTCCAACCTTAGGAGGTGGAATGTATGGATTTGCACTTCGATGATAACGATCACCTTCTTGGTTTTTCTCTTTATTGTTCCACCTCTCATACCATTTAGACTAGCCTTGCTATTCACGATTTCTCCACCCTTGGTTATCATCCCTTAGGCGCCACGAGCCTTGGTTTTCTCCTTGAAAGCTTGGTCGAGGCCCTCCCATTTGGTTACCATATATTGGCATTCTTCTTGATATCTTGGTGGTGAAGGCTCTCTTTCATATTGCAGGGGACCTTGCATTCCCACAACATTTACCACCTTCGGGCCTTCTCCCATCACATGCCTGGTCATCAATTCTAATTGTGTCATCATCTTGGCAAGAGTCTCATCCCTCTCATCATCCCTTTTCCACAACTATGCTGCCAATGCACTTGAGCTGATCTCGTGAGTGGACACACTCGTCACCCTTGTGTGCCAAGCCTTGTTGGTTTTTGTCATTCGGTCAAGGAGAGCTTTGGCTAACCCATATGTTAGGTCCACAATTGATACCCCAGCTAAGTTGTTGGCAACAGACTTGTTGATTGAATCAAGGGCCCTATAGAAACTTTGGAGAAGCACTCCATCTGGTAATCCATGATTTGGGCAAAGAGCAACCTTCTTTTTAAACCTTAACCATACCTCATGCAAAGGCTCTCCTTGTTCTTGGCAGAAGTTTGTGATATCATCCCTCAGTTGTAACATCTTTTAGGGAGGGAAAAACCGATCTAGGAAAGCCTCGGTTAACTCTTGCCACGAAGTAATACACCCCGGAGGAAGTTCTTCCAGCCACATTGTTGCTTTTTCCGTCAATGAGAAAGGGAAGAGTCTCACTTGATTGACTCTTGACTAATGTTTGTGATGTTAGAGGGTTGACAAATTTCTAAGAAATTCCTCAAGTGCCGATTTGCATCTTCGCTTGGTTTGCCGCCAAAAAGCCTTTTCATCTACAATAAGTGCAACATGGTGTTAGTAACATGGAACACCTCATTCCCTACTGTCGGTGGTAGGCGAATGGCACCTGCAACTTCCGGCATCACCGGATTATCTTCGTCAAGTTCCATGTTCCCCTCCACTGAGCTATCTCCTGCTTGGGAGTGATGGCTCATGAGGTGGTTAGATCCTAACAATAAAGCAGAAAATCAAATCAAGTAGCTATGATGCACACTAATCCAACTTAACAATCAATCACAAGATCATCAAACACCAGTCCCCGACAACGGCACCATTTTTGATAACGTCCAAAATATATTCTTAAAAATCAAAGAATATACACGATCGTTGTATAAAAAAAAAGTAACCCGATGAGTGCCGGGGTCGAATCCCATGAGGACTAGGGAGTGATGAATTCAAGCGTCAATTGAGAAGTTGATTTTACCTTGCACCATATAAATTTAACATAAAAACAAGGAAATGGGGGAAATAAACTTTGCAGAGAATTACGTAAATTTCTTTAGTGAACTCAAAATAAAAGGATCAGCTAAGTTGTAGACAATATTTGTGAAATATTAGAGGTGCAGTGTAGATGAATACTAATTAGATTGGGATAGATCAGGTTATCTTCATAAGTTCAATAAATGTAAATAATCTCAGGAAGTAGGTAGCCTCAACCTCCCAGCCTATTGACTACCCCTAACTAGAGTTTTCTCAAACTCTAGTTGCAATTTAACATACCCGAGTTGATTTGGATCAATAACTTCACTATTCCTAGCTATTAGTTGCTAATTAGGAAGGAGGAAGTAGTTTCAGCTATTACTAGCTTAATTTTACAACCTCACATCCATATCCACTACTAGATTCCCTTCTAGTACTTAATTATTCTATCCCGAGCAACAATCAAGCAAGTATATATAGACCCATATCATCATCAATGGATCTTCATTAATAGATTGAAAGGACTCCAATAGATTTACACTTAATTGAACATTATGAAGTTAACTCCAGCAATACCCAATCCAATTAAGTATTCATCATCACACACCTCTAGTTAATGATTTTAGTTACTCATAGTTAAAAAATTCAAAAACACAATCTTCAAAAGCATCATTGAATTTAATAAGAAAAGTAGATATATCAAAAGCATAATTATCCTTCAACTACAACTGAAGCTAAATAATACCAAAGAAGAAAAGAGAGCAGAGTATCTTTTACAACTTTCAATCAAAATCCCTTTTCTCAGCTAAAAAATGGTCTTCAGCTAAAAAGGAAAGATGATGTGATGTGTACTTGTCTTATCTCTCAATCTCTCTATCTTCTTCCTCTCTCTTTTTCTTCTCTACAATATACTTATCTTTCTATTCATACCCTAAAAAGTAGGGTACTTTTCCTGCCTTTTTTAGCAATGGACAGTTTTACCCTTAATAGCATCGTTCTGGAACCGGCGGTTCGCCGATGAAATCCATGAACCACCGGCTACTTGCTCTTCTTCTTCAGTCATTACCAGTAAACTTCGGCGGTTCACCCGGTGTTTCACCGATGCAAATCCGTGAACCGCCGGAACTTAAATGCCAATTCCATACTTTTCTGAGTGTTATTTGGGGACTGAATCGGCATCCCGCCACAGGTGACTCATGAACCGCCAGTGGCATTCTTCTGAAAAGGCAATGACCTTCATCTTTTTAACCGACGTTTCGTCGGTTAACACCTGCGTTTTGCCACTTCTGTTCATTTCCTCCATTTTACACCATTTTAGCTCTTTTCTTCAAACTTAGGCATCTGCACACAACACAAGAAAAAAGGGCATAAAATCCAAATAATCAACTAGAGAACTAAGCAAAAACTCAAACTTTAGAGTCTAATGAGTTGGTAAATTACCAACTCATCACTGCACAACATTGAACATCAGCAATCACCTACAATATGACACCCAAATATTCTCACTAAACTCACCAAAAAGAGAGGTAAATACCCCAAAAGACTAAGACAATGAAGATATTTCAATTAGCTACCACTTTCCATCAACAAGGCTCAAGTGAGGGAAACCCTTTAGTAAAACAAAGGAATTACTCATTCATGACACAGACATAACATCTCCCATCATAATCAGTGCACACTCAAAACTTGCCTTAGAGTTTATACTGCTAATGCACTATTCTCAAGTTAGTGTTCAAATGCACTTGTGTCCTTAAATAGGGATGATGCCACTCACCGAAATAATAATCCCTATTCTTTTTGTCATGAAATCATTACACACTCACAAGGGATATTGGGGAGATCATTACACTCACTCTCCCAAAAGAAGTCTTCATGCAAACTCTTGTCCCATAGGCTTGCCCTTCTTGTAATTCCCCACTAATGTAGAGCAGTTGCATTTAAGATCATTTAGGACTTGTGGGTTCTGATGTAGGCTCGGGTTAAGGGTAGGATAAGAATTTGGTTGTAGTGACTAGATCCTCCCTAATGCTTTTGGTGGACATACCTTTCATCAAATCCTTCCATCTACTTCACCTTGTTTCACTTTCTTTTCACTGTTTTTGACTTTCATTTCTCAATAACCCTTCTTATAACCCCTTTTCTTTCACAACTAGCCTTACCACCTCAAGAGCAAGTCCCAACTCACAAAATTTTGATTTTCTCATTTTGATTTGTATTTTGACAATAATACAGTGCTACTTCAAATTGAAAAATCTTATTTTCCCTAGCACACCCCCAAACATAGGCTTTTGCCTCATTTTTCATTTCTTTCCTCACTCCCTTTTTCTTAGGCTTTCAGCCTCATTTCATCACTATCTTATCACCAACATTTAGGGAGAATGGATGCCAAAGAGGGGTATCAAGAATGGTTTTAAGTCTTGTAATGTGGTTTCCAAAGAAAGGGTCTAAAGCTCAACGTTGGTTGACAAAAGGTTAATGCTCAAGGAGGGTATATGGGTGAAGTGGCTAAACAAAGGAAAACCTATGATCATATCCTTAATACAACTACATCTACGATTTCTCCTTGAATCACAATTGGGGAAAAATCTAGACAAGAAGTCATACATGAGACTCATCAACAATTCCTCACTGCACAAGGCATCACCCTTAAAGGGTCCACAAGAGTCATTCTCACCACAATACTTTTAATTTCAGGACATTAGAGCAGGAAAACATCATAAGTCAAGCAAAGAATTTACAATGTCTAACAAAGAATATGCTACGGTGTCATCCTTGCTCATTATCTTCCATTTTCATGCCTTCATTTAAATGTCCCAATAAAAAAATTTGTGGTGGTGCCTCTCAAAATATTTTCACACAAGACTCAAAACAACATGGCATTTTCCCTTAAGAATGCCGCCACTCAATCTATCATCGGGAAATACCAACCCGGTTCGACAAATAAAAGAATGCTCCTTGTGAAAGAACCACGGTCAAAAGAAAACCCCTGGAGTTTTAATTTCTACACTAATATTTACCATGGAGAAAAAGAAACGAAACAAAGTTTTGGGGTCATTTCCTTCAAAAATTTTCAAAATTTTTCTTTCAATACAATATGAAGACCCCCATAGGTCACTATTCATCAATCACAACAAGAAAAATAAACCAACTCATTCATTTCATTTCAAACAAAATAGGATACGCCCGACAAAGGCGATCATCAAAACATCACAATAAAACCACAGCCCGACAAAGGCTGGACTCACTCAATCCCAACTACAATTCACAAGAACATAAAAAAAACTTAGCTCATCCCTACCCCACTTAAGAGAATACATTGTCCCCAATGTAGATATGCATAAAGGGAAAGGGACAAGAAACTCCCTGAGTGGGTCAGTTCTCTTCATCATTCGCATCTGCCTCACCACCACCACCGCTGGCTTCACCCAGCCCAGAAAAATCATCACCCAGCCCCTCAAAAAGGTCATCAATTGTCCCCCAAACTGAGGAAGGAGCAGCCATTGCAGCATCCAATGTGCTCATGTCTGGTACTTTAATCGAAGTCCGTCTCTTCCACTCATGTACCTCTGTTCGGAGGGAAGTGACTTCCCCTTCCACCGCATCCACCCTCTTGCACAGTGGGGTCACAGTATCGTATAATGACTTGAGCTCCTTTTTGACCATGTTGAAAATGAGTGCGGGGAGTCTCTTAGCCAATTTTTGGAGTTGGCTTTCATGTGAGTTCGTCATCTCCACAAGTCGATGGAGACCACTTGGCTGAGAGGATTGTGGAGGGGGAAAAGCTCCCTATGGAGGCAAGTCACTTGATGCTTGGCCCGACATATCTGACTGGGGCATAGTGGTTTCTGGGGAAAGTGGTGATTGATCTATTCCATGGGGGAGGGGTCGTTCCTGTACTCCAAAGGCCTGCATTCTCTTCCTTTTCATCGTCGGTGCCTCTGTATCTCTCTTCCTATCAATATCAATCACTCCTAGAGCAGAGGAAGAAGTCTCATCAGGAAAAAGGGGCACTCCATCTACTTCGCAAAGCTGGGAAATCAAAATAACATATGGCATGGAAGTACTGGACTGTCAGGCTTTCTTCTTCATCTGTTTAGATATAATTTCCCCGAAGTTGATGGGGACCCTCGACATTATGCAAGCAATCAAGATGGCTTCCATGGTGACCCGCTGCTCTTTTTTGGATAGGATGATGCGAGAAAAAATAAAGTCCAGCCACAGCTTGGCCTCAAACTTCAAATTGTGGTGAGAGATTTCGCCACCCATTGAGGCACAAAGAGGAGTATCAACAACAATAATGCGAGCCACCCACGCAAACTGGTCCTTCATATCGTCCACCCATGCCATATACTCCATAGCAGAGTCGATTTCATCCTCCCAAAATAGGTAGTTTATAGCAGTCGGAGTGATATCAACTTTCGCTCCTCGGATCATCACTAATGGAAAGAAGGGGAAGTCATCCACTTTGCCCGATGTTGCATACTCTCTTGGCAGGCCTGATAAGAGGCATAGAACTCTGTGACTAGGCTGGGGTAATAGGATGGGAGAGGGTTGGAAAACGCGTGCCACTATTTGTCGGTGAACTGCGTGGTAATTTTAGGAAAATCACCTTTTAACCCGACCAAGTCAAACCTCTTCTCCACTGTGATGGAGCATCCCTAGCAGATGACATAGTGTTCCTTCATGTTCAGAACACAGAGAATGATGGCTTCCTTTGTGTTGGCCCGTGGTTGTGCAACCTTCGCCTTGACTTTGCCCTTGCTAGCAGAAGAAGCAGGGGCTTTTCCTTTGTCGGTGTTCCTGGAAGATGACATGATTTGTTTTGCTGCAAGAATGATGTTAGTGCAGCTAGTGAAAGAGAAAACTAGAAACAAAATAAAAGGAGAAATAAATCTAATTGCAGGGAGAACTAAGGAACAAGGGGAAACAATCACTCAGTTAAAAGAACCATTGACAGTAGTGGAAGATCGGCGATTCGTTGAACTGATTTTGTGGACCGCCCGTTTCTCGCCGATGCTTGACAGACAATTGGGGAAGGCATAGTTGATTCAGCAGTATATTTGCGTACCGCCGATCAGGATTCGTGAACCGCCGATGTAACGCGGGATCCACTCAGTGGATGAATCCAAGTTGCAGAGTGAGATGGCATGTCATAGGTGATTCACTGAATCTGACCGGCGAAACGCCAGACCCCGTCGTCCCCAATTTTTTTGAACTATTTAATATACGCGCCCATTAACACACACTCACTTCCAATCATACTAAAATCAACATGAAACTCTTAAAACCCTTGTTCATGATGTTTAGCCCTTAAGAATGACATCACCCGGTCTATCATCGGGCAAAACATTATGCTTTAAACAAATGGGTTACTCAGACTTCACCCTTTCAAAATTCCACAAACAAAAGCACAACCCCATTCCATTCAATAAAGTATAGCACATTCAAGATTTTACCAAGTAAAGGGAACTAAGTATTACCCTTAAAGCATCAATGAGAAAATTAAAATAAGGGCAAGAGAATTTTTACCAAATTGAAGGAGTGCCTGCACACTTGGACGTCCAAAGAGCTCAAAGTTACTTGCAATTGCACCTTAAGATATAAGTAGTAGAGGAAGAAAGTGTGATTGAAGTGAAGGGATTAGTGGACTATGTAGGGGGTTTTATAGGTGAAAGAGGGAAGTGTAATAGGTTGAGGGGAAGGTGAAGAGTTTAATGGGTGTGTTGATGGGAAGGTGGGAAAGTGGAAAGGTTTAGAATAGATGAGTATGGGGAAATGGGGATGTTGGGTAATGGAAAGACAAAAAGGGAATGGAAAAATGGAGGCTAGGAGAATATTTGCAGAAATAGGGCGGCTGACTAGGTTATTGGGATTTTGTGGGCCCTCTCTTTTAAATTCACATTGCAATAGCCTCATACCTCGATCGACAGTCCATCAGCGGTTCTCCAAATCACACCGATGGTCTGCCGAACTATTATCTAGTGCCCTGCAAGTTGCCCAGTGATCTGTTTCATCACCGGCGATTTATCGATGGTTTACGGATTGATGCGGCGATCAGCAGATTACCCGCCGCTTATATGCCTGAGCTTAGGTGTTCTGTTGTCCATCAGCCATCAACCGGTGAAACACGGACTTTGTTCGGTGGTTCACCGATGGATCCGCCAGTATTTCAATTTGGCCCTTAACCTTCTGTTTAGTGCTTACCTTCACCGGAGGCTTGCGCTTCTGAACCGGTGGCTCGCCGATCTCCCACCGTTCCTTCCTTCATGGTTTGGTTCCCTCTTTGCTCCTCATTTCTCAGAACCTACAAAGACAAAAACAACAAATCCATGAATTAATTTACTAGAAACTTGGGTTGCCTCCCAAGAAGCGCCTTAGTTAATGTCCTGGCATGATGGAGACCTTCTCTAATCAACTCTAGTCCGATGGGTCATCATCCAACACCTCCTCCTTCAGCTATAAATCCTTTTCTTCCTCATCAATTTGCAAAACTCCAACCACCTTGCATTCAGTAGGCGTCTTAACCGATGGACATACAGTAAAAGTGACTTTTTCACTTCAGACTCGAAATTTCAACTCGCTAAGCTCCACGTCCACCACAACTCTTCCCATAGCCAATAATGGTCTGCCAAAATAATGGGAACCTCTTCATCCATGTCACAATCCAAGATAACAAAGTCATCTGGTAAGATAAACTTGTCGACTCTCACTAACACATCTTCTAACACCCCCACCGGTCGTTTTATTAACCTGTCTTCCATGAGCAGCCTCATTGACGTTGGTTTGGTGTTTCCGAGTCCCAATGTCTTGAAAAAATCAGTCGGGGTATCAAATTTATGCTACTGCCCAAATCACATAAAGCTTTCTGAAAGACACATCTCCCAATTATGCATGGTATTGTAAATGCTAAGGGGTCCTCCCTTTTTGGAGCAAGATTACTCATCATTACCACACTACAATGATGGGTTTTCTCTTCCTTCCCTACATCCACTACTTTTTTCTTCTTTATTAAATCTTTCATAAACTTTGCATAATCGGGCATTTGGAGCAAAGCGTCCACTAACGAAATATTTATGGATAACTTACTGAACATGTCAACAAACTTTTTAAACTGGTCATCCTTATTTTTCTTGGTCAGCCATTGTGGATATGAAGGGGGGATTTTCGAATCAACCTTTTCATTAGTTGGGGCCTGCAGGCCCATCTCCTCATCATCATCGGGGGATAGGACGTCATCATCCTTTTCCTCTTTTTCCTCATCAAGCTTGTCTTCATTTTCTGGACTCATTGGTGTTTTTTCACCTTCATCTTCTTCACTTGGTTTCTGGTTATCAATTTTACTCGGCTTCACCGGGGCATCTCCAATCACCTTGCCATTCCTAGTAACAATGGCCATGCATTAACCACCCTTCTTGGGATTCGGCATTGTGTCACTAGGTAGTGTTTCCTCCATCCAGGGATTCATTTGAGCTGATAAGTGATTCATTTGGGCCTCCAAATGCTTGATGGCGGCGGAATGTGAACTCACCATTTGGGAGAGATTAGACACCTCCCCTGTTAACTCTGTTACCCTGCTCTCGGTTGACTCGACCTTTTTCAAAAATCTTGAGAGCATCTCTTCAATTTTGGAGTTGCTCGCGTCACTCACACCCGGTTGATTGTGGGAGTTTCCGGCCTTTGGAGGGGGAAAGTATGGGTTCAAACTTCGATGATAGCAATCAGTGTCTTGGTTTTGCTCTCTATTTCCCCATCAGTCATTCCTTTCTAGCCATCCCTGTGGCTCACGATTTCTCCACCCTTAGTTGTCATACCTTGGCCTCCATGGGCCTTGATTTGCTCCTTGGAACCTAGGTCTGGGACCTCCTATCTGAATACCCATATATTGGCATTCCTCTTCATATCTTGTTGGTGATGTCTCACTTTCATATTGCAAGGGACCTTGTATTCCTACAACATTTACCACCTTTGGCCCTGCTCCCATTACATGCTTTGTCATCAATTCAAGTTGTGTAATTATTTTAGCAAGAGTATCGTCTCACTCTTCATCCCTTTTCCTCAACTCAACAGCCAATGCACTTGGGCTAACTTTATTAGTGGACACATTTGTTTCTCTCGTGTGCCAAACCCTATTGGTCTTTGTCATTCTGTCTAGGAGGGCTTTAGCCAACCCATACGTTTGGTCCATGATAGAACCACCAACTAAGTTGTTGGTAACCAATTTGTTAATTGAATCAAGGGCCCTATAGAAGCTTTATAGAAGTACTCCATCTGGCAATCCATGGTTTGGGCAAAGAGCAAATTTCTTCTTAAACCTCAACCATGCCTCATGTAAAGGCTCTCCAAGTTCTTGTCTGAAATTTGTAATATCATCCCTCAGCTGAAGCATCTATGACGGAGGGAAAAAACCTGTTCAAAAAGGCTTCTGTTAACTCTTGCCATGAAGTAATACATCTCGGAGGGAGTTCTTCTAGCCAAATCATCGCCTCCCCTGTCAATGAAAAGGGAAAGAGTCTCAACTTGATGGACTCTTGACTGATATTGGTGATATTGAATGGTTGACAAATTTCCAAGAAGTTTCGCAGATTTCAATTCACATCTTCACTTGGCTTTCCGCAAAAGATCTCCTTCATGTGTAATAAGTGCAGCATAGTGCTTATGACATGAAAAACTGCATTCCCTACTGTAGGTGGTAGGTGAATAACTCCTGCCACTTCTGGCATTACTGGGTTGTCTTCCTCAAGTTCCATATTACCTTCGACCGAGCTATCCCCTGCTTGGGAGTGATGGCTCATGTGGTTATGAAATCATAACAACACAGTAAACACACTTTAAGTAGCTACGATGCAAAAATATTTCAACTTAACAATCAATCACAAGATTATAATACGCCAGTCCCCGACAACGACGCCATTTTTTATGACGTTCAAACCATACCCTCTTTTTCAATGAATATGCACGGTCGAAGTATCAAAACAAGTAACCCGGACTGAGTGTCGGAGTCGAATCCCATGAGGACTAGGGGATGATAGTGACTAGTGTCGATTATAAAATTGACTATAGATTGCACCACTCAAAACAAACACAAATGAGAACAATTGGAGGAAGTATAAATATGTAAGAGATTATCAAGTCTAAAGTGGTTTAGTTCAAATAGCAAGGTTTACCAAAGTTGTCAACAATGATGTGAAAATGCTAGAGGTGGGGTGTAGATGATGGATTAATTAGATAACGTTTTGCTAGGTCATCTCACAAGTTCAACTAATGTGAATAACCTTAGGTGAACAGAGGTATTCCATGCTTTTCAGCAAATTTCATACCTCTAGTTAGAGTTCTTTCGAATCTCTAGACTCAATCAACTCAGCCCAATGTGATTTGGATTAATAGCTTCACTATTTCTAGCTATTAGCAATTAATTTAGGAGTGAGAGCATGAATTTGACTATTTCTAGCCCAAGTTCACAATCTCCCAACCATACCCACTATTAGATTCTCTCCCAATACTTAATTCTTCTTTCTCAAGCAACAATCAAGTAAGGAAACATAGACCCATATGAAAATCAATGGATCTTCAATTAATGATTGGAGAGAATCTAATAGATTCACAATTAGCTGAACATTGTTAAGATAATTCTAGAAATTCCTACTCTAATCAACAATCATCATCTTTACCCACCTCTAGCTAATGATTTAGCTACTCATGATTTAGAATTTCACAAGCATATTTAACAATAGACTCATCAAATTCAATAACAAAAGTAGAAAAATCAATTTCACAATAATGGTCTTCAACAATGGTAGTCACTTACTATGGAGAAGAAGAAGTAAAGGAATAAATCTCAAGTCACCAATTACAATCTTCTACTCTTCTCTGCAGAAGGAATATTCTAAAAAGTGGAAAATTACAATGAAAACTGACTGCTCTTTCGTACTTCTCCTAGATTATATGTAGAAAGTAGAGTCTCTCTTTCCTCTTTTTTCGTGTTGACTCTTTTACCCCTGAGCATCGTTTCTTCATCGGCAGGACACCGGTAATTCGCCAGTTCATACTCATGAACTTCCATATGCATTTTGCTGTGTCATTACCAAATTCCATTTAGCTTTGGCGACACGTCCGGCGTTTCACCCATCTAATTCCGCAAACCGCCGAGGTTTTGTCTTATGTTCAAGAAACTTGGCTAATGATTCGGTGATTGATCCGGCGACTCTCCGTTTATGATTTTTGTTTCACTGATGGCAGATTTTCTTCTTTGAAGTAGTGCTGATCGGCCTCTGTCCGGCGTTTCGCCAGTTTTCATCTGAGATATGCCGCTTTGCTCTTATTTCCTTCTTTTTGCTCCAATTTTTCTCTTTTTTACACATCTGGGCATCTGCATACAACAAAGAAAAAAGAGCATAAAATCCATATAATTTACTCAAGAACTAAGCAAAAACACAAGTTTTAAAGTCTAATGAGTTGGCAAATTACCAACTCATCACCTCTTCAGCATGAAGTGTGCAACTTCACTTAAACAATCCTAACTACTGTATCTTACTCAATCAGTGTAATTTGAAATTATTAATAGTGAGAATAAAAGAAATGTAGAAATACGAGTAGAGATTGTGATCAATTACAGAAGTGAACTCACATCAATTCTCTCAACTACTTGTGACTTACTTTGTGTAAATCAACTTTCATCAAAACTCTTAGGGAACCCTTGTAACTCAAAAGAACTAGTCTAGGAACCACTCTGCTAATCTAAACCAGTATAAAAAATCTGTGTCTTTACTGTTCTTGTTTCATATTTGTTATTACTTAAATTGATAATAACGCTTTTGTAGGATTATAAGTCGACTCTGAAATCCTAACAGATGACTAAATTGTCACAACCCAAATGACCGTGATTGGCACCCACACTAACTCCCCCGGTGGGTGAACCAACAATTCTCAAGATTACCCCAACATGAAACATTTAGCAAGAAATAAAGGTTTATAAATAAATTAAAAGCATCATCATAAGAAGTAATCTGCCTCTTACAACCAAACCAAAACTAAACTAAACTAATTCCAAGACCTAAAAGTCATTGCACCAGACGTCTGTTTATAACTTTAAACTATTAAAACTAAAACAAAGGAAATAAGTGTATGAAAGAGAAGGACATCTTCAAAAAAGGAGAGTGATAATGCCTCCTTGTTCTGCTCACTTTTCAACGAATTACTGCTGCTTTATAGGTGAGGATGTGAGGAACATCCTGGTTCGAACTCTGCACTCAAAAAAAAGTGCAGGGGTAGGGTCAGAATATAACACGGTACTGGTAGGCATCATCGGCCGACCTCACATAATACTCCCTCCATTTCAAAATAAGTGGTTCTTTCAACTTCAGCACACCCCTTAAGAAAAATACTCATTTCTAGATAGAAAAATGTAATTTTACCTACTTACACCTAATAAATATCTTTAAAAAGATGTAACTCTCAAATATTTTCTTGATTATGTAAAACTTCCTCCACTTAAATAAGGGTAAAATTGAAAGAACTTCATTAATGTCTTCTTGATTATGTAAAACACCACTTATTTTGAAACAAAATCAAAAGGCCAAAACACCACTTATTTTGAAACAGAGGGAGTAACATGTAAACACAACAACAATGATATAAAACAAGTCTTTAGCATCATACAGAAGTACAAAAACCAATTCAAAGTGCATTGGTTCTAACACAGGTGACAGCCAGCCTGCTCACTGGATTGGGCCTTTCACTGCAGCGGTCACTTGACCGCTATAACATTCTCACCATAGCGGAAGAAGTTCCGCTGCAGCAGTACTGCCTTAGGAAGTAGCTCAACTTATCTATACCTTCATCAGTTCTTCGGTCATCAATTCATTAGTTCATCAGTGTTAACAATGCACATACTTTACAACTCAATTCAATATAACACAAGTATGAGCAATAATAAGTACGAGTATTTATCACTTACAAATACAAAAGGAAATTAAAAGCAAATCCACTCAACATTTACCAACATTGTGGTTGGGTCACCCTTAGGATCAAATTCATGTCAGTTTCAAATCACATAAACAAAATCCATAACCTCCACAACCACTTAGCACATTCTTCATTCAATTTTACACATAATTACAAACGTAACATAAACAAAGTAAAAAAATGGTGACATGACGGGCACACGCCTCCGCCATACCACCGTAAACACTCAATCCATAAAATCAGTGTACACACATGCCAAAGGGTCTTATTTTTTCCCTTTCAGTCATGACCTGCAGGGGACTCTAGAAATTCATGTACTTTACCGGCGTGGTATTCGCTCCCACTCATATGCTCGTCCAGATGCTCCCTCTGGGAACGGGCCACTCATCTCATGATTCATTTGACGTTCCAAATCATTTTTATCCATAAGATATAATAGGAAAACAACTCACAAATATATATATACAAATCAACATTTAGGAGTCTATATTTCACTCCCTCGCTTGCACAAGTACAGATCAATGATTCACATTGAAGCATCTTGGAGGAATTTCACTTCACAGTTCCATAAGATTTTCACAAAAGTTCATGATCAAACTCATATTAACATGATTTTCCACTATTAAATTCAAAGAGACAATCTTATATCACATAATGTCCGAAGACCAATCATATACCATTAGACCATATGCATACAAGCCATTATACAAAGTCTAACCCTCTAACCATAATCTACCTCGATATACGAAAATAACACTTTGGCTACTCTGTGGGAGCCTTGCCCTTTTTCAAAGCTTCGGATCATTGAAAATCTACACAACAAGAGTAATTCATTACTAACTCTTCAATCATGGGTCTAAATAGATCAAACCCTCCCCTTCGGTGTATTTTAAAGTGAAACCCCAATTCTACTTGGTTCTAGTCTCAATTCCCCACGTAATCCTTTTTCCAAAAATGTAATTCTTGGGAAGTGATCAAAACTCTTCAAAATCAACCCAAATCACCCCTTAATCATCTCATAATCCATCTCTAGTTTAACAACCTAGGGTTTTTCTCTACAAAACTTCCACCATTAAAGGTCCACAAGCAATCTAGGATCAACACTACTCGTAGTAGAGATGGGAAATCTAAAGTCTTACCTTAGGAGAAGAGTTCACTGCTTTGGAGAGACTTTCTGTTCTCTAGTGTTCGGCTGTTTGGAATACCTACACGCAAGTGCACGTGGTCGAACAAGTAGTAAAATGGCTAGAGTAGCCAAGTATCGATCCCACAGGGACTGGACCAAGGTAATAATCGAATCAAGCGTTAATAAACTCTAACTCTAATAATGCAGACAACAGTTTCAAGAAGATTTTGGGAGTTTGTTTCCTAATTTATGCTAATCTAAAACAAATGTACAAATTGAGTCTGAACTATAGTAATGAGCATGCTGAGGCTAAAACGAACATGCAGGGAAGCAATTTATTGATACAAATTGGTTAATCTTTCCTCCGGTTGCTAGTCAAGAATTATTGCCTATGGATTAAAACTCTTGTATTTAACCCAACTTAAGAATCATGAACCTTCCACCTACATTTCTGTGATAAGAAGAAATTCATGTTCTAGCTATACGAAACTGATTCCTTAATTAACTAATACGACTTTCAGATATATTTCTATTCTGAAGGTAAATCAATTCTCAATTTTCCCAAACCAAGAAGAGATCATATCCTATTAATTCACAACTTTCCAATTTCTTTCTCTTTCGAGCGCAAACCGGATTTTTTAGATATACATTAATATTGGCCAAACATTAATGCAGTAAGAACAAGAATTAATAGAACAACCATGAAAGAAAAGATGAAAAACCAAGATGATCAATAATCACATTCCACTACAAATGTTCTTAACCTCAGCAAGAAGTGAATTTAGCCACTCATATGTGGATTAAACATCGTTAAATGAGTGTAAATCATACAAATAATTGAAATAAGGAAGAAAGAGACAGAGAAGAACCCAAAGAATTTCGTCCCCTCAACTGCCTGTAACCCATGTTCTTGCTCAACCAAGTCAGAATAATTAAAAATAAACCTAAGTGTGCTATTTATACTAGTGGGAAGTTTTCCCGGAATAACAAGCAACGTGTCACGGAGTGCATCGCGGAGCACTGCCTCCGTGACACGCCACAAACGCGGACCCTCACTGGAATCCGGTCCTCCAGGTAATTATGCCCAACGTGCCACGGCGTGCAACGCGGGGCTTGGCCAACCTGCCACGACCCCAACGCTGACCTTCACTGTAACTTGGCATATTTTTATCATCCGGGGCAGAATGCATCCGCGATGGCAGCGTGACATGGCTCCATCGCGGAGCCCCTTAGTTCGCTGCATAACCTGAGCCTTTTTCACTGCTCGCTTCCGAGTCTCTTCCCGATTTCTCCCAACATGCATCTTAGCTTCCTAAAATTATATTTTTCCCGCAAAACAACACTAATCATGTTGGTTAGTATAAATTCATATTTTACTACAAATCACATGAGAAGGTACAATTATCAATGTATAAACACGACGAAATGAAGCATTTGAGTATCACTTGGGCATATAATTTTGCCCAAGATCACTTACCCCACACTTAAAACTTTGTTCGTCCTCGAACAATAATCTCACATCTCATGCAATTGACACCCAATCACAGCTACTTTGGCCCGACAATTCAAGCTACGGTTATATCGATTAAGTACATAGCAAAGCATCCAGAAAACATGCATAGTCTCATCAATACAGTGACATTCAACACATTAAGACCTCCTAGACTCACGAGTCGACTCTCGATCTCGGAAAACTCATGCAAATCAGCTGATCAAGACATCCGACATGATATTATATCTCTCGTCAAGCATGTGCCCTCACAACCCAAGAGAATTTCCCCTTTTTCAATCATATGATCTCAAAAGCATTATATGCAGGGCCATATGAACACGATTTCTCTCTCTCTCTCTCAAAGAATTCACATGCATCATGTCATGACCCATAAGCTTGCCTCTAGTGTATTACTCACTAATATAAGGACGAGTGATATAAGATCACGTAGGACTTGATGGGTTGTAATGTAATCTAAGGAACTAGTACATACTGGGCTAACCAATAATAGCAACTAGCACCCTTAAGCGCTTTCCCATACATCCCACCACATTATGGGCATTGTTTCTTCTTTCATCCTCCCCTTTCTTGAAACCTTTCTTTATTTTTTTGTTCCCATTTCTTTAAGCACACTCGAGTTAATAACAAAGATTAGTTATACATCTTCATTTTATTAAATTCGGCAAGTGCACCTTTGACCTTTTCTTTACTTTCAC
The DNA here is from genome assembly GCA_035772735.1 of Datura wrightii. Classification (NCBI taxonomy): domain Eukaryota; kingdom Viridiplantae; phylum Streptophyta; class Magnoliopsida; order Solanales; family Solanaceae; genus Datura; species Datura wrightii. The sequence continues at coordinate 101,814,428 of JASDFA010000003.1, forward strand.
CACTTCCGCTTTTCCTTTCTTTTCACAATTACTACTCCATGACACTGTGGGAAAATTTCTTTTCTTGAGCGCTTAAGAGTTTTGGATCAAATTCACGGATAATGAAAAGAAGGGGTTAAGCTCGGTTTGTACCTTTTCGACAAAAGAAAAGAATAGGCTAAAGGCTCAATGGGCTAACTAGGATATACATTCAAGGTAGGTACGATAATGAAAAAAAATACTTTCGGTTAAAGCAAAGAAATGCCTACATCCTTTCCTACAATACACATCCTTCATTTCATTTCGTACACACAACAGACAAGTTCTAGACACTTCACAATATCATGGAAGAAACGAAACCTCACCACACACTCATTGCACATGCTCAACTCAAGACATATTCACAGACTCTTCAATCAGCCAATTACAAGAATTCAAACATTAAGCCTCAATCATACTGCATCGAATTCTATGGTCTAGGTATCTCAACATGTTTACAAAGTTGCATGCTTTCATACAAATCACCTTTGCATTCTAAATATCATGTACAACACGCAACCTGAATTTCGAACCATAAAGTAACGACATGTTTGGGATACAAACAAACAAAAGAAAAAAAAATTAAAAAGAATAGAAGAAATCTACTCCTATCGACTACATTTCCCTTAAGACGGTCGTCATCCATCCATCATAGGGAACGGTCGCTAATTACGACTTTGGTTCAATGGGACTATTCTCGGTAAAAGCACCAAAAACAAACGCCGAGAAACCCAATCATAAAAAAAATAAAAAATTTAATGAAAAATTTTAAAAATATCGATAATTTCGATAAAACAAAAATATTTACACAACTAGCTAACAACAACTCCATACAGCACACAACAGCTTCACATTAATTACAACACCAAATTACAATACAAAACATAAACATCAAAATCACAGGGTCACAATTTTTTTTTGCACAGGCACAACAACAAAACATAAACATAAACAACAACAAAACAACCAGCACCTAACTACTCCCATCCCACACTTAAATCGAACACTGTCCCCAGTATTCACAAAATTCAGCATAGCACAAGAGTAGGTGGTGAAACTCCCTGATCAATCGAAGTATTCCACTTCTTCGTTAGGTGCGGTTGCCTCGTCCCCCATATCTGAATCACCTCTGCTATCATCATTTGACTCAATATCTGAGTCCTTGCGGCGCGTCTCCTCATCTGTGGGGACATCATCATCAGTGGGCTCCACAAAAGCTGGCCCCACTCGGCATAAAGCCTTGGCATTTTCGCCGAAGGGGTAGTCCAACTCTAGCTGCCACGGCTCATCTTCTGTTGCTGGCTTCCCACCTATGCGCAACTGTAGCATCTGCATCCCGAACATGTCGCTCGGCTAATGTGAGAACTGGCCCATGAGCGGTGTCGGGTGCCTTAGTTTTGGTGATGTCTAAGGCCCGCCTCTCCATCTGCGGGATGTAGTCAAGGGCCTCCTCCTCAACATCTAGGCCCCTCAGGAAAGTGGTCAGCAAGCCACCAAACCTGTACCTGTGCCCTTGATGCAAACGGGCTCTCTTCATGGAGGAGATGATCACCGCCCCAACATTAATCTCTAGCCCTTTCATCAGGGTGTATATCAAGCACACACGATCCCGGGTGACATCTATCATGTGCACCCCCGGGATCAGGCAGGAACACACGATCTTAAGCCAAATTCTGGCTTCCCTATTCATTTGAGAATAGGGCAGCATCTGATGGTAGCCCTTCTCCTTATGCCTGCTCCACCGTGCTGTTGAACGGGCTCCACATAGAGTGCATCTGATATCCGCATATGGTGGAGTAATGTTCAACTACCGGAGTACATGGGCGTCTGTGTCCCGCGCCCCCAAGATGGCATTAAGGTGATGGGGCTCAAAAGTGACTACCTGCCCCCTTATTTTAATAGTGTGACTTCGGAGTGTCGGGTTCCAGTTGGCATAGAACTCTCGAATCAGGTGAAGATTGCACTCCTTGGGATCTTAAAAGATGAAGTTCAGCCCGACAGCGTCAATCCTATGTATGATTCTGGGAAACTCCTGTGCCAACGGCTCCCTAGCAATGTGCTCCTCAGGGAAGTATTTGCTTTCCTTATGCTTTGTGTACCATTTCTTCCCTTCCTCTGTCACCCATCGGGTTCCGTATTGACGGCGTTGGCCGCACGAAACCGCTAGGGCTGCTGGGACTGCCGTTCCCAGTCTAATCCTTTTCCTTCCGGCGCCCGATGTAGACGCACCTTTTCCTTTATCTTGTCTGCTTGCCATTGTTCCTGTCAAATCAAGCAGACAGTCCCAATGTTATTCAAATGAAAATTAGCTTTGACCAAGGTTGGGTTAAGCTAGGCCATCCCACACTTAGTCTTTAGCCACAATCACAACATTACGGCAAGACAAGTCTAACTTCCCAATTTACAACAAGAAACAACAACATGCCTTGTGCATTCAGAGAATTCAATGGAATATATTTTACGTACTACTCAGACTTCGTACAGGTAATCAACATATCACCATCATTACCATTTCATCCCATAGCACTTAGCACAGAAAAACTCTTAACACAACCTATGCAATTCACCAAGTTCTATGCAATTCACAATTTCATTCTCCCAAAAAAATTCCATCGTTTACTTAGCATATTCATAACAAGCACAACATAATTCACCTTACCCAACACGAACAACCCAATCATTTTCAAATTTTCAACCAAATTTAGCTTCTTCCTATTCAAATTCCAACCCTAGCTACCAATTTCACACAAATTCAAACAAACATGTATTTATCGAGTTCATACAATCATAACGATACTACGAACATCAATAAACAATAACTTAAATGAATTCATGCTCAATTTACACTTAGGGCAAACTTTAGTTACCTCAGATGCTCAAAAATTGACAATTTCGGCCAAAATTGAGGTTAAGTTCAAGAACGTACCTTTAATTCGTTGAACTTGAAGAAAAGTTGAAGAAAATTTGATTCTAGGTCCGTGTCACGTTGGGGGAGGGGGGATTTTGGGTTGTTTGTCGCGGAGGGGAGTGAAAAATGGGAAACATTGGGTGTTTTCGGGGTTAAAAAGGAGGTTTTTCTCGCGGGTCACCCGGCGACCCGGTGTGACCCGTCGCGAATAACACTTCGACGTGTCACGGAGGGTAACACGGAGCACACCCTCCATGACACGGAGCCATCGCGCAGGGGTTCTGGAATTTGTAAAAAATTCCAAAACACCTTCAACGTGTCACGGAGGGTAACGCGGAGGCCCTCCTCCGTGACACAGAGCCATCGCACAGGCTCACTGATTTGCCACTTTTTATTATTTTTCTCACCTCGATTTTTTCTTTGCGATCCTTTGCATTTTTACCCTCCGTTCAACCTGAAATTCATCTCACAACAAGAAATTGGTTAGAATTTATAGGTTTCACATAAAATACAATTTTTTTTAAAATTTTTTCTCATTTTTTTTCTCTTTTCTTTCTTTTACGAAATCTATTCAAATATTACAAAAATTCCACGGGTTGCCTCCTGTGCAGCGCCTAGTTTACCATCGCGGCTCGACATCATTGAAGCTCAGTCATCCTCTAGGGTGACGGATGTCTTCTCTCGACTACCGTCCTCACCCCAGTAATGCTTACATCGCTGCCCATTGACTAAGAACGTGGCACTTCCATCTTCTTGCCACGATTCCCATTTTGGGGGGTCCTTCACCGGGTGTTTTCCAATAGGCTCTCGCGAATCAACACTTTGAGCATTATTCGCTCGATCAAACACGTTGATCATTGAGAGTTCCTCATACACGGTCGGAAGCTTTGTGGCCTTGTACACATCAAATACTTCAACTTTGTCGTGTGCCCGCATAGTTAGCTTCCCTGCAGTTACATCAATAAGTGCTTTCCCAGTTGCCAAGAAAGGACGTCCCAAAATAAATGGGACTTCCGCATCCGGCTCAAAATCCAGCACAATGAAGTCAACCGGGAAGATACGGGAGCCCACTTGCACCAGCACATCCTCCACAATGCCATCTGGTTTGGCCAAAGAATGATCCGCTAGTTGCAAGATCACTGTTGTCGGTCTAGGACTGCCTAGCCCCAATTTCTTGAATACCGATGTCGGCATCAAGTTAATGCTCGCTCCCAAATCACATAATCCATGAGCTTGGATACTCTACCCGATTGTAAGTTGAATTGTAAAGCTCCCAGGGTCTTTGAGCTTTGTGGGCAACCTATTTTGTATCCGTGAAGTGCACTCCTCCGTAAGCGCCACCGTAGCGTACTCCGTCAACCTACTTTTATTCACCACGATGTCCTTGATATATTTTGCATACTTCGGCACTCCCTAAAAAACATCAACAAGAGGTAAATTAATGTGTACTTGTTTAAGAACCTCCATGAACTTTTTGAAACACGCTTCCTCCTTGTGTTTCCTGAGTCTTTGAGGGAACGGGGGTGGTGGTCTTTCTGGTTCAGCTTCCTTCTCCTTCCCCCTATCATCATTGTGCTCCCTCTCCTTCTCCGCTGCTCCCGACTGCTGTGGTGGTCTTTCTGGTTCCACCTCCTTGAGTTGCAAACCACTCCTTGGTCACTGCATTTGCTTGCTTGGGGTTGGGGTCAGTGTCACTTGGAAGTCCTCCTCTAGGCCTGGTGTTCTGAGCTCCAGCTAGTTGCCCAAACTGGTACTCCAATGCCTTTGTAGCTAACTGATTGTTCTTTACATCGGCTGCCAATTTCACATAGTCAGCTTGCAATTGAGCTTGGTTAGCTATCACAGTTTTGAACATTTCCTCAATGCTGGGTGATGGTGGTGGGGGAGGTGCATTGTTGCTTCTGTATTGCGACTGATAGTGCTGCTGCCCTCCTTGATTTCTCTGTGCTCCCTGACTCGAACTCTGCTCTTGATGGCTGTTACTACCCCAAGAGAAATTCGGCTGACTTTTCCAATTAGAGTTGTAATTGTTGCCATACTGTTGGTGATTATTTCTCAGTACATTACCAACAAAGTTTACTGAATCAGGATTCGCACCACAACACTCAGCTGAGTGTTCATTACTGCTGCACACTTCACACCAAATTTGCTGCACTACATTCACTAGGGCTTGAGAATGATTCATGCTCATATTGCTAAAGTGGGTATTGAGTTGATTCTGTAACCCAGCTATCTGTGCAGCGATAGCTGTAAAACCATCTACTTCTAAGACTCCTGCCGCTTTCCTTGTTCCTCCTCTAGAAGAGTCCGCATTCCACTCTGTATTTCCCTGCGAAATATGGTTCAACAAGGTATACAACTCCTCATAAGTTTTTTCTAATGCTTGTCCCCCAGCTGCGGAGTCTAGCAAGATTTTTGTGTGGGGTTCCAAACCCTCTATGAAAGTATGCACCAGCACATCATTGGATTGGTGATGATGAGGACAATCCCGCAACATAGATTTGAATCTCTCCCAGGCTTGATACAGATTCTCTCCCTCTCTCTATTTAAAACTTAGAATTTGACTTCTAAGTCTTGCTGTTTCACCGGATGGAAAGAACCGTATCAAGAATTTCTTTGCAAGATCATCCCAAGTAGTGATGGAATTAGGTGGCTCAGCTTTCAACCACCTCTTTGCTTCTCCCAAAAGTGAATATGGGAACAATGTAAGCCTGACATAATCGGGTGACACTCCAGCGGGAATGTAAATGTCATTTATCTCCAAAAAGTTTTGGAGATGTTGTTGTGGATCCTCGTGAGGGAGACCTGTGAATTGCCCGCTGGTGTGCAGTAGTTGCACCATATTCTGTTTAAGCTCGAACCTCCCTCCTGGCTCAGGTTTGCGAATGCTAGATGTAACATTGTTAGCATGTGGGATTGCCACTTCGCAAACCGGCCTAGCTTCCATTTCTTCGGGCACTAACACTGCCCTTACAATGGGTGGATTCTGTTGTTGCTCCAGGATGGTCTATCTGAGCAACTGCAGCTTTCTCTCTAGAGCTTCTCTCCTTTGTCGATGGAATTGTGTTTCCGGCTCTAAATGTGAATCCACCAACTCCTTGTCCCTTCAACAGAATTCAATATCTGCAAAGGACAAGCTAAGACCAAGTTGTCAACACTAATAAGAAATAGTAAACTAACACTTAAGACAACAATTTTGTACCAATTGCCAGTCCCCGGCAACGGCGCCAAAAACTTGTTCGGCTGTTTGGAATACCTACATGCAAGTGCACGTGGTCTAACAAGTAGTAAAATGGCTAGAGTAGCCAAGTATCGATCCCACAGGGACTGGACCAAGGTAATAATCGAATCAAGCGTTAATAAACTCTAACTCTAATAATGCAGACAACAGTTTCAAGAAGATTTTGGGAGTTTGTTTCCTAATTTATGCTAATCTAAAACAAATGTACAAATTGAGTCTGAACTATAGTAATGAGCATGCTGAGGCTAAAACGAACATGCAGGGAAGCAATTTATTAATATAAATTGGTTAATCTTTCCTCCGGTTGCTAGTCAAGAATTATTGCCTATGGATTAAAACTCTTGTATTTAACCCAACTTAAGAATCATGAACCTTCCACCTACATTTCTGTGATAAGAAGAAATTCATGTTCTAGCCATACGAAACTGATTCCTTAATTAACTAATACCACTTCCAAATATATTTCTATTCTGAAGGTAAATCAATCTCAATTTTCCCAAACCAAGAAGAGATCATATCCTATTAATTCACAACTTTCCAATTTCTTTCTCTTTCGAGCGCAAACCGGATTTTTTAGATATACATTAATATTGGCCAAACATTAATGCAGTAAGAACAAGAATTAATAGAACAACCATGAAAGAAAAGATGAAAAACCAAGATGATCAATAATCACATTCCACTACAAATGTTCTTAACCTCAGCAAGAAGTGAATTTAGCCACTCATTTGTGGATTAAACATCGTTAAATGAGTGTAAATCATACAAATAATTGAAATAAGGAAGAAAGAGACAGAGAAGAACCCTAAGAATTTCGTCCCCTCAACTGTCTGTAACCCACGTTCTTTCTCAACCAAGTCAGAATAATTAAAAATAAACCTGAGTGCGCTATTTATACTAGTGGGAATTTTTCCCGGAATAACAAGAAATGTGTCACGGAGTGCATCGCGGAGCACTGCCTCCGTGACACGCCACAAACGCGGACCCTCACTGGAATCCGGTCCTCCAGGTAATTATGCCCAACGTGCCACGACGTGCAACGCGGGGCTTGGCCAACGTTCCACGGCCCCAACACAGACCTTCACTGTAACTTGGCATATTTTTATCATCCGAGCCAGAATGCATCCGCGATGGCAGCGTGACACGGCTCCATCGCGGAGCCCCTTAGTTTGCTGCATAACTTGAGCCTTTTTCACTGCTCGCTTCCGAGCCTCTTCCCGATTTCTCCCAACATGCATCTTAGCTTCCTAAAATTATATTTTTCCTGCAAAACAACACTAATCATGTTGGTTAGTATAAATTCACATTTTACTACAAATCACATGAGAAGGTACAATTATCAATGTATAAACACGACGAAATGAAGCATTTGAGTATCACTTGGGCATATAATTTTGCCCATGATCATCTAGCCCTTCTGATCGTATTTTGGAAATAATGGGGGTAAAACCCCCTATAATTTCCACTTAAACCCACTTTTGATTTCCATTGTCTGCTACAACGGTCACATTTCTGCTGCAGCAGCCAAAGTGTCGATGTGGCTGTTCCGGTGGTTACTTCCCAAATTCATCAAGGGGGGAGTCAACCGCTACCATAGTCTCGATGCAGTGGAAAATCCACCGCTGTAGCGGGCCCCCGAACCAGTAGCTACCTAAATTTTGTCAAATGTACACTTAGAATATTTTATAACGCATCGTACTCCTCCCTTAGCCTATTTTCAATATTCTAGGTCCCTATTCATCCAGTAACGATGTTCTGATCGTTACATTAGATACCAATTAAAACACCGCTCTCCTCGAATGGTCTATACAAAGAAAGGGAGAGTACTTACCATATTCCAAGAACAACTGAGGATACTTGATCTGCATATCAGCCTTAGTCTCCCAAGTGTCTTCCTCAGTAGGACAATTCTTCTTCTGGACCTTTACTGTCGCAATTTATTTAACCTCAACTTCCGAACTTATCTAGCCAATATCACTACAGACTCCTCTTCATAAGATAAATTCTCATCTAATAACACAGAATCCCATTTGATAATATACATTCCATCCCTATGATACTTTTTCAACATTGAGACATGGAACATCAGATGCACCCCCGACAACCCTGGTGGCAAGGCCAACTCATACGCTACCTCCCCCATGCGCTAGAGTATTTCAAATGGTCAAATGTACCTTAGGCTAAGCTTGCCCCGCTTTTCAAACCTCATAACCCCCTTCATGGGAGATACCTTGAGCAATACTTGCTCTCCCTCTATGAATTGTCTGTGTACTACTTTTGTCTACTCTGAGAAGCTAACAGATGGTCCTAGATTATTCGAACCTTTTCCATGGAATCCCTCAGCAAATTGGTTCCCCAGGGTCTCACTTCAAATGCATCAAATAAACCAATTGGAGACCTACATGTCCTCCCATACAAAACTTCAAATGGCGCCATGCCATTGCTCGAGTGATAGCTATTGTTGTAGGAAAACTCTACCAAGGGTAAGAATTTGTCCCAATGGCCTCCAAAATCTATAACACATACCGGGAGAATGTCCTCCAATACCTGGATAGTCTTTTTTGACTGTCCATCTGTCTGAGGATGGAAGGTTGTGCTCAAGTCCGACCTTGTGCCTGGCTCAGCCTGCAAGGTTCTCCAGAAATGAGAAGTGAACTGAGTGCCCCCGTCTGACACAATTGAAACAGGCACCCCATGCAAATGGATCACATCTTTCACGTACAGTTTAGCTAGTTTCTTGGCATTGTAAGTCACCTGGACCGGCAAGAAATGAGCTGACATGGTCAATCTGTCCACAATGACACAAATTGAGTCAAATTTCCCCAAAGTTTTGGGAAGACCCACCATAAAATCCATTGTTATTCTCTTCCATTTCCACTCAAGGATAGGCATTCTCTAAAGTACTTCTCTCAGCTTTTGATACTCGTACTTCACCTACTGACAATTCAAACAACGTTGTCAACAATATCTCTCTTCATCCTACCCCACCAATAGTGTTGCTTCAGGTCATGGTACATCTTGGTGACTCTAGGGTGCATGGAGTACCTCGAGTTGTGAGCTTCTGCCAAAAGAGTTTTAATCAACTTACCTACTCAGGGAACACACACCCGCCCCTTTATTCTCAGGACCCTTTCATCATCTAACACTGCTTCCTTGGCTTCTCCCTACAAAACTTTATCCCTGATCTTACGCAGCTTTTCATCTTCGAACTGTCTAACTTTGATTTCCTTAAGCAGTGAGTACTTATCCTCCATGTTGGATAATATCCCACTTGTTTCTGTCAGTGACAACCTCACCAAATTATTTGCCAAAGTCTGGACTTCTCTGGCTATTGGCCGCTATGCAGGTTTCAAGCAAGCTAAACTGCCCATGCTCACCGTCATCCGACTCAATGCATCTGCCACAACATTGGTCTTTCCTGGATGGTATAGGATAGTGATATCATAATCCTTAAGCAGCTCCATCCATCTACTTTATCTCAAATTGAAATCTTTCTGAGAGAACACGTACTGCAAGTTTCAATGGTCTGTGAGCACCTCACATCGAGCTCCATACAGATAGTGCCTCCAAATTTTCAGGGCAAACACCACCGCTGCTAACTCCAGGTCATGCGTAGGGTAATTCTTCTCATACACCTTCAACTATCTCGAGGCATAAGCAATGACCTGTCCTTCTTGCATTAACCTAGACCGTGATTCTAACCAAAACTCACACTTAGAGAATTTGGCATACAACTGCTTCTCCTTCAGTAATCCCAACACAATTCTCAGATTATTTTCATTCTCCTTCTTACTCTTAGAATTCATCAAGATATCGTCAATAAACACAATAAAAAAGGATTCCAAATAAGGTTTGAAAATACCGTTCATCAGGCTCATAAACGCAGCTGGGGTATTAGTGAGTTCGAGTGACATGACCAGAAACTTGTAATGTCCATACCTGGTCCGAAAGGCTGGTTTGGGAATATCCTCAGCTAAATTTTCAACTGGTGATAACCTGACCTCAACTTGATCTTTGAAAACACCGCCGCCCCCTATAACTAATCAAACAAATTAACTATTCGAGGAAGAGGGTACTTGTTCCGAATAGTTACATTATTCAACTGACGGTGTCGATGCACATCCACATACTACCATCCTTCTTCTTTAAAAACAAAATCGGGACACCCCATGGCGACACACTCGGTCTGATGAACCCTTTATTAAGCAATTCCTGTAACTTCTCCTTGAGTTCTCTCAACTCAGCAGGGGTCATTCGGTACGAAGGAATAGAAATGGGTCGAGTCCCCCCGACTCTAAATCTTTACAGAAGTCAATATCATAGTTTGGTGGTATGCCGGGCAAATATGCAGGGAACACCTCTAGAAACTCATGAACAATGGGGACCGACTCAATGGAAGGACCCTCAGAACTAGTGTCCTGAATATGTTCTATATATGCTAAACAACCCTGCTCTATCAACCTACGAGCACAAATATAAGAGATGAGTTTCTTAGGAGCAGGGCAATAATTCCTTTCAACTTCGACCTAGACGCCCCTGGCCCCGATATAGTGACGGTCTTAGTATGGAAATCTAGAATGTCATGGTAAGGGGTCAACCAGCTCATTCCCAAAATTATATCAAAATCAACCATGTCTAAGATCCCTAAGTCTTCCAGAGTGCCAAACCCCATGAAATCAACAATGTGATCACAAACAACCCTATCCACCAACACAAAATCCCCAACAGGAGTAGAACACACGGATAGGAGTATCAAGCACATCATAAACAAGATCCAAACCCAATGCAAAAAAATTAGGCACATAAGAAAATGTAGAGCCTGGATCATACAACGCAATTGCCATTCTATCGACCACGAAGATCATACCTGTAATAACAGCGTCTGAAGCCTCTGCCTCTGGTCTACTAGGAAAAGCATAGAAATGGGCCTGATTACCCGTCTGAGAACTACCTCAGTTGGGTTGTGCCACCCCTCTACTTGACTAGATGCCACCCCTACCCATCTGAGCACGTCCTCTACCCTACTGAGCACCACCTCTAACGACTGGCTGACCACCTCATCCCAGCTGTGGACGATTCAGACTGAATGCACTACCTCCTCTCCTGATAGGGGTCGGAGCTCGAGGAGTTGGGTGACGAATAATCTACTTGCACTATCCGAATATGGGGCACCATCTGTGGATCTCGCCACACTCGCCACACTCATGACAGATGTTCGGTGCTTTGGTTGGGGTTATAAATCAACACGCAAGTGCACGTGGTCAAACAAGTAGTAAGTGGCTTAAGTAAGCCAAGTATCGATCCAAGAAGACTCTGGATAAGTGAAATTTGCTCAAGTATACTATATTCTATCTCACTTCCAAATATGCTAACAACAACATAACCAAAATTTGAATAATTTGTTTTATAATTTCTATACTAAAACTACTAACAATTATCTACTTTGAATTTAAACTATGGATATGAGCATGCCAAGGTTAAGAACACGTAATGAACTGATTATCATCATACATTGGTTAATCTTCTCTTCCAGTTGCTAGCCAAGAACATTAGCCTAGAGATTAAAACTCTCGTATTTAATCTCACTTAAGAATCATAAACCATCCGTCTACATTTCTGTGATCAAATGCAATTCATGACCTAGCAATACAATTCCGGTTCCTAAATTGACTAATACGGCTTTCAAGTATATTTCTATCAGGAAAACACATCAAAACTCAATTTTCCCAAATCAAAGTTAAGAACAATACCCTATTAATTCACAACTTTCCAATTTCGTGCTCTCTCGAGTGAAATCGGACTTTTTAGATGTACATTAATGTAGGCCACACACCAATGCAGTAAGAACAAGAATTAATAGAACAACATGGAAGAAAAAGATGAAAAACCATATGATCAATAATCAAACTTCATCACAAATGTTCATAACCTCAGCAAGGAAGGGAATTAGCCACTCATTTGTGGATTAATCATCCTAAAACAAGTGTTAATCATACAAACAATTGAGTGAAAGAAGAAAGAAAGAGAGAAAAAACCCTGAACTTTTCGTCCCTCAACTGCCTGTAACCCACGTCCTTGCTCCACCAAGTCTGAATTATGAAAAATACATTTAAGTGTTCTATTTATACTAGTGGAAATTTTTCCCGGAATAACAAGCAACGTGTCACGGAGTGCATCGCGGAGCACTGCCTCCGTGACACGGCGTGGACGCGGACCCTCACTGGAAATTTGGGGTCCGGGAATAAAGCATCAACGTGGCACGACATGCAACGTGGAGGCTTGCCACCGTGCCACGGAGCTGTCGCGAGGCTCCACTGGAATTTGACTAATTTTTCACCCTCCAGGCAGAATGCCTCTGCGATGGCAGCGTGACACGGCTCCATCCCGGAGCCCCTTTAAATTGTGCAGTCCACTGCCTTGTTCCGTACTCGATTCCAAGTCCAACTCCGATATTGTTCCAACATGCATTTTAGCTCCTCGAAATCACATTTTACCTACAAAACAATGCTAATCATGTTGGTTAGTATAAATTCACATTTTATTACCAATTACATGAAAATGTATACACATTGCTAGATAAACAAGGCGAAAATGATACGTTTGAGTATCACTTGGGCATATAAATCTTCCCAAGATCACTTACCCCACACTTAAATCCTTGTTCGTACTCGAACAACAAACACACAATTCATGCACTTTACATCCTAACCTTCACCACTATAGTGCGACAATTTAAGCTACGGTCATACCGATCATTCAATATTGCAAATCATCAAGAAAACATGCATGGTCTCAACAATGCGATGACCTTCAATACATTAAGACTTCCTAGACTTTAAGAATCGACTCTCGATATCGGCAAACTCATGCGAATCAGCTAATCAAGATATCCGACACGAAAATCAATCTTTCATCAAGCATGTGCCCTCACAACTCAAGAGAATCTTCCCCTTTTTGCTCATGTGACACACAAACATTCAAGTAGGGGCATGTAAAAATTTATTTCACTCTCTCTCCCAAAAGAATTCACATGCATCATGTTATGACCCATAAGCTTGCCCTTAGTGTATTACTCCACTAATATAAAGAAATGCAATGTAAGATCACGTAGGACTTTAATGGGTTGTAATGGAAGCTATGGAACTAGTATCTATTGGATTAGCCAATAATAGCCACTAGCATCCTTAAGCGCCTTTGCAACACATTCCCATCAACTCATGGACATTGTTTCTCTCTTTTTTCTTTTTCTTTTTCTTTTTTTTTCATCATCCCATTCTTGATGATTTACCTTAGTGTGACCCATTTCATCAAGCACACTTGACACGAAAACAAAGGTTTTTCATACACCTTCATTAGCATTTAGTTATAGCAAGGGCACCTTCAACCTTTTCTTTTCTTTCCTCACTCTGCTTTTCTTTTTCTTTTCACCATTCTCACTCTTTGACACTTTGGGAAAATTATTTTCTTTTCTTAAGCGCTTAAGAGTTTTGTATAGACTTTACGGCTAATGAAAAGAAAGAATCAAGCTCAGTTTATACTTTTTGGACAAAAGAAAGAAATAATAGGCTAAAGGCTCAACGGGCTGACTAGGGTATACACTCACAAAAAAAAAAAGGGAGTATGACAAGAAGAAAATAGAAACTCTCGGTTAAAACAAAGAAATGCCTACATCCTTTCCAACAATACACCTCCTTCTTTTCGTTTTGTACACACACCAGGCAAGTTTTAGACACTTCACAATAGCATGGAATAACAATACCTCACTTCACACTTTATGCACATGCTTGATTCAAGATGCATTCACAGACTCTTCAATCAGCTAATTACATGAATTCAAACATTAAGCCTCAATGTCACCGAATCGAATTCTACAGCCTAGGTATCTCAACATATTTACAAAATTGCATGCTTTCATATGAATCACTTTTGCATTTTGGATATCAGTTACAACACGCAACCAAAATTTCACAACCATATAGTAACTACAGGTTCCGTGATGCAATCCACCAAAGAAAAAAACTGAAAATAAATTAAAATAACTACTCCTACCGACTACATTTCCCTTAAGACGGTCATCATCCATCCATGATAGGGAACAGTCACTAACTATGACGTCGGTTCAATGGGACTATTCTCGGTAAAAGAACCGAAAACAAACTCCGAGAAACCCAAAAATAAAAATTGAAAAATTTTGCAAAACATCGATCATTTTGATGGAAAAATTATTTACAAAATATTTTAAATATGAACAATTTTTTTTTTTGCAAAACTTTTAAAAAAATATCGATCATTTCGATAAGAAAAAATATTTACAAAAATTTTACAGACTTAGCTGGCAACATCAACTTTCCACAACACACATCAATACCACAAATATATACAAATACAGAACAATTTGCAATTCACAAACACAGGGAAACATACATACAAAAATACAGAGGAAGGCATACAAGCAAACCAGCCCAGCCCAGCACCTAACTACTCCCCACCCCACACTTAAACCGAACACTGTCTCCAGTGTTCACAAAAATTAAAAATCACAAAATTGGGTGGTGGAACTCCCTGATCAATCAAAGTATTCCACTTCTTCATCAGGTGCTGCTGCCTCATCGCCCATGTCCTAGTCGCCTCCGTCGTCGTCATCGGACTCCACATCGGAGTCCTGCCGGCGTGTCTCCTCATCCGTGGGGACATCATCGTCAGTGGGCTCTACAAAGGCTGGCCCCACTCGACATAGAGCCCTGGCGTTTTCACCAAACGGATAATCCAGCTCGAGCTGCCATAGCTCCTCCTCCATGGCTGGTCTCCCACTAATCCTGAGCTGGAGCATTTGCATCCCAAACATCCGCGCCATGTACTGGTCATCACGAGCATGTCGCTCGCCAAGTGTCAGCACTGGCCCGTGGGTGGTGTCGGGAGCCTTAGTTTTGGTCACGTCCAAGGCTCGCCGCTCCAACTGCGGGATGTGATCCAAAGCCTCCTCCTCGACGTCGAGGCTTCTGAGAAAGGTGGTGAGTAGTCCACCGAAACCATACCTGTGGCCCTGGTGTAGTCGGGCTCTCTTCATGGCGGATATGATGACCGCCCCAACATTAATATCCAGCCCTTTCATCAGGGCATACACCAGGCAAACACGGTCCCGGGTCACATCAGTCATGTGTACCCCCGGGATTAGGCACGAGCAGACTATCTTCAGCCAGATTCGGGCCTCCCTGTTCATTTGAGAATACGGCAGAGTCTGGTGGGAGCCCCTTTCCTTGTGTCTGCTCCATATAGCTGTGGATCTAGCCCCACACAGTGTGCGTCTGATGTCGGCATACGGTGGGGTGATGTTCAGCTGGCGGAGAACGTGGGCATCTGTGTCCCGCGCTCCGATGATGGCATTTAGCTGTTGGGGTTCCAGAGTGACTATCTGCCCTCTGATCTTGATGGTGTGGCTTCTGATTGCCGGGTTCCAATTAGCATAGAACTCCCAGACCAAGTGTAGGTTGCATTCCTTGGGCTCCTGAAATATGACGTTGAGCCTAGCTGCCTCGATCCTTTGAACTATTCGGGGGAACTCCTGTGCTAATGGTTCCCGTGCTATATGCTCCTCGGGGAAGTATTTGTTCTCCTTGTGCTTGGCGTACCACTTCTTCCCCTCATCAGTTACCCACCTCGTTCCGTATTGGCGGCGCTGGCCGCGTGGAACTGCTGGTGCAGCTGGACTGCTGTGCCCAGTCTAAGTCTTTTCCTTCCAGTGCCTGAAGTTGATGCACCCTTACCTTTATCTTTCCTGCTTGCCATTTTGTCTGTCAACACAAGTAAACAAGCGCAATGTCAAGCTAACTGAATATTAACTTTGGCTAAGGTCAGGCTACGCTAAGTTCACCCCACACTTAGTCCTTAGCTACGGTTACGATACTACGGCAAGAATACTTTATTTACACCAAACAAACAACTATACAATTATGCTTAGTGCGTTCAACAAAGAAAAATTCGACGGTATAACTTCAGCGTACTACTCAGACTTCGTACAGCTAAACCCCATCACTACCATCTCTAGCAATTCAACCATCGCACTTAGCAAAGAAAAACAACGAAACAAAAACAACAACAAAAAATATATACACATGAACCTATACAACCAACTCAATTTGAACAATTTTCAACATTTTCCCCAAAACCCGAGAATTCGTCGTCTATTACATTCAAACAATATTTACAATGACTTATCTCATTTCACAAGCACACCCCGGCATAGAATTCACAAATTCAACACATTACCAATTTCAAATTCAACAACATAGTCCTAGAATTGATTTTCGCAAGCAAATTCGAATAATTCATGCAATCGACAAGTTCAAATGATCATTACAACATTCCGAACTTTTATCAATCAATAAATAACTCAAATTCATGCTAAATTTCGACTTAGGGTGATTTAGTTCACCTCCCATGCTTAATTTTGAATAAAATCGACAAAAACTTGAGAGATAATCGGAAAACATACCTCGAAGTTGAAGAATCGAAGAAAACTTGGTAATTCTTTGCCTTAGGCCGTGGCACGTTGATGGGGAAGGGATTTTAGGAAGTTTGGTCACGGAGGAAATTAAAAATAAGGGGAAAAGGGGTGAAATCGGGGGTTTAAAATGTAGAAAACACGCGGGTCACCCGGCAACCCGGTGTGACCCGTCACAATTTATATGGCAACGTGTCACGGAGTGCATCGCGGTGCACTGCCTCCGTGACACGGAGCCATCGCGATAGCCCTCTGGAAATTTTAAAATTTCTAGATTACACTAAACGTGTCACGGAGGGTAACGCGGAGGTCCTCCTCCGTGACACGGAGCTATCGCCCCAGCTCACTGTCTTCAACATTTTATTAATTTTTTCATACCTCGCCTTTTCCTTCACAATTCCGTGCACATTTTTCTCCATTCGACCTGAAAATCATCTCACTAAATAAAATTTGTTAGAATAATAGGTTTCACCTAACTAACATAAAAAAATACTAACTAAAACGAAAAATTTTGTACTAAATCAAGAAAAAGAAAAAGAAAATCTATTTACACTTTACAAAATGAAAGAAAAAAAATTTTCACGGGTTGCCTCCCGTGCAGCGCCTGGTTTACCGTCGCGGCTCGACGTCATTTACGCTCAATTGTCCGCTAGGGTGATGGACGATTTCTCACGATCATGGTCCTCCCCCCAGTAATGCTTACACCTATCCGGTGGTCTTCCCATCAACTCTCGGGAATCATTCATCTGCTTAACATTACCATGATCAATTACATTGATCACCGAGAGTTCTTCATTCACCATCGGGAGCTTGGGTGCTTTGTACACATCGAACACCTCTACCTTGTCATGTGCTCACATTGTAAGTTGACCCGCAGCTACGTCGATTAATGCTTTCCCGGTTGCCAAGAAGGGTCATCCCAAAATAAATGGGACTTCCGCATCTGGTTCAAAATCCAGAACAATAAAATCTACTGGGAAAATTAGGGAGCCCACTTGCACAAGAACATCCTTAACAATGCCATCCGGCCTAGCTAAGGATCGATCCGCCAACTGCAAGATTACGGTTGTAGGTCTAGGACTCCCTAGACCCAACTTTCTGAATACCGAAGATGGCATCAGATTTATGCTCGCTCCCAGGTCACACAATCACGAGCTCAGATGCCCTGCCCAATAGTAAGCTGGATAGTGAAACTTCCAGGGTCTTTTAGCTTCGTGGGCAGTCTATTTTGGATCCGGGAAGTGCACTCCTCTGTCAAAGCCACCGTGGCATACTCAGTCAAATGACTTTTGTTGGCCACAATGTCTTTAATGTATTTGGCATATTTAGGCACTCCCTGCAAAGCATCAACAAGAGGTAAGTTAACATGTACCTGTTTAAGCACCTCCATGAATTTCTTGAAACACGCCTCCTCCTTGTGTTTCTTGAGTCGTTGAGGGAACGGGGGTGGAGGTCTTTCTGATTCAGCTTCTTTGGTTTTCCCCCTTTCCGAACTTTGCTCCCCCTCAACTTCTGCTGCTCCCGAGTTTTGAGGTGGTCTTTCTGGTTCCACCTCCTTCAGCTGCAAACCACTCCTTGTGGTCACTGCATTTACCTGCTTCGGATTAGGATCCGTGTCGCTAGGTAGTCCTCCTCTGGGCCGTGTATTTTGGGCACTAGCAAATTGCCCAAATTGATACTCAAGAGCCTTGGTCGCTAACTGGTTATTTTTCACTTCGGCTGCCAATTTAACATAGTCAGCCTGCAATTGCGCTTGATTAGCGATCATGGTCTTGAACATCTCCTCAATGCTGGGTGATGCTGGTGGAGGAGGGGCATTGTGATTTCTGAATTGAGATTGGTAGTTCTGTTGCCCTCCTTGATTTCTTTGCATACCCTAACCCGAACTTTGGCCTTGTTGGTTGTTGCTACCCCATGAAAAATTTGGATGGTTCCTTCAATTTGAATTGTAGCCACTACCATACTGCTGATGATTTCTTTGTGCATTGCCCACAAAGTTAACCGAATCTGGGTTTGCTCCACAGCACTCAGCTGAGTGCTCACTGCTTCCACACACTTCACACCACATTTGCTGGACCACATTAACTGGAGCTAAAGGCTGGTTCAAATTCATGTTGCTGAAGTGGTTGTTCAATTGATTCTGCAAGGCAACTATTTGTGCAGCGATAGCTGTAAATCCATCCACTTCAAGCACTCCTGCTGCTTTCCTTGCTCCACCTCGTGATGAATCAGCATTCCATTCTGGATTGCCTTGTGAAATCCGGTTTAGAAAAGTGTACAGCTCCTCATAAGTCTTTTCCAGCGCTTGCCCTCCAGCTGCTGAATCTAGCAAAATTTTGGTATGGGGTTCCAAACCCTCAATAAATGTGTGTACCAACACCTCATTGGACTGATGATGATGAGGACAGTCCCGCAACATGGATTTAAATCTTTCCCAGGCTTGATATAAATTTTCTCCCTCCCTCTGTTTGAAACTTAGAATTTGACTTCTAAGTCTGGCTGTTTTACCAGAGGGAAAAAATCTTATCAAGAATTTTCATGCAAGATCATCCCTCGTTGAAATAGAATTTGGTGGCTCATCTTTCAACCACCTCTTGGCTTCACCAAGTAATGAAAACGGAAATAATGTAAGCCGAACATAATCAGGTGACACTCCAGCGGGTATATAAGTGTCACTTATCTCCCAAAAGTTTTGGAGATGCTTTTGTGGGTCTTCATGAGGGAGACCGGTAAATTGCCCGCTTGTGTGCAACAGTTGCACCATATTTTGCTTGAGTTCAAATCTCCCTCCAGGCTCTGGTTTGCGGATACTGGATGTAACATTGTTGGCATGTGGGATTGCCACCTCGCGAACCGACCTTGCTGCTGCTTCTTCGGGCACTAACACTGCCCTCACAACCGGTGGATTTTGTTGCTCCATAATAGTCTGTCTGAGCAACTGCAGCTTTCTTTGTAGAGCTTCTCTCCGTTTACTATGAAATATACGTTCAGGCTCTATATAAGATTCCACCAGCTCTTTGTCCCTTGCCAGTGTTCACAGTAATTAAGTCTGCAAAATACAGGCTAAGACCAAGTTGTCAACACTTAAGAAAAGAAAAATAAAAATACAGTAAATTTACCCTTAACACAATTTCACCAATTGCCTAGTCTCCCCGGCAACGGCGCCAAAAACTTATTCGGTGCTTTGGTTGGGGTTATAAACCGACACGCAAGTGCACGTGGTCAAACAAGTCGTAAGTGGCTTAAGTAAGCCAAGTATCGATCCAAGGAGACTCTGGATAAGTGAAATTTGCTCAAGTATACTATATTCTATCTCACTTCCAAATATGCTAACAACAACGTAACCAAAATTTGAATAATTTGTTTTATAATTTCTATACTAAAACTACTAACAATTATCTACTTTGAATTTAAACTATGGATATGAGCATGCCAAGGTTAAGAACATGTAATGAACTGATTATCATCATACATTGGTTAATCTTCTCTTCCAGTTGCTAGCCAAGAACATTAGCCTAGAGATTAAAACTCTCGTATTTAATCTCACTTAAGAATCATAAACCATCCGTCTACATTTCTGTGATCAAATGCAATTCATGACCTAGCAATACAATTCCAGTTCCTAAATTGACTAATACGGCTTTCAAGTATATTTCTATCAGGAAAGCACATCAAAACTCAATTTTCCCAAATCAAAGTTAAGAACAATACCCTATTAATTCACAACTTTCCAATTTCGTGCTCTCTCGAGTGAAATCGGACTTTTTAGATGTACATTAATGTAGGCCACACACCAATGCAGTAAGAACAAGAATTAATAGAACAACATGAAAGAAAAAGATGAAAAACCATATGATCAATAATCAAACTTCATCACAAATGTTCGTAACCTCAGCAAGGAAGGGAATTAGCCACTCATTTGTGGATTAATCATCCTAAAACAAGTGTTAATCATACAAACAATTGAGTGAAAGAAGAAAGAAAGAGAGAAAAAACCCTGAACTTTTCGTCCCTCAACTGCCTGTAACCCACGTCCTTGCTCCACCAAGTCCGAATTATGAAAAATACATTTAAGTGTTCTATTTATACTAGTGGGAATTTTTCCCGGAATAACAAGCAACGTGTCACGGAGTGCATCGCGGAGCACTGCCTCCGTGACACGGCGTGGACGCGGACCCTCACTGGAAATTTGGGGTCCGGGAATAAAGCATCAACGTGGCACGACATGCAACGTGGAGGCTTGCCACCGTGCCACGGAGCTGTCGCGAGGCTCCACTGGAATTAGGCAGAATGCCTCCGCGATGGCAGCGTGACACGGCTCCATCGCGGAGCCCCTTTAAATTGTGCAGTCCACTGCCTTGTTCCGTACTCGATTCCAAGTCCAACTCCGATATTGTTCCAACATTCATTTTAGCTCCTCGAAATCACATTTTACCTACAAAAAAATGCTAATCATGTTGGTTAGTATAAATTCACATTTTATTACCAATTACATGAAAATGTATACACATTGCTAGATAAACAAGGCGAAAATGATACGTTTGAGTATCACTTGGGCATATAAATCTGCCCAAGATCAACAGACCTTCTCAATCACTGGCCTCTGAGTTAGAACATAGGAAGTAGGGCAAGCTCCAAAGTTTGAACGAACGATATGGGTACCCCCAGCTACATCTGATGGTCGCGGAGCTGTCCCTGGAGGACCTCCAACTGATACCTGCATAGCAGACTAAATATGGCGCTTAGAGAAATCTTTCGGTGCTGGAGCCTTGGCAAAAAAATTACTAAAGAACCAACTCTCCGAGCCTTCTTCTCGGCGTTCTTTGCATATACCTCCTGTCACACCCCTGCCACGGACTTCACATACTCCACCACCTCTTGAAAGGTCTTACCTAAGGATACCATCTGAAGAGATGGTACCTAAAGACCCACATTTAGGCCTTTAACAAACCTCCTAATCCTCTCCTCCTCCGTGGGCAGTAAAGCTAGAGCATACCAGGATAATGAATGAAATCAGGCCTTGTATGCTGCAACGGACGAGATTCGTTGCTCTTTGGTGGTGAACTCATCCTGTCTCCTATCTCTCAAGGTACGGGGCACATATTTCTCTAGAAATATAGAGTAAAACTGGGTCCAAGTCAATGGAGGTGACCCTGCTGGTCTGCACTCCACAAATGCCCTCCACAAGAGCTTAGCATTCCCCATAAATTGGAAAGTTATGAACTCCACACATTACTCTCCACCTCCCCATCTTGTGGAACGTCTCATGACAATCAATAATAAATTCATAGGCGTCCTCTGCCTCAGTGCAGTAGAAAGTGGGAGGCTTCATCTTGGTGAACCTCCATAACAAGTCATGCTCCTCCCCCGTCATCACCGGTCCCACTACTGGCCTTGGGAGCATGATAGCTTTTGATATGCTATCAATCCGAGGAGCCACAATAGCTACATATTGTATCCCCAACTGCTTCCCTACAGGAGTTGCTGGCGCTGGTCCATTACCTATGAGGCCACTCAGGAGATTGAGGACCTGAGCTAGAACCTCGAAGGATATTGGAATGGAAGGAGCTTTCCTTTGAGTCGGAACTTCAACTTCAACAACCACCTGCTCAGGTACTGCTGGTGCCATGGGAGATGCATACCTCTTCCTGACTGGAGTAGGAGCACGAGCCCCTCCTCTAGCAGCAACAGGCCTCCTTCCAAGACCTATGCCTCTTCCTCTGCCGCGGATTGCAGCTTCAACTGCAAGAAGAAAAGCTGTTAGATACAAATTGAAATCAAGTAATTGCATGAAAAGAAGGAAGAAGGGAGTTTCCCTAAAGTCCTGCAGTGTTTCAAAGATAAGTTATGGACGTCTCCGCACTAATCCGCGAGACTCTACTAGACTTGTCTTAGTGCAATGAGATCAATAAAACTAGAGCTCTGATAGCAACTTTGTCACAACCCAAATAGCCGTGATTGGCACCCACACTAACCCCTCGATGGGTGAACCAACGATCCCCAAAATTACCCCAACATGAAACATTCAGCAAGAGATAAAGGTTTATAAATAAATGAAAAGCGTCATCACAAGCAGTAATCAACCTCTTACAACCAAACCGATACAAAATTTAACTAATCCTAAGACCTGAAAGTTATTGCACAAGACGTCTTCTTACAACTCTAAATGATTAAAACTAAAACAAAGGAAATAAGTATCCTGAAGAGAAGGATATCTTCAAAACAGGAGAGTGACACTGCCTCCTTGTTCTACTCACCTTTCAATGAATTCCTGCTTCTTACAGGTAAGGACGTGAGGAACATCCCGGTTTGAACTCTACACTAAGAAAAGGAGTGCAGGGGTAGGGTCAGTACACCACACGATACTGATAGGCATCATCGGCCGACCTCACATAATAACGTGTAAACACGACAACAATGATATAAAACAAGTCTTTAGCATCATACAGAAGTACGGAAACAAATTCAAGTGCACTGGATCTAACACAGGTGATAGCCGGCCTACTCACTGGATTGGGCCTTTTGCTGCAACGGTCACTTGACCGCTACAGCGGTCTCACCACAGCGCAAGAAGTTCTGCTGCAGTGGTACTACCTTAGGCAGTAGCTCGACTTAGCTGCACCTTCATCAGTTCTTTAGTCATCAATTCACCAGTTCATTAATATAAAAAAATGCACATACTTTATAACTCAATTTGATATAACACAAGTGTGAGCAACGATAAGTATGACTCTTTATCATTTACAAATACAAGAGGAAATTACAAGCAAATCCTCTCAACTTACCAGCATCGTGACGGGGTCACACTTGGAATCAAAATTCATGTCCTTCATCTCAAATCACATAAACAAAATTCGTAACCTCCACAACTAATTAGCATATTCTTCATTCAGTTTCACACATGATTATGAATGTAACATAAACAAAGTAAACAAATGGTGACATGACATGCACATGCCTCCACCATACCACCGTAAATACTCAATCCACAAAATCAGTGTACACAAATGCCAGAGGGTCTTATTTTGGTCCTTCCAGTCGTGACCTACAGGGGACTCTAGAAATCCATGTACAGTACTAGTGTGGTACCCGCTCCCACTCATATGCTCATCCGGATGCTCTCCTCGAACACAAGCCACTCAACAATATTGCTTGCCTGAATGCTCTCCTCTGGCATGAGCCACTTATCTCAGGATACTTTTGACATTCCAAATCATTTTTCATCCATAAAATATAATAGGAAAACAACTCTCTCTCTCTCTCGTACACGTACACACACATATATAAAATTCAACACTTAGGAGTATATATTTCATTCCCTCGCTTACACAAGTACATATCAATGATTCACATTGAAGCATCTTGAAGGAATTTCACTTCTCAGATCCACAAGATTTTCACAATAGCTCATGATCAAACTCATATTAACATGATTTTCCACTATTTAATTCAAATAGACAATCTCATATCACATATTGTCCAAAGACCAATCACATACCATTATCACACATGTATACAAGCCATTATACAATGTCTAACTCTCTAACCATAACCTACCTCGATATTAGAAAATAACACTTCGGCTACTCTGCGGGAGCCTTGCCCTTTTTCAGATCTTCGGATCGTTCATAATCTACACAACAAGAGTAATTCATTACTAACTCTTCAATCATGGGTCTAAATAGATCAAACCCTTCCCTTTGGTGTATTTTAAAGTGAAACCCCAATTTTACTCGGTTCTAGTCTCAATTCCCCACGTAATCCTTGTTCCCAAAATGTAATTCTTGGGGAGTGATCAAAACTCTTCAAACATCAACCCAAATCACCCCTTAATCATCTCATAATCCATCCCTAGTTTAACAGCCTAGGGTTTTTCTCTACAAAAACTTCCACCGTTAAATGTCCACAAGCAATCTAGGATCAACACTACTCGTAGTAGAGATAGGATGTCAAAATTCTTACCTTAGGACAAGAGTTCACTGCTCTAGAGAGATTTTATATTATCTAGCCCTTCTGATAATGTTTTAGAAATAATGGGGTAAAAACCCTATAATTTCCACTCAAACCTACTTCTGATTCTTGTTGTCCACTGCAGCGAACCCGCTACAGCAGCCAAAGTGTCCGACCGCTACCACGGTCTTGCTGCAATGGAATATATACCTCTGTAGTGGTCCCCTAAACCAGTAGCTACCCAAATTCAATCAGTTTTACACTTAGAATATTTCACAACACATCCTATTCCTCCCTTAGCCTGGTTTTGGTGTTCTAGGTCCTTGTTCATCCCGTAACGATGTTCGGGTCGTTATATAAATAGTTTCAATAATAGAAAAAGTTTAATTCACCCCCTCCCCTCTTATTTATCAATTTATATCAGAGAAAGTCTCAGTCCCAACTGCTTAACAACACGTGAGAAAAAGATCCAATGTCCACTTTTCAAATTTCCAATGCAATCTCGCAAGATGATCACTCCTCAAACAGATCTCTAAACTTTAACAGATAATATTACTCCCATTGAAAAGGAAGATTCAAAATCATCATTTATCCATATGACTTCCAAGCATGGGTAACGATCAAGAAGGGGACAAAACCAATTTCTAGAATCTCGTCAACTAACAAAATTGATCTAGAAACCTTCGACTTCACAAAAGAACAATAAGATGTAATACAACTAACACTAGAGCTATTAGTTTGCTTACTGTGCAGTGAGCAGGTCTAAGTACAGAAAAATATCTACTTGTGACATTGCAAAAGAGATGTGGGACAAACCCGAGGTAACCTATGAAGGCACTACCAAAGTGAAGGAAGCCAGGGTCAATGCTCTAGTAAATGAGTATGAACTGCTTAAGATTGAATCTATGTTCCCATGATTCAGCAAAAATAGTAGGAGAACTCAAGTCACTTGGGATGACTTATCCAAATGGATTACAAGTGAGAATTTTTTTTAAAGTCTGCCAAAAACGTGGGAAACAAAATCTACAAAACTTGAGGATGGAGATCTAGAAAATTGACATACAATGAGCTATAGGAAAATATGATGGCTTATGAATAATATCATATTAACAGATACTTTAAAGAAGAAAAGACAAAAACAGTGGCATTTGAAATTGTTACAAATGAAAATAAGGAAGAAGAAGATGAAGAAAACACTGAAGGACTAGCTTTGAAAAATTGAGGAGTCAGATATATCTTGAGGCAAAAAAGACAAAGACCTCAATTAGGTTAAAGAAACAATGAAAATCAAAAGAATGATGAAAGACGCTATGACTATGAAAAATCTGGTCATATAAAACCAGACTATCTAGATCTGAAGAATTTATTTTAGGAGACACAATAATTCCAAAATCAATAGGAGCTTGGAGCGGTGAAGACGCATCTGATGAAGAACAAGAGGAAACTGTCAATATCTGTTTTATGGCTATTAAAGAATCAAATGAGCTAATATCTCAAACTTGTATAAATTGTCAAGACTTACAAAACTCTCTTGATCTTATCACTGATGAACTTCAAAAAATTATTGATGAATATAATAAATTAGCTAAAGAAAAAAAGAACTAAAAAATTCTTCTTGAAGAAAGTCAAATTGAAGTAGACCTGCTTGAATAAGAGCTACGTGATATCAAAATGCAACGAAATAGCATTAACATATTACCTAGTCCCAGCTTAGTATACTCAAATATAACTTTTGAAACATATTCTAACTCTTTACAATTTTCATCAAATAATTTCTTTTCTGAAAACTCTTTTAATTACCCCACTTTTTTCTCTTCGGGTAAAGTTGGTTATAAATGTTTTAATTGAAGGTACCCAAGAGTTAGCTCAGGAAAGTAGATTTGGAGTCAAAAGAAGCTCCAAAACTTAACTCCAAAGTCCAAATACCCAAGAAAACTTGGGTACCTAAAAGAAGTTGAAGTATATTTTTTGCATGAACAATCTAGAAAATCTTACAAGAAAGGTATATGCATTATTGATAGTTGATGTTCCAAAAACATGACATGAAAGAACGAAAATTTCAACTCAGGAAAGAAAATTGATGGAGGCCATGTCAAGTTTGGAGACAATTCCAAAGGAGAAGTTGTTGGAATAGGATCTATCACCTGGGGTGGATCTATATAGGAGCTTCGACATGTATGTATGTATGTATGTATATATAGATGTGTGTATATATATATATACATAGAAAAAGTATATTACAAGTGCTTGGCATCCACAGACAACACTTACTCCAGGTGCCATGGTTGAATTGCTGAAATTCCCCACTCAAAATGGGGGATCGAGTCTTAGTTAATTATTTAAGCATTTTGTAATAGTCCTATTCATCTCTTCCTTTTTCTTTCTCTTCTTTTCTTAATATTTTTAATTTCTTACATTTCCTCTAATTCTTTCTTTACAAGTTCACTTTTATTTTTTTCAGTAAATTATATATCTTCTCCTTTTTTTTTCTAGATCTTCAAATTTTATTTATATCTAACTTTAATTATCTTCTCTTTTTGTGCACCTAATATTATATTTTTCTTAATTTTCAAAATTATTTTAAAATGGTAGCATCAATAGACGTAATATTAATCTAGCTATATGTAGATTAAAGGGTGAATTTTTTAACTTAAAATTTTTAGTTTATTTTCGTTTTAGACATATTATTCAATACAATTAAATCAATTTGAAAAAACTTATTCGATTTAGTGAGCACATATTATTTATTATCAATTTTTTTTTTAAAAATCAAACTGAATAACTTCATATAAACCGCGTCAAATTAATTCAAACGACTAATAGCCTATTTGGATTGTCTTATTTTAGGTGTTTTTAAGCCAAAATAACTTTTAAACATATTTTTACTGTTTTGAAAAAAGATAAAAAAGTATTTTTCAGTAGTTCTTTTTAAGTTAAAATAACAAAAATAATTCAAAATCCATAACACAGAACTGTAGTCACCCTAAACATTATAAGTCCATCCAAATAGGCCCTAAATGTACGCCTTAATTCAATCTCCTTCACTAGTAGCATATTTGAATTAAATATAGTGGCACCCGTAGTCACCGAATGTTGGATCCGCCTCTGTCAATCACCATCAGTCCATCTTGTGACCTAATTAAATTATAGTTAGTAGATGGTCTCAAACACAATCTTCTGAGCATCAGTCAACTTTGTGACGCTGGTTTTGATGTTTTATTTAATTCCATTAGATGCTCCATCAACAATTCTTCAAGGAATGCAGTCTCATTAGTGATCGGATTGATAATATTTTTTTTCTTAATAATGATGATATTCCTACCCTTACTTGTCTGTCTGATGTCTCAAATGATCCATGAATTTGGTATAGAAAATTTGGCTACACGAGTATGCATACTATTAAAAAGCTTTCTAAACTTGATTTAGTTATGGGTTTGCCAAAACTAATGTTTTCTAAAACACATCTATGTGATACATATCAATTAGGTAAATCGACTCGTTCTTCTTTCAAAACTAAAGATATCGTAAGTACTTGTAAACCTCTTCAAATTTTACATATAAATTTATCTGGTCCTACTAGAATTAGTGTTGGAGTAAGAGAAATACTTTTGTTATTGTTGATGATTTCTCACATTTTACCTGGATCATGTTCTTAGCTCACAAAGATGAAGCATTTTCAAGTTTTGAAGTCTTATGTAAAAAGGTACAATGAAAAATATTACATCTCCACCATTCACAGTGATCATGGATGAGAATTTTAAAAAAAGTTCTTCAAAAATTTCAGCAACCAGCAGGGCTACACTCAAAAATTTTCTTCTCCCCACTCTCCTCAACAGTATGGTGTTGTAGAATGGAAAAGTCGACTTTTTTAAGGCACTGCAAAAACCATGCTCATTGAATGAGGTCTTCTTAATCATTTTTGGGTAGAAGCTGTAAGTACTGGAGTCACATTCTTAAAAGATGCCTCATTAGACTTGTATTGAAGAAGACTCCTTATGAACTATGAAATGGTAAAAAGCCAAATATAAGTTATTTTCATCCTTGTGGATGTAAGTATTCTATCCACAAAAATGGTAAAGATAATCTTGGTAAATTCGATCCTCAAAATGATGAAGATTTTTCTCTGGAATACTCTCCTTTTAGCATAATTTTCAGAGTTTTTAATAAAAAGAACTTTATTTGTAGAAGAATCAGTTCATGTTGTGTTTAACGATTCTAATCCATTAAATTTGATTCCAAGTGTTGCTGAGCATGATGTAAGAGAAGACAAAAATATGCATTTTATTGATGCTCCTAAAATTGAGCCTATTACTAGTCGGGATTCCACTTAATCACCTGATTGTATTTAAGAGGATGTACATCAATCGAGTAAACCTAAAAACATTCTTTGTGAATGGAGAATTGAAGCCAGCTTTTCAAATGACTTTATCATAAAAAATCCCAATGCTTAAATGCAAATCAGGTCCTCTCTGAAGCACTAGTTATCTTTGGCACTCGTTTCTCCACTTAAGCCAAAACGCATTGATGAAGCACTAAACGATGAGTCAGAGACGAGAGCCATGCAAGAAGAACTGGATCAATTTGAAAGAAGAAGGGTATGGACACTACTACAATGAATTAAGAATGTCTATGATAGGCACAAAATGGATCTTCAGAAACAAGGTAAATGAGGAAGGTAAAATCATTCCAAATACGACATGCTTAGTTGTTTAAGGTTATTCTCAACAAAAATGTTTTGACTACGATGAAACCTTTTCTCCTGTAGAAATATTAAATTTTTTTTGCATTTTACTGAATTATGCTTCGTTTAAATATTTTAAACTATTTCAAATGGATGTCAAAAGTGCCTATTTTAAATGATTTCATAAAAGAAGAAGTTTTTGTAAAATAACCTCCTGGTTTTGAAAGTCCTTCTTGTCCAGATCATGTCTTTAAACTCTCTAAATCTCTTTATGGTCTCAAACAGGCTCCTTAAGCTTGGTACGAACACCTGAGCTCCATTCTACTTGAAAACAATTTTCAAAGAGGAAAAACTAATACTCTTTTTTCTTCACACATTCCAATTATTCAAATATATGTCGATGATATCATTTTTGTTAGCTCTAACCCATGACTTTGTTAGAACTTCACAGACTTAATGAAAGGAGAATTTGAGATGAGCATGATGGGGTAACTAACACTCTTTCTAGGCTTACAGATAAATTAGTCGATTGAAGGAACATTCATCAGCCAAACCAAGTACACCAAAGAGCTTATAAAATAATTTAACCTAGAAAAAGGAAAAGATTCTGGCACTCATATGAGTCCTTCAACTTGTCTCAAAATTGATGTCTCCAGAAAAGATGTATATGGAAAATGTATCGTGGAATGATAGGATCACTAATCTACCTTACAACAAGTCGACCAAACATCATGTTCAGTATATGCGCGTGTGCTACAAGTCGATTCCCAAAGAGTCTCATCTAACTTCGATCAAGAGAATCATCTGATATCTTATTGAGATTCAAAATTTTGGCCTCTGGCACCTTTACTCAAATAATTTTGACTTATCAGTTACTCAGATGTTGATTTTGCAGGTGATAAAACTGAACGGAAAAGCAATAGTGGATCTTGTCAAATTCTTGGAGTAGCACTTACCTCTATGAACAGTAAATAACAAAGCTTTATGGCTCCCTCAACTACTGAGGCTGAGTACTTAGCCCATGGTAGTTGTGGTACTCAACAACTTTGGATGAAACATTAGTTGCTTGATTATGATCTTAATTTATAAACGTCTGCCTATTTATGTGATAACACTAGTTCAATTAGTCTTTCTAAGTATATTGTACATCATTCTAGTACTAAACATATAGATATCAAGCATCATTTTATTAGAGATCATGTTGATAATGGAGATTTCTCTTTAGAATTTGTTGATTCTGAAAATTAGTTAGCTGATATTTTCACCAAGCCTTTATTGTATGAAAGATTATATTTTTTAAGAAATTATTTAAGTGTAATTTTGTTCCCTTAATTAATGTATTGCTCTTAATTACTTTTCTCTCTCTTTCCTTCCCCGTCATCATTACCGCCTCTTTCCATGCAAAACTCTCTACATTCCATCTTTTCATCTCCCTTCGATATGTCTCCTCTTCCTTCCATCCCTCTATTTAATTTCTTTCTTCCTAAACTCCTTCTCACTTCTGCCTTCGTATGTTTCCTTATCACCATTATATTTTCTATCTTATATCTCTTTATATCTTTACCATAGAAAAATCTCCGGCTAAATCTCTTCGTGGTTCAAGCAAAATGCTAAAAGCCCACCCCCTCTCTCTTCATCCCCTGAAGAAATTTTTGATTCTTCAAATGACGATTACCCTACATTCTCTACCCCTAAATAGAAAAAACCCTCTCTATTTTGCCACAAAAATATTAAGGCAGATTGCTCCATCAAATTCAACCTAGAGGACATGAAACTATTTTGGAGTTTAATCGAGAAAGCTAAGTTTAATTCCTTTAAATATACACCATCTGCTCTCGAACATGTTAGCTGTCTTTAACAACTAGAGAGTTATCATTGTCATGTAAGTATGTACTTCACCGTTTAGAAACTAGATAAACAGTTCTTTCATTGTAACAATGAGGTTTAGGAAGAACCTGTTAAATTGTTTTTCGTAAATCTGAAGATTTCAAAAGATAAAAGTGAATTTGAAACCCTAATTCTAGGAAATTGAATCGTTCTAAGTAAGTTTCTTCTCAAAAAAGTGATTGATACAAAGTTTTCAAAAAAAAAATTCCATTCTTTACTGGTATTTGGCCAGATGATTTTGAAGTCTCTTGATAAAGCCATGATGTTCATTACCAAAAAAGAAATAAAACTCATTCATTTTGGACATGCCACTATATGTTTTGAGAATTGGATTATTGTCTCATGCCCCAAAACTGGGGGAGGACATGACTGGCTCATGATACCTGACTAATTGAGAAGCCGACTATATAGCATTTGTAACTGTAACACTTAGGCCGTCCAAGCCACCTATCACACTCAATTGGAGTACAAACTGGACAGATAAAACCTCAAAAATGTTGGGTAAATAATTGAAATGCCAACAAGGCTATGACTATGCTCAACTAAGCAATGAAAAACCGACAAGGCTACAAACTGAATAACACTGTACATACAAAGTCCACAAAGCCTCTAAAGAGTAAGTAAACTGATAGATGGAATATGATTCTAACCTACCCATAGCTGCATCTCAAAATCCTAAATGAAAAAAAAATAAGATCTTAGCTCTAAAATGAAAGGAGCCTACCAATATATCCGTTGATATCACGAACTGCTACTACCACTTGCAATCCCGGCCTCTGCCTTCACTTGCGACACAAATGCAGGTCCCCATGTGAAGGGATGTTAGTATGAATGAAATGTATTGGTATATAAGGCTGAAAACTGTAAACATATAAGATAACAATGATAACTGAGCCAAAAATAAGGAATAATAACAACCTGAAATCATGGAAACCAAAACTTGACAATAAGTCTATACTAAAGTGAAAATGCAACTAAATAATGGTAAGAAAAACTATAACTGTAATGCCGGCAGCCAACCGACAATAAAATCCATATAAAAATACCTCCAGCCGGTGTACTACACCAGCGTAAAATAAAAATGCCTTTAGCCGGTGTACCATACCAGGGTAAAATAATAATGGCTTCAGCCTGTGTATCATACCGAGGTAAAATAAAAATGCCTCCAGCCAGTGTACCACACCGGGATAAAATAAAAATATCTCTAGCTGGTGTACCACACTAGGGTAAAATAAATAAATCTCAGTCATAGTCATAAATGGAGTTGATAAGGCTTATACTGAGTCAATTTAACTCATATGGCATTGAAATGATAAATGATAAATCTGTGGTAGGAATAGGCCTCTTTTGTAACACATCAATGTAAGTGAGCACACATACCATGTAAAGCTAGAAAATATGCACATATATCATGTAAAGCCGTCAAATTATATACAAACATGTCGACATAGTGATTCAATGGACCTTAAGAAGGTTTAGACAACATAAGAACTTTAGTAGGCTTACAAGCAATGTCCTACAAATAATCTTATCAATTTAACGTATCAATTGAGTACAAGCACATAGATTCTTATTTCTATACTAGCCTTTAACATTTGGAAACTACATATATATACTGCCCACAAGGTGGTTTCTTTACATGTATCGACAACTATACACTAAAATTTTGTTATCAATCTTATCATGTCGATGATAATATTGATGAGTTGGTAATTTACCAACTCAATAGGCTTTTAAACATGAGATTTTACTTAGTTTTTAAGTAATTTGAGAGGATTTTATGTTCTTTCTATTTAGTTTTTACAGGTATTTTATTTAAGGAGGGAAAATAAGAACTTGGGCAAAAGCATGAAATTAAAGAAGAGGACTGAAGTTTGATCGGATGGGACCGGCGCTCCACCGGATGGAGCCGGCAAAACGCCGGCTAAAACACAGAAGATTACTAGAATAGAGTGGAAGGTGCACCAGTGGAACACAGGTCAACACCTGTGAACTGCCGGTGCCAACCCCAGTTAGACCCAGGTTCACTACCCCGCACCTGCGATGCAGCGGCGTTCCGCGGATGGGCACCGGCAGAACGCCGGTGACTCACAAGTGACACCGTTTGCGGGAAGGGAAAAATCATACAACACGGTTTTTTAGGAGAATTTTTGACCTATTTCTGTACATTGTTTAGAAAGTACCAGATGATTCCATTCCTGATTTGTAAAAAAGTTAGAGAGAAATTTTGAGTAGCTTTTTCTTCTTCTTCTTCAAGGTAAAAAAACCTCCATTGAAGACATTTGTAAGCTAGAATTTAGCTCTTGATGATGAATGTTATGATTTTAATTATTGATATAATTTTGTATTTCTCATCAATGAGTAACTAAATGTCTTTGCTAGGGTGTATGCATGAGTTGGGGTTAAATTAGATTGGGTGTTGCTAGATTAATATTAGAGTTACTCATTTAATATAAATATATTGTTTTCTCCCATTTTATTATTGAATTACTTATAGTTTCAAATGTGGGTTATGTTTACTTACTCTATTTTTGCTTGAAAAAGAAAACTTGAGTATAGGTGAGAAAGCAATGGAGGGTAATTGGGAGTTGATTATGTGGGGTTAGGCTAGAGATAGCTAAAACTCATAATCATACACCCATGAGAGATTTGAGGTTAGAAATAGCTCAAATCTGACCAAAGTAGAGAAAAGTCGAGGCAAAAGGCACCCAAATGGTTGAAAAACATCGGGTGCCACCTTGCCCATGATTACACTATCTCTTTACGAGGAGTGAATTTGGACGTTATCAAAAATGGCACCATTGCCGGGGATTGTGTTAGATATCCCCTAGTTTATTATTGAGTTAAATTAATTTAGCATCTTGTGTTTTGTTCTGCCATTGTTGATTGTCGTTAGTGTGATAATAAGCTCCTTTGAAAGGCTAATTTGAAATCTCAAAGTGGCATCTTATGTTGAATCTCTCTGATTGATGGATGAAATATGGAGGAGGGAGGAGAGAAAAGATGTTGTGTTGATGGTAGTGATGAAGCAAATCGAGCTGTTAGCAAATTGTATGATGGGTTTTCATATGAGGTATCAACAAGACAATCAGGGCTATTGGTATCCTTTTAATGAAAATCAAGGCCGAAACACTGTTTGTACAACTAAAACGAGTAGTTAGGGGAGTGAAGATTCCTTCTCATCCTGCATTGAAAACATACTTGAGGTTGTGCTTGAGCAAGTTGCTTCGAATGAATCAAGGATTCAGGAGCTGCAAAGTGATCTTTTGGACCTCACTCAAAATGTGAAGGATCATGAAGTTTCCATCAGACAATTAGAAGACAGAATGAACTTGTTAGCAACTCAAATGACAATCTGAAAGGCAATGAAGGAAGAAAATACTCTACCACTCATAACCAATACGGAGGAAGAAGCCATAGAATGAGGGGTGGAAGAAAAAATCTTGAAGAAATGTTAGAAAAAATTCTCTTGAATAGTAGAGGGTCGGAAGAGGTGTGTCATGTTAGAAAAGGGTCGGGAACCTACTCCTTTCAACCAAAGAAACTTGATCTTGACCTCAAGAATCGGACAACTCCACCATCGCAACCATCCATCATTTCACCATCGGTCTTAGAGCTTAAACCGTTACCTGTCCATTTGCAGTATGCATATTTGGGGGAAAATGAGACACTCCCAGTGATTATCTCAGCCAAGCTCAATGGCCAACAAGTGGAAGCACTTCTAGCAGTCTTGAGGAAGCATATCCGAGCAATAGGGTGGTCTATAGCTGATATAATTGGTATACCTCTGGGTATTTGTACTCACAAGATCAACCTTCATGAAGATTGCATGTAACACCCTGGAAACTCAAAATCTAATTCCGGGGCATAAAGCAGGAATTCTAGGAAAACTACAGAAATGTTGCAAAACGACCAACCTGATGAGTCGTTAGGGGACCCAATGACTCGTCAGGTCAACCGTGAGAAGAATGCCAAGATGATGAGTTAGTGTTTCCCAACGAATGACCTCATGAGTCATTATTAGGCCGCACGACTCGTTAAGCTGCCCGTTTCTAAGACGGAGTTTCAGAATTTGAGAAGTTGACAGTATACTCGACGGGAGGTCACAACGAGTCATCATCAATGGCGACGACTCGTCAGTTTCCCCGTTAGGAGTAAATGGGTTTTCTCCAGTGAACTTGACGGGAGGAACCAACGACTCATTGGACCTGGTATATAGATCTGACCAGCCCCAGACCACAGTTTAGTTGTAGCTTGTTCTTAGATGGTCATGACGCATCTAGATAAGCAGCTCTGACCAGTTTAGAACCTAGTTTCAGAATCTGGTCCGATAAGACTCTCAGGGTACATCCAGTTATACGTCCCTGACTAGTCTTGGACCCTAGTTTTGAGCTATCTACTTAGAAGTTCAATTTAGGTTTTCCAGTGGGAGTAGAACTTAGCACCGAGCAGGACGGGGTTCCAGTGCACCTAGGTTCCCAGAACTACGTTACTAGCGTAGGTTACAGTATTACTTGGCTTGATTGGCCCCAGAATTTTGTGATCACTCAGTTCATGCCTTTAGAGCCTGGCAAGGTATATTGGGTCCTACCAGTGGGGTGTATACATCGGACTCCACGTCTAGCTCACGTGGTTAAATGTCGGTTATAGACTCCCCTACTAGTCAGTCTAGTCCAGTTACAAAATAAGCAACTCAGTTTAGTTTTAGTCCTCAGTTTAACTCAGTTATGTAAAGTATCTCAACCTCTGGGTTTCAGACTTAGGGCACGTCCTTGACCATCAGACAGGGTCATCCTGACCATTTCAAATTATATCAGTGGTTTAGTTAAGCTACCTGTTGGTCATTGCGTGTCATTTCAGGTCAGACTCTATTTTCAGTTATGTTTCTCCCACTTACTTAGTACATTCAAAGTACTGACGCATACTTTTATGCTATATCGTTTCATGATACAGTTGCAGGTTCTCAGACCCAGTAGCATTAGTTGCCGCAGTTCAAATTCTTCGTTGCAACAGTTGAAGTGTGAGTCCTCATCATCCGAGGGCACTATTTTCCTTCTTTCAGTCATGTATTGGTTTCAGTTAAACTTAGAGTTAGCTAGGGGCTGGTCCCAGCAACTCCTCTATTAGTTGGCTTTTAGACAAACATAATTTTCAGATTTATTATTCTAATTTTTGAACTTTATGTTTTCAGAATTGCCTCTCATGAATATTTTATGATATTATTCCAAAGTTCCGTTGTGCATGTTTACTCAAAATGCTAGTAACTGATAGACCAGGGGTTGACTTGAGGTCACTTGTGGCTTCAAGTACCGTGTTACGCCCAGGATGTAGGCTTGGGGCGTGACAAACTTGGTATCAGAGCCCTAGGTTTATAGTATCCTCAAAATGTCTGAAAGCCGCATCGAGTAGAGTCCATTTCATAGGTGTGAAGCGCGCCACACTTATGATGAGGAGGCTACGAGATGTTATTAGGAAAATTCCCTTTTGTTCATATTCTTTATCGTGCGTTAAAGTCTGAAATTCCAAAAGTTTCCCTTCTAATTCGTGCTCTATTTCGTTTCAGTGAACCATGCCTCCCAAACGTGGTAATGGAAGAAGGGCTGCTAATGTCAACAGACCTATCCCATCAGCTCCGGCAGCACCTCAGGAAGAATCCTTATCCACCACCGAATTCAGGGCGGCCATTCAATTGCTAGATCAAATAGTCACCAACCAGGTGAACCAGCAGGTGGTTCCAATATCCACAAATGGGTCTGCAGCTGCTGCTCGGGTGCAGGATTTTACTCGGATGAACCATCTAGATTTTCATGGATCAAAGGTGGGAGAGGACCCACAAGGGTTTATAGATGAGATTAGAAAATTACCCATATTATGGGTGTCAACTCCTTTGAGAGTGCTAACCTGGCTGCCTATCAGCTTAAAGGGGTAGCCCAGGTTTGGTATGAGCAGTGGAAGGAGGGGTGGCCAGCGGGAGCAGGACTGGTGGAGTGGGAGGAGTTCCACACAACTTTTCTGGATAGGTTTTTCCCTCAGGAGCTGAGAGAGGATAAGATGGCAGAGTTTATGAACCTACGACAGGGCAACCGGACAGTGGAGGAGTATGCTATGGAGTTTACTAGACTATCAAAGTATGCTCCAGAGATGGTGGCCTAGCCAAGGGATCATATGCTTAAATTCATTAATGGAGTATCTAATCTGGTCCTCAAGGAGTGCAAGATGCGACACTGATCAAGGACATGGACCTCTCTAGCCTAATTGTTTATGCCTAGCAGATTGAGGCAGAGAAGCTGAAAGATATGGAGCGTAAGAACTAGCGGGCAAGAACTGGTCATTCAGACTGTGGCCATCAGAAATCTAGCAGTAGTAGCTGCCTACAACAACAACAGCAGCATCAGCAACAATAGAGAGCCCCAGCACACAGCTCAGCTAGCGCCCCAACCTTTCAATCCCGCCAGGATCAGAGGGGCAGAGCATCTGGCTCTCAGTCACAGAGTTTTAGTGCTGAAAACAAGTATCCAACTTTCCCAAGTGTGGTAGGAATCACCCAGGAGAATGCCTTTAGGGATGAGAGGGTTGCTTTGGGTGTGGACAGCTTAGACACAGGCTTAGGGAGTGCCCGTCAGCAGGGCGAGGGAGATCACAATCTACTATATCATCAACTCCAACAGGTCGATCATCCCAGCAGGCTAACACCGCAGGTATAGATGGCGGTCAGCGCCAAAATCATTTCTATGCTCTATCTTCTCATTAGGATCAAGAAAGCTCACTTGACGTAGTTACTGGTATGTTATGTCTCTTCCATCTAGAAGTATATGCCCTCTTAGATCCCGAAGCTACTCTTTCATTCGTAACTCAGTATATAGCAGTTTAGCTCAGTATAAGTCCAGAGGTTCTCTTAGAATCATTCTCAGTCTCTACCCCAATTGGCGAGTCAGTTAGAGCTAGCTGGGTGTATAGAAATTGCCTAGTTTCCGTCTGAACAAAGTAATTCCAGCTGATCTCGTAGAGCTAGACATGGTCGACTTCGACCTTATTCTCGGCATGGATTGATTACACTCTTTCTATGCCTCAGTTGATTGCATAACTAGAGTTGTCAAATTCCAGTTTCCTAATGAGCTAGTTTTAGAATGGTTGGGCAGCAGTTCAGCGCCTAAGGGTAGGTTTATTTCCTACCTTAAGGCCTAGAAAATCATTTCCAAAGGATGTCTATATTATCTGGTTCGAGTCAAGGATTCCAACTCTGAGACCCCAACCATTCAGTCAGTTCCAATTGTCGGCGCGTTCCCAGATGTATTTCTTGAGGATCTTCCCGGAGTTCCCCCTGAATGAGAAATAGACTTTGGAATAGATCTCCTTCTAGATACTCAGCCCATCTCTATCCCTCCTTACAGAATGGCTCCAGATGAGCGTAAGGAGTTGAAGGAGCAACTAAGAGATCTTCTTGACAAGGGTTTTATCAGACCCAACATCTCTCCTTGGGGTGCTCCAGTGCTATTCGTGCTTAAGAAAGACAGTGCCCTCAGAATATGCATAGATTACCGTCATCTAAACAAAGTCACAGTCAAGAACAGATATCCTTTACGTAGAATTGATGACCTGTTTGACCAAATTTAGGGAGCCAGTTGTTTCTCCAAGATCGATCTTAGGTCAGGATACCATCAGTTAAGGGTCAAAGAGTGTGACATACCGAAAATAACATTCAGAACTTGGTAATGGTCACTATGAGTTCATGGTGATGTCTTTTGGACTCACAAATGCCCCTGAAACCTTCATGGATTTGATGAATAGGGTCTTTAAGAATTACCTAAATATGTTGTCATCGTATTTATCGATGACATTCTGGTATACTTTATAAATAAGGAAGAGCATGCAGATCACCTGAGGATAGTGCTACAAATACTTAGGGACCCCCAGTTGTTTGCCAAGTTCAGCAAGTGTGAATTTTGGTTGAAGGCAATGACGTTCTCCGGTCATGTGGTCTCAAGTGAACGGATACAAGTAGATCCTCACAAGATAGCAAGAATGAAGGATTGGCCCATACCTACCTCTCCTACTAAAATCAGGAGTTTTCTGGGCTTAGCGGGTTATTACCGATGGTTTATGGAAGGTTTATCCCCCATAGCCTCTCCTCTGACCAAGTTAACTCAGAAGAAGGTGAAATTCCAGTGGTCGGATGAGTGTGAGAAGAGTTTCCAGGAGTTGAAGACTCGACTCACTACCGCTCCAATGTTAACCATATCGGAAGGATCAGATGGGTTAGTTGTGTATTGTGATTCCTCAGAAGTTGGACTTGGTTGCATTTTGATACAGCGGGGCAAAGTGGTAGCCTATGCCTCCAGAAATCTCAAAGTCCATGAGAAGAATTATCCAACTCACGACTTAGAGTTGGCAGCGGTGGTGTTCGTGTTAAAAATATGGAGACACTACTTGTACAGGGCTCACGTGGATGTGTTCACAGATCACAAGAGCCTTCAATATGTGTTCAGCCAGAAGGACTTAAACCTGCATCAGAGACGGTGGTTGGAACTGCTAAAGGATTATGGCATGAGTGTGCTGTATCACCCAGTTAAGGCCAATGTGGTGTCTGACGCCCTAAGCAGGCAATCTATAGGAAGTGTAGCTTACATTAAGGAAGGCAAGAGGGTAGCTAGCGAAAGAAGTTCACAGGCTAGCCCGGTTAGGGGTGGATTTGGTGGATTCAGCTGAAGGTGGCGTGGTAATGCAAAGCAGGTCGGATTCATCCTTGGCAGTAGAAATTAAGTCTAGACAATATGAAGATCCATTTCTACTTAAACTTAGAGAAGCAGTCCTTAGAAAGGAGGTTGAGGCTTTCTCCCAAGGGGGAGATGGGGTGCTTCGTTACCAAGGAAGATTGTGCTTGCCGGATGTTGGTGAGTTGAGACAGTAGATATTGGCTGAGGCACACAGCTCGAGATATACCATTCACCCCGGTGCTACCAAAATGTACCGCGATTTGAGGGATATTTACTGGTGGAATGGCATGAAGAGAGACATTGCTAAATTTGTAGCTAAGTGCCCGAACTACCAGCAAGTCAAGGTAGAACACCAGAGACCAGGAGGTATGACCCTGAATATCAGCATACCCACCTGGAAGTGGGAAGAAGTAAATATGGACTTCATTATGGGTCTACCTCGGAGTCGACAACATGACTTAATCTGGGTGGTAGTAGACCGAATGACTAAGTCAGCACATTGCCTCCTAATCAAAACCATAGATTCAACTGAGGACTATGCTATACTTTATATTTAGGAGCTGGTAAGGCTTTATGGGGTGCCATTGGCCATTATTTCAGACAGGGGTACCCAGTTCACCTCCCATTTTTAAAAGTCTTTTCAGAAGGGATTTGGCACTCAGGTCAAGCTCAGTACAACTTTTCACCTGCAGACAGATGGGAAAGCTGAGTGGACTATTCATACTCTAGATGATATGCTAAGAGCGTGCGTGATCGATTTTAAGGGTAATTGGGATGGCCATCTACCTCTTATCGAGTTTGCGTATAATAAAAGTTACCATTCTAGCATCCAGATGGCCTCATTTGAAGCATTGTATGGTAGAAGATGTAGATCTCCTATAGGGTGGTTTGGAGTTGGTGAAGCCACCTCGATAGGGCCAGACTCCGTTCATGAGTCAATGCAGAAAGTTAATCTCATCCGAGAAAGGTTGAAAATAGCTTAGAGCCGCCATAAATCTTATGCCGATGTGCGGAGAAGAAAGTTGGAGTTTGCAATTGATGATTGGGTGTACTTGAAAATTTAACCAATGAAAGTGGTGATGAGGTTTGGAAAGAAGGGGAAGCTCAGTCCGAGGTATAAGGGACTTTATAGAATTTTTAGGCGTATCAGCAATGTGGCCTATGAGTTAAAGTTACCTTCAGAGCTGGCAGTTGTACATCTAGTTTTCCATGTGTCACTTTTGAAGAAGTGCATCAGAGATCCAACCTTAGTTGTGCCATTGGACAGTGTAGGGATAAAAAGATAGCCTCTCATATAAGGAAGTACCAGTCCAGATCCTTGACCGTCAAGTGCGTAAGCTGAGGAACAAGGAAATACCTTCAGTTAAGGTTCTATGGAGAAATCTGATCACGGGAAAAAGTAGCATGCCCGAGATACGCTTTATGACTTAAATTAGTCTTGTTTATCTAAGTTATTGTATACATTTTCATGTAATTTTATATGAATGTGAAGATATGTGCTAACCAACTTGATTAGCTTTCGTTTTGTAGGTTTTGATGACTTTGGAGTAACTAATCCAAGAGTTGGTGAAGTAGAGGCTTGGAAACGGAATTAACCCGCGAACGTCGGCAAAGAGGAGGCACAAAACAGCCCACCTGCGCGTCGGCAATGTGCCACGACAAGCTGGCTGCGCGACATGGAGGTGTCAACGCGCTGCCCAAGTAGCGTGACACGCTGCCAACGCGGCAGGGTGCTGCCGAGGCCAAATTTTGGGTGATTTCCAGAGAGCTTTTGCATTGCCTCCGTTTCACGGAGGCAGTGCTCCGTGACACTCCGTGACACACTCCGTGACACGGAGCCATTCCACGGCAGGCTAAATTATGCACGTTTTCCATTTACTCTAAATAGGTCCCTTAGCTCCTAATTCCACGGGGTCACGATTTTATTCTAGAAAACTACCTAGGAGTGAAGGGAGAAGTGGGAAAATGATCTTGGGCAAATTTATAAGCCCAAGTGATACTCAAAGGTGTCATTTTAGCCTTGTTTATCTATCAATGTTTATACATTCTCATGTAATTGGTAATAAAATGTGAATTTATACTAACCAACATGATTAGCATTGTTTTGCAGGAATAATGTAATTTCGGGAAACTAAAATGCATGTTGGAAGATATCGGGGTTGGACTCGAATGTGAGCAAGGGACAAGGCATTGGAAAGCACAAAATAAAGGGGCTCCGCGATGGAGCCGTGTCACGCTGCCATCGCAGAGGCTTTCTGCCTGGATAGGGAATTTTCGCCCAATTTACAGAGAGGGTTCGCGATGGGTCCGTGGCACGGTGGCCTAGCTCCGCGTTGCACGCCGTGCTACGTTGGGCCTTATTCCCTGGACCCCCAGTTTCCAGTGAAGGTCCGCGTCGGTAGCGTGTCACGGAGGCAGTGCTCCGCGATGCACTCCGTGACACATTGCTTGTTATTCTAGGAAAAATTCCCACCAGTATAAATAGAACACTTAGGTTCATTTTTCAATATTCTGACTTGGTGGAGCGAGAACGTGGGTTACAGGCAGTTGAAGGGACGAAATTATCAGGGTTTTTCTCTCTTTCCTTCTCCTTGTATTCAATTGCTTGTATGTTTAACACTCATTTAACGATGTTTAATCCGCAAATGAGTGGCTAATTCCTCTTCTTGCTGAGGTTATGAACACTTGTAATGAAATGTGATTATTGATTCTTTGGTTTTTCATCTTTTCTTCCATGGTTGTTCTATTGATTCTTGTTCTTACTGCATTAATGTGTAGCCTATGTTAATGTACATCTAAAAAGTCCGGTTTCACTCGAGAGAGCACGAAATTGGAAAGTTGTGAATTAATAGGATATGATCCTTTCTTGGTTTGGGAACATTGGGAATTGATTTACGTTTAGGATAGAAATAT
This sequence comes from Datura wrightii, assembly GCA_035772735.1. NCBI lineage: Eukaryota > Viridiplantae > Streptophyta > Magnoliopsida > Solanales > Solanaceae > Datura > Datura wrightii. The sequence continues at coordinate 101,857,241 of JASDFA010000003.1, forward strand.
ACCTGAAAGTCGTATTAGTCAATTTAGGAATCGGTTTTGTATGGCTAGAACATGAATTGCATTTAATCACAGAAATGTAGGTGGATGGTTCATGATTCATAAGTTGGGTTAAATACGAGAGTTTTAATCCATTGGCAGTAGTTCTTGACTAGCAACCGGAGGAAATGACTAACCAAACGATATTGATAATTAATTTCATTACATGTTCGTTAACCTCAGCATGCTCACCTTTATAGTCAGACTCACATTAGATAATTGTTTAGACTTAGCATAATTATTAGAAATCAAAAATATCAAACTCTTGGTTACACTGTTGTCTGCATTGTTAGAATTGAAATATAGTACACTTGAGCAGATTGCACTTCATCCCAGTCCCTGTGGGATCAATACTTGGCTTACTTAAGCCACTTTACTACTTGTTCGACCACGTGCACTTGCATGTAGTTATATACCCATATAACGCGATCCCGAACATGTTTTTGGCGCCGTTGCCGGGGACTAGCAATTGGTGAATTTGTTTTAAGTGTTAACTTACTATATTTTTATTTTCTTAGTGTTGACAACTTGGTCTTAGCCTGTATTTTGCAGATTTAATCTCTGTTGAACACTGGAAAGAGACAAGGAGCTGGTGGACTCCAATTTGGAGCCAGAAAGATTATTTCATCGACAGCGGAGAGAAGCTCTAGAAAGAAAGCTGCAGTTGGTCAGACAGATAATCATGGAGCAACAATAGAATCCACCGGTAGTACAGGCAATGTTAGTGCCCGAAGAAGTAGCAACTCGGCCGGTTCGCGAGGTGGCAATCCCACATGCTAATAATGTCACATCTAGAATCCGCCAACCTGAGCCAGGAGGGAGGTTTGAACTTAAGCAGAACATGGTGCAATTGCTGCACACGAGCGGGCAGTTTACAGGTCTCCCTCATGAAGATCCACAGCAGCATCTACAAAATTTTTTGGAGATAAGTGACACTTATATCCCTGCTGGAGTGTCATCAGATTATGTCCGGCTTACATTGTTCCCATTCTCACTATTGGGAGAAGTCAAGAGGTGGTTGAAGGCTGAGCCACCTAATTCTATTTCGACGTGGGATGATCTTGCAAGGAAGTTCTTGATACGATTTTTTCCCTCTGGTAAAACAGCAAGACTTAGAAGTCAAATTCTAAGTTTCAAACAGAGAGAGGGAGAGAATCTATATCAGGCTTGGGAGAGATTCAAGTCCATGTTGCGGGATTGTCCTCATCATCATCAATCCAATGATGTGTTGGTGCACACTTTTATAGAGGGTTTGGAACCCCATACAAAAATATTGCTAGACTCAGCAGCTAGGGGACAAGCGCTGGAGAAAACTTATGAGGAGCTGTATACCTTGTTGAACCGTATTTCGCAGGGCAATCTGGAATGGAATGTTGATTCGTCAAGAGGCGGGACAAGGAAAGCAGCAGGAGTTCTAGAAGTGGATGGGTTTACAGCTATAGCTGCACAGATAGCTGCTTTACAGAATCAACTCAACACCCACTTCAGTAACATGACAATGAACCAGCCTCAAGCCCCAGTGAATGCAGTGCAGCAGATTTGGTGTGAAGTTTGCGGAAGCAGTGAGCACTCAGCTGAGTGTTGTGGAGCAAATCCTGACTCGGTAAACTTTCTGGGAAATGTACAAAGGAACAACCACCAACAGTATGGCAACAGCTACAATTCCAATTGGAGGAATCACCCGAATTTCTCCTAGGGTAGCAACAACCATCAGGGGCAGAGTTCAAGTCAGGGTGGGCAAAGGAACCAAGGAGGGCAGCAGAATTATCAAGCACAATTTAGAAATAACAATGCACCTCCTCCACCACCATCACCCAGCATTGAGGAGATGTTCAAGACTATGATAGCTAATCAAGCTCAATTGCAGGCTGACTATGTGAAATTGGCAGCCGAGGTGAAAAACAACCAGTTAGCTACCAAGGCACTTGAATATCAATTTGGGAAATTTGCTGGAGCCCAAAACACCGGACCTAGAGGAGGACTTTCGAGTGACACAGATCCCAACCCCAAGCAGGTAAATGCGGTGACCACAAGGAGTGGTTTGCAGCTGAAAGAGGTGGAACCAGAAAGACCACCTCAACAATCGGGAGAAGCAGCAGTCGAGAGGGAGAAAAGTGATGAGAGGGGGAAGACTAAGGAAGCAGAATCAGAAAGACCACCACCCCCGTTCCCTCAACGATTAAAGAAACACAAGGAGGAGGCGTGTTTCAAGAAATTCATGGAGGTGCTAAAACAGGTACATATTAACTTACCTCTTGTTGATGTTTTGCAGGGAGTGCCGAAATATGCTAAGTATATAAAGGACATCTTGGCAAACAAAAGTCGGTTGACTGAGTATGCTACGGTGGCTCTCACGGAGGAGTGTACTTCCCGGATACAAAACCGACTGCCCACAAAGCTCAAAGACCTCGGGAGCTTTACTATATAGATTACTATTGGGAAGAGTATCCGAGCTCGTGGATTGTGTGATTTGGGAGCAAGCATTAATTTGATGCCGTCATCGGTATTCAAAAAGCTGGGTCTAGGGAGTCCTAGACCCACAACAGTGATCTTGCAATTGGCAGATCGGTCCTTAGCCAGACCTGATGGCATTGTGGAGGACGTTCTGGTGCAAGTGGGCTCCCTGATATTCCCGGTAGATTTCGTCGTGCTGGATTTTGAACCAGACACGGAAGTCCCATTTATTTTGGGACGTCCTTTCTTGGTGACTGGGAAAGCACTGATTGATGTAGCTGTGGGGCAGCTAACAATGCGAGCACACGACAAGGTGGAAGTGTTCGATGTGTACAAGGCACCCAAGCTCCCGACTGTGTATGAAGAACTCTTAGTGATCACTGTGATTGATCAAGTCGATGAGGAGCAGTTTAAGGATTCACGAGAGTTATTGGGAAAACCACCGGAATGGTGTAAGCACTACTTGGGGGAGGACGGTTTTTGAGAGAAAACGTCCATCACCCTAGAGGACAACTGAGCTGAATGACGTCGAGCTAAGACGGTAAACCAGGCGCTGCACAGGAGGCAACCCGTGAAAACTTTTTTCTTTGTAAATTGTGAATAGATTTTTCTTTTTCTTTTTCTTGTTTAACAACAAAATTTCTAGTTTTTGTTTTTATTCTTATTTTGAGTGAAACCTATAATTCTAACCAATTTCTTGTAGTAGAAGGAATTTCAGGTCGAACGGAGGGAAATTATGCAAGGAATCGCAAGGGAAAATTCGAGGTATGAAAATCAATAAACAGTGGCAAAACAGTGAGCTAGGGCGATAGCTCCGTGTCACGGAGGAGGACCTCCGCGTTACTCTCCGTGACACGTTGAGGTATAAATCCGGAATTAAAAAAAATAAAAATTCCAGAGTACCCTCGGGACAGCTCCGTGTCACGGAGGCAGTGCTCCGCGATGCCCTCCGTGACACGTTGCTATGTATATCGCGACGGGTCACACCGGGTCGCCGGGTGACCCGCGTGATTTTTCCACTTTTAAACCCCGAATCCCCCTCAATTTTTCCTTATTTCTCACACACTCCGCGACCAAACCCCCTAAAACCCCTCCCCCTTCAACGTGACACAGAATAGGCCAAGAAATTCATCGCGTTTCCTTCACTTCTTCAATCTCAAGGTATGTCCTTCGATTCCATCTCATTTCTTATCGATTTTCTTCGATATTGAGCATGTGGTGTGAGCTAAGTTCTCCCTAAGTAGAAATTAAACGTAAATTCAATTGAATTAGTGTTGATGGATGTTCGGAATATCATTGTGATTGCTTGAACTCGTTAATTGCATAATTTAATCGAATTTTGTTGATACAATCATATTTAGGGCTTGTTTTTGAATTTGAAGTGGAAAAATGTAGTGAACTTGTGGAATTCATTCCGGGTTGTACATGTTGAGTGAGATGAGTCGATGTGCTAATTGTTATGATGTTAAAAGACCGACGGATTCTCGGGTTAGGGGAATATTGAAATTTGCATGAATTGGGTGAATTGTATAGGTTCGTGTAGATAAATTCTTATTGTTTTCATTTCTTTGTTTTTCCTTGCTAAGTGCGATGCGATAAAATTTAATTGATGATAATGACGGTGGTTAGCTGTACGAAGTCTGAGTAGTACATAGAATATATACCGTCGAATTCTTCGTATGCACTAAGCATGTTTGTATAGTTGGTTGTTTATTTGTGTAAATAAAGATGATCTTGCCGGAATGTTGTAAATTTGGCTAAGGAATAAGTGTGGGGTAGCCTAGCTTAACCCGACCTTAGTCGAAGTTAATATTCATTGGCTTAACATTGATCTTGTCTACTTGGGTTGACAGGTAAGATGGCAAGCAGGCAAGACAAAGGGAAAGGCGCATCAACATCGGGCGCTGGAAGAAAGCGAATCAGACTGGGCACAGCAGTCCCAGCAGCACCAGCGGTTCCACGCGGCCAACGCCGCCAATATGGAACCAGGTGGGTGACAGAAGAGGGGAAGAAGTGGTATGCAAAGCACAAGGAAAATAAGTACTTCCCCGAGGAACACATAGCACGGGAACCATTGGCACAGGAGTTCCCTAGGATTGTCCACCGGATCGAGGCAGCAACTTCATCTTTGAAGAGCCCAAGGAAAGCAACTTGCACCTGATTCGGGAATTCTATGCCAATTGGAACCCGACTCTAAGAAGTCACACCATAAAAATCAGAGGGCAAATAGTCACATTTGAGCCCCACCACCTCAATGCTATCATAGGGGCGCGGGACATAGACGCCCACGTGCTTCGACAGTTGAACATCACTCCACCGTATGCGGACATCAGACGCACATTGTGTGGGACCCGATCGACAGCTAGATGGAGCAGACACAAAGAGAGGGGCTACCATCAGACTTTGCCCTATTCACAAATGAACAGGGAAGCCAGAATATGGCTTAAGATTGTCTGTTCTTGCCTAATCCCCAGAGTACATATGACAGATGTAACCCGGGATCGTGTATGCCTGGTGTACGCCCTGATGAAAGGGCTGGAGATCAACGTGGGGGCGGTGATTATCTCCGCCATGAAGAGAGCCCGGTTGCATCAGGGGCATAGATATGGATTTGGTGGACTACTCACCACATTCCTGAGGGGCCTAGATGTTGAGGAAGAGGCCCTTGACTACATCCCGCAGATGGAGCGGCGGGCCTTAGATGTCACCCAAACTAAGGCTCCCGACACCACCCACGGGCCAGTGCTTACACTAGGCGAGCGACATGCTCGTGATGATCAGTATATGGCTCGCATGTACGGGATGCAGATGCTCCAGCTGAGGATAGGCGGGAGGCCGGCAACAGAGGAGGAGCTATGGCAGCTCGAGCTGCACTACCCTTTTGGCGAAAATGCAGGGCTCTATGCCGAGTGGGGCCAGCTTTTGTGGAGCCCATGGATGATGATGTCCCCACAGACGAGGAGACACGTTGGGAGGACTCCGATGTGGAGTCCGATGATGACGACGGGGGCGATTCAGACATGGGAGATGAAGCAGCAGCACCTGATGAAGAAGTGGAGTACTTTGATTGATCAGGGAGTTCCACCACCAGATTTTTGTGCTATTTGAATTTTTGTGAAAACTGGGGACAGTGTTCGAGCTAAGTGTGGGGTGGGAGTAGTTAGGTGCTGGTTGTGCTGTTATGTATGTATGCCCTAATCTGTTGTTGTGCCTGTGAACAAATTTTTCTGACCCTGTGATTTGTGATTGTAAGTTGTTGTTCTATATTGCAAATATATGTGAACCTGTTGTGTGTTGCTGAATGTTGCTAGCTGATTTTGTACATATGTTTGTTTATCGAATTGATCGATATTTTTAAAATCGAAATGATCGATATTTTTAATTTTTTTTCAATTCTTGGGTTTCTCGGCATTTGTTTTCGGTTCTTTTACCGAGGATGGTCCCATTGAACCGAAGTCCTAGTTAGTGACCGTTCCCTATGATGGATGGATGATGACCATCTTAAGGGAAATGTAGTCGTTAGGAGTAGATTTTTCAATTATTTTTCAGTTGTTTTTCTTTTGTGGGTTGCATCCCAAAACTTGTAGTTACTTTATGGTTGCGGGATTTTGGTTGCGTGTTGTACGTGATATGTGAAATGCAAAGGTGATTCGTATGAAAGCATGCAACTTTGTAAATATGTTGAGATACCTAGGCCATAGAGTTCGATTCAGTGTGATTGAGGCTTAATTTGAATTCCTGTAATTAGCTGATTGAAGAGTCTGTGAATATATCTTGAATTGAGCATGTGCAATAAGTGTGAAGTGAGGTTTTGTTATTCCATGCTATTGTGAAGTGTCTAGAACTTGCCTGGTGTGTGTACAAAACGAAATGAAGGAGGTGTATTGTAGGAAAGGATGTAGGCATTTCTTTGTTTTTAACCGAAAGTTTCTATTTTTCATTATCATACCCACCTGGATTGTGTACCCTAGTCAGCCCGTTGAGCCTTTAGCCTATTAATTTTTTCTTTTGTCAAAAGTGTAAACTGAGCTTAATCCCTTCTTTTCATTAGTCGTAAGTTTGATCCAAAACTCTTAAGCGCTTAAGAAGAGAAAATCATTTTCCCAAAGTGTCAAAGAGTGAGAATGGTGAAAACAAAAGAAAAGTCGAGTGATGGAGGAAAAGAAAAGGTTGAAGGTGCACTTGTTATAAATAAACTATAATGAAGGTGCATGAATAATCTTTGTGTTGTGTCAAGTGTGCTTAATAAGATGGGCCAAACTAAAGAAATACTTCAAGAATGGGAGGATGAAGAAAGAAACAATGCCCATGAGTTTGATGGGATGTGTTGAAAAGGCGCTTAAGGATGCTAGTGGCTATTATTGGGTAGCCCAATACTTACTAGTTCTGTAGCTTCCATTACAACCCGTTAAAGTCCTACGTGATCTTACATCACACTTCTTTATATTAGTGAAGTAGTACACTAAAGGCAAGATTATGGGTCATGACATGATGCATGTGAATTCTTTTGGGAGAGAGAGCGAAATTGTGTTTATATGCCCCTGCTTAAAATTTTGTGAGTTCATATAATCAAAAAGGGGAAAATTCTCTTGTGTTGTGAGGGCACATGCTTTATGAGAGATAAACTTTCATGTCAGATGTCTTGATCAGCTGATTTACAGGAGTTTGCCAATATCAAGAGTCGATTCTTAAGTCTAGGAGGTCTTGATGTATTGAAGGTCATTGCATTGATAAGACCATGGATGTTTTCTTGATGATTTGTTGTATTGAATAATCGGTATGACCGTAGCTTAAATTGTCCAACCAAAGTAGCGAGCTTGGGATGTAAATTGCATGAATTGTATGTTTGTTGTTCGAGGGCGAACAAGGATTTAAGTGTGGGGTAAGTGATCTTGGAAAAATTTATATGCCCAAGTGATACTCAAAGGTGTCATTTTAGCCTTGTTTATCTATCAATGTTTATACATTCTCATGTAATTGGTAATAAAATGTGAATTTATACTAACCAACATGATTAGCATTGTTTTGCAGGAAAAATCTAATTTCGGGAAGCTAAAATGCATGTTGGAAGATATCGGGGTTGGACTCGAATGTGAGCAAGGGACAAGGCATTGGAAAGCACAAAATAAAGGAGCTCCGCGATGGAGCCGTGTCACACTGCCATCGCGGAGGCTTTCTGCCTGGATAGGGAATTTTAGCCCAATTTACAGAGAGGATCCGCGATGGGTCCGTGGCACGGTGGCCTGGCTCCGCGTTGCACGCCGTGCCACGTTGGGCCTTATTCCCTGGACCCCCAGTTTCCAGTGAAGGTCCGCGTCGGTAGCGTGTCACGGAGGCAGTGCTCCGCGATGCACTCCGTGACACGTTGCTTGTTATTTCGGGAAAAATTCCCACCAGTATAAATAGAACACTTAGGTTCATTTTTCAATATTCTGACTTGGTGGAGCAAGAACGTGGGTTACAGGCAGTTGAGGGGATGAAATTATCAGGGGTTTTCTCTCTTTCCTTCTCCTTGTATTCAATTGCTTGTATGTTTAACACTCATTTAACGATGTTTAATCCGCAAATGAGTGGCTAATTCCTCTTCTTGCTGAGGTTATGAACACTTGTAATGAAATGTGATTATTGATTCTTTGGTTTTTCATCTTTTCTTCCGTGGTTGTTCTATTGATTCTTGTTCTTACTGCATTAATGTGTAGCCTATGTTAATGTACATCTAAAAAGTCCGGTTTCACTCGAGAGAGCACGAAATTGGAAAGTTGTGAATTAATAGGATATGATCCTTTCTTGGTTTGGGAAAATTGGGAATTGATTTACTTTCAGGATAGAAATATACCTGAAAGTCGTATTAGTCAATTTAGGAATCGGTTTTGTATGGCTAGAACATGAATTGCATTTAATCACAGAAATGTAATTAATTAAATACGAGAGTTTTAATCCATTGGCAGTAGTTCTTGACTAGCAACCGGAGGAAAAGACTAACCAAACGATATTGATAATTAATTTCATTATATGTTCGTTAACCTCAGCATGCTCACCTTCATAGTCAGACTCACATTAGATAATTGTTTAGACTTAGCATAATTATTAGAAATCAAAAATATCAAACTCTTGGTTACACTGTTGTCTGCATTGTTAGAATTGAAATATAGTACACTTGAGCAGATTGCACTTCATCCCAGTCCCTGTGGGATCGATACTTGGCTTACTTAAGCCACTTTACTACTTGTTCGACCACATGCACTTGCGTGTAGTTATATACCCATATAACGCGATCCCGAACAGAGAACTCATCTAGGGTTTGGCAAATTCCCTTCTCATTCATGTAAGTATGTTAGGTTAGTAGTAGTTAGTGTAGTTTTACGAACATGAATGGCAAGAACCCTTCCTCTAGGGTTGAAGCCAAGAATTATGATTGTGATGTTATGAAATTGTTTTGGAATTAAGTTATTGATTGTTGTTTTCGTCTTGCGTTCTGGATTGTTGGTTGTTTTTATGATTGATCACCATGAAAGCATATTTGTTAGCTGGAGTAATAGCTTGAGAAAGCATTACCTAGGTCAGGACATGAGAATGTGAGGAGCATGTTTGTATCTCGGGAGAGATTTTTGTGTCAGGATAGAAATATACCTAACACCGTGCTTGGTTGACACACTGGGGTTATGAAAGACCAACTTGGGATGTCACATCACCACTCGAAGAAGTAGTTGTGAGGCTAAGTTGAGTTAAATGGTTAGACGCACGAAGGTCGCTAATTGTTTCCCCGTAAACCACAACATAATTGATTGCCCGCGACTAGAAATTAAACTCCTCGCTCACAATGATGTAGTGAGGCTAGATTGCTGTGTTTAGAGGCTCGAAAGCCCATAAACATGCAATTATAATTATGTGAAATAACAATTGATAGTTCCATGCTTAACCCATTGCAAATCGTAGTATCGCATGATTAATTGGTTTTAACTCTATGTTGCTCCTAGAATAATTTCAGAATATTTCGTTGACCCAAACTTAGACTTAATTAATCTCAATCGAAAATGTCTATAACCAACACTTGAGAAAGTTAAGACCACACTTGCAATGGATAGTTAGAGGAATGGGTCCAGTCCCTGTGGGTTCGACATTTCGGTTCTTAAAAAGAGCCACTATATTACTTGCACGACCCGTACACTTGCGGACGCGCGAATCGGGCATGTCAAGTTTTTGGCGCCATTGCCGGGGACTCGACGAAGTTTTGATAATTTATCTATTTTTATGTGATTTTTAAATTTCCTTAAGTGTTGAGAAACTTGGTCTTAGTCTACTTATTGCAGGTGACAGGTTGTCCTGCCGAGCTGGCTAGAAATAGAGAGCTTGTGGAACCGTTGCTGGAACCTGAACGTCAAATCCATTTGCGAAGGAGAGTAGCTCTAGAGCAAAAGCTGAAGAGACTTCAAGAAAATGTACAACAACAACCACCCGCGGGACAAGCACAATTGTCATCAGAAGCAATGGCAGCAAGACCAGTTCGCGAAGTGGCAATCCCACTAGCGACGAATGTGACCTCTAGCATTCGTAAACCGGAGCCTGGAGGGCACTTTGAGCTTAAACAGAACATGGTGCAGCTATTACATTCTAGTGGTCAATTCACTAGGATGACACATGAGGACCCGCAGCAGCACCTACAAGCCTTTTTAGAGATTAGTGACACGTTTGTCCCCACCGGCGTGTCCACAGATTATGTCCGACTGACCCTCTTCCCATTTTCACCGTTGGGAGAGGAGAAAAAGTGGCTGAAGGCTGAGCCACCGAACTCCATAACTTCATGGAATGACTTGGCTAAGAAGTTCCTTATCAGATTCTTCCTTTCAGGCAAAACTGCAAAGTTGAGAAGTGAAATACTCAGTTTCAAGCAGAGGCCTGATGAGAACTTATATATGGCTTGGGAAAGATTCAAGTCATTGTTGAGAGACTGTCCCCATCACCAGCAAGTAAATGAAGTGCTGGCACATACCTTTGTAGAAAGTCTAGACCCACACACAAAAATATTACTAGACTCTGCATCGGGTGGGCAAGCCTTGGAGAAGACTTATGATGAGTTGTATACTTCGTTGAACAGAATTGCACAAGGAAATCCAGAGTGGCACAACGAGTCATCGAGGGGGGCAGGAAAGAGATCGGGGTTGATAGAAGTAGATGGTTTGAATGCCTTGGCAGCACAGTTAGGTTCGTTCCAACATCAAATGATGACTCAGTTCAATAAACTGAGTATAAACCAACACCAGGGCCAGGTTAATGCAGTTCAGCAAGCTCCGAGTTGGTGCAAAATTTGTGGTCATAATGGGCACAATGCAGAATCTTATGGAGCCAATCCGGAGTCAGTCAATTTTGTTGGTAATGTGCAGCGCAACAATCAGAATTTTGAAACCAGTTACAACAGAAATTGGCAGGGCCACCCGAATTTTTCTTGGGGTGGAAACCAAAAGCAGAATTATATGCAACCTCAACAACAGCAGTATCAACAGAATAGGCAGAATGATGGGCAATTGAGTAGCAGCATTGAGGAAACACTGCAGAAAATTATTGAGACCCAAAATCAGTTAGCGAAAAATCAGGCGAGGATGGCGACAGACTTAATGAATCAACAAGTAGCCACCCGCAATCTTGAAAAACAAGTGGGTCAGATAGTAGCTGCTCAGAACATGAGGTCATCGGGGGGATTACCCAGTGGTGCAGATCCTAACCCCCGGCAAATCAATGCCATCAGTCTTAGAAGCGGAAAGCAATTAGCTGATGCAATGCCTAAAGAGTTGAGAAAGGAGGTGCAACCGGAGTTGGTTAGACCAGGACCATCCACCGACACGGGAGTGAATCATAGTGCAGGGCAACAAAATGCAAAATCTTCATTGCAGCCAGCATAAATACCACCACCACCATTCCCTCAGAAATTTAGAAAGAGCAAGGAGGAAGAATGCTTCAAAAAGTTCTTTGAGAGCTTCAGAGAACTTCACATAAATTTGCCTCTTATTGATGTCTTGCAGGGAATGCCCAAGTATGCTAAATACTTGAAGGACGTGATGGCGAACAAAGTTAGATTGATGGATGTCCAGACTGTAGCACTGACTGAGGAGTGTAGTCACAGGGTATTGAGCAAAATGCCAAAGAATCTCAAAGACCCAGGGAGTTTTACCCTCCCCATACAAATTGGTAAAGCTGAGGTGCTGCGAGCTTTGTGTGACTTAGGGGAAGCAGTTAATCTAATGCCCCTAGCCTTATTCAACACCCTGGGCTTGGGAAAACCGAGGCCGACAAGGTTGATGCTGCAGCTGGCTGACAAGTCGCGAGTGACACCTGATGGAATAATAGAGGACCTTCTCATCAAAGTAGGTAAGTTCATTATACCTGCTGATTTTATTGTCTTAGATTTTCAGGTTGATGACCAGGTACCCCTGATCTTGGGACGGCCATTCTTGGCCACTGGAGGAGCGGTGATTGACTTGAAAGCAGGGACCCTGAAAATGAGGGTTGAGGATGAAGAAGAAATCTTCCACGTTTACCAAGAAATGAACCCATCTGCACACTACATAGACCTTTGTCAAGTCAGTGTGTTGGCAGAGGATGAGTGTGGAGTGGAGGATTCCACAGGTGCAGGGCCAAAGGCAATGACAAGTGTTCAGCACAAGTCTGATAGAGGGCTTCAATTTAAGAAGAAGTTGGAGAAACAGAGGAACAAAGTGGATGTTGTTCCCTCTAAACAGCAAAAGATAAGGAGATGGTTCTCGAATGGGAACCCAGGTATGAGGATGTCCTAAAAAGGATAGTCCATGTCGGGCCACGACATAAAATAAGGCGCTGCTTGGGAGGCAACCCAAGGGTACCTCAGGTACAATTTGTAATTTTGATTTTTTTTTATTGATTTTGTTACTTTCATTTTGTTTGTGTTTTTGGTGGAAAGTTAAGCACAGATGGAGGGAAGTCTGAGTACCGAGAAGGTGGAAGCTAAAGAGCATGGAAGAGAAGAAGTGTGGGGTTGAACACCCACCTCTGCAAACTTGAAAGGAAAGCATGCTTTTAGCTTGGCATAGAGGCTCAGGGAGTATTTCTCATCCTTTAAATGTTAATTTGATGTTATGAGGACATAACATGATGTAAGTGTGGGGTGAGGGAAATTTCTTGAAAATTTCAATTTTTGTGCTTAACGATTTTTGGTGAATGGAATGCTTGTGAGAAGAATTTTGAAAATTATTTTATGAGTCAAGCATGACTTCATCACCCGTTGGTTTTTCTTTTCGGTTCTTTTCCGATGGGGGCGTCTTTGAACCGAAGACCAAAAACTTTCTTTTTATTTCCTTTGTCTGTATATAGTGTTTTTAGTCTTAGTTAGGGACTATTTCCGACGATGGATGGATGACGACCGTCTTGAGGAAAAATTAGTCAGTAGGAGTTGGGTTTTTGAAACCATAACTAATTGGTGCCAGATGTTCTTGTTATGTGCTATACGTGATTGTAAGATGCAAGTATGTTCAGTTTGAAGCATGCAAGTGTATAACCTTGTGTGAGACACTTAGGCTCTTGCATTTGACTCAATATGATTGAAGCTTAATTCTGAATTCGTGTGATTAGCTGAGTAAGAGTCTACTGAATGTGTCTTGAATTGAGCATGTGCCATGAGTGTAAGGTTTTTGAGTATTCTGTGCTATTGTGGATTGTCTAGAACTTGCCTGGTGTGTTTATGAAATGAAATGAAGGATGTGAATTGTAGGAAATGATATATGCATTTCTTTGAATGAACCAAATTGTTATCCCTCATTTTACCTACCTTGAAAAATTAATCCTAGTTAACCCCATTGAGCCTTGAGCCTATTCTTTGACAGCTGCAACATAAGCTTAATCCTTTTTCTTTCATTAGCCTTGAATTTGATCCAAAACTCCTAAGCACTTAAAGGAAAAATCCGAAGGAGTAAAGGAGTGAGAAGAATGAAAAGAAAGGAAAAGTAGCAAGTTGTAGAAGTGAGAAAAGGACAAAGGTGCACTTGTGTGAAAATGGTTGATTATTAGTAAGGAGTAAGAAAACAAATTAATGTAAAATTATTTATAGAGCTCCTTACTAATAAGCTAAAAGTGCATAAAGAAAGGGGGAACTTAAGAGGAAAAAGAAAGCTGAAAGGAGAAAAAGGTGAAGTAAGGGAAGGGAAATTCGTGATGAGGGCGTGATGTATTAAAAGTGCTTAGGAAAGATAGTCACTATTACTGGCCATAATAGTATCTACCCGCACCTGAGTTACATTACAACCTAAAAAGTCCTACTTGATCTTACATTCACACATCCTTAAATTAGTGGAATAAAATAATAAGGGCAAGCTTATGTGTCATTACATGATGCATGTGAATTCTTTGTGAGAGTGAGCGTAATTCTATTCATGTACCCACACATGTTGTGGTCTAAAAATTGTTTTTGCGTGTGAAATTGGGTAACTCTCTTTCCGTGAGGGCACGTGTTGAATGAAGGATATAATTCATGTGGTATTTCTTAATCAGTTGATTTGCATGAGTTTGCTAAGATTGAGAGTCGATTCTCGAGGTTAAGAAGTCTTAACATAGTTGTACTTCATTTCAATGATCAAACCGTGCACGCTCTATTTGTAGCTTGTTATCTTACGTAATCATTATAGCCGTAACTTGAATTATCTTGCTAAATTAGTTATGTGGGATTCTCCATATGCATGATATGTAAAAGGTTGTTCGAGGACGAACAAGGCTTTAAGTGTGGGGTTGTGATCACGAGCAAAAATAGCATGCCCGAGATACGCTTTGACTTAAATTAGTCTTGTTTATCTAAGTTATTGTATACATTTTCATGTAATTTTATATAAATGTGAAGATATGTTCTAACCAACATGATTATCCTTTGTTTTGTAGGTTTTGATGACTTTGGAGTAACTAATCCATGAGTTGGTGAAGTAGAGGCTTGGAAACGGAATTAACCCGCGAACGTCGACAAAGAGGAGGCACAAAACAACCCACCTGCGCGTCGGCAACGTGCCACGGCAGGCAGGCTGATCACAACAGCCCACCTGCACGTTGGCAACGTGCCACGGCAGGCTGGCTGCGCGACATGGAGGTGTCAACGCGCTGCCCAAGCAGCATGACACGCTGCCAACGCAGCAGGGTGCTGCTGAGGCCAAATTTCGGGTGATTTCCAGAGAGCTTTCGCATTGCCTCCATGTCACGGATCAGTGCTCCACGATACACTCGGTGACACGGATCCGTTCCACGGCAGGCTAAATTATGCACGTTTTCCATTTACTATAAATAGGTCCCTTAGCTCCTAATTCCACGGGGTCACGATTTTATTCTGGAAAACTACCTAGGAGTGAAGGGAGAAGTGGGAGAACTCATCTAGGGTTTGGAAAATTCCCTTCTCATCTACAAAATTCATGTAAGTATGTTAGGTTAGTAGTAGTTAGTGTAGCTTTACGAACATGAATGGCAAGAACCCTTCCTCTAGGGTTGAAGCCATGAATTATGATTGTGATTTTATGAAATTGTTTTGGAATTAAGTTATTGATTGTTGTTTTCGTCTTGCGTTCTGGATTGTTGGTTGTTTTTATGATTGATCACCATGAAAGCATATTTGTTAGCTTGAGTAATAGCTCGAGAAAGCATTACCTAGGTCAGGACATGAGACTGTGAGGAGCATGTTTGTATCTCAGGAGAGATTTTTGTGTCAGGATAGAAATATACCTAACACCGAGCTTGGTTGACACACGGGGTTTATGAAAGACCAACTTGGGATGTCACATCACCACTCGAAGAAGTAGTTGTGAGGCTAAGTTGAGTTAAATGGTTAGACGCACGAAAGTCCCTAATCGTTTCCCTGTAAACCACAACATAATTGATTGCCCGCGACTAGAAATTAAACTCCTCGCTCACAATGATGTAGTGAGGCTAGATTGTCGTGTTTAGAGGCTCGAAAGACCATAAACATGCAATTATAATTATGTGAAATAACAATTGGTAGTTCCATGCTTAACCCATTACAAATCGTAGTATCGCATGATTAATTGGTTTTAACTCTATGTTGCTCCTAGAATAATTTCAGAATATTTCGTTGACCCAAACTTAGACTTAATTAATCTCAATCGAAAATGTCTATAACCAACACTTGAGAAAGTTAAGATCACACTTGCAATGGATAGTTAGAGGAATGGGTCCAGTCCTTGTGGGTTCGACATTCCGGTTCTTAAAAAGAGCCACTATATTACTTGCACGACCCGTACACTTGCGGACGCGCGAATCGGGCACGTCAAAATCAACGAGTGGAAGGAGCTACATGGGAGGCCGAAGCAGATATGAGGGCCAAATACACACACTTTTTCTCTACCAACTCTACTGTAGCTTGAAATGTGAATTTTGTTTTAAGACCCGAACTAGTTGTCAAATTCAGTTCATGTAACTAAATTTTCTTTCTGATTTTGGTTGTGTTTATGAAAAGCAAAATTTAGTTCAGTTATGTTCTCTGAAATGAAGGTAGTCATGTTGGTCGTTTTGAAGTTGAATGAGCAGTATTTGAATACTTTAATTGTTATTTTTCTGGTTTCTATGAGTTTTCTAACATTCGAGGACGAATGTTTAAAAGGGGGAGATATTGTAACACCCCAAAAACTCAAAATCCAATTTCGGGGCATAAAGCAGGAAATTTGAGAAAACTGCAGAAATGTTGCAGAACGACCAACCTGACGAGTCGTTAGGGGATCCAATGACTTGTCAGGTCAACCGTGAGAAGGATGCCAAGATGATGAGTTAGTGTTTCCCAACAGATGACCTCACGAGTCATTATCAGGCTGTACGACTCGTTAAGCTGCCCGTTTCCAAGCCGGAGTTTTAGAATTTGAGAAGTTGACAGTGTACTCGATGGGAGGTCACACCGAGTTGTCATCAGTGGCGATGACTCGTCAGTTTCCCCTTTAGAAGTCAATGGGTTTTCTCTAGTGAACTGACAGGAGGACCCAATGACTCGTTGGACCTGGTAATGAGTCGTTAGGTCATCCGTTAGGGGCACCTGACAGTTTTTCCCAGAAAACTTCTAAGGACTATTTAGTAAATTCCTATTCACCTAAGCTTTAAACTATGTCGTTTTAGACCTAATTTCAGACTTATTAGAGGGTTTGAATGGTTCCTCCCCTCATTCTCATGTTAACCCTTAGAGAAACATCATAGAACTCTCTCTCAGAGTATTTCAGAGCAAGGGCTAGGGATGAACTTTTCTCTTCGATTCTCAAGAAAGTTCTCCAGGTTTCTTCACCAAGTATGTGGGGTTTTAGCAAGGGAATTGTTCTTCCCTTGTGTCCCCAAAATCCTCCTCAATTTCTTCTATCAGTTTTAAGCCCTAAGCTTTCGAATATGAAGAGTATGCATGTTTATTTTCGTTGATTTCACTTAGAATGATGTTCATGTATATTGTTGATATGATCCCCATAAATTCCTTATCAAATTGTCAGTGTTCATACAAAAAGTGAATTTAAGCCCTAATTGTTCGAGTAATGATTTTTCTTGTTAAATTCCCTCTAGTGAATGAAGAATGCTTTGGGCTGAATTCCTAGAATTTCTTGCTATACGTATATATTAGGTAAATATCTCATGAATTAGAATGACTTTAGTTCATTGAATGGAGTTCCTATAATTCTTGAATTTTTTTATATTATGAAATTCCCATACTGTTGGGATAAGTTGAATTCTCTATTAGCTGCTAGTAGTCCAGACCAGTTAGAACTAGAATCTCTCTAGAATCATATCAGTATAGTCTTAGTCAAAATGCTAGAATCCTCAGTAATATTCAAAACATTATCAACTAATCAGTTTGACTTTTGTCTTAATTCGAGGTGTCAGAGGTGCCTCTCAGTTATCATAATCAGACTCAGATTTATAGTTTTTGATCCATTAGGCGGTCATGACATTCTAGTATATAGATTTGACCAGCCCCAGGACCCTAGTTCAGTTACATCTTGTTCTTAGACGGTCACGATGCTTCTAGATAAGCAGCTCTGACCAGTCTAGAACCCAGTTTCAAAATCTGGTCCGATCAGACTCTCAGGGTACATGCAGTTATACGTCCCTAACTAGTCCTGAACCCTAGTTTCGAGCTATCAGCTTAGTAGTTCAGTTTAGGTTTTCCAGTGGGAGTAGAACTTAGCACCGAGCGGGTCGGGGTTCCAGCGCACCAAGATTCCCAGAACTACGTTGCTAGCGTAGGTTACAGTATTACTTGGCCTGATTGGCCCTAGAATTTTGTGATCACTCAGTTCATGCCTTTAGACCCTAGCAAGGTATATTGGGTCCTATCGGTGGGGAATATTCATCGGACTCCATGTCTAGCTCACGTGGTTAAATGTCGGTTATAGACTCCCCCACTAGTCAGTCTAGTCTAGTTACAAAATAAGCAGCTAAGTTCAGTTTTAGTCCTCAGTTTAACTCAGTTCAGTACAGTATCTCAACCTCTGGGTTTCATACATAGGGCACGTCATTGACCATCAGACAGGGTCATCTTGACCATTTCAAATTATATCAGTAGTTCAGTTTAGCTTACCTGTTGGTCATTGCGTGTCATTTTAGATCAGACTCTATTTTAAGTTATGTTTCTCCCACTTACTTAGTACACTCAAAGTACTGAAACATACTTTTATGTTGTATCATTTCATGATACAGTTGTAGGTTCTCAGACCCAGCACCGTTAGTTGTCGTAGTTCAGATTCTTCGTTGTAGTAGTTGAAGTGTGAGTCCTCATCATCTGAGGGCACTATTTTCCTTCTTTCAGTCATGTATTAGTTTCAGTTAGACTTAGAGTTAGCTTGGGGCTTGTCCCAGCAACTGCTCTATTAGATATCTTTTAGACAAACATGATTTTCAGATTTATGAGTATTATTTTAATGTTTGAACTTTATGTTTTCATACTTACCTCTCATGAATATTTTATGATATTATTTCAAAGTTCCATTGTGCATGTTTACTTAGAATGCTAGTAACTGATAGATCAGGGGCTGATTTGAGGTCACTTGTGGATTCAAGTACCGTATTACGCCCAAGGTGTAGGCTTAGGGCGTGACATTGCGGCCCTTCAGTTGAGCATCAAAGACATTTGAATCCACCGATGCAAGATGTAGTCAAGAAAGAAATTATCAAATGGTTAGATGCTGGACTTGTGTACCCAATAGTTGATAGCAGTTGGGTAAGCCCAATCTAATGTGTGCCGAAGAAAGGGGGAATAATAGTGGTATCAAACAAGAAGAATGAGTTGATTGCAACACGTCCAGTTACCGGATGGAGGTTTTGTATGGACTACTGCAAGTTGAACTTATGGACCAAGAATAATCACTTTCCAGTCCCATTCATTGAACAAATGCTTGATTGCTTGGCTGGGAAAGAATTCTATTGTTTTTGGATGGATACTCAGGCTACAATCATATTTCTATTTTCCCTGAATATCAAGATAAAACCACATTTACATGCCCTTAT
Organism: Datura wrightii; assembly: GCA_035772735.1. Taxonomy (NCBI): domain Eukaryota; kingdom Viridiplantae; phylum Streptophyta; class Magnoliopsida; order Solanales; family Solanaceae; genus Datura; species Datura wrightii. Next base: position 101,876,219 of record JASDFA010000003.1, read on the forward strand.
GGAACTTTTGCATTTAAGAGAATGCCCTTTGGGCTTTGCAATTCTCCAACTACTTTCTAGAGATGGATGATGTCAATATTTTTGGACATGGTAGAGAAAACTATGGAAGTCTTCATGGAAGACTTCTCTGTTGTGGGAAATTCATTTGAAGACTATTTGGTGCACCTAGAAGAGGTGTTGAAAAGATGCGAGGAAACGTATTTGGTACTTAATTAGGAAAAGTGTCACTTCATGGTAAAATAAGGTATTGTTCTGGGGCACAAGATTTTCAAGAAGGGGATTGAGGTAGACCAAGCTAAAATTAACACCATCGCTCAAACCTCCGCCAAAAACTGTGAAGGGGATTAGGAGTTTTTTGGGACATGTGGGATTCTACCTCTGTTTTATCAAAGACTTCTCCAAGGTAACACATCCTTTATTTCGATTGTTGGAAAAAAATGCAAAGTTTAATTTTGATAAGGATTATATGAGGGCTTTTATGGAATTGAAAGAGAAGCTTGTATTCGCTCCAATCATCACCTCATCGGACTGGTCTAAACCCTTTGAATTAATGTGTGATGCCAATGGTATAGCGTTAAGGGTAGTTCTCAGACAGAGGAAGGAAAATATTTTCCACCCCATTTACTATGCCAGTAAAGCCCTGAATAATGCACAAGAAAACTACACAGTGGCAGAACAGAAGCTGCTCACAGTAGTGTGTGCATTTGAAAATTTTCGGGCATACTTGCCAGGGACCAAGGTTGTGGTGCACATGGACCATGCTGCACTCAGATACTTAATGATAAAGAAGATGCTAAACTCAGGATTATTAAGTGGGTCCTTTTGCTATAAAAATTTGATTTTAAAGTAAAGGACCAGAAGGGATGTGAGAATCAAGTGGCTGATCATCTATCTCGCTTAGAGAAAAATAGTAAGTCAGAGGTACATAAGGAGATTAATGATGACTTCCCTGATGAGAATATTTTGGCTGCATCCCATGACTTAACACCTTGGTTTGCAGATTTTTCTAATTACTTGGCGAGTAATATCACTCTCGAAGGGTTGACCTTTCACCAAAAGAAGCAATTCATGCATGATGTTCGGATGTTTTATTGGGATGATCCATACCTCTTCCATAGTTGTGCTGATGATATAATTTGTAGATGTGTCCTAGAGGTTGAAATGGTGCCAATCCTTGAGGCTTGTCATTCGTCACCGGTCAGGGGCCATTATCGGAGTGTTAGGACAACGGCAAAAGTGTTACAGTGTGGATTTTATTGGCACTCTCCACCAAGATTCCCATGACTTTTTCTAAGTAGTGTGATTGATGTCAACGAACAAGAAGTATTTCGAGGCGACATAAGCTTCTGTTGACACCAATCCTAGAGGTGGAATTGTTTTATGTATGGGCAATCAATTTTATAGGCCCTTTTGTGAGCTCTTATGGAAACACTTACATTCTGGTTGCTGTTGACTATGTATCTAAATGGGTAGAAGCTGTGGCATATCCCAACAATGAGGGGAGGAGCGTAACAACCTTTTTGAAGAAGCACATCTTCTCATGGTTTGGCACCCCTAGAGCTATCATCAGTGATGGAAGATCACATTTTTGCAATCTGTTGTTCAGTGCCTTGCTAGAAAAATATGGTGTGAAGCACAAAGTTGCTACCCCTTATCATCCTCAGACCAGTGGCCAAGTAGAAGTCTCCAATCAGGAAATAAAGTTTATCTTGACTAAAACAGTCAATGTCAATAGAACAGACTGGGCAAGGAAACTCAATGACGTCTTGTCGGCATACCGGACCGCATATAAAATGCCAACCGGAATGTCCCCATATCAATTGGTCTTTGGCAAAGCTTGCCATTTACCGATGGAATTGGAGCATAAAGCCATGTGGACCTTGAAGAGTTTAAACCTTGATCAGGGGAGGGCGTTTAGGGGCTAGTGGAAAATCACAATGAGATGGATGAGATCTTATGAAAATGCTAAAATATACAAAGCCCGAATGAAGTACTACTATCATGATCAGAAAATCTGGCAAAGGGAATTTACTCCGGGAGATAGGGTGCTAATTTTCGACTTTAGGCTGATGTTGTTTCCCAGAAAGCATAAATCTAAGTGGTTGAGTCCCTTTAAGGTGTCCCAAGTTTTCGAGAATGGAGCCATTGAGCTTGAAAGAGATGATGGGCTGAGATTCAAAGTGAATGACCAATGAGTTAAAAAATATTTGGGAGTATCGGCAGAAAGCAACTTGGTGGAAGTTGCATAACTTGATGAGCTGTATCAAAACACCTTTGTCGTGCCGCGACATTAAATAAGGTGCTTCTTGGGAGGCAAATCAAGTGTTTTAATATTATGGTGCCTTGATGCTTTATTGATTTTGTTTTTATAGGATGATTGGATGAGAAATAAGAAGAAGGAAAATAGGGGGTTGCTACACTAGACCGGCGAAATGATGGTGCTCAAGCATGAGTCATTTCCCACACGTAAGTAGTTTCTAGAACTTAAGGGAAAAGAGGATAGAAATGACGGTTCATCGATAAAATGCCGGTGCCAATCTGCGAATCATCGGTTCATCACCGAGTGTACCTATGAAGGGAGTTATGACCTGCGATTCACTGGCGGAACGCAGGTGACAATCCACAAACCACCAGTCAATGGAAACTTTCAGACAGTGAACTGGGCGCATGTGGAGGCTACCGACGCCTGAAGCGGCAAAATGCTGGTACCACCGGCGGTCGCCGATTCAATGCCGGTTGAGGTATATATTTCATTTAAAATCTTGACTGCCCCATTGACCAACCCAACCCGGGTTTTTAAAATCGGTCAAACTTTCTATTAAATCCGCACAAACCCTTCATTTTTACTTTCCCTCTTTCCCAATAATTCACTTTCCCACAGATTTCCACCTTCCCAACTTCTCTCCATTAAAATCTACCATTAATACCCACCTTTCTACTACCCAATCACTCTCCCTCTATTCAACCTATATAAACCCCCATTTCCCATTCTCTTCTTCTCACTTCTACTTACTCAAACTCCCTCTTCTTTCACTCTTGGAACACCATTGTTGGCCAAGCACAAAGTTTTAGTTTCTTCAATTTTTCTTAATTCTCAACTCAGTATGTGTTCATGAACTCATACATTGCATTAATATTGCTGACTGTTGAGAATGTGAATCATGTTTCATATGATATTTTCAATACTCATGCTCCCCATTCCCCATTTTTGTTCTTATCCATTGTGGAATGATTCTCATCATGTGGGTATGTTGGGAGTTGAATATTAATTGCATATTATTGCTGTGAGTATTCATTTTGGTTGAAGGTATAAACTGAAGTGTATGTTAGATATAACAGTTGGGGGTGAAGTATGAGTAACCCCACGTGCTAAAAAGGCATGATTTGCCCGATGATAGATCAGGTGACATCATTCTTAAGGAAAAATCATCATTTTTATTGTTGTTGTGTTACTAGAACGAATAAAATCATAATGTAAAATGAGTGAGTGAGTCATGAATGTGAAGAAGTTTTGTTTAACTGAGTTTTGGGGGGTGAAATTCACTGAACGACATCCACCGAGGAACCGCTGGTCAAGCCTGGCAAAACGCAGATCCAAACACAGGTCGGGGTACAAGGCTTTAGGCCACTGCCCAGACTCGCATTTCACCTGCGCTTAGAGGTAAAGATCGATGAAACAACGGTGTGACACTGTATTAATGATGTTTCACCCAACCTTCTCTAAAGCACCAACGGTTCAGTGGCGCTTCGCGGGTCCCCACCTACGTTTCACCGGTACCACTAGTGCTTGACTCTGATCCTACAAATTGTTGGTCATTCAATATTTATAATTTCTTTCCTTAGCCTAGGATAGTTGTTGATTTTTCTTTTCTATTATTAAAAATACAAAAAGAAATGTGGTTTGTTGTGACACTAACATGGCTTTGCAGAAGTATGACTTCATCTTGGCAGTCCAACAAGGGCAAGGCTCCTTCCACTTAAAAAAGAAAGAGCAAAGCGAAAGACAAGTCAAAGCTAGCCCCCACCAATACAAGGGAGGCAATCATATTTTGTGTGCTCGACATGAAGGCACACTATGCCATTTGTAAGGACAGATCAATCACAATAGAGAAAAGATTTGATCTAGCAGGGATGAGAAATGACTTCCCCAATATTATTGCCCAGTTCAACCACCGTCAATGGCATGTATTTGCTGAGCCTCTGCCAAAGTACTATACCAACTTGGTGCCTGAGGTTTATGCTTCATATCAGGCACGATAAGAGGCTATGAAGCATAAAGGGAAAGTTGATGAATTTCCTTGACAACCTTCAGTTCGGATCAGGGGTGTGGAGGTTGATATCACCCAGATACCATCAATGCATTATTTTAGGCTGATAAGATTAACCCAGGAACTAAGTGCACCAAAAGAGTGGCCAATAAGAAGCTCAGTTTAGGTGGATAACTCCGACTATTGCCAGTGGTCAGCCATTATGGGCCCCTATGGGTGGAGAGATTTTGAGGCATGACCTCAAGTTTGAGGCAAAACTATGGCTGGAGTTTGTGTGTGGTAGGATCATGCCATCAAAGAATGACCAAAGGGTGAATCTGGAGGCTACTTACTCATCGCCTGTATCATGAAAGAGGTGCCCATAAACTTCGGGGAGATTGTGTCCAACCAAATGAAAAGAAAGGAAAGGCAACATGGAACATCAATGCCATATGTGGTACTTATGTCCCAGCTATGACTCAAGGCAGATGTTCCACTCTTCCCTAATGAGCCTCATAGCTCCGCCACCAGTGTGATCAACTTGGAAAGAAAAAGGGATGCCGAGGCACCCAATGTGAAGAGAAAAAGGTTGCAAGCTTTTGAGTCTCCTGAGGGCTCTACCTTCTATGACATAGAAGAAAACCCTGTTGCTTCTGACCTTAATATGACAAATCCTGAGATAATGGGTCATGCATCTGGGGAAGCACCATTTTGAGGGTCCTTACCTCCTCCCATATCCTCCCGCTCAAGTGACATATAAAAGATGGCCGAAATGACTGCTTCTCATGAGAGCCAACTCCAAAAGATAGCCCAGAGCCTCCTAACCCTTATTGCCAGAACTGTGAAGTGGGAAATAAAGAATGTTTATGATATCTTAACCAAGATCTTCTCCCGAGTGGATGTAGTGGAGGGAGCGGTGACATCTCTTCAGGATGAAATGCAGGGAATGGAGGGAACGGGCGCCACTAACAGACCAGGATTTGAGTGCTTTTGACGTAGCAATGGCTGCCTCATCCACAGCCCCGACCCCTATCAACGATCTATTCAAGGGCTTGGGTGGGGAGGAGGAGCCACATGTGGCCGGCATTGATGATGAGTAGGTGGATGATGAGGATGAGGAGTAGCCATTTCAGGGAGTTCCCACTACCCTTTCTTTTTTCATGCATACATTGGGGACAATGTAATTTTCTATTTGGGGGTGGATCGAGCTTTTTTTTCTCTCTTTTATGGTTGTTATTGACTTGTTGTGCCTTTGTCGGGCTTGTTTTTGATATTTTTGTGGCCCTTGTCAGGACGGAATTTCTAATGTTGTGGATGATTGGTAGTTTTTAATTGTTGTGGTAGAATGCCCTTGTCGGGCATATGATGAAGGAAAGATAAATGAAAAATTATTCCCAAAGTGTTAGTGTCATTAATTGGGTCAGTGTTAGATTGCAAAATGTTGTTGACCCATGTTTTGATTGTTGCTTTTTGTTTATAGTAGTTAGTGAATAAACTCCAAGGGTTTTCTTTATACCATGGTTCTTTTCTGAGAAGCGATTTTCTTTTCTTTTCTTTTATTGTCGATCTGGGTGGAATTTCTGAATGATGGATTGAGAGGCAACTTTGTCAAGGAAAAATGCCAAGTTTAAGTTCTTTTGAGTCAATGATTGCGATGACTTCCAAGAGGTACCACCATAAAAAATTTTCTTAAATGGCATGGCTGTTGAAAAAAAAGTGGATTTTGAGAAAGAAAGGGGAATTTGAATTTGAAGAGTTGAGTACTCTTATGTCATAAATTACATATTCTTTGTTTGGCTTCTTGATTCTCATGTTATCTTCTTTTTTTTTATGACTCTTGATGTGGTGATGAAAATAGGATGAACCCTTTGGAGGGTGATGCTTTGTGGGAAAGGTTTTAGTTTAATTCTCTTGCATGAACGATTGTCGAGAACTTGCCTCAAGTGTGACTCAAGGAGAAATCCTAGATGTAGCTACACTTGGAAGATTATTTTAGGCTTTTTTTGGATAGCTAATTTACCCATATGACTTCCTTGAGCATGAACCCTTGCTAGACAATGTTGAGCCTTTAAGCCTTTTCCTTGAAAATCACATTACAAGCCTATTACCCTTTCATAATCCCTCTTTGGCGCCCATCCTTCCTAGCGCTAATTGTGAGATGAAATGCAAAAATGATGCTTGAAGTCCCAAATGTGGGGGAATATAAAAGGGAAAGATAAGGCAAAAGTGTAAGTTTGGGGGCTACAAGAAGGAAAATGGATAAAATGATGTGAACTTCAATGCGAGGTAGCACCACATTATGAAAAGAGTGAATGAATTTCTTGAGTAAAAAGAACTAAATTGTAAAAAAGGTGCTGCCTCTTGCTTAAATAAGATAGAAAAGTGGTTACTAAGGAGAGATAAGGAGGGCTGTTTTTTCAAAAGTGGAAATGATGTTTAAGGAGAGATAAGGTGAGGCTATAAGAAGAAAATGGAGCATGCAATATGATTCACAAAAGGGCATTAGGGAGGTTCTATTCACTAGAACTTAGAAGTCATCCTACCTTTTGTAATTCCCCGAAAACCCTAAGATCAGACTCGAAAGTTGAAATAGAGAAAAAAAAGTTTTCTGCACCAGGTCACAGAATGAATCGTCTTGTGACCCATGAGATAGGCCACGAGTCGTGGAGTGACTCATGGGGAAGGGTTCGGAATTGGTTGGAAAATTTAGGCAGTGTACCTAACAGATCATCACCACGACTCATTTGGTACACCACGAGTTATGATGTCCTCCGTAGTGACCCATGAAGAGAAATCTTAATTCAGTGACAATGGGAGACATCACAAGTCGTTAGGTTCTCTTAACAAATGTTGAAGTTAGTCATTGGCAGGCTATTGAACTTGAAGAAAATTTCCAGTGTGCATCACGACTTGGCACCACGAGTCGTCCCTGACCTCACGACTCGGGGAGTGCCTCGTGGGGACTGGCAGGGTCCTTTTTCCTACAAATTTCCTAGGGTGTTTTAAATAATTTCGTAAACTCCTATACTCTAAACTACGTCATTTTGAATTTTAATCAGGGGATTTAGAGGGGTAACCGACAGTTTTACTTCATTCCTCGCACCCCCTCAAAATTTAGAACGTAGAATTCTCTCAGAAAGACTCAGAGCAAAAGCTAGGGAAATCAAATTATCTTAAGATTTTCAAGGGATTCTCTCGAGGATTTCCATCACCAGGTATGTGAGAATTCAACAAGGGAATAGTTCTTCCCTTGTGTCCCCAAAATCTTCTTTATCAGTTCCAGCCCTGAACTTTCGAATGTGAATAAATTATATGTCAGACTTCGTTTATAGCATACAAAATATTTTCTATGTTGATTATTGTTATATTTACACGACCTAGTTATCACATTAATACTCATTCTTGTAAGGATGGTTTTAACCCTAGCTTTGAATGCAGTAAACTAGAAATTTGCCCGTTGATCTAGTTTTTCCTTGTGGCTTGATTCTATCAGTTCGGGTTTCCCATATTTCTAGAATATATTTAGATTTCAGTTAGATTCTTGTTACTCCAGTCTCAGTCAATTATTAGCATACTCGGTATAATCCAGAAATGTAAGCTGATCAGTTTGACTATAGTTAATTCTTAGGGTGTTAATGACGCCTCCTAGTTATCAGTATTAGACTTAGTATAATATTTTAGTGGTTCTTTAGGAAGTCAAGAAACTTCCAAATAAGTAACTCTGACCAGCCTTAGGACCCCAGCTTCAGATTACAGTTTGTTCTTTAGACGGTTACGACGCTTCTAAATAAGAAGCTCTGACTAGTCTTAGAACACCGGTTACAGAATATGGTTTGATAAGACTCTCAGGGTACTTCTAGATAGGTAGTCTTGACTTAGTCTTAGACCCCAGTTTCGAGCTATCAGCTTAGTAGTTAGCGTAGGACTATCTAGTAGGAGTAGGACTTAGCACCGAGCGGACCTGGGTTCCAGCGCACCCAGGTTCCCAGAACTACGTTGCCACCGTAGGTTATATTTTATTGGTCTCATGGCCCTAGACTTGTGATCACCCAGTTCATACCTCTATACCCTGACAAGGTATATTGGGTCCTACCGATGGGGTGTATTCATCAGACTCCATGTCTAGCTCACTTGATTATATGTCAGTTATAGAACCTCCCACTAGTCAGTTTAGTTCAGTCTCAGATTAGCTCAGTTAGAACAATTTTAGACTACTCAGTCCAGATCAATTCAGTATAATACTTCATATTAGTATCTAAAATTTAGGGCATGTCCCTGACCGTCAAACAGGGTCGTTTTGACCATTTCAGTATATTCATTTTATTCAGTTTCATCATTTCAGTTGGTCATTGCATGTCTTTACAGTTCAGTTGTTTTATTCTCTGTGTTATGGTTTTTCTCACTTACTTAGTACATTCAAAGTACTATTGCATACCTTTTATGTTGTATCGTTTTATGATACAACTTCAGGTTCCCAGTCTCAGCTCCATTAGCAGATCTCGCCCAGAAGTTTTTAGCTGCATCAGTGGTGAGTCCTTATTTTTCGAGGACTACGATTATTTCTTTTCAGTCATGTTTCTTTTAGTTAGATTTAGAGTTAGCTGGGGGCTTGTCCCAGCAACTCATCAGATAGATGGCTTTTAGACACGGACATAGTTTCAGATTTTAAGCTTTGTTTCAGTTGTTTTAAAATGTTATGATTTAGTTCTTCTTCATAAATATTTTATTTCATTATTTTAAAGCTTCTGCGATGTTTCTACTCAGAATGCAGTGTTACGATAGACCATGGATTGACTTAGGGTTACTTGTGACTCCAAGTATTGTGCCTCGTCCAGGGTATAGACTCAGGGCGTGACACATTTACCCCTAGCCTACATCATTACCTCCAAGTCCTAATTGATTTTGAGTATAACCACTCTGCATTAGTGGCGAGTTACACAAAGGCCAAACATATGGGTCAAGTTATGTGCATGAGAATTTTTTTTGTCAGAGTGAGCGTATTTGTTTCATTCTATAATCCCTTGAGTGTGAATTGATTGATAATTAATTTGGATTCTCTCTTTTTGTGTGTAGCATCACCTCCTTGGGGAACATGCTTGCACGTTCAAAAAGATATGTTTGAGACAAGATTGTAGTGAGCTTGGAGGCAAACTATGAATGTGAATATTTAATGATTTAATATTCCATATAAGCTTGCTATGATAAACAATGCCCCCTGTTTTGAATGAAGGAATCAAATGCGAATCATGCTAATTGATTGTGGCTATCTCTTGAAGAATTTGAATAAAGTGTTGAGTTTCCTCTTTTCTTTTGTGTTGGTGAGCGATCTTTAGGTTGTCTAGGTCGTAGTGGTCTCTTGTGCATAATCTCATATGACATGCTTATTCCTAAAGTTCAGATGTAAAGAATTGCATTACTTGAGTACAAACAATGGTTCAGGTTTGTGGGTTTGATGAGTTGGTAATTTACCAACTCATTAGGCTTTCAAACATGAGCTTTTGCTTAGTTTTCAAGTCATTTGACAGGATTCTATGTGCTTTCTCTTAGTTTTTTCTGGTACTTACTTTAAGGAGAGAAAATAAGAACTTGGGAAAAAGCATAGAATTAAAGAAGAGGAATGATGTTTAACCAGATAAAACCGGTGCTCCATAGGATGGAGCCGGCGAAATGCCGGCTAAAATGAAGGACCCTATTGGACTAGAGTGGTAGGTGCACTGGCAGAATGCGGGTCAGCATCTATGAACTCCTGGTGCCAACGCTGGTTAGACCCAGGTTCATTTCCCCCGCACTTGCGACGCAGCGGCGCTCCGCGGATGGGCACTGATGGAACGCCGGTGACTCGCAAGTCACACCACCTGTAGAAAGGGCAAAATCGTCCAACATGGGATTTTAGGAGCAAATTTGACCTATTTCTATACATTCTTTAGAAAGTACCACATGATTCCATTCATAATTTGGAGAAAGTTAGAGAAAGATATTTTGAGTGGCTTTTTCTTCTTCTTCTTCTTCAGGTAAAAAACCTCCATTGAAGACAATTGTGAGCTTGAATTTAACTCTTTATAATGAATGTTTTGATTTTAATTATTGATATAATTTTGTATTTCTCATCAATGAGTTGATAAATCTCTTTGCTAGGGGTGTGTGCATGAATTGGGGTTAAATTGGATTCGGTATTGCTAGATTAATCTTAGAGTTACTCATTTAAGATAAATCTGTTGTTTTTCCCATTTTATAATTGAATTACTAATAGTTTCAAATGTGGGTTATGTTTACTTACTCTATTTTTGCTTGAAAAAGGAAAATTGAGTATGGATGAGAAAGCAATAGTGGGTAATTAGGTGTTGATTGTGTGAGATTAGACTAGAGATAGCTAAAACCCATAATAATTCACCCATGAGAGATTTGAGGCTAGAAATAGCTCAAATTTGACCCAAGTCTTAATGGATATATTGTTTGGGACCTTGGGGTTTGAGAAAATCCAAGGCAAAAGGCACCCAAGTGGTTGAAAAACATCGGGTGTCACCTCGTCCATGATTATTTATATTTATGAGTAATAACTTGATTTCCTAGTCAGTTCCAATCCAATTGATGCCCCATTCAAAAGCATACCCCTCGCTCTTGCTCATTTTTGTTAATTCAAGTTGGTTTCAAGTTGATTGATCAATAGTTCTTTTTTCGTTTTAATTGCAATCTTTTAAACCCCCAAATTTTTATTTGTTAGTTTTCAATACAATGATGCTTCTTAGTTTGACTTGATAGACAACTTTTGTGCCATCTAAGTACTATTCCCTTTGGGATTCGAGCCCCACAATAATCGGGTATATTTATTTTGTCAACAACCGTTTACATTCTCTCTTTGCGAGGAGTGAATTTGGACGTTATCACATATATAGATCTTAAATCATTTTTCTTATATGTAGGAACACATGGAACTTATAACTTTGAACTTGGAGTTATTTGTCATAACGCTTAACACATACATAGCGCTGAGAGTTGAACTACAAATATACAATGCATGAGACTTCTATATAATGTATAAACTCGTACTTAGTTAACTGAGTGATGTACAGGAGACTTCCTAGAATTTAGGAGTTCTAAATTTCTTTAGGTATGTAACTTATATTCATACTCTTAGTCTTTAAGTTATTCCCATCAACTTTTCAGATCGACTATACTTCAGCCTCTTCTTTGGTCATGAAAGTTTTCTTCTTCATTCTCATACCTTATGTATTTAGGATTGTTATGATATCATGTTATCATAGCAATATAGTCAGTGGAAGCATCTGTACGTGAAAGAGACTCTTCTTCGAACTTGAGAACTAAACTGGTATCTCAACAAGATTTGTACATATGAACATATGACTTGAACATAACTAAAAGGATTCACTTGTATTTTGTAATAGAAGGATGGTGTATACATTATCACCTTTCACTGAAGAGACTTATAAAAACTTGAGTTTGTAAACCTTTACACAATTTAATACCTATCTGAAATATTAGCATGATTCTCAGAATATGTTACTTGAAACTTCTAAATTTAGCATCACACATTTTAACGTAACTTATGAACGTGAAGACATAGCATATGGATCAGAGATCTGGAGTTCCTTAGCTTAAATATTTGCAAACAATTCCCTAAGCACTGCCTTATAGGAAAATAAAGACCTATAGCCACCAATCGGACAATATTAAGAAAACTTACAGAACCTTGGAAACTAACTATGGAGCTTGATAAAGCCTAATGTCGTTTTAAGCATCTTAGAAGTTTTGAGGATTAACCTTTTTTTTTTGACTTGGAATACAATTCAATACTTAGGATTAACTTAACATAATCGATTAGGGGCATAGCAGTGAGCTTCTCTTTTTAACTTAAGTTACCATTTTACAAACATTAGACTCTAATTATTTTGTCGAAGGTTAACACTTTACCTAACTTGTTTGCTGTCGTAATCTTTCCATATTAAGTTAATTATCTTTTAGCTCTAGTTACCTTATTCATCTTGACCTTCTTTCTAACCACAAATGTCATTTTAAGCTTGAATCTTTATTACTGTGTTAACTATTTCATCAATCTTTATACGTACTTACCTTATTACCGAATTGCCAACTTTACTTTTTAACCATATCTAGATCGTGCTAAACATTGGTCAATAATCTTTATAGTCAACTTCAAACAATAATACATAACTTCACATATTACCTTAAAAGGTTGGTATTCACTCTTATCTTCCCTTTTTATTAAATACTCAATTTAATATTAAGAACTTAGTCGCTTCTCTTGTTAACATTTTCGTCTTAATTTGTGTCACACGTCGTTTGATTAACTTTAGGGAAAGGGATCAATGAATATCCTTTTATCCTTAATTGCCTCAAAATGTATACATATATGGGGAAATAATCATATCATGAAATCTACATTTCAACAACTCATTTACCCTCATTAAGCTTAGCATCTTTTCTTGGATAATTGTTCATTCACACGTCGTCGTCTTAGTCTCTTCACTAGTGTCACATAATAACCAGCACCCTAAAAAAAATTGACACCACATATACACATAACATAAAGGATCAGCTCATAATGCCCACACTGAGGGGTCTCTACACTCAATTTACAACTACAACAACAATCATATACAATGTGTCTTTCGCTTCACATTCGCTCGCTTCAAACATTCCTAATGATTCAAGATTAATGTCAAGTATTTCCAACACTTTGGAAAGAATCATACATGTCTCATATGGGTTTAAGAATGTAGAAATATTATTTCTTTCAATGACTTAGATTCGTTCTCGTAAAATAAGGATTGGGACGTCTATACATACATTCGCACATCGACTCTAACTTTGCTGTAAACCTTTCTTTCAAGATTACACTTTAAAGATCCTTTCAAGTCAAATTTACAACCACAACAAGAAGCAACTTCACTTCACCAAAGTTCTAGAAAAATTGCGCAGCAACATGCCACAAGAACACACACACAAAAAAAAAATAGCAACACGATACCACAACGTTCTCCAAGTTTTAACCTTACAAACTCATAAAACTAAAAGAGAGAATTACTTACTCTTTCTTGGATATGTTACTAGCTAAAGTAGGAGTATGCTGCTACTCTTTCCTCTGCCCAGAACTAGCTCAAAAATGCATCAACACAGCAATCAACACCAAGACAACACACAAGCCATGACTTTCCTCCAAGGTTCTTTTCCCAAAACCCAAAAGAGACAAGAGTGATGTTTTTGTAACACCCCAAAAGTCCCTAAGATCAGACCTGAGGCATGAAATAGAGAAAATAATAAAATATACAGATCATAAAATGAGTCATCAACTTACCCGTTGGGACACTTGAGGACCCGTCAAGTGAGTTGGTGGAAATATTGGTTTTAGGGAGTCTTAACAACTGGGAGAAATATCTATTAAATGTGATGAAAAATCATTAAGTGGAGGCATCAAGAGATGATTAGAAAATTGGAAATTTTCTTCAGTGATAACGGATGGTAGTGATGACTTGTCAAGTCCCCTAATGGGTTGTGAAATGACTCGTTATGAATGTCAGGGTGAGTTTCTGTGCTGAGTCATTAAGGGTATTTTCGTACTTCCTATGTACTTCACTTATAAATTAAGTCATTTTGAACTCCTAAGAGGGTGTCTTATAGTGTTTTATTCGTTCCTGACACTCATTCTACTCCTAACACCTCAAGTTGAAGATCAAGTCCTTTCAAGCCCTCAAGTAATCAAGGTTCTCCTTCTTCTCCAATTTTCTTGGGTTCAAACCCTACCAAGATCCCTTCAAGCTCAGGTATATAGAGTCATGAATGGGAGATTTATTCCACCCTCAATCCTATTTCAAGTCAATTTCATGAAAGCAAGTCTCCAATCATGTTTTATAGAAATTTTAGGGTTAGACCCAATTTTCATGAAATCTATTATGATCTTCTACGAATTAAACTCTCTTATGATTCAATCTATATTTTGTGATTATGAATGCATATTTCTACAAGAATCTCTTATAAACCTATAATTTTCAAGTTATGATGATTTTACTTAATTATGTATGATTTCATGAATCTCAAGCTTATGTATCATAGCCGACTCAACAACATTATTTTCATGGTTAGTTCACGTATAATAAGTGTGACTATTATTTTCATGTTTTCTAACTAGCCCATGAAAAACCAAGTATATTTCATTATTATGACTATGAGCAATGTGCACGTTTTGGAGTAGTGTCTAGCATCGAGTAGGCCGAGGTTCAGCGCACCCAATTCTCTAAAATATATGCCATCATAGGTATATATTCATGTTTGGGGCCTCTCCACAGAGTGTTCCCCTTCCCTACGGGGCTCACGACTGATATCACACCTTTTTTCATTCTTTGCCCTGGCAAGAATTAGGAAGATTCTGCTAACTTGAGCGAGATAGTTGGGCACCATTTGCTCATTTATGATGGTGTCGGTTATGAGAGTCTCCACTATTCCTCATGTTTCATGTTATTCATGTTCAGGACTTATGATATCATGTTTAATAGCGTAAGTGACCCATTGATCAGTTTATAATCTTTTACTTATGATTTCAAGCATGTTAAACCATATGATTCTACCTTCAAAGCCTTGGATCATTATGCTTTAGCTTATGATGATTAACTCATGTTTATGACTATCTCATGATTATGATTTTAGCATGTTGTCCTTACTCTCTTATTTTACTTAACCTACATGCTCAGTACATTCAAAGTACTAACTGAATACTATTATGCTATATCATCTCATGATATAGATTCAAGTGATTAGTCTCATCCTAGACGTTAGCTTCGCTCCCGCTTCAGTCCAGTCCAGCCCCAGCTTGGGTGAGTCCTTATGATTCGAGGATGTTAGTTTTGATACATGTTCTTTCTTTATGTCATTCAGTTATCATATTTCGGTAGAGCTAGTTGGTGGTGTTTTCCCATTAACTCATCTATGCCTGAAGGCTTTTCAGACAATTTTGTGTAGATGGTTTACAGATGTTGGCTTGAAGCCCCATTTATGCTATGAGATTCTAGACTTCTGCTCATGTTATGATTTATGCTTTACTTTTGCTTAGTATATTTTCTTAATAATTCTTTTTATGTGCGATGGATTGGCTTGGAGCCATTTGTGATTCTAGGTCCTGTATCATAGTCCGGAGCCTATGCTTGGGTCGTGACAAACTTGGTATTAGTGCATAAATTTTAAGGTATCCTGGGGTGTCTGAAAGCCGCGTTGAGTAGAGCCTTTTTCATAGGTGTGAAGCGTGCCACACTTATGAAGAACATGTTACAAGATGTTTTAGGAAACTTTCCTTCTTTCATGATCTATGTGGTTGATGAAGTCTAACTCTCTCTATTCCTCTAATTCATGCTATGCGCATTTGCAGAATATGCCTACCCACAGAGTAAACTGAAGAGGAAATGGAAATGGAAATGGCCATGGGACTCGCAATGGAAATGGGAAACAACCAGTCCCACCAGCTCCAGTTGATCCTTTGCATGAGTAGGTGACTCATGCTGAATTTAGGGTTTCTTTTTAGATGTTGGCACAGGCTATGACAACCCAAGTCAACTTGCAGACGATTCCCTATGTGAACATGAATCGGAATGTTGCGGAGGCTAAAATGTGAGACTTCACCAGGATAAAACCACTAGAGTTTCATGGTTCTAAGGTTGATGAAGATCCACATGAGTTTATTGAGGAGATCCAGAAGATTACCCAGATTATGGGTGTTTTAGGAAAGGAGAGTGCAGATTTAGCCTCCTATCAACTGAAAGGGGTATCTCACATTGGTACCGATAGTGGAAGGAGGTCGTGGAGTAGGCATAGCTCCTATCGGTTGGGATGAGTATGTTACGATGTTCTTTGATAGGTTCTTTCCCTGAGAGTTGAGGGAAGAAAACTCAATAGAGTCTGTCAATTTGAAGCAAAACGACATGACTGTTCAGGAGTATGCATTGAGGTTCACCCAGCTGTCCAAATATGCTTCGAAGATGGTTTCTAAGCCAAGAGCTCATGTGAGAATGTTTGCATCAGGGGCTTCAGATTTGCTGGTTAAGGAGTGTAGGACTACTATGATTATTAGTGACATGGACATCTCTCGATTGATGATATATGCTCAATAGATAGAGGAGGAGTAAATGAAGGAGAGGGAGAGAGAGGCCAAGAAGGCTAGGACAAGGAGCTTTGGGTATTCTCAATAGAGTTCTGGTGGTGGACATAGCCCACAGTCCCACCATAGGTCATCGGCCTTAGTTCCATCATCAGCTAGTGTATCCCTTAGATCTAGAGATGACCAGAGAGGTAGGGCATCAGGCTCTAGGGCTCAGAGAAGCATGTAAGGGGAGCTATTTCCTAACTTACAAAAAGTGTGGTAAGAACCACCCAAGAGAGTGATTGGTTGGCTCAGATGCTTGCTACGGGTGTGGGAAGCCTAGACATAGACTTAGGAATTTCCCATAAGCCATATAGGCTGATGATCGAGGTTGTGCCCCATCCATTACTTCAGCAGCTCCAGCAGCTCGCTTACTGCAACAAGGTGCATCATTTAGTGCCAGTGGAGGAAAGTGCTAGAACCTCTTCGATGCCTTTTCCTCGTGCCAGGAACAGGAGAGCTCACGAAATGTGGTCACAGTTATGTTATGAGTTTTTCATCTTGATGTTTATGCATGCTATACCTAGGGGCCACATTATCTTTCATGACTCCTTATTTCTCTATTAATTTTGGTATTAGTCCTGAAATCCTTTCAGAACCCTTCTTAGTCTCTAATCTTATCGGTGAGTCAGTTATAACTCGATGAGTATATAGAAGTTTCCTAGTCACAGTTTTTCAGAAAGTCACCTCAGCCGACTTAGTGGAGCTAGACATGACTGATTTTGATGTTATCTTCCGCATGGATTGGTTGTATGCATGTTATTCTTTAGTTAATTATAGAACCCAGTCAGTAGAGTTTAAATTCCCAGGTGAACCAACATTAGAGTGGAAGGGTAGTTTAGCTACGCCTGTAGGTTGCTTTGTTTCTTACCTTAAGGCCAGGGGATGATCTCTAAGGGTTGTGTATATTATCTAGTTTGGGTTAAGGATTTTACGTCTAAAACCCCGACTCTTCAGTCAATATTGGTAGTATGTGAGTATACAAAGGTGTTTTTAGATGATCTACTAGGAGCTCCTCCCGAGCGGGAGATCAACTTTGTTATTGACCTTGTCCCTAATACGCAACCCATATCTATTCCACCTTACAAAATGGCTCCAGTTGAGCTAAAGGAGTTGAAGGAATAGTTGAAAGACCTCTTAGATAAAGGTTTCATCAGGCCTATTAAGTCGCCGTAGGATGCTCTAGTTCTCTTCGTGTGGAAGATGGATCTATTCGAATCTGCATTGATTATCATTAGTTGAACAAGGTCACAATCATGAATAAGTATCCCTTCCCCAAGATTGATGACTTGTTTGACCAGCTTCAGGGTGCCAATTTCTTCTCAAAGATAGACCTCAGATCCGGCTACCACCAACTCAAAGTTGGGGAGAGTGACATTCTGAAGGCAGCGTTCAGGACTTGGTATGGTCACTATGATTTGTAGTTATGTCTTTTAGGCTAATGAATGCTCCTACACCTTTCATGGATTTGATTAATAGGGTATTCAAGAAGTATTGAATATGTTTGTCATTGTCTTCATAGATGATATCCTTGTATACTCTCGGAGTGAGGAGGAGCATGCTGCTCATTTGAGGATTGTGTTACAGACTATTAAGGATCGATAGCTATTTGCTAAGTTTAGCAAGTGTGAGTTTTGGTTGAAGTCAGTTGCATTTCTGGGACATGTGGTGTCTAGAGAGGCTGTGCAGATAGATTCTTAGAAGATTGATGCGGTGAAGACCTAGCCTAGACCTATCAACCCTATCGACATTAAGAGCCTTTTGGGCATAGGTGGCTATCAGAGGTTCATAGAGGGGTTTCATCCATTGCTGAACCTTTGACTATGTTGACCTAGAAGAAGGTAAAATTTCAATGGTTCGATGCTTGTGAGAAGAGTTTTCAGGACTTCAGCCCCAGTTTTAACCCTACCAGAGGGCACAAATGGCATTGCGGTGTATTGTAATGCTTCGAGGATTGGCCTTGGATGTGTATTGATTCATCATGAAAAGGTCATTTCTTATTCTTCTAGATAGCTTAAGACTCATGAGAAGAATTACCCAACATATGACCTTGAGTTAGTAGCGGTGGTATTTACCTTGAAGATTTGGAGGCACCTATTGTATGGGGTGCATGAGGATATGAATTTGTGGAAAAGGAGATGGCTTGAGCTTCTCAAGAATTATGAGATGAGTGTTCTTTACCATCCGAGTAAGGAAAATATAGTGGCGGATGCTCTTAGTAGGTTGTCCATGGAGAGTATGTCCCATGTTGAGGATGTAAGGAAAGAATTGGTGAAGGGTGTTTATAGGCTTGCTCTTTTAGGGGTTTGCCGAACTGATTCAGCAGTTGGTGGTGTTATTGTTCAGAATGGATTGGAATCTTCATTGGTGATGGAGGTTAAGGAAAGACAAAATAAGGACCCTATTTTGGTTAAGTTGAAGAAAGTTGTCCGAAATCAGAAAGTGGAGGTTTCCTCCCAAAGGGGCAATGTGTACTCCAATATCAGGGTCGATTATGTGTTCCGGATGTGGATGACATGAGGGAGTTGATATTGAGAAAGGCTCATAGCTTTTGATATTCTATCCATATAGGTTCCACCAAGATGTACCAGGTCCTATATGAAGTCTATTGGTGGAATGACATGAAGAAGGACATTACAAGGTTTGTGGCTAAGTGTCCGAACTTCTAATAAGTCAAGGTTGAGCATCAAAGACCGAGAGGTATGCTTCAGAATATCAGTATACCTACTTGAAAGTGGGAAGAGATCAATATGGACTTCAGGTTTGCCTCGTACACATCAATAGTATGACTCTATATGGGTGATTGTGGACCAGATGACCAAGTCAGCACATCTCTTACTAGTCAGGACTACCGACTCAGCCGAGGAATATTCTAGACTTTACATTTGAGAGTTAGTTTGGTTGCATGGAGTTCCATTTTCTATCATCTTAGATTGGGGTACTCAATTTATCTCTCAGTTTTGGAGATCCTTTCAGAGGGTCTCGGTACCAAGGTGAAGCTTAGCTCAACTTTTCACCCACAGACAGATTGTCAGGCTGAGCGGACTATTCAAACTTTGGAGGATATGCTGAGAGCTTGTGTGATCGATTTCAAAGATAGTTGGGATGGTCACTTGCCTCTCATTGAGTTTGCCTATAATAATAGCTACAACTCCAACATTCAAATGGCTCCATTTGAGGCTTTTTACAGGCGGAGATGTAGGTCACCTATTGGATGGTTCGAGGTAAGTGAAGCTATATTGATAGGGCCAGGTTTAGTTCATTAGGCTATGGAGAAAGTTAAGCTTATTTGAGAGAGGTTAAAAATAGCTTAGAGTCATCAAAAATCATATAGATGTTAGGAGGAGAGAGCTTGAGTTTGAGGTCGATGATTGGGTGTTTTTGAAGGTGTCATCCATGAAGGGAGTTATGAGGTTTGGCAAAAAGGGGAAGCTTAGTCCTCGATATATTGGTCCTTATAGGATTCTGAGGCATGTTGGCGATGTGGCTTATGAGTTGGATCTACCAGTGAAGTTAGCTTCAGTATATCTAGTTTTCCATGTGTCTTTGCTGAAAAAGTGCATTGGTGATCCAACTCTAGTTGTTCTGATAGAAAGCATTAGTATGAAGGATAGCCTTACCTATGAGGAGGTTCCAGTTGATATCCTTGATCGTTAGGTTCACAAGTTGATGAACAAAGAGATAGCTTTAGTAAAGGTTTTTTGGAGAAATCACCTAGTTGAGGGAGCTACATGGGAAGCCGAAGCAGATATGGTGGCTAGATACCCGCATCTTTTCCCTTCCAACTCAGTTCTAGCTTGAGGTGCCAATTTCCTCCTTAATACTCTATTCAGTTTCATGTCAACTTCCTGTCTCTCAGTTCCTTTCGTATTCTAGTATGCATGTATGTTTCATGAATTTAGATCAGTCATGTATCTCAGTTCAGAGTTAGTCACTCCATCAGTTTTCAGCTATAGCAATTTAGTTTTGGAGATTGCAGTTCCTTCCCTATCCTTCCAGTCTACTTAATCTACATTCAAGGATGAATGTTCCCGAGGGGGATATAATGTAACACCCCAAAAGTCCCTAAGATCATAGCCAAGGCATGAAATGGAGAAAGCAACAAAATCTGCACCAGATCATAGAACGAGTTATCCAGTGATCCCTTTGGACACTTGAAGACCTGTCAACTGAGCCGTTAAGGGTGAAAAGTTGGTGAAAATATTGGTTTCAGAGAGTCTTAATGACTGAGGGAAAGATCTTTTAAGTGTGATGACGAATTGTTAAGTGGAGGAGTCAAGAGAAGATTGGAAAATTGGAAATTTTCTTTAGAGATAACGGATGGTAGTGATGACCCGTCAAGTCCTCTTACTAGTCATGAAGTTACCCGTTATGATTGCCGGGGTGAATTTTTCAGCTGAGTCATTAAGGGTATTTTCGTACTCCCTTTGTACTTGACTCCTAAACTAAGTCGTCTTGAGCTCCTAAGAAGGAGGGTTTTATTCATTCCTAACACTCATTCTACTCCTAATACCTCAAGTTGACGATCAAGTCCTCTCAAGCCCTCAAGCAATTAAGGTTCTCCTTCTTCTCCAATTCTCTTAAGTTTAAAACCCTAGCAAGCTGCTTTCAAGCCCATGTATTTAGGGTCATGAATGGGGGATTTCTTACACCCTCATGCCCAATTTTAAGTCCTTTTCATGAAATCAAGTCTCCAATCATATTTTATGAAAATTCTCGGGTTAGACCCAATTTTGATGAAATCTCTTATGATCTTCTATGAATTCAATTATCTTATGATTCAATCCATGTTTTATGATTATGAATGCATATTTCTACAGAAATATCTTATGAACCTATGCTTTCCAAGTTATGATGATTTTACTCAATTATGTATGATTTCATGATTCTCAAGCTTATGTATCATGGCCAACTCAGCGACATTGTTTTCATGGCTAGCTCATGTATGACAAATATAACTATGAATTTCATGTTTTATAACTAGTCCATGCAAAACCAAGTATGTTTCATGATTATAACTATGATCAATGTTCTTGTTTTGGGAGTAGTATATGTTCACTCGTTTGTTGGGAATAAAACAACACGCAAGTGCACATGGTCGAACAAGTAGTAAAGTGGCTTAAGTAAGCCAAGTATCGATCCCACAGGGACTGGGATAAGGTAACGAACTACTCAAGTGTTACTATATTTTAATTTTAACAATGAAGACAACAGTGTAACCAAGAGTTAGATATTTTGGGTTCTAATTTTTATGCTAAGTCTAAAACAACTATCTAATGTGAGTCTGAACTATGAATGTGAGCATACTGAGGTTAATTGAACATGTAAAGAAATTAATTATCGATATAAATTGGTTAACCTTTCCTCCGGTTTCTAGTCAAGAACTATTGTCAATGGATTAAAACTCTCGTATTTAACCCAACTTAAGAATCATGAACCGCCCACCTACATTTCTGTGATTAAACGAAATTCAGGTTCTAGCCATACAAAACCGGTTCCTTAATTGACTAATACGACCTTCAGGTATATTTCTATCCTGAAGGTAAATCAATTCTCAATTTTCCCAAACTAAGAAGAGATCATATCCTATTGATTCACAACTTTCCAATTTCTTTCTCTCTCGAGTGAAACCGGACTTTTTAGATGTACATTAACGTAGGCCACACATTAATGCAGTAAGAACAAGAATGAATAGAACAACCATGAAAGAAAAGATGAAAAACCAATTTAATCAACAATCACATTTCAATACAATTGTCCTTAACCTCAGCAAGAAGAGGAATTAGCCACTCATTTGTGGATTAAACATCGTTAAATGAGTGTTAAACATACAAGCAATTGAATTCAAGGAGAAAGAAAGAGAGAAAAACCCTGATAATTTCGTCCCCTCAACTGCCTGTAACCCACGTTCTTGCTCCACCAAGTTAGAATATTGAAAAATGAACCTAAGTGTTCTATTTATACTAGTGGAAATTTTTCCCGGAATAACAAGCAACGTGTCACGGAGTGCATCGCGGAGCACTGCCTCCGTGACACGCCACTGTCGCGGACCCTCAGTAGAAGTTGGGGGTCCAGGTAATCAGGCCCAATGTGGCACGGCGTGCAACGTGGAGCTAGGCCACCGTGCCACGGACCCAACGCGAACCCTACTGGAATTAGGCTGAAAATTCCCTATCCAGGCAGAAGGCCTCCGCAATGGCAGCGTGACACGGCTCCATCGCGGAGCCCCTTTTTTTTTGTGCCTTCCAATGCCTTGTCCTTTGCTCACATCTGAGTCTAACCCCGATCTATTCCAACATGCATTTTAGCTTCCCAAAATTACATTTTACCTGCAAAACAATGCTAATCATGTTGGTTAGTATAAATTCACATTTTATTACCAATCACATGAGAATGTATAAACATTGATAGATAAACAAGGCTAAAATGACACATTTGAGTATCACTTGGGCATATAAATTTGCCCAAGATCACTTACCCCACAGTTAAATCCTTGTTCGTCCTCGAACAACAATCTTACACCTCATGCAATTTACACCCAAACCTCGCTACTTTGGTTCGACAATTTAGGCTACGGTCATACCGATTATTCAATACAGCAAATCATCAATAAAACACGCATGGTCCAATCAATGCAATGACCTTCAATATATCAAGACCTCCTAGACTTAAGAATCGACTCTCGATATTGGGAAACTCATGCAAATCAGCTGATCAAGACATCCGACACGAAAATTAATCTCTCCTCAAGCCCTCACAACACAAGAGAATTTTCCCCTTTTTGATCATATGAACTCACAAAATTTCAAGCAGGGGCATATAAACACAATTTTGCTCTCTCTCCCAAAAGAATTCACATGCATCATGTCATGACCCATAAGCTTGCCTTTAGTGTATTACTCCACTAATATAAAGAAATGTGATGTAAGATCACGTAGGACTTTAACGGGTTGTAATGTAAGCTACGGAACTAGTAAATATTGGGCTAGCCAATAATAGCCACTAGCATCCTTAAGCGCCTTTTCAAGACATCCTATCAAACTCATGGGCAGTGTTTCTTCCGTCATCCTCCCATTCTTGAAGTTTTTCTTTAGTTTGTCCCATCTTATTAAGCACACTTGACACAACAACAAAGATTATTCATACACCTTCATTATAGTTTGTTTGTAACAAGTGCACCTTCAACCTTTTCTTTCCCTTTATCACTCTGCTTTTCTTTTCTTTTCACCATTCTCACTCTTCGACACTTTGGGAAAATTATTTTCTCTTCTTAAGCGCTTAAGAGTTTTGGATCGACTTTACGGCTAATGAAAAGAAGGGATTAAGCTCGGTTTACACTTTTTGACAAAAGAAAAAAAATAATAGGCTAAAGGCTCAACGGGCTAACTAGGGTATACAATCAAGGTGGGTACGATAATGAGAAATAGAAACTTTCGGTTAAACCAAAGAAATGCCTACATCCTTTCCTACAATACACCTCCTTCATTTCATTTTGTACACACACCAGGAAAGTTCTAGACACTTCACAATAGGATGGAATAACAAAACCTCACTTCACACTTATTGCACATGCTCAATTCCAGACGTATTCACAAACTCTTCAATTAGCTAATTACACGAATTCAAACATTAAGCCTTAATCACACTGAATCGACTCTATGGCCTAGGTATCTCAACATATTTACAAAGTTGCATGCTTTCATACGAATCCCATTTGCATTTCAAATACCACGTACGACACGCAACCAGAATTCCGCAACCATAAAGTAACTACAGGTTTTGGGATGCAACCCACAAAAGAAAAATAGCTAAAAAAATATAAATGAAAAAGAATCTACTCCTAACGACAACATTTCCCTAAAGACGGTCGTCATCCATCCATCATAGGGAACGGTCACTAACTAAGACTACGGTTCAATGGGACCATTCTTGGTAAAAGAACCGAAACAAACGCCGAGAAACCCAAGAATTGAAAAAAAAAATTGAACTATCGATCATTTCGATAAACAAAAATATGTACAATATCAGCTTAGCAACATTCAGCAACACACAACAGTTTCACATATAATTTCAATACAGGACAACAACTTAACACTCACAAATCACAGGGTCAGAAAATTTTGTTCACAGGCACAACAACAAATTAGAACATACATAACAGCACAACCAGCACCTAACTACTCCCACCCCACACTTATCTCGAACACTGTCCCCAGTGTTCACAAAAATTAAAATAGCATAAAAATTGGGTGGTGGAACACCCTGATCAATTAAAATACTCCACTTCTTCATCAGGTGCTGCTGCTTCATCTCCCATGTCTGAATCACCCCCATCGTCATCATCGGACTCCACATCGGAGTCCTCCCGATGTGTCTCCTCATCCGTGGGGACATCATCATCTGTGGGCTCTACAAAAGCTGGCCCCACTCGGCATAGAGCCCTGGCATTTTCGCCAAAGGGGTAGTCTAGCTCGTGCTACCATAGCTCCTCCTCTGTTGCCGACCTCCCGCCTATCCTTAGCTGGAGCATCTGCATCTCGTACATGCGAGCCATGTACTGATCATCCCGAGAATGTCGCTCGGCAAGTGTAAGAACAGGCCTGTGGGTGGTGTCGGGTGCCTTAGTTTTAGTGACATCTAAGGCCCGCTGCTCCATCTGCGGGATGTAGTCAAGGGCCTCTTCCTCAACATCTAGGCCCCTCAGGAATGTGGTGAGTAGTCCACCAAATCTGTATCTGTGCCCCTGATGCAACCGGGCTCTCTTCATGGCGGAGATAATCACCGCCCCCACATTGATCTCCAGCCCTTTCATCAGGGCATACACTAGGCATACACGATCCCGGGTTACATCTGTCATATGTACCCCCGGGATTAGGCAGGAACAGACAATCTTAAGCCATATCTTGGCTTCCCTGTTCATCTGTGAATAGGACAAAGTCTGATGGTAGCCCCGCTCTTTGTGTCTGCTCCATCTAGCTGTCGATCGGGTTCCACACAAAGTGCGTCTGATGTCCGCATATGGTGGAGTGATGTTCAGCTATCGAAGCACATGGGCGTCTGTGTCTCGCGCCCCTAGGATAGCATTGAGGTGGTGGGGCTCAAAGGTGACTATTTGCCCTCTAATTTTGATGGTGTGACTTCTGAGAGTCGGGTTCCAATTGGCATAGAATTCCCGAATCAAGTGCAAGTTGCATTCCTTGGGCTCTTCAAAGATGAAATTGAGCCCAGCTGCCTCGATCCTATGGACAATCCTAGGGAACTCCTGTGCCAACGGTTCCCGTGCTATGTGTTCCTCGGGGAACTACTTGCTCTCCTTGTGCTTGGCATACCACTTCTTCCCCTCTTCTGTCACCCACCTGGTTCTATATTGGTGGCGTTGGCCGTGTGGAACCGCTGGAGCTGCTGGGACTGCTGTGCCCAGTCTGATTCTCTTTCTTCCGGCGCCAGATGTTGATGTGCCTTTCCCTTTTTCTTGCCTGCTTGCCATCATTCCTGTCAACCCAAACAGACAAGTTCAATGTTAAGCCAATGAAAATTTTCTTTGACTATGGTTGAGTTAAGCTATGCTACCCCACACTTAGTCCTTAGCTACAGTGACAACATTACGGCAAGATCATACCTATTTACACAAACAAACAGCCAAATCTAACAAACATGCTTAGTGCATTCGAAGAATTCGACGGTATATATTCTATGTACTACTCAGACTTCGTACAGCTAACCACAATCATTACCATCGATAACATTCTGTCCCATCGCACTTAGCAAGGAGAAACAAAGAAATGAAAACAACAAGAATTTATCTACATGAACCTATACAACTCACCCAATTCTTGCTAATTTCAATATTCCCCTAACCCGAGAATCCGTCGGTCTTTTAGCATAATAACAATTAGCACATCGACTCATCTCACTCAACATGTACAACCCAGCATGAATTTCACGATTTCACTACATTTTTCCACTTCAAATTCAAAAGCAAGCCCTAACTACGATTGTATCAAAAATTTGATTAAATTATGCAATTAACGAGTTCAAGCAGTCACAATGATACTCCGAACATCCATCAACAATAATTTAACTGAATTTACGCTTAATTTCTACTGAGGGCAAGTTTATCTCATATCACATGTTCAATATCGAAGAAAATCGATGAGAAATGAGATGGAATTGAAGAACATACCTTGAATTCGAAGAATTAAAGAAAACGCGATGAAATCCTTGGCCTATTCAATCCATGTTTTATGATTATGAATGCATATTTCTACAGGAATCTCTTATGAACCTATGATTTCCAAGTTATGATGATTTAACTCAATTATGTATGATTTCATGATTCTCAAGCTTATGTATCATGGCCAACTCAGTGACATTGTTTTCATGGATAGCTCATGTATGACAAATATAACTATGAATTTCATGTTTTATAACTAGTCCATGCAAAACCAAGTATGTTTCAAGATTATAACTATGATCAATGTGCTTGTTTTGGGAGTAGTATCTGTTCGCTCGTTTGTTGGGTATAAAACTACACGCAAGTGCACGTGGTCGAACAAGTAGTAAAGTGGCTTAAGTAAGCCAAGTATCGATCCCACAGGGACTGGGATAAGGTAACGAACTACTCAAGTGTTACTATATTTTAATTTTAGCAATGAAGACAACAGTGTAACCAAGAGTTAGATATTTTGGGTTCTAATTTTTATGCTAAGTCTAAAACAACTATCTAATGTGAGTCTGAACTATGAATGTGAGCATACTGAGGTTAATTAAACATGTAAAGAAATTAATTATCGATATAAATTGGTTAACCTTTCCTCCGGTTGCTAGTCAAGAACTATTGCCAATGGATTAAAACTCTCGTATTTAACCCAACTTAAGAATCATGAATCACCCACCTACATTTCTGTGATTAAACGAAATTCATGTTCTAGCCATACAAAACCGGTTCCTTAATTGACTAATACGACCTTCAGGTATATTTCTATCCTGAAGGTAAATCAATTCTCAATTTTCCCAAACTAAGAAGAGATCATATCCTATTGATTCACAACTTTCCAATTTCTTGCTCTCTCGAGTGAAACCGGACTTTTTAGATGTACATTAACGTAGGCCACACATTAATGCAGTAAGAACAAGAATGAATAGAACAACCATGAAAGAAAAGATGAAAAACCAATTTAATCAACAATCACATTTCAATACAATTGTTCTTAACCTCAGCAAGAAGAGGAATTAGCCACTCATTTGTGGATTAAACATCGTTAAATGAGTGTTAAACATACAAACAATTGAATTCAAGGAGAAGGAAAGAGAGAAAAACCCTGATAATTTCGTCCCCTCAACTGCCTGTAACCCACGTTCTTGCTCCACCAAGTAAGAATATTGAAAAATGAACCTAAGTGTTCTATTTATACTAGTGGAAATTTTTTCCGGAATAACAAGCAACGTGTCACGGAGTGCATCGCGGAGCACTGCCTCCGTGACACGCCACTGACGCGGACCCTCACTGGAAGTTGGGGGTCCAGGTAATCAGGCCCAACGTGGCACGGCGTGCAACGCGGAGCTAGGCCACCGTGCCACGGACCCAACACGAACCCTTACTGGAATTAGGCTGAAAATTCCCTATCCAGGCAGAAGGCCTCCGCGATGGCAGCGTGACACGGCTCCATCGCGGAGCCTCTTTATTTTGTGCCTTCCAATGCCTTGTCCTTTGCTCACATCCGAGTCCAACCCCGATCTATTCCAACATGCATTTTAGCTTCCCAAAATTACATTTTACCTGCAAAACAATGATAATCATGTTGGTTAGTATAAATTCACATTTTTTTACCAATCACATGAGAATGTATAAACATTGATATATAAACAAGGCTAAAATGACACATTTGAGTATCACTTGGGCATATAAATTTGCCCAAGATCAGTATCTAGCACTGAGTAGGCTGGGGTTTAGTTCACCCAGGTCTCAGAACTATGTGCCACTGTAGGTATATATTCATGTTTGGGGCCTCGTCAGAGAGTGTTCCCCCGCCCGACGGGCCTCACGAGTGATATCACGCCTTTGTCATTCTTTGCCCTGATAAGTCTTAGGACGGCTCTGCCAACTTGAGCTAGATAGTTGAGCATCATGTGCTCATTCATAATGGTGTCAGTTATGAGAGTCTCCTACTGCTCCTCATGTTTCATGTTATTTATGCTCAGGACTTATGACATCAAGTTTAATAGGGTAATTGACCCATTAATCAGTTTTTGAGCTTTTACTTATGATCTCAAACATGTTAAACCATATGA
Organism: Datura wrightii; assembly: GCA_035772735.1. Lineage (NCBI taxonomy): Eukaryota > Viridiplantae > Streptophyta > Magnoliopsida > Solanales > Solanaceae > Datura > Datura wrightii. The sequence goes on from JASDFA010000003.1 coordinate 101,904,917, forward strand.
TTTTACCTTCAAAACCTTGGGTCATTATGCTTCAACTTATGATGAATAACTCATGTTTATGACTATCTGATGATTATGATATTAGCATGTTGTCCTTACTCTCATGTTTTACTTAACCTACATACTCAGTATATTCAAACTACATACTGCAATCCAGGCGAGCCCCAGCTTGGGTGAATCCTCATGATCCGAGGATGTTAGTTTTGGTACATGTTCTTTCTTTATGTCGTTTAGTTCTCAGATTTTGGTAGAGCTAGTTAGGGATGTTATCCCATCAACTCATCTATGACTAGCAGCTTTTTAGACAGTTTTTGTGTAGATGTTTCAGAGAAATTGGCTTGTAGCCTCATTTATGCTTTATGGTATTCTATACTTCTACTCATGTTACAATTTATGCTTTACTTCTGCTTAATATATGCTCTTAATCATGCTATGCATGTGCCATGGGTTAGCTTGGAGTCATTTGTAGTTCTAGTTCTGGTGGCATGATCCGTGGCCCATGCTTGTGTCGTGATAGTATCTTACTTGGTATATCTTTTCACCATGTGATAGGGCTCTGAATTCTGAAAAAATTCAAGTAAAACAGACTAGAAATGAGCTGTCTAGCTCAAAATTACTATTTATAGGCGAGCTGGTTGGGCTGGGCTATGCCCCCGTGTGGTGCGCCATGCGAAGTGCCATTGTACGTGTGCACACACGATGGATGCCTACTGGTTTCCTGTCTCAGGGCCTGCATTCTTTGGTGCTTTCTCAACCGATAGTGTCTTATTCAAATGAGTATAACTTTTTACTCTAAACTCCAATTAATGAGCGATTTTTTCTCTCTAAAATCTAGATTCAAAGACCTTTAATTTGATAGGTTGTACACCACCTAACTCCATGTATATTAGGCGATATGTGCCTTCAAAATCACGTCATACATTGAATCACTTGAAGTGACTCCCCAAGACATTCCTTATTGTATACACTTCATATACTTCACTTTCCTTAACATTAATGTGAAATTACCTTAATTACTTGCCATCAACGTACCTACAATACTTTAATATATAGAAATTTTTTCGGGATGTGACATCCTCTCCTCTTAGAAACATTCATCCTCAATTGTCATAATTTTAATTTTTCCTTGCCTTCTGTCATAAACATACATTCCATATATTTGTAAACACCTCCTTTTGTATCATCGCTTCATATCAAACTATACTTATTCAACTCAATCTATTTATCTGACATACGACAGATATGCCTTAACACCACATAATTAATAAACTTTCCACCATACTCCTCCCGGCCAACATGGCTTTGATACCACTTGACGGATTATAGAAAATGACTTGAAAATTAATTACAAAGGCAGGAGCAAAATAAAAGAAAATACTACAAGTAGTAATAAAGTAGAAGAAAAAGATACTTGCAAAGAGTTGTTTATTGATAAGAAGGAAAATAGAGAACATAGAGAGGCTTGGGCAATTTGGAAGTGAGTGTAGTGTTTTTCGAATGCCTTTCCTAATACAAGGTGAAGGTCTTAAATAGACCTTAGTATGATGAGTCAACTATTTACTACCTATTATCTATTTACATATGTCCACACGTGGAATATTTAATTTTACACGAATCTATTTAAAAGATGTCTTCATCTTCTTGAAACTTGATTTCCTTAAAATTTGATATTTGTCCTGATGTGACCTTGGAATTTGATGAAGATTCATATTCATCTGCATGGGAGTTTGTAGAGATTTCGTTTTGTCCTTATGTAACTTGTCTTTTTGCTGTATTTTTTTTTGGGTGGATTCCTGAGGGATCCACTACTTTTGATTGTAATAGCTTTTCATTTTTCTGAAAGGATAGTCTGGCTGTCTTCGTTAGTTGAGAAGATAATCTTGAGCTATCCCTTGCGGATCTAGCATGTCTCCATTGCTTGGTTCACTTGTATGAGAGGATGCAGTATCTAATAATTCCATTATCTGTTTTTGTCGGGTATCTTTTTCCAAATTTGACAAGGCCTGCTGGAGCCTTATTTTTAATTCTTCCGTGGACAGATGGGAATCCTGTCGTAATGAAGAACTTGAAGTTTCCTTATCTTGCTGGGGTGTTGGTGCCCAGCCTTTGATTTTGATGGTCTTACTCATATATTTAATCCTTTAAAATTCATGAATATTAAAGGACCAGCTAATAATATATGAAATTCTTTTTTCAATAAAAACTTACACAATTTAATATTTTCTGGTAGGGTAGAAATATTCTACTCTACCTGAAATTTTTCAAACTGTGTCTGAAAATGTTTTGACAATACCTATTTATTTCCTCCGAATTGGCTCCACCATTCGTAAAACCATCTGGGGATGATCGTGCTTTTCATTTCTTTTAAGTACTTGACAAACCAAGAGTGAGTGTTGGGCCTTAGATACATAAAGTTATACCAGGCTTCCTTATAATCATACCAGCTGTAATCCTGGGATCTATGGGTTCTTGAGAGGGGAATGGGTGCATGTAGATGATCTACAAACCATTCAAACGGACTTAAAATTTTTTTAATTGTGAACTTTGAGTATTGAATACTGTCAGGATTATCCGAAATTTTAATTTATGCCCAAGTTTTACTGAATTGGTGTCTGTTAAAATGACCTCATAATTCCTTCGGGTTTTAAGGGGATCATCTGTCTCCACATTATTCCAATTTGTGTAGCAGGGTTTTCGTAACTCAGGTACTCCAAAACTTTCATATTTTTTATCGATGGCCATGATCGGCAGTAACTGTAAAACTATTAGTTCAAACTGATGTTTATTTGGAGTAGTTTTCTCCATTTTCTTTTCAGGAGTCGCTGGCAGAACTGCCTGAGAGTATGTCTCTGGTGGCTTCATTTCATAGCTATCCTTTGTTTGGGTAGAGATAGTTTTGTCGCCTGATGAAAAGTCTCCTTTAAAAACTGATTTTAATGGTTGTAATCTGGTCTGACTGGTTATGGGTTCCTTTAATGGGGACGGAATAGTAGCTTTTGGCAAAGATGGGAATTCTGCCAAAACTGAATATTTATTTTCTGGTTTTGGTTTTTTCTCTTCTTTGAAGGGTCTTTTCATTATTTCTTCTGGTTTGAAAGGCTAAAATTGAGGCCCTCAAGGCCTTATACCTAGTGTTCCGGGTCTCATTTAGTTCCCTGTAGAAATTCCCTAGTCAAAAAACTGGGAGATAATTATTTTCTCCTTGTATAAACTCGATTTGAAAATCAAAGTTGGATAACAAAGCCTGCCATCTGTCGAATATTTGTTTAGAATCCAGATTTTTTACATCTTTTTGTAAAACATCTTTGGCTTCTTTGCAGTCTAGTCGTAGTAAAAATTCTTTATTTATTAGATCGTCTTGAAATTTTTTGATACATAGCACTATAGCCAGAATTTCTTTTTTAATGGTGCTGAGTATTATTCCAGATTCCTGAAGTGAATCTTACTAATTGTTCCGGGTTTTCTAGGGAGATTTTTTATTTAAGTATGCCTCCATATCCTATGTCTGAGGCGCCAGTTTCTACTATCATGAATGCCTCTAGATGTGGTATTCCTAGACATGGAATTTTTTGAACTATTGATTTTATTTTTTGGACTGTCTCTGTTTGTTCTAATCCCCATGGGACTGGATCCTTCTTAAGATGCTGATAAAGAGACTTACAAACCTGTCTAATATTTGGAATAAAATCTACAACATAATTGAGACTTCCTAAGAATCTCTGAAGTTAAAGTTTTATCAATTAATTCATCTGGAAATTCGGATAAGAACTCTATGGCTCTACAAATGGGTTTATAGGTTCCTTGATATAAGTCATGACCAAGGAATCTAATAGCAGTCTGGAATAACTTAATCTTTTTAGCGCTTACTACGAATCCGTTTTGCTTAACAACTTTTAAAAAGGTTTGGATTATGTTTGAAGTGTTGGTCAATATCTTCTGAGTATATTAAAACATCATCTATGTAAATTATAGAAATATGACTATGTCGATTAAATATGTTGTTCATTATATTCTGAAATTCATACGGTGCATTTTTTAATCCGAATGGCATTACATTCCATTCATTATGTCTGAAAGGTATATTAAAAATTGTTTTATATTTATCTTTTTCCGCTATCTATATTTGCCAAAATCCGGATTTCATATCGAACTTACTATAAATGTTAGCTTTATAAGTTCTTTTAAGAAGATCTCTTTTATTGGGTATGGGATACTTGATCCATTTTAAAACTTTGTTAAGGGACTTATAATTAATGACTAGCCTTGGGGTCCCTCTTTCTTTTTCCTCACTATTATTTACATAGAATGCTGAACAACTCCATGGTGACTTGGAAGGTCTAATAATCTTTTAATCAAGTAAATCATTGATTTCTTTTTTAGAATATTCCATTAACTCCTGATTCATTTGAATAGGTCTATCCCTAGTAGGGATATTCTTTTCGTTGAATCCCTCAATATATGGTGACTCAATAATATGGCGTTTTCCATCTCAAAAGGCACTAGGAAATTCTGAACAGACTTCTCGTTCTATGAATTCTTGTAGGCTTTTAAGTTTGGCTTCTACCTTTGGATGTTTTAAAGCGGATTCAATCCGTCTAAATTTTATCTCTTTCTTTAAATAGTTTTTTTGTTGGGAAAGCATATTTATTATAAAGATAGTTTTTTATTTTATAAATTCTTTCTTCTTTTGACATATTATTTAACTAGGGAAAAATGATATCTTTTCCTACAGTAGTGGTGTGGATGTCGTCTAAATCAGCGACATAAGGTTTTATTTGGGTTATAAAGGGGGTGCCTAATATTATTTCTTCGTTTATATCTTTAGTTATTACAAAATCATTAATAAAGAAGATTCCATTATTGCATATGTGTGCCTTTATGGAGTTTATAATTTATTTTGAGCCTTTCTCCCGTCGCAGAGAATAACCGCGTTGTACTTTTTTCAAGGTATTTAGTAGGGATTATTCCTTCAATAATGCAGTTTTGGTCTGCACCTGTGTCTAATAATGCAATTTTGTGAATAATATAATTTTTATTTATAACCAATGTGATAGGTATGTGACAGCTCTGGGCTTTAACTATTGCAATAGTTTTTACTCCTTATTTACCTTCTAGAGGGCCCCCTAGAGACTCAATTTCTTCTTCACCTTTTCTAATTTTGATGTTTCTCCTGGTTCGTATTGATACAATTCAGATCCTTGCATTGGTTCTAGTTCATTTAATAGTTTATTAGCAAGGGCATCTATTTCTAGCTTGTTAAGTCTTTGCTTAACTTCTTTGATTTCATTTTTAATATGTAATAATTCGGTTTGAAGATCTTGTACAGTTGTACTAGACTTTTGTTCTTTAAATTTATTTAGTACATTTTTCATATTAAAAGGCTCAATTGTTTCTTTGTCATGTTGTTGGTTAAGAACTATATTTTTAATTCTATTAATTATTTTCTTTTAAGATCTTTATCTTCAATATGATCAATCATATCAAAGAAGATTTCCTTGTTATTATTGGTAATGACATTTAGTGAGTGGCCATCATAGGTACAGATTGCTCCTGTGCATCCACAATGATCAGTTGAGTCACTATTGTCAGAACTATATGCTATATTAAGCTGGTCTTCATCACTGAAATTTTCTTCAGGGGAAGAATTATTGTTATGTTCATCAAGAAGAGAATATAATCTATTTTTTATTTCTGGCTCAAGTTCTAACATATTGATCTTGTCTTTCTTTTTATTAGTGACCTTACAATCCTTAGCCTTACAGCCAAATTTTCCACAATTCCAACACTTATCATTATTTCCTTGATAGCCACCTTTGTTGGCTTCTTGTTTGTGCCTCTTAAATCTTTTTCTATAATAATGTGGTTTTTCAGATTTATTTTTATAGTGCTTGTGTCTTCTTTTAATTTTCTTGGATGCCTCTTTTGAAGGGGTAGACAATTTGATGTATCCAAAATCTTGACAAAAGCTTCTTATTTCTTTTTTGGATATTTTATTCTCCTTTTAAAGTTGATTTTAAGCTTCATATCTGTACATAATTCAAGTCCTGTGACATTTATAAAACTTACAAGGTCACCATATGTTAACTGGTTATAAGAAATTTTTCCATCAAATCTATCTTTTAATTTTATTCTAACCTTTTCAGCGAATAATGTTGGTAAACCACTTATGAAATTTTCTTTCCAATAATCATGACTACAGTCTTCTCTGACCATAACCTTGTTGAGGAATACATCCTTATGCCATCTAAAATCATCTAACTTTGGGCAAGATAGGTTAGATAGTATTTATAAACTCTTATCTTGAAAAAGTTGAGGTTCTCCTATAAAATGTTTGCTATACTATAAATTAAAGTAGTGGTGACGTCTTCTACGCATAGATTTTTAAAAGTTTGTCATGTAGATTCAGTCTTAATAACTTGAGTGATGGTTGTAGCATTTGTTACACTATGTCTATTATGTTCAGTGAGATAATTATCCCACTAATATTTTAATGTCCCTATAAATCCAGATATAATTAGAGTGACAACTTGTTTATCCGTGCAGTTTTTCATTTTATAGGCCGTAATGACCATCCCCATTTCATGTAACTTGTTGTATTTCTGATGTTCTGCAAGTCCATCAATATTCCATTCAGCAATTTAATTTTCAGAGTGTGAGGTATGAGATAGAAATTCATTTTCTTCATACTGCATATTCGGGAACGAGGGTTTATTATAATAATTCTTTTTGATGGAATATTTAGAGCTTAACTTATTAATGTCGTTATCAGACTTTTTGGATATATTTCTTATGACCTTATCATCTTTTAATTTTAATTCATTCTTTAATTTTAATTCAATCTTTAATTTTTCATTAATCTTTTCTATAAGATCATCTGTGCTTTCAAACTTTTCTTGAAATTTGGGGAATTTATCTTTGCAAAATTCTAGTAATTTAAATATTGGATGGGTTTCTAATTTCTTATTATAGGAAGGGCTAGGTTTATCAGTGAAAATTGATTTATTGTCAGTCTTAAGGATCTAATTAGAGACTACGTATAGTAATTGATTAGTGTAATTATTTTGTTGAATTAATCTATTTATATTTTTATTCTTAGGATCACCTTGGGTGTCTACTATATCAATTTTAAAAGGTGTAGGTGTAACAATTCTACCATCTATTGGTAAACTAATTTACTCTAGTGGGGGAATTATAGATTCAACCACCTTAGTTTTGGTATGCCATTTATTAACAATCATGCTCAATGATTCCTTTTGATCATCCAATTATCCTGTGTACTCAAACCATTTAAAGAACTCTATATTGTATCTCATCCTTTTCATATTGGCGCACCATTTTTTCCTAAAGGATAATCTTTCCTTTTATTAATATTTTCTGCATACCATTGCCTTTTTATGCTATTTTCTGGATCTAACCAGAGTTTATCTAAATATTCAAAGTCTGGTTCGAACTCCTCATAAGATCTAATCATGCATAAAGAGTCTCTTGCTCCTAGCATTTCACTAGCAACGAGACTTGTTCTTTTGGTAATTCTAGGTTCATATTCAACCTTAGGAATTGTTTCAGAGAAATCTACTCCCTTTAGTTTTGTCTCTATGTCTTCAAGTGTTACCTCCTTTTCTTCTGGCGTTTTTGAAAATGAAGGTCTCGAAGACGACATTCTTTTACTTGAAGAAGCATGTCTAAAGGATTGGGATCTTAGAAATTTTAAATCTATAGATCCATCCGAAAATTGTATTACCTGCTCAATGGTTGAATTGTCTTCCTCAATTTCTGGCTCCGTTATGGAGTCCAAATGCCAATTATCCTTTACTAACACATCATCCCATTTTATCATTTTTTGGACGAAAATATTGTTGTGATTGTGATTGGCTTCCATAAGCATGATAACCCCTTTGTTACTTACTATTTTTGCTTTTGGAGCTAGAGTAGTTTTCATTAGCCTGTAATATACTTTGTATATTATGGCTATTTCTCTTGTATTTTCTTTGCTATTCATGTTTTTTGTTTTAACATTTAATGTTAGGGTATCCATAACATTTTGATCATTAATATCTATAGAAAAATTGGGATAACAATTAAAATATACCGGGCCATTAGCTAGGTTACTTTGTAATACTGCTAATAATGAATCATCAAAGTTTAGTAGCCTATTGTCTCTTAATAGAAGACATATAGGTACGTCTAAGACTAATCGATTCAACGGTTTAACCGCGACTTGGGCAAGTCCTATATGAAGAAACATATAGTTTTTCCTATATCTGTTAATGTCTTCAGCTGCTAATAATTTAATAGTCTCAATAGACTTATTAATAGAGACCATAGATTCGGAGGTTTTAATATTATAATTTATAACAAAATTAAAGTGTCCTGTCTTATATACCTTTTCAAAACGTTCCTTTGGGATATTCCAATTTTGTAAATCGCTCTCTATCTTAGTTATTTTAGTTGTTGTGGCAGAAATATTAATTTATTTATTGTGTTCTAATTTTCAGAGGTATCCATTAAAATTGTGCAGATAGTTTTAACTGAATAATTAATATATCATCTAATTGTCTTCTTTGTATAGACAAATTATGACTAACATAACATAATTCATTATATAACTTGATTAGATTGTCAAGAATTAATTTTCTAGTTATTTTTCTAGAATAATTATCCACAGTTTCTGAAGGTATTAGTTTTTCATAATAGTCTAAGTTCTTTAATATTTCTGTTCTTTTCTTTTTATAGTTACTCCGATATTTCAAACATATCCATTTTCTCCTATTGTAGTATTTTATTTGTTCTGTAAGTGGATGTGTAAGCATAAATTTTAATATAATACGAAGTATTCGGGGGAATGTTAGTAATATCCTGGGGCCAATATCTACTTTAGATGTTACTCCTTAATAGTTATTTCTTTGTGAAGTACTTACTGGTTATCTTATCTAATTTCCTTTATCTTATTCCTTTAGGTCTAGTGACGGGAACACCATCCGGGTCCGGCTCTAGTATCAAAACTTTAGAGCTAATCCAACGAAAACTACAGGCTTGCCAACGTCTAGACCGTGATTAAACGGTTACCCAACTTAAGGAATAAAACAAAGAAGATAGAGTAAGAGTATCAGCAAAACTAAACACAGAAATAACCGCTCAAGAGCAACATAATTTCGACTGCCTCTAGGATAGTATAAAGATTTAGCTACTCAAACTCATACTCCTCCCGGACAACATGGCTCTGATACCATTTTACGGATCGTAGAAAGTGACTTGAAAATTAATTACAAAGGTAGGAGCAAAATAAAAGAAAATGCTAGAAGTAGTAATAAAGTAGAAGAAAAAGATACCTACAAAGAGCTTTTTATTGATAAGAAGGAAAAACAGAGAACATAGAGAGGTTTGGGCAATTTGGAAGTGAGTATAGTGTTCTCCGAATGCCCTTCCTAATACAAGGTAAAGGTCTTAAATAGACCTCAATATGATGAGTCAACTAATTACTACCTGCTATCTATTTACATGTGTCCACACGTGGAAGATTTAATTTTACACAGATCTATTTAAAACATGTCTTCATCTTCGTGAAACTTGATTTCCTTGAAATTTGATATTTGTCCTGATGTGACCTTAGAATTTGATGAAGATTCGTCTTCATCTGCATGAGAGTTTGTAGAGATTCCATTTTGTCCTTATGTAGCTTGTCTTTTTGTTGCATTGTTTTTTGGGTGAATTCCTGAGGGGTCCACTGCTTTTGATTGTAGTAGCTTTTCATTTTTCTGAAAGGATAGTCTGGCCGTCTGCTTTAGTTAAGAAGATAAGCTTGAGGTATCCCTTGCGGATCTAGCATGTCTCCGTTGCTTTGTTCACTTGTATGAGAGGATGCAATATCTAATAATTCCATTATCTGTTTTTGTTGGGTATCTTTTTCCAAATTTGACAAGGCCTACTGGAGCCTTCTTTTAATTCTTCCTTGGACAGTTGGGAATCCTGTCGTAATGAAGAACTTGAAGTTTCCTTATCTTCCTGGGGTGTTGGTGCCCATCCTTTGATTTTGATGGTCTTACTCAGATATTTAATCCTTTCAAATTCATGAATATCAAAGGACCAGCTGATAATATATGAAATTCTTTTTGCAATAAAAAACTTACACAATTTAATATTTTCTGGTAGGGTGGAAATATTCTTCTCTACCTGAAATTTCTCAAACTGTGTCTGAAAATATTTTGACAATACCTATTTATTTCCTCAGAATTGGTTCCACCATTTCTAAAACCATCTGGGGATGATCGCAATTTTCATTTCTTCTGAATACTTGACAAACCAAGAGTGAGTGTTGGGCCTTAGACACGTAAAGTAATACCAAGCTGCCTTATAATCATACCAATTGTATGTCTGGGGTCTATGGGTTCTTAATAGGGGAATGGGTGTATGTAGATAATCTACAAACCATTCAAACGGACTTAAAGTTCTTTTACTTGTGAACTTCAACTATTGAATACTGTCAGGATTATTCGGACATTTTAATTTATGCTCAACTTTTACTGAATCGGTGTCTATTAAAATGAACTCATAATACCTTTGGGTTTTAAGGGGATCATCTGTCTCCATGTAATTCCAATTTGTGCAGCAGGGTTTTAGTAAATCAGGTACTCCAAACCCTTCATTTTTTCTATCGAGGGCCATGATCGGCAGTTCTGTAAAACTATTAGCTCGAACTGCTATTTATTTGGAATATTTTTCTCCATTTTCTTTTTAGGAGTCGCTGGCAGAACTGCCTGAGAGTATGTCTCTGGTGGCTTCATTTTATAGCTATCCTTTGTTTGGATAGAGATAGTTTTGTCGCCTGATGAAGAGTCTCCTTTCAAAACTGATTTTAATGGTTGTAATCTGGTCTGACTGGTTATGGGTTCCTTTAATGGGGACGGAATAGTAGCTTTTGGCAAAGATGGGAATTCTGCCAAAACTGAATATTTATTTTCTGGTTTTGGTTTTTCCTCTTCTTTGAAGGTTCTTTTCATTATTTCTTCTGGTTTGAAAGGATGAAATGGAGGCCTCAAGGGCCTTATACCTGGTGTTCCGGGTCTAATTTAGTTCCCTGTAGAAATTCCCTAGTCAAAAAATCTGGGAGAGAATTATTTTCTCCTTGTATAAACTCGATTTGAAAATTAAAGCTGAATAACAAAGCGTGCCATCTGGTAAATATTTGTTTAGAAACCATATTTTTTCCATCTTTTTGTAAAACATCTTTGGCTGCTTTGAAGTCTACTCGTAGTAAAAATTCTTTATTTATTAGATCGTCTTGAAATTTTGTGATACGTAGCACTATAGTCAGAATTTCTTTTTTAATGGTGCTGTAATTTTTCTGACTATTATTCCAGATTCCTGAAGTGAATCTTACTAATTGTTCGGGGTTTTCTAGGGAGATTTTTTGTTTAAGGATGTCTCCATATCCTATGTCTGAGGCGTCAGTTTCTACTATCATGAATGCCTCTGTATGTGGTATTCCTAGACATGGAATTTTTTAACTACTGATTTTATTTTTTGGACTGTATCTGTTTGTTCTAATCCCCATGGGACTGGATCCTTCTTAAGACGCTGATAAAGAGGCTTACAAACCTGTCTAATACTTGGAAGAAAATTTGCAACATAATTGAGACTTCCGAAGAATCTCTGAAGCTGAGTTTTATCAATTAATTCATCTGAAAATTTGGATGAGGACTCTATGGCTCTACAAATGGGTTTATAGTTTCCTTGATATAAGTCATGACCAAGGAATCTAATAGCAGTCTGAAATAAATTAATCTTTTTAGCGCTTACTACTAATCCGTTTTGCTTAACAACTTTTAAAATGGTTTGGATATGTTTGAAGTGTTGGTCAATATCTTCTGAGTATATCAAAACATCATCTATGTAAACTATAAAAATATGACTGTGGATTAAATATGTTGTTCATTACATTCTGAAATTCAGACGGTGCATTTTTTAATCCGAATGGCATTACATTCCATTCATATTGTCCGAAAGGTACATTAAAAAGTTGTTTTATATTTATCTTTTTCTGCTATCTGTATTTGCCAAATCCGGATTTCATATCGAACTTACTATAAATGTTAGCTTTATAAGTTCTTTTTAGAAGATCTCTTTTATTGGGTATTGGATACCTGATCCATTTTAAAACTTTGTTAAGGGGCTTATAATTAATGACTAGCCTTGGGGCCCCTCTTTCTTTTTCCGCACTATTATTGACATAGAATGCTGAACAACTCCATGGTGACTTGGAAGGTCTAATATTCTTTTTATCAAGTAAATCGTTGATTTCTTTTTTACAATATTCCATTAACTCTTGATTCGTTTGAATAGGTCTAGCCCTAGTAGGGATATTCTTTTCGTTGAATCCCTTAATATATGGTAACTCAATAATTTGGCGTTTCCTATCCCAAAAGGCATTAGGAAATTCTGAATAGACTTCTCGTTCAATGAATTCTTGTAGGCTTTTAATTTTTGCTTCTACCTTTACATTTTTTAAAGCGGATTGAATCCGTTTAAATTTTATCTAGTTCTTTAAATAGTTTATTTGTTGGGAAAGCATATTTATTATAAAGATAGTTTTTATTTTATAAATTCTTTCATCTTTTGATATATTATTTAAGTAGGGAAAAATGATATCTTTTCCTACAGCAGTGGTGTGGATGTCGTCTAAATCAGCGACATAAGGTTTTATTTGGGTAATAAAGGGGGTGCCTAATATTATTTCTTCATTTATATCTTTAGTTATTACAAAATCGTTAATAAAGCATATTCCATTATTGTATATGTGTGCCTTGTGGAGTTTATAATTTATTTTGTGCCTTTCTCCAGTCACGGAGAATAACCGCGTTGTACTTTTTTCAAGGTACTTAGTAGGGATTATTCCTTCAATAATGCAGTTTTGGTCTGCACCTATGTCTAATAATGCTATTTTGTGAATAGTATAATTTTTATTTATAACCAATGTGATAGGTATATGCCAGCTCTGGGCTATAACTATCGCAATAGTTTTTACTCCTGATTTACCTTCTAGAGGGCTCCCTAGAGACTCATCTTCTTCTTCACCTTTTTCTAATTTTGATTTTTCTCCTGGTTCGGATTGATACAATTCATATCCTTGCATTGGTTCTAGTTCATTTAACAATTTATTAGCAAAGGCATATGTTTCTAGCTTATTAAGTCTTTGCTTAACTTCTTTGACTTCATTTTTAATATGTAATAATTCGGTTTGAAGATCTTGTACCATTGTACTAGACTTTTGTTCTTTAAATTTATTTAGTACGTTTTTCATATTAAAAAGTTCAATTGTTTCTTTGTCATGTTGTTGTTTAAGAACTATATTTTTTAATTCTGTTAAATATTTTCTTTTAAAATCTTTATCTTCAATATGATCAATCATATTAAAGAAGATTTCCTTGTTATTATTGGTAATGACATTTATTGAGTGGCTATCACAGGTGCAGATTTCTCCCGTGCATCCACCATGATCAGTTGAGTCACTATTGTTAGAACTATATGCTATATTAAGCTGGTCTTCATCACGGAAGATTTCTTCAGGGGAAGAATTATTGTCATGTTCATAAAGAATAGAATATAATCTATCTTTTATTTCTAGCTCAAGTTCTAAAATATTCATCTTATCTTTCTTTTTATTTGGGACCTTACAATCCTTAGCCCTATGGCCAAATTTTCCACAATTCCAACACTTATCATTATTTCCTTGAAAGCCACCTTTGTTGGCTTCTCGTTTGTGCCTTTTTAAATCTTTTTCTGTAATGATGGGGTTTTTCAGATTTATTTTTATAGTGCTTGTATCTTGTTTTAATTTTCTTGGATGCATCTTTTGAAGGGGCTGACAACTTGATGTATCCAAAATCTTGACAAAAGCATTCTATATCCTTTTTGGATATTTTATTATCCTTTTTAAGTTAATTTTTAAGCTTCATATCTGTACATAATTCAAGTCCTGTGACATTTATAAAACTTATAAGGTCACCATAGGTTAATTGGCTATAAGGAATTTTTCCATCAAATTTATCTTTAATTTTATTCTAACCTTTTCAATGAATAATGTTGGTAAACCACTTATGAAATTTTCTTTCCAATAATCATGACTACAGTCTTCTTTGACCATAACCTTGTTGAGGAATACATCCTTATACCATCTAAAATCATCTAACTTTGGGCAAGATAGGTTAGATAGTATTTCTAAACTCCTATCTTGAAAAAGTTGAGGTTCTCCTATAAAATGTCTTGCTATACTATAAATTATGGTAGCGGTGGCGTCTTCTATGCATAGATTTTCAAAAGTTTGTCCTGTAGATTCAGTCTTAATAACTTGAGTGATGGTTGTAGCATTTGTTACACTAGGTCTATTATGTTCAGTGAGATAATTATCCCACCAATATTTTAATGTCCCTGTAAATCCAGATATAATTAGAGTGGCAGCTTGTTTATCCGTGCAGTTTTTCATTTTATAGGCCGTAATGGCCATCCCCATTTCATGTAACTTGTTGTATTTCTGATGTTCTGCAAGTCCATCAACATTCCATTCAGCAATTTCATTTCCAGAGTGTGAAGTATGAGATAAAAATTCATTTTCTTCATACTGCATATCCGGGAATGAGGGTTTATTATAATAATTCTTTTTGATGGAATATTTAGAGCTTAACTTATTAATGTCGTTATCAGACTTTTCAGATATTGTTCTTATGACCTTATCATCTTTTAATTTTTATTCATCCTTTAATTTTAATTCATTCTTTAATTTTAATTCATCCTTTAACTTTTCATTAATCTTTTCTATAAGATCATCTGTGATTTCAAACTTTTCTTTAAATTTGGGGAATTTATCTTTGGAAAATTCTGGTAATTTAAATATTGGATGGGTTTCTAATTTCTTATTATTATAGGAATGGCTAGGTTTATCCTTGAAAATAGATTTATTATCAGTCTTAAGGATCTAATTAGAGACTACGTATAGTAATTGATTAGTGTAATTGTTTTTTTGAATTAATCTTTTTATATCTTTATTCTTAGGATCACCTTGGGTATCTACTATATCAATTTTAAAAGGTGTAGCTATGACAGTTCTACCATCTATTGGTAAACTAATTTCCTCTAGTGGGGGTATTATAGATTCAACCACCTTAGATTTGGTATGCCATTCATTAACAATCATGCTCAATGATTCCTTTTGATCATCCAATTTTCCTGTGTACTCAAACCATTTAAAGAACTCTATATTGCATCTCATTCTTTTCATATCGGCGCACCATTTTTTCCTAAGGGATAATCTTTGCTTTAATGAATATCTTTCTGCATACCATTGTCGTTTTATGCTATTTTCTGGATCTAACCAGAGTTTATCTAAATATTCAAAGTCTGGTTCGAACTCCTCATCAGATCTAATCATGCATAAAGAGTCTCTTGCTCCTAGCATCTCACTAGTAGTGGGACTTGTTCTACAATTCGCACCCGAGCAGTAGCTGCAGACACATTTGTGGCTACTGGAATCACCTGCTGGTTCACCTAGTTGGTGACTATTTGAGCCGGCAATTGAATGGCCGCCCTGAATTCGGCGGTGGATATGGATTCATCTAAGGAGCTGCCGGGGCTGATGGGGCAGGCCTGTTGACATTAGCATCCCTTCTTCCATTACCACGTCTGGGAGACATGGTTCACTAAAACTTAATAGAGCAAGAATTAGAAGGGCATTTCTAGAATTGAACTTTAATGCACGATAAAGAGTATGAACAAAAGAGAGTTTTCCTAATAACATCTCGTAGCCTCCTCGTCATAAGTGTGGCGTGCTTCACACCCACGAAAAGGACTCTACTTGATGTGGCTTTCACACTTTTCGAGGATACTCTAAACCTAGGGCTCTGATACCAAGTTTGTCACGACCTGAGCCTACAACCTGGACGTAACATGGTACTTGAAGTCACAAGTGACCCCAAGTCAACCCTTGGTCTATCATTCACTAGCATTCTGAGTAATCATGCACAATGAAACTTTGAAACAATATCATAAAGAATTTATGAAAAACAAGTTTGAGAACATAAAGTTCAAAACATTTGAATAACACTAATAAATATAAAAATCATATCTGTCTAAAAGCCATCTAACTGAGGAGTTGCTGGGACAAGCCCCCAACTAACTCAAAGTTTAACTGAAACTAATAAATGACTGAAAGGAAGAAATAACGCCCTTGGATGATGATGACTCACACTTCACAGCTGTGGTGGAGAATCTAATCTGCAGTGACTAACGGTGCTGAGTCTGAGAACCTGCAGCTGTATTATGAAACGATACAACATAAAAATATGTGTTAGTACATTGAATATACTGAGTGAGTGGGAGAAACATAACTGAATATAAAGTATGAACTGAAATGACACGCAATGACCAACAGGTAAGCTGAACTGAACTATTGATATAATCTGAAATGGTCAAGCTGACCCTGTCTGATGGTCAAGGACATGCCCTATGTCTGAAACACTGAGTCTGAGATACTGTACTTAACTGAGTTAAACTGAGGACTATAACTGAACTGAGCTTCTTATTCTGAAACTGGATTGGACTGACTAGTGGGAGAGTCTATAACCGACATATAACCACGTGAGCTACACGTGGAGTCCGATGTATACATTCCACCGATAGGACCCAATATACCTTTCCAAGGTATAAATGCATGAAAAGGGTGATCACAAAAGTTTGGGGCCAATCAAGCCAAGTAATACTGTAACCTACGCTGGCAACATAGTTTTGGGAACCTCGGTGCGCTGGAACCCCGACCCGTTTGGTGTTAAGTTCTACTCCCAATGGAAAACCTAAATTGAACTACTTAGCAGATAGCTCGAACTGGGGTCCAAGACTAGTTAGCGACGTATAACTGCATGTACCCTAAGAGTCTTATCGGACCAGATTCTAAAACTGGGTTCTAGACTGGCCATAACTGCTTATCTGGAAGCGTCGTAACCGTCTTAGAACAAGCGGTAACTAAATTGGGGTCTTGGGGATGGTCAGAGCTATATAACTAGAATTTCATGACCACCTAATGGACCAAATAGCTATAGTCTGAGTCTGATTCTTATAACTAAATGCACCACTGACACCTCAGGACACCTCAGGAAAGACTAAAGTCAAACTGATCAGTTGACAATTTTCTGAATGATTCTGAAGAGATTCTACGTTCTAACTGGTCTGAATTACTAACAGCTAATAGAGAATTCAACTTATCCCAATAACACGGGAACTTTCATAATATGCCGAAATCTCAAGAATTTAAGAAATCTCACCCAATAAGGCTAAGCTCATTCGTATCAATGGGATAGTTGCTCAACATATATATACTAAGAATTTCAAAGAAATTCATCCCTAAGAAATCTTCATTCACTAGAGGGAATTTAATAAGCAAAATCATTACTCGAAAGTTAGGGCTTAAATTCACTATTTCAAGAACCTTGATAATTTAAGTAAAAACTGATGGGAATCATATCAATAGAAAACGAGGATATCATTCTATGTGAAATTAATGAAATATAACATGCGATTTGCTTGTATTCGAAAACTCAAGGCTAAAACTGACAGAGAACTAGTAAAGGGTTTTGGGGGACACAAGGGAAGAACAATTCCCTTGTTGAATTTCCACATACCTGATGAAGAAGCCTGGAGGAATTGCTGGAGAATTGAAGAAGAAGGATCTACTTTAGTTTGAAGCTCTGAACTTCTCTTGGAGGAATTCCGCATTCTATTTCTGGGAAGTTTGAGTGGGCAATGAGGAAAAGAACCCATTACCCCCACTAAAACTTTTGAAACTGATGCTGAAACGACATAGTTTAAAGCTTGGGAGGGTAGGAAATTACTAAATAGCCCTTAGAAATTCGCTGAGAAAAACTGTGTGGTGTCCCTAACAAGTGACCTAATGAGTCGTGGTGTCTAAAAATGACTCGTGGTCATGCCCGTAAGGTAAACTGCCTGGAATCTCTAGTGGGTGACCACAAGTAACTTAATGAGTGGCCACGATTCTTGGTCACCAATCGTTGACCACACAGTCTCACCCCCTGGGAAACTAATACAAGGCTGGTAACGGGTCACCCAACAAGTCGTTCCCACTAACGATGACTCATGGTGACCACCCGTCAAGAACACTACCAACTTCTCAAGTTTCTGGATCCCGGTCTGATAACGAGTGACCCAATGAGTCATTTGGCCAGACAAGGACTCGTAAGATCGTCCATTGGGAACATTGCTGACACTTCCCTTCCTCCTTCGCATGACTGACCTAACGAGTCGTTTGGTCTCACGACGACTCGTCAGGTGGGTCATCCTGAGATAATTCTGCAGCTTTTACAGATTTCTTGATTTATGTCCTGAAATTAGATTTTGAATTTCAGGGGCATTACACTTGATAACAGAAACTAAAACCTAATCTAGCGGCAAAGGAGGGACTGGATCCCTAGGACAAACTGAATGTCTGGCCAACCGGGGATTTGAAACACTACGAGGGGTCTTAAATGATCCTATCGACCTATTCTTCTTACCCTATTCTACTTCTCTGTTGGTACTTGGGAGACAGTGAATCAAATCCTTTGTCTTTTGAGAAAATGCATGCATCCGAGCAATAGTCATATCTGTCTGGGTAGTTGCCTCTAAACATTCTCGGACTAGATAGGATCTTAAACTTAATACAATCAATGGAATCTATCCCTCGTATTCCAAACCTTGTTTGG
This sequence comes from Datura wrightii, assembly GCA_035772735.1. Taxonomy (NCBI): domain Eukaryota; kingdom Viridiplantae; phylum Streptophyta; class Magnoliopsida; order Solanales; family Solanaceae; genus Datura; species Datura wrightii. Next base: position 101,923,657 of record JASDFA010000003.1, read on the forward strand.
AGCATATTGGGCCAAAGAATTAAACTTGAGACTATATTCGCAAATCCACATGCTGCCCTACTCTAGGTACAAAAACTTATTAGCTTGAAACCATTGATGTTTTCGTGGCAAGTACTGATCAATAAAGGCTAAGGGATTTAGGATCAATACTCACGAGAGCTAGAGCTCTTGAAAATATTTTCTTGGGACCCTATCATTAATTCCAACTGCTGATATTGAATCGCCACCACTCAGCTTAACATCTGAAGTGCTTTCTCAAAATCTCGTCCCTCTACTATACCTAAAAATTAGTAGGTGATAGAGAATCAATAACTCTATCTCCTCCTAGCTCAACTGAAATTGGGACAATAGGAGGGGATGAATTCCTTCCCATGGTAGCTTCAACTAGAACTAGAGGAACTGTAACACAGGGAGTAAAAAAACTCACTTCGAGCCTCTAATCTATTTCTCAGATCAGTAGGAGGGCGACTGGGACCCTTTCACATATCAGTGTCGATAAATCTCGTAGACATCTACCTTGCTGCAGATGTATTTTGAAACATAGGAACGATTTAGATTTCAAATATAACTTACGACTTTGTTCTATAGAAAAATCTATTAATGAACAGAGTGAAACAACTCCTAAATGCCTTGTAGCCTCTTGATTATAAGTATGGTGCACAACATACCCATAAGAAAGACTCCATGGTTTATGGACTCCCCGGGACAGGACTTCACTCCGATACCAAGTTTGTCACGCCTCAAAATTGGGGGAGGGACCAATTGGCTCCCGATACCTGAAAGACCAGGAACCTATCTATACAACATCTGTAACTGTAACACTTAGACCGCTAGGTCACCTGTCACACTCAATTAGAGTTCAAACTAGACCTATAAGGTATCAACAATACGGGGTAAATAACTTAATGCCAACAAGGCTACGACTATGCTAAACCAAGCAACGGAAAGGCGAAAAGGCCACAAACTGAATAACACCATATATACTAAGTCCACAAAGTCTCTAAAGAGTAAACTGAACTAATTGTCGAAACAGAACTTTGACGTACCCGTAACTGTATCTCAAAATTTTTACTGAATCTCAAAATTTTAATTGAAAAAACTAGATCTTAGCTCCAGAAAGAAAGGATCATACCAACACATCCGCTGATCACACGAACTATTACGACAACCGGCAATCCCAGCCTCTACCTTCACCTACTGTACGAACGTAGGTCCCAAGTAGAGGGATGTCAGTTCGAATAAAATGTACTGTATGTAAGGCAGAAAGCTATAAACATATAAGATAACATTGATAACTGAGCCATAAATTAGGAATAGTAACAACCTGGAATCCTAGAAACTAAAACCTGACAATAAGTCAACATTGAAGTCCAAATGCAACCAAGTAGCGCCCAAGAAAAACTATAATTGTAATGTCAGCAACCAGCCGATTGTAAAATCCATATAAAAACGCCTCCAGCTAGTGTACCACACAAGATTAATAAAAAACACCTCCAGCCAGTGTACCACACTGAAGAAAAATAAAAATGCTTCTAGCTGGTGTACTATACCAGGGTAAAATAAAAATATCTTCATTTGGTGTACCACACCGGGGTAAAATAAAAATATCTACAGTCAGTGTACCACACTAGGGTAAAATAAATAAATCTCAAACATAATCATAAATGGAGCTGATAGGACTTATACTGAATTAATTTAATTCATATGGAATTGAGATGATAAATGATAAATCTATGGCTGGAAAAGACTCTTTCCTAACACATAAATGCAAGTGAACACACATACCATGTAAAACTAGAAAATATGTGTATATATAAAATAAAACTATCAAATTATATACAAGCATGCTGCTCAGTGACTCGAGGGACCTTCAGGAAGTTTAGACAATATATGAAATTTAGTAGGCTTACAAGCAATTTCCTACAAATAATCTTACCAATTTAACGTATCGCTTGAATAGAAGCACATAGATTCTCATTTTGATACAAGCCTTTAATATCTAGAAACTACATATATATACTACCTGCAAGGTGGTTACTTTACCTGTATCAGCAAGTATACATTGGAATTCTATTATCAAACTTACCATATCAATGAGCACATATAGTTGTTCTTAATTCATTTGTCATATTTGCAGGAAAATATGGAACTTATAACTTGGAACTTGAATTTATGTTGTCATAACTCTTAACATATACATAGAGCTGAGAGTTGAACTACAAATATATAATGTATGAGACTTCTGTATAATGTATAAACTCGTATTTAGTTAACTGAGCGATCTACAAGAGACTTCCTTGTTATACCCCGAGAGCTCAAAGATCGGACTCGAGAGTGGAAATGGAAAAATATGGGAATTTTATTGTAGCCTTAGGACGATTCATCTCACCACTCATGAGGACAACCCACCAGTTATCAGGTGACTCGTGGGGAAGTAAATATAGTTGGGGAAGTTGGATTGGAAGTGTACCCGACGAAAGTTGACCACGACTCGTTGGAGGAAGTAATGAGTTGTGGTCACCCCTGATGAGTCGTCAAGTGACCTGTTACGAGCCTAGGAGGATAGACAAGGTAGTGTACTTGACGAGCAGGGTGACGAGTCATTTCCCTGGACCACGAGTCGTTAGGTCATCCGTTAGGACCACCTTGTAGTAATTTCCTGTGAATTTTGTAAGGGCCTTTTCATAATTCCTAAGTTCCTAAAGCCTGCACTACGTCGTTGGCTCGTTTTAGTGGGTTTTAGGAGGGGAAAACCTATTCTATGTTACTTCCTTCCATGCATGCAAACTTGATAGGTTGAGGAGGTGATCTAGAGCAAGTGTTCAAGGTTTATATTCAAATCCTTTTTGGGCAATCAGAGAAGTGGTAGAATCAATCCCTTCCAAGTATGTAGGGTATGATTGGGTGTTTCCTTCCTCACCCATGCCCAGTTTCTATCTAAGTATAAGAATTTCCTATGATAAAGTTATGGGGTTTTTACCCAAATGCATGAATCTTCAATTTCTTCACATGGGTATGAATTGATTATGATTTAATTATCGAACTATAAAGCATGGGCTAATTTTATAATGATTTCAATTAAAAATATGTTTCTAGACTTATGAATGTTGAAGCCCATTGATGATATGATCATGAAAAGTGAGATTTGTGAAGTAAATGTAATAATGATGAGATGTTATGATGAAAAGCATGATTTGAAGCTACCCATGTTTATAATTATGTTTTCAATGAGAATTGAGTATTTCTAAGTATGATAAAGCCTTGGGCAATGCCCACATGTTATGTTTAAATGAGGATGTTCCAGAACTAAGCTTACCACATTGTTTTGGAGTGAAGACTTCCAAATTTTATATTCTAGCTTGTGGTATGTTTTGAGTTAAGTGTTCCTACGCATAGCTTACCATATGGTTTTGGAGCAAAGGCTCCCAAGTATGTTTTCAGCTTGTGGTATGTTTTGAACTAAATCTTCTCATATGCATGATTTCATATTTGAGATGTATTTGATCATTGAGCTTCATCAATAGACAATGTTGAGTTTCGCTATACATGATGTAGAGAATTTGCATGTTTTTGGGAGAAGAGTCTAGCACCAAACGGGCTAAGGGTCGATCACCGTATACCCCAGAACTACGCGCTAATGTAGGTTTATACTATTATATTATCGGTACCTCCTTGGTGAGCTATCCCCGGCCCTAATGTCTCATGATCTTGATATCAATATCATGATAACGTCCTTAGCCTGGCAAGGTTTTGGACGGCTATGCCCACTTGAGTGTAATAGTTGGGACCACGTAAGCTATATCGTGGTATGTCGGTTATGTGATGAGTCTCCCATTGTTCTATATGATTCAGATATGCATATTCATTACTCATGATTATTATATACACATGCATGTTCTAAAAGGAAGGTTTGACTCAATGTTCATCTTTTCTATAAATATCATATTGCAGCTTTGAGTCATTCGAGTTAGTTTGACATATAAAGATATGTATTGTCATGTTATGAAAAGATCATGATTTCAGAAAGAATGCATGCAAGACCTACTCTCAGTTTACTGGTGTTTATGTTTAATTAACGCATTGTGTTTTAAAGAATTTTTACTTACTTTAGTGGTTTTACTTACCTTGCATACTCGGTACATTCCACATACTGACTGCATACTTCTATGTTGTATTATTTCATGATACAGGTCTCGACTGTCAGCTTCAACCCCGCTCTTAGACAACTTATCGGAGTTAGCGTCTGCTTATTGGTGAGTCATCATCTTCCAAGGACCTGACTGTCTATCTTTTCTTTATGCATTTCAGTTTTCAGCTTGTTGAGTTAGTTGGGGTCTTGTCCCATCAACTCATCATGTTTAGAGGCTATTCAGACATATGTATGTATTCAACTTCGGATTTTATATTCTGATGTAATATTCAAGCTAGACTTCCGCTATGATTGTATTGTCGATTATTCAGTCTCTTGGTTGATTATTAATTACAAACAAGTCAGGAAAATTTGGAACTTATAACTTGGAACTTGAATTTATTTTGTCATAACGCTTAACATATACATAGAGCTGAGAGTTGAACTACAAATATACAATGTATGAGACTTCTATATAATGTATAAACTCGTATTTAGTTAACTGAGAGATCTACAAGGGAAATCCTTCTTATACCCCAGGAGCTCAAAGATCGGACTCGGGAGTTGAAATGGAAAAAAATTGGAATTATATTGCAGCCTCAGGATGAGTCATCTCACGACTCCCAAGAGTGCCTAAGAGTACACCCGGGAATTTAAAATGCAAAACTACTGAAAGGTGGGGAAGAGTTGCAGAACGAGAGGAACCACGACTCGTGGAAGGTAACCACGAGTCGTTGTTGGCAGTAGTGTGTTCAGTTGTTCAGGTGGCAGTGGAAGCAACAGTTGATGTAACGACGCATTGTAAGAAACAACGAATCGTCGTTAGTGGTCGTGGTAGGAGATGGACTTAGCAGTTGGGGAATATAATGGGTCATCCAACGACCCATCATGGCTTGCAATGATCCATTATTTGAAGTTGTGGTAAGGAAGTGAACTTTTACAGTGGAAACGACAGATGGAAACCACGACCCGTTGTAGGATACAACGAGTCGTGGTGAGGCTCGTTGTGAAGGAATTCTAAAATTTCAAGTGAGGAGACAATAATCGAAGGAACGACTCGTGGTATCTAAGGATGAATCGTCCTGTCTACTCGTGGTACGAATCCAAGAGAAGGCTGGGTCAGTGCTTAGCATGGACAGATACTATAGGTCGTGGTATCCTCCAGCGACCCATTGGGCCGTCTATTGTTTGGCCGAGTGAATATTTTTTGACGAATTCAGTAATATTATTTCTGTTATTTTCCAGGTTTTATGGGCCTATACTACATTGTTTAAGGCTCATTTTGGAGGATTTTAGTAGGGGAAAACCTATTCTAAGTGTATTCCTTCCATGCATGCAAGTTTATAAAATTTAGGAGGTGATCAAGAGCTTTTCTAAAGGGTTTCCTCCCAATTTCTCTTTGGGCAATCAGTGAGGTGGTAGAATCATCCCTTCCAGGTATGTAGGGTATTAAATGGGTGTTTTCCTTCCACACCCATGCCCAATCTCTATCAAAATATGATGAAATGTCTATGATCAAGTATGTAGTTTTACTCAATTGCATAATTCTTCAATCTCTATACATGGGTATAATTAAATTATATTTATATTGATGAATTGTGAAGCTTGGGCAGATTTTAAATTATTTTCAATCCAAATTGTGATTCCTAAATTATGAAATTGAATGTCCATGGATGAAAAGTTCATGAAAGAAGAGAATGATGTTGAATGTATGATGATGATGAGATTTAATGATCAAAAACATGTTTCTAAAGCTACCATGATTGTGATGTTGTTTTCAAAATGAAATGAGTAGATCTTAGTATGATAAAGCTTTGGGAAATACCCACATGTTGATTTAAAGTGATTATTTTGCCGACATAAGCTTACCACATTGTTTGAAGTGAAGTTTCCCAATTTTTCATAAAATCTAGCTTGTGGTATGTTGAGTTAAATATTTCTACATGTAGCGTACCACATGATTTGGAGTAGATTCTCCCACCTATGATTGAGCTTGTGTATGTTTGAAAATAAATCTTTTCATATGCATGAATTCATAATTGAGATATGTGTCATTATTGAGCTTTGTCAAAGGAGAAAGTTGAGCTTCATTTTCATATGATGTCTACTCTGCGCATGATTTCATTAATAAGCTTTGTCAATAGACAATGTTGAGCTTCGTTTCATATGATGTTGAGTTATGCATGATTTCATATTGAGCTTCATCATTAGACGATGTTGAGCTTCGTCAATAGACGATGTTGAGCTTCGTTATATACGATGTAGAGCATTGCATGTTTTTGGGAGAAGAGTCTAGCACCGAGCGGGTTAAAGGTCAATCACCCTATGCCTCAGAACTATGCGCCAATATAGGTTGATACTATTATATTATTGGTACCTCCCTTGTGAGCTATCCTTGGCTGATTAGCCCTTAAGCTTAATATCGATATCATGGTACCATCCATCGCCCTGGCAAGGTTATGGACGGCTCTACCCACTTGAGTGTGATAGTTGGGACTATGTAAGCTCTATCGTGGTGTGTCGATTAAGTGACGAGTCTCCCACTTTCTATATCATTCATATTTGCATATTCAATTACTCATGATGATTACCTTATGCATGCATGTTCTAAAAGTAAGGTTTGACTCAATGTTCAGCTTTTGAGTCGTTCGAGTCTGTCATGATGTGGTAAAGCTAAGCATGATCATGTCATGATAAGATTTCAATTTTAGAATGAATGCATGTAGCCCTTCTGCTTATACTTGAAAGCTTATGATATGGTATCAATGTTTTAAAAGAATTACTTTGCTAGAGCGGTTTTACTTACCTTGCATGCTTGGTATATTTCACGCACTGACCATATACTTTCTATGCTGCATCATTTCATGATGCAGGATTCGGTTCTCAGATTCAGCCCCGCTCATAATCGCTTATCAGAGTTAGCACCTGCATGATTGGTGAGTTATCATCTTTCTATTACTAGACTTTCAGCTTCATGTCATATTCCAATTTTAGGTTATGTGGAGTTAGTTGGGGTCTTGTCCCATCAACTTGTCTAGACTAGAGGCTTTCAGACTTATGTATGTATAAATTCAGATATTATTCTGATGTACCGTTGTATGAGACTTCCTCTGAGTTTATAATTATGCTTACTTCATGTTTATTGAATAAGTTAGTTGAATGCTTAAGCCATGGGTCGACTTGGGGTCTCTTGAGGTCCCTTGTCCCGTGTCTACGATCCAGGTCTACGCTTGGGTCGTGACAAACTTGGTATCAGAGCCATAGGTTTGAAGTTTCCTAGGGAGTCTGAAAGCCGCATTAGGTAGAGTCTTTTTCATGGGTGTGAAGCGCTCCACACTTATTATGAAGAGGCTACTAGACGTTTTAGGAAATGTTCCCTTCTTTTATGATCTATGTCATGCGATGAAAAGACTTTCTATCGTTCTAATTCATGCTACTCGCGATTGAAGAATCATGGCTCCTTAAAGGATGAATGGAAGGAGGAATGTACGTGGTGAGGGCCACGAGGATGGAAACGGTCATGAGTATCAGCCAGCCCCACTAGTTAAGGAGCCTCAGACATCGAAGCCAGCCGCTCAAGCTGAGTTTCAAGCTTCCATTCAGATGCTTACATAGGCCTTGACCGCTCAGGTAAATCAGTAGGTCGTTGCCTATGTTCCCTCAAAACAATAATGCAACGGCAGCCAGAGTTCGAGACTTCTTGAGAATGAACCCGCCGGAGTTTTTGGGGTTCGAGGTAGATGAGGACCCGCATGATTTCATTAATATGATTGTCAAGATGACCCAGGTTATGGGGGTGAGTAGTGTTGAGTGTTTAGAGTTGGCCTCCTACTAGTTTAAGGGGGTTGTGCATATTTGGTTCCGCTAGTGGAACAACAAGGTCGCAGGAGCAGGTCCGATCACATGGGAGGAGTTTCAGGTTGCATTCCTAGATTGGTTATTCCCTCGAGAGATGAGGGAGTTGAGAGCAGCTGAGTTCGTGAATTTAAAGAAAGGAAGGATGATAGTTTAGGAGTACGCACTTGAGTTCACCCGCCTATCTATGTATGCCCTAGAGTTAGTGGCCGACCAATGGGCGCAGGAAAGCAGATTTGTGCATACTATAACAAGATATTTGGACAAGGACTATGGAAAAGCTATGCTCCATCAGGACATGGACTTCCCTCGCATTGTGTTGTACGCTCAGTAGATCGAGGTGACACATTTGAAGGAGAGAGAGGCCAAGAGGGCCAGGACCAAGGACCACAGGTTCTCTCAGCAGAGGTACGGTGGTGGGCATCGACAGCAGACCCACCAGAGATCATCAACCCTAGCATCTTCAGTGCTGAGTGTGCCATCTAGGCCCAGACATGATCAGAGAGGGCGAACGTCAGGCTCGAGGGGTCATAGTAGTAGGCCCACAAACTCCAGCATTCCAGCTTGCCGCAGGTGCGGCCGAGGGCACACAGGCTAGTATTTGGCAGAGTTAGGAACTTGTTTGGGATGCGGGTAGCCTGGACATATGCTCAGAGATTGTCCCATTGTGAGACATGATTAGGTTAGGGGCCGAGGCCTAGCTTCTAGTTCAACAGTCCCACCCCCACGCATAGAATCAAATAGAAATCGAGTATTTTTTGGATTCAGGGGACATCTACTAGTACAACTGGCGGGCAGCGCTAGAACAGATTCTATGCCTTAGCCGCTCGTCAGGAGAAGGAGGCCTCACTAGATGTAGTCACATGTATGTTGAGAGTTTTTCATGGTGATGTGCATACATTTCTAGATCTAGGGGCTACCCTATCTTTTGTGACACCATACATAGCTAGTGCTTCGAAGTCAGTCCCGATGTCTTGTCAAAGCCCTTCTCAGTTTCTATTCCAGTAGGTGACTCAATTATAACTAGATGGGTGTATAGAGATTGCCGGTCTCAGTTCTTCATAAGTTCACCTCAGGATACTTGATAGAGTTAGCCATGACCGATTTTGATGTTATTCTCGGCATGGATTGGCTATTCGCATGCTATGCTTCAGTTAATTGTAGGACCCGGTCATTAGAGTACAGATTTTCAGGTGAGCCTATCTTACAATGGGAGGGTAGTTCAAATGTGCCTATAGGTTGATTTATTTCCTACCTTGAGGCCAGAAAGATGATTTCTAAGGTTGTTTGCACGATCTAGTTAGGGTTAAGGACGTGGAGTTTGAGACCCCGACTATCTAGTCCATACCAGTAGTACGTGAGTATCTAGGGGTCTTTCCTGATGATTTTCCAGGTGTCCCTCTCGAGCGGGAGATTGATTTCGGTATAGATATTATTCCCGACACGCAGCCTATATCTATTTCGCGTTACATGATGGCTCCAGCCGAGCTAAAAGAGTTGAAGGATCAGCTAAAGGACCTGCTAGATAAGGGCTTTATTAGGCCAAGTACGTCTCCATGGGGTGCACCAGTATTATTTGTTCAAAAGAAGGATGGTTCCCTTCGCATGTGTATTGACTATCGGCAGTTGAACAAGGTTACCATCAAGAATAGGTACCCCTTACCCAGGATGAATGATTTGTTTGACCATTTTCAGGGTGCCAAGTGTGTCTCCAAGATTAATCTCAGATCCGGGTATCACCAGGTCAGGGTTTAGGAGAGTGAAATCCTGAAAACCCCTTTTAGGACTTCGTATGGTCACTACGAATTTGTTGTTATGTCTTTTGGATTAACCAATGCCCCTGCAACTTTTACAGATCTAATGAACAGGGTGTTCAAGGCATATTTGGACATGTTTGTGATTGTGTTCATTGATGACATCCTTATATACTCTCGGAGCGAGGAGGAGCATGTCGCTCACTTGAGAATAGTGCTTTAGACCTTCAAGGATCGTCAGTTGTATGCAAAGTTCCGCATATGTGAGTTTTGGTTGGACTCGGTGGCATTCTAGGCTATGTGGTATCAGGTGATGGCATAAAAGTAGACTCTCAGAAGATCGACGCGATAAAGAATTACCCCAGACCGGGGCCCATCAGATATTAGGAACTTTTTGGGCTTAGCGGGTTACTATCGGAGATTTGTGTAGGGTTTTTCATCTATTGTTGCACCATTGACTATGTTGACTCAAAAGAAGGTGAAGTTTCAATGGTCGGAAGCTTCCAAGAGTTGAAGACCCGACTCACTTTAGCACCAGTGTTGACCCTACCCAAGGGTATGGATGGCTTTGTTGTGTATTGTGATGCTTCGCGATTTGGACTCGGGTGTGTGTTGATGCAGCATGGGAAAGTGGTAGCTTATTCCTCGAGACAGTTGAAAATCCACAAAAAGAACTACCCGACCCATGATCTTGAATTGGCTGCGGTGGTGTTTGTATTGAAGATATGGCAGAATTACTTGTATGGGGTCCACGTGGATGTATTCACGGATCACAAGAGCTTGCAATATGTGTTCACATAGAAAGACCTCAATCTTCGGCAAAGGAGGTGGTTGGAGTTACTAAAGGACTATGACATGAGTGTCCTTTACCACTCGAGCAAGGTTAATGTGGTTGCGGATGCGCTTAGTAGGCTCTCTATGGTGAGTGTGTCTCACGTGGATGAGGGAAAGAAGGAGTTGGTGAAGGAGGTCCATCGACTCACAAGGTTGGGGGTTAGATTGGTCGACTCGACCGATGGCAGTGTTGTCGTCCAAAACGCATCAGAATCGTCCTTGGTGGTTGATGTCAAATCTAGGAAAGATGAGGATCCGATTTTGAGGAAACTGAAGGAGGCGGTATAGAGTCAAAAGGTGGAGGTTTTCTCCCAAGTGGGAGATGGTATGCTACGATACCAGGGTCATCTATGTGTCCCAGACATTGATGATTTGAGAGTTCAGATACTGCATGAGGCACATGGCACTAGATATTTTATCCATCCGGGATCCACGAAGATGTATCGGGACTTGCGAGAAATCTATTGGTGGGATGGTATGAAGAAGGATATTGCAGAGTTCGTAGCCAAATGTCCAAATTGTCAGCAAGTGAAGGTCGAACATCAAAGGTCGGGAGGCGTACTGCAGGATATCAGCATTACCACTTGGAAGTGGGAAGAGATTTATATGGATTTCATTATCGGTCTACCTCGTACTCACTGACAATATGACTCCATTTAGGTGGTAGTAGACCAGTTGACCAAGGCTGCATACTCTCTACCAGTCAAAACCACGGATTCAACGAATGATTATGCCATATTGTATATTCGGGAGTTGGTTCGACTTCATGGGGTGACCTTGTCTATTATCTCAGACCGAGGTACTTAGTTTACCTCTCAATTTTGGCGGTCTTTCCAAAAAGGGCTTGGCACTTAGGTTAAGCTCAACACGTCATTTCATCCACAAACGGATGGTCAGGCTGAACGGATAATCCAGACTCTCGAGGACATGTTGAGAGCTTATGTGATGGACTTTAAAGGTAGTTGGGATGATCACTTGCCTTTAATCGAGTTTTCTTACAATAACAGCTATCACTCCAGTATCCAAATGGTACCATTCGAGGCTCTCTACAGGCGGAGGTGTAGATCATCCATCCGATGGTTTGAAGTTGGTGAGGCAGCTACGCTCCTAATTTGGTTCATGAGGCCATGGTGAAGGTTCAGTTGATAAGGGATAGGTTGAAGACTGCTCAGAGTCATCAGAAATCATATGCTGATGTGAGGAGAAGAGATTTGGAGTTTGAGGTGGACGATTGGGTATTTCTAAATGTAACCCCCATGAAGGGAGTCATGCAGTTCGAAAAGAAAGAAAAACTCAATCCCCACTATGTTGGTCCCTACCTAGTTGTGAGGAGAGTTGGTAAGGTGGCGTATGAGTTGTACTTGCCATTAGAGTTATCTTCAGTTTATCATGTATTTCATGTGTCACTTTTGAAAAAGTGTTTGGGTGATCCAGCTTTTATAGTCCCGGTGGACGGCGTTGGTGTAAAAGACAACCTTAGTTATGAAGAAGTACCCGTTGAAATGTTAGATCGACAAGTTCGTAAGCTAAGGAACAAGGAAGTAGCTTCAACTAAGGTATTATGGAGAAATCAGCATGTTGAAGGAGATATGTGGGAAGCCGAAGCGGATATGATGGCTAGATACCCACATTTGTTCTCTACCGGCTTAGTTTCAGCTTGAGGTATTAGTTTTGCACTCAGACTCTATTTAGTCTTCATGTTTAAATTATGCGCACAAGTTTATTTTATGTATCCGGGCCTCTGTTCAGGTCGTAACAAACTTAGTATCATAGCAGTAGGTTTGAAGTATCCTATGGTGTCAGAAAGCCGCGTTAAGTAGAGTGTTTTTCATGGGTATGAAGTGCACCACACCTATGAAGAAGAGGCTACGAGACATTTAGGAATCGTTCCCTTCTTTCATGATCTATGTCATGAAATAAAAAGTTGTTCTATCATCCTAATACATGCTATTCGCATTTGCAGAATCATGCCTCCACGCCGAGTGAACGTCAGAAGAAATGGAAATGAAAATGATCATGTAATACTCCCGGGAGTGCCTAAGAGTAGACCTGGGAATTTAAAATGCAAAACTACTGAAAGTTGGGGAAAAGTTGCAGAACGAGAGGAACCATGACTCGTGGAAGGTAACCACGAGCCGTTGCTGGCAGTCGTGGGTTCAGGTGTTCAGGTGGCAGTGGAAGCAACGGTTGATGTAACGACTCGTTGTAAGAAATAACAAGTCGTCATTAGTGGTCGTGGTAGGAGATGGTCTTAGTAGTTGGGGAATATAACGGGTCATCGAATGACCCATCGTGGCTTGCAATGATCCGTTATTTGAAATCATGGTAAGGAAGTGAACTTTTAGAGTGGAAATGACGGATTGAAACCACGACCCGTTGTAGGATAAAATGAGTCATGGTGAGGCTCGTTGTGAAGGAATTTAGAAATTTCAAGTGAGGAGACAACGATCGAAGGAATGACTCGTGGTATCTAAGGACGAGTCGTCCTGTCTACTCGTTGTATGAATCTGAGAGAAGGCTAGGTCAGTTCTTAGCACGGACAGATACCATAGGTCGTGGATCCTCCAATGACCCGTTGGGTCATCCGTTGTTTGGCCCAGTGAACTTTTTTCTGCGCAATCAGTAGGGTTATTTCTGTCATTTCCAAGATTCTAGGGGCCTATATTACATCGTTTAAGGCTCTTTTTGGAGGATTTTACTAGGCGAAAACCTATTCTAAGTGTATTCCTTCCATGCATGCAAGTTTATAAAATTTAGGAGGTGATCAAGAGCTTTTTCAAAGGGTTTCCTCCCAATTTCTCTTTGGGAAATCAGTGAGGTAGTAGAATCACCCCTTCCAGGTATGTAGGGTTTTAAATGGGTGTTTTCCTTCCATACCCATGCTCAATCTCTATCAAAATATGATGAAATGTCTATGATGAAGTATTTGGGTTTACCCAATTGCATAATTCTTCAATCTCTATACATGGGTATGATTAAATTATATTTATATTGATGAATTGTGAAGCTTGGGAAGATTTTAAATTATTTTCAATCCAAATTGTGATTTCTAAATTATGAAATTAAATGCCCATGGATGAGAAGTTCATGAAAGAAGAGAATGATGTTGAATGTATGATGATGATGAGATTTAATGATGAAAAGCATGTTTCTAAATCTATCCATGATTGTGATGTTGTTTTCAAAATGAAATGAGTAGATCTTAGGATGATAAAGCTTTGGCAAGGCCCACATGTTGATTTAAAGTGATGATTTTCCCGACATAAGCTTACCATATTGTTTGAAGTGAAGTTTCCCAATTTTTCATAAAATCTAGCTTGTGGTATGTTGAGTTAAATATTTCTATATGTAGCTTATCACACGATTTGGAGTAGATGCTCCCACCTATGATTGAGCTTGTGGTATGTTTCGAAATAAAGCTTTTCATATGCATGAATTCATAATTGAGATGTGTGTCATTACGAATCTTTGTCGAAGGACAATGTTGAGCTTCATTTTCATATAATGTCTAGTCTACACATGATTTCATTAATGAGCTTTATCAATAGACAATGTTGAGCTTCGTTTCATATGATGTTGAGTTATTCATGATTTCATATCGATCTTCGTCATTAGATGATGTTGAGTATCATCAATAGACGATGTGGAGCTTCGTTATATACTATGTAGAGCATTACATATTTTTGGGAGAAGAGTCTAGCACCGAGCGGGTTAAGGGTCGATCAACCTATGCCCTAGAACTATGCGCCAACGTAGGTTGATACTATTATATTATTGGGACCTACCTTCTGAGCTATCCCTGGATAAAAATTTGCCCTTAAGCTTGATATCGATATCATGTTATCATCCATCACCCTGGAAGTTATGATGGCTCTACCCACTTGAGTGTGATAGTTGGAACCACGTAATCTCTATCGTGGTATGTTGGTTAAGTGACTAGTCTCCCACTGTCTATATCATTCAGATTTGAATATTCAATTACTCATGATGATTACCTTATGCATGCATGTTATAAAAGTAAGGTTTGACTTAATGTTCAACTTTTGATATAAATGTTATGTTCAGCTTTGAGTCATTCTAGTCAGTCATGATGTTGTAAAGCTATGCATGATCATGTCATGATAAGATTTCGATTTCAGAATGAATGCATGTAGCCCTTCTACTTATACTTGAAAGTTTATGATATGGTATGAATGTTTTAAAAGATTTACTTTGCTAGAGTGGTTTTACATACCTTACATACTCGGTACATTCCACGTACTAACCACTATGCTGCATTGTTTCATGATGCAGGATCCGATTCTCAAGTTGAACCCCGCTCGTAATCGCTTATCAGATTTAGCACCTGCGTGATTGGTGAATCCTCATCTTTCGAGGACTAGACTTTCAGCTTCATGTCATATTCTAGTTTCAGGTTTTGTGGATTTAGTTGGGGTCTTGTGCCATCAACTCGTCTAGACTAGAGGCTTTCAGACTTATGTATGTATAGCTTCGGATATTATTCTGATGTACCATTTTTTGAGACTTCCGATGAATTTATATTTATGCTTACTTCATGTTTATTAAATGAGTTAGTTGAACGCTTAAGCCATGGGTCGACTTGGGGTCTCTCGAGGTCCCTTGTCCCGTGTCTACGATCCGGGTCTACACTAGGGTCGTGAAAGATCATGAGGGTGCCAATAGTGACGGGCATCAGCCAGCCCCACTCGTTCACGAGGAGCACGCACCAGAGCTAGCTGCCCACACTGAGTTTAGGGCAGCAATTCAGATGCTAAAATAGGCTATGGCTGCCTAGGTTCATAACTAGATAGTGGCGCATTACCCTCAGAATGGGAATGCAGCGATAGCTAGAGTGAGGGATTTCTTGAGGATGAACCCTTCTGAGTTCACGGGGTTGAAGGTAGATGAGGACCCACATGAGTTCGTAGATGAGATTGTCAAGATCACCCATGTCATGGGGGTGAATGGGGTTGAGTGCGTTGATTTGGCCTCTTATCAGTTAAAGGGGGTCGCACATATCTGGTTCGCCAATGGAAGGATAGCAGGGTCGCAGGAGCAGGTCAGGTCACTTGGGGAGAGTTCCATGTTTCATTTCTAGACCGGTTCTTCCCTCATGAGATGAGGGAGCTGAAGACAATTGAGTTCGTGAATTTGAAGCAAGGGAGAATAACTGTACAAGAGTATGCCCTTTAGTTCACTCACCTATCGAAATATGTCCCAGAGTTGGTAGACGATCAGAGGATGCGGGTGAGTAGATTCATCTATTGAGTGGTGGGTTATTTGGACAAAGATTGTAGGACTGCCGTGCTTCACCAGGATATGGACTTCCCTCGGATAGTGTTTTATGCCCAGCAGATGGAGGTAGCACATTCGAGAGAGAGGGAGGCCAAGAGGGCCAGGACCGAGGACCATAAATTCTCTCAGCAGAGGTCCGGTGGTAGGCACCGACAATAGCCCCACCAAAGATCATCAGCCCTAGCATCTTCAGCATTGAGTGTGCCATCCAGGCCCAGACATGATTAGAGAGGGTGGGCATCAGGCTCGAGGGGTCATAGCAGTAAACCCGTAGATTCCGGCATCCCAGCTTGTCGTAGGTGTGGTCGAGGGCACACAGGCCAGTGTTTGGCATGTTAAGGTACTTGTTTTGGCTATGCGCAACCCGGACACATGCTTCGAGATTGTCCAGCTGTGAGACAGGATTAGGTTGGGGGCCAAGGCCCAACTTCTAGCTCAGAAGCCCCTCCCGTACGCTTAGCACATCAGGGGACATCTACTAGCACAACTAGCGGTCAGCGCCAGAATAGATTCTATGCTTTAACATCCCGTCTGGAGTAGGAGGTCTCCCCGGATGTGGTCACTGGCATGTTATGAGTTTTCCATATTAATGTTTATGCTTTTCTATATCCGGGGGCTACCTTGTCTTTTGTGACAACTTATGTGACTAGTAGCTTTGGAGTCAGTCCCGAAGTCTTGTCAGAACCCTTCTCAGTTTCTACTCTAGTAGGTGACTCAGTTATAGCTAAACGGGTGTATAGAGGTTGCCAGTCTCAGTCCTTCATAAGGTGACCTTAGCAGATTTGATAGAGTTAGCCATGATTGATTTCGATGATATTCTCGACATGGATTGGCTATTTTCATGATATGCTTCAGTTAATTGTAGAACCCAGGCAGTAGAGTTCAGGTTTCTGGGTGAGCCAGTCTTAGAATGGCAGGGTAGTTCAACTGTTCCTATAGGTCAATTTATTTCCTACCTTAAGGCCAGGAAGATGATTTCTAAGGGTCGCATGTACCATCTAGTTAGGTTGAAGGAGGTAGAGTCTGAAACCCCGACTATCCAGTCAGTTCCAGTAGTACATGAGCACCCCAGGTCTTTCTTGATGATTTGCCAGGTGTTCCTCCCAAGCGGGAGATTGATTTCGGTATTGACCTTCTTCCCGACATGCATCCTATATCTATTCCTCCCTACAAAATGGCTCCAGCCGAGCTAAAAGAGTTGAAAGAGCAGTTGAAGGAACGGCTATATAAGGGATTCATTAGACCAAGCAAGTCTCCATAGGGTGCACCAGTGTTATTTGTCCAGAAGAAGGATGGTTCGCTTCGGATGTGCATTGAGTATCGACAATTGAACAAGGTCATCGTTAAGAATAGTTATCCTTTACCTAGAATCGATGATTTTTTAACCAGCTTGAGGGTGCCAAGTGTTTCTCCAATATTGATCTCAGGTCCGGGTATCATCAGTTATGAGTTTGGGAGAGTGACATCCCGAAGACAGCCTTCAGGACGCGGTAGGTCATTATGAGTTTGTAGTTATGTCTTTTGGACCAACGAATGCTCCTGTAGATTACATGGACTTAATGAATAGGGTGTTTAAGCAATATCTAGACATGTTCATGATCGTGTTCATTGATGACATCCTTATATACTCTCAGAGCGAGAAGGAGCATGTTGCTCACTTGAGATTAGTACTTCAAACTCTCAAGGATCACCAATTGTATGCCATGTTCAGAAAGTATGAGTTTTGGTTGGACTCCCTAGCATTTTTGGGCCATGTGGTATCGAGTGAGGGCATAAAGGTAGATTCTCAAAAAATCGAGGGGGTGAAAAACTGGCCTAGACTGGTGAGTCCCTCAGATATTTAGAGTTTCTTAGGCCTAGCAAGCTACTACCAGAGATTTTTTGAGGGTTTTTCATCAATTTCAGCACCCTTGACCAAGTTGACTCAGAAAAAGGTAAAGTTTCAATGGTCAGAGGCTTGTGAGAAGAGCTTCCAAGAATTGAAGACTCGACTCACTACCGCACCGGTGTTGATCCTACCTGAGGGTACAGATGGTTTTGTTGTGTATTGTGATGCTTCGAGAATCTGGCTCGGGTGCATATTGATGTAGGGGGGAAAGGTAATAGCATATGCTTCTAGACAATTAAAGATCCATGAGAAGAATTACCCAACCCATGATCTAGAGTTGGCAGCAGTGGTGTTTGCATGGAAGATATGGCGACATTACTTATATGGGGTCAATATGGATGTGTTTACGGACCACAAGAGTTTACAATATATGTTCACATAGAAAGACCTATATCTACAAAAAAGGAGGTGGTTAGAGCTACTCAAAGACTATGATATGAGTGTTCATTACCATCCGAGTAAGGCTAATGTGGCAGCGGATGCACTTAGTAGGCTCTCTATGGAGAGTGTGTCCCATGTGTATGAGGGAATGAAGAAGCTGGTGAAAGATGTCCGTCGACTTGCAAGATTGGGAGTTAGGTTGTTGACTCAATCGATGGCGATGTTGCTATCAGAAATGGGTTAGAATCGTCCTTGATGACTGATGTGAAAGCTAGGCAAGATGAGGATTCGATGTTGGTAAAGCTGAAAGAAGTCGTCCGAAGTTAGAAGGTGGAGGTCTTCTCCCAAGGGGGAGATGGTGTGCTATAGTACCAGGGTCTTCTGTGGTGTTCCAGACGTGGATGATTTAAGGAGCCGGATATTGCATAAGGCACTCGGAACTAGGTATTCTATCCATCCGGGATCCACCAAGATATATCGTGATTTATGAGAAATCTATTGGTGGGATGGCATGAAGAAGAATATTGCAGAGTTCGTAGCCAGATGCTCAGCAAGTAAAGGTTGACATCAAAGGCCTGGAGGAGTACTTCAGGATATCAACATTCCTACTTGGAAGTGGGAAGATATTAACATGGATTTCATTATAGTCCTACCTCGTACTCGCCGACAGCATGATTCTATTTGGGTGGTGGTAGATAGGTTGATCAAGGCTTCACATTTCCTACCGGTGAAAACCACAGATTCAACGGGTGGTTATGCCAAATTGTACATCCGGGAGTTGGTTCGACTACATGGAGTGCCCTTGTCTATTATTTCATACTGAGGTACTCAATTTACCTCCTAGTTCTAGCGGTCTTTTTAGAAGGGGCTTGGGCCTCAGGTTAAGCTCAGTACAACCTTTCATCTGCAAATAGATGGCCAAGCAGAACGAACAATCCAGACTCTCGAGGACATGTTAAGAGCATGTGTGATGGACTTAAAAGGTATTTGGGATGATCACTTGCCCCTGATTGAGTTTTCTTAAAATAACAGCTATCACTCTAGCATCCAAATGGCGCCATTCGAGGCTCTTTATGGCGCCGTCGGATGGTTTGAGGTTGGGGAGGCAGCTAGGATAGGGACTGATTCGGTTCATGAGGCTATGGTGAAGGTTCAGTTGATAAGGGACAGGTTGAAAACTACTCAAAATCATCAAAAGTCATATGCTGATGTGAGGAGGAGAGAGTTGGAGTTCACGATGGACGATTGGGTATTTCTGAAGGTATCTCCCATGAAGGCATTCATGCAGTTTGGGAAGAAAGGAAAACTCAGTCCCCGTTATGTTGGTCCCTACCGGATTATGAGAAGAGTTGGTAAGGTAGCATATGAGTTGAACTTGCTCTCAGAGTTATCTTCAATGCATCCTGTGTTTCATGTGTCGCTTTTGAAGAAATGTTTGGGAGATACAGCTCTAGTAGTCTCGATGGACAGCGTTGGTGTGAAAGATGGCCTTAGCCATGAGGAGGTTTTGATGGAAATATTGGATTATCAGGTTCGGAGGCTAAGGAACAAAGAAGTAGCTTTAGTTAAAGGATAATGGAGGAATCAGCATGTTGAAGGAGCTATGTGGGAAGCCGAAATGGATATGATGGCTACATACCTACACTTATTCTCTACCGGGTCAATGTCATCTTTAGATATCGATTTTGACCTAAAACTCTATTTAGTTTCATGTTCAGTTCATGCATGCAAGTTTCTTTTATGTTTATTGGTGTGTATGTGATTTGCAAATTCAATTCAGCTGTATATTTTGAATCAGAAGTAGTCATTCTGTCAGTTTTTGGTTTAAATGATCTGTATTTGAATATGATAATTACATGTTTTTGTTTTTTGCTTATTTACAACATTTGAGGATGAATGTTCTCAAGGGGGAGATATTGTTATACCCCGGGAGCTCAAAGATCAGATCCGGGACTGGAAATAGAAAAAAATGTTTGTAGCCTCAGGACAAGTCATCTCACAGCTCATGAGGACAGCCTACGAGTCGTCAGGTGACTCGTGGGGAAGGAAATATAGTTGGGGAAATTGGATTGGCAGTGTACCCGACAGAAGCTGACCATGACTCATTGGAGGAAGTAACGAGTCATGGGAAGAAGTGAATGAGAAATGAAGAAGTAAGGCAGTGTACTCAACGACTAGTGACCACGAGTCGTGGTCACCCCTGACGAGTCATGAAGTGACCCATTATGAGCCCAGGAGGATAGACAAGGCAATGTAATTGACGAGCAGGGTGACGAGTAGTTTCCCTGGACCACGAGTCGTCAGGTCGTCCATTAGGACCACCTGGCAGTAATTTCCTGCAAATTTAGTAAGGACCTTTTCATAATTCCTAAGTTCCTAAAGCCTAAACTACATCGTTTGAAGCTCGTTTTAGTGGGTTTTAGGAGAGGAAAACCTATTCTAAGTTATTTCCTTCCATGCATGCAAACTTAAGAGGTTGAGGAGGTGATCTAGAGCAAGTCTTCAAGGTTTTCATTCAAATCCTTCTTGGGCAATCAGAGAAGTGGTAGAATTAATCCCTTCCAGGTATGTAGGGTCATGAGTGGGTGTTTCCTTGAACACCCATGCCTAATTTCTAAGTATGAGAATTTCCCATGATCAAGTTATGGGGGTTTTACCCAAATGCATGAATCTTCGATTTCTTCACATGGGTATGAATTGATTATGATTTTATTATCAAATTGTGAAGCATGGGCTAATTTTATAATGATTTAAATTAAAATTATGTTTCTAGTCTTATGAATGTTGAAGCCCATTGATGATATGATCATGAAAAGTGAGATTTGTGAAGTAAATGTAATAATGATGAGATATTATGATGAAAAGCATTATTTGAAGCTACCTATGTTTATAATCATGTTTTCAATGAGGATTGAGTATTTCTAAGTATGATAAAGCCTTGGGCAATGCCCACATGTTAAGTTTAAATGAGGATTTTCCCAAACTAAGCTTACCGTATTGTTTTGGAGCAAAGACTCCCAAATTTTATATTCTGGATTGTGGTATGTTTTAAGTTAAGTCTTCCTACGCCTAGCTTACCACATGCTTTTGGAGCAAAGGCTCCCAAGTATGTTTTCAGCTTGTGGTATATTTTGAACTAAAGCTTCTCATATGCATGATTTCGTATTTCAGATGTATTTGATCATTGAGCTTCGTCAACATACGATGTTGAGCTTTGTTATATACGATGTAGAGCATTTGCATATTTTTGGGAGAATAGTCCAGCACCGAGCGGGCTAAGGGTCGATCACCCTATACCCCAGAACTACGTGCCAATGTAGGTTGATACTATTATATTATTGGGACCTCCCTCGTGAGTTATCCCCGACCCTAATGGCCCATGAGCTTGATATCGATATCATGGTAGCTTCCTTAGCCCTGGAAAGGTTTTGGACAGCTCTGCCCACTTGAGTGTAATAGTTGGGACCACGTAAGCTCTTTCGTGGTATGTCGGTTAACTGACGAGTCTCCCATTGTTCTATATGATTCAGATATGCATATTCGTTACTCATGATTATTATATACACATGCATGTTCTAAAAGAAAGGTTTGACTCAATGTTCATCTTTTCTATAAATATCATATTGCAGCTTTGAGTCATTCGAGTTAGTATGTCGTATAAAGATATGTATTTTCATGTTATGAAAAAATGCATGCAAGACTTACTCTCAGTTTACTGATGTTAATGTTTAATTACGACATTGTGTTTAAAAGAATTTTTACTTACTTTAGTGGTTTACTTAGCTTGCATACTCTGTACATTCCACGTACTGACCGCATACTTCAATGTTGTATCGTTTCATGATAAACGACCCGACTCTCAGCTTCAGCCCCACTCTTAGACAGCTTACTGGAGTTAGCGTCTTCTTATTGGCGAGTCCTCATCTTCCAAGGACCCGACTATCTATCTTTTCTTTATGTATTTCAGTTTTCAGCTTGTTGAGTTAGTTGGGATCTTGTCCCATCAACTCGTCATGTTTAGAGGCTATTTAGACATATGTATGTATTCAGCTTCAGATTCTATATTCTGATGTTATATTCAAGCTAGACTTCCGCTATGATTGTATTGTCGACTATTCAGTCTCTTGTTTGATTTAGATGTATGCTTATGCCATGGGTCAACTTGTGGTCTCTCGGGGCTCCTTTTCCGTGTCACGATCCGAGCCTCCGTTCGGGTCGTGACATTCCTAGAATTTAGGAGTTCTAAAGTTCTTTAGGTATGTAACTTATATTCATACTCTTAGTCTTTAAGTTATTTCCATCAATTGTGCGGATCGACTATACTTCAACCTCTTCTTTAATCATGAAAGCTTTCTTCTCCATTCTCATAACTTATGTATTTAGGATTGTTATCATATCACACTATCATAGCTATATAGTCACTGGAAGCATCAGTACATGAAAGAGACTCTTCTTTGAACTTGAGAACTAAACTGGTAACTCAATAAGAGTTGTACATATGAATTGAACATAACTGAAGGGATTCACTTGTATTTTATAACAGAAGGACCATGTATGCATTAACACCTTTCACTGAAGAGACTTATAAAAACTTGAGTTTGTAAACCATTACACAATTTAATACCTGTCTGAAATATTAACATGATTCTCAGAATATGATTACCTGGAACTTCTAACATTGCATCACAAGTTTTAATGTAATGTATGAAGGTGAAAACATAACTTATCAATCAGAGATTTGGAGTTCTTTAGCTTAAATATTTACAAGAAATTCCCTAAGGACTGCCTTATAGGCAAATAAAGACCTATAGCCATAATTCGGACAACATTAAGACAACTTAGAGAACCTTGGAAACTAACTATGGAGCTTGATAAAGCCTAATGTCGTTTTAAGCATCTTAGAAGTTTTGAGGATTAACCTTTTTACGACTTAGAAGACAATTCAATACTTAGGATAATTAACTTAACATAATCGATTAGGGGCATAACAGAGAACTTCTCTTTAACTTAAGTTACTATTTTGCAGACGTTTGACTCTAATTATTTCGTCAAAAGTTAACACTTTACCTAACTTGTTTGTTGTCATAATTTTGCCATCTTAAGTTAATTATATTTTAGCTCTAGCTACCTTATTCATCTTGACTTTTTTTCCAGCAAAAAATGTCATTTTACGCTTGAATCTTTGTTACTGTGGTAACTATTTCATCAATCTTTATACGTACTCACCTTATTACCTAATCTCCAGCTTTACTTTTTAACCATATCTAGATCATGCTAAACATCGCTCAATAATTTTTATAGTCAACTTCAGACAATAGTACATAACTTCACATATTAGCTTAAAAGGTTGGTATTCACTCTTATCATCCCTTTTTATTAACGGCTCAATTTAAGCTTAAGAACTTAGTCGCTTCTCTCGTTAACATTTTCGTCTTAACTTACTTGTGTCACATGTCGTTTGATTAACTTTAGTGAAAGGGGTCAAAGAATATTCTTTTAACCATAAGTGCCTCAAAACGTATACATATATAGGGAAATAACCATATCATGGAATCAATATTTCATCAACTCATTTACCCTCATTAAGCTTAGCATCATTTCTTGGATAATAGTTCATTCACACGTCATCGTATTAGTCTCCTTAGTAGTGTCACATAATAAGCAGCACCTTAAATAAAATTGAAACCATATATACACATAACATAAAGGACACCAGCTCATAGTGCCCGCACTGAGGGGTCTCTAGACTCAATTTACAACTACGACAACAATCATATACAATACGTCTTTTGCTTCACATTTGCTGAATTCAAACATTCCTAATGATTCAAGATTAATTTAAAGTATTTCAAAAACTTTGGAAAGAATCATACATGTCTCATATGGGGTTAAGAATGTAGGAATATTAGTTCTTTCAATGACTTAGGTTCGTGCTCGAAAAATAAGGATTGAGACGTCTATACATGCCTTGGCACGTTGACTCTAACTTTTCCGAAAACCTTTTTTTCAAGATTATACTTTAAAGCTCCTTTCAAGTCCAATTTACAACCACAACAAGAAGAAATTTCACTTCACCAAAGTTCTAGAAAAATTGGGCAGCAACATGCCACAAGAACACAAAAAAAAATAGCAACATAATACTACAACATTCTCTAAGTTTTAACCTCACAAACTCATAGAAATCAAAGAGGGAATTACTTACCCTTTTTTGGATATGTTATTAGCTAAAGTAGGAGTAGGCTGACACTCTTTCCTTTGCACAGAACTTGCTAAAAGATACAACAGCGCAACAATCACCACCAAGACATGACTTTCCTCTAAAGTTCTCTTCTCAAAACCTAAAAGATACAAGAGTTATGTTTCTTACCTGGGATATCTTTTCACCATGTAATAAGGCTCTGAATTCTCTGAATTTTGAAAAAACATCAAGTAAAATGGAGTAGAAATGAGCTTGTTAACTCAAAAATACTTTTTATAGGTGAGATGACCAGGTTGGGCGGTACCCGCGTGCGACATGCCATGCAATGTTCCCTTGCGCATGAACGTGATGGATGCCTGTTGCCTACCTATCTCGGCGCCCGCATGCCTTGGTGCTTTCTCAGTTGATAATGCTTTCTTCAAATGAGCATAACGTTTTACACCGAACTCTGATTGGCGAGTAGTTTTTTCACTAAAAACTAGATTTAAAAACCTTTAATCAGATAGGACGTACACCTCCTAACTCCATGTTTATTAGGAGAAATGATCATTCAAAGTCATTCCAAACTTTTAATTACTTGAAGTGACACTCCCCGATATTCCTTATCATATACACTTCATATACTTCTCTTTCCTTAACATAAACGTGCAATTACCTTAATTATTTGATGTCAACATACTTATGATACTTTTAAATGTCAAAATTTTTTCGTGGTGTAACATATTGCTCACATTGTTGCTACCATCATGCTCCTTCAAAAAGGCTCCCTAAGTTCTCTCTCTAGTAGGGATGTTTGTGTGGTATATTGTTTGCTAAGAAAACTGATGATCAACTGGGTTGAATGGTTCTTCGATTACATGGTGGAAATCTAAGACATAAGAGGAAATGCCAATTTACCATATGGGATGATTTCTTCTCATATCTTAAAAGATATTAGAGTAGATCTATCAAGAAAATCTCCCATCTATGATAATCAAACCTTCTAGCATGAGGTCCGTATTTGCTGATGAAAAGTGGCACAATAAAGCTCTCTTTAAGCCAAGAGAAAAACCTATTGTTGAGGACATCTCCTCAGTAACAAATTATGGTGATGCTATAAAGTCCTCTGTGGAAAATCTGATGAAAGAAAATCTGGAATTCAAAGTGGCTTTGGGTGTAGTGGTTGATGAATTGCACAAGATTCGGGATTCATTGGAAGTCATGTCTGTGAAAAGAGACTCCGGTGAAGAGGTGACCAAGTTAAAAATCCAGATTAATCATCTTCAGTGAGAAAGGATAAACTCCTTCGACCAAGTTTTGAAGCAAGTCGGCTCTACTGCTGCTAGAGTTGAAGTCTCTGACAATGAGCTTGTTGTGGCTATCCAAAATTCCTACTCCTCTATCCTAGCGTAATGAGAAGTATTATCACTTCTTTTTCGAAAGGATTATCAGCACTCTCTAGTACTTTCTAGGTGGAGACAAATCTTTTTTTACCCTATCCTCTTTGTGATCCCACGAATAATTTTCTCATGTTGAAGGCTTTTGAACTGCTTCTGTTAAACTCTCTACTCTATCTACTCTTGTTAAGGGCCTTTGTTTTACCTCTTTTGGTCCCTCTTTTTGATGTTGAAGGCGGATGATATTAACTGTTTTGAAACTATTTTGCTATTTTGTTGCTACCACAATTTTGCATGTGATGATTAACTATTGTTGCTATGCTATTTTGTCTCTACTATAATTCTGCCTGTAATGATTAACTAATGTTGCTATACTGAGCTATTTAGTTTTAACTATTGTTTCTATGTTGCGTTGTTTAACTCTGCATATGTTACAACTCTAACCTTGACCTAACTCTGGCCATCTAAAGCTTCAAATTTTGCTTCTACACTTATTTATTATTGGCATTGACACTAGTTATCTCTACCTTGAAGATGAAATAGATCATATTTGATCACAAACCTATTGAACCGTAATGAGAGGGGGAGCATCCTTAAGGGAACTAGAATCATCAAACTCGAGTAAGTAAAAAAAAGTTGTTAATCCCTCTTAAAATGTCATCATCAAAAAGAGGGAGATTGTTAGCTTTGACATCATTAAAATGTTCTAATGATGACATTAATCACTTTTCTGAAATGCAGGAATCAGAGAAGAAGTTTCAGACTCTCAGAGCATAAAAAATCATAACTCTTCATGATTAGAAGAATAATTGAAGATTCTATCCCAAAGATAGAACCAAGTAGAAGATATACAAAAGATCAAATTCACTCTTCATGCAACGGAAGCAAATCAAAATAGAATATGGCTTAAAGATATAAATCTTTTTATAGAAGGCAAGAAACTCAACAGTAAGGAAGCAAATCAATCAACTCTTAAAGAAGGGCCAACTCAGGAAGATGCAGCAAATCAATCAAGCAAAAAGGAAACAAATCAATCAACTCCTAAAGAAGGAAAGCCCACGCAACAAGATAAAAATGAATCAAGGATCGTGCATATCAAGGGGGAAGTTATATCATCACAAAAGGAAGATCGGCAATCAGCATAAATCAAGATCCCAATCTCATATCCTATTAAGTGCGATAGAGAAAATCTGTTGGCTTACCCTAGAGAAAACTGTCCGAGATCAAAGGAATTAATCTTCTACCAATTTAAGCTCCTTCAAGAAGCTATTTAAAGATTTTCCTCTTCAAAATGAAAGTATGCAACTTCACTTGAACAATCCTGAGTATTCTACATCTTACTCAATCACTGTAATCTAAAATTATTACTTGTGAGAACAAAGAAAGAAAAGCTAGGTAGAAATATGAGTAGAGGCTGTGGCAAATTACAAAACTAAACTCACATAAGTTCTCTCAAGTATTTGTAACTTACTCCATGTAAAACAACTTTCATCAAAGCTCTAAGGGAACCCTTGTAACTCATCAGAACTAGACTAGGCACTACTTTGGTGATCCAAACTAGTAAAAAATGTTTGTGTCTTTACTTTTCTTATTTCATTTTTATTATTTCTTAAATTGATACTAAGCATGGATAGTGATCAAGAAGGGGCCAAAACCAATTCTTGGAATCTCCTCAACTAGCAATGTTGATCTAAAATACTTTGATGTCACAAAACAACAACAAGAGGTAATACAAACCAATGCTAGAGCTATTAGTTAGCTTTACTGTGTAGTGAGTGGGCTTGAGCACGGCAATCTACTTTGGATACTACAAAGGAGATGTGGTACAAACTAGAGGTAACCTATGAAGGCACTTTCAAAGTGAAGGAAGCCAGGATCAATGCTCTAATAAATAAGTACTAACTATTTAAAGTGACCGGAGAAGAAAATATTGAATCTATGTTCTCCTAATTTAGCAAAATAACGGGAAAACTGGATTAGGCACCACTATGGTGATCCAAATCAATATAAAAATTTTGTTTATTTACTTTTATTGTTTTGTACTTATTATTTTTCAACTAACGCTTCTGCAGGATTATAAGTCGACTCTAAAAATCCTAACTGTGGAATAAATAGTTTAAATAACTGAAAAGTTCGACTCAACCCCCTCTTGTTTATTAGTTTCTCCCATGAACATATGTGTATATAAGTATTGCATGTTCAAGATGATTATCAATAGAGATAACATTTTTTAAATCATGATAAAACAGCCAAAATAATTAAAGAGAATATAAACTAACTGTATCTTGTTAAGAACTGTCAGGTGAGATAGAACAAACAATAACATATTGAAGACACAATATTTATTTCTATTATTTAAACGAATGCCACATTTATTTTGATGTCAATTGTTATTTTTCAATAATTTTACTTTTTTATATATGTTAAATTTAATATATTGCCGAGAGAGACACGTGAAATACACGTACAATAAACTACTACTATAGTAAAAGCATGTAAGTCCTTCAAAATATTGATTGAACTTTTTTCCTTTCACTAAAGACTCTACAATAGAAAAAAAATTGTCATTTAAAAACCTTTTTTTTAATATTTAGATGTCCATATCGGTTAATGCAAAAGAATACTAAAAGTTGGATAGCTATAAAATACATCAAAGAAAACATATGTACTCGATAGTGTCAAAAGGCGGGGGCTGCTTTCTTGCGGCCTCTACCCAAGTTAATACTATGACATGATTTTTATTTAATTAATTTCTAATCTTTTTAAAATTCAAAATCAACAAAAATATCACACCCCAACCTGTGGAGGCGCGACTGGCACTCGGTACCTCACTTGACTGAGCTAGCCACTGAAACTCAGATAAATGGTATAACAGTTGGGTCGATAAGGCCTCTATGATAACACTAGTATTAACATAATAAACTAGACCGAAAAGGTCACGACAATTCATATGGATAAAAAATGAGGCCAACAAGGACACAACTCAACTAATAGATACTCAATAAGCTGACAAGGTTGCAAATTGTACAATACATAAAATAAACAAGGCCATAAACAATAATTAGGAAACATATATTGTCTGTCTACAAGCCGCTAGAATAATTGATAGCTATATAATAGGGATAAGGCCCTGACCTACCTGTCTACTATATAAAAAACTCGAAATAAAGCTAGACAACTAACACCAATAACTCCAGAAAGAGTGGAGCTTACCAACCAAAGTTGAATGCAGCAAACTCCGATAGTAGGGGTTGATTTGGGCCTCTATTTGAACTTACATCATAAAATGCAACACCCCTAGGCAAAAGGGTGTCAACATGAATAAGATGTACATGTATGTGAGGTAGGAATAAAATACATATATAGAAGCTCAACTGCAATAATAGATACAAAATAAATGTGAAACTCTAAGGGCCACATCAGGCGAATAACCTATAACTCAACTATAATAACTATAATTCATATACAACTCAGATGCCATAGAGGGTATTACTCATCTCTATATACAACTATGTATGTGTAACAACCAAAAAGTCCCTAAGATCATACTGAGGGTTGAAAGCGAGAAAACAGGAAAAATCTGCACCAGGTCATAGAACGACTTGTCAGTTGACTCATTAAGTCACTTGATGGATCGTTGAGTGACTCGTTAAGTGGGGCCAAATTATAGAAAAATTTATATTCTAGAGGTCTTGGAGAGTGTGATGATGAGTTGTTAGGACTACCCTCGAGTCGTCGTTTGACCCATTAAGTGTATAGTGGTGGAGAAAGTGTTGAATTCTAGTGTTCAAAATGGATTGAGGGACCAGTTGTCGTGTTCCCTGATGACTCATTAAGTGATTCTTTAGTGAGAAGATCAAAGAATGAAGAAGAAGTATCCAGTGGAAACGGGTCAAGGAATGACTCGTCAAGTCCCCCAGTGAGTTATCCTATCCCTCGTTGGGTCTGGTAGTGTGCAATTTCCTGTCAATCATTAAGGGTGTTTTCGTAATTCTTAAGATTCTAACTCCTAAACTATGTCGTTTTAAGCTTTCTAAAGAGTTTTGTAAGAGGGTTTAACATAGCCTAAGTCATTATGCTCTAATTCATTATTTGAATTGAAATCCTCTTCCAAGATCAAGCTAGCGTTCCTCCTGAATTTCTTTTTCAATCCTCTTGGGATTTCAAGACTAGCTTAGGAATTACCTTATCCAGGTATGTTGGGCCATGAATGGGGGATTTCTTCCACACTCATGCCCAATTTAATCTGTAATTCATGAATTCAAGTCTCCAATTAAGTGTATTGAAATTCTAGGGTTTCAGCCCCAATCTTTGCAATTATCTATGTTATGTCTATGGGTCTAATCCCCTCATGTTTCAATGTAAGATTTAAGACTAATCGGGGCAGATTTTACCTTCAATTTAATTATAAATTCATGATTCCAAGTTATTAGAAATTATGCTCATTATGCACGTTTTATGAATATCAAGCTTATGATTCAATGATTTCAAGCATGATGAGTTATCTAGTATGCACGAATGTTTAGGAATTATTAACTTATGATTCCATGATTTTAAATTTTTAAGTGTATTTCAAGTATATATAATTTCATGACTTGGGCAAGCCCATGCAAAGTTAAGTATGCTTATCATGATTTTAGCCAAGGCTTACAAGATCAATTTTAAAGAGATATTCAGAGTCAAGACTCTCCAATTATTCAGATTTAAGCTATGTTTTGAGAATACGATTATATGAGCAATATGCATGCTTTAGGAATAGTGTCTAGCATCGAGTAGGCCAGGGATTCTAAGGACCCTGGTCTCTGAACTACGCGCCAAAGTAGGATATATTCTTATTGGGACCTCTCAAGAGAGTGCTTCCCCCGCTCGAGGGCACACTCGTGATATCATACCTCATTCTTCCTTTGCCTTGGCAAGGCTTTGGATGTCTCTCCTCCATGTGGGCAATACATGGGATCATCATGCGCTCATACATGGTGGTTTTCGATTATGATGAGTCTCTCATTGTTCCTCATGATTTCAGTTAGTCATGTTCATGACTTATGATATTACGTTTTATAGCATATTTGACCCATTGATCAGTTTATGAGTGTTTGATTTCCATTTCAAGCATGACAAGTTATATTATTTCTATTTCTAAACCTTGGGTCATTATAATCAGCTTATGATGACTAATTTATGATTATGAATATCTCAGATATATGAATTTTAACATGTAGTCCTTACTATCATGAGCTTTCTCGATTGATATTCATGATTTCAACTAACATTTTACTAGCATGTTTTACTTACCTTACATACTCAGTACATTCAAAGTACTGACCGCATTCTCTATGCTATATCATCTCATGATATAGGTTCAGATGATCCCTCCTAGTCTAATCATTAGCTCGCACTCACTTAGTTCAGCTCCATCCCACTTTGGGTGAGTCCTCATCTCCTAAGGACATCTATTAGTTTTTGCTTGTTATGTTTTGTTTTTAGTTTCAGACTTGAAGTTAGCTAGGGGCTTGTCCCAGCAACTCATCAGATAGTAGAGGCTTTCAGACATAGATGTATTCAACTTTGTGACTCAGCATTGTGAAATTATCGATTTTGTTTACACTTTATGATATTTAGACTTTTGCTTTTCCATGTGTAAGTTAATTTCCTCTTGATTATGCTCTTAAGTCATGTTATGTATATACCATGAGTTTAGCTTAGAGCTATTCATGGTTCTAGGTTTCGTATCTTGGTCTGGGGTCCTAGATCGAGTCGTGACAGTATGTGTTTGTGCATATATAAGTATATCCATCCATCACCCATTGGTTATAACTCAGTGATGTAAAATTATAACATAGCTCAACCAATCGTTGGCCCAGTGGTGTAAGGTAATACATGTCGTATAAGACCCTTATCCACCTGCTTAGCAAGGTGGTGTAAAGATACTCAAAGTCATATGCGTATATATAAGTATATCAATGTAAAAGACTTAATATGTGCTAGTAAACAATTAGCATAACCTTACTTGAATACTTCAATTGGAGTCAATACGATCATAGATGAATTTATAAACTCCTGAAAACATTCTAGCTCTTACTTTTACAACCGTAATTCTTTATTACTAATGACAAGAACAAATTAACTTTTGATGGAGTGCTACCTAACATATATAGTAGATAATCAATATTAATAAGGTTCCAACTCAAAAAACATGATGCTATATAGGATATCGAGTTTCAATGAATGAATAATAACGAGTGAATTTAACTTCACTAGCATGAGTATATTTGGAATGATAACACCTTTTGTTACCACAGACAGAGATACTACAATATATATCAATAATTGGCGGTGATAAGCTATTCCTTAAATAATTACTCATATTAATACTCATATCAACAATAGGATACACCAATTCTCAACAATTGTCAGTATAATAAGAATTCATGCGACTCAAAATAGAGAATGCCTTTTCATACCTCCTGTGCAACTTTTTAAAAATCCGCTAGAATCTGTCCTTATACTTCAAAAGATACTAACAATTAACAATCAACACAACTTCTAACAACCCACAACCACACCTAAAATAGTCCGCAATAAGAACAAAAATGGAAAAATTCTGATACCGATATTATTCTTTAGAAGAAACTTAGAAACTCAAATCAATAATAGATTAAGGTTTAATATCCTCACCTTGTAAATAAGAGGTCTAATAATAGAGAAACTATGTACTCCAAAGCTGCCTCATTAAGTTAACGATAATTAAATTTGAATTCAATGAATAAAATGTGTGATAGATGATTTTTATAATGTTCCTAGCTTGGATATTACTTGTATTGAATTTATTTGGATTTCTCTCCTTCAATTCTTACCTAAAAATACAAGAAAACCTATACAGAACAAGCTATATTACCTTGGGAAATTTTGGAAATGAAATAAAATGTCTAAGGAAATATGTATGTATGTATGTATGTATACATACATACATACATACATACATACATACATATATATATATATATATATATATATATATATATATATGCATATATATATATTAGATTGCCAATTTGCACTACCACGACATTAGAACTACACGGCCTGCATTAGGCCATTTGGTAGGCCTCTAGGCATTTCTCCCCTCCATACATTGATTCAAACATGACTCCAACCCTTGACTTTTTTTAAACATACAACTTATAGGTAATACGACTTACCTCATACGCATATATGTAATAGATTAATCATTTTAAAAGTATGAAGTGTTACATCCTTTCTCTTTTAGAAACATTCATCCTCGAATGATAGTCAAACTCACAAGGTTAAGTTCTTAGGAGTTTCCAGAATTTTGTTAGAGTCTCCTTTGTAAAATGGATTATCCCAAAACCTTAAACTCAGAAAACATCAACAGGGCACCTCTTAGGGTGATGTAACAAACATAGATATCAATTTTATCCACACATATATACTTACTTTATTCATGTTGCACAAAAAGGATAATAAGAAAATTTAAAGACAACTTACCTTGATATCATCTTTAACTTGAAAATAACTGAGGGTACTTCTTCCTTGTTTCCTCCTCGGATTTCCAAGTCATTTCTTCAAAGTTATTGTTCCTCCATAACACCTTCACCTAGACTACCTCTTTGGTCCTAAGCTTCTGAACTTGATGATCTACAATGACAATCAATACTTCCTTATAAGATAAATCTCCTAAAGCCTGAAGATCCTCAATAGCATGAGCAACCTTTCGCACCCGATATAGTAATGAAAGGAGATTGACCGGTCGGGGTCGAGTGATCTCAAGGGTTTAGTGGTGCTTATC
Source organism: Datura wrightii (assembly GCA_035772735.1). NCBI lineage: Eukaryota > Viridiplantae > Streptophyta > Magnoliopsida > Solanales > Solanaceae > Datura > Datura wrightii. The sequence continues at coordinate 101,957,175 of JASDFA010000003.1, forward strand.
CTACTGTAGGGTTAAGGGCCTCCAACACCTATAAAGGAAGCTTCTTTATCTATTTATCAAAGAGAGACAGAGAGGAACAATGAAGTCTGTATAGAATAATTGAATCTCTTATTAGCTTATGAAGGAAGGAAACACTTGTAGCTTTGAAAGAAACAAGGAGGCATTAGGGAAAACCCAAGGACTAAGTTCTCAAAGTAAATCAATAACGATAGGTATCATCTTTGCTTCTGATATGTATGCTTACTCCTTTTCCTAGTAACTTGTAACAACCCATATGGTCATTTTTTGATTTTTGGCATATTTTCGTAGTTTGAACCTTTTCGTATCTTCATTTTGTTGTTTATGACTTGCATAGATGGATGACATAGTTCCCGAGATGATCTGATGAGGATTGGATGAGATTTGTGATTTTGGAAATTTTAAAGTTTGAGAGGCTTGATCAAAGTCAACATTTTAGGTTAGCGGGCTTGAATTTGGATTCTGAAAGCTCTATTAGCTTCAGATGGTGATTTATGACTTAGTTGGATGGTTTGCATGGATCCCGAGGTGTTCGGGAGTGATTTGAGCCTTTGGTTAAATTTATGAGCTTTAAGTAAGCTAAGTTTGACCATGGTCAACTTTCGGTCAAAACGATCTCAAATCGGTGATTTGATGATTCTAACAGGTCCGAAAATATTTTATGATTGAAATTAATATTTGGTTTGTGTCCAGAGGACTTCAGATGAGTATCAGACACTCGAGTTATGTTTTAGTAGAATTTAAAGTTAAGAGTTGACCATGGTCAAATAGTGAACTAAATGAGCTTGGATTAAGGATTTGAAAGTTCCAACAGGTTTGTATGATTACTTTGGACTTGTCCATAAATTTTGTTTAATTTCGATGAGTTTCGGGTGGATTTAAACGTTATGTTGTTTTAGCATGATTTTAAGCATAAAATGTGACAACTTAGAGGTTCGTTTTTAGTTCTAGAGATCAAAAAATTATACTAAGACTTTTAATATTCTTAGCATGAATTATAAGAGTGATTTGAAAAGTTTGGTGCAATTTCGATAAGTCAAGATTGGGATTTTATCACAAAAGATGAAATAATTTTTAAACGAACAAAAATGATATTTGACTGGTCAAACGAGCATGAAATGGAGTTTTGGTTGAACGAGTAGGTCCATATCATTATTTGGAAATTATAGGAATAAGAATCATCGCATTTCGAGTTCGTATGATGAAGTTATGACCATTTTAGTTAAAACATAAATTGTTGGTGAAAAAAGGGATCTAGTGCACATCTTTAGCGACCAGAAAAATTGATTATTAGTGATGGGAGACCTATTTTTAATGACTGGAGTTGATTTTTTAATGCTAGATAGTGTAGTAAATAGACAGACAATAATTTTTGGGTATTTTCATCATATCTTAAGTTCTAGAGCTCTTTGAGGAGACTTTTGTGGATTTTTCTCGTAATGCAAGGGGTAAGTATCTAATTCTTATTTTCGTATTTATCCATGATTTCTTCAGTTGGTTTTCATTTTTATTCATGAATTTATTGGAGGAAAATTGGGGGTATTCGCTCTAGATCTATAAATTGTATATCTTTGATATGGAGGTCAATTGGGACTTGGTTTTTAAGGTTCTTATGTTATGGGTAAACCAATTTTGGCATTAATTTTGTAATTTATCGATTATTTCATCATTTAAAATTGTATATGAGCATGAAAATTGGGGATTTTGAGATTAAAGTTAAGAAACCATATTTTGATGAATTCAAGGTCGATTTGAGCTCCATTTTGGATGAAATTTCATGTTTGAGTTCCTTACATTATGCGCAATCATTGCGCAATTATGATTTTCAAATAAAATTCTAGTTTTGTCCTTGAGGACTCGAAGTTGACCTTTGGATTGACTTTTTGGGCTCGGGATCGAAATATATCAATATGGGTGTCCATGGTTATATCTTCTTATGTAGAATACATATTTGACCAAATTTTGATCATTCGGAAGCATTACAAAAGTGAAAATCTATAATTTGATGCTTGGGATTCGGTTTGAGACAAGTAGAGATTTCTTAATTCTTTGAGGTGTTAGTTTTGTGTTTATTAAATGAATACAAGGGTAATGGGTAATAAGGGGGACCCGTAAAATGAGATGATGAGCATTTATACGGGTATCGATATCATAATATGGGTAAATTTATATGAAGTTGATATATGTATTGATGATATTCCACAACTTGTGATGTGATTGATTTACTAAGACTTATTGATGTGCTATAGGTTTACAACACTTTCGACGCTTAAAAGTGAGAAAATATGCATGGTCTTAGGTTTGTTTGTATGGATATCATTCATTTTTTCTTGGTTTTTAGGGAAATAAGGAGTTGGAGTTGAAATATGTGAATAAAGGAAAAAGAGTGCAAAAATTGGGCCAAGTACAGACTTTGGTATGAGACACACCTTGGTGGTACGAGTTGTACTATGCATGATGAATTTCAGAAGATCTGTACAAGAACAAGCCAAAGTACGACTCTTGATATGAGCCATACAATCTTGGTACGATTCATTCTAGAGCAGTTGTGGAAAACTTCAGAAGGATACACTTTGATTAGTCTCCTGGTACGGGTAGCAACTACGATCTGTGATGACTACCTATGGCCTGTACCAAGTAGCCATGGTAAAGTTAAGAAATAAGGTGGAATGGTTGATCTCATGGTATGAAAGGCAACCAAGAATCATAAGAGCAAGGTATGATCCATAACAATACACTCGTGGAATTATTTAGAGGATGCTAGAAATAACAGGTTCAGACCACAACAAAAATATATGACTCGTAGGAGCATTGTACGAGTCGTACCAACTCCCAGCACTTAGTCAAATTTAGAGATGCCAGGCATTGTACAAGTGAAGCTATGACTCGTATGGTCAAGTTATGAGTCATAGGAGAAGATGGTGGCAGTTAATCAGTTTCCCTATTAATTTAGAAAAGGTTTCTAATTATTTGTATAAATGCTTTTCTAGGTTATTTTTGTTGGGAGAGGAGTACATTGAGTAAAGCGTTCGACTTTTTGGGAGATTCTTCTTGAGTTTTCCAATATTTTTGGAGTTTACTTCATTGTTCTTGAATTGATCAAAGTTGAATTGTGCAATAATCAAGTGAGTTTTTATTTCAATCTTCATTGTAAGTTCTTAATTATGTTTTCATGGGTTTTTATTTCAATCTTCATTGTAAGTTCTTAATTATGTTTTCTTCAATGAATGCTAATTCTTTTCTTACAATCATGAGAGGCTAAAACCTCCACAACTAGGATTGTGGCAACTATGGTGAATTAACTAACTAGGGTTTGCACAAAGTGATTCTAAATCAATATGAATGCTTGTATTGTCTTCTCTTCGTATTAAACATTTTTTAACAGAGCGCAACATTAGGACTTGCCCAAATTCTCTATTTGCTTAAACCTAGAGAGGAATAGATTAGGAAAAGAGAAGACCAACAAAGCCTTGAACTTTATGATTCATGGTACAACTTGAGCTGCGGATGCCGGATAGTTAATTTGGAACAAATTGTCAACAGTTAAAGTGAATCACTCAAGAGACCTAACCTGGTGATTGAGTATAGTCATCCAATATGGGCAAACCAGTCATTTGGATGAACCTACGTTATCAGTTTTGCAAGCTAAATATTGGGATAAATGACAAGTGTAAAATCCAAAGTAGTTATGAACTCATGGGGAATACTTCCTTAGTTAATTGTATCAACTTGATAACAACTTCAATATTCAATACTATTACATGTTTCATTCTTTAAAACCCCCTTTAGGAAATAATCATGCTAAAAGCATAAATACTAATGGTATTCTACATCCTAATTATATTCCCTATTTGGGTTCTTTATTGACAACGTCCACGTCATACTTTTACAGAGGTGTGATTTGAGCATTAGCAAAAGTGGCACTATTGCGAGGGAATATGGTTTAGGATTAGAATAACTGCTTGTGTTTAAATTTTAGTCGTTATTTCCTCATTTATGTTTTTATTTTGTGTTTTTTCGATTCAGGTTACAACCAGGAAACCATAATCTCTGTAAGCACCAAGATGGAGGATGTGAGATTGCTAGTGCCTCTGGTGGCATTAATGAGTGTTGAGACACTGGCAACCGTCCTAATGAATTATGATGGAGATAATGTCCAGGGATAGATAGAGATGGTCAATACCCTAGAGGGAATGGGGTCCTACAACTTAAAACCAAAAATGTTGGACCTTGATTTAAAGAACAAGGCAAACCCTACAGCGAAACCGTCAGTCAAGGTACCACTAGTTTTAGATCTTAAAGCTCTACCCCCATATTTGAAATATGCTTTTCTGGGGGAGAATAGCACCCTGCCAGTGATTATAGTAGAAGATCTTGTAGACTGGCAAGTGGAGGCCCTGGTTTCAGTATTGAGGAGATACAAAAAGGCAATTGGGTGCACTATTGCTGACATCATTGGTATTACCCATGGCATTTGCACCCATAAAATCCATCTTGAGCTGAATTGTGTATCAATCATAGAAAAACAAAGACAATTGAATCCACCAATGCAAGAGGTGGTGAAGAAAGAGATTATCAAATGGCTATATGCGAGTGTTGTTTATCCCATTGCTGATAGTAAATGGTAAGCCCGATACAGTGTGTCCCAAGAAAGGTAGGATCATAGTAGAACCAAATGAGAGGAATGAGCTGATACCAACAAGGTTGGTTACAAGGCGGCATGTTTACATCGACTACCAGAAACTCAATCTTTAGACCCAAAAGGACCACTTTCTGATGCCCATTCATAGATTAGATGCTTGATATGTTGGCAGGTGGAGGATAGTACTATTTTCTTGATGGTTACTCTAGGTATAACCAGATCTCAATAGTCCCAGAGGATCAAGAGAAAACCATCTTTACCTGTCCTTATGGGACTTTTCTTTTAGGAGGATGCCTTTTGGGTTGTGCAATGCATCAGCCACATTCCAGTGCTGCATGATGTCCATCTTTTTATACATGGTGGAGGACACCATCGAAGTGTTTATGGATGAATTCTCGGTTGTGGGTAACTCATTTGAAGATTTCCTTGAGCATTCGAGTAAAGTGCTGAGCAGATGTGAAGAAACCAATCTAGTCCTAAATTTGGAGAACTTCAATTTCATGGTCAAAGCGGGGGATTGTGTTAGGCCATAGAATTTTAGGAAAAGGGATAGAGGTGGACAAAGCAAAAATTGAGGTAATAGAAGGATTGCCACTTCCTATTTCTATCAAAGGTATTAAGAGCTTTTTGGGGAACGTAGGATTCTATAGGAGATTCATCAAGGACATCTCATAAATTGCACAACTATTATGCAAATTACTTGAGAAGGAGGTGAAGTTCGTGTTTGATGAATTGAAAGCCTTTGAATTCCTAAAGGAGAGACTCACCTCAGCCCCTATTATCATAGCTCCAGATTGGTCTCTCCCATTTGAGGTAATGTGTGATACCAGCGGAGTAGCCCTCGGTGCTGTCTTAGTCCAAAGGAGAGTAAAGATAATTCACCCAATCTATTATGCCAGTAAGACACTCGATGCAGCTCAGAAGAATTATATGGTGACTGAACAGGAGCTACTACTAGTAGTCTTTACATTCAAAAAGTTTTGGGCATATTTGCTCGAAACTAAGGTGATTGTCCATACAGACCATGTGGCATTGTGGTATTTGATGTCAAAGAAGGATGCTAAACCAAGTCTAATCATATGGGTGTTGCTCTTATAGGAATTTGAGTTCGAGGTAAAAGACTTAAAGGGGACCGAGAATTAGGTGGCTGATCACTTAACCAGGTTGGAGGCAGAGGCAAGATTGAAAGATGAGGTTGACAGTGATGATGGCTTCCCAGATGAGTAGGTGTTGGCTGCATCTTAAGATCTGATCCCATGCTTTGCTGACTGTGCAAACTACTTGGTAAGCAATATGATTCCGGCAGATCTGACCTCACAACATAAGAAGTTCCTGTTTGAAGCACAGAGGTACTATTGGGATAAGCCTTATTTCTATTGTATTTGTGTGGATGGGATAATTCATAGGGGTGTGCCAGAGGTTGAGATGATGAGTATACTTAAGGCCTGCCACTCGTCTCCGATTGGGGGTCATCATAGTGGTATTCGAACTGCACATTAAATTTTGCATTGCGGGTACTATTGGCCCACAATCCACCAGTATGCGTATGATTTTTCCAAATCTTGTGACCAATGCCATTGACAAGGTGGCATCGCTCGTAAGCTTGAGCTACCATTAACCCCAATTCTGGAAGTAGAGCTATTCAATATATGGGGTATTGACTTAATGGGCCCATTTGTGAGCTCATATGGGATGAAGTATATCTTGTTAGCGGTGGATTATATCTAAAAATAGGTGGAAGCTATTGCACTCCCTAAAAATGAAGGGAAAAGTGTAACAGCATTTCTACGAAAGCACATATTTACTAGATTCGGTATTCCCAAAGCCATCATTAGCAACGGTGTAATTGCCTCTTTAGAACACTGCTTGAGAAATATGGTGTAAAGCATAAGGTGGCAACACCTTACCATCCTTAGTCAAGTGGACAAGTGGAAGTCTCCAACAAGGAGATAAAAATGATTTTCGAGAAATTACTAAACACCAATCGAACAAACTAGTCTAGGAAGTTGGCTTATGCATTCTGGGCATATTGAGCAGCTTATAAGACCCCTATTGGATCTTCACCGTATAAGTTGGTATATGGAAAGTCATTCCATTTTCCAGTGGAGCTGGAGCATATGGCATTATGGGCTCTAAAGAAGTTGAACTTGGACTAGAATGAAGTAGCCAAGTTAAGGCTAGATTAGCTAAATGAGGTGGATGAGTTTCGGCTCGGAGCTTACGAGAGTGCAACTATTTATAAGGAAAGAATGAAAATCTATCATGACCAGAAGATTGCACAAAGAGAGTTCAATGCTAGTGATTTGGTAATTTTGTTTAATTTGAGTGTCACGACCCGAACATAGGCCCGGGTCGAGACACATAACCTTGAACCATAAATAGCTCTGAGTCGACCCATGACATGAGCATAAATCTAAAGCTAAAATAATAAAGTGGAAACCAACATTTGATATAGCAGAAGTCTGAAAATCTAATAACATCTGGATAACGGACTACATAGCACTGAACCAAAGCAGAATACATACTATGTCTGATAAGCCTCTAAAATCCCGACGAGCTGATGGGACAAGACCCCGACTAGCTCACTAATAAACTAAAACTGAAAGATATTGATAACAAGCATATAAAAGAGGTCCCCGGAGACTGAGGACCCACCCACAAGCTGGATATGCTAAATCTGAGAACTGACTAGCGGCGGGATTGAACCTGAATGTCCAATCTTCTATCATGAAATGATATAACATAGTGTATATGGTCAGTACTTGGAATGTACCGCGTATGCAAGGTATGAAAAAATGCTAAATACGTGAAGCTAAAATCATGCATATCATAAAACATTTCATTATATGATGTTGAGAGTAAGACTTGCATGCTATTATCTCAAAACATGATTTAAACATAACTGAATATCATAACCAAATCAAATGACCCAGAGCTGAAATTGATAATCATAAGTAAAACTGAACATTGGGCCAAACTTGCTAAAAACATAATATCATGACCGATGAACATGCATAACTAAAATCGTGAGGAACAATGGGAGACTTGTCATATAACTGACATTACCATGATAGAGCTTACATGGCCCCGACTAGTACACTCAAGTGGGCAGAGCTGTCCAAAGCCTTTCCAGGGCTAAGGGCGATACCATGATATCCATATCAAGCTGAAGGCCCCTTGGTGGCGGGGGAAGCTCACAAGGGAGGTCCCAAGAATCTTGAACATACCTATGTTGGCACGTAGTTCTAAGGCACAGGGTTAACTTAACCATTAGCCTACTCGGTGCTAGACACTACTCCCAAAAACATGCATGTGCTCTTCATCGTTTTTCAATGAAGCTGAACCATTGCCTTTCGACGAAGCTGATCATAAAAATGTATACATAGTCTGAAAATTGGACATAAGGAGCCTTGGCTCAAAATATACCTTAAGATGTAAAGTGGGAGTCTAGATTTCAAAACCATGTGGTAAGCTAATATCATGAAATTGAAGTAAATCATGAAACATATTTACTATATGGGCTTGACCAAACTTAAACATGCTTTGAAATATACTTGATAGAAATAATCATGGATATAGACATGGGTAATTCGAAATTATACTCTCACCATAGATAATTTATCATACTTGAAACATAGATCATAATCTCAACTCATCATGAACTTACATATTTGGGCATCATATTTTAAAACTTGAAAAATCATAAATTTGTAATTTGAAATCATTATAAAACATTCCCATGAATCATAAAGCATCATTAGAAACATGAATAGAATTTATCCATGGTAGGTACTTAGAGAATTTTTAGAAATTGGGTTAAAACAACATGGAATCATCAACCTTGAATTTCATGAATTGAGAAGAGATTTGGGAATGAGAGTAAAGGAATACTCCCATTCATAACCCCACATACCTGGGTACTTTGATTTCACAATATCCCTTGAAAACCCAAGTGAATTGAGGAAGAACCTAAGGAATCCTCTAGCTTGATGTTCAATGAACTCCTTAATCTTGCATGCATGGATTGGGAAGGCTTAGAATAGGTTAGGCACTTTTAAAAGTCTCCTAACTAAGCTTAAAATGACGTAGTTTAGTACTTAGGAGCTTAGGAATTATGAAAATTCCCTTAAGAAAAAATCTGAAAAAATGAGGACTGCTAGCAACATGACCCTTAGCACGAGTCGTAGCACGAAGTAATGACTTGTGGTTATCTCTCGTGGTCACTGCTCCTCCCTGCAGTATCTCTAAATCTTACCATGATTTCATATCACAACTCATGGTGTCCTACCACGAGTCGTACTATAAATCGTAACATACCCCCTTCACTAGCCAATTCCTATCCATGACTTTTATCACGACTCGTGGTTACTCACTACGAGTCGTACCATGATATATGACATCATACCCCGACACCACCAGGAATTCATCACTACTCTTAACCACGGGTTGTACCTACACCTCAATACTCGTGGTATGATTCGTGGGCTGGACAACATCTTCAGAATTCCACCAAGACTGAGACCACGTGTAATACCCCGAAAAGGCCTAATAATAGACCCGGGAGTTAAATTTGAAAAGTGCATAAAACTGGAAAAAACATCACAGAACGGACAACGCTACGACTCGTGGTAGGGTATCACGAGTCGTCAAGCTGTCGTGGTTTGGGAAGTTAGGGAAACAATGGAGACAACTGACAGTGCAACGACCCATTGTAAGGAAAAATGAGTTGTTGTCACCAGTCGTGGGGTGGTTTGGACTTAGGCTGAGGAGGAAGTAATCGGGCATCCCATGATTCGTGGTTAAAAGGGATGACCCATTGTTTCAAGTCATCATTGGTGGGTTGAAGGTTTCAGTGCAGATGACGGATGGAAACCACGACTCGTTGGAAGTCACCAAGAGTTGCGGTGAGGCTCGTGGGGAGGAAAGCCAGATTTGGTCAAGGAGTTGACGACGGTCATCCAACGACTCATCCTTTGAAGTCACGACTCGTCCTGACGAGCAGTGGAAAGGATTCAAGGAATGAGATGAAGCAGTGGACTCAATGAATCGATACCATGAGTAGTGGTATGTTGTCATGACCCATTAGGTCGGTCGTTAGTCCATCCGGGGCAGGTTTTCAGGGAATTCTTGTAAGGGCACTTTCAACCTTTCCACATTTTTATCCCCTAACCTACATTGCTTTGGATATTTTCTGAGTATGATAATATGAGTTAAGTCCTTTATGCATGCCCATTCTCATGCAAGAACATCAGAGAGATTTTTGGGAGATTTTTCAAGGTCTTCTTTCCCAAGTTTCCATCAATCTCTTTGCGGGTATTCAACGAATTTTGAGTCAATCCATTTCCAGGTATATAGGGTTTTAAAATGGGTGGAATTCTTCCTCACCCATGCCCAATTTTGATTTAAATCATGAATCCTCCTATTCAAGACTATGGGGTTTTACTCAAATGCATGAAAATTGATTTCTCTTTATGGGTATGTTTTAATTGAGTTTTAATTATTGAATTATGAATAAGGGTAGGTTTTATCATTATTTCCTTTTAATCATGTGTCAAGCTTTTAAATCCAAATTTTCCCATTTGATGAAAGTTCATGGAAGTTATGATTTATGATGAATACTCTATAATTCGAGTTTATTGATAATGGAAAAGCATGATTTTCTAGTTACCCATGTTTATGAGCATATTTTGAAAGAATTCAGTATGATGAAGTAATGGGCAATTCCCACATGTTGAAGACCGATTTATGATTTATGAAACGAATTACATAATTTATCGATTTATGATGTTGGCCAATGAAAAGGGCTTTGATTCTTGGCTAAGCATGTTTTAAAGGGGATTAATGATGATAAATGTTATGTCTTAGACAATGGATTTTAATGCATGATGTTATTGATTAATCTATGAGCCTATATGCATGTTTTTGAGAGTCGTGTCTAGCACCGAGCAGCCCGGCATTCAAAGGACTACACCGGTTTCTCATAACCACAAGCCACTATAGGTTTCTAATGATGTACTGCAATGATGATTATTACCTGAAATGTGATATCACGCCTTATGCACAACCCTCGCCTGGCAAGCCAGGGTCGGCTCTGCCCACTTGAGTGAGATAGTTGGGGCATCATGAAAGCCTCTACCATGATGGTGTTGGTTAGGATGAGTCCCCCCATTGTTCCGCATGTTTTATGCATTGTTATATTTATGTTGTGGCTCAAGTTATGTTTTGATAAAGTTTACTTATGATTATGAAAATGAATGGTTGTGAATGATTTGAAATCCTTGAGCCTTGTGTTTTATTATGAATATTTTGATGTAAGCATGATGTCCTTATTTTATATCATTTACGATTTTTTTTACTTTGAAATATCTGTTCTACTTACCTTGCATACTCAGTACATTCCACGTACTGACCACGTACTTTCTATGTTGTATCGTTTCATGATACAGGATCCGGATCTTAGGCTCATCCTCATGTTTAGCCCATCTCAGCTTACGTTCTTAGATTATTAGTGAGTCCTCATGTTTCGGGGGCTTTTCGATAGGCTTTTATGTTATCTTACATTTCAGTACTGTTTGGGTTAGTTAGGGATGTTTTCCCATTAGCCCATCGTATGTTGTAGAGGCTTTCAGACCATGTGTAGTCTTCAGGTTATGTGTACGTCTAATATTTCTAATGTTATGCTATGATTACATTTTTTCTATGTTTTTATGATTATCATTTTGCTTATTTTAATGATCTTAGTTGTATGCATGTTGCATGGGTCGACTTGGGGTCTCTCGGGGTCCCTTGTCCCGTGTCTACGATCCGGGTGTACGTTCGGGTGATGAAAAACTTGGTATCAGAGCAATAGGTTGGAAGTGTCCTATGGTGTCTTAAAGTCACATTAAGTAGAGTCTTTCTCATGGGTGTGAAGTGCGCCACGCCTATGACGAAGAGGCTACTAGACGTTTAGGAAACGTTCTTCTTTCATGTTCTATGTCGTGCAATGAAAAACTTTTCCATCCTTCAATTCATGCAATTTGTGATTATAGAATTATGGCTACTAGAAGAATGAAGTGAAGGAGGAATGGAAATTATGAGGGTCACGGAGGTGGAAATGATCATGGGCATCAGCACACCCCACCTGTCAAGGAGCCCTAGGCACTAGAGTCAACTGCCCATGCTAAGTTTAGGGTATCTTTCCAGAGGTTGGCGCATGCCTTGACCGCTTAGGTCAACCAGAAGGTTGTTGCGCATGTCCCATAGAACAGTAATGCAGCGGTGGCACGGGTTAGAGACTTTATGAGGATGAACCCTCCTGAGATCACGGTATCAAAGGTGGATGAGGATCTACATGAGTTCATTGAAGGGATCTTAAAGGTCACTCAGGTTATGGGAGTGACAAATGGAGAATGTGTTAACTTGGCCTCTTATCAGCTGAAGGAGGTCGCTAATATTTGGTATAAGCAATAAAAGGACAGCAGGGCAGCAGGAGCGGGCCTTATCAGCTGGGATGAGTTCCATATGTCCTTTCTTGACAAGTTCTTCCCTCGGGAGATGAGGGAATTGAAGACAGCTGAGTTTGTTAACCTCAAGTAGGGGAGGATATCAGTGTTGGAGTATTCGCTTGAGTCCACTCGTCTGTCAAAATATCCTCCAGAGTTGGTGATGTATCAGAGGGCATGGATGAGCCGATTGGATCATGGTGTGGCTGGTTATTTAGACAAAGATTGTAGGACTGCCATGCTTCACTAGGATATGGAATTTCCCCACATAGTGTTGTACGCCCAGCAGACGGAGACGGCTCATGTGAGGGAAAGGGAGGCAAAGAGGGCTCGGACAGATAGTCGTGGGTTTTCACATCAGAGTTCCAGGAGTGGCTACCGTCCACAGTTTCAGCAGAGGACACTAGCGCAAGCACCATCATCAGCTAGTGTTCCATCCAAACCCAGGGGTGATCAGAGGAGCAAGGCTTCAGGGTCGAGGGATTAGAGGGGCACCCAGTTAGAGTATTCCTCTCCAGCCTGCGGGAAGTGTGGCAAGAGTCACACCAGAGAGTGACTGCTCAACTCAGATGTCTGCTATGGGTGTGGTAGATCGGGGCACATGCGCCGAGCGTGCCCATATGCTAGACAGGGTGATGATAGGGGTTGTGTATAGACCACCAGGACAACAGCAACTCTAGCCCCTTCCGCTCCGCAGGATAATTGAATAGTGGAGGTGGCGGACAGCGCCAAAATTGATTCTATGCCCTTGCCTCGCGCTAGGATCAGGAGGCTTCACCAGACATGGTCACGAGTATGTTACATGTCTCTCATATTAATGTTTATGCCTTGTTAGACCTGGGAGCTACTTTGTATTTCGTGACTCCTTACATTGCTAGTAGTCTTGGAGTTAGTCTCGAGACCTTGTTCAAGCCATTTTTTGTTTAGATCCCTGTTTGTGATTCGGTCGTAGCTAGACGAGTATATAGAAGGTGCTCAGTCACTGTGTTACATATAAGGTTACCTCCGTAGACCTGGTGGAGTTAGCCATGACTGACTTTGACATTATTCTTGGTATGGATTGGTTGTTTGCTTGTTACGCCACGATTAATTGCAGGACCCATACATTGGAATTTCATTTTCTGAGTGAATTAATTTTAGAGTGGAAGGATAGTTCGAGGGTACCAACAGGTCAGTTTATTTTATATCTTAAGGCCAGGAAGATGATCTTTAAAGGTTTCATGTACCACCTAGTTAGGGTTAAGGATGTGGAGTCCGAGACCCCGACTATTTAGTCAGTTTCAGTGGTGTGCAAATATCCAAAGGTGTTTCTTGATGATTTGTCCAGTGTCCCTCCGAAGAGGGAAATTGATTTCGGTATTGATCTATTAACCGATACGCAGCCTATCTCTATTCCTCCCTATAGGATGGCCCCAACTGGACTAAAGGAATTGAAGGATCAGTTAAATGATCTGTTGGATAAGGGCTTCATTAGACCGAGTCAGTCTCCATGGGCTGCACCAATTCTATTTGTTCGTAAGAAGGACAGTTTCCTTTGCATGTGTATTGACTATTGGTAGTTGAACAAGGTTGCCGTCAATAAAAGGTACCCCTTAACTAGGATCGGTGATTTGTTTGAACAGCTCCAGGGTGCTAAGTTCTTCTCCAAGATTGTCTCAAGTCCGGGTATCACCAGCTCTGGTTTTGGGAGAGTGACATCCCAAAGACCGCTTGCAGGACTCGGTATGGTCACTACAATTTGTTGTTATGTCTTTCGGACTAAACAATTCTCCTGCAGCTTTTATGGACCTGATGAATAGGGTGTTCAAGAAATATTTTGATATGTTTGTGATTGTGTTCATCGATGACATGCTTATATACTCCCGGAGCGAGGAGGAACATGCTGCCCATTTGAGAATAGTGGTACAAACCCTCAAGGATCATTAGCTCTATGCAAAGTTTAGAAAGTGTGAATTTTGGCTAAATTCGGTAGCATTTCTGGGACATGTGGTATCAAGCGAAAGAATAAGGGTAGATTCCCAGAAGATCGAGGCGGTGAAGAATTGGCCTAGACCGGTAAATCCTTCAAAAATTCAAAGTTTCTTGGGCCTAGAAGGTTACTACCAGAGGTTTGTTGAGGGTTTCTCATCTATTACGACACCTTTGACTAAGTTGACTCAGAAAAAGGTGAAGTTCCAATGGTCGAATGCTTGTGAGAAAAGCTTCCAAGAGTTGAAGACCCGACTCACTTCAGCACTAGTGTTGACCTTACCCGAGGGTACTGATGTCTTTGTAGTGTATTGTGATGCTTTGAGAGTCGGACTAGGATGTGTGTTGATGCAGCGTGGGAAGGTAATAGCATATGCCTCGAGACAGATTAAAGTTCATGAGAAGAATTATCCGACCCACGATGTTGAGTTGGTCGTGGTGGTGTTTGCATTGATGATATGGCGACATTACTTGTAAGGCATCCACGTGGATGTATTTACGGATCACAAGAGTTTGCAATATGTGTTCACATAGAAAGATCTGAATCTTCAGCAAAGGAGGTGGTTGGATTTACTAAAGGACTACGACATGAGGGTCCTCTACCACCTGGGCAAGGCTAATGTGGTTGCGGATGCGCATATGTCACGCCCCGCCTTGGGAGGCATGACTAGCACCTGGTGCCCTACTAGGACCTGGACTGCTGGACTAGCTGAGCCTAAGCACTTCTGGTGCCAGGCTGGCACTAACTCTGGATTCAAGAAAACGACAGGCTACATAACGGTTGTAAAAACAGCCCGCGGACGACTAGGCCTATAGCCACTTGTAAGAAAACAATAGCTACCCAGAACAACTGAATCAATAGGGAACCTATGCGGGCCGACAAGGCCACCATGCTATCTAGTTATTTCGGAATCAAGAAAACAAGTGCTAAATTGCTATGTGACTGACAAGATCACCACTACTAACTAAATAAGGCCCCATATGGCCATCGTAAACAAATTAAAACATGCACACGACCTCACACGACCGGTACAGCTAACCACAGGGAATATACAATCTGCAAGCCTCTAAGAATACTGATAAGACGGTCGGGACAAGGACCCAGCCTACCCGTACTGTACAACAAAAGATAAATAAACCTCTAGTTATCAAGATCCGGATGACAGGAGCTGATGACTCTATGTGTGGGATGGAATTACGAGGAATCGACTCCTCGTCTATGAGTACCTTCAGGAAAGTAATGCAACGCCCCCAAACGGGCATTAGTACCACTTGTACCGAGTATGAAAAGAAAAACTGAACATAACTGAAGATAAGCAGTATAATGGTAGTTACTGAAATGATAGAGGATAGCTAAAAGTATCTGGAATAGCAGAATCTGTACCAAGCTTAACTGCACTGGAGAGAAGATAAGAACCATACCTGTCGATGTGGCATCCTACTATCTATCAATTTAATATGTAACATATATATTTATAGCATACAAGAACCTATACCAGCCCCCATATGCCGGAAGGTGCAAATCAACACGCAATCTATACACCCTTACCCGGGTCAAACCATCCAAAAATAAATTCACTCCACTCACCTAATAACTACGAGCACCTTGCTGGACCCCTGGGTATGCAGCTTGGGCTCTCTGGGTCCCTTACTATAATTGTATCTAAGTCCGGAGGACTCCTATAATTATAATCTGAGATCTGTATCTGTAATCTGTAATCTGTGCCCTGGGCGGAAGCGCTCGACAGGGTATGCTATAATGCTGATCAGCCTGCTATGGGGAATGCTGCATCCCATCTTTGTCCTACTGCGGACGGCATGCCACCCCTTGGAGTGATGTATCCTCACCCTCTGGCGGGCGAGTCGACACAACTATTAACCCTGGGGCGGCAAGGAAGCTCTAAGGGTGCCTACATAACACAATCAGATCTCAACAAACAACAATAATCACATATAACATGTATAATAAATCTGAAAAATACTATCCATGTTCTGATATTCTATTCTGAATCTCTTGCTTAATTAAACTGAATGTGATACTGAGTTAAACTGAGTCTGGGGTAAGATCTTGCTGTCTGATGCTGATTTACTGACTTTTATTCTGGATATGACATAATAATACAACATACTTTATACTCGGTTTGTGGAACTTCCTTCTGGAATTTATTCTATTTTACTACACTAGAATTGCTAACTTGCCGAAGAAACTAGCTTTACATACCTCAGTTGTCGGCTTTCTGGCTAACTGGCATAACTCAGCCATTATTCAGCTATTTCTTCCAACTATATTCACATTCATAACAATTAGAACTAAATTAATCAATATTCCGGAAGAAAATGCTACTTTGAATATATGTATATAGCCCAAACTTTGACTTATCGAAAAACAGCCGAAAACTCGCTATTTCTCGGAAGTCCAGAAGGGAGAAATACTCACTTTAGGGCTAGGAGTATATTGACACTAATTTGGAGCAATTCCACTTACCTTATCTTGGTAGGACGGCGGTTCGCCGGCCGAATTTCATGAAACTAACTCCGTAGGAATGCTCCCTACAGCTTAATACTTCACTACCCAAGATTAATTCGAGTTTGGACCGCGTTTAATAGCGTAAATGGAAGGAATCTGAAAGAAATTCTTCGTACCCTCTATTTTCTGGTTGCTCTCTGGAAATTATTGATAATTATCTCTAAAAACCAAAGTGGGGGCTTTATATACTTGAGGCTGAACCTCACCTCCGTGGCACGTTGACCATCGCAGAGGTGAGCCCTCCGTGAAACGTTGGCCATCGCGGAGGGGGTCTGCCCAGCCTCCTCTTGCGATGGTTCAATGTGGCGCTTGTCCGGTCTTTCCCCAGGCCTTTTTCTAGCATGTGTGGCATTCTAAAACTCTTAACCAATAAGTGAATACACCATCCAAATGTCAAGTATTTACGGGGTGTAACATTCCCCCCCCCTTAAGAACATTCCTCCTCGAATGTAAACTTCTACTTGCAAGAATTTCATCTTACTTGATTTATTCTACAAAAATTTCAGCAGAGTTTCCCCTGTAATATGGACTATCTCAAAAATCCTAAAATGCAGAAAAGTCAAATATAGGTACTCCACACAATGCTACAATATTCATTTCACTAAACTGAAGTTAGCATCTCGCTTATACACTTAGATATAAAGAAACAGTAATAACAACATACCTCTAGCTAGCTAAGTCTGAAATAACTGGGGATATCTGGCTTTCATATCTTCTTCTGCCTCCCAAGTCATTTCCTCTCAATTTCGGTTACGCCATAATACTTTGACCGAAGCAACATCTTTAGTTCTCAATCTACGAATCTGCCGGTCTTGTATGGCTACTGGAACCTATTCATAAGCCAGCTCCTCCATAACTTGGACATCCTGAATTGGGGCAACTCTAGAGGGGTCTCCTATATACTTCCTCAGCATGGACACATGGAAAACTGGATGAACAGACTCTAATTCTGGAGGCAAGTTCAACTCATATGCCACTTGGCCTATTCTTCGACAAATCTGATAAGGCCCAAAAAATCTCGGGCTGAGCTTACCTTTCTTGCCGAATTTCATCACCCTTTTCATTGGAGAAACTTTTGAAAACACCTAGTCATTCACATTAAATTCCAGGTTTCTGCGCCGCACATCAGCATAAGATTTTTGGCAGCTCTGAATAGTCAGTAGGCGTTCTCTGATAAGCTTTACCTTTTCCTCTAACTGATGAATAATATCCGGCCTAATTAGCACTAACTCTCCTACTTCAAACCAACCAACTGGCGATCTGCATTTTCGCCCATACAATGCCTAAAAAGGCGCCATCTGGATAGCTGAATGGTAACTGTTATTATAATCAAACTCAATAAGTGGTAAGTGCTCATCCAAGCTACCTCTAAAGTCCAACACACACGCTCGTAACATATCTTCGAGCATCTGAATAGTGCGTTCTGCCTACCCATCTGTCTGAGGGTGGAATGTTGTGCTTAGATTAATCTGTGTTCCTAGGCCTCTCTAAAATGATTGCCAAAATTTAGCTGTAAATTATGCCCCTCTATAAGGGATAATGGATACTGGAACACCGTGCAGTCTGACTATTTTTCTGATATACAATTTAGCATAGTCTTCGGCAGAGAAAGTAGCCCTTACCGGCAGAAAATGGGCTGATTTTGTTAGTCTGTCAACAATGAACCTAATCGAGTCATTTCTATGTCTGGTACGGGGTAATCCTACTACAATATTCATATTTACTGCTTCCCACTTCCAAAGAGGCACAACTATGTCTTGAGTCAACCCGCCTGGTTTCTGGTGTTCCGCTTTTAATTGCTGGTAGGTAGGACACTGGGCTACGAATTCTGCTATTTCCCTCTTCATACCTGGCTACCAGTAGATTTCTTTAATATCGTGGTACATTTTTGTCGCGCCTGGGTGGAGAGAATAGCAGGCGTAATGTACCTCGCTCATAATCTGCTGGCGAAGCCCTGAAATATCTGGAACACAAAGGCGGCCTTTACATCGCAACACCTCATCCTTAGTTACCTGAAAATCCAGTGCTTTTCCTTGCTGAACTCTGTCTTTAAGCTGAACCAGGTCGGGATCTTCATACTGTCGTTCTTTTACCTCCACAACTAATGACGACACAGTGGAGTTCTAAATTACCGCTCTGTTGTCCTCTGCTTCTGCTACACGAATGGCTAAACTGGCTAACTGGTGTATTTCTCTGGCCAATTCCTGCTATTCAGGCTGTAAGTACGCCAAGCTCCCCATAGATTTGCGACTAAGGGCATCTGCTACTATGTTGGCTCTCCCTGGGTGGTACAGAATATTTACATCATAATCTTTCAGCAATTCCAACCAGCGGCGCTGCCGCAAATTCAACTCTCTCTGAGTGAAGATAAACTGTAGGCTCTTATGATCAGTGAAAATATCCACATGGACTCCATAGAAGTAATGTCTCCATATCTTTAGAGCGTGGATCACCGCGGCTAGTTCCAGGTCGTGGGTAGGATAATTCTTTTCGTGTTTCCTCAGCTGTTTAGAAGCATAAGCAATTACTTTACCAGGCTGCATCAACACACATCCTAACCCAATACCCGAAGTGTCACAATAAACTGCATAACCCTCTATACCTTCTAGCAATGCTAACACTGGGGCGGAGGTCAACCTGTCTTTCAATTCTTGGAAACTCTGCTCACATGCCTCTGTCCACTGAAAATTTACTACTTTTTGCATCAGCTTAGTCAGAGGTGCCGCTATGGTGGAGAATCCCTCAACAAATCTTCTGTAGTACCCTGCTAATCCCAGAAAACTGCATACTTCGGTCGGAGTGGTAGGTCTGGGCCATGTTTTTACCGCTTCTATTTTTTGCGTGTCTACCTGTATACCAACATCTGACACAATATGCCCCAAGAAAGCTACTGAGTTCAGCAAAAATTCACACTTAGAGAACTTGGCATACAACTGACGGTCCCGGAGAATCTGGAGCACTGTTCGCAAATGATCCTGGTGGTCTGTCTCTGAGCGAGAATACACCAGAATATCGTCAATAAAAACTATCATGAACAGGTCCACGTATGGTCTAAAGATGTTGTTCATCAGGTCCATGAATACTGCGGGAGCATTTGTCAGCCCAAATGACATGACTATGAACTCAAAATGGCTCTATCTGGTCTTGAAGGCAGTCTTCGGAATGTCCTTTTCACGAACTCCATCCTGATGATAACCGGACCATAAGTCAATCTTGGAGAAATATCTGGCCCCCTATAGCTGATCAAAAAAATCATCTATTCTGGGAAGCGGATACTTATTCTTGACTGTAACCTTATTCAATTGCCGGTAATCTATACACATGCGGAGTGAGCCATCTTTGTTTCTCACAAATAGAACCGGCGCACCCCAAAGTGAAGTACTCTGCCTGATAAATCCCTTATCTAACAGATCTTTCAGCTGCTCCTTTAATTCTCTGAGTTCAGCAGGAGCCATACGATACAGAGGAATTGATATGGGATGAGTTCCTAGTAGCAAATCAATTGCAAAATCTATTTCTCTCTCTGGGGGAATACCAGGTAGCTTGTCTGGAAATACGTCGGGGAATTCATTAACCACTGGGATAGACTGGAGAGTCGGAGGCTCTACCCGAACATCCTGGACACTTACTATGTGGCAAATGCATCCCTTAGCTATCAACTTCCTTGCCTGAAGGTGGGAAATAAACCTACCTTTCAGTGTGGCTGTACTGCCCTTCCACTCTCGTACTGCCTCCCCTAGAAAGTGGAATCAGACCATCTTGGTCCAGCATTGTATATTGGCATAGCACGACACTAACCAATCCATACCCATAATGGCATCGAAATCAATCATCTCTAATTCTACCAGATCTACTGTGGTCTGACGATCAACAACCTCTACTATAAACCCTCGATAGACCTTTTTGGCTATGATGGAGTCACCGACGGGTGTGGATACTGAAAAGGGTTTTTGAAGCAACTCTGGTGCAACACTAAACTTTCGAGCCACAAATGGGGTAATGTAGGACAAAGTAGATCCTGGATCAATCAATACATAAGCAGGGTGTGAGCAAATAGTCATCATACCTGTTACCACATCTGGAGATGCCTCTGAGTCCTGCCTCCCCGGTAATGCATAGGCATGGCTTGGGCCCGTACCTGAACTAGAGGCCCCTGACCTACCTCAGCCTCTACCTGCTGGACCTGAGGGCCTACGCCCTGCCGAGGCTATTGGAGCTCACGGCCCTGTTGACGCTTTGTCCTGAATATCTCGGCTACCTTAACCCTTGGCTGGATAGTCTCTCATCACAGGACCCTCCTGCCCGCATATATAACACCCTGTTGAGCCATATTTGCAAGCTCAAGTGTGGGGTCGGCTGCAAATAGGGCAAGGTGGGGGTGTGTACCTGCTCTGCTCTACCCTCCTCTACTAAGGTGAATCTACCATTTGAGAACTGCCACCGGACTCTGACTATCCTCTGCGACCGAATCTACCCCTCTGCTATTGTGATGGAGGTGGGGATCTAGGTGGCCTATCTGACAACCGTGGCCTAGGTCCTCTCTGAATCTCCCTCTGTATTTCATATGATCTATCCCTGCGGCGCTGCTCCTGATTTATTCTTCTACTGTCCTGTTGCCATTGTCTAAGACCCTCAATAGTCTGGGCAAAGGCCTGCACCAGAGCAATATCCATATCTTCTCGCAGCGTAGCTATCATGCATGCCTCAATATATTTTGGGTTCAGACCCATAATAAACTGGTGGACTCTAGATGGCTTGGTGTCCATAAAGGATGGACCATAGCTGGCCAAGGAATCGAACTGCAGGGCGTATTCTCGTACACTCCTCGCCCCCTGCTCCAAGTGTAAAAACTGATCCATCCGGGCCTGTAGGATTTCCCGTGGAAGATAACGGTCCAGGAAGGCCTCTGAAAAGTTGGACAAGGTCGGGGGGGCAACATCTCTCCCTCGAGACCTTTCCCAACTTTCATACCACAACACAGCAATATCCCGCAGCCGGAATACCGCCAACTCAACCGACTCTGCAGATGTCACATGCATGACCCGGAAGATTCTCTGCATATGATCCAGGAAGTCCTGGGGGTCCTCTGCCTGATCCGACCCTGTGAACTATGGGGGACCTAGTGCCAAGAATTCTCGGACCCTCGAACTGCCAAGCCCACCTGAAGACTCTGCTGCTACGGGTGGCACTGACTGGCGCTGGGTAGCCATCATTTGTGCCAACATAACTACTGCACTTCAAATTTCCCGGTTGAATGGCGTGGGTACAGGAACTGTCGGAGACGGTGTCGTCCTGAGTGGCTCCTGGTGGGGTGGGGACTGCTGAAGGTCGAGATGACGCCTATGTATCGCCCTCAGATCGGGCTGATTCTAAACGAGGCTGAGGCATCCTGCTGGTGCCTTCTCCTGCTGCGGTATCCAGTCTTCTACCTATGACAGGATGTCGCTGGTCTGCCATTTTATCTTTAAACAAAGAGTATGATAAGTTTTAGGGATTCAACCCTATACTATACTGCTTTATCGCATGACTAAATATGAAGAAAGAGTAACCATCCTATCATGCCTTGCAGCCTCCTGCCTATGGTATGTGGTGCATACACATCCATAGACAAGACTCTACTTAGCACGACTTGCAGACTCCCTGGGACATGACCTGCTCTGATACCAAGATTGTCACGCCCCGCCTTAGGAGGCATGACTGGCACCTAGTGCCCTACTAGGACCTGGACTGCTGGACTAGCTGAGCCTAAGCACTTCTGGTGCCAAGCTGGCTCTAACTCTGGATTCAAGAAAATGACAGGCTATATAACAGCTGTAAATACAGCCTCCGGCTGACTAGGTCTATAGCCACCTATAAGAAAACAACAACTACCCAGAACAACTGAATCAATAGGGAACGTATGTGGGCCGACAAGGCCACCATGCTGTCTAGTTATTTTTGAATCAAGAAAACAAATGCTAAATTGCTATGTGACCGACAAGATCACCACTACTAACTAAATAAGGCCCCACACGGCCATCATAAACAAATTAAAACATGCACACGGCCTCACACGACCGGTACAACTAATCACAGGGAATATACAATCTGCAAGCCTCTAAGAATACTGATAAGATGGTCGGGACAAGGACCCGGCCTACCCGTACTGTACAACAAAAGAGAAATAAGCCTCTAGCTGTCAAGCTCCGGATGACAGGAGCTGATGACTCTATGTGTGGGATGGAATTACGAGGGATCGGCTCCTCATCTATGAGTACCTGCAGGAAAGTAATGCAGCGCCTCCAAACGAGTGTCAGTACCACTGGTACCAAGTATGCAAAGCAAAACTGAACATAACTGAAGATAAACAGTATACTGGTAGTTACTGAAATAAAGAGGATAGCTAAAACTGTCTGGAATAGCAGAATCTGTACCGAGCTTAACTGCACTGGAAAGAAGATAAGAACCATACCTGTCGATGTGGTGTCCTGCTATCTATCAATTTAATATGAAACATATATATATATATAGCATACAAGAACCTATACCAGCCCCCATAAGCCGGAAGGTGCCAATCAACACGCAATTTATATACCCCTACCAGGGTTAAACCTTCCAAAAATAAATTCACTCCACTCACCTAATAACTACGAGCACCCCCCCCTGGGTATGCAGCTTGGGCTCTCTAGGCCCCTTACTATAACTGTATCTAAGTCCGAAGGACTTCTGTAACTATAATCTTAGATCTGTATATGTAATATATAATATGTGCCCTGGGCACAAGCGCTCGACAGGGTATGCTATAATGCTGATCATCCTGCTATGGGGAATGTTGCATCCCATCTTCGTCCTACTACGGATAACATGCCACTCCTTGGAGTGACGTATCCTCACCCTCTGGCGGGCGAGTCGACACAGCTATTAGCCCTGGGGCGGCAAGGAAGCTCTAAGGGTGCCCACATAACACAATCAGATCTCAACAAATAACAATAATCACATATAACATGTATAATAAATCTAAAAATACTATCCATGTTCTGATATTCTATTCTGAATCTCTTGCTGAATTAAACTAAATCTGATACTAAGTTAAACTGAGTCTGGGATAAGATCTTGCTATCTGATGCTGATTTACTGACTTTTATTCTAGATATGACATAATAATACAACATACTTGATACTCAGTTTCTGGAACTTCCTTCTGGAATTTATTCTATTTTACTACACTAGAATTACTAACTTGTCGAAGAAACTAGCTTTACATACCTCAGTTGTCGGCTTTCCGGCTAACTGGCGTAACTCGAACAATATTCAGCTATTTCTTCCAACTGTATTCACATTCATAACAATTAGAACTAAATTTATCAATATTCTAGAAGAAAATGCTACTTTGAATATATATATAGCCCAAACTTTGACTTATCAAAAAACAGTCGAAAACTCGCTATTTCTCGGAAGTCCAGAAGGGAGAAATACTCACTTTGGGGCTAGGAGTATATTGACACTAATTTGGAGCAATTCCACTTACCTTAGCTCGGTAGGATGATAGTTCTCCGGCCGAATTTCAAGAAACTAACTCCGTAGGAATGCTCCCTGCAGCTTAATTCTTCACTACCCAAGATTAATTCGAGTTTGGACCGCGTTTAATAGCATAAACGGAAGGAATCTCAAAGAAATTCTTTGTACCCTCTGTTTTCTGGTTGCTCTCTGGAAATTATTGATAATTATCTCTAAATATCGAAGTGGGGGCTTTATATACTTGGGGCTGAACCTCACCTCCGTGGCACGTTGGCCATCGCAGAGGTGAGCCCTCCGTGACACGTTGGCCATCGCGGAGGGGGTCTGCCCAGCCTCCTCTTGCGATGGTTCGGCGTGGCGCTTGTCCGGTCTTTCCCCGAGCCTTTTTCTAGCATGTGTGGCATTCTAAAACTCTTAACCAACATGTGAATAGGCCATCTAATTGTCAAGAATTTACGGGGTGTAACAGCTTAGTAGGCTTTCTATGGAGAATGTATCCCACGTGGATGAGAGGAAGAAGGATTTGGTGAAAAATGTCCACCGGCTTGCCAGACTAGGAGTTAGATTGCTCGACTTGGCAGATGGAAGCATTGTTGTGCATAATGGATCATAATCATCCTTAGTGGTTGATGTTAAATCCAGGCAAGATGAGGATCCAAATTTGAGGAAGCTGAAGGAGGCGGTGCGAAGTCAAAAGGTGGATGTTTTCTCCCAAGGGGGAGATGACGTGCTACGATACCAGGGTCCTCTACGTGTCCCAGATGTTGATGATTTGAGAATTCGGATATTGCATGAAGCACATTGTACCAAATATTTTATTCATCTAGGAACCACAAAGATGTATCGGGACTTGCGAGAAATCTATTGGTTGGATGGTATGAAGAATGATATTGAAGAGTTTGTAGCAAAATGTCCAAACTACCAGCAAGTGAAAGTTGAACATCAAAGGCCGGGAAGCGTACTCCAGGATATCAGCATCCCCACTTGGAAGTGGGAGGAAATAAATATGGATTTTGTTACAGGCCTACCTCGCACTCACCGACACTATGAATCCATTTGGGTGGTGGTAGACAAGCTAACTAAGACTGCACACTTCCTACCGGTCAAGACCACGGATTCAGTAGATTATTATCCAAGTTGTATATTTGGGAGTTCGTTCAACTTCATGGAGTTCCCTTTTCTATCATCTCGGACTGAGGTACTCAGTTTACCTCTCAGTTTTGGCGGTCTTTCCAAAAAGGACTTGGGATGCTAGTTAAGCTCAGTACAGCCTTCCATCCGCAAACAGACGGCCAGGAAAAACGAACGATACAGACTCTTTAGGATATGTTGAGGGCATGTGTGATGGATTTTAAGGGTAGTTGGGATGATCATTTGTCCTTGATCGAGTTTGCCTATAATAATACTTATCACTCTAGTATCCAAATGGCACCATTCAAGGCTCTTTACGGGTGGAGGTGTAGATCTCCCATCATATGGTTTGAGGTTGGTGAGGTAGCTATCATAGGACTAGATTCGGGTCATGAGGCGATGGTAAAAGTTCAGAAGATAAGGGGCCGGTTAAAAACCACTCAGAGTCGGCAGAAATCATATGCTGATGTGAGGAGAAGGGATCTGGAGTTTGATGTGGATGACTGGGTATTTCTAAAGATATCTCCCATGAAGGGAGTCATGCAGTTTGGAAAGAAAGGAAAACTCAGTCCCCATTATGTTGGTCCCTATCGGGTTGTGACGAGACTTGGTAAGGTGGCATATGAGTTGGACTTTCCATGGGAGTTATCTTCAGTTTATCCCGTCTTCCATGTGTCACTTTTGAAAAAGTGCTTGGGTGACCCAACTTCAGTAGTTCCGGTAGATACCATTGGTGTAAAGGATAGCCTCATCTATGAAGAAATTCTAGTGAAAACCTTAGATCGTCAAGTCCGTAAGCTAAGGAACAAAGAAGTAGCTTCTGTTAAATTATTATGGAGGAATCAGCAGATTGAGGGAGCTATGTGGGAAGCTGAAGCGGACATGCTGGTTAGATATCCATAGTTGTTCTCTACCAGCTTGGTTCTGACTTGAGGTACTAGTTTTTCCTTATGACTCTATTTAGTTTTCATGTTCGGTTCATGTGTGCAAGTTTCTTTTATGCATATGAATGCATTTGTAAAGTATGAGGTCAGTTCATCTATATGGTTTTATTTGGAGGTAGTCATTCCAAGAAATTTTGATTACAATGATCAGTATATAGCTATGATAAATTATAATTTCTGTTTGCTGCTTGATTCCTACATTCAAGTACAAATGTTTCCAAGGGGGAGATATTGTAATACCTCGAAAAGGCCTAAGAATAGACCCGGGAGTTAAATTTGAAAAGTGTAGAAAACTGGCAAAAACATCAAAGAACAAACAACCTTATGACTCGTGGTAGGGTACCACAAGTCATCACAAGTTGTCGTGGTTTAGGAAGTCAAGGAAACAATGGAGACAACGGACGGTGCAACGACCCGTTGTTAGGAAAAACAACTCGTTGTTACCAATCGTAGGGTGGTTTGGACTTAGGCTGAGGAGGAAGTAACGGGGCATCCCATGATTCATGGTTAAGAGGGACGACCTATTTTTTCAAGTCCTCGTTCGTGGGTTGAAGGTTCCAATGCAGACGACAGATTGAAACCACGACTCGTTGGAAGTCACCATGAGTCGTGGTGAGGCTCATGGGGAGGAAAGCCAGATTTGGTCAAGGAGTTGACGACGATCGTCCAATGACTCATCCTTTGAAGTCATGACTCGTCCTGACAATCCATAGGAAGGATTCGAGGCATGAGATGAAGCAGTGGACTCAATGAATGGATACCACGAGTCGTGGTATATTGTCATGACCCGTTAGGTCGGTCGTTGGTTCGTCTAGGGAAGGTTTTCAGGGAATTATCCCCTAACCTATGTCGTTTTGGATATTTTCTGAGTATGATAATATGAGTTAAGTCCTTTATGCATTCCCATTATCATGCAAGAACATTAGAGAGATTTTTGGGAGATTCAAGGTCTTCTTTCCCAAGATTCCATCAATTTCTTTGTGGGTATTCAAGGAACTTTGAGTCAATCCATTTCCAAGTATGTAGAGTTTTAAAATGGTTGGAATTCCTCATCCATGCCCAATTTCTATTTAAATCATGAATCCTCCTATTCAAGTCTATGGGGTTTTACTCAAATGAATGAAAATGTGATTTCTCTTTATGGGTATGATTTAATTGAGTTTTAATTTTTGAATTATGAATGATGTGAAGGTTTTATCATTATTTTCTTTTAATCATGTTTAAATCTTTTAAATCCAAATTTTCCCATTTGATGAAAGTTCATGGAAGTTATAATTTATGATGAATACTCTATAATTTGAGTTTATTGATGATGGACAAGCATGATTTTCTAGTTACCCATGTTTATGAGCATATTTTGAAAAAATTAGTATGATGAAGTAGTGGGCAATGCCAACATGTTGAAGAACAATTTATGATTTATGAAATGAATTACATGATTTATCAATTTATGATGTTGGCCGATGAAAAGGGATTTTATTCTTGGCTAAGCATGTTTAAAGGGGATTAATGATTATAAATTTTATATCATAGCCAATGAATTTTTAATGCATGATGTTATTGATTTACTTATGAGCCTATGTGCATGTTTTTAGGAGCCGTGTCTAGCACCGAGCAGCCCGGTGTTCAAAGGACTATGCCGATGTCTCATAACCACGAGCCACCGTGGGTTTCTAATGATGTATTGTAATGATGATCATCCCCTCAAATGTGATATCATGCCTTATGCATGACCCTCACCTGGCAAGCAAGGATCGGCTTTGCCTACTTAAGTGAGATAGTTGGGGCATCATGAAAGCCTCTACCATGATGGTTTCGGTTATGATGAATCCTTCCATTGTTCCACATGTTTTATGAATTGTTATATTTATGTTGTGGCTCAAGTTGTGTTTTGATAAAGTTTACTTATCATTATGAAAATGAATGGTTATGAATAATTTGAAAGCCTTGAGCCTTATGTTTTATTACAAAGATTTTGATGTAAGCATGATGTCCTTCTTTTATATCATTTACGATTTTTGTTTACTTTGAATTGTCTGTTTAATTACCTTGCATACTCAGTACATTCCATGTACTGACCACATACTTTCTATGCTGTATCATTTCATGATACAGGGTCTGGATATCAGGCTCATCCTCATCTTTAGCCCATCTCATCTTATGTTCTCAGCTTATTGGTGAGTCCTCATATTTCCGGAGCTGTTCGACAGGCTTTTATGTTATCTTA
Organism: Datura wrightii; assembly: GCA_035772735.1. Taxonomy (NCBI): domain Eukaryota; kingdom Viridiplantae; phylum Streptophyta; class Magnoliopsida; order Solanales; family Solanaceae; genus Datura; species Datura wrightii. The sequence goes on from JASDFA010000003.1 coordinate 101,985,613, forward strand.
CATTTCAGTACTATTCGGGTTAGTTGGGATGTTGTCCCATCAGCCCATCATATGTTGTTGAGGCTTTTAGACCATGTGTAACATTCAGCTTACGTGTACGCCAGTATTTCTAATGTTATGCTATGATTACATTTTCGCTATGTTTTTATGATTATCATTCCGCTTATTTTGATGAGCTTAGTTATATGCATGTGTTATGGGTCGGCTTGGGGTCTCTCGGGGTCCCTTGTCCCGTGTCTATGATCCGGGTGTACGTTTGGGTCGTGACACCACGACCCGTCACTTCCTATCACGACTCGTACCACAAGTCGTTCTGGTGCAAAAAATTAGATTTTTCTGCAAAAACTCATTTCTAATTCTCCCATCTATCACCTAGGAACTTTTGGGGTATTACAATATCTCCCCCTTGAGAACATTCATCCTCGAATGTGGGCAAACATGCTGAATAACTTGGGAAAGGAATTGTCGTTCCAAATACAGAAAACTTGAAGTTAAAAACTGACGGAGTGACTGACTCTGAATTGAAACACTTGGCTGAACTGAATTTATGAATTACACATACATGCACTGACATGAAAGGAACTGGAACATATGAACTGCACATGAAACTGAATAGAGTAATAAGGAGGAAACTTATAAGTTAAGCTTGAAATGGGTTGGAATGGAAAAGATGTGGATATTTAGCCATCATATCTGCCTCTGGTTCCTATGTAGCTCCCTCAACATGCTAATTCCTCCACAAGACCTTTATTGAAACTACCTCTTTGTTCCTCACCTTCCGAACCTGACGATCAAGAATCTTGAACAAAATCTCCTCATAGTTAAATATATCCCTCACACCTATGCTTTCCACTGGAACAACAAAAGTCGGGTAATCCATACACTTTTTCAAAAGCGATACATGGAAAACTAGATGTACTGAAGTTAATACTCTAGGAAACTCCAACTCATAAGCCACCTTGCCAACACGTCTCATAATCCGGTATGGGCTGATCACGGGCAAAAAATATATGCCCGAGATACGCTTTATGACTTAAATTAGTCTTGTTTATCTAAGATTACTGTATACATTTTCATGTAATTTTAGATAAAGTAAAGATATGTGCTAACCAACATGATTAGCCTTTGTTTTGTAGGTTTTGATGACTTTTGAGTAACTAATCCATGAGTTGGTGAAGTAGAGGCTTGGAAACGGAATTAACACGCGAACGTCGGCGAAGAGGAGGCACAAAACAGCACACCGGCGCGTCGACAAGATGCCACGACAGGCAGGCCGCTCACAACAGCCCACCTGCGCGTTGGCAACGTGCCAACGACAGGTGCCAACGCCCTCGGGTGATTTCCAGAGGGCCTCCGCGTCCGTAGCGTGTCACGGAGGCCGTGCTCCGCGATGCACTCCGTGACACGTTGCTTGTTATTCCGGTAAAGAGTCCAACTACTATAAATAGCACACTTAGGTTTATTTTTCATTAATTCAGACTTGGTGGAGCAAGGACGTGGGTTACAGGCAGTTGAGGGACGAAAAAGCTAAGGGTTTTTCTCTCTTTCTTTCTTCTTTCAATCAATTGTTTGTATGATTAACACTTGTTTTAGGATGATTAATCCACAAATGAGTGGCTAATTCTCTTCCTTGCTGAGGTTATGAACAATGGTGATGAATTTTGATTATTGAATTGTATGGTTTTTCATCTTCTTCTTCCATGTTGTTCTATTAATTCTTGTTTCTACTGCATTAGTGTGTGGCCGACATTAATGTACATCTAAAAAGTCCGATTTCACTCGAGAGAGAACGAAATTGGAAAGTTGTGAATTAATAGGGTATTGTTCTTAACTTAATTTGGGAGAATTGGGTTTTGATGTGCTTTCTTGATAGAAATATACTTGAAAGCTGTATTAGTCAATTTAGGAACCGAAATTGTATTGCTAGGTCATAAATTGCATTTGATCACAGAATGTAGACGGATGGTTTATGATTCTTAAGTGAGATTAAATACGAGAGTTTTAATCTCTAGGCTAATGTTCTTGACTAGCAACAGGAAGAGAAGATTAACCAAATTATGATTATAATCAAGTTCATTACTTGTTCTTAACCTTGGCATGCTCATATCCATAGTTTCAATTCAAAGTAGATATTTGTTAATAGTTTTAGTATATAATTTATAAACAAAAATTATTTAACTTTTGGTTACGTTGTTGTCACCATATATAGAAGTAAGATAGAATATAGTATACTTGAGCAATTTTTACTTATCCAGAGTCTCCTTGGTTCGATACTTGGCTTACTTAGCCACTTTATTACTTGTTTGACCACGTGTACTTGTGTGTCGGTTTTTAACCCATATAGCAAACCACCGAACAAGTTTTTGGCGCCGTTGCCGGGGAGACTTGGCAATTGGTGAATTTGCTTTAAGTGTTAATTTACTATAAATTTTTTCTCAAGTGCTGACAACTTAGTCTTAGTGTTTGTTTTAATTCTTTTGCATTTTACTCTTTCTTTTTCGAATACCTTTATTGACATGACATCGTGGAATATAAATGGTTTCAATGGTGGATACTCATATTTTAGTGAATCTTGTCTGAATTGCGGAGGACACCACTTGTGGCAACAATGTAACACGTGTAATATATGTGGTGGTCAAGATGGCCATTGGGATGGCTGTCCGAATGCATATTCCCCTCCCCCAAGCCCCTACTATGATCCTTCTGTTGTTTTTTCTGAATATAGGCATGCTAAAAATGAGGACTTGGGACGCCAAGCTCGAATAGAAGACATGCTGAAACAACTCTTGGAGCAATCAGAAGCAATGAAGGAGGCGATGGCAGTATTGAGAATTCAGCAAGAAGAGAATGTAGAGGCTCTAGAAAGGATGAGCATCAAATTCACGGAGATGATCGCTGAAGCTGAAGCTTGTGATAAATTGCAGGTAACAACTTTAGCCGATATTCAAAAGGAACTACAAGAGGACGACAAGGGTGAATTTTTTGATGAAGCCCAACAATTAGAATCTCTTGAGTGTCCCCGTGATGGGCTCACACTTATGGAAAATCCATTCTTGCAAGAAGAGATAGAGTATCCCCCAGTTGACTTTAATGGTGAGATAGATGTCGATGCTGAGAAGGTGTATCCAAGTAAGGAGGTCAAGCATAATGCAGTTTCAGAGTTGAGGTGTATTGGACCACACTCGACGCATTTTTCGACATTAAGTTTGGTTGACAACATAGAAGTAGAGTCTTCCAAGCTTATAGAGAAATGTCTAGAGGAGGACCAAGCCCCGTATATTTTGAAATTTGCTAACTCAGAGAGTCAAAATGACTTCGCTTACTTAAGGACCAATAAATGCAAACGGCAACATCTACTGCTTGGTCCTTAAAATTTTTCACCACCACCCCTAGAACATAAGAGGAAATTAGAAAAGAAATTAGGGGTGAGATTCATATCCTCCGGGTGGAGGAAAAAGTGGTGAAACTTGGTACGTCGTGCCGCGGCGTAAAATTAGGCGCTGCTTGGGAGGCAACCCAAGGGTACCACAGGTACCATTTTAATTTCTTGCAATTGAGTTAATTTTTGTTTATTTTCATCTTGTGTTGTTTTGGTGGAAAGTTAAGCGCAGATGGAGGGGAAGTCTGAGTACCCGTGGAGGAGGAAGCTAACAAGCATGGAAGAGAAAAAGTGTGGGGTCAAACACCCACTTGTGCAACTTGAAGAAAGGAATGTTGCTAGCTAGGCCTAAAGGCCTTAGGGAGTATTTCTCACCCTCTTTAAATTTTTATTTGATGCTATGAGGACATAGAATGATTTAAGTGTGGGGTGAGGGAAATTTCAAGGGAAATTTCAAAAATTTTTGTTGTGCTTAACGATTTTTGGTGAATGTAATGCTTGTGAGAAATTTGAAAATTTTGAAATTTTTTTGTGAATTAAGCATGACTTCATCACCCGTTGGTTTTTCTTTTCGGTTCTTTTCCGACGGGGGCTCTTTGAACCGAAGAACAAAAAGTTTTTCTTTGTCTGTGTATAATGTTTTTAGTCATAGTTAGAGACTGTTTCCAACGATGGATGGATGACGACCGTCTTGAGGAAAATTAGTCAGTAGGATGGTTTTTGAAACCATAACTAATTGGTGCTTCATGTTCTTGTTATGTGCTATACGTGATTGTAAGATGCAAGTATGTTCGGTGTGAAGCATGCAGGTGTATAACTTTGTGTGAGACGCTTAGGCTCTTGAATTTGACTCAATATGTTTGAAGCTTAATTCTGAATTCTTGTGATTAGCTGAGTAAAAGTCTACTGATTGTGTCTTGATTTGAGCATGTGCCATGAGTGTAAGGTTTTTGAGTATTCTATGCTATTGTGGAATGTCTAGAACTTGCCTGGTGTGTATATAAAACGAAATGAAGGATGTGAATTGTAGGAGATGATTTAGGCATTTCTTTGAATGAACCAATTTTTATCCCTCATTTTACCTACCTTGAAAAATTAATCCTAGTTAACCCCATTGAGCCTTGAGCCTATTCTTTGACAGCTGCAACATAAGCTTAATCCTTTTTCTATCATTAGCCTTGAAATTGAACCAAAACTCCTAAGCGCTTAAAGGAAAAATCCAAAAGAGTAAAGGAGTGAGAAGAATGAAAAAGAAGGGAAAGTAGCAATTGTAAGAGTTGAGAAAGGTCGAGGGTGCACTTGTTTGAATATGGGTGAGTATTAGTAGGGAGTAAGAAAATAAATAAATGAAAAGTTACTTATAGAACTCCTTACTAATAAGCTAAATGTGCCTAAAGAAAGGGGGGAACAAAAGAGGATAAAGAAAGATGAAAAGAGAAAAAGGTGAAGTGCAGGAAGGGAAGTTTGTAATGAAGGCGTGATATATTAAAAGCACTTAGGAAAGATAGTCACTATTACTGATCATAATAGTACTTACCCGCACCTGAGTTACATTACAACCTAAAAAGTCCTACTTGATCTTACATTCATACATCCTTAAATTAGTGGAATAAAACACTAAGGGAAAGCTCATGGGTCATTACATGATGCATGTGAATTCTTTGTGAGAGTGAGTGTAATTCTATTCATGTACCCACACATGTTGTGATGAAAAAAATTGTTTTTGCATGTGATTGGGTAACTCTCTTCCCGTGAGGGGCACATGTTGAATGAAGGATATAATTCGTGTGAGATGTCTTAATCAGTTGATTTGCATGAGTTTGCTAAGATTGAGAGTCGATTCTTGAGGTTAAGAAGTCTTAACATAGTTGTACTTCATTTCAATGATCAAATCAGGCATGCTCTATTTTTAGCTTGTATCTTACGTAATCATTATAGCCGTAACTTGAATTCTCTTGCTAAATTAGTTATGTGGGAGCCTCCATATGCATGATATGTAAAAGGTTGTTCGAGGACGAACAAGGCTTTAAGTGTGGGGTTGTGATCACGGGCAAAAAATATATGCCCGAGATACGCTTTACGACTTAAATTAGTCTTGTTTATCTAAGATTATTGTATACATTTTCATGTAATTTTAGATAAAGTAAAGATATGTGCTAAACAACATGATTAGCCTTTGTTTTGTAGGTTTTGATGACTTTTGAGTAACTAATCCATGATTTGGTGAAGTAGAGGCTTGGAAACGGAATTAACACGCGAACGTCGGCGAAGAGGAGGCACAAAACAGCCCACCGGCGCGTCGACAAGATGCCACGGCAGGCAGGCCGCTCACAACAGCCCACCTGCGCGTTGGCAACGTGCCACGGCAGGTGGCATCCACGACCAAGGGCTGCCAACGCGCTGCCCAGGCAGCGTGACACGCTGCCAATGCGGCAGGGTGCTGCCCGGGCCGATTTCGGGTGGTTTCCAGAGGGCCTCCGCGTCCGTAGCGTGTCACGGAGGCCGTGCTCCGCAATGCACTCCGTGACACATTGCTTGTTATTCCGGGAAAGAGTCCTACTACTATAAATAGCACACTTAGGTTTATTTTTCATTAATTCAGACTTGGTGGAGCAAGGACGTGGGTTACAGGCTGTTGAGGGACGAAAAAGCTAAGGGTTTTTCTCTCTTTCTTTCTTCTTTCAATCAATTGTTTGTATGATTAACACTTGTTTTAGGATGATTAATCCACAAATGAGTGGCTAATTCTCTTCCTTCCTGATGTTATGAACAATGGTGATGAATTTTGATTATTGAATTGTATGGTTTTTCATCTTCTTCTTCCATGTTGTTCTATTAATTCTTGTTTCTACTGCATTAGTGTGTGGCCGACATTAATGTACATCTAAAAAGTCCGATTTCACTCGAGAGAGCACGAAATTGGAAAGTTGTGAATTAATAGGGTATTGTTCTTAACTTGATTTGGGAAAATTGGGTTTTGATGTGCTTTCCTGATAGAAATATACTTGAAAGCCATATTAGTCAATTTAGGAACCGAAATTGTATTGCTAGGTCATAAATTACATTTGATCACAGAAATGTAGACGGATGGTTTATGATTCGTAAGTGAGATTAAATACGAGAGTTTTAATCTCTAGGCTAATGTTCTTGGCTAGCAACAGGAAGAGAAGATTAACCAAATTATGATTATAATCAAGTTCATTACTTGTTCTTAACCTTGGCATGCTCATATCCATAGTTTCAATTCAAAGTAGATATTTGTTAATAGTTTTAGTATATAATTTATAAACAAAAATTATTTAACTTTTGGTTACGTTGTTGTCACCATATATAGAAGTAAGATAGAATATAGTATACTTGAGCAATTTTTACTTATCCAGAGTCTCCTTGGTTCGATACTTGGCTTACTTAGCCACTTTATTACTTGTTTGACCACGTGCACTTGCGTGTCGGTTTTTAACCCATATAGCAAACCACCGAACATGGGCCAACATAGCGGGTACAAAGTTTCCCCTTCTTTTCGAATCTCATCACTCCCTTCATGGGAGACACCTTCAGAAACACCCAATCATCAACCTCAAATTCAAGTTCTCTCCTCCTCACATTGACATAGGACTTTTGACGACTCTGAGCCATTTTCAACCTTTCATTTATAAGCTGGACTTTCTGCATAGCCTCATGAACCAAATCTGGTCCTATCAATGTAGCTTCGCCGACTTCAAACCAACCAACAGGTGATCTGCACCTCCACCCATAAAGAGCCTCAAATGGAGCAATCTGAATGCTGGAAGGATGCCCGTTTTTATATCCAAACTCAATGAGAGGTAAATGATCATCCCAACTACCTTTGAAATCAATCACACATGCTCTCAACATATCCTCAAGAGTCTGAATGGTTCGCTCCATCTGCCCATCTGTCTGCAGGTGAAAAGTTGTGCTAAGCTTGACCTGAGTATCAAGCCCTTTCTGAAAAAATCTCCAAAATTGGGAGGCAAACTAAGTACCTCTATCTGATATGATGGATAAGGGAACTCCATGCAATTGAACAAACTATTAAATATACAATTTAGCATAATCCTCCACTGAATCAGTAGTTTTCACTAGTAGAAAATGAGCTGCCTTACTCAACCAATCTACAACCACCCAAAAAGAGTCATACTGTTGACGAGTATAAGGCAACCCTATAATGAAGTCCATATTGATTTCCTCCCATTTCCATGTAGGGATACTAATGTCTTGAATCACACCTCCAGGTCTTTGATGCTTCACTTTCACTTGTTGACTATTCGAACACTTAGCCACAAACTATGTTATGTCCTTCATCATGTCATTCCACCAATAGACTTCCCGTAGGTCAGGGTTCATCGAGGTGGCGCCTGGATGTATAGAATATAGGGAACCATGAGCCTCATTCAACATCCGATCTCCCAAGTCATCCATACTTGGAACACATAAATGACCCTGGTATCGAAGTACACCATCTCCCCATTAGGAGAAGACAGCCTATTTTTTCTCCAAGTTTGACCAGTGAATCCAATGGGGATTTAAGTTTTTAATTTCCTGAAGTAAAAATGCAATCTTCTATTTCCGAACAACTTCCTTCAACTTTACCAAGATCAGATCCTCTTCTTGCCTTGCCTTGACCTCAGTCACCAAAGAGGATTCTGAACCATTCTGAACAATGACACCACCATCTGTCGAATGAACAAGATGAACCCCTAGTCATGCAAGCTGATGCACATCCTTCACCAACTCCTTTCTCCCCTCATCTACATGAGACACACTCACCATAGAAAGTGTTCTAAGAGCGTGTGCCACCATATAAGCCTTGCCTAGATGATAAAGGACACTCATATCATAATCTTTAAGAAGCTCCAACCATCTTCTTTATCACAAGTTTAGATCCTTCTAGGTTAACATGTACTTTCGACTCTTATAGTCTATAAACACATCCACATGGACCCCGTATAGATAGTGTCTCCAAATCTTTAAGGAAAATACTACCTCTGCCAACTCAAGGTTGCGAGTCGGATAGTTCTTTTCATGGACCTTCATCTTCCTAGAAGCATAGGCTATAACCTTACCGTGCTGGATTAATACACAACCATGGTCGATCCTCGAGGCGTCACAATATACCACAAATCCATCAGTACACTCAAGTAGAGTCAACATTGGTGCTAAGGTGAGTCAAGTCTTCAACTCTTGGGAGCTCTTCTCATAGGCCTCCAACCATTGAAACATCACTTTCTTCTGGGTAAACTTAGTCAACAGTAACTGCAATGGATGAAAAGCCTTCAACAAACCTCCTTTAGTAGCCAGCTAACCCCAAGAAACTCTTGATATATGAAGAACTAATTGGTCTAGGCCAATTCTTCACAGCTCCTATCTTTTGATAGTCCACCTATACACCCTCACTTGACACCACATCATCCAAAAATGCTACTGAGTTTAGCAAAACTCACACTTGCTGAATTTAGCATATAGCTGGCGATCCTTAAGAGTCTGTAGCACCACCCTCAAATGAGCGGTATGCTCTTCCTTGCTCCGACAGTATATGAGGATTTCATCTATGAACACGATCACAAACGTGTCCAAATATGGATTGAACACCCTATTCATTAAATCCATAAAAGATGTAGGAGCATTCATTAGTACAAAAGACATAACTACAAACTCATAGTGACCATACCGAGTCCTAAAGGCTATCTTCGAGATGTCACTCTCTCTAACCCTGACCTGATGATATCTGGATCTAAGGTCTATCTTTGAGAAACACTTGGCACCCTGAAGTTGGTCAAACAAGTATCAATTTTGGGGAGGGGATACCTGTTCTTGATTATGACTTCGTTCAACTACCGATAATCTATACACATCCGAAGAGAACCATATTTTTTCCGAACAAAGAGAACTAGTGTACCCCATGGGGACTTGCTCGGTCTAATGAAGCCCTTGTTTAAGAGGTCCTGCAACTACTCCTTCAACTCCTTTAGCCTCAGCTGGAGCTATTCTGTTAGGAGGAACAGATATAGGTTGCGTATCAGGAGAAGGTCAATACTAAAGTCGATCTCCCTCTCAAGAGGGATTCCCAGTAGATCATCTAGGAACACCTCTGGATACTCACATACTATAGGAACTGATTGGATAGTTGGGATCTCGGACATAGCATCCTTAACCCTAAATAGATGGTACACGCAACCCTTAGAGTTCTGGCCTTAAGGTAGGAAATGAAGCGACCTATAGGCACAACTAAAGTACCCTTCCCCTCTAGGACAGGCTCACCGGAAACTGGAACTCTACCATACGGGTTCTGTGATTTATTGAGGCATAGCATGCATGTATCCAATCCATGCCAAAGATAACATCATAATCTATCATGGAAAACTCTACTAAATCTGCTGAGGTGACTTTTTGAAGGACTGTGACAGGGCAATTTCTGTATACCCATCAAGCTATAACCAAATAATCGATTGGAGTAGAGACTGAGAAGGGTTTTGATAGGATTTCAGGACTGATTCCGAAACTACTAGCAACATAGGGCATCACAAAAGATAAAGTAGCCCCTTGATTTAACAATGCATAAACATCAAGGGGAAATACTCATAACGCACCAGTGACTACATCTGGAGAGACATCCTGTCTTGATGAGATGTGAGGGCATAAAATCTATTTGGATGCTGACCACCCCCTATGCTAATGGATGCACCCTACTGAGTTGAGCGTGCTGGCGGGGCTGCTGAACTAGTGGCTGGGTCTCGGCCTCTACGATGGCCCTACCTAGGTGCTGGATAATCCCTGAGCATATGTTCGAGCTTGCCACACCCAAAACAAGTGCCTGTACCTACTAAGCACTGACCAGTGTGTCTCTTGCCACATCTGTCACAACCAGGAATGCTGGGCTCTACAGGTTTGCTCCCCTGACCTCGGGAGCCTGATGCCCGTCCCCTCTGATCGTGCTTGTACCTGGATGGTACACTCGCTGCTGATGGTGCTGGGGTTGATGATCTCTGGTGGGATTGCTGATGATTCCCACCACCAGCCCTCTATTGGGAGAACTCGAAACTATCTGTCCTGGCTCTTTTGGCCTCCCCTCCCTCTAATGCGCTGCCTCCATCTACTGGACATACAAAACCAATCGGGAGAAGTCAATGTCTTGATGAAGCATAGTGGTCCTACAATCCTTGACCAGGTAGCCCGCTACCCTATGCAAAAACCTGCTCAGTCGAGCACTTTGATCAGCCATCATCTCTGGGGCATATTTGAATAAGTGGGTGAACTCTAAAGCATATTCCTGGACTATCGTGTTGTTCAGCCTCAGGTTCACAAACTTAGCTGGCTTGACCTCCCTAATCTCTTGCTGAAAGAATCAATCGAAGAAGGTGGTAAGAAACTCATCCCAACCAATGGGACCTGTGTTGACTCCCCGGCCATGCTTCTACTACCTGAACCAGATGTGAGCAAAGGCTAGATCTTCACACTCCTCCCCTGTCACCCCATAATCTGAGTGATCTTTTGGATCTCATCAATAAACTCGTATGGATCCTCGTCCACCTTCGATCTAAGGAACTCAGGGGGATTTATCCTGAGGAAGTCCCTCACTCTTCCCGCCGTCGCGTTCTCATTTTAGGGAACATGGGCCATCGCCTGTTGGTTGACCTGGGCGGTCAATTCCTATGCTAACATCTGGATGGCTTCCCTAAACTCTGTGTGGGCAACCTGCTTGGACATATAATCCTCGGGGGTTGGTGAGGCCTGCAAGTGCCCATCCCTGTTGCCATTCTCGTGGCAATTCCTATTCCCGTTCCTTCTTTGATTAACTAGGCGAGGAGACATGATTCTGCAAATGCGTATAAAACAAGTTACAAGGATAGAGAGAGACATTTCATCGCATGACATAGATCATGAAAGAAGGGAAAATTCCTAAAACGCTTTCGTCATAAGTGTGGCGCGCTTCACACTCATGAAAAAGACTCTACTTAACGCGGTTTTCAGACACCCTAGGAAACTTCAAAACCTAATGCTCTGATACAAAGTTTGTCATGACCCAAATGTAGGCTCGGGTCGAGACACGGAACCTAGAACCATAAACGCCTCCAAGTCTACCCATGACATGAACATAAATCTAAAGCTCAAATAATGAAGCAGAAACCAACATATGACATAGTGGAAGTTTGAAAATCTAATAACATCTGGACAACGAATATATAGCACTGATCCGAAGCTGAATACATACTATGTCTGATAAGCCTCTATCACCCTGACGAGCTGATCGGACAAGACCCCAACTAGCTCACTAATAAACTGAAACTGAAAGATACTGATAATAAGCATATAAAGTGGTCCCCGGAGGCTGAGGATCCACCCACAAGCTGGATATGCTAACTTTGAGAACTAAATAACGGCGTGACTGAACCTGAATGTCTGATCCTGTATCATGAAATGATACAACATAGTGTATGTGGTCAGTACTTGGAATGTACCGACTATGCAAGGTTAGAGAATATCACGACTCAAATGTAGACCCCGATTGCAACACGAGACAAGGAGCCTTGAGAGACTCCAAGTCGACCCATGACATGAACTTATATCTAAATCAATAAAATAAAGCTGAATGCTTAACATAATAACATGGCGGAAGCATAATCATGACATAACATAGGAATCGAAACACACTTCATACATGACATCTTAATACTTCACGTAGTCTGAAAGCCTCTAACATATCTAATGAGTTGATGGGACAACACCCCCAACTAACCCGACAAGTATGAAAAACTTAACAAACAGGATAACTGATATTAACTGGTCCTTGGGAGATGAGGACTCACCAATGAACTGGATACTAATTCCGGGAATGAGCTAATGACAGTGTTGGGTCTGAAGATCGGAGGCTGTATCATGAAACGATACAGATAGAGTATGCAGTCAGTATGTGGAATGTACTGAGTATGCAAGGTAAGTAAAATAAACATTTAAAATACAAAAAAGTTCATAAGAGTGGGACAACATGCTCGTAACATAAATATCAAAATATAACATAAGGCTCAAGGTTTTCAAAACATTCATAAATCAGTCATAATCATAATAATAGTTGAAAAGCTTTATTAAATGTAGTTTCGGCCAAATAATATGAATATAACCATGCATAAATCATGAGGAACAATAGGAGGACTCGTCATAACCGACACTATCATGGTAGAGCCTTTCATTATGTCCCAACTATCTCACTCAAATGGCCAGAGTCCTCCTAAGCTTGCCAGGCAAGGGACGTGCAGTATGTGATATCACGAAAGAGAGGATCCAGTAACATTGTAATATATCAATATGAACCTAGGGTGGCACATAATTATGAGACACTGGCATACTCCTTTGAATGTCGGGCTACTCGGTACTAGACACTGCTCCCAAAAATATGCACATTAGACTCGTATGTAAATCATAAATCATTCATGAGATTCATGGCCAAATAAACATTAACATCGTTGATACCCATTTACATACATGTTTAGCCATGAATCAAGGGCCTATGAATCAGCTAATGTCATAAATCGATCAATCATGAAATCCACATCATAAACCATATATCATACTTGAACATGTGGGCATTGCCCAATATATTAACATGCTTGAAAATACTCAATTCACTTGAAAACATGATTATAAATATGGGTAACTTGAAAACATGCTTTCATCATTAATATCTCATCATACATGAACATTCATCATAAATCTCATTTTTCATGAACTTCTCATAAATGGGCATGTAAATTTATAATGCTTGAAACATGATTTTAATGAAAAACAATGTAAAACTTTCCCATGATTCGTTATTCAATAATAAAAAACTCATATAGATCATACCCATGTAGAGAATTGGGAATTTCATACATTGGGTTAAAACCCCATAGAATCAACATAGGAATTTCCATGATTTAGAGAGAGATTGGGCATGGGTGTGAACGGATTCACCCATTCATAACCCTACATACCTGGGGAAGATATGATTTTACCACTCCTTGAAAGCCCAATGAAGGATTTAAGGAAAGCTTGAAGAAATCTAACATGATCACCTCCTAAACCCCTTCAATATGCACGCATGGATGTGAATGAGCCTAGGATAGATTTTTCCCTCATAAAATACTACATTTCATGCTTTAAATGATGTATTTTAGGACCTTAGGACTTAGGAATGACGAAAATACCCTTAATGAATTTCTTGAAAATTTTGCACTGGCAGTGACAACGGCCAGTCCTACAGGTCGTGCCTAGATACCACAACTCATGGTATCCATCCTTTACATCCACTGCCAAATCTTAACTTCTTAGATTCTAACACCATGACTCGACAGGATGAGTCGTTACAACAGACGGCAGTCCGTTAGATCCTCCCGTTACTTTCTGCACCTGGGCCTTCCCATGAGCCACACCATGACTCATGTCTCCTTCCAACGAGTTGTGGTTTCCATCTGTTACCTTGACTAGAGATATTTCTACTCCTTCCCACGGTTACTTGCCACGATCCGTTGTTACTCACGACAAGTCATCCTATGACCCATTACTTCCTCCTAGACTAAGGACCAGTCTCACCACGACCACCAACAACGACTCGTGACATCAAACCGCGGGTCTTCCCTTGACCCGTTACTCCCCACTTCGACCCAGTTGTACCTCACCATGAACACCTCCTATGGATCGTTGGTGGAACCAACAATCAGTTACATGACCCGCTCTGTGATAATTTTCCAAATTTTTTCTTGCCAACTTCTATTTTTAAATTTCCAAGTCTAGTCTTAGGCACTTTCCGGGTATTACAATATCTCCCCCTTAAGAACATTCTTCCTCGAATGTGGGAAAGCATACAAAAGACAGAGAATGCAATCATCATACTCAAATACTAATCATTTAAGATGAAAACTGACGGAATGACTAACTATGATTCAAACTATATGGCTGAACTGAATTCATGAATCATGCTTACCTACTTTGACATAAAAGAAACTTGGGCACATGAACATGAAAACTAAATAGAGTACTGGGGCAAAAATGATACCTCAAGCTGGAATTGAGCCGGTAGAGAATAAACGTAGGTATCTAGCCATCATGTCTACTTCGGCTTCCCACGTAGCTCCCTCAACCTGTTGATTTCTCCAAAAAACCTTGACTGAAGCTACTTCCTTGTTTCTCTGCCTTTGAACCTGATGATCCAGTATTTCCATTAGAATCTCCTCATAACTAAGGCTGTCTTTCACACCAACACTGTCCACCGGAACAACTAGAGCTGGATCACCTAAACACTTCTTTAAAAGCGATACATGAAAAAAAGGATGAACAGAAGCTAATTCTGAGGGGAGCTCCAATTCATATGCCACCTTACCAACCCACTTCACAATCAAGTAGGGGCCAACATAACAAGGACTGAGTTTTCCTTTCTTTCCAAACCTCATCACTCCCTTCATGGAAGACACCTTTACAAACACCCAATCATCAACTTCAAACTCAAGTTCTCTCCTTCTCACATCCGAATAGAACTTTTGACGAATTTGAGTTGCCTTCAACCTGTCTTGAATGATTTGAACCTTCCCCATAGCCTCATGGACCGAATCTGTTCGTATCATTGTAACTTCACCAATTTCAAACCAGCCAATAGGCGATTTACTTCTCCGCCCATAGAGAGCCTCAAATAGAGCCATCTGAATACTGGAATGGTAGCTGTTATTGTATGCAAACTCGATAAAAGGAAAATGATCATCCCAACTACCTTTGAAGTCAATCACACATGCACTCAACATGTCTTCAAGAGTCTGAAGTGTCCACTCCGCTTGACCATCCGTTTGCGGGTGAAATGATGTGCTGAGCTTAACCTAAGTACCTAGTCTTTTTTGAAACGACCTCCAAAACTAAGAGGTAAATTGGATACCTATGTTCGATATGATGGACAAGGACACTCCATGTAATCGAACTAGCTCTCGGATTATAGTTTGGCATAATCCTCCGCAGAATCAGTGGTTTTGACAGGTAGAAAATGAGCGGCTTTGGTTAACCTATCTACAACAACCCAAATGGAGTCATATTGCCGACGAGTGCGAGGAAACCCTGTAATGAAGTACATATTGATCTATTCCCACTTCCAAGTAGGAATGCTAATATCTTGGAGCACGCCTCGGGGTCTTTGGTGCTCCACCTTCACCTGCTGACAATTTGGGCACTTAGCTAAAAATTCTGCGATGTCTTTCTTCATGCCATCCCACCAATAGACTTTTCGTAAGTCATGGTACATCTTGGTGGAACCTGGATGTATCGAATATCTGGAACTATGAGCCTCAGACAACATTTAATTTCTCAAATCATCAATATCCAATACACCTAAGTGACCCTGGTATCAAAGCACACCATCTCCCCCTTTGGAGAAGACCTCTACCTTTTGATCCTGAATGACCTCCTTTAACTTTACCAAAATTGGGTCCTCATCTTGTCTAGATTTTACATTAGTCACCAAGAATGATTTTCATCCATTCTGAACTATAATACCGCCATTGGTCGAATCAACCAAATGAACTCCCAACCTTGCAAGTTGATGCACGTCTTTCACTAGCTCCTTCTTTCCCTCATCTATATAGGACACACTTTCCATGGAGAGTCTACTAAGTGCGTCTACTACTACATTAGCCTTCCCCAAATGATAAAGGACACTCATGTCATAATCCTTAAGTAGCTCTAACCACCTCCTTTGCCGAAGATTGAGATTCTTTTGGGTAAGCACATATTGTAGATTTTATGGTCTGTAAACACATCCACGTGGACCCTATACAAATAGTGTCTCCATATTTTCAAGGCGAATAACACCACTGCCAATTCGAGACCATGGGTCGGGTAGTTCTTTTCATGCATTTTCAGCTGTCTAGAAGCGTAAGATGTAACTTTTCTGTGCTACATCAGTACACACCCAAGTTCGATCCTTGAAGCATCATAATACACTACGAACCCGTCGGTACCCTCAGGTAGGATCAACACTAGTGCTGAGGTGAGTCGAGCCTTCACCTCTTGGAAGTTCTTCTCATAAGTCTCTGACCATTAGAACTTTAACTTCTTCTGGGTTAGTTTAATCAATGGTGCTGCAATAGATGAAAACCCCTCAATAAACCTCCGATAGTATCCAACTAAGCCCAAGAAACTTCTAATATCTGAAGGATTCACCGGTCTGGGCCAATTTTTCTTCGCCTCTATCTTCTGTGAGTCTACCTTTATGCCCTCACTTGACACCACATGGCCCAAAAATGCCACTGATTTCAACCAAAACTCACACTTGTGAATTTACCATATAGCTGGCGATCATTGAGAGTCTGTAGCATCGCCCTCAAATGAGTGGCTTGCTCCTCCTCGCTCCGAGAGTATATCAGGATGTCATCAATAAACACAATCTCAAACATATCCAGGTATGGCTTGAACACCCTGTTCATCAAGTCTATAAAAGCTGTAGGAGCATTCGTTATTCCAAAAGACATAACTATAAACTCATAATGACCATACTATATTCTGAAGGCTGTTTTCGGGATGTTGCTCTCCCGAACTCTAAGCTGATGGTACCCGAATCTGACATCTATCTTTGAATAGCACTTGGCACCCTAAAGCTGGTAAAAAGAATCATCAATTCTGGGTAGAGGGTACCTGTTCTTGATAGTGACCTTGTTCAGTTATCGATATTCAATACACATACGAGGAGAACCATCTTTCTTTCGGACAAAGTGAACTGTTGCACCCCATGGGGACTTGCTCGGTCTAATGAAACCCTTATCTAACAGGTCCTTCAACTGCTCCTTCAACTCCTTTAACTTGGCTGGGGCCATTCTATAAGGAGGAATAAATATAGATTGCGTATTAGGAAGAAGGTTAATAACAAAATCAATATCCCGTTCAAGAGGGATTCCCGATATATCATCTGGGAAAACTTTTGGATACTCACATACTACTGGGACTAATTGGATAGTCGGGGTCTCAGACTCAACATCCTTAACCCTAAGTAGATGGTATACACAACCTTGAGAAATCATCTTCCTGGCCTTAAGATAGAAAATAAAACTACCTACAGGAATGACTGAACTACCCTTGCACTCTAAAACTATCTCACTTGGAAAGCGGAACTCCACCGCATGGGTTCTACAATTAACGAAAGCATAACAGGCATACAACCAATCCATGCCGAGAATAATATCAAAGTTAGTCATGGCTAACTCTACTAGGTCTATGGAGGTGACTTTCTGCAATACTATGAGGGGGCAACTTCTATACACCCGCCTAGCTACAATTGAATCACCAATGGGAGTAGAGACTGAGAATGGTTCTGACAAAATTTCGGGACTGACTCCAAAGCTACTAGCAATATAAGGTGTCACAAAAGACAAGGTAGCCTCTGGATCCAACAATGCATAAACAACAAGGTGAAACACTTGTAACATACTAGTAACCACATCCGGCGAGGGCATAAAATCTGTGTTGGCATTGCCCGCCACCCCCACTAATGGATGCCCCCTGAGGAGTTAAGCGTGCTGGAGCTGCTGCTGACCTGGTAGTTTGTGCACGACCTCTATCATCACCTTGTCTAGCCAATAGACACGCTCGACGCATGTGGCTATATCTTTCGCACCCATAATAGATATCTGAGTCGAGCAAGCACTCCCCGGCATAACTCTTGCCACACTTCCCATAGGTTGAAAATGTGTGATCTTCCTGGATGTCCCTCTAGTCCCTCAAACCCGAGGCACTGCTTCTCTGATCACCCTTGGGTCTGGATGTAACATTGGTGGATGATGGTGTTGGGGCTAGTGACATTTGCTAAATTTAAGGGTGGTGACCACCGCCGAATCTCTACTCAGTGAACCCATAACTGTCTTTCCGGGACCTTTTGGCCTCTCTCTCCCTCATATGTGCTGCCTCCATCTGCTAGGCATTACGAGGGAAATCCATATCCTGGTGGAGCATAGCGATCCTGCAATCCTTTTCCATATAGTTTGTGACCCTATGAACAAACCTTCTCACTCACACCCTCTGATCGACCACTAACTCAGGGGCATACTTTGATAAGCGAGTGAACTCAACGACGTACTCCTGTACCATCATCTTCCCCTACTTAATATTCATGAACTCGACTACCTTCAACTCCCTCATCTTATGAGGGAAGAATTGATATAGGAAAGCAATATGAAACTCCTCCCAAGTGACAGGGCCTGCTCCGGCGGCCCTACTGTCTTTCCACTGTTGAAACTAGATATGTGCGACCTCTTTCAACTGATATGAGGCCAACTTAGCCCTCTCTACTCCATTCACCCCCATGACTTGGGTGATCTTCACAATCTCATCACTACACTCATGTGGATCCTCGTCCACCTTGGACCCAAGAAAATCTAGTGGGTTCATCCTTAAGAAATCTCTAACTCGTGACGCTTCCGCATTCCCGTTCTACGGGATATGCGCCACTGCCTTCTGGTTGACCTGGGTGGTCAAGGCCTGCGCTAGAATCTGAATGGCTGCCCGGAATTCATAATGCGCAATCGGCTCTGATGCATCGTGCTCCTGGACTGGTGGGGCTTGTTGGTGCCTGTCTCCATTACCATCCTCGTGGCCGTTTCCATTCCCATTCCTTCTACCATTAACACTGCGGGGACCCATGATACTGCAATCGCGAATAGCATGAGTCAAAAGGATAGGGAGACATTTAATTGCACGATATAGATTTTGAAAGAAGGGAACATTTCCTAAATGTCTCGTAGCCTCTTCGTCATAAGCGTGACGCGCTTCACACCCATGAAAAAGACTCTACTTAACAAGGCTTTCAGACACCCTCGAATACTTCAAACCTATTGCTCTGATACAAACTTTGTCACGACCCGGACATAGACCCAGATCGCAACACGGGACAAGGAGCCTTGAGAGACTGCAAGTTGACCCATGGAATGAACGTACATCTAACTCAATCAAATAAAGACGAATGCTCAACATAATAACATGGTAGAAGCATAATAATGACATAACATAGGAACTGAAATGCACTTCATTCATGACATCTGAATACTTCACATAATCTGGGAGACTCTAACATATCTGATGGGTTGTTGGTACAATACCCCAAACTAACTCAACAAGTCTGGAAAGTTTAACATAAAGGATAACTGATATCAACTAGTCCTCAGGAGATGAGGACTCACCAATGAACTGGATGCTAACTCCAGGAACGAGCTAATGACGGTGCTGGGTCTGAAGATCGGAGCCTATATTATGAAACAATACAACATAAAGTATGCGGTCAGTACGTGAAATATACCGAGTATGAAAGGTAAGTAAAACAGACATTTAAAAGACATAAAAGTTCATAAGAGTGGGACAACATGCTCACAACATAAATATAAAAATGTAACATAAGGCTCAAGATTTTCAAAACATTCGTAAATCAGTCATAATCATAATAATAGGAGAAAAGCTTCATTAAACATAGTTTGAGCCAAATAATATGAATATGACCATGCATAAATCATGAGGAACAATGGGAGGACTCATCGTAACCGACACCATCATGATAGTACCTTACATGATGTCCCAACTATCTCACTCAAGTGGGCAGAGTCATTGCTTGCCAGGCAAGGGACGTGCAATATGTGATATCAAGAAAGAAGGGATCAATTAACATTGTAATGTATCAGTGTTAATCTATGGTGGCATGTAGTTATGAGATGCCAACGTAGTCCATTGAACGCTGGGCTACTCGGTGCTAGACACAGATCCCAAAAACCTGCACATTAGGCTCGTATGTAAATCAAAAACATCATTCATGATATTCATGGACAAATAAATATTAACATCATTGATCCCATTTACATACATGTTTAGCCATGAATCAAGGGCCCATGAATCAACCATTTTCATAAATCGATCAATCATGAGCTCCATATCATAAACCATATATCATACTTGAACATGTGGGCATTGCCCAATACATTAACATGCTTAAAAATACTCAATTCACTTGAAAACATGATTATAAATATGGGTAACTTGAAAACATGCTTTTCATCATTAATATCTCATCATGTATGAACATTCATCATAAATCTCAACTTTCATGAACTTCTCATAAATGGGCATTTAAATTTATAAAGCTTGAAACATGATTTTAATGAAAAATAATGTAAAACTTGCCCAAGATTCGTTATTCAATAATAAAAAACTCGTTTAGATCATATCCACATAGAGAATTAGGAATTTCATACATTGGGTTAAAACCCCATGGAATTAATAAAGGAATTTCCATGATTTAGAGATTGCGCATGGGTGTGAACGAATTCACCCATTCATAACCCTACATACCTGGAGAACATCTAATTTTACCCCTCCTTCAAAGCCCAATTAAGGATTGAAGGAAAGATTGAACAAATCTAACTTGATGACCTCCTAAACCCCTTCAATATGCATGCATCGATGTAAATGAGCCCATGATAGATTTTCCCCTCATAAAACACTGCATTTTGTGCCTTAAACGACATAGTTTAGGACCCTAGGACTTAGGAATGATGAAAATACCCTTAATGAATTTCCTAAATATTCTGCACTAGCAGAGATAACGACCAGTCCTATGGGTTGTGCTTGGACACCATGACTCGTGGTATCCATCTGTTACATCCATTGCCAAATCTTAACTTCTCAAATTCTGATACCACGACTCGGCAGGACGAGTCATTACATCATATGACGGTCCGTTAGATCCTCCCATTACTTCCCCCTGACGACCTAAACCTGGGCCTTCCCACGAGCCACACCACGACTCGTGTCTCCTTCCAATAAGTCATGGTTTCCATCTGTTATCTCGACTAGAAATTTTCCTACTACTTCCCATAGTTACTTACCATGATTCGTCGTTACTCACAACGAGTCATCCTATGATCCATTACTTCCTCCTAGACTAAGGACCAATCTCACCATGACCACCAGCAATGACTCGTGACATCAAACGATGGGTCATTCCTTGACCTGTTACTCCCCACTTTGACCCAGTTGTACCTCACTACGAACGCCTCCTACAGATCATTGGTTGAACCAAGGATCCGTTACATGACCCGTTCTATGATAATTTTCCAAAATTTGTTTTGCCAACTTCCATTTTTAAATTTTCGTGTCTAGTCTTTGGCACCTTCAGGGTATTACAGTAAAAATGCTAAGTAAGTAAAACTGAAATCATTCATATCATAAAATATTTCATCATACGATGTTGAGAGTAAGGGTTGCATGCTATTATCTGAAAACATGATTTAAATATAATTGAATTGAATGACCTAGATCTGAAAATGTTAATCATAACTAAAACTGAACTTTGGGCCAAACATACTGAAAACATAATATAATGACTGATGAACATGCATAAATAAAATCATGAGGAACAATGGGAGATTTTTCATATAATCGACATTACTACGATAGAGCTTACGTGGTCCCGACTATTACACTCAAGTGGGTAGAGCTGTCCAAAGCCTTGCTAGGGCTAAAGGTGCTACGATGATATCGATATCAAGCTGAAGGTCCCTTGGGGACAGGAGAATCTCACAAGGGAGGTCCCAAGAATCTAAACATACCTGCGTTGGCACATAATTCTAAGGCATAGGATTAACTGAACCATTAGCCTACTCGGTGCCAGACACTGCTCCCAAAAAAACGCATATACTCTCCATCGGTTTTCAGTGAAGCTTAACCATCGCCTTTCAATGAAGCTGATCATAACAATGTACACATAAGTTAAAAACTAGACATGAGGAGCCTTGGCTAGAAATATACCTCAAGCTGAAAACTGGGAGTCTAGACTCCAAAACCGGTGGTAAGCTAATATCATGAAATTGAAGTAAATAATGACACATACTTGATCATATGGGCTTCCCAAAACTTAAGCATTCTTTGAAATAGACTTGATAGTCAAAATGATGGATTTAAACATGGGTAATTCGAAATCATACTCTCACCATAGACAATTCATTATACTTGAAAACATAGATCATAATCTCAACTCATCATGAACTTACATATTTGGGCATCATATTTTAAAACTTGAAAATCATAAATTTGTAATTTGAAATCATTATAAAACATTCCCATAAATCATAAAGCGTCATTAGAAACATGAATAGAATTTACCCATGATAGATACTTAGAGAATTTTCACAAATTGGGTTAAGACCCCTTTTAATCATCAACCTTGAATTTCATGAATTTAGAAGAGGATTTGGGCATGGGGGTGAAGGAATACTCCCATTCATAACCCCACATAACTGGGTACTTTGATTTCACAATCTCCCTTGAAAACCCAAGTGAATTGAGGAAGAACCTAAGGAATCCTCTAGCTTGATCTTCAATGAACTCCTTAATCTTACATGAATGGAATAGAAAGGCTTAGAATAGGTTAGGCACTAATAAAACCCTCCTAACTGAGCTTAAAACAATTTAGGAACTTAGAAATTATAAAAATACCCATAATGAAAAATTTGGAAAAATGAGGACTGCGAGGTATCACGACCCTTACAACGAGTCATACCACAAAGTAACGACTGGTGGTCACCACTGTTCCTCCCTGAAGCATCTCTGAATCATACCACCATTTCATATCACGACTCGTGGTATCCTATGATGAGTCATACTATCAGTCGTGACATTACCCCCCTTCACTAGCCAATTCCAGCACATGACTTCCGTCACGACTTGTGGTTACTCACTATGAGTCGTATCATAATTCGTGACATCATACTCCTGCACCACCAGGAACTCATCACAAATCTTATCCACGAGTCATACCAACACCTTACGACTCGTGGTGTGAGTCATGGTCTGGACAACAACTTCAGAATTCCACCATGATTGAGACCACGACCCATCACTTCCTATCACGACTCATACCATGACTCATTCTAGTGCAAAAATTTAGATTTTTATACAAAAACTAATTTCTAATTCTCCCATCTATCTCTTAGGAACTTTTGGGGTATTACTTTGAGGCTCTGCTTGCATCTAGAGAAATTAAAGTCTAGATGGATGGGACCGTACTGAGTGCTAGATGTATCCCCATATGGGACTGTTGAACTTGAGAACAAATATGGTAAGAGGTTCAAGGTAAACACAAAGAGAGTGAAGTTGTATATGGGAAACATCGAGGAGGTAAGAGGAATTGAATCAGTGTATCTTGACAAAGCTTGAATAGACATGGAAGTTACGTCATGCTGCGATGTTAAATCAGGCACTGCATGAAAGGCAACCCATGAATGGTCGGTGAAGTCTAAGTAGCTAATAGGAGCAGTTAGAGAGCCACAGGTATGTCCCTCTCCTAGTTCTTACATTTTTATGCTTTGGGGACAAAGCATGCATGTTAAAAAGGGGAGGGTGTACTTGTTTTTTATTTTTGGACTTCGTTCGAGGGTTTTTGTTGCCGTGTTTCTTTTTCATTGGACATGATATTTAATAGAACCAGCATGATTAGGATTTTATGTTTTTTTTAACTATAAGTAGCTTAGGAGTACTTTACAACCAATAAATGCACTTATTTTTGAAGTTGTATAAAAATGACCCTTTTAAGAATTTTGGTGTTAGCCGTGTATGTTGATTGCAAAGAATGACTTCTGTAGATCTTTTTATAGCATTTAGAGGATTAGCATGTGTAATTTTATCTTAGTTATGCATGAACCAAATAGGTAGAATAAATGCAAACCTACCTAGTTCAATACTTCGTAGAGGATCTAGAATTTCTCCAATTAGTTTTTACATAGGTTGTGGGACAGTTGGTTAGGAAAGGATCATAGGCCGTTTTTGTTTTAGTACACTTTAGCTTAACTTTTCCTACCAAATAAACCGAATCCCATGATCCCATGTTTGAGCCTTGAGTCGACCGGATTTTTATTTACGCATTCACCTTTCCCGTGTTTATAATGAACCTATTTGGCCCTAGTCTCTCCTTGGACATTGTGAACCTCAACTCTGGTAAAATTCCTAAGTTGAGGGTGGCTATAGTAGGGGTGCGTAAACCAGTTGTGGGTGAAAATAAAGAAAAAGTCAAAGAAAAGTAGGGGTGGTGTGAAAAGAAAAAGAAAGAAAGAAAAGAGATAAAAAAAGAGCTGAAATGTCAAAAGTGAAAAGAAAAGAAAGACAAGTTAAAAAGATGAGAAAAATGTACCACACCCAAAAATGGTAGTTGAAAAGTGAACAAGGGAGGAAAAGGTTGAAAAAGATAAGAAAGGGTAAAAAGTGAAAAGTAAAGCCACTGTATGTAGTGCCAAGGAGGGTTAGTCACTAATATCCATATCTATCATACCTAGCCTGAAGCCTACATTACAAGCCGAGAAAAGTCCAATAGTGATCCTAGCCTAATTGTGTAAAAAGCCAAAGTAGAGAAAATAAGGGTAAGCCTATGGTATCCATTGTGCAGTATTTGGAACTTCTTTGTGAGAGTGAGAGTCTTGTTTGGTTAGTACCAAGTTTCATTTTTATATATCTGTGAGTTTTGGGGACTTCCTTTGCTTTGAGGGTACATGGTTTGTATTGCATTCATCCAATTATCAGTATGAGTAGCATTAATGATAGCTCAGTTCTCTGCTAATAGATAGATGCCATGTCTTGATCCCGGCATGTCATGATTTGTAGTTACATATGTGCATAATTGGCTTAGTTTGAATGAAAAAGAGGTCAATATCTGATAATGGTTGCATGTGCAAATTTTGTTCTGTTGCCTATAGGTCTTCTATTTTACTTTTTAGTTAACCGTTGTTTAAAGTTTTGTTTTGTTTGCCTGAGGACATGCAAAAGTCTTAAGTTGAGGGTGTTGATGTTTTGTGGGTTTACAATACTTTCAACGCTTAAAACTAAGAAAATATGTATGGTCTTAGGTGTGTTTATACAAATATGATGCATTGTTGCTTTGTTTTCAAGAAAATAAGGATTTGGAGTTGAAAGATGTGAAATAAGAAAAAAGAGTGCAAAAATTGGTCCAATACACACTTCAGTATGAGCCGTACCTTAGTGGACAAGCCATAATGTGAGTTGTGATGAATTTCTAAAGATCTGTACAAGAACAAGCCAAAGTATGACTCTTGGTATGAGTCGCACCATCCTGGTATGAGTCGTACCATCCTGGTACGAGTCGTACCAGAGCAGTCGTGGAAACCTTAAGAAGGATGCACTTTGATTAGTCTCTTGGTATGGGTCGCAACTACAATCCGTGATAACTACCTATGACCCGTACCAAGGAGCCGTGGTAAAGTTCAGAATGAAGGCGGAATTGCAGATCTCATGGCACAAAAGGAAACCATGAATCATAAGAGCAAGGTATGAGTCATACCAAGATACTCGTAGAAATATTCAGAGGATGCTAGAAATTACAGGTTCATACCACGACAGAAATATACGACTTGTAGGAACATTGTACGAGTTGTACCAACTCCTAGAACTTACCAAAATTCAGATCTGGCAGGCATTGTATGAGTGAAGCTACGACTCGTATAATCAAGTTACGAGTCGTAAGAGAAGGCGGCAATAGTTAATCAATTTCCCTATTAATTAAAAAAGATTTCTAATTATTTGTATAAATACTTTTATAGGTTATTTTTGTTGAGAGAGGAATACTTTGAGCAAGGTGTTCGACTATTTAGGAATTTTTTTTTGAGTTTTCCAATATTCTTGGAGTTTACTTCATTGTTCTTGAATTGATCAAAGTTGAATTATGCAATAATCAAGTGGGTTTTTATTTCAATCTTCATTGTAAGTTGTTAATTATGATTTCTTCAATGAATGATAGTTCTTTTCTTACAATCATGAGAGGCTAAGACCTCCACAATTAGGGTTTTGGGAACCACGGTGAACGAACTAACTAGGATTTTCACAAAGTGATTCTAAACTAATATGAATGCTTGTATTTTTCTCTTCATATTAAATGTTTCCTAATGGAGCGCAGCGTTAAGACTTGCCCAAATTCTCTATTTGCTTGAACCTAGATAGGTAGAGATTAGGAAAAGATAGGAACAACAAAGCCTTGAACTTTATGATTCACTGTATAACTTGAGCTGCAGACGCAGAATAATTAATTTGGAATAAATTGATAGAAGTTAAAGTGAAATCACTCCAGAGACCCAATTCGGTGATTGAGTATAGTCATCCCATAGGGGCAAACCAATCATTTGGATGAACCTATTTATCAGTTTTGCAAGCTAAATATTTGGATAGATCACAAGTGTAAAATTTGAAGTAGTTATAAATCCATGGGAAACACTTCCCTAGTTAATTGCATCAACTTGATAACAACTTCAATCTTCAATACTGTTACATGTTTCATAATTTAAAAACCCCTTTAGGAAATAATCGAACAAAAAATTTAAATAGCAGCGTTATTCTACATCCTAACCATATTCCCTGTGAGATCGCCCCAACCTTTTTTGGTCTTTATAGACAATGTTCACATCATACTTTTATAGGGGTGTGATTTGAGAATTATCACTTATGAACTACGTGATACCTGATTATGACTTGAAGATCCTTGATTGCAGCGGTTGGTTGATGAACTTGTATTATTCAAACATACTTATACGACTCTTATTGTTGCATGATGATTATTGACTAATAGTGCCTATTGAGTTATTTTGTGAAAATTCATACTCTTGTGATGCCGATGGAAAATGTTTCCGGCGTGTTTTATTATCGATAGGAAATGGTTTCGACATGTGTTATTTTCGATGTGAAATGGTTCTGACGTGTGTTATTGTGTAATACCCCAGAAAGGCCTAAGAAGAGACCCGGCAGTTAAAATTGAAAAGTGCAGAAAACTGTAAGAAAATATCACAGGACGGATGACCTTACGACTCGTGGTAGGAAACAATGGACAGTACAATTACCCGTTGTCAGAAACAACGAGCCGTTGTCACCAGTCGTTAGGAGGTTTAGACTTAGGCTGAGGAGGAAGTAACGGGCCATTCCACGATTTGTGGTGAGAGATAACGACCCGTTATCTCAAGTCGTTACTGGTTGGTTGACGTTTCCTGTGCATTCAACGGATGGAAACCACAACTCATTGGATGACACCACGAGTCGTGGTAAGGCTCGTGGTAAGGGGAGACAATTTTGGTCAAGGGCTGACGACGGTCGATTCAATGACCCGTAGTTTGAAGTAACGACTCATCATGACGAGTCATGGGAAGGGATCTGAGATGTGTTATGAGGAGTGCACCCAATGACTCGATACCACGAGCCATGGTGTGTTGTCATGACTTGTTGGGTTGGTCGTTGGTCCGTCCACGACAGTTTTCAGGGAAATTATTTTAAGGGTACTTTCGACCTTTCCATATTTTTAGCCACTAAACTACATCATTTTGGATATTTTCTGAGTACGATAATATGAGTTAAGTCCTTTAGACATGCCCATTCTCACGCAAGGATTCTAGAGATGTTTTTGGAAGATTCAAGGCCTTCTTCCCCAAAATTTTCTTCAATTTCTTTGTGAGTGTTCAAGGAAATTCAAGTCTCTCCATTCCCAGGTATGTAGGGTTTTAAAATGGGTGGAATTCTTCCTCACCCATGCCAAATTTCGATTAAAGTCATGAATTCTCCTACTCAAATTCTATGGGATTTTACCCAAACCATATCAATGTGATTTCTCCTTATGGGTAGGTTTTAATTGAGTGTCATTTATTCAAATATGCATGTTAGGCAGGTTTAGTATTATTTTCATCAAAATCATGTTTCAATCTTTTTAAGTCTAAATTGCCCATTCATGAAAATATGATTTATGAGGAATATTCATTATTTTAATTTTATTGATTATGGAAATGCATGAATCCCAGTTACCCATGTTTATGAGCAATGCCCATATGATGAAGAATGATTTATGATTTACGAACGAATTTCATGATTTATCCATTTATGATGTTGGCTGATAAAAAGGGCCTTGATTCTTTGCTAAGCATGTTATAAAGGGGATCAATGATGATAAATGGTATATCTTAGCCAATGAATTTTTATGCATGATGTTCATGATTTATGTATGAGTCTATATGCATGTTTTTGGGAGCCGTGTCTAGCACCGAGCAGCCCGATGTTCAAAGGACTACGCCGGTGTCTCATAACCACGTGCCACTGTGTGTTGTAAATGTTATGATGTTATGATAATGATCCACCTCCCAAATGTGATATCACTCCTTATGCACGACTCTCACCTAGCAAGCCAAGGTCGGCTCTGCCTACTTGAGCGAGACAGTGGGGCATCATGAAAGGTTCTGCCATGATGGTGTTGGTTATGATGAGTCCTCCCATTGTTCCACATGTTTTTATGAATTGTTATATTTAGTTATTTTCCAAGTTATATTATGATTATGATGATGAATGATTATGAATGATTTGAAAGTCTTGAGCCTAATGTATTATTACGAAGATTTTTGATGCAAGCATGGTGTCCTTCCCCTATGTCTATTTATGAGTTTACTCTACTTTTAAAATGTCTATTTTACTTACCTTGTATACTCAGTACATTCCACATACTGACCGCATACTTTTTATATTGTATAATTTCATGATACAGGGTCCGAATCTCAGGCTCATCCTCACCCTTAGGCCATCTCAGCTTATGCTTTCAGCTTGTTGGTGAGTCCTCATGTTCCGAGGGCTATTTTACAGACTTTCATGTTGATTAAATTTAGTTTTTGTTGGGTTAGTTGGGGATGTTGTCCCATCAATCCATCTTATGTATTAGAGGCTTTCGAACAAGTATGTAGTACTCAGCTATGTAAACGTTTGTATTTCTTGGGGTTATGTTATGACTACATTCCCGCGATATCTTTATGATTATCGTTCCACTTATTTGAATGAGATTAATTGTATGCATGATCCATGGGTCGACTTGGGGTCCCTTATCCCGTGTCTACGATCCGGGTGTACGTTCTGGTTGTGACATATTGTCAATGGGAAATGGTTCTGACATGTATTATTACTAATGGAAAATGGTTCCGACGTGTGTGATTGCCGTGGGAAATGGTTCCAACAGGTATATAGACCTCGCGAGTCCCCCATGGATCCCGACTATCTAATAGAGGAAGCGAGTATATGTAGGTTCTTGGCCAGTGCTTTGCATTTCATTACATTTTATCTTCATTGCATTTCATATTGAGTTGAATGTTGAAGTGTTTGAGATGGTAGTGATATTGATTTGACTCGTTGTATTTGAGACTCACTGTGATATAATCAGTGGTGTCGCTGATATGGTGATTGAGGTATGTTGTGATATCATCGCTGGTGTAACTAACTTCGAATAATATATGTTTTATTTGCTTCATGGTTAGATATTAAATCCATAAACTCTTGTTGAGGTGAGTTAGTCTTATTGTATATTTACAACTGTTGAAAAAGAATTGTTAGGATTATATCTCGTCATCACTTCTAGAAAGGGTCAATTATTAAAGCTTGCTGAGCACATGTGTTTCCCATACTCACCCTATACTTGCTGTACTTTTTTGTGTGCAGGGACTGAATCAAGTACTATGTACTTGAGTTTCTATGCGCTTCGAGATATCTTGCGATTAGAGTTTAGGGTGAGCTCCTTTCTCTTCAGTAGTACTAAATTCTAGAGACTTCTTATTTTATTTCCTGTCTTATTTCTTTCTAGAATGTGATTTTAGTTTCATAGAGTTGTTTGGTGTTCATAGATGCTTTTGTACTAGTGTCACTAGGTCTTGGGGTTGTTTTGGTCTTAGACTCAGTTATTCCGCACTTACAAGAGTTAGTTGCTTATTTTATATTATTTCCATTATTTAAATTATTAATTGATGAATAAAGGAATGGGGTTCGCCTACGAGTATGGTGGGTGCCCTCACGGCTCAATGAAATTTTTTGTCGTGACAACATGTTATCTGAGCATGGTTCATAGGTTCCACTAAGTACAAGAGAAAATTCTAATAGTTTCTTGTAGATCTGTGCAGAGACGTCTGTGACTTATCTTAGAGTGGCTACAGGATATTAGGAAACTTCTATTCTTTGATTCTTTATCGTGTATTTTGTTGTTCATCCTGATTCTTTAAATCTCTTCGTTCCATTCTCTCATTGATGGTGGGGACATGTTATTGAATTCATGTGCTAATAGTTGATGATGAAATCGCGTAGTATGGATCAAGAGGTTGTATCAAGAAGGAAGAGGTAGGCTCTTCTGAGGGATGTATGGCCAGATATAGATAGTAGCTATGATTCGTAGAAGATTGTGTGAGATTGTGATTTGGATTTTCTTTTCAGTTTTGTAATATTCATAGGTAAATGTAAATGATGAGTGACGAACTTCATGATCACCTTATCTTCTATGATGAGTTATTCAAGAATAGAAGGAGTACAATATGGCGTAGCTAGTTTCGGGGAAAGAGTTGATGATTCAGAATTGTACGATTAGTGATATTGCTAGATAATAAATGTCGTAACTTTGAAGACTACAATCTTATGTGAGGTGTATCACTAACGATTCAGCAGTCTAGTGATAAAATAAGTACATGTATTGTTATCTTATAGAAGGGTTAAAGTTGTGGAGGACTACTGGATCGGGTAAGAGGACAAGTTGTAAGGCATGGAAAAAAATGGGATTCTTCTAATGAGGTTTGAGGTGGTTGGTTTCTTTTGAGGTTTGTATGTAGGGTATTCCTTCTTTGTCATGAAGTAGAGGTAAAGTGAAGAGGATTTGAATCATTTGAGTTTTATGATACACCAATCACAATGTTACAATGTCTACTTGATTAGAACAAGGTTGTGAAAATGTTTGTTACGGACTGAGTTTACGAAAGGAAGAACTGAACATGAGGGGGAGAAATTTCCCCTTATGATCAAATTTTATGGAAATATGCAATAGTGATTCTTTAGTAAGGAGCATATTTGCAAGCTTGCTTGAGTTGAAGACGAGGATACATGCCATTTTGGGCCAGATACTGGCTTATTTGCATAATGCATCATAGTTGTTTGACATGCAGAAATTTGTGGTGTGATCTAGGTATGACCTTCTCAATGATTATAGTGTGGAAAAGTGGTGGATCTAGTGGGCTTTTATGGAGCGAAACTAACTGTGTAGAGCAATTGCCTAATGAAAATGGGTTTGGCTTTAACAAATGTGAAAGTCAATTACTGGAGGAGCTATAGGATATTTCACCTATTTAGAGAATGGAGATCGACATTGCATTCAATTTTAAAGAACTAGCAAGTTTCTACTATCACTATTGATACGACTCTATGGAGTATGAGGATTGAAGGGAATAATTGTATGGTATATCGAAAATGTTGTGTTCAGGAGCGAGAAAACAAAAGAGTGGCTGTTCATAAACAATCATCGCTTAGGGACGCTCGAGCGAGGTATCAGTTAATAAGGGAATTTATAGTGGTAGATCAATGGCAGGTGTTCACAAGTTCATGTTGTAAAGTACATTTTAGAGATTTAATTGAGGCCGGTTAGATCAATTGAGGCCTAGAGAAGTAAATCAGTGTTGGGCTAAGGAGCTTGTGGATAAAGGGTGCTCTTAACAGGAAGGCTTACATGAAACCATATGAGAATGTTAGTAGGAATGTGCGTTTAGTGATTGGGAATTATCCTACATATTAGAACTAATGCATAGTTCTTTGAGGTATTATTTCAGTATTACTAGGTACTTTCGTTAGAAAACTTTGTGATAGGTTGTACTTGTGATGTGACTAATTTGAAAGGTTTTTCAATTTAAAAGATTTGAGTAAGGTGGGGAATACTTTCAGATGCCCAAGATTTGTGGTTTGTTACTACTCTTATGATTGACTCAACTTTTTCTAATGCCCATCTTGGGAGGCATAACTGACACCTAATTCCACACTGGACTCTGAGCTGATCTAGGTGGGCATATACATATATGGTGTATGCCAGCAACACACAATAAAGAAAATAATCATCTATATCTTGGCTCAAACATAGCCCTAGGCCGATAAGGCTGCAACATAAACCTGTGTGAAAACAGCTAACCTAACAGTTGCAATGATAGCTTTATCCTATGCGGGCCGACAAGACCATCATGCTGACTAAATAATAGCAGAAGGAAATAAGGCACACAAATAGATATATATATAAGCTAACAAGGCTTCTAACTGATAACACAACTAAGCCCCATGCAGCCAATAACATATATCTAACAAGTACTATAGTCTGCAAGCCTTTAAGAGCAAAATATTGGTCGAAACAAGCCCTGGCCTTCCCAAAAACTGTACATCATAAGACAGGCAAACCTCTAATCATATGGCAACTCCAGATGAAAGGAGTTGTCCAATCTGCTGGATTTGAATAGCTACTAAGGACGTCTCAAAACTTGATTGTTTGAACCTACAGGTAACTATGCAATGCCCCATGCGTGGGCATTAATACATTATGTACCGAATATGTAAGACAATAATAATAAACTGAATAGAAGTTGATAGAGGAACTTAAAGTAATCAGCAGCAAGGGCCAAAAGTTAACTTGAATAATCTCACAAATATGAACTGTAGTGATAACGCTCAAATCATACCTCATACCAAAGTTTGAAGCAGATGTTGCCAATAAAGAACCCAACCAGAGGTTGGGGTCAATCCCACAGGGAATATTGAAGAGCTAGATTACAGCCGCTAAGTGAACTTGTTAGGTAGTTACTTCAAAATTGGAGGATTCTAAAGAAAAGCAATAATAAAAACAATTATCAAAAGTTCAGTTTTGTATAAATATTAAAGGATAACTAGGGTTTGTGTTCCCCATGGATTCATAACTACTTTAGTTATACACTGGTGATCATCACCAGTACTTACTTATACAATTGATAACAAAGGTTCATTCAAACGACCGACCAGTCCTATTGAATGACTATACTCAGTTACTCGACTAAGTCTCATGAGCGGTTTCAAACTATCTGTTATCACTAAGTTCTAGATTTAACAATCCTCCGACCACAACTCAAGTTAATACAATGATCATCAAGATCAAGGCTTTGTTGTAATTCTCTTTTCCTAATCTCTACCTCTTATACCTAAGCAAGTAAAGAATTCGGGAAGGTCCTAACGTTGCGCACCGTTAAGAAATGTTTAATCATGAAGAGAATACAATATAAGTGTTTACTATTAGCTTAGAATCACTTTGTGCAACCCTAGCATATTAATCCACAGTGGTTCCACAACCCTAGCTATGGAGGTTTTAGCCACTCATAGTTGTAAGGTTGTGATTTGCATTCATGATTAAGAACATAAATCAATACTCACAATTATGAATAAGAAAGACACTTCTTTTAATAAATCAGCAAAATATTCAAGAACAAGTAGCAAAAATAAGAAGAATTGAAGAAAACGTTGATCACAAGTCAAATCAACTCAATTCTCTCCTTTCTCAATGTTTTCTAACTTTTCTCTCACATCCACACACACATGTTCTAGAAAATAAAACATAAAACGTATTTATACAGACATAAAAATTCTTTTCCTAGGATAACAGGGTGAATTTCCATATCTGGTTCCGCCAGTGCCACGACCCATCCTACGATCCGTACCATCATTATACGAACCATACCTTCCTCTCATACATTTTTGATTGGCTGAATTTTGGCTAAGTGTTGGATCCTGTTATGACTCGCGCCTGAGTCCTATGATTTGTACTGTCTATCCGTAGCAGGAGTCAGCATCTTGTGCAAATCTTCTGAATCTTTTCATGACTTCTTAACCACGACTCGTACAAGCTTTGTACGACTCATACTGAGACTCGTATAATTCACCTCTTCATCCTTAGAATTCTGCAACTTCTCATGACCAGCAGTACGATTCATAAGACCTTCCTATGGCTTGTACTGTGAACTGTGAGTTGAGCCTATTTTATACACTTCCAGGATAACTTTTGCACATCTTAGCTCTAACACCAATTTTACCTGTAACCAAAGGAAAAGTGCCTTATATCCATATAAATATACCTAATTACATGCTATTTTCTTAGTTTTGAGCGTCGAAAGTGCTATAAATCCACAGCACATCAACACCCTCAAATTAAGACTTTTGCATGTCCTCAGGCAAAGAAAAGAAAAACTAAACACGACACTCAACTAGAAAATAAACTTAAGATACTACAACCAATACTCAAATAAAACTTGCACTTTCCATACAACCTCTTCTGACCCTTTTCCATGGACCAACATCAGCTAATGTATTACAACCGACCTCAAAACATAATAAATAGGGATCAAGACATGTCATCTAGCTATCACCAGGTAATCAAGTCATCACCACTATTTTTCACATAGACTAATGGTAAAAGTAAATATAATCCATGTACCCTCACAACAAATAAAGTCCCTATTCATATATATACAGTATCAAACATGGCATGGGACTAGTAAAGTAAGGCGCTCATTCTCACAAACAAGTTACAAGTATTATGTATCAGATACCATAGGGTTGCCCTTCTTTTCTCTACTTTGGTTTATCAGATGGTCGGGTCAGGATCACTATAGGACTTGATATATCTTGTAATGTAGGCTTAGGGATGGACATGATAAAGATGAAAGATTTTATAAGTGACTATCCCTTCCTTGGCACTACATACATTGGCTACACCATTCACCTATTTCACCCTTTATTCTTTCATTCCTTTTTCACCTCTTTTATATACATTTGCATGAGTGTGGTGTATTTTCAACTTTTTAAGCATTTTCATTTTCTTTTGAAATTTCTTTTTCAAGATTCTCAATATTTTTTATCTCTTTTCTTTTCACCTCACCACACCTCATTTTCACCCTTTTTCTCTTTTCTTTCCCTTTTTGTCGTTCCCACCATTTATGCACCCCTACTCTAGCCACCCTCAACTTAAGCATTTTGCCTATGTTGAGATTCACAATATCCAAGGAAGGACCAAGACCAAAACAGGTTCATTATAAATAAATGAGTACGGTTAATAGGTAAATCAAAGAAACATGGTCTATTAAGGCTCAAACTTGGGATTAAGGGATTCGTGTAATTTTGGAAGGGTCATATAGGCTAAAAGTGAGCTAAACAAAAATGGCCTATGATTATATCCTAACCAGCCATCTTGGGCCTATGCAAATACCAATCAGACAAGTTCTAGATCTTCAACACAGTACCGAACTGAGTACTATACCTCACTCACTCATGGTATATGAACTATTTTCACCTCACCTATCTGGTTTATACATGGTTTAACAAGACTACTCATGTTAATAAACTAAATGACATCAAAAGATCCACACAAATCATGCATGCTGTCACAAATACATAGTTAATGCATCAAAAAATTTAAACAGGGTCAATTTTTTTCCAAAAGCCAAAACTAGTGCACTTTTATTGGCTGAGTACTCCTAATTTATTTCCTAATTAAGAAAAAATCACAAACTAAAAATAAAAATCCTACACATGCTGGTTCTACTAGATAGCATTCCAGAGGGAAAAGAAACACGATAAGAAAAACCCTGAGACGAATCAAAACCCTAAAAATCACAAGTACACCCCTCCCCTTTTTGAAAATTTAGCTTCATCCCTAAAGCATGAGATAGAAGAACATAGGGAAGGGAAAATACCTGAGGCTTCTCAAACTTCACCTTCCATGGGTTGCCTCCCATGCAACGCCTGATTTAACATCGCGACACGATGTGGATTTTGTGATTCCTCAAGCATCATTAAGGTTTACTTCCTCTATTCTTCTTAATTCTTCCTCATCTCCCAGATGCAGTTTTCTTCTTTGCCCATTTACTTTAGACCTTGTTCCTTCTTTGTTCTCAACTTCTACTACACCATACGGAGACACTTGTACTAATCTGTAAGGTCCCATCCATCTAGATTTCAACTTCCCAGGATGCAGCCGGAGTCTTGAGTTAAACAGTAGGACCAAATCACCTGGGCTAAACTCCCTTTTTGTAATCTTTTTGTCATGGTAGATCTTCATCCTTTCTTTATAAATGGCCGCACTCTCATAAACCTTAAGTCATAATCCACCTCATTAAATTGTTAAGTCATAGCTTGGAAACTTCGTTCTAGTTCATATTCAGCTTTTTCAGAGCCCATATAGTTCAACTGGTATGTGGCATGCTTTTCCATAAACTAGTTAGTATGGAGATGAACAAATAGGAGTCTTATAAGATGTTCGGTAAGCCCACAATTCATCATCAAGCTTCGTAGACCAATCCGTCCGACTAGTATTCATTGTCTTGGCCAGGATGGTCTTGATTTCCCTATTCGAAACTTCCACTTGCCCACTCGACTAGGGGTGGTAAGGTGTGGCCACCTTATTCTTGAAACCACATTTTTCCAATAAGGTGTTGAAGAGGCGGTTGCAGAAGTGAGATCCACCATCACTGATAATAGCTTTAGGAGTGCCAAACCTAGCAAAGATATGCTTTCGAAGGAATGTTGTAATACTTTTGCCTTCATTGTTTGGTAGTGCAATTGACTCCACATTTGGAGACATAACCCACTACCACCAAAATGTTCTTAATTCCATATGAGCTAATAAATAGGCCCATGAAATCGATCCCCTACACATCGGACAACTCTACTTAAAAGATGGGGTTTAGTGGCAACTCATGTTTACGGGTTATATTACCCTTCTTTGGGCGTTTATCACAAGACTTGGCGTCATATGCATCTTGGTGAATACATGGCCAGTAATATCCGCATTGTAAAATCTTATGTGTTGTTCTGATACCACTGTGATGACCCCCAACATGAGATAAGTGACAGGCCTTCAGAATGCTCAGCATCTCTACTTCTGAACACACTTATGAATGATCCCGTCTGCACAAATTGGAAATAAATATGGCTCATCCTAGCAATATCTTCGGGCATCGAATAAGAACTTCTTCTTCTACTGAGAAGTTAGGTCTGCCTCATATTGCTAACCAAGTAATTTGCAAAGTCGGCAAACCAGGTAATCAAATCCTACGATGCAGCTAGTACCTGTTCGTCTGGGAAGGCATCATTGATATGAATCTCCATCTTTTTCTTTGCTTCAGATTAAAGCCTAGATAGATTATCTGCCACCTGATTTTCTGTTCCCTTCCGATCCTTCACCTCAAACTCAAATTATTGGAGCAAGAGTACCCACCAAATCAATTTGGATTTGGCACCCTTTTTGGAAATCAAGTACCTCTACCCCGCATGGTCTGTATGAATGATCACCCTGGTTCCAAGCAAATATGCTAGGAATTTTTCAAATGCAACGACCACTGCTAGTAGTTCCTGCTCTGTGACTGTATAGTTCTTCTAGGTTGTATTGAGCGTTTTGCTAGCATAATAGATTGGATGAAATATCTTTGCTCTTCTTTGGCCTAAAAAAGCACCAAGAGCAACACTGCTAGCGTCACAAATTTTCTCGAATGGAAGAGACCATTCTGGAGCTATGATGATAGGTGCAGTGGTGAGCTTTTCTTTTAAACACTCAAAAGCCTTTATCCATGCCTCATTGAACAGGAACTTTACCTCTTTCTCTAGTAATTTGGACAATGGCTATGCGATTTTTGAAAAATCCTTGATAAAGCACCAATAGAATCCTGCATGCCCTAAAAATCTTCTGACCCCTTTTATGGAAATAGGGGGTGGATCTTATGGGTACATATACTGAGACTCGTATAGTGCACCTCTTCATCCTTAGCCTTCTACAACTTCTCACGACCAATAGTACGACTCGTAAGACCTTCCTACAGCTTGTACTATGAACTGTGAGTTAAGCCTATTTTATACACTTCCCAGCTAACTTTTGCACATTTTATCTCCAACACCAATTTATCCTGTAACCAAAGGAAAAGTTCCTTATATCCACATAAATATACCTAAGTCTGTGCTATTTTCTCAGTTTTGAGTGTCGAAAGTATCGTAAATACATAGCACATCATGTTGCTAGCAGACTAAAAATATAGACAAGAACCTAACCTGACCCCAATAAGTCTGAGCCTTCTGGGCTCCAGTAACTGTAATTGAGCCATCTAGGCTCCTGTAATTGTATCTGAGTCGTCCGGGCTCCTGTGACTGTATTTAAGCCAAGTGGGCTCCTGTAACTATATTTGAGCCATTTGTGCTCCTGTAAGAAATCTGTATCCCCATAGGCAGGTGTAATTAGACTTAGCCCTTCTAGGCAACATGTACGTTGGCGTCAGTATGAATAGTCGGAGGCGTTAACCCCATATATAACAACTTATAACATCCCTACTTAGGATATCACATAGTCCATCAGACTTCTAATAACTAGGGTGGTTTCCTAAGCATCCTATATGACAAGTTGTAAGTCAAATGAAGCTATATGGTCACTGAAAGCAGGTAGTTCACCTAGCAAGCTACCACCCAGTTCGTTAGGCAACCCTGGTGCCCCTGACTCATAGGTAAGATTGTATTACCAAGATTCTAGCCTTGTAGGCATCAAGTTATGCCCATGGCCTATAGGCGAGCTTTACTGCATATATAGGCGTCAAAATAGAAAGTTATGTTGCCAAGCTGCGCCCTATGCTACCCAATTTAACAAAGTACGTTCAACAACTAACCACAAGCCTCTATGGCCTCAGTACAATAGAAAAACATTTACTAGTCTCTCTAGACAGTAAGTAAGTGAACATGAAATCTCTATGTCGCTTCTAGCAATAGTCGAAACTAAATGTAATCCTTCCTAACAAGGAATACTATACTAAAAGGTCATTTCTTCTCGTAGCAGATAACCACAACACATATAATCATAAACTACTATGAAGGTATAATTCGTATCAACTAGATGATAAGAATTACTTGCTGAAAGAGGTTAGCCTTAATATACCTCAATTACCAAATTCTACCCAATCAATCCTACTTCGATCAAGAACTCGTAATCCCTCCATATTCTAGCTTTTACACCAAGGGAATGGGGCTTCTATAATTCAAGAATCAGGCCAGCAATCATAGCCCATGACACATAATGACAATAAGTCAAAATTAGTTTAATTTGGAAGAAACTTACAAATTCTTATAGATTAGAAGGGTAGAAGTACTTACTATCACTCATAGATGTACTAGCCTTAGTTTAAGATGATTTCTCCAATATTTTCCCGCTAGGGCTCCGTCAAACTGGCCAATTTTTAAGATTAACCTCTATAGATACGTTCTTCATAGGCCCAGAATTCACTACCCAAGAAGAATTGGCGATTGGAGATGATTTAATAGTGTAACTTACCTTTAATTTGATGAAAACTTGTGAAGAAATCGCCCAAGGTCGCAACTCTTGTTTTTGAAAATTTTAAAATGATTCAACACACAAAAACTTAAATATATATAGGTGGGAGGTGGTTTAGGGGGTCCGCGGTGCGCCACTCCATGCGCTAGAGGGAGGTCTGTGGTGGGCACCTAGTATTGCATCCCCTATTCTCCTTCCACCCGCTCGCTCATCAACATGCTCACTCGTACCTCCTCTGAGCCTTCCCCCACATGTGACGTGCTCTAAAAACTCTCAGCACTCACACGCATACTTCGGCTAGATGAACAAAACTTACGAGGCGTAACATCATTCCCCCTTCGAATGTGATCTAATCTTAAGAGACTCGGTTCTTAGGGTTCACCAAGCCTCAGTCCACTGGAACTTAGCTACTTTTAAGTCATCTTCATCAATGGTGATGATAGGGCAGAGAATCCTTCTACAAACCTCCTGTAATACCCAGCTAACCCTAAAAAATTGCAAACTTCAGTTGGAGTCGTGGGATTGGGCCAGGTCTTTATAGCCTCTATCTTTTGTGTGTTAACCTGAATGCTTGCATCTGACACAATATAGCTCAAGAATGCCACAGATTTTAACCAGAACTCACATTTAGAAAACTTTGCATATAATGTCTCTAAGGACCTGGAGTACGATTCACAAATTGTCTCTATGTTTAGCTTTTGTATGTGAATATACCAGGATATCATCAATAAACACTATCACAAAAATATCTAGAAATGGCCTAAATATGATGTTCATCAGATCCATAAACATTGTTGGGGAATTCAGCAATCTAAAAGACATAATTAGAAACTCAAAATGGCCATATCGGGTTCTGAAAGCTATCATTGTAATATCTTTCTCTTGAACTCATACCTGGTGGTACCCTGACCTTAAGTCAATTTTTGAGAAGTATTTTGCCCCCTGCAACTGATCAATCAAATTGTCTATTCTTGGAAGAGGATACTTGTTCCTAATAGTAACTTTATTCAGCTGCGGATAATCTATGCACATTCGTAGTGAGCCATCTTTCTTTTTCACAAATAAGACTAGCGCACCCCATGGTGAAGCACTAGGCCTAATGAAGCCTTTATCTAACAAGTCTTTCAGCTGATCCTTCAACTCCTTTAGCTCGGCAGGAGCCATTTTGTAAGGAGAAATAGATATGGGTTGTGTATCTGGTAGCTTATCGATAGGAAAGTCAATTTCCCACTCTGGGGAAATACCAGGAAGCTTATCTGGAAACACATCTAAAAACTCACTAACCTCCGGAATAGACTGAAGTATCGGGGATTCTTCCTGCATGTCCCAAACCCTAACAATATGATAAATACAACCCTTCTCAATTAGCTTTCTTGCCTGATGATAGGATATAAACTTACCTCTTAAGGTAGCTGCAGTGCCTTTCCATTTCCGCACTATCTCCCCTGGAAAGTGGAATGGGACAATCTTTGTCCAGCACTCAACATTGGCGCAACATGGAGCTTGCCAATCCATGCCCATAATTACATCTAAGTCAATCATTTCTAGCTCTACTAGGTCTGCAGAGGTTTGGTGGCCATCAATTTCCACTGTATAACCTCCATAAATTCTCTTGCCGATAATAGATTCACCAATAGGTGTAGATACAGAATATGGTCACTGTAGTAACTCTAGTACTATAGCGAGCTTCCACTAACGGAGTAACATAAGACAAGGTAGAACCTGGATCTATCAAAGTGAAAACCAAGTGGGAGCAAACATTCAATGTACCTATCACAACATCTGGCGATGACTCAGAATCCTTTCTCCCTACTAAAGCATAAGTACAACCTGGACCGCTGCCAAAACTAGATGTCCCTAATCTACCTCTGCCTCTACCCACTGGAACTGAGGGCCTGCACCCTGCAGAAGGTAATGGAGCATGAGACCCTATTGAATACCTACTCTACTGGTCCCGGTCATTTTAACCTCTAGTCGGACAATCTCTCATCATGTGACCCTCCTTTCTACAAGAATAAAAAGAAGTGGAGCCATATCTGCATCTCCTAAGGTGTCACCTACTGCAAGTACTATAATATGGTACAACCAGCCTTATCTGATCTAGGTCTCTCAGCTACTATGAGCTTGATGCTCGTGAACTCTCGTCAGGACCTGATTGCCCTTGATGATCTAATCTTCTACCCTGTCATTTTTGAGATGACCACATAGGTGGCCTACCTAAAAATTAAGGCCTGAGCCCACCCTGAAACTCTGCGGGTCTAGCCCTTTGACACTGCTCCTGATCTGCCCTACCGGCCCTGTATTGACGTTGCCTAATCTCTTCTATATTCTGAACAAACGCCTAAATTTGTGAGATATCCATATCCTCTCGTGCTGTAGCTATAATATAGGACTCCATATACTCTGGTGCAAGCCCTATAATAACCACCAAGATACAATGAAATCTGTGTCTGGTACGGGGTAGCCCAGTTACAAAGTCCATATTGAGAGCATCCCATTTCCACGTAGGCACTGCTA
This sequence comes from Datura wrightii, assembly GCA_035772735.1. Taxonomy (NCBI): domain Eukaryota; kingdom Viridiplantae; phylum Streptophyta; class Magnoliopsida; order Solanales; family Solanaceae; genus Datura; species Datura wrightii. The sequence goes on from JASDFA010000003.1 coordinate 102,027,696, forward strand.
TCTCTTGTGTTAACCTGCTGAGTTTTTGATGTTCAGCCTTCACCTATTGGCAATTAGGCATTGTGCTATAAATTCTACTACTTCCTTCTTCATTCCCGACCACCAGTAAATTTCCTTTATGTCATGATACATCTTTGTTGAACTTGGTTGAAGAGAATAACGAGAGTAATGTACCTCTGCCATGATCTGCTGGCGAAGCCCTGCTGCATCCGAAACACAGAGGCGACCTTTACATCTCAAGACCCCGAAGGTTACTTCAAAAGCTGATATTTCCCCTCACTGAGCTTTATCTCTAAGCTGAACCAGGTTTCCACTTTCTCTTGAATCCACTATTCGGACGGCTAAACTAGCTAACTAATGTAATTCTCGAGCCAGTTTCTCTATTCGTGCTTCAAATATGCTAGACTTCCCATGGATTTACAACTAAGTGCATCTACTACAACATTGGCTTTTCCTAGGTGATATAAAATGTTCACATCGTAGTCCTTCAACAACTCTAACCAGCGACGCTGTCGTAGATTTAACTCTTTCTGTGTGAAAATGTACTGGAGGCTCTTATGATCAGTAAAAATATCTACGTGGACACCATACAGATAGTGCCTCCATATTTTCAAGGAATGAATTACCGCGGCCAACTCCAGGTCATCGGTAGGATAGTTCTTTTCATGCTTCCTCAGCTGTATGGAAGTGTAAGCAATCACCTTACCATGTTGCATCAGAATACATCCTAGCTCGATGCTTGAAGCATCGCACTATACTGCATAACCCTCTGATCCTTCTGGCAAGGCTAATATTGGTGCTAACGTCAATCTGTTTTTCAACTCCTTGAAGCTCTGTTCACATGCTTCCGTCCCGTGAAATTGAGCTACTTTCTCAGTTAGCTTAGTCAAAGACACTGGTAAGGTAGAAAATCCTTCCACAACCTTCTGTAATACCCAGCTAACCCCAGCAAACTGCGTACCTCAGTCAGAGTGGTAGTTCTAGGCCATGTTTTTACTGCTTCAATCTTCTGCGAATCCACCTAAATACAAGCATCTGACACAATGTGGCCCAAAAAGGACACTAAATTCATCCAAAATTCATATTTATAAAACATTGTATATAGCTGGAGATCCCTGAGAATCTGGAGAACTATTCATAGATGATCTCGGTGATCTGCCTCTGAACGGAAATACACCAGGATATCATCAATAAATACTATCACAAAAAAGTCCATATACGGTCTAAATATGTTGTTCATCAGATCAATGAACACTGCTGGAGCATTCGTCAACCTGAAGGACATGATTAAAAATTCGAAGTGGACATACCTAGTCTTGAAAGCGGTTTTTGGAATATCCCTCTCGTGAACCCGAACCTGATGGTAGCCAGACCTTAAATCAATCTTGGAGAAATACTTTGCCCCTTGTAACTGATCAAACAAGTCATCTATTATGGGAATTTGATACTTATTCTTGATAGTAACCTTATTCAGCTGTCGGTAGTCTATGCACATGCGGAGAGAGCCATCCTTCTTTCTCAAAAATAGGGCCGACACGCCCCACGGTGAAGTACTCGGCCTGATGAAGCCCTTAACTAATAGATCTTTCAACTGCTCCTTCAATTCCCTGAGCTCGGCAGGAGCCATTCGGTACGGAAGGATAGATATAGGTTGAGTACCTGGTAGTAAATCAATTGCAAAATGGATCTCCCGTTCTGGGGGAATACCAAGTAGTTCATCCGGGAACATCTCTAGGAATGCATTAACTACGGGGATGGGTTGGAGAGTTGGAGATTCTGCCTGAACATCCTGAACCCTGATAATGTGACAGATGCCACCCTTTGCTATTAACTTCCTCACTTGAAGATAGGAAATAAACTTACCTTTCGGTGTGGCCGCATTACGTTTCCACTCCCGTACTACCTCCCTTGGAAAGTGGAATCAGACGGTTTTGGTCCAGCACTCAACATTGGCATAGCATGGCGTCAGCCAATTAATAACCATAATTGCATCGAAATCAGTCATTTCTAGTTCTATCAAATCTGCTAAAGTCTGTCGACCAACAACCTCTACTGTGCATCCCCGGTAGAACCTCTTGGCTATGATAGAGTCATCGATGTGGGTTGACACTGAAAAAGGTCGCCGAAGCAATTCTGCGTAATACCGAACTTCTGGGCCACTAATGGGGTAATATAAGACAAGGTGGATCCTGGATCTATCAATACATAAATAGAATGAGAGCAAGTGTCCAGCATACTTGTCACCACATCCGGCAACGACTCTGACTCCTATCATCCCAATAAGGCATAAGTGCGATCTGGACTGCTGCCTGAACTATATGCCCTTGGTCATCCTTGGCCTCTGCCGGGTAGAGCTGAGGGCCTACCCCCTTTGGGAGATGTTGGGGCATGTGACCCTACTGAAGATCTATCCTATCGGTCCCGATCATTCTGACCCCTGGCTAGACAATCCCTCATCCGATGACCCTCTTGTCCACATGTATAACATGTCGTGGAACCATACCTTCATGCCCCGGAGTGATGTCGGCTGCAGATAGGGAAAAGTGGTATAGTAAATCTGCTCTACTCTAACCCCCTCTGCAGCTGTGAACTTTGTAGCCATGACTCTCACCAGGCCGTGACGACCCCCAACGACCAGACTACTCCCCTGCTGCTGCTATGGGGGTGAGGGTCTAGGAGGTCTGTTTGATAGTCGTGGCCTGGGTCCGCCCTGAAATTCTACTTACACTTCACTCGGTCTAGCCCTACGGCGCTGCTCCTAGCCTACCCTTTCTATCTCCCGCTGTCGCTACCTGATTCCCTCGATATTTTGGGCAAATTCTTGGACATTGGAAATATCCATGTGCTCTCACAAAGTCACCATGATACAAGTCTCTACATATTCCCGATTTAGCCCCATAATAAACCGTGCACCCTGGCTGGAATAGTATCTACAAAGGCCGGTGTATATTTGGCTAGGGAATCAAACCTCATGGCATACTCTCAGACACTCGTCGAGCCCTGCTCCAGATGCAAAAACTGATCAACCCGGGCCTACCTAATTTCCCGTGGAAAATAATGATCCAAGAAGGCCTCTAAAAATAGGGCTAGGTCGTAGGGGGTATATCTCTACCCCCGGACCTCTCCCAACTCTCTTACCATAACACCGCAATGTCTGGTAGCTGCAATATTGTCAACTCAACTGACTCTACAGGTGTGGCATGCATCACCCTAAAAATCCGCTGCAATTGATCCAGAAAGTCTTGAGGGTCCTCATCCCGGTCCGTCCCTATAAATTGTGGGGGACTCAATGCGAGAAACTCTCGAACCCTCTAGCTACCCGGTCCTCCTGAAGATTCCACGTCTGTGGGTGCCACTGGCTGACACTGTCCAGCCATCATCTGAGCTAGCATGACAACAACACTCCTAACCTCCTGATCGAATGGTGTTGGTATAGGCACTACTGAAGGGGGTGCCAAAGTTTACACTCCTCTGGGCGGCTCCTGACGGAGCAGAGACTGCGGGGGAGATCGAGGTGGAGTCTCCCCGCCCTCAAATCGGGCAGACTCTGGCTAAGGCACCTTGCTAGTGCCCTCTCCTGCTGCTACGTCCAATTCCCTACCAGCTGTAGTATGTCGCGGGTCTAATTTCTCTGTAAACAAGAAGAATATGGTAAGCTTAGGGACTCGACCCTATACTGTACAGCTCTACAGCATGACTGGAAGAGAAAGAAGAAAGACCATCCTATCATGCCTCGCAGCCTCCTGCCTATAGAATGTGGTGCACAACACATCCATAGACAAAACTCTACTTAGCACAGCTTACAGATTCCCTAGGATACGACTTGCTTTGGTACCAAGTTTGCCACGCCCCACCTTCGGAGGCATGACTCGCACCTAGTGCCCTACTAAGGTCTAAACTAGCCTGGCTGAGCTTACGCACCGCTGGTACCTGTCTAACACTAACACTTAAGTCGAGAAAACAACGGGCTATATCTCAATTGTAAATACAGCCCCTGGCCAACAAGGCCTTATAGCCACCTGTAAAATAAAATAGCTAACCAGAAACCGATAATGATAGGGAATCCCATGTAGGCCAACAAGACCACCATGGTGTCTAGTTATGACAGAAAAGTAAAATCAGTGCTAAACTAAGCTATGGCTGATGAGGCGGCTAACTATCAGCTAAGCAAGGCTCCACACGGCTAACACATAAGATCAAACACATAGGGCCCAACAACAGCTAACCATAGGGAATCTAAAATAATCTGCAAGCCTCTAGGAGTGATATACTGGTCGAGATAGGGCCCCAACCTATCCATACTGTACAACAAAAGAGAGTCAACCTGCTAATTGTTCGGTCATTTGTTATATGGGTATATAACTATACGCAAGTGCACGTTGTCGAACAAGTAGTAAAGTGGCTTAAGTAAGCCAAGTATCAATCCCACAGGGACTGGGATGAAGTGCAATCTGTTCAAGTGTAGTATATTTCAATTCTAAAAATGCAGACAACAGTGTAACCAAAGGTTTGATGTTTTGTTTTATAATTTTTATGCTAAATCTAAAATAACTATCTAATGTGAGTCTGAACTATGAATGAGAGCATGCTGAGGTTAAACGAACATGTAATGAAATTAATTATCGATATAATTTGGTTAGTCTTTTCCTCCAGTTGCTAGCCAAGAACTATTGCCACGAGATTAAAACTCTTGTATTTAACCTCACTTAAGAATCATGAACCATCCACCTACATTTCTGTGATTAAATGCAATTCATGTTCTAGTCATACAAACCCGGTTCCTAAATTGACTAATACGACTTTCAGGTATATTTCTATCCTGAAAGTAAATCAATTCCAAATTTTCCCAAACCAAGAAAGGATCATATCCTATTAATTCACAACTTTCCAATTTCTTGCTCTCTCGAGTGAAACCGGACTTTTTAGATATACATTAACGTAGTCCATACATTAATGTAGTAAGAACAAGAATTAATAGAACAACATGGAAGAAAAGATGAAAAACCACTATGATCAACAATCCATTTCACTACAATTGTTCATAACCTCAGCAAGAAGAGGATTTAGCCACTCATTTGTGGATTAAACATCATTAAATGAGTGTTAAACATACAAGAAATCGTATTAAAGAAGAAAGAAAGAGAGAAAAACCCTGATATTTTCGTTCCATCAACTGCCTGTAACCCACATTCTTGCTCCACCAAGTCAGAATATTGAAAAATGAACCTAAGTGTTCTATTTATACTGGTGGGAATTTTTCCCAGAATAACGAGCAACGTGTCACGGAGTGCATCACGGAGCACTGCCTCCGTGACACGCTACTGACGCGGACCTTCACTGGAACTGGGGGTCCAGGAAATAAATCCCAACGTGGCACGGCGTGCAACGCGGAGCCAAGCCACCGTGCCACGGACCTATCGCATACCCTCTCTGGAATTTGGGCGAAATTTCCCTATCCAGGCAGAAGGCCTCCGCGATGGCAGCGTGACACGGCTCCATTGCGGAGCCCCTTTATTTTCATGCTGTCCAATGCCTTGTCCCATGCTCGCATCCAAGTCCAACCCCGATATCCTCCAACATGCATTTTAGCTTCCCAAAATAACATTTTACCTGCAAAACAATGCTAATCATGTTGGTTAGTATAAATTCACATTTTATTACCAATTACATGAGAATGTATACACATTGATAGATAAACAAGGCTAAAATGGTACTTTTGAGTATCACTTGGGCATATAAATTTTCCCAAGATCACTTACCCCACACTTAAATCCTTGTTCGTCCTCGAACAACAATCCTACACTTCATGCAATTTATATCCCAACCTCGCTACTTTGGTTCGACAATTTAGGCTACGGTCATACCGATTATTCGATGCAGCAAATCATCAAGAAAACATGCATGGTCCTATCAATGCAATGACCTTCAATACATCAAGACCTCCTAGACTTTAAGAATCGACTCTCGATATTGGCAAACTCATGCAAATCAGCTGATCAAGATATCCGACACGAAAATTAATCTTTCATCAAGCATGTACCCTCACAACACAAGAGAATCTTCCCCTTTTGGCTCATATGACTCACAAAATTTTAAGCAGGGGCAAGTAAACACAATTTTGCTCTCTCTCCCAAAAGAATTCACATGCATCATGTCATGACCCATAAGCTTGCCCTTAGTGTATTACTCCACTAATATAAAGAAGTGCGATGTAAGATCACGTAGGACTTTAACTGGTTGTAATGGAAGCTACGGAACTAGTAAATATTGGGTTAGCCAATAATAGCCATTAGCATCCTTAAGCGCCTTTTCAACACATCCCATCAACTCGTGGGTATTGTTTCTTTTTTTCATCATCCCATTCTTGAAGTTTTTCTTTAGTTTGGCCCATCTTATTAAGCACACTTGACACCACAACAAAGATTATTCATACACCTTCATTATAGTTTATTTATAACAAGTGCACCTTCAGCCTTTTCTTTCCTTCCATCTCTCTGCTTTTCTTTCCTTTTCACCATTCTCACTCTTTTGACACTTTGGGAAAATTATTTTCTCTTCTTAAGCGCTTAAGAGTTTTGGATCGACTTTACGGCTAATGAAAAGAAGGGATTATGCTCGGTTTACACTTTATGACAAAAGAAAAAATAATAGGCTAAAGGCTCAACGGGCTGACTAGGGTATACAATCAAGGTGGGTACCACAAGGAAAAATAGAAACTCTCAGTTAGAACAAAGAAATGCCTACATCCTTTCCTACAATACACCTCCTTCATTTCGTTTTGCACACACACCAGGCAAGTTCTAGACACTTCACAATAGCATGGAACAACAATAGCTCACTTCACACTTTTTGCACATGCTCAATTCAAGATGTATTCACAGACTCTTCAATCAGCTAATTACAGGAATTCAAACATTAAACTTCAATCACACTGAATCGAACTCTATGGCCTAGGTATCTCAATATATTTACAAAGTTGCATGCTTTCATACGAATCACCTTTGCATTTTAAATATCATGTACAACACGCAACCAGAATTTCGCAACCATACAGTAACTACAGGTTTTGGGATGCAACCCACCAAAGAAAAAAAAACTGAAAATTAATTGAATAAAAATCTACTCCTAACGACTACATTTTCCTTAAGACGGTCATCATCCATCCATCATAGGGAACAGTCACTACTATGTCTTCGGTTCAATGGGACCATTCTCGGTAAAAGAACCGAAAACAAACGCCGAGAAACCCAAGAAGTAAAAAAAATGTTGAAAATATCGATCATTTCGATAGAAAAAATATGTACTAAAGATTTTAAAAGTATCGATCATTTCGATAACAAAAATATATACAAAATCAGCTAGCAACATTCAGCAACACACATCAATTTCACATAAATTTACATATACAAAACAACAACTTAACAATTCATCAATCACAGGGAACAACAAAATTTCACATGCACGACAACAGATTAGAGCATACATACATAACAGCACAGCGCAGCACCTAACTACTCCCACCCCACACTTAGCTCGAACACTGTCCCCAGTGTTCAAGAAAATTAAAATAGCACAAAATCGGGTGGTGGAACTCCATGATCAATCAAAGTACTCCACTTCTTCGTCGGGTGCTGCTGCTTCATCTCCCATGTCTGAATCGCCCCCGTCATCATCATCGGACTCCACATCGGAGTCCTCCCGACGTGTCTCCTCGTCTATGGGGGCGTCATCATCCGTGGGCTCTACAAATGCTGGCCCCACTCGGCATAGAGCCCTGGCGTTTTCGCCGAAGGGGTAATCTAGCTCGAGCTGCCATAGCTCCTCCTCTGTCGCCAGCCTCCCGCCTATCCTCAGCTGGAGCATCTGCATCCCATACATGCGAGCCATATACTGATCATCACGAGCATGTCGCTCGCCAAGTGTAAGCACTGGCCCGTGGGTGGTGTCGAGTGCCTTAGTTTTAGTAAAATCTAAGGCCCGCCGCTCCATCTGCGGGATATAGTCAAGGGCCTCTTCCTCGACATCTAGGCCCCTGAGGAAGGTGGTCAGTAGTCCACCAAAGCCATAATTGTGCCCCTGATGCAACCAGGCTCTCTTCATGGCGGATATAATCACTGGCCCCACGTTGATCTCCAATCCTTTCATTAGGGCGTACACCAGGCATACACTATCCCGGGTTACATCAGTCATATGTACCCCTGGGATTAGGTAGGAACGGACTATCTTCTGCCAGATTCGGGCTTCCTTGTTCATCTGTGAATATGGCAAAGTCTGATGGTAGCCCCTCTATTTGTGTCTGCTCCATCTAGTTGTCGATCGGGTCCCACACAATGTGCGTCTGATGTCCGCATATGGTGGGGTAATGTTCAGCTGTCGGAGTATGTGGGCATCTATGTCCCGCGCTCCTATGATGGCATTGAGGTGGTGGGGCTCCAAAGTGACTATTTGCCCTCTGATTTTAACGGTGTGACTTCTGATCGTCGGGTTCCAATTGGCATAGAATTCCCAAACCAAGTGCAAGTTAAATTCCTTGGGCTCTTCAAATATGAAGTTGAGCCCAGCTGCCTTGACTCGGTGGACCATCCTAGGGAACTCCTATGCCAATGGTTCCCGTGCTATATGCTCCTCGGGGAAGTATTTGTTTCCTTTGTGCTTTGCGTACCACTTCTTCCCCTCATCCGTCACCCATCTTGTTCCGTATTGGCGGCGTTGGCCACGTGGAACTGCTGGTGCTGCTGGGACTGCTGTGCCCAGTCTGATTCGCTTCCTTCCGGTGCCAGAAGTTGATGCGCCTTTCCCTTTCTCTTGCCTGCTTGCCATTTTACCTGTCAACCCAAGTAAGATCAATGTTAAGCTAACGGATATTAACTTCGGCTAAGGCCGGGTTAAGCTAGGTTACCCCACACTTAGTCCTTAGCTACAGTTACAACAATACGTCATGATCATACTTATTTACACACAATAACCAACTATACAATCATGCTTAGTGCGTTCGAAGAATTCGACGGTATATCTTCTGTGTACTACTCAGACTTCGTACTGCTAATCACAATCACTACCATCGCTAACATTTTAACCCATCGCACTTAGCAAGGAAAAACAAAGAAACGAAAACAACAACAAAAATTTATCTTCACGAACCTATACAACCAACCAAATTCTTACAAATTTCAATATTCCTATAACCCGAGAATCCGTCGTTCTATTAACATCCTAACAATTAGTACATCGACTCATCTCATTCAACATGTACATCCCGACATGAAATTCACAAGTTCACTACATTTTCAACTTCAAATTTAAAAACAAGCCCTAGAAATGATATTATCAAGAAATTTTGATTAATTTATGCAATTGACAAGTTCAAGCAATCATAACGACATTCCGAACATTCATCAACAACAATTAAATTGAATTCATGATTAATTTCTACTTAGGGCTATTTAGCTCACCTCACATGCTCAATATTGAAGAAATTCAACAAGAATTGAGGTGGAATCGAAGAACATACCTTGAAGTTGAAGAGTTTACACAAATTTGATGATTTTCTTAGCCTACTCCGTGTCATGTTGAAGGGGGATGGGTTTTGGGGGGTTTTGGTCGCGGAGTGATTGAAAAATGAGGAAAAAGGAGGGGTTTCGGGGTTAAAAAGTAGTAAAATCGTGCGGGTCACCCGGCGACCCGGTGTGACCCGTCGCGATATACACGGCAACGTGTCACAGAGTGCATCGCGGTGCACTGCCTCCGTGACACGGAGCCATCGCGAGCTTGTTCTGGAAATTTTAAAAAAATCCAGATTATACCTCAACGTGTCACGGAGGGTAACGCGGAGGTCCACCTCCGTGACACGGGGTTGGACTTGGATGCGAGCAGGGAACAAGGTGGTGGACCTCCGCGTTACCCTCCGTGACACGTTAAGGTATAATCTGGAAATTTTAAAAATTTCCAGAACAGTCTCGCGATGGCTCCGTGTCACGGAGGCAGTGCACCACGATGCACTCCGTGACACGTTGCCATGTATATCGCGACGGGTCACACCGGGTCGCCGGGTGACCCACGCGACTTCCTTACTTTTTAACCCCGAAAACCCTCCCTTTTCCCACATTGTTTTTAAGCTCTCCGCGACCACACCCCCCAAAACCCATCCCCTATCAGCGTGACACGGAGTAAGGCAAGAAATTCACCAAGTTTTCTTCGATTCTTCAAAGACAAGGTATGTTCTTCGATTCCCTCTCAAATTCTTGTCGATTTTCTTCGATTTTGAGCATGGGAGGTGAGCTAAATTGCCCTACGTAGTAATTAATCATGGATTCGAGTTAATTGTTGTTGATGAATGTTCGGATTGTCGTTATGATTGCTTGAACTTGTTGATTGCATAAATTAATCGAATTTGATTGATAATATCAATTCTAGGGCTTGTATGTTAAATTTGAAGTCGAAAATGTATTGAACTTGTGAATTTTATGCCGGGATGGATGTGTTGAATGAGATGAGTCGATGTACAAATTGTTAGGATGTTAATAGAACGACTGATTCTCGGGTTAAGGGAATGGTGAAATTTGTAAGAATTTGGTTAGTTGTATAGGTTCGTGTAGATAAATTTTTGTTGTTGTTTTTGTTTCTTTGTTTTTCTATGCTAAGTGCGATGGTTAAAATGTTAGCGATGGTAGTGATTGTGATTAGCTGTACGAAGTCTGAGTAGTACACAAAAGTTATACCGTCGAATTTTTTTGAATGCACTAAGCATGATTGTATAGTTGTTTATTGGGTGTAAATAAAGATAATCTTGCCGTAGTGTTGTAACTGTAGCTAAGAACTAAGTGTGGGGTAACCTAGCGTAACCTGACCTTAGCCAAAGTTAATATCTGTGAGCTTAACATTGATCTTTTTTACTTGGGTTGACAGGTAAAATGGCAAGCCGGCAAGATAAAGGAAAATGCGCATCAACTTCAGGCGCCGGAAGGAAGCGAATCAGACTGGGCACAGCAGTCCCAGCTGCACCAGCAGTTCCACGCGGCCAACACCGCCGATACGGAACAAGATGGGTGACGGATGAGGGGAAGAAGTGGTACGCAAAGCACAAAGAAAACAAATATTTCCCCGAGGAGCATATAGCACGGGAACCATTGGCACAGGAGTTCCCTAGAATGGTCCACCAGATCGAGGCAGCTCGGCTCAATTTCATATTTGAGGAGCCCAAGGAATGCAATTTGCACCTGGTTCGGGAGTTCTATGCCAATTGGAACCCGACGATCAGAAGCCACACCATCAAGATCAGAGGGCAAATAGTCACTCTGGATACCACGTACTCCGACAGCTGAACATTACCCCACCGTATGCGGACATCAGACGCACATTGTGTGGGACCCGATCGACAGCTAGATGGAGCAGACATAAAGAGAGGGGCTACCACCAGACTTTGCCATATTCACAGATGAACAGGGAAGCCCAAATCTGGCTGAAGATAGTCTGCTCATGCCTAATCCCGGGGCTACATATGACAGATGTAACCCGGGATCGTGTATGCCTGGTGTACGCCCCGATGAAAGGGCTGGAGATCAATGTGGGGGCGGTAATTATCTCCGCCATGAAGAGAGCCCGGTTGCACCAGGGGCACAGGTATGGCTTTGGTGGACTACTCACCACCTTCCTCAGGAGCCTAGACGTCGAGGAGGAGGCACTTGACTATATCCCACAGATGGAGCGGGCCTTAGATGTTACCAAAACTAAGGCTCCCGACACCACCCACGGGACAGTGCTTACACTTGGCGAGCGACATGCTCGTGAAGACCAGTATATGGCTCGGATGTATGGGATGCAGATGCTCCAGCTGAGGATAGGTGGGAGGCCGGCGACAGAGGAGGAGCTATGGCAACTCGAGCTAGACTACCCCTTCGGCGAAAACGCTAGGGCTCTATGCCGAGTGGGGCCAACATTTGTAGAGCCCACAGATGATGATGTCCCCACAGACGAGGAGACACGTCGGGAGGACTCCGATGTGGAGTCCGATGATGACGACGGAGGCGACTCGGACATGGAATATGAAGAAGCAGCACCCGACGAAGAAGTGGAATACTTTGACTAATCAGGGAGTTCCACCACCCGATTTTGTGCTATTTTAATTTTTGTGAACACTAGGGACAGTGTTCGAACTAAGTGTTTGGTGGGAGTAGTTAGGTGCTGTGCTGGGCTGTTTTGTATGTATGCTCTCTTTTGTTGTCGTGTATGTTTTTTGTCCGTGTAAGTTGTGAATTGTTAAGTGTTGTTCTGTATTTGTAAATTTATGTGAAATTGATGTGTGTTGCTGAATGTTGCTAGCTGATTTTGATTCTGTACATATTTTTTGTTATCGAAATGATCGATAAAAATTTTTTTTGTACATATTTTTCTATCGAAATGATCGATATTTTCAACATTTTTTTACTTCTTGGGTTTCTCGGTGTTTGTTTTTGGTTCTTTTACCTAGATTAGTCCCATTGAACCGAAGTCATAGTTAGTGACCATTCCCTATGATGGATGGATGATGACCGTCTTAAGGGAAATGTAGTCGTTAGGAGTATTTTTTTTCAATTATTTTTCAGTTTTTTTCTTTGGTGGATTGCATCCCGGAACTTGTAGTTACTCTCTGGTTTCGAAATTCTGGTTGCGTGTTGTACATGATATTCAAAATGCAAAGGTGATTCGTATGAAAGCATGCAACTTTGTAAATATGTTGAGATACCTAGGCCGTAGAGTTCGATTCAGTGTGATTGAGGCATAATGTTTGAATTCCTGTAATTAGCTGATTGAAGAGTTTGTGAATACATCTTGAATTGAGCATCTGCAAAAAGTGTGAAGTGAGGTGTTGTTATTCCATGCTATTGTGAAGTGTCTAGAACTTGCCTGGTGTGTGTAGAAAATGAAATGAAGGAGGTGTATTGTAGGAAAGGATGTAGGCATTTCTTTGTTTTAACCGAGAGTTTCTATTTTTCCTTGTTGTACCCACCTTGATTGTATACCCTAGTCAGCCCGTTGAGCCTTTAGCCTATTATTTTTTTTCTTGTGTCATAAAGTGTAAACCGAGCTTAATTCCTTCTTTTCATTAGCCGTAAAGTCTATACAAAACTCTTAAGCGCTTAAGAAGAGAAAATCATTTTCCCAAAGTGTCAAAGAGTGAGAATGGTGAAAAGAAAAAGAAAAGCATAGCGAGGGAAGAAAAGAAAAGGTTGAAGGTGCACTTGCTATAAATAAACGATAATGAAGGTGCATGAATAATCTTTGTTGTTGTGTCAAGTGTGCTTAATGAAATGGGCCATACTAAAGAAAATCATCAAGAATGGGATGATGGAAAAAAAGAAACAATGTCCGTGAGTTGATGGGAGGTGTTGAAAAGGCGCTTAAGGATGCTAGTGGCTATTATTGGCTAATCCAATATTTACTAGTTCCGTAGCTTTCATTACAACTCGTTCAAGTCCTACGTGATGTTACATCGTACTTCTTTATATTAGTGGAGTAATACACTAAGGGCAAGCTTATGGGTCATGACATGATGCATGTGAATTCTTTTAGGAGAGAGAGCGAAATTGTTTTTACATGCCCCTGCTTGAATCCTTGTGAGTCATATGAGCAAAAAAGGGAAGATTCTCTTGTGTTGTGAGGGCACATGCTTGATGAAAGATTAATTTTCGTGTCGGATATCTTGATCAGCTAATTCGCATGAGTTTGCCAATATCGAGAGTCGATTCTTAAACTCTAGGAGGTCTTGATGTATTGAAGGTCATTGCATTGATAAGACCATGCATGTTTTCTTGATGAATTGTTGTATTGAATAATCGGTATGACCGTAGCTTAAATTGTCGAACCAAAGTAGCGAGGTTGGGATGTAAATTCCATGAATTGTATGTTTGTTGTTCGAGGACGAACAAGGATTTAAGTGTGGGGTAAGTGATCTTGGGCAAATTTATATGCCCAAGTTATACTCAAAAGTACCATTTTCACCTTGTTTATCTATCAATGTGTATACATTCTCATGTGATTGGTAATAAAATGTGAATTTATACTAACCAACATGATTAGCATGGTTTTGCAGGTAAAATGTAACTTTGGGAAGCTTAAATGCATGTTGGATGATATCGGGGTTGGACTTGGATGCGAGCAGGGACGAAGGCATTGGACAGCATGAATTAAAGGGGCTCCGCGATGGAGCCGTGTCACGCTGCCATCGTGGAGGCCTTCTGCCTGGATGGGAAAATTCGACCAAATTCCAGAGAGGGTCCACGTCTGTTCCGTGGCACGGAGGCAGTGCTCTGCGATGCACGCCGTGCCACGTTGAGCTTTAATTCCCGGACCCCCAGTTCCGGTGAGGGTCCGCGTTCGCAGCGTGTCACGGAGGCAGTGCTCCGCGATGCACTCCGTGACACGTTGCTCGTTATTCCGGGAAAAATTCCCAGCAGTATAAATAGAACACTTAGGTTCATTTTTCAATATTCTGACTTGGTGGAGCAAGGACGTGGGTTACAGGCAGTTGAGGGACGAAAATATCAGGGTTTTTTCTCTCTTTCTTTCTTCTTTAATTCAATTGCTTGTATGATTAACACTCATTTTAAGATGTTTAATCCACAAATGAGTGGCTAATTCCTCTCCTTGCTGAGGTTATGAACAATTGTGATGAAATTTGATCATTGACTCTTTGGTTTTTCATCTTTTCTTCCATGTTGTTCTATTAATTCTTATTCTTACTGCATTAATGTGTGGCCTACGTTAATGTACATCTAAAAAGTCCGGTTTCACTCGAGAGAGCAAGAAATTGGAAAGTTGTGAATTAATAGGATATGTTCTTTACTTGGTTTGGGAAAATTGAGTCTTGATTTGCTTTCAGGATAGAAATATACCTGAAAGTCGTATTAGTCAATTTAGGAACCGGAATTGTATGGCCAGGACATGAATTGCATTTGATCACAGAAATGTGGACGGATGGTTCATGATTCGTAAGTGAGGTTAAATACGAGAGTTTTAATCTCTTGGCAAATGTTCTTGGCTAGCAACTGGAGGAAAAGATTAACCAAATTATGATGATAACTAATTTCATTACGTGTTCGTTTAACCTCAGCATGCTCTCATTCATAGTTCAGATTCAAAGCAGATAATTGTTCTTAGCTTTAGTATAAAAATTATAAAACAAACTATCAAACTTTTGGTTACGCTGTTTTCTGCATTTTTAGAAGTAAAATATAGTACACTTGAGCAAATTGCACTTCATCCAAGTCTCTGTGGGATCGATACTTGGCTTAATAAAGCCACTTACTACTTGTTCGACCACATGCACTTGCGTGTCATTTTACACCCTACAAATCAGCCGAACAGGTACAACCAGTATAGAATAACCCACCTGGGCCCCGCATAAGCCCTGGCGAGTGCACCTCAACCTATATACCCCTAGCAAGGTCACACTGGGACAACTAGTAGCTATAGTCGTCCTACCAGTCCCCTGAGTCTGCAACTGAGCCCGCTCAGCCCCTGACTGTAGTTGTGTTTGAGTCTAGTGGACTCCTAATATCTGTACCCCGAGCACTAGGCTCGACGGGGGTATGGTGACGATATGATATATAATAATAGTCCATCCATGGAATGGACTGTATGAGTACCTAGGACCCTATTTTTGTCCCTTGCGGATGGCATACCGCTCCATAGAGCGACGTCATCTCTCCCCTGGAGGACAACGACACAGCTAATAACCGTAGGTTGGTCGTGGAAGGCTATATAGGACAAAGTCACTTCCAAGCTAGGCATAGAATACTGCTCTCATCTAATAACAACAACTAATCACAATCCATATGTTTTTGGTTCTCTTAGTGGGATTTAAACTGAGCTACAATACTGAAGAAACTAACTTGCTAAAGGAATATGCCTTAACATACCTCAATTGTTGATTTCTAATTAATTGGCGAGTTTCAGTTCGTATTCAATAGCTCCTTCCGATTGTATAGTACTACTGGGAGGATAAGGTTGATTTTAGTACTAAATTTAGCCAAAACAATAACTTTCAATATAAATATCAACTATATTTCATCTTGCCAAAATACGATCGAAAACATATAATTTCTCGAAAGTTTAGAAGGGAGAAATACTCACTTGAAGCCTGTGATCGTATAGAAATTAGTTCGGAGCAATTCTAACAACTTTGGCTCAGCGGGGTAACAATTCGCCGCGCGAATTTCGTGAAAATAACTCCGTAGCAATGCTCCCTACAGCCTTAAACTTCAATACTGAAGTTACTCTGAATTCGGGAAGTGTTTCGCAGCTTAAAAGGAGGAAAATTAGTAGAAATATTCGTGTTTTCCCTCTCCTGGCCGTATATGAACTTGGAAAATGAAATAAAATCAAAGGAAGGGACTTATATATACTTAGGGTGGTGGGCAGGGGTCCGTGGCACGGACCTTGTCGCGCCAATTTTGGGCCATGCCATGCAGTCCAACTCGCCAGGGAGGGTTCGTGCCACGTTGCCCCTTTGGGTAGCTCGTCCAGCCTTCTCCTGCATGGTCCCCACTTCGTGCTCGTTCGACCTTTCCCCGGGCCCTTTCTTTTAAGTATTGTACACTAAAACTCTTTAACCAACGTAGGAATACGACATCTGAACATTAGAAACTTACGGGGTGTAAAACAGACCTAGGCATGACTAGAGAGGATGAGCATCAGGCTCTAGGGGTCAGAGCAGTAGGCCTGCAGATTCCAGTATCCCAATTTGCGGTAGGTGCAGTCGGGGGCACACAGGTCAGTGTTTGGCGGATACAGGTTCTTGCTTCTAGTGCGGAAATCCTAAAAATATTCTTAGAGATTTCCTAGTTGCTAGATAGGGCCATGATAGGTGCCGAGGCCAACTTCCAGTTCAACAACTCCACACGCAAACCTAGCCCAGCAGGGGGCATCTACTAGCACAGATGGCGATCAGTGCCAAACACAAATTCTATGCCTTAGCAACTCTCCAGGAGTAGGAGGTCTCCCCTGATGTAGTCACTGGTATGTTATGAGATTTCCATCTTGATGTATATTCTTTGTTAGATACAGGGGCTACCTTGTCTTTTATGATGCCTTATATGGCTAGTATTTTCAGAGTCAGTCCCGAAATCTTATCAGAAACCTTCTCAGTCTCTACACTAGTGGGTGATTCAGTTGTAGCTAGACTGGTGTATAGAAGTTTCCCGGTCATATTTCTTTAGAAAGTCACCACAGCAAATCTAGTAGAGTTAGCCATGACCGACTTTGATGTTATCCTTGGCATGGATTGGCTATTTGCATGTTATGCCTCAGATAATTGTAGAACCCGAGCACTAGAGTTCATACTTCTGTGTGAGCCTGTCATAGAGTGGAAGGGTAGTTCAGTTGTGCCTGTAGGTCATTTCATTTCCTATCTTAAGGCTAGAAAGATGATCTCCAAGGGTTGCGTGTACCATCTAGTTAGGGTTAAGGATGCTATGACCGAGACCCCGGCTATCCAGTCAATCCCAGTAGTGTGTGAGTATCCGGATGTCTTCCAAGATTATTTAATGGGAATCCCACCCGAGCGGGAGATTGATTTTGGTATTGACCTTCTTCCCAATACACAACATATATCTATTCCTTCTTATAGAATGGCACCAGTCGAGTTAAAGGAGTTGAAGGAGCAGTTGAAGGAACTGCTTGATAAGGGTTTCATTAGGTTGATAAAATTCCCATGGGGTGCACCAGTTCTCTTTGTCCGAAAGAAAGATGGTTTTCTTCGTATATGTATCGATTAACGACAATTGAACAAGGTCACCATCAAGAACAGGTATCCTCTACCCAGGATTGATGATTTGTTTGACTAGCTTCAGGGTGGTAAGTGCTTTTTAAAAATAGATCTCAGGTCCGGATACCATCAACTAAGGGTTCGGGAGAGTGACATCCCGAAGACAGCCTTCAGGACACGGTACGGTCATTATGAGTTTGTAGTAATGTCTTTTGGACTAATGAATGCTCTTGCAGCTTTTATGGATTTGATGAAAAGGGTGTTCAAACCATACTTGGATATGTTCGTGATCATGTTTATTGATGATACCCTAATATACTATCGGAGCAAGGAGGAGCATGCCACTCATTTGAGAGTGGTGCTATAGACTCTCAAGGATCACCAACTATATGCTAAATTCAGCAGATGCGAGTTTTGATTAAACTCAGTGGCATTTTTGGGCCATGTGGTATCAATTGAGGGCATAAGGGTGGATTCTCAGAAAATAGAGGCGGTAAAGAATTGGCCTGGACCGGTAAATCCTTCAGATATCAGGAGCTTCTTGGGCTTAGTTGGTTACTCTTGGGGGTTTGTCGAGGGATTTTCATCTATTGTAGTGCCATTGACGAAATTGATCCAAAAGAAAGTTAAGTTCCAATGGTCGGAGCCTTGTGAGAGGAGCTTTCAGGAGTTGAAGACTCGGCTTACCTCAACACCGGTATTAACTCTACCGTAGGGTACCGATGGGTTTTTGGTGTATTGCGATGCTTCTAAAATTGGCCTTGGTTGTGTATTGATGCAGCATGGTAAAGTAAAAGCATATGCTTCTAGGTAGCTGAAGGTTCATGAAAGGAATTACTTGACCCTTGATCTTAAATTGGTGGCGGTGGTGTTTGTTTTGAAGATACGGAGGCACTATTTGTACGGGTCCACATAGATGTATTTATGGACCACAAGAGTTTACAATATGTGTTTACCCAGAAGGATCTAAACCTACGCCAAAGGAGGTGGTTGGAGCTACTCAAGGATTATGATATGAGTGTCCTTTACCATTCGGGTAAGGATAATGTAGTGGCAGACGCACTTAGTAGACTCTTCATGGAAAGTGTGTACCATGTGGATAAGGGAAAGAAGAAGTTGGTGAAGGATGTGCATCGACTTGCAAGGATGGGAGTTCGTTTGGTTGACTCGACTGATGGCGGTGTTATAGTTCAGAATGGATCAGAATCCCCCTTGGTGAGTGATGTAAAATCTAGACAAGACGAGGATCCCATTTTGGTAAAGTTAAAGGAAGCCGTCCAGAATCAAAAGGTGGAGGTCTTCTCCAAAGGGGGAGATGGTGTGCTTTGATATTATGGACGCTTGTGTGTCCAGGACGTTGATGATTTGAGAATTCGGATGTTGCATGAGGCTCATGGTTCTAGGTATTCAATACATCCAGGTGCCACCAAGATGTACCAAGACTTATGGCAAGTCTATTGATGGAAGGGCATGAAGAAAGACATTGCAGAATTTGTAGCTACGTGTCCAAACTGTAAGCAAGTGAAGGTTGAGCATTAGAGGCCGGGAGGTGTGCTTCAGCATATTAGTATTCCTACTTGGAAGTGGGAAAAAATCAATATGGACTTCATCACAGGGTTGCCTCGCACTCATCGGTAGTATGACTCCATTTGGGTTGTTGTGGACAGGTTGACCAAAACCACTCATTTTTGACCAGTCAAGATCACTGATACAACAGAGGATTATGCCAAACTATACATCTGAGGGCTAGTTCGGTTGAATGGAGTGCCCTTTTCCCTCAAATCAGATAGAGGTACCCAATTTACCTCTCATTTTTGGAGATCTTTTCAAAAACGACTTGTTAATCAGGTCATGCTCAGTACAGCATTTCACCCGCAAACAGATGGTCAGGCGGAGCAGACAATTCAGACTCTCGAGGACATGTTAAAAGAATGTGTTCTTGACTTCAAGGATAGTTGGGATGACCATTATCCTCTTATTGAGTTTGCGTACAATAACAACTACCATTCTAGTTGTTATACCCCAGAAGCCCAAAGATCAGACTCGGGAGTTGAAACGAAGAAAAACTTAAAGTCTGGCATCAGGCACAGAACGAGTCATGAGGTGACCGGTGAAGAGCAGCCACGAGTCGTGATGTTTCTTGTGGTGTGGCCCAAGAGTTGAAATTGATGTTTAGGAAATGAGATCCCCACGAGTGTGACCACGAGTCGTGGTCAGGCCCCATGACTCGTTAGGTCAGTCGAGGGAGTGATGATTGAGAAAAGAGGAAAAGGATGGAAGTGGACTTAATGGACGGACTCCATGAGTCGTGGTCAGTCACCACGATTCGTGGGGAGGGTCATGAGCAGCAGGATAAAGCAAGGTAAAAATCATAGGCAGTGTACCCGAAGAGTGTGACCACGAGTCATAGTCACCAGGTAACGAGTCATTATTTCTTTCGTTATGAGCGTGTAAGACTTGAAAAGCAGTGTACTTCACAGATCATGCCACAAGTCGTGGCCAGAGGGGACTAGTAGTTAGGTCCCTCGTGGGGACCAACTGGAAGTTAATATCTGCGATTTTAGTAAGGGATTTTCCATAATTCCTAAGTTCCTAAGGCCTAAACTACATCGTTTTGAGTTATGAATGATGACTTTTAAAGGGGTTGAGTTCATATTAGGCCATATTCATTCATGCATGCAAGGTATAAGGTGAGAGAGGATGATCAAGCTTAGTGTTCTTCAAATTCTCTTCAATTCCTATTGGGCATTTAAAGAAGTGTAAGAATCAGCTACCACCAGGTATGTAGGTATCACGCCCCACCTGGGAGGCATGACTGGCACCTGGTATCCTACTAAGACCTAGACTACTGGATTAACTAAGCCTAAGCACTTCTGGTGCTAGGCTGGCTCTAATTCTGGGTTCAAGAAAACGACGGGCTATATAACGGCTGTAAATACAGCCTCCGGCCGACAACGCCTATAGCCACCTGTAGTAAAATAATAGCTAACCAGTACAACTAAACATACGGGAACCTATGTGGGCCGACAAGGCTACCATGCTTACTAGTTTATCTGAGAAATGAAAACAAGTACCAAGCTACTACCAAATGAATAAGGCCCCACACGGCTGCTGCATACAACTGAAACACACAAATGGCGCCACACGACCTACACAACTAACCACAGGGAATATATACAATCTGCAAGCCTCTAAGAATAGCAAGATGGTCGTGACAGGGCCCCGGCCTACCCATACTGTAAAATAAAAGGGAAGTCAACCTTTGTCTTTTGAGCTCCGAATGAGAGGAGCAGAAGGCGCTGTACACTGGCTGGAACTACGAGGGATCTGCTCCTCGTCTATGAGTACCTGCAGGCAAGTAATGCAGCGCCCCAAAATGGGCGTCAGTACCACTGGTACTGAGTATGCAAAGCAATAACTGAAAATAACTGAAAGTAAACAATAATACTGATAGATACTGAACTAATAGGAGACGGGCTGAGACTGACTGAAAAGAGTGTAACTTTACTGAAGAGAGTAAGAGTCATACCAGATAACATGGCGGTCTACTTTCTATGTATTAATAACTAACACAACATAGCATACAAGAACCTTACCATCCCCCATAAGCCGTAAGGTACCAACCAGCGCACAATCTATATACCCCTATCCAGGTCATACCATCCACCTAGTAACTATGAGCATCCTGCCGGCCCCCTGGGTATGCAACATGGGCCCGCTGGGCCCCTGACTATAGCTGGATTTGAGTCCGAAGGACTCCTGAAATCTAAAATCTGAAATTTGTAATCTTGAAATTGTAATCTGCACCCCGAGCGCAAGCGCTCGACAGGGGGTGTGGTATAGTGCTAATCAGCCTGCTATGGGGAATCTGCATCCCATCTTCGTCCACTAGCAGACGGCATGCCACTCCGTAGAGCGACGTATCCTCACCCTCTAGCGAGCGAGTCGACACAGCTATTAACCCTGGGGAGGTCAAGGAAGCTCTAAGAGTGCCCAACAAAGAACAATCATGTCTCCACAAATAGCAATAATCGCATGTAATATATATATATATATATATATATATACACAATGAATCTAATAATAATATTTATATTCTGGTATTCTATTCTGAATCTCATATTGAAATATACTAATCTGATACAGAAATATACTGAATCTGATACTGAGATATACTGAATCTAATACTGAGATATACTGAGTCTGAAATAATATTTTGGGAATATTCTGCTGGGAATTATATTGTTTTACTGAGTTTCATGCTGAACACTGTATAATAAGTCTAACATGCTTAATGAACTCATACTGAATATAATATACGGCTTATGAAACATTCTACTGGAATTCGTACTATTTTGCTATACTAAAACTACTAGCTTGCCGAAAGAAACTGGCTTTACATACCTTAACTGTCGGCTTCCTGGTTAACTGGCGTAGCTCGGCTAATATTTAGCTATTTCCCCAACTGTATTCATATTCACGAAGGAATAGAATTAATTCTACTAGTATTTTGGAGAGAAAACATACTTATGAATATATTTACTGCCTATTCTTCGACTTACCGAAGAACGACCGAAAATTCGCAATTTCTCGGGAGTCTAGAAGGGAGAAATACTTACTTTAATGCCGGGAGTGTATTAACACTAGTTTGGAGCAATTCCACTTACCTTGGCTCGGTGAGACGATGATTCTTCGGCCAAATTTCACGAAACTAACTCCGTAGGAATGCTCCCTGCAGCTTTATACTTCGCTACCCGAAGTTAATTTGAGTTTGGACTGAGTTTGATGACGTAAACGGAAGGAAATTTATGTAAATCCTTCCTCCCTTACTATTTGTATTCATTATCTGGAATAAAATGAAGAGGAAATGATTTAAGACAAGGTGGGAGGCCTTATATAATTGCGGCCTTTAAGTCGCATTTGTCGAATGCGATTTATAAGTCGCATTTGCCTTGCGACGCTCCGACTTGGTGCTTGTCCGGTCTCTCCCCGAGCCCTTTTTTTGCACGTATGGCATTCTAAGACTCTTAACCAACATGCGGATAGGTCAACTAAGTGTCAAGAACTTACGGGGTGTAACATCCCTCCCCCCTTAAGAACATTCGTCCTCGAATGTTAACTTCTGTTTACAGAAATTTTAACTTTCTCTACCTTTTCTAGAAACATTTCGGCAGAGTTTCAACTATAATATGGACTATCTCAAAAATCCTGACACGCAAAAAAGTCCAATACAGGTACTCCATATAATACTATAGCTTCCATTACACAATAAACTAGAGTCAACTATCTCACGTACATATGAATTTACTGTAACTCATAAAACAGTAATAATAACATACCTCTGGCTGACTAAGGCCTATAGCCACCTATAGGAAAATAATAGCTAACCAGAACAACTGAACATACGGGAACCTATGCAGGACGACAAGGCCACCATGCTTACTAGTTTATCTGAGAAATGAAAACAAGTACCAAGCTACTATGTGACCGACAAGGTCACCACTACCAACTGAATAAGGCCCCACACGGCTGTTGCATACAACTAAAGCACGCAAATGGCCCCACAAGGCCTACACAGCTAACCACAGGGAATATATACAATCTACAAGCCTCTAAAAATTGCAAGATGGTCGGGACAGGGCCCCGACCTACCCATACTGTACAAAATAAAAGGGAAGTCAGCCTTTGTCTTTAGAGCTCCGGATGAGAGGAGCTGAAGGCGCTGTACGCTGGCTAGAACTACGAGGGATCTGCTCATCGTCTATGAGTACCTGCAGGAAAGTAATGCAATGCCCCAAAACGGGCGTCAGTGCCACTGGTACTGAGTATGCAAAGCAATAACTGAAAATAACTGAAAGTAAACAATAATACTGATAGATACTGAAGTAATAGGAGACGGGCTGAGACTGACTAAAAAGAGCGTAGGTTTACTGAAGAGAGTAAGAGTCATACCTGATAACATGGCGGTCTAATTTCTATCTATTAATAACTAGCACAACATAACATACAAGAACCATACCAGCCCCCATAAGCCGTAAGGTACCAACCAACACACAATCTATATACCCCTACCCAGGTCATACAATCCACGAAGTAACTATGAGCATCCTGCCGGCCCCCTGGGTACGCAACTTGGGCCCGCTGGGCCCCTGACTATAGCTGGATCTAAGTCCAGAGAACTCTTGAAATCTAAAATCAGAAATCTGTAATCTGCACCCTAGGCGCAAGCGCTCGACAGGGGGTGTGGTATAGTGCTGATCAACCTGCTATGGGGAATCTGCATTCCATCTTCGTCCACTAGCGGACGGCATGCCACTCCGTAGAGCGACGTATCCTCACCCTCTGGTAGGCAAGTCGACACAACTATTAACCCTGGGGACGGTCAAGGAAGCTCTAAGGGTGCCGAAAACAGAACAATCATGTCTCCACAGATAGAAATAACCACATGTAATATGTATATATATATATATATATATACTGAATCTGATAATAATACTTATATTCTGGTATTCTGTTCTGAATCTCATACTGAAATATACTGAATATGATACTGAAATATACTGAATCTGATACTGAGATATACTGAGTCTGAAATAATATTTCTGAAATATTCTGCTGGGAATTATACTGTTTTACTGAGTTTTATGCTGAACACTGTATAATAATTCTAACATGCTTACTGAACTCATACTGAATATAATATACGGCTTATGAAACATTCTACTAGAATTCATACTATTTTTCTATACTGAAACTACTAGCTTGCCGAAAGGAACTGGCTTTACATACCTTAACTGCCGGCTTCCTGGTTAACTGGCGTAGCTCGGCTAATATTCAGCTATTTCCCCAACTGTTTTCATAGTCACAAAGGAATAGAATTAATTCTACTATTATTTTGGAGAGAAACCATACTTATGAATATAGTTACTGCCTATTCTTCGACTTATCGAAGAACGGCCGAAAACTCGCAATTTCTCGGGAGTCTAGAAGGGATAAATACTTACTTTAATGCCGGG
This sequence comes from Datura wrightii, assembly GCA_035772735.1. Taxonomy (NCBI): domain Eukaryota; kingdom Viridiplantae; phylum Streptophyta; class Magnoliopsida; order Solanales; family Solanaceae; genus Datura; species Datura wrightii. Next base: position 102,052,455 of record JASDFA010000003.1, read on the forward strand.
AGTGTAGTATCACTAGTTTGGAGCAATTCCACTTACCTTGGCTTGGTGAGACGATGATTCGTCGGCCGAATTTCATGAAACTAACTCCATAGGAATTCTCCCTGCAGCTTTATACTTCGCTACCCGAAGTTAATTTGAGTTTGGACTGAGTTTGACGGCGTAAACGGAAGGAAATTTATGTAAACCCTTCGTCCCTTACTATTTCTGTTCGTTCTCTAGAATAAAATGAAGAGGAAATGATTTAAGACAAGGTGGGAGGCCTTATACACTTGGGGCCTTTAAGTCGCATTTGTCGAATGCGATTTATAAGTCGCATTTGTCGAATGCGATTTTTAAGTCATATTTGCCTTGCGATGCTCCGGCTTGGCGCTTGTCCGGTCTCTCCCTGGTCCCTTTTTTTGCACGTATGACATTCTAAAACTCTTAACCAACATGCAAATAGGCCAACTAAGTGTCAAGTACTTACGGGGTGTAACAGTAGGGTTATGAATGGGTGAATTCTTTCACACACATGCGTAATCCCTCTCTAAATCATGAGATTTCTATGTCTAATCTATCATGTTTTAACCCAATGCAAGATATTCCTAATTTCTCTACATGGATATGATTTAAATATGTAAATTCTAATGAATTATGAATCAGGGGAAAGTTTTATATCATTTTCAATTAAAATCATGTTTCTAGTTTTATGAATTAAAAGGCCCATTGATGAGAAGTTCATGAAAGAAGAGATTTGAGATGAATGTATGGTTATGATAAGATAATATGATGAAAAGCATGTTTTCAAGCTACCTATGTTTATATCATGTTTTTGATGTGAATTTAGTATTTTCAAGCATGATAAAGCTTTGGGCAATGCCTACATGTTTAAAGTATGACTTATGATTTTCCCAATTTAAGCTTACCACATGCTTTTGGAGCGAAGACTCCCAATTGTTTTCAGCTTGTGGTATGGTTTGATTTAAAGCTTCTCATATGCATAATTTCAGCTTTGAGATGTATTTGATTTATGAGCTTCGTCAATAGACGATGTTGAGCTTCGTTGAAAAATGATGTAGAGCATACGCATGTTTTTGGGAGTAGTCTCTAGTTCCAAGTAGGCTAAGGGTCGATCACCCTATGTCTCAGAACTACGCACCAACGTAGGTCATACTTATATATATTACTTCGGGACCTCCCTTGTGAGCTATCCCCGACCCTATTGGCTCATGAATTTGATATCGATATCATTGTATCATCGCTAGCCCTGGCAAGGCTTTGGACGGCCCTACCCACTTGAGTGTGATAGTTGGGACAACGTAAGCTCTATGTGGTAAGTCGGTTAAAAGACAAGTCTCCCATTGTTCCTCATTATTTCAGTTATGCATGTTTATCATTCATGAGATTTCCATGTATATATATGTTCTAAAGCACGTTTGACTCAATGTTCAGTTTTACTCATGAATGTCAGATTTCATCTTTGAGCCAATCGATTCAGTCATGACGTTATGTTATGTTATGATGAGATCATGAATTCAGAAAGAATGCATGCAAGACCTAATCTCAGATTCTTATTGTTTATGATTTACATTATGCATGTCTTTCAATGATTTTACTTACAGAAGCGGTTTTACTTACCTTGCATACTCGGTACATTCCACGTACTGACCGTATATTCTATGCTATATCGTTTCATCATATAGGACCCGGCTCTCAGGTTTAGCCCCGTTCATAGTCAGTCTTTAGAGTTAGCACCTTACACTGTTGGTGAGTCCTCATCTCCTGAGGACTAGAATTTTTCGGATTTTCTCTATATATTTTCAGTTTCAGCTTGTTGAGTTAGTTAGGGTCTTGTACCATCAATTCATCATGTTTAGATGCTTTTTAGACAAAGGATATACTCAGCTTTAGATTGTGTATTATGTTGTTATGTTTAATTTAGACTTCCTCTATGTATATCTTTTTAATTCTTTAGTCTTATTGGATAAGTTAGATGTATGTTCATGCCATGGGTAGACTTGAAGTCTCTCGGGTCTCCTTGTCCCGTGTTGCGATCGGTGCCTCCGTTTGGGTCGTGACATACTTGGTATCAGAGCAATAGGTTTTAACAGTCCTAGGGTGTCTAAAGGCCGCGTTAAGTAGAGTCTTTTTCATGGGTGTGAAGTGTGCCACACTTACGACAAAGAGGCTACGAGACGCTTAGGAGATGTTCCCTTCTTTCATAATCTATGTCGTGCGATGAAAAGTCTCCCTATCCTTTTAATTCATGCTATTCTCGATTGTAGAATCATGGCTCCCTGAAGAGTAAATGGTAGAAGGAATGGGAATGGAGAGGGTCACGAGGATGGCAACGGAAATGGGCACTAGTAGGCCCTGCCAGTTCAAGAGCACCAAGCACCGAAGCCGGTTGCCCATGCTGAGTTTCAGGCTGCTATTCAGATGCTCACGCAGGCCTTGACGACTTAGGTCTATCAGCAAACGGTTGCGCATGTTCCGCAAAATGGAAATTCAGTGGTAGCTCGAGTAAGAGATTTCTTAAGAATGAACCTGCCAGAGTTCCTCAGGTCAAAAGTAGATGAGGACCAGCATAAGTTCATAGATAAGATTGTGAAGATTACCCAAGTCATGGGGGTGAATGGAGTTGAGTGTGTGGAGTTGGCCTCGTATCAGCTGAAAGGGTCGCACACATCTGGTTTCGTTAATGGAAAGATAGTAGGGTCGCCGGTGTTACACTCCAAACCCAAGGAGGCGTGACTGGCACCTGGTGCCACCGCTGATATGAGCATACTCGATGCCTAGAATATAAATGAAAGGCTAGAACCGATGAGGTTCAACAACACAACAACTATACAATTAGAATGAGATGATAGACTATAGCAGAAGCTGGCTCACCTGACCAACCAACAAAAATAAATACCATATGCCGTCAAGGCCACGGAATGGAAGAATGACTATGCAACATGGCCCACCTGGCCTATAAAAATGACATTACACCCACAACTAATGTCTACGAGCCTCTAAAAATATAATAGAAATCAACTGCTCGGGACGGGCCCCGAACTACCCATAACTCAACCTTTGGAAACTCTGAAAGAATTGGAGCACACCGAATCAGCTGGAACTCCACTCAACAACCAAGAACCTGACCTAACAGCCTACCATAACTTGCAGGCATGAATATAGCGCCCCAACTAGGGCGTCAGTACAATAGTGTACCGAGCATGAAAGGAAGAAACAACTAGAAGACTAAGATTAGATATCAACAGATATACCAAATATCGCAGAAGAAGAACTAAACTTAAGTAAACACATAAAACATACCTGGCCCTCATAATCATGACAAGTACAAGCAAGCATACAAACAAAACCTACCTGGCCCCTCATAAGCCCGACAAGTCCAAAAAGTAAATAACAACACAACAACACCTAGTTAACCCAGCTCACCTACCATCGCCTCTAGACCTCTCAATGGACTTAGCTAGCATTAGCAAACATCAAGCATCCACTGCTATCAGATATCAAACAACACAAGCAACAACCACCATATAATGCCAAACAAAATCACAAGTAAACACCAGTTAATCAATATCATCAATCAGGCACTACCGGACACTCTCTTGGCTGAGCACAATTAGCGGAGCTCAATCCATCTGGGAGAAACAATTATGATCCCAGGAAGGCTCAAACATGTCAGACCACTCTCGAATTATGTCTCAACACGACACTATGGAGGACATCATCCTCAACCCCATAGGTCATATCACTCCTTGGGCTAAACCCTTTAGCCAAAAATACTCTCGTGTGTCGGGTATGCACAAGCCACAAGGTCTCATACGTAGCACAAACACACTATCAAAAACAATAATAATACATTCTCAAATATCCCACAATCGGATCTCAAACCCCACAACTCAACTACAACAACACAATACTATTCTTTCATGTCTAGCCATCCAACAACAAGCCACTAACCAAGCTAAGGACTACCATACTAACCAGTCTATCCTCAAGCTTTACAAAAAGCCCATATACCACTCTAATTACCACTAACATCAAGGGACATTTCCAAATCAGCCCAAGTGTCACCACGGTCGTCTCGTGTCATTGACACGGCCGACACGACCGCCGAATCAAATATAAAAACAAATCGTCGCAACCGTCGACCTTAACCACTATAAACCCTCATTCACCTGTCAACATAATCACCTAATCTTATTCACTCAAACAGACCACAACATGCTACAAGAACCACACACCTCACATACGACCTCTCGACACGAGCCTAATAATTTGCCTTGTCTATGATTCTCCGCTCTCAAGCCCGAGCCACCGACAAAGACAGCACCTTAAACACACCATTATCACCATATAAAAATTATAACAAGAGTTCAATAATATCAAAACACAAGCCATCACAAACAGCCAACACACACGTTAACACGAATGACAACGGCTACGGAATTCATGCCGACAAATGGAGGGACAAGCCTAACATACCTTAGCTTCAAGCCTAACCGAACTTGATCCTTCAACACCATGAACCTACTGCCTAAAGGCACTACAAAATTTTTCCAAAACGCAGCCAACACAACTCAACAACAAGACAAGACAAACGAAGCTTATCCGATAAGATTCGCAAGAATTCGACGGTAGAAACTCCGAAACAATAACCTACCGACGTTAACACAGCTATAAACAACCTTAAAAACTAAGAAGAGAAAAATAGAAGGATTAACCACAGCTTAACCACGAAACAGCAACCAACAGCCCGGAAAAAACACCAAACCACGGACTGCACGCGATTCCCGACTTCCCGACACCAAAATCATGTTGAGCAATGGTTTCTAGCCTCAAAACCCAAAGAAAACCATGGAAAGAAGTTGAGAGAGGTTTATTACAAAGTAGGATGCTGGAAAATGAATTTGGATGACAAAAAACCGACCAAAGGGGCTTAACTAGCCTTCCACCACCTTAGACCCTTGTGAGCTACCTGCTTGCGGTCTTGCGAAAACGCGAATATCTCTCTGCTCTGAAGTCGGATTGACAAATGGTTTAATGTGCTGGAAACTAGACTAATTGATCTTTAATTTGATAGTTCGAACACCCCTAACTCTTTATAGATTTGGAGAAAAATTTGGATACATTTGACATAAATTTCAAAATATCTCAAGGAAATTTTGCGATAACTTTTTCCGAATTTTGTTCTATAACTTGATCGATGTACAACATTAAATACAACCATAGAGTGACTCAAATAACTCATAAAACATCCTTCTTATCCTTTTATGTACTCTTAGCCTTACCTCGAAAGCACGATTTTATCGCTCAAATTATCCGGGGTGTTACCTCCTTCCCCCTTTAGAAACATTTGTCCTCGAATGTTGGACGACACACACGACTCCAACTCAAGGACTGACATAGCACAACATCGCACGACATAGCCTCACATGAAAATCCTACCACAAACAACTCCAAACAATGAAACCTTGCACCATGCCAAGGCGCGACACAACAATAACCATAATCAAAATTAAGAATCTTACCTATTGCCATGTTTAGCCACTGGCTGACTATAATTCATCATGTAACAAGCATCCCTGCAAGAGTCAAAAAATGTGAGTCTAGACCCGACTCCTATGACATTTGACTTATCACACGATTTTGATCTAGAAAGAAGGTTAAATCCTAAATGTCCTTTAGCCTCCTATTTATAAGTACACTGCATAATGCACATATAAAAAAGACTCTACCAGACACGACTCATAGACTCCCTAGGACGAACTGCTCTGATACTAAGTCTGTCACACCCCAAGCCTGGGGAGGCATGACTGGCACCTGGTGCCACCCCTGATATGAGCATACTCAATGCCCAGAATATAAAACAAAGGCTAGAACCAATGAGGTTCAACAACACAACAACTATACAATCAGAATGAGAAGATAGACTATAGTGGAAGCTAGCTTACCTGACTAACCAAAATAAATAAATACCATATGCCCTCAAGGCCAAGAAATGGAAGAACTAACATGGACCACCTGGCTTATAACAATGACACTCACCCACAACTATTGTCTAGAGCCTTTAAAAATATAATAGAAATCAACAGCTCGGGACAGGGCCCCAAACTACCAATAACTCAACCTTTGGCAACTACGAAAGAACTGGAGCACACTGACTCAGCTGGAACTCCACTCAACAACCAAGAACCTAATCTAACAGCCTACCATCATCTGCAGGCATGAATGCAGTGCTCTGACTAGGGCGTCAGTACAATAGTGTACTGAGAATGAAAGGTAGAAACAACTGGAAGACTAAGATTAGAGATCAATAGATATACTAAATATCGCAGAAGAAGAACTAAACTCAAGTAATCACATAAAACCTACCTGGACCCCATAATCCTGGAAAGTACAAGCAAGCATACAAACAGAACCTACCTGGCCCCCCATAAGCCCGGCAAGTCCAAAAAGTAAATAAAAATACAACGGCACCTAGTTGACCTAGCTCAATGGCCTTAGCTAGCACTAGCCAACATCTAGCATCTACTGCTATCAAATAACAAACAACACAAGCAACAACCATAATATAATGCCAAACAAAATCACAAGTAAACACCAGTTAAACAATATCGTCAATCAGGCACTGCCGGACACTCTCTTGGCTACGCATAGTTAGCGGAGCTCAATCCATCTGGGAGAACCAGTCGTGATCCCAGGAAGGCTCATACATGTCAGATCACTCTCAAAGTATGACTCAACTCGACACTACGGAGGACATCATCCTCAACCCCATAGGTCATATCACTCCTTGGGCTAAACCCAAAAACACTCTAGTGCGTCGGGTATCCACAAGCCACAAGGACTCAAACATAACACACACACAATCAAAAACAATAATAATACATTCTCAAATAGACCACAATCCGCTCTCTAACCTCACAACCCAACTATTACAACACAATATTATTCTTTCACGTCTAGCCGTCCATCAAAGATCCACTAATAAAGCTAAGGACTACAATCCTAACCAGTATATCCTCAATCTTTAGAAACATCCCACAAGACACTCTACTTACCACTAACATCAAGGGACATGGCCAAATCAGCCCAAGTGTCAGCACGGTCGTCACGTGTCAGTGACACGACTGACACTATTGCCGAATCAAATATAACAACAGATCATTGCAACCATCGACCATAACCACTATAAACCCTCATTAACTTGTCAACATAATCACCTAATCTTATTCAGTCAAACAACCCACAACTTGCTACAAGAACCATACGCCTCACATACGGCCTCTCGACATGAGCCCAATAATTTTCCTTGTCTACGATTCTCCTCACTCAAGCCCGAGCCACCAACCAAACTATCACCTTAAACACACCATTATCACCATATAAACAGAAGAACAAGAGTTCAATAATAGCAAAACACAATCCATTACAAACAGCCAACACACACGTCAACACGGACGACAACGGCTGTGGAATTCATGCGACAAAGGGAGGGACAACCCTAACATACCGTAGCTTCAAGCCTAGACAAACTTGATCCTTCATAATGATGAACCCACTGCCTAAATGCTGTCCAAAATTCTGCCATAACGCAGCCAACACAACTCAACAACAAGACAAGACAATCGAAGCTTATCCGATAAGATTCATAGGAATTCTACGGTAGAAACTCTGGACAATAACATACCGGCGTTAACACACCTATCAACAACCTTAAAAGATAAGGAGAGAAAAATAAAGAAGGATTACCAACATCTTCACCACGAAACAGCCACCGACAGCCCGAAAAAAATACCAAACCACAGAATACACGCGATTACCGACTTCCCGACACCAAAATCATGTTGAGCAATGGCTTCGAGCCTCAAAACTCAAAGAAAACCATGGAGAGGAGTTGAGAGGTTTCTTACAAATTATGTTCCTGTAAAATGAATTTGGATGACCAAAAACCGACCAAAGGGGCTTAAATAGCCTTCCACCGCCTTAGACCCTTGTGAGCTGCCTGCTTACGCGGTCTTGCAAAAACGCGAATATCTCTCTTCTCTAAAGTTGGATGACAAACGGTTTGATGCACTTGAAACTAGACTTATAGATATTTAATTTGATAAGTCTCACACCCCCTAACTCTTTATATATTGGGATAAAAACTTAGATACATTTGACCTAAATTTCAAAGAATCTCAAGAAGGAAATTTTGTGATAACTTTTTCCGAATTTTGTTCTACAACTTGATCGATGCACAAACATAAATAATACCATAGAGTGACTGAAATAACTCATAAAACATCCTTATTATCCTATTATGTACTATTAGTCCTACCTCGATAGCACGACTTTATCGCTCAAGTTATCCGGGGTGTTACAGCCGTAGCAGGTCTTGTCACTTGGGAGGAGTTCCATGTTGCATTGTTAGATCAATTCTTCCCTTGAGAGATGATGGAGATGAAGGCAGTTGAGTTCGTAAATCTGAACAAAGGGAGGAGTATGGTGAAGGAGTATTACCTTAAGTTCACCCGCCTATCAAAGTACGCCCTGGAGTTATTAGCCGATCAGAGGGCGCGGGTGAGTAGATTCGTTCGTGGAGTTGCGGGCTATTTTGCCAAGGATTGCAGGACCGGCATGCTTCACCAGGATATGGATTTTCCTCGGATAGTCTTATACGCCTAGTAGATGAGGCGGCACATCTTAGAGAGAGCGGGGCCAAGAGGGCTAGGACTGATGACCACAAATTTTCACAGCCGAGGTTAGGTGGTGGGCACCAACAACAGACCCACCCGAGATTACTAGCCCCAGCATCTTCAGCATTGAGTGTGTAATCCAAATCAAGGCACGATCAGAGGGAGCGAGCATCAGGCTCTAGGGGTCAAAGCAGCAGACCCGCAGATTCTAGCATCCCAGCTTGTCGTAGATGTGGTCGGGGGGTACACGGGCTAGTGCTTGGCAGGTTCAGGTGCTTGTTTCGGGTATGGGAAAACCATACACATGCTTAGAGATTGCCCAACAGCTAGAAAGGATCAAGATAGGGGCTGAGGCCCAGTTTCTAGTTCAGCAGCTCCTCTCAAATGCTTTGCCCATCAGGGGGCATCTACCAGCACAAGTGGCAGTAAACGCCAAAATAGATTCTATGCATTAGCATCCCGCCTAGAGATGGAGGTCTCCCCGGATGTAGTCACTGGTATGTTATGAGTTTTCCATCTTGATGTTTATGCTTTGTTAGATTCGGGGGTTACATTGTCTTTTGTGACACCTTCTATGGCCAGTAGCTTTAGAGTTAGTCCCGAAGTCTTGTCAGAACCCTTCTCAATTTCCCTCAAGTAGGTGACTCAGTTGTAGCTAGACGGGTGTATAGAGGTTTCCCTGTCTCAGTCCTTCAGAAGGTCACCTCAATAAATTTTATAGAGTTAGTCATAACGATTTTGATGTTATCCTCGACATGGATTGGCTATTTGCATTTTATGCCTCAGTTAATTATAGAACTCGGACAGTTGAGTTCAGATTTTTGGGTGAGCAGTCTTAGAATGGAAAGGTAGTTCAGTTGTGCCTGTAGGTCATTTCAGTTCCTACCTTAAGGCCAAGAAGATGATTTCTAAAGGTTGTGTGTACAATCTAGTTAGGGTTAAGGATGTTGAGTCTAAGAGCCCGACTCTCCAATTAGTCCTAGTAGTACATGAGTATCCAAAGGTCTTTTCAGATGATTTACCAAGAATCCCTCCCAAGCGGGAGACCGATATTTGTATTAACCTTCTTTATGACACGCAACCTATATCTATTCCTCCTTATAGAATGGCTCCAGCTGAGCTAAAAGAGCTGAAAGAATAGTTGAAGGACCTGTTAGACAAGGGTTTCATTAGACCGAGCAAGTCCCTATGGGTTGCACCAGTTCTATTTGTCCGAAAGAAGGATCGTTCTTTTTGTATGTGTATTGACTATTGGTTAACAAAGTCACCACCAATAATAGATATCCTTTACCCAGGATTGATGATTTATTTTACCATCTTCAGGGTGTTAAGTTCTTTTGGAAGATAGATCTCAGATCCGGGTACCATCAGCTCAGAGTTTAAGAGAGCGACATCCCAAAGACAGCCTTCAAGATGCGGTATGGTCATTATGAGTTTGTAGTTATGTCTTTTGGACTAATGAATGCTTCTGCAGATTTTATGGACTTGATGAATAGGGTGTTAAATCCATACATGGATATGTTCGTGATTGTGTTTATCGATGGCATCTTGATGTACTCTCAAAGCAAGGAGTAACATGCCGCTCATTTGAGAATAGTGCTTTGATTCTCAAGGATCGCCAATTGTATGACAAATTTAGCAAATGTGAGTTTTGGTTGAATTTCGTAGTGTTTTAAGGCCATGTGGTTTCAAGTGAAGGTATAAAGGTGGACTTTCAGAAAATAGAAGCAGTGAAGAGTTGCCCTAGGCCGGTGAGTCCTTCATAGATTCGGAGCTTCTTGGGTTTAGCTGGCTACTATAGAAGGTTCATGGAAGGTTTCTCATTGATTGCAACACCTTTGACCAAATTGACTTAGAAAAAGGTAAATTCTAATGGTCGGAGGCTTGTGAGAGGAGTTTCCAAGAGTTGAAGACTCAGCTCACTTCAACAGTGGTGTTAACTCTACTAGAGGGTACTGATGGGTTCGTGGTGTATTGTGATGCTTCAACAGACTTAGGTGTGTATTGATGCAGCGCGGGAAAGTTATAGCATTTGCCTCTAGACTGTTGAAGGTTCATGAGAAGAATTACCCGACCCATGATCTTGAATTAGCCGCAGTGGTATTCACCTTGAAATATGGAGACATTACTTGTACGGGGTCCACGTATGTGTTTACGGAGCATAAGAGTTTGCAATACGTGTTTGCACAGAAGGATCTCAATCTTCAGCAAAGGAGGTGGTTAGAGCTACTCAAGGACTATGATATGAGTGTTGTTTACCATCCGGGTAAGGCCAATGTAGAGCGGACACACTTAGTAGACTCTCTATGTAGAGTGGGTCTCGTGTGGATAAGGGGAAAAAGGAGCTAGTGAAAGATGTGCATCGACTTACAAGGTTGGGAGTTAGGTTGGTTGACTCGAGCGATGGCGGTGTTATATTACAGAACGGATTAGAATCGTCTTTGGTGACGGATGTACAAGCTAGAAAAGATGAAGACCCTATTTTGGTAAAATTAAAGGAAGTGGTTTAGAATCGAAAGGTGGAGGTCTTCTCCAAAAGGGGACATGGTGTGCTTCAATACTAGGGTCGCTTATGTGTGCCGGATGTTCATAATTTAGGGAGCCGAATGTTGCTCGAGGCATATGGATCCATTATTCTATCCATCCAGGTTCCACCAAGATGTACCGTGACTTACGGGAGGTCTATTGGTGGAATGGCATGAAGGACATAAAAGAATTCATAGCTAAGTGTCCAAACAGTCAGCAAGTAAAGGTTGAGCATCAGATATCAGGAGGTGTGCTTCAGGATATCAGTATTCCTACTTGGAAGTGGGAAGAAATATGTACTTCATCACAACTTTACCTCATACTCATCGACAATATGACTTTGGGTTGTGGTAGACAGGTTGACCAAGGCCGCTTATTTTCTATCGGTCAAAACCACGGATTTGGTGGAGGACTATGCCAAACTGTATATCTAGGAGCTAGTTCAATTGCATGGAGTGCCCTTGTCCATCATTTCATACAGAGGTACTAATTTACCTCTCTATTTTGGAAGTTGTTTCAAAAAGGACTTGGTACTCAAGTTAAGCTCAACAGTGCATTTCACCCGCAGACGGATGGTCAAGCAGAGCAAATAATTCAGTCTCTCGAGGACATGTTGAGAGCATGCATGATTAACTTCAAAGGTAGTTGGGATGATCATTTGCCTCTTATCAAGTTTGCATTCAATAAAAGCTATCATTCCAGTATCCAGATTGTACCTTTTGAGGCTCTCTACTAGCGAAGATTTAGATCGCCCATTGGTTGGTTTGAGGTTGGTGAGGCAGCAATGATAGGACTAGATTGGGTTCATGAGGCTATGGAGAAGGTTCAATTGATAAGGAGTAGGTTGAAAACTGCTTAGAGTCGCCAAAAGTCCTATGCTGATGTGTGGAGAAGGGAACTAGAATTTGAAGTTGATGATTGGGTATATCTAAAGGTGTCTCCTATGAAGGGAGTGATGAGGATCGGAAAGAAGTGGAAACTTAGTCCCCGCTATGTCAGCCCATACTGGATTGTGAGACGTGTTGGCAAGGTTGCATATGAATTGGATTTTCCCTCAAAATTAGCTTCTAGGCATCCTGTATTCCATGTATCGTTCTTAAAAATGTGTTTGGGCAATCCGGCTCTAGTTGTCCCAGTGGACAGTGTTGGTGTGAAAGACAACCTCAGTTTTGAGGAGGTTCCGGTAGAAATACTGGATAGTCAGGTTCGATGGCTAAGGAATAAGGAAGTGGCTTCAATCAAAGTGTTATGGAGGAATCAGCATGTTGAGGGAGCTATATGAGAAACCGAAGCAAATATGATGGCTAGATACCCATATTTATTCTCTACCGCTCAGTTCCAGCTTGAGGTATTAGTTTTGTCCTAAAATCATATTGTGTTTTCATGTTAAGTTCATGTGCCCAAGTTTCTTTTGTGTATATAAATGTATGTATGATTCGTGAATTCAATTTAGCTATGTAGTTTGAATCGGAGAGAGTCATTTCGTCTGTTTTTTGACTTAAATGATCAGTATTTGAATATGATAATTGTATTTCTCTGCTTTTCTGTATGTTTTCCAACATTCGAGGATGAATGTTCCCAAGGGGGAAATGTTGTTATACCCCGGAAGCCCAAAGATCAGACTTGGAGTTGAAATGATGAAAACTTAAAGTTTGGCATCGGCATAGATCGGGTCATGCGGTGACCCGTGAAGAGCAACCATGAGTCGTGATGTGACTCGTGGTGTGGCCCAAGAGTTGAAATTAAAGTTTGGTAAATGAGATCCCCACAGGCGTGACCCCGAGTCGAGGTTAAGGCCCACGACTCGTTAGGTCAGTCGTGGGGAGTGATGATTGAGAAAAGAGGAAAAGGATGATAGTGGACTTAACAGAAGGACCCCACGAGTCATGGTCAGTCACCATGATTTGTGGGGAGAGTCGTGAGCAGCAGGATGAAACAAGGTAAAAATCATAGGCAGTGTACCTGACGAGTGGTGACCACGAGTCGTTAAGTCTTCCGTTACAAGCCCATAAGACTTGAGAAATAGTGTACTTCACGGATCATGCCACGAGTCGTGGCCAGAGGGGATGAGTCATTAGGTCCCATATGGGAACCAACTGGCAGTTATTTTCTGCAATTTTAGTAAGGGATTTTCTGTAATTTATAAGTTCCTAAGGCCTAATCTACGTCATTTTGAGTTATGAATGATGAATTTTAAAGGAGTTAAGTTCATTTTAGGCTATATTCATTCATGCATGCAAGGTAGAAGGTGAGAGAGGGTGATCAAGCTTAGTGTTCTTCCAATTCTCTTCAATTCCTATTGGGTATGTAAAGAAGTGTAAGAATCTACTACCATCAGTTATGTAGGGTTATGAATGGGTGAATTCTTTCACACCCATGCCCAATCTCTCTCTAAATCATGAGATTTCTATGTCTAATCTATGGTGTTTTAACTCAATGCTTGATATTCCTAATTTATCTACATGGATATGATTTAAATATGTAAATTATAATGAATTATGAATCAGGGGAAAGTTCTATACCATTTTCAATTAAAATCATGTTTCTAGATTTATGAAATAAAAGGCCTATTGATGAGAAGTTCATGAAAGAAGAGATTGAGATGAATGTATGATTATGATGAGATAATACGATGAAGAGCATGTTTCAAGCTACCCATGATTATAATCATGTTTTCGATGTGAATTGAGTATTTTCAAGCATGAAAAAGCTTTGGGCAATGCCCACATGTTTAAAGTATGATTTATGATTTCTCGAATTAAGCTTACCACATGGTTTTGGATCAAAGACTCCCAATTGTTTTCAGCTTGTGGTATGGTTTGAGTTAAAGCTTCTCATATGCATAATTTCATCTTTGAGATGTATTTGATTTATGAGCTTAATCAATAGACGATGTTTAGCTTCATTGAAAAATGATGTAGAGCATATTCATGTTTTTGGGAGTAGTGTAGCACCGAGTAGGCTAAGGGTCGATCATCTTATCCCTCAGAACTATGCGCCAATATAGGTTATACTTATATATATTACTTTGGGACCTCCCTTGTAAGCTATCCCCGGCCCTATTGACCCATGAGCTTGATATCGATATCATGGTATCATCCCTAGCCCTTGCAAGGCTTTGGACTGTTCTACCCACTTGAGTGTGATAGTTGGGACCACGTAAGCTCTATCATGGTATGTCGGATAGAAGACAAGTCTCCCATTGTTCCTCATGATTTTAGTTATGCATGTTTATCATTCATGATATTTCGATGTTTATATATGTTCTAAAGTAGGTTTGACTCAATGTTCAGTTTTACTCATGACTATCATATTTCATCTTTGAGTCAATCAATTCAGTCATGACATTATGTTATGTTATGATGAGATCATGAATTCAGAAAGAATGCATGCAAGCCCTACTCTCAGATTCTTATTGTTTATGATTTAGATTATGCATGTCTTTAAATGATTTTACTTACTGAAGCAGTTTTACTTAACTTGCATACTCGGTACATTCCATGTACTAATCACATACTCTATGCCCTATAGTTTAATGATACAGGACCCGACTCTCAGGTTCAGCCCCGTTCACAGTCAGTCTTTAGAGTTACCACCTTACACTGTCGGTGAATCCTCATCTCTCGAGGACTAGACTTATTCGAATTTTCTCTATATATTTTCAGTGTCAGCTTGTTGAGTTAGTTGGGGTCTTGTCCCATTAATTAATCATGTTTAGAGGCTTTTCAGACAAAGGATATATTCAACTTCAGATTGTGTATTTTGTTGTTATGTTTAATGTAGACTTACACTATGTATATCTTGTTGATTCTTCACTGTTATTGGATGAGTTAGATGTATGTTCATGCTATGGGTTGACATGGAGTCTCTCAAGGCTCCTTGTCCCATGTTACGATACGGGCCTCCATTAGGATCATCACACCAACATTCAGATGGCTCTGTTTGAGGCTTTCTAGGGGCGGAGATGTATATCCCCTATTTGTTGGTTTGAAGTCGGTTAAGCTGCGGTGATATGACCAGATTTAGTCCATGAGGCCATGGAGAAAGTTTAGGTCGTGTAGGATGGGTTGAAAACAACTCAAAGTCGCCATAAGTCCTATGCCGATGTAAGGAGGAGGGAACTTTTGTTTTAAGTTGATGATTGGGTGTTTCTAAAGGTGTCTCCCATGAAGGGAGTGATGAGGTTTGTAGTCTCTCGGGGATCCTTGTCTCGTGTCTCGATCCGAGCCGAGCCCATGTTCGGGTCGTGACACGATGGAAACTACACAGATAGTTACAAAAAGTTACAAAGATAGTTGATAATGTATTGGGAATATATGATTAAATATGGGAAGCCTTTGGGAGATTTGTTGTTTTCTATAGATTTGGCTTGCGAATAGGATTTCTAGAATAATGGATGAAGAATACCATTTGAAGACTTATATCGAAGTAGATATCGATTTCTGACTCTATTGTTTTATCTTGAAGAAGAAAAACTATTAGAGTTGGAAATAGCGCAATAGGCCTCGGATATGGCCATTTTTTTACATAAATACTTACAACTGGCTCAGGATAGGCAAAGATCCTTTTATGGCAGAATAGAATCATGATTCAAACATGTGGTGTGTGGCAATATGTTTTCTAAGGGTTCTTGGTACAAATAACTGCCCTGGAAGATGTGATAGGATGATTAGTTGGATCAAAGCATTTTACTAATACAGAGTCAGAATGGATTTTCTCATAGTAATCATATTGTTGTGACTACGATGCATGTTGATGAATCAATTACATTCAGAACTATGATTAAGATCAAATCAGGTATTATGTGTAGAGACTATTCAAATATATGAAAATCAATTGCTTTGAGAAGTTTTGATTTTTGAAATAAGGATATATAGTCTTATGGGCTAAAACAAAAGGAGATTTGATGGTTAGAGTGAACAAGCAGAACTACTGATATGATTTTTTCTTGAGAGCTCATGCATGAGGCCTACCATGGGTATTTACAACTCCTGGACAGTCTTAGTACTTTTCCTTGCCCGTTTGAGGATGAATGGATGTTGAAGTGGTAGATGATGTAACAACCCATATGGTCATTTTGTGATATTTGACCTGTTTCCCTAGTTTGAACCTTTCTGTACCTTTATTTTGTTATTTATGATTAGTGGAGATGGATGACATAGTTTTCGAGATGATTTAATGAAGATTAGATAAGATTTTCGATTTTTAAAGGTTTTAAGTTTGAGAGGTTTGACCAAAATCAACATTTTAGGTTAACAGGGTCGAATTTGTTTTTTGAAAGCTCTATTAGTTTCGGATGATGATTTATGACTTAGATGGATGGTTTGCATGGATCCTGAGGTGTTCAAGAGTGATTTGAGCCTTTGGTTAAATTTATGAGCTTTAAGGAAGCTAAGTTTGACCATGGTCTTTTGGTCAAAATGATCTCATATAGGTGATTTGATGATTCCAACATATCCGGAATGTGTTTTAAGATTGAATTGCATATTTGATTTGTGTCCGGAGGATTCTGGATGAGTTTTAGACATTCGAGTTGTATTCTAATAGAATTTAAAGTTAAGAGTTGACCTTCGTCAAATAGTTAACTAACTAAGCTCGGATTAAGGATTTGAAAGTTCCAATAGATTTGTATGATTACTTTGGACTTGTCCACAAATTTTTATTTAATTCCGATGAGTTTCGAGTAGATTTGAACGTTCCGCTTGTTTTAGCATGATTTAAATCATAAAATGTGACAACGCAGAGGTCCGTTTTTAGTTCTAGAGATCAAAAAATTATTCTGAGATTTCCAAAATTCTTAGCATGAATTATAAGAGTGATCTGAAAAGTTTGGTGCAATTTTGATAAGTCAAGATTGGGTTTTTATCACAAAAGATGAAATAATTCTTAAACTAGCAAAAATGATATCTGACTAGGGAAATGAGCATGAAATGGAGTTTTGATTGAAATAGTAGTTTAGTATCATTATTTAGGAATTATAAAAAAGGAATTGTCGTATTTTGAGTTTATTTGATGAAGTTATGATCCTTTTCGTGAAAACATGGATTGCTGGTGCAAAATGGGACCTGGTGCACGCCTTTAGTGACCAGAAAAATTGATTATTAGCAAGGGCATACCTATTTTTAATGAGGAGAGTTGTTTTTTAATGCTAGATAGTGTATTAAATATACAGACAATGATTTTGGGGTATTTTTATCATATGTTGAGTTCGAAAGCTCCGTTTAAAGCAATTTCTGTGGAGTTTTCTCATAAAAGAAAGGAATTAAGTATCTAATCCTTATTTTTGTATTTCTCCATAATTTTTTAGTTGGTTTTTATTTTTATTCGTGAATTTATTGGATGAAAATTGGGAGTTTTCTCCCCAAATCAAGAAATCATGTTTCTTTGATTTGGAAGTCAATTTAGACTTGGTTTTTAAGCTTCTTATATTATGGGTGAACCGATTTTAGCATTAAATTTCTGATTTACCAATTATTTCATTGTTTAAAACCATATATAAGCATGAAAATTGGGGATTTTGATCCCAGAATTAAGAAACGATATTTTGATGAATTCAAGCGTTACACCCCGTAAATTTTAAATGAATAAATAGCCTAATGGCATGTTGGTTAAGGGATTTAGAAAAAAAAGGGGGAAAGTCGGTTTTTCCATTTATATCAATAAAAACCAGAAAAAAACAGAGGGTATAGCCATGTTAAGGCAAAATCCACGACTTTTATATATAATTCCTTCCGATTACGCTTCGAAACACGGTCTAAACTCCGTTCCGACTTAGATACCGAGGTATAAAGCTGCAGAGAGCAATCCTACGGAGTTGGTTTCGTGAAATTTGGCTGGCGAAACGTCGTGCTACCGAGTTAAAGTAAATAGAATTGCTTTAAATTAGTACCAATGTGTTCCTAGCTTTGTAGTGACCAATTATTCCTTCTAGACTATCGAGAAATAACGAGTTTTCGACCGTTTTCCGAAAGGTCGAAGTTTGGGATAAATATATATATCAAAAGTGATAATTTCTCCCGGATATTAATGTATTTAGTTCTAATTGACATGTATATGAATGTAGTTGGGAGAAACAACAGAAGTACCGACGGAAATCACATCGGTCAGTCGGGCACTCAGAAACCAGGTATGTAAAGCTATTCTTTCGGCAAGAAAGGAAGTACAGTCTAGAAAATAAATAGAATAAAGGCTATTAACAGATACCCAGCATACAGGAATGATTTCAGTACAATTTCCAGCAAGCATGCTAGTATATCAATACGTATCATGCGATAATCAAAATAACGGATAGTCAGATGATTTCAGATAGTAATGTGGTATCCGCTAGTAGTTCAGCATGTTCTTACGTAATACCTAGAATGGAAGTTGTAAAAGTAGTATTATGAATTAGCAAGATTACAGATAGTATGTATTACATTTGTTGAGACTGTATCCAGTAATAGATGGCACATTTTATATTATTGAGCTATATCCAGTTATTGATGGCATGTTCTATGTTATTGAGTTATATCCAGATATAATCATATCAGTAATCAGATATAGAAATAGCTCCAGACACCGATATAGCTCCAGATACAAATATAGCTCCAGAAATAGATATGGCTCTAGAAACTGATATAGCTTCAAATCACGGATAACAATAATCAGTAAACAGATAAAAGCCAGGTAGCAGTTAGCCCAGCAATCAGAAATAGTGCAAAACAGAATATAGCATCAGTTGTTTAATACGGACTGGCCTTGAAATAAAAGAAGAGAATATGATTAGTATTTCTCATTTGAGCATGCTTGCTGTGTATGTGCTTTGCATGTTGAGACTTGTTATGGCATGTGGGCATCCTTTAGCATCCCCGCTGCCCCTGGGTTATAGCTGTGTCGATACCAGATTCAAATACCGCCCCCAGCAGGGAGATGCCGTCCGCCTAGAGGACGATGATGGCTGACCACCCTAATAATACGGTCCAGATTACTCTGCTTACGGGGTAGTTCAGTTCGCTCTGAGCAGAGCCAGATTACCCTGTTTACAGGGGCAGACTACTCTGTGTGCGCTTGTGGCCGGAGGTAGTTTCAGATACAGATTTTTATAAAATGACCCTGTTGCATGTTTACACCCAGGGGCAGTTTCAGTCACAGATACAACAACAGATTACCCCGTTGAGCGCTTGCGCCCAGAGGCAAGAGTCTACGGACTTAGACACAGTTCATTGTCAGAGGCCAAGGCCTGAGCTACGTACCCAAGGGGGCCGGTAGGAGGAGCTCACAGTTATCAGATGAGTGGAGTGACTTATTTTTGGTTGGTTTTGACCCGGGTAGGGGTAAATAGATTGTTCTGTTGGTTGGCACCTTTCGACTTATGGGGGTCGGTCAGGTATTGTGTGTAATTATATGTATATCTATATGTGCTATTTGATACTGATAGACAGTAGGACGACACGTCGTCAGGTACGCCCAGTTTAGTTACAGAATAGGTAAACTCTCCCCAGTTATCCTCAGCCAGATAGACTCAGCTACTTCCTGCTTATATGTCATGTTATTGTTGTTACCCATTTCAGTTGTATATTTCAATTTGCTTTACATGCTTAGTACCTGTGGTACTGACGCCCGTGGGGGCGCTGCATTGCTTGCCTGTAGGTACACATAGACGAGGAGTCGATCCCTCGTGATCCAGTCAGCAGAGTTATCAGCTTCTATCCCCCGGAGCTATACAGTCGAAGGTTGTTCCTGTTTCCTTTTTTATTACAGTTTGGGTAGGTCGGGGCCCTGTCCCGACCGTTCTATTATTACTTCCTAGAGGCTTATAGTTTGATGTTTCCTGTGGTGGTGGAGCCGGTCGTGTGGGGCCGTGCATGTATATATGTGTTTAGTTGTTGATGTTGGCCGCGTGGGGCCTTCTTCTTGTTATAGTTAGTGACCTTGTCGGTCACAAATGTGAATAGCAGTTGCTTTAGATTATAGTGTCATCGTTCTGGTTAGTTGTTGATCATTGCAGGTGGTTATAGGCCTAATCGGCCGGGGGCTGTATTTACAACGGCTATATAGCTGGTTCGTTTCTTGAAATAGAGCCAGAGTCTAGCAGGCACCAAGTGCCCGTCATACCCCCCAAGGTGGGGTGTGACAAACTTGGTATCAGAGCAGTTCGTGTCCTAGGGAGTCTGCAAGTCGTGCTAAGTAGAGTCTTGTCTATGGATGTGTTGTGCACCTCATACTATAGGCAGGAGGCTGTGAGGCATAATAGGATAGTTACCCTTCTTTCATACTCAGTCGTGCCATAGCACAGTACAATATAGGGTTGGTTCTTTTGAAACTTACCACCCTCTTTGTCTACAGATACTATGGCAGATCAGTGGCACCCTGCTACAGGCAGGAGATTGGATACAGCGGCGGGCGAAGGAACCAGCAGGATGCCTCACGTACAGCCAGATTCAGCCTGGTCTGAGGGCGATGCGGAGGTGTCATCTCGACCCTCCCAGCAGTCTCCGCCTCGCCAGACACCATTTGAGGCAGCACCGCCTCCCACAGCTCCTGCACCCACTTTATCTGATCAGGAGCTACGTAGTGTAGTGGTTATGTTAACCCAGATGCTAGCTACTCAGCGTCAGCCAGTACCACCTGTAGCAGCAGAATCTCTAGGTGGGCCAGGTAGTTCCAGGGTTAGAGAATTCTTGGCATTGGGACCCCTGCAGTTCACTGGGTCACGTCAAGCAGAGGACCCCCAGGATTTCCTAGATCAGATGCAGAGAATTTTTCGGGTTATGCATGTTACCCCTACAAAATCAATTGAGCTGGCAGTGTTTCGGTTGCGGGACATAGCTGTATTATGGTACGAGAGTTGGGAAAGGTCTCAAGGGAGAGATGTTGCCCCTCCGACCTGGTCCAGCTTCTCAAAGGCCTTCCTTGACCACTACTTACACCGAGAGGTCAGACAGACCCGGACGGACCAGTTCTTACACTTAGAGGAGGGGGCTCGGAGCGTCCGTGAGTATTCTTTACAATTCGACTCGTTAGCCCGCTATGCTCCAGCATTTGTGGACACCATGTCGTCTAGAGTCCATCGCTTTATTATGGGCCTGAATTGAGATTACATAGAGACGTGCATGACGGCTACTTTGAGAGAGGACATGGACATAGACAGGGTACAGGCCTTCGCACAGACAATTGAGGGCCTGAGACAGCGGCAGCAGGGCGATAGGTAGGTGACTTCAGAGCAGCACCGTAGAAATAGACCCGCTGAGATTCAGGGGGAAATCCCTAGGGGGTCGAGACCACGGTTTTCAGATAGGCCGCCCAGATCTTTACCTCCGGTACAGCAGCAGAGAGGCAGATGTGTTCGCCGAAGTCAGTCAGAGTCCGGTAGCAGTTTACGGACAGTAGCATCACCTCAGCTGCGGAGGGCAGAACACAGTAGATTTTCACCTACCCCTTGTCCAATATGCCACCGACCCCATTCTAGAGACTGTAGGAAAGGCTTCTCAGGGTGCTATTACTGTGGACAGGAAGGGCATTTAATGAGAGATTGTCCGGCCAGAGGACAGGGTAGCCAGGATAGTCTAGATAGAACATCAGCGGGGCCACGAGCTCCAGTAGCCTCAGCAGAGCGCAGACCCTCAGGTTCAGCAAATAGGGGCTGAGGTAGATCGGGAGCCTCTGGCTCAGGTACAGGACCCAGCCGTACCTATGCATTACTAGGGAGGCAGGATTCAGAGGCATCTCCCGACGTGGTCACAGGTATATTGATTATCTGCTCATACCCTGTTTATGTATTGATTGATCCAGGGTCTACCTTGTCATATATTACACCATTTATGGCTCGGAAGTTGGGTATCAAACTAGAATTGCTTCAGTAGACCTTTTCAGTGCTTACACCGGTCGGTGACTCGATTACATCTAAAAGAGTTTATCGAGGGTGTACGGTAGAGGTCGTTGATCGCCAGACCACAGTAGACTTAATAGAACTTGAGATGGTCGACTTCGATGCCATTATAGGTATGGACTGGTTAGTTCCATGCTACACCAACTTAGAATGCTGGACCAAGACGGTCCGATTTCACTTTCCGGGGGAGGCAGTGCGAGAGTGGAAAGGGAGCACAGCTACGCCAAAAGGTAGGTTTATTTCCTACCTTCAGGCGAGAAAATTAATAGCAAAGGGATGTATTTACCACCTAGTTAGAGTCCAGGACATTCGGGTGGAACCTCTGACTCTTCAGTCTGTTCTAGTGGTCAATGAATTCCCTGACGTATTTCCAGATGAGTTGCATGGTATCCCTCCCGAAAGGGAGATAGATTTTGCAATTGACTTGTTGCCAGGGACTCAACCTATATCCATTCCCCTGTATCGCATGGCACCAACTAAGCTTAGAGAGTTAAAAGAACAGTTAAAAGATTTGCTCGACAAAGGCTTTATCAGGCCTAGTACGTGCGCCAGTTCTATTTGTATGAAAGAAAGATGGCTTACTCCGTATGTGTATACACTACCGGCAGCTGAATAAGGTGACGGTTAAAAACAAATAACCGCTCCCTAGAATAGATGATTTGTTTGACCAGTTACAAGGGGCCAGATGTTTCTCTAAGATAGATCTGAGGTCCGGATACCACCAGGTCTGGGTTCGTGAGAGTGACATTCCAAAGACTGCTTTCAGGACCAGATATGGTCACTTTGAATTTCTAGTCATGTCTTTTGGGCTGACGAATGCTCCCGCAGTGTTTATGGACCTGATGAACAACATATTCAGACCGTATTTGGATCTGTTCGTGATAGTATTTATCGATGATATTTTGGTATATTCTCGTTCAGAGACAGATCACCAGAACCATTTACGAACAGTACTCCAGATCCTTAGAGACCGTTAGCTGTACGCCAAGTTTTCCAAGTGTGAGTTCTGGCTGAACTCAGTTGCCTTTTTGGGGCATATCGTGTCGGATACTGGTATACAGGTGGACACACAGAAAAAGAGGCGGTCAAGACATGGCCCAGACCTACCACTCCGACCAAGGTCCGCAGTTTCCTAGGTTTAGCAGGGTATTACCGGAGATTTGTTGAAGGATTCTCCACTGTAGCAACACCTCTGACAAAGCTGACACAGAAAGTAGTGAAATTTCAGTGGACGGAGACATGTGAGCAGAGTTTTCAAGAATTGAAAGACAAATTGACCTCCACCCCAGTACTAGCATTGCCAGAGGGAACATATGGGTATGCGGTGTATTGTGATGCATCAGGCGTTGGGTTGGGTTGTGTGTTGATGCAGCATGGTAAGGTGATTGCTTATGCTTCCAGACAGCTGAAGAAGCACAAAAAAAACTATCTGACCCATGACCTAGAACTGGCCGCGGTGATCCACGCTCTGAAAATCTGGAGGCATTATCTGTATGGCGTTCATGTAGACATTTTTACAGATCATAAAAGCCTACAGTACATTTTCACATAGAGGGAGTTAAATCTGCGGCAGTGTCGTTGGTTAGAATTGCTGAAAGATTATGACCTAAATATTCTCTACCACCCAGGGAGAGCTAATGTAGTAGCAGATGCCCTCAACCGTAAGTCAATGGGGAGTTTAGCGTATTTGCAACCCGAGAAGCGGGAGTTAGCCAAGGAAATTTATCAGCTAGCTGGTTTAGCTGTTCGAGTAGTAGAAACAGGAAATAACAGAGCGGTGATTCAGAACTCTGTTGTGTCATCATTAGTTACAGAGGTAAAAGAACGGCAGTACGAGGACCCTAACTTAGTCCAGCTCAGAGATAGAGTTCAGAAAGGTAAGGAGCCAGATTTCCAAGTGACTAAGGATGAAGTGCTACGTTGTAAGGACCGCCTATGTGTCTCGAATGTTTCAGGGCTTCACCAGCAGATCATGCATGAGGTACATGACGCTCGCTATTCCTCCATCTAGGAGCAACGAAAATGTGCCACGACATTAGAAAAATCTACTGGTGGCTAGGTATGAAAGCTGAAATAGCTGAATTTGTATCTAGATGTCCTAACTGCCAGCAGGTGAAAGTAGAACACCAGAAACCGGGCGGCCTGACGCTGGATATAGCTGTGCCCTTGTGGAAATGGGAAGCAATAAATATGAATTTTGTAACAGGGTTACCCCGTACCAGACGCAGAAATGATTCTATTAGGGTAATCGTTGATAGATTAACAAAATCAGCCCATTTCTTGCCAGTACGAACTACATTCTCTGCTGAGGATTTTGCTGAACTGTATATCAGAGAGATAGTCAAATTGCACGGTGTACCAGTTTCTATTATATCAGATAGAGGAGCACAATTTACAGCGAGATTCTGGCAGTCGTTCCAGAGAGGCCTGGGGACACAAATTAACTTAAGTACAATCTTTCATCCTCAGACAGACGAGCAAGCATAATGAACTATCCAGACGCTCGAAGATATGCTACGAGCGTGTGTACTAGATTTTAGGGGTAGCTGGGATGAGCATCTATTGTTGATTGAATTTTCCTATAATAACAGTTATCATTCAGCTATCTAGATGGCGCCCTTTGCAGCATTATACGGGCAGAAATGTAGATCACTCGTTGGCTGGTTTGAAGCGGGGGAGACAGCGATGATTGGGCCGGATACTATTCGTCAATCAGAAGAGGCGGTGAAGCTTATCAGAGAACGCCTATTGACTGCTCAAAGCCGCCAGAAGTCTTATGCAGATATGCGGCGCAGAAATTTAGAATTTGCAGTGGATGACTGGGTATATTTGAAAGTGTCTCCGATGAAAGGGGTGATGATATTTGGCATGAAAGGCAAGCTTAGCCCGAGGTTCATTGGGCCATATCAGATTCGGCGAAGAATAGGCTGAGTAGCGTACGAATTGAACTTGCCCCCAGAATTAGAGTTTGTTCACCCAGTATTCCATGTATCTATGTTGAGGAAGTTCGTAGGAGATCCTTCCACAGTTGTTCCAGTTCAGGATGTCCAGGTCATAAAAGAGTTAGCATATGAAGAGGTTCCAGTAGCTATCTTAGACAGACAGGTTCGTAGACTGAGAACTAAAGATATTGCATCTGTCAAGGTATTGTGGCGTAACAGGAACCGAGAAGAGATGACCTGGGAAGCTGAAGAGGATATGAAAGCCAGATATCCCCACTTATTCCAGACATAGGCAAACAGGAGGTATGTTAGAACTGTTTTTCCTTATGAATGCTTATATTTCATATATGAAAGCAGGCGATTGATTATACACAGTTATATACAAATATTATTATATCGTGTGGAGTACCTGTATTGGGCTTTTCTGCTTTTCAGGAATTTTGAGATAGTCCATAATACAGGGGAAACTCTGCCGAAATTTTTTTTAGGGATAAGTCAGCCAGTTAAGATATCTATAAGTCAGAATGTCATTCGAGGACAAATGTTTTTAAGGAGGGGAGGATGTTACACCCCATAAATTTTAAATGAATAAATAGCCTAATGACATGTTGGTTAAGGGATTTAGAAAAAAAGAAAAAGGGGGGGAAAGTTGGTTTTTCCATTTATATCAATAAAAACCAGAAAAAAACAGAGGGTATAGCCATGTTAAGGCAAAACCCACGACTTTTATATATAATTCCTTCCGATTACGCTTCGAAACGTGGTCTAAACTCCGTTCCGACTTAGATACCGAGATATAAAGCTGCAGAGAGCAATCCTACAGAGTTGGTTTCGTGAAATTTGGCCGGCAAAACATCGTGCTACCGAGGTAAAGTAAATAGAATTGCTTTAAATTAGTACCAATGTGTTCCTAGCCTTGCAGTGAGCATTTATTCC
Source organism: Datura wrightii (assembly GCA_035772735.1). Classification (NCBI taxonomy): domain Eukaryota; kingdom Viridiplantae; phylum Streptophyta; class Magnoliopsida; order Solanales; family Solanaceae; genus Datura; species Datura wrightii. Next base: position 102,078,401 of record JASDFA010000003.1, read on the forward strand.
TTCTAGACTATTGAGAAATAATGAGTTTTCGATCGTTTTCTGAAAGGTCGAAGTTTGGGATAAATATATATCAAAAGTGATAATTTCTCCCGGATATTAATATATTTAGTTCTAATTGACATGTATATGAATGTAGTTGGAAGAAACAACAGAAGTACCGACGGAAATCACATCGGTCAGTCGGGCACCCAGAAACCAAGTATGAAATGCTATTCTTTCGGCAAGCCAGGAAGTACAGTCTAGAAAATAAATAGAATAAAGGCTACTAACAGATACCCAGCATACAGGAACGATTTCAGTACAATTTCCAGCAAGCATGCTAGTATATCATTACGTATCATGCGATAATCAAAATTATGGATAGTCAGATGATTTCAGATAGTAATGTGGTATCCACTAGAAGTTCAGCATGTTCTTATGTAATACCCAGAATGGAAGTTGTAAAAGTAGTATAAAGAATTAGCAAGATTACAGATAGTATGTATTACATTTGTTTAGACTGTATCAGGTAATAGATGGCACATTATATTATTGAACTATATCCAGTTATAGATGGCATGTTCTATGTTATTGAGTTTTATCCAGATATAATCAGATCAGTAATCAGATATAGAAATAGCTCCAGACACCGATATAGCTCCAGATACATATATAGCTCCACAAACAGATATGGCTCTAGAAACTGATATAGCTTCAGATCATGGATAACAATAATTAGATAAACAGATAAAGCCCAGGTGGCAGTTAGCCCAGCAATCAGAAACAATGCAAAATAAAATATAGCATCAATTGTTTAATACAGACTGGCCTTGAAATAAAAGAAGAGAATATGATTAGTATTTCTCATTTGAGCATGCTTACTGTGTATGTGTTTTGCATGTTGAGACTTGTTATGGCATGTGGGCATCCTTTAGCATCCCCGCCACCCTTGGGTTATAGTTGTGTCGATACCAGATTCAGATACCGCCCCCAGCTGGGTGATGTCATCCGCCTAGAGGACGATGATGGCTGACCACCCTAATAATACGGTCCAGATTACCCTGCTTGTGGGGTAGTTCAGTTTGCTTTGAGCAGAGCTAGATGACCCTGTTTACAAGGGCAGACTACTCTGTGTGTGCTTGTGGCCGGGGGCAGTTTCAGATACAGATTTTTATAAAATTACCCTGTTGCGTGTTTACACCCAGGGGCAGTTTCAGTCACAGATACAGCAGCAGATTACCCCATTGAGCGCTTGCACCCAGAGGCAGGAGTCTTCAGACTCAGACACAGTTCATTCTCAGAGGCCAAGGCCTTAGGTACGTACGCAAGGGGGCTAGTAGGAGGAGCTCACAGTTATCAGATAAGTGGAGTGACTTATTTTTTGTTGGTTTTGACCCGGGTAGGGGTAAATAGATTGTTCTGTTGGTTGGCACCTTCCGGCTTATGGGGGTCGGTCAGGTATTGTGTGTATTTATATGTATATCTATATGTGCTATTAGATACTGATAGACAGTAGGATGACACATCGTTAGGTACGCTCAGTTTAGTTACAGAATAGGTAAACTCTCCCCAGTTATCCTCAGCCAGATAGACTCAGCTACTTCCTACTTATATGTCATGTTATTGTTGTTACCCATTTCAGTTGTATATTTCAGTTTGATTTACATGCTCAGTACCTGTGGTACTGACGCTCGTGGGGGCGCTGCATTGCTTGCCTGCAGGCACACATAGACGAGGAGTCGATCCCTCGTGATCCAGTCAGCAGAGTTATCAGTTCCTATCCTTCGGAGCTAGACAGTCGGAGGTTGTTCCTATTTCCTTTTTGATTACAATTTGGGTAGGTCGGGGCCTAGTCCCGGCCATTCTATTATTACTTCCTAGAGGCTTGCATGCTGATTTTTCCTGTGGTGGTGGACCCGGTCGTGTGGGGCCGTGCATGTATATATGTGTTTAGTTGTTGATGTTGGCCGCGTGGGGCCTTCTTCTAGTTATAGTTAGTGACCTTGTCGGTCACAAATGTGAATAGCAGTTGCTTCAGATTATAGTGTCATCGTTCTAGTTAGCTGTTGTGCATTGCAGGTGGTTATAGGCCTAATCGGCCGGGGGCTGTATTTACAGCCACTATATAGCCGGTTCGTTTCTTGAAATAGAGCCAGAGTCTAGGAGGCACCAAGTGCCCGTCATACCCCCCAAGGTGGGGTGTGACGTCAAGATCGATTTGAGCTCTATTTTTGATGAAATTTCATATTTGAGTTTATTATGTTATGGGTGACATGATTTTCAAATAAATTTCTAATTTTTCCCTTGCGAGCTCGGGGTTGACTTTTTGGGCACGGAATCAAAGTATATCAATATGGGTGTCCATGGTTTTATTTCTTATGTAGAACAAATATTTGACCAGATTTTGATCCTTCGGAAGCATTACAAAAGGGCAAATTCATAATTTGATGATTGAGTTTCGATTTGAGGCAAGTGGAGATTTCTTGATTCTTTGAGGTGTTAGTTTTCTATATATTAAATGAATATAAGGATAATATGTAATAAGGGGGTCCCGTACAATTGAAAGGACGAGCATTTATATGGGTACCAGCATCATGATATGGGTAAATTTACATGAAATTGATATATGTATTGATGATATTCGCCAACTTGTAATGTTATTAATTTACTGGGACTTATGCACTACGTGATACTTGATTATGACTTGAAGATCCTTGATTGCAATGGTTGGTTAATGAACTTGTGTTATTCATACATAATTATACCACTCTTATTGTTATATGATGATTATTGACTAATAGTGCCTATTGAGTTATTTTGTGAAAATTCATACTCTTGTGATGCCGATGGAAAATGGTTCCCGTGTGTGTTATTGTCAATAGAAAATGATTCTGATTTATCTTATTGCCATTGGAAAATGATTCCAGCATGTGTTATTTTCAATGAAAAACAATTCTGGTGTGTGTGATTGCCGACGGGAAATGGTTTCAGCTGGCATATGGACCTCGCGAGTCCCCCATGGGTCCCGACTATCCAATAGAGAAACGAGTATATATAGGTTCTTGGCTAGTGCATTACATTTTGGCTTTGTTGCATTTCATATTGAGTTGAGTGTTGAAGTGTTGAGATGGTTGTGATATTGATTTGACTCATTCTATTTGAGATTCATTATGATATAATCAGTGGTGTAGCTGATATGATGACGATATTGAGGTATATTGTGATATCATCATGTCCCTCCCCACCTTGGAGAATGATTGTCACCTAATGCCACACTGGGACTTGCATTGACTTGGTTGGGCATATGCACCTCTGGTGCTTGCCAACAACTCAAAATCAAGAAAACAAACAACTATATCTTAGTTGTAAACACATCCTCAGGACGACAAGGCCACGCAGCAAACCTGTAAAAAAAACATCTACTCCAGCAAACATAACAATAAATGGATCCTATGCGGGCTGATAAGACCACCATGAGTCTAAACATAACAGAAGGGAAGCAGGTAGTCATAATCATATTATAGCCGATATGGATGCTAACTAACTAGCTAAACTAGGCCCCATACGGCCAACACGCAAAATATAACATACATAGGCCTCACACAACCAACAACTGAAAACTATAGTCCGCAAGCCTCTAGCAGAGGAACAGTGTTGGGACAGGGCCCTAACCTACCCAAAAGCTGAACAATAAAAAGAGGAAACCTTTCTAACTATCAATTCCGAAGAAAAGGAGCTGACTGAACTGCTAACCCTGGCTTATAGCTAAGAAGGTCTTGAACCACGTCTATCTACACCTACAGGCAAGTATGCACCGCCCCATAAATAGGAGTTACTACAATATGTACCGAATATGTAAGATAGAAATAAAAATGACCGAATAGAACTGATAAAAGAACTGAAAGAAATCAATGAGAAGGATAAGAATTATAACCTGAATAGCCTCACAACCTGAAGTATAGCTAACAAGTAAGTATACAAACAAGAACCTTACCTGCCCCCCATAAGCTTGGAAGGTACAACTAGCACAGAATAACCTACCTAGGCCCCAATAAGCCCTAGCAAGTAAAATTCAATCCATATACCCCTAGTATGGTCAATATGATTCAACAGGTAACTATAGGCAACCTACTTGGCCTCTGGGTCTGCAACTGAGCCCGCTGGGCTCTTGTAGTTGTGTCTAAGGCCTCTAGACTCCTGTGACTGCACTCTGGGCTCACAAGGCTCGACGGAGGGTCAGCGATGCCGTTATGACATAAAAGAAGTCCATTCATGGATGGATTGTAATATGTCCTTATAGGCCTAAATATAGTCTTGTTAGATAACATATAGCTCCTATGAGTGATCTATAGCCCCGTAGGTGATGATACAGTTAGCAACCCTGAGTTGGTCGACATAAGGATATATTAGGTGGGGTCAGTCCTAATCAAACTAATCAACTTTAATCTCAAAACTACCTGTAGTAGCTAATCACAATATGCATTTTTACGACTTGCTTACAAGGACATAGGTCGCATTACTATATGATAGGAATAACTTGCCGAAAATGTTAACCTTAACATACCTTGAACGTCGATTCTTGTTTATCCAAATAGTTCCAACCTATAGCCAATAATCCCACCAAATGCAGCCCTATGCTGACAGAACTCACAAATTCCTAAGAGTTTAAAAGGTAGAAATGCTTACCTATCACTTATAGCCGCTTAGGACTCAATTAGAAGTGATTTCTACAACCTTTACTCGGTGGTGTTCCGGCAACCCGAGCGTATTTTCAAGAAATAACTATGTAAGGACATTCATCGTAGGCTTGGAACTCGTTATCAAAGATGAATTTTCGTTTGAACAGAGATTAGAAACGTAATTTGACAAAATATGGATGAAATTGTTGCTCGTGCTCTATTTTCTATCGAGGGGAAATATTAAAATTATTTAATTAAATAATGAAAGGGCTTATATATTTGTTGAAGCGGTGGAAGAGTGGCGTGGCGCACCGGCCATAGCGCTAGGCCACTAGTGCGATGTGCCGGCCAGTGCACTGGCATGGCCTACGCGGCATGGCGCCCAGTGTGCCCAACCTCCACCTCGGCCTCCTGCTTGCTACATACCGTGCTCGTATACTCATTCCCTGAGCCCTTTTCTGTATGCATCATACCCCAAAACTCTTGACATATGTATGCACGCATCGATTAAATGATAATAACTTATGGTGTATAACATCATTCCCCCCCCCCCATAGGAACATTCATTCTCGAATGTAATGTTATGTTTAAAAGACTCAACTCCTTTAACCATAGCTGGAAAAATTTTTTTGGCAGAGCCTCCTATGTAATATGGAGTATTTGGAAACCTGAAACGTAGAAAAGTCCAACATAGGCGTCTCACAAGACGCTACCAACAATAATACAACATAGCTCCATACCATACAAGTGAACAACTAAACAATACTGATAATATAAGCAACAACACAATAACTGAGCAACAATCTCATTTCAACTGCATACTCTAGGTCAAGCCTGAAATAGGTGAGGATACATAGACCTTATGTCATCTTCCACTTCCCAGGTCATCTCTTCTACATTTCTTTTCCTCCATAGGACTTTAACAGAGGCTACATATTTAGTTCTCAAACTGTGAACCTACCGGTCTAGTATAGCAACTAGAGTCTCTTCATGGGACAACTCTTTAGTAACTTGAACATCCTCAACTAGAACAACCCGAGACGGGTCTTTTATGGAATTTTGTAGCATTGACAGTGGCAAATTGGGTGGATAGATTCTAGCCCCGATGGTAGTTCTAACTCATATGCCACTCGACTTATCCTTCAGAGAATTTGATATGGGCCACTGAACCTAGGGCCAAGCTTGCTCTTCCTTCCAAATCTCATTACGCCCTTTATAGGCGAAACTTTAAGAAATACTCCATTATCAACATTAAACTCCAAGTCTTTATGTCGAACATTAGAATAGGACTGCGAAGACTCTGGGTTGTTAACAACCATTCCCTGATAAGATTCACCTTTTCTTCTGACTGACAGACCACATCAGGTCTGATTAACCCTGACTCCCTACTTCAAACCATCCTATGGGGGACCTATATTTCCATCCATATAAAGCCTTATAAGGTGCCATCTGAATAGCAGAATGATAACTGTTATTGTATGCAAACTCAATAAGGGGTAGATGCTCATCCCAACTCCCCCCAAAGTCTAGCACACATGCCCGTAGCATGTCCTCGAACGTTTGAATGGTGCGCTCTACCTGGCCGTTTTTCTGGGGATGAAAAGCTGTACTCAAGTTAACTTGCGTCCCCAAACCTTTTTGAAATAACTTCTGAAATCTAGTTGTAAACTGTGCCCCTCTATTAGAAATAATAGATGTTGGGACACCATGCAGTCGGACTATCTCTTTAAGATACAAATACAACTCAGCATAGTCTTCAGCTGAAAATGTAGTCCGGACTGGCAAGAAGTGGGTTGACTTTGTCAACCTGTCCACAATGATCCAAATGGAGTCGAATTTATGCCTGGTGTGAGGTAATCCTATCACAATGTCCATATTAATTTCTTCCCATTTCCACATAGGTACAAATATCTCCTGAGTCAGTCCACTGGGTTTTTGATGTTCGCTTTTACTTGCTGAAAATTAGGACACTGTGCTACTAACTCAGCTACACATCTCTTTATTCCAGGCCACCAATATATCTCCTTTATATCATGGTACATCTTCATTGAACCTGGATGTTGAGAGTAGCGAGAATAATGTACCTCTACCATGATCTGCATGTGGAGCCCTGTTATATCTGGAACATAGAGTCGATCTCTAAACCTCAAGGCACCGTCTTATGTTATTTCAAAGGTTGGTAGTTCATCCTTCTGAACCTTGTCCCTGAGCTGCACTAGGCTAGGGTCCTTATACTGTCGCTCCTTCACCTCTACAACTACAGATGATACTACTGTATTTTGAATAACAACTCCGCTACCTTCTGAATCTAGTACCTGGACTGCTAAATTGGCTAATTGGTGCAGTTCTCGAGCAATTTCTCACTATTTTGGCCTCAAATATGCTAGGATGCTCATGGATCTGCGGCTAAGGGCATCAGCTATCATATTACCCTTCCCTTGGTGATATAACATATTCACATCATAGTCCTTTAGTAATTCTATCAAACATCATTGCCTCAAATTCAACTTTTTTTGCGTGAAGATATACTCGAGGCTTTTAGTAAAGATATCTACATGAACACCACACAAGTAATGCCTCCATATTTTCAAGGCATGGACCACTACAGCTAACTCTAAATCACGGGTGGATAGTTCTTTTTGTGCTTCCTTAGCTTCCTTGAAGCATAGCCACTCACCTTTCCATGTTGCATCAGAACACACCCTAACCCAACGCCTAAAGCGTCACAGTATACGACATAGCCCTCTGAACCTTTTGATCAGGCTAATACTGGTGAATATGTTAATCTATTTTTCAACTCCTAGAAACTCTGCTCACAAGCCTCGGTCGAGTGGAATGTTGCTTCTTTCGGAGTCAATCTGGTCAATGGCGCTGATAAAGTAGAGAATCCTTCCACGAACCTTCTGTAATACCCAGCTAACCCTAGGAAACTACAAACCTTAGTTGGAGTCGTGGGTCTAGGCCATGTCTTTACTGCCTCAATTTTCTATTAGTCATCCTGAATTCCTACATCTGACATAATATGGCCCAAGAAAGCTACAGAATTTAACCAGAACTCACATTTTGAGAACTTCACATATAACTTGCGATCTTTGAGGATCTGGAGTACCGTTCGCAAATGATCTCTCTGTTCAGCTTCTGAGTGGGAATATACTAGAATGTCATCAATAAACACTATCATAAATAGATCTTGATATGGACTAAAGTTGGTTTTCATCAAATCCATAAATACTTTTGGGGCATTCATCTATTCAAAAGACATGACCAAGAATTCAAAAGACCAACCTGGTCCTGAAGGCTATCTTCGAAATATCTTTCTCCTGCACCTGCACTTTATAATACCCTGACCTTAAGTCAATCTTGGAGAAATATTTTTCCCTCTGCAGCCAATCAAAAAAATCATATATCCTTGGAAGGGGATATTTATTTTTAATAATAACTATATTCAATTGCCGATAATCTATACACATTCGTAAGGAGCCATCTTTCTTCCTCACAAATAGAACTAGCGCACCCCAATGCGAAGCACTAGGCCTAATAAATCCCTTATCTAACAGATCTTTCAACTGTTATTTCAATTCCATCAGCTCGGCAGGAGCCGTCTGCTGTAGAGGGATGGATATAGGTTGTATGCCTCGTGGCAGGTCGATTGAGAAATCAATCTCATGCTCTGGGGAAATACCAGGAAGGTTGTCTGGGAACTCACTAACCAAAGGAATGGAATGAAGATTCGGGGATTCTTCTTGCATATCCCAAACCTTAATAATATGGTAAATAAAACCCTTCTCTATCAACTTCTTCATTCGAAGATAGGATATGAACCTACCTTTTGACGTAGCTGCCTTACCTTCCCATTCTTGCACTACCTCCCCAGGAAAGTGAAAGGACAGTCTTGGTCCAATACTCCACATTGGCATAATATGGTACTAGCCAATCCGTACCCATAATTACATCAAAATCAATCATTTCTAGTTACACCAAATCCGCTAAAGTCTGACAACCAACAACCACTACTATACAGCCCCGTTAAATTCTTTTAGCAATAATAGAGTCACCAATGGGCATGGATACAAAAAATGGTCGCTGAATCCATTCTAGCATTATACCAAACATCATTGACACAAACGGAGCAACATAAGACAATGTAGAACCTGGATCTATTAAAGCATAAACTAGGTGAGAGAAAACATTCAGCATACTTGTCACAACATCTGGTGATGACTCTAAATCCTGTCACCTTGGCAATCAGGGCCATTTCTAGAATTGGATGCCCCCGATCTACCTCTACCTCTACTGGATGGAGATAAGGGTCTGCGCCCTCCCAAGGTGTTGGAACATATGATCCTGTTAAGGACCTATTCTATTGGTCCCAGTCACCCTAATCTCTGGCTGGAAAATCCCTCATCATATGACCTTCTTGCCCACATGTATAATAAGCAGTAGAGTCATATCTACACCTCCCAAAATACCATCGACCACAAATTCTACAATGCGGTATAGTGGACCTGCTCTGATATGATCCTTCTACTGCTAGGAACCTGACAGTCGCGAGCTCTCCCTGGGACATGACTGTCTGTGATGATATAATCTACTGCTCTTCTACTACTGAGGTAAAGGTCTAGATGGCCTACCTGATATTCGCAGCCTGAGTCCACCCTGAAATTCTTTCTGCATATTAGTGGGCCTGGCCCTCCGGCATTACTCCTGATTCTCTCTTTCTACCTCATGTTGATGCCGCCTAATCCCTTCAGTGTTTTGAGCAAAAGCATGGATGCGCGTAATGTCCATATCCTCCCATCAGGTAGCTATAACAGATGTTTCCACATATTCTTGAAGAAGCCCCATGATGAACCAGTGTACCCTAGCTGGCATGATATCCACAAATGCTGGTGCATATCTTGCAAAAGATTAAAACCATTGCATACACTCGAACGCTCATCATACCCTTCTCCAGGTGTAGGAACTGATCCACCCAGGCCTGTCAGATTTCTCAAGGCAAATAGTGATCTATGAATGCCTCTGAAAAACTGGACCAAGTTGGAGGGGGATACGTCTCTGCCTCGTGACCTCTCCCAACTCTCGTACCATAACACCGTTATGTCTCATTGACAAAATACTACCAGCTCGACTGACTCTACATCCGTACCATGCATCACCCTAAATATACTTTGCAACTAATCCAGACTTTCCTGAGGATCCTCTTCGCGGTCTGTCCCCGTAAAATGCGAAGGACTCAGGGAAAGAAACTCTCGGACCCTCGAACTTCTGGGTCTTCTAGTACATTCAGCAACAACTGGCGCCACGTGCTAGCGCTGAGTGGCCATCATCTGAGGCTGCAAATTAACCACACTCCTAACCTCCTCATCTGTAGTATAGGGATTACTGGGGTGGTATTGATATAGCTGCTGCGTTGGGGGGCTCCTGGCATGGCAGAAAATGCTGGGGAGAGAAAGGTGATGTCTCCCTCTCGCCCTCAGGTCGGGCCAGCTCTGACTATAGCACCCTGCTAGTGCGCTCTCCTACCGCATTATCTAATTCTCGACCAGTCGTGGTCTGTCACACATCAATATTTTCTCTATAGATAAGCGGAATAATGTAAGATTAGGGACTTAACCCAATACAACATAGCTCTATAGCATGATTGGAAAAGGAAGAAGGGTAACCATGCTATCATGCCTCGTAGCCTCCAGCATATAGAATTTGGTGCAATACACAGCCATAGACAAGACTCTACTAGACACAGCTTGCAGACTCCCTAGGATACAACGTTTCTCTGATACCATGTTTGTCACGCCCCACCTTGGGGGCATGACTAGCACCTAATGCTACACTGGGACCTGGGTAGACCTGGCTAGGAATATACACCTCTGGTGCCTGCAAGCAACTCAAAATCAAAAAACAAATAGCTATATCTCGGCTGTAAACACAGCCTCAGGACAACAAGGCTACACAAGAAACCTATAAAAGAAAACAGTTATCCTAGTAAACATAACAATAAAGGGATCTTATGCAGGCTGACAAGACCACCATGTTGTCTAGTCATAACAGAAGGAAAGCAAGCAATTCTAATCATACTATAGCAGACAAGGCTGCTAACTAACTAGCTAAACTAGGCCCCGTATGGAAAACATGCAAAATATAACATACATAGGCCCCACACGGCCAACAATAACCAATAACTAAATACTATCGTCTGCAAGCCTCTAAGAGTGTAATAGTGGCTGGGATAGGGTCCCGACCTACACAAAAGCTAAACAACAGAAAGAGTAAACCTTTATAACTATCAACTTTGGAGAAAAGGAGCTGACTGAACTGTTATCCCTGGCTGATAACTGAGAAGGTTCTAAACCACGTCTATTCGCACCTGCAGGAAAGTATGCAGTGCTCCATAGATGGGTTTTAGTACAATACGTACCGAATATGCAAGGCACTAATGAAAATGACTGAATAGAACTGATAAAAGAACTAAAAGTAAACAATACGAAGGATAAGAATTACAACCTGAATAGCCTCACAACCTGAAGTATATCTATCAAGTAAGTATACAAACAAGAATCTTACCTAGACTCCATAAGCCCGGAAGGTACAACAAGCACAAAATAATCTACCTACGCCCCCATAAGCCCTAGGAAGTACAATTCAATCTATATACCCCTAATATGGTCAATATGACTCAAAGGGTAACTATAACCAACCAACCTGGCCTCTGGGTCTGCAACTGAGCCCACTGGGCTCCTGTAGCTATGTATGCACCCTCTGGGCTCCTGTGACTACACCCAGGGCTCACAAGGCTCGATGGAGGGTTAGTGATGCCATTAGGGCATAAAAGAAGTCCATTTCTGGATGGACTGTAATATGGCCTTATGGGACAAAATATATCCTGTCAAACATCGTATAGCTCCTCTGAGTGATCTATAGCCCCGTAGTGATGACACAACTAGCAACCCTGAGGTTGGTTGATGGAAGGCTATATTAGGTGGGGTCAGTACCAATAGAACTAATCGGCTTTAATCTCAAAACTATTTGTAGTAGCAAATCACAATATACATGCTTACGACTTACTTACAAGGACGTAGGTCGTATTACTATACAACGGGAATAACTTGCCAAAGAGGTCAACCTTAACATACCTCGAATGTTCGGTCGTTTGTTGGGTACAAAACTACACGCAAGTGCACGTGGTCGAACGAGTAGTAAAGTGGCTTAAGTAAGCCAAGTATCGATCCCACAGGGACTGGGATGAAGTGCAATCTGCTCAAGTGTACTATATTTCAATTCTAAAAATGCAAACAACAGTGTAACCAAGAGTTTAATATTTTTGATTTCTAATAATTATGCTAAGTCTAAAACAATTATCTAATGTGAATCTGAACTATGAATATGAGCATGCTGAGGTTAAACGAACATGTAATGAAATTAATTGTCAATATAATTTTGTTAGCCTTTTCCTCCGGTTGCTAGTCAAGAATTATTGCCAAGGGATTAAAACTCTCGTATTTAACCCCACTGAAGAATCATGAACCATCCACCTACATTTCTGTAATTAAATGCAATTCATGTTCTAGCCATACAAAACCGATTCCTAAATTGACTAATACGACTTTTAGGTATATTTCTATCCTGAAGGTAAATCAAGTCTCAATTTTCCCAAACTAAGAAAGGATCATATCCTATTAATTCACAACTTTCCAATTTCTTTCTCTCTCGAGTGAAACCGGACTTGTTAGATGTACATTAACGTAGGCCACACATTAATGCAGTAAGAACAAGAATCAATAGAACAACCATGGAAGAAAAGATGAAAAACCAAAGAATCAATAATCACATTTCATTACAATTGTTCTTAACCTCAGCAAGAAGATGAATTAGCCACTCATTTGTGGATTAAACATCGTTAAATGAGTGTTAAACATACAAGCAACTGAATACAAGAAGAAGGAAAGAGAGAAAAACCCTGATAATTTCGTCCCCTCAACTGCCTGTCACCCACGTTCTTGCTCAACCAAGTCAGAATATTGAAAAATGAACCTAAGTGTTCTATTTATACTAGTGGGAATTTTTCCCGGAATAACAAGCAACGTGTCACGGAGTGCATCGGTGAGAACTGCCTCCGTGACACGCTACCGACGCAGACCCTCACTGGAAACTGGGGGTCCAGGAAATAAGGCCCAACGTGGCACGGCGTGCAACGCGGAGCCAGGCCACCGTGCCACGGACCCATCGCGAACCCTCTCTAGAAATTGGGCAAAAATTCCCTATCCAAGCAGAAGGCCTGCCCAATGGCAGCGTGACACGGCTCCATCGCGGAGCCCCTTTATTTTGTGCTTTCCAATGCCTTGTCCCTTGCTCACATCCGAGTCCAACCCCGATATCTTCCAACATACATTTTAGCTTCCCGAAATTACATTTTTCCTGCAAAATAATGCTAATCATGTTGGTTAGATAAATTCACATTTTATTACCAATTACATGAGAATGTATAAACATTGATAGATGAACAAGGCTACAATGACACCTTAGAGTATGACTTAGGCATATAAATTCGCCCAAGATCACTTACCCCATACTTAAATCCTTGTTCGTCCTCGAACAACAATCTTACACCTCATGCAATTTACATCCCAACCTCGCTACTTTGGTTCGACAATTTAGGTTACGGTCATACCGATTATTCAATACAGCAAATCATCAAGAAAACATGCATGTTCCTATCAATTCAATGACCTTCAATACATCAAGACCTCCTAGACTTAAGAATCGACTCTTGATATTGGCAAACTCCTGCAAATTAGCTGATCAAGACATCCGAAACGAAGATTAATCTCTCATCAAGCATGTGCCCTCACAATACAAGAGAAGTTTCCCCTTTTTGATCATATGAACTCACAAAATTTCAAGCAGGGGCATATAAACACAATTTCGCTCTCTCTCCCAAAAGAATTCACATGCATCATGTCATGACCCATAAGCTTGCCTTTAGTGTACTACTTCACTAATATAAAGAAATGTGATGTAAGATCACATAGGACTTTAACGGGTTGTAATGGAAGCTACGGAACTAGTAAATATTGGGCTGGCCAATAATAGCCACTAGCATCCTTAAGCGCTTTTTCAACACATCCCATCAAACTCATGGACATTGTTTCTTCCTTCATCCTCCCATTTTTGAAGTTGTTCTTTAGTTTGGCCCATCTTATTAAGCACACTTTTCACCATAACAAATATTATTCATGCACCTTCATTATAGTTTATTTATAACAATTGCACCTTCAACCTTTTCTTTCCTTCCATCTCTCTGCTTTACTTTTCTTTTCACCATTCTCACTCTTTTGACACTTTGGGACAATTATTTTCTCTTCTTAAGTGCTTAAGAGTTTTGGATCGGCTTTACGGCTAATGAAAAGAAGGGATTAAGCTTGGTTTACACTTTTTGACAAAAGAAAAGAAATAATAGGCTAAAGGCTCAACGGGCTGACTAGGGTACACAATCAAGGTGGGTATGATCATGAAAAATAGAAACTTTCGGTTAAAAACAAAGAAATGCCTACATCCTTTCCTATAACACACCTCCTTCATTTCGTTTTGTACACACACCAGGCAAGTTCTAGACATTTCACAATAGCATGGAATAACAAAACCTCACTTCACACTTATTGCACATGCTCAATTCAAGATGTATTCACAAACTCTTCAATCAGCTAATTACAGGAATTCAAACATTAAGCCTCAATCACACTGAATCGAACTCGATGACCTAGGTATCTCAACACATTTACAAAGTTGCATGCTTTCATACGAATCACATTTGCAATTTAAATATCATGTACAACACGCAACCATAATTCTGCAACCATAAAGTAACTACAAGTTTTGGGATGCAACACACAAAAGAAAAACAACTGAAAAATAATTGAAAAATCTACTCCTAATGACTACATTTCCCTTAAGACGGTCGTCATCCATCCATCATAGGGAACGGTCACTAACTAGGACTTCGGTTCAATGGGACCCTTCTCGGTAAAAGAACCGAAAACAAACGCCGAGAAACCCAAGAATTGAAAAAAAAAGAATAATTTTAAAAATATCGATCATTTTGATAAACAAAAATATGTACAAACTCAGCTAGCAACATTCAGCAACACACAACAGTTTCACATATATTTACAATACAGAACAATAACTTACAATCACAAATCACAGGTCAGAAGATTTTGTTCACAGCACTACAACAGATTAGGACATACAAAATAGCATAACCAGCACCTAACTACTCCCACCCCACACTTATCTCGAACACTGTCCCCAATGTTCACAAAAAAATTAAAATAGCACAAAAATCGGGTGGTGGAACTCCCTGATCAATCAAAGTACTCCACTTCTTCATCAGGTGCTGCTGCTTCATCTCCCATGTCTGAATCACCCCCATCGTCATCCTCGGACTCCACATCGGAGTCCTCCCGACGTGTCTCCTCGTCCGTGGGTGGTGTCGGGAGCCTTAGTTTTAGTGACATCTAAGGCCCACCGCTCCATCTGCGGGATATAATCAAGGGCCTCTTCCTCGACATCCAGGCCCCTCAGGAAGGTGGTGAGTAGCCCACCAAATCCGTATCTGTGCCCCTGATGCAACCGGGCTCTCTTCATGGTGGAGATAATCACCGCCCCCACGTTGATCTCCAGCCCTTTCATCAGGGCGTACACCAGGCATACATGATCCCGGGTTACATCTGTCATATGTACCCCTGGGATTAGGCAGGAACAGACGATCTTTAGCCATATTCTGGCTTCCCTGTTCATCTATGAATAGGGCAAAGTCTGATGGTAGCCCCTCTCTTTGTGTCTGCTCCATCTAGCTGTCGATCGGGTTCCACACAAAGTGCGTCTGATGTCCGCATATGGTGGAGCGATGTTCAGCTGTCGAAGCACGTGGACGTCTGTGTCCCGCGCCCCTAAGATAGCATTGAGGTGGTGGGGCTCGAAGGTGACTATTTGCCCTGTAATTTTGATGGTGTGACTTCTGAGAGTCAGGTCCCAATTGGCATAGAATTCCCGAATCAGGTGCAAGTTGCATTCCTTCGGCTCTTCAAAAATGAATTTGAGCCCAGCTGCCTCGATCCGGTGTACAATCCTAGGGAACTCTTGTGCCAATGGTTCCCATGCTATGTGTTCCTCGGGGAAGTACTTACTCTCCTTGTGCTTGGCATACCACTTCTTCCCCTCTTCTGTCACCCACCTAGTTCCGTATTGGCGGCGTTGGCCGTGCGGAACCGCTGGTGCTGCTGGGACTGCTGTGCCCAGTCTGATTCGCTTTCTTCCGGCGCCCGATGTTGATGCGCCTTTCCCTTTTTCTTGCCTACTTGCAATTTTACCTGTCAATCCAAGTAGACAAGATCAATGTTAAGCCAATGAATAGTTACTCCGACTAAGGTCGGGTTAAGCTAGGCTACCCCACACTTAGTCCTTACCCAAAATTACAACATTCCGGCAAGATCATGCTTATTTACATAAACCAACAACCAACTATACAACCATGCTTAGTGCATTCGAAGAATTCGACGGTATATATTCTATGTAATACTCAGACTTCGTATAGCTAACAACAATCATTACCCTCGATAACATTTTATTCCATCGCACTTAGCACGGGAAAATAAAGAAATGAAACAACAAGAATTTATCTACACGAACCTATACAACTCACCCAATTCTTGCAAATTTCACTATTCCTCTAACCCGAGAATTCGTTGGTTTTTGTTTTTTTTAAACATCATAACAATTAGCACATCGACTAATATCACTCAACATGTACAACCCGACATGAATTTCACAAGTTCACTACATTTTCCACTTCCACTTCAAAAACAAGCCCTAAATATGATTGTATCAACAAAATTCGATTAAATTATGCGATTAACGAGTCCAAGCAATCACAATGATACTCCGAACATTCATCAACACTAATTCAATTGAATTCATGCTTAATTTCTGGTTAAGGCGAACTTAGCTCACATCACATGCTCAATATCAAAGAAAATTGATAAGAAATGAGATGGAATCAAATAACATACCTTGACATTGAAGAATTGAAGGAAACTTGTTGAATTTCTTGGCCTATTCTGTGTCACGTTGAAGGGGGAGGGGTTTTAGGGGGTTTGGTCGCGGAGTGTGTGAGGAATAAAGAAAATTTGAGGGGGATTCGGTGTTTAAAAGTGGAAAAATTGCGCGGGTCACCCGGTGACCCAGTGTTACCCGTCGCGATATACACAGCAATGTGTCACGAAGTGCATCGCGGAGCACTGCCTCCGTGACACGGAGCTGTCGCGAGGGTGCTCTGGAATTTTTTTTTTAAATTCCGGATTTATACCTCAACGTGTCACGGAGGGTAACGCGGAGGTCCTCCTCCGTGACACGGAGCTATCGCCCTAGCTCACTGTTTTGCCACTTTTTCTTAATTTCCATACCTCGAATTTTCCTTTGCGATTCCTTGTATATTTTCCTCCTCTGTTCGACCTGAAATTCATTCTACTACAAGAAATTGGTTAGAATTATAGGTTTCACTCTAAATAAAAATAAAAACAAAAATTAAAACTAAACATTTTGTTGTTAATTAAGAAAAAGAAAAAGAAAAATCTATTCACAATTTACAAAGAAAAATTTTTCACGGGTTGCCTCCCGTGCAGCGCCTGGTTTACCGTCGCGGCTCGACGTCGTTCAGCTCAGTTGTCCCCTAGGGTGATGGACGTTTTCTCTCAAAAACCGTCCTCCCCCCACTAGTGCTTACACCATTCCAGTGGTTTTTCCAATAACTCTCGTGAATCCTTAATCTGCTCATCATCGACTTGATCAATCACATTGATCACTGAGAGTTCTTCGTACACAGTCGGGAGCTTGGGTGCCTTGTACACATCGAACACTTCCACCTTGTCATGTGCTCGCATTATTAGCTGCCCTGCAGCTACATCAATCAGCGCTTTCCCGGTCGCCAAGAAAGGACGTCCCAAGATAAATGGGACTTCCGCGTCTGGTTCAAAATCCAGCACGACGAAATCTACCGGGAAGATTAGGGAGCCCACTTGCACCAGAACGTCCTCCACAATGCCATCAGGTCTGGCTAAGGACCGATCCGCCAATTGCAAGATCACTGTTGTGGGTCTAGGACTCCCTAGACCCAGCTTTTTGAATACCGATGACGACATCAAATTAATGCTTGCTCCCAAATCACATAACCCACGAGCTCGGATACTCTATCCAATAGTGATTTGTATAGTAAAGCTCCCAGGGTCTTTGAGCTTTGTGGGCAGTCGGTTTTGTATCCGGGAAGTGCACTCCTCCGTGAGAGCCACCGTAGCATACTCAGTCAAACGACTTTTATTTTCCACGATGTCCTTTATATACTTAGCATATTTCGGCACTCCCCGTAAAACATCAACAAGAGGTAAGTTAATATGTACCTGTCTAAGCACCTCCATGAATTTCTTGAAACACGCCTCCACCTTGTGTTTCTTTAATCGTTAAGGGAATGGGGGTGGTGGTCTTTCTGATTCTGCTTCCTTAGTCTTCCCCCTCTCATCACTTTGCTCCCTCTCGACTTCTGCTACTCCCGATTGTTGAGGTGGTCTTTCTGGTTCCACCTCTTTCAGCTACAAACCACTCCTTGTGGTCACCGCATTTACCTGCTTGGGGTTGGGATCTGTGTCGCTCGGAAGTCCTCCTCTAGGTCTGGTGTTTTGGGCTCTTGCAAATTGCCCGAATTGATATTCAAGTACCTTGGTAGCTAACTGGTTGTTTTTCACCTCGGCTGCCAATTTCACATAGTCAGCCTGCAATTGAGCTTGATTAGCTATCATAGTCTTGAACATCTCCTCAATGTTGGGTGATGGTGGTGGAGGAGGTGCATTGTTGTTTCTGAATTGTGCTTGATAATTCTGCTGCCCTCCTTGGTTCCTTTGCCCACCTTGACTCGAACTCTGCCCGTGATGGTTGTTGCTACCCCAGGAGAAATTCGGGTGATTCCTCCAATTGGAATTGTAGTTGTTGCCATACTGTTGGTGGTTGTTCCTTTGTATATTTCCCACAAAGTTCACCGAGTTAGGATTTGCTCCACAACACTCAGTTGAGTGCTCACTGCTTCCGCACACTTCACACCAAATCTGCTGCACAGCATTCACTGGGGCTTGAGGCTGGTTCATTGTCATTTTACTGAAGTGGGTGTTGAGTTGATTCTGCAAAGCAGCCATCCACTTCTAGAACTCCTGCTTCTTTCCTTGTCCCGCCTCTTGACGAATCAGCATTCCATTCCGGATTGCCCTGCGAAATATGGTTCAACAAGGTATACAGCTCCTCATAAGTTTTCTCCAGCGCTTGTCCCCCAGCTGCTGAGTCTAGCAATATTTTTGTATGGGGTTCCAAACCCTCTATAAAAGTGTGCACCAACACATCATTGGATTGATGATGAGGAGGACAATCCCGCAACATGGACTTGAATCTCTCCCAAGCATGATATAGATTCTCTCCCTCTCTCTGTTTGAAACTTAGAATTTGACTTCTAAGTCTTGCTATTTTATCAGAGGGAAAAAATTGTATCAAGAACTTCCTTGCAAGATCATCCCACATAGAAATAGAATTAGGTGGCTCAGCTTTCAACCACCTCTTGGCTTCTCCCAATAGTGAAAATGGGAACAATGTAAGCCGGACGTAATCTGATGACACTCCAGCGGGGATATAAGTGTCAGTTATCTCCAAAAAATTTTGGAGATGCTGCTGTGGATCTTCATGAGGGAGACCTGTAAACTGGCCGCTAGTGTGCAGCAATTGCACCATATTCTGCTTAAGTTCGAACCTCCCTCCCGGCTCAGGTTTGCGGATGCTAGATGTGACATTATTAGCATGTGGGATTGCCACCTCGCGAACCGGCCGAGCTGCTACATCTTCGGGCACTAACATTGCCCGTACTACCGGTGGATTCTGTTTTTGCTCCATGATTGTCTGTCTGAGCAACTGCAACTTTCTTTCTAGAGCTTCTCTCCACTGACGATGAAATAATCTTTCTGGCTCCAAATACGAGTCCACCAGCTCCTTTTCTCTTGCCAGTGTTCAACAGAGATTAAATCTGCAAAATACAGGCTAAGACCAAGTTGTCAACACTAAGAAAATAAAAATATAGTAAATTAACACTTAAGACAAATTCACCAATTTCCAAGTCCCCGGCAACAGCGCCAAAAACTAGTTCGGTCATTTGTTGGGTACAAAACTACACGCAAGTGCACGTGGTCGAACAAGTAGTAAAGTGGCTTAAGTAAGCCAAGTATCGATCCCACAGGGACTGGGATGAAGTGCAATCTGCTCAAGTGTACTATATTTCAATTCTAAAAATGCAGACAACAGTGTAACCAAGAGTTTGATATTTTTGATTTCTAATAATTATGCTAAGTCTAAAACAATTATCTAATGTGAATCTGAACTATGAATATGAGCATGCTGAGGTTAAACGAACATGTAATGAAATTAACTGTTAATATAATTTGGTTAGCCTTTTCCTCCGGTTGCTAGTCAAGAATTATTGCCAAGGGATTAAAACTCTCGTATTTAACCCCACTTAAGAATCATGAACCATCCACCTACATTTCTGTAATTAAATGCAATTCATGTTCTAGCCATACAAAACCGATTCCTAAATTGACTAATACGACTTTCAGGTATATTTCTATCCTCAAGGTAAATCAAGTCTCAATTTTCCCAAACTAAGAAAGGTTCATATCCTATTAATTCAGAACTTTCCAATTTCTTGCTCTCTCGAGTGAGACTAGACTTTTTAGATGTACATTAACATAGGCCACACATTAATGCAGTAAGAACAAGAATCAATAGAAAAACCATGGAAGAAAAGATGAAAAACCAAAGAATCAATTATCACATTTCATTACAATTGTTCTTAACCTCAGCAAGAAGATGAATTAGCCACTCATTTGTGGATTAAACATCGTTAAATGAGTGTTAAACATACAAACAATTGAATACAAGAAGAAGGAAAGAGAGAAAAACCCTGATAATTTTGTCCCCTCAACTGCCTGTCACCCACGTTCTTGCTCCACCAAGTCAGAATATTGAAAAATGAACCTAAGTGTTCTATTTATACTAGTGGGAATTTTTCCCGGAATAACAAGCAACGTGTCATGGAGTGCATCGCGGAGCACTGCCTCCATGACACGCTACCGACGCGGACCCTCACTGGAAACTGGGGGTCCAGGAAATAAGGCCCAACGTGGCACGGCGTGCAACGCGGAGCCAGACCACCGTGCCACGGACCCATCGCGAACCCTCTCTGGAAATTGGGCGAAAATTCCCTATCCAGGCAGAAGGCCTCCGCGATGGCAGCGTGACACGGCTCCATCGCGGAGCCCCTTTATTTTGTGCTTTCCAATGCCTTGTCCCTTGCTCACATTCGAGTCCAACCCCGATATCTTCCAACATACATTTTAGCTTCCCGAAATTACATTTTTCCTGCAAAACAATGCTAATCATGTTGGTTCGTATAAATTCACATTTTATTACCAATTACATGAGAATGTATAAACATTGATAGATAAACAAGGCTAAAATGACACCTTAGAGTATCACTTGGGCATATAAATTTGCCCAAGATCATCGTACCCCAAATCTTGCAACATATGTTTTATTTACTTCATGGTTAGATATTAAATCCATAAACTCTTTTTGGGATGAATTATTATTATTGTATATTTACAACTATTGAAAAAGAATTATTTGGATTATATCTTGTCATCACTTCTAGAAAGGGTCAATTATCAAAGATTGCTGAGTACACTTGTTTCCCATACTCACCCTATACTTGCTGCACCTTTTTGCGTGCAAGGACTAAATCAAGTACTAATGGTACTTGAGTTGCTACGCAGCTCGAGGTATGTTGCAGTTAGAGTTCAGGGTAAGTTGCTTTCTCTTCAGCAGTATTGAATCCTAGAAACTTCTTATTTTATTTCCTATCTTATATCGTTCTAGATGGTGATTTTAGTTTTTCAGATTTGTTTGGTATTCGTAGATGCTCTTGTACTAGTGTTAGCATGTCTTGGGGTTGTTCTGGTCTTAGACTCATTTATTTTACACTTATAAGAGTTAGTTTCTCGTTTTATATTATTTTGGCATTATTTAAATTATTAATTGGTCAATAAAGGAATTGGGTTCACTTATGGATATGGTGGGTGCCCTCATGGATCAATGAAATTTTGGTTCATGACATAACTAATGGTGAAAACTCAAAATATCCATGGTTTCTTGGTAGAACCGTATGTCGCCCAAGTTGTTTCCAAACTGGAAAAAACAAGCAGTTCTTTCACATAACTTACTCATAGTGCAAGTCCCTTTTGGTAATAGGTATATTCAAGAGAAAAGGTTTGGAATTCGTCCTCTTCTTACATGCTCTAAAAGGGACTCATGAACTTTTTTTTTGTTAAGGATCCACTTCCTACATTCAATTAGTAGAAATCATCAAATCCCTTAATTTAGGGTAGGAGTCTTGATGACAAGTCGTGCCGGCAAATTTTCATGCAGATCTTATGAAGGTCCCATGCTTCAAGAGGTGTGGACTATTAATAGCTATAGGTTTAAAGTATGAAAATGTTTTTTCGGTCTTCTTACTCCCTGATTCCGTTCCCCAAAGGAAAGGAAGTTGAACTCTACTTGAGGTCTCATTAGCCGAAGAAGACCCTAGCCCATCCACGTGGCCTACTTGACCAATGTCAGCGACAGAGACATTATAAATTGGTCTGCGCACAATATGTGAAGGACCCCTTATACATTTTCGTAACATAAATACATGAAATATGAAATGAACTACCTCTAATTTTATGAATAACTCAAGTTTATATGCCACTCTTCCTATTCTTTGTATGATTTTTTATGCCTTGATATACCTCAGACCAAGCTTTCCTCTCTTACCAAATCACATAGCGCCTTTCAAAGGTGAAACTTTTATGAAAATCTAATCATCAATATCAAATTCTAACTCTCGACATCGCACATCTGCATACGAGTTCTGCCTACTCTGAGCTATCTGTAAGCTCTCTTTGATCAACTTCACCTTTTCCATTACCTGATAAACTAATCGGGTCCTAAAATTTTTGCTTCTCTGATTTTGAACCAACTGATCGACGATCTAGACTTTCGCCATATAAAGATTCATAAGGAGCCATCTAAATGCTCGCATGGAAGCTATTATTATAAGAAAACTCAATAAGAGGTAAATGGTCATCCCAACATCCTATAAAATCTAGCATGTAGGCTCATAACATAACCTCGAGCGCCTGAATAGTACACTAACTTGTCTATCTATTTTTGGATGAAAAGTTGTGCTGAGATTAACCTGAGTACCTAGGCCTCTCTGGAAAGTCAATTTGAAATTTTCTGTAAACTGAGCTCCCCAATCTGAAATAATGGAAATCAAAATATCATAAAGCCGGATTATCTCTCGAATGTACAACTTAGCATAATCTTCAATCATATAGGTCATCCTAACGAACAAAAAATGATCTGACTTTGTAAGCTTGTCTACAATCACCCATATGGAGTCGTACTTTTTCTAACTATAGGGTAAACCTATAATAAAATTAATGTCGACCACTTCCCACTTCCAGGCTAGAATTTCTATATTTTAAGTCAGTCCTCCAGGTCTCTGGTGCTCAATCTTGATGTCACCCGATGTGACACGGGATCTAGAACCACGAATGGCTCCAAGTTAACTCATGGTGCATGCATAACATAAGCATAAGCATAAACTAAGTAGAAAACAATCGTAAGATATAACATAAGCGGAAGTCTAAGATGTCATTAAACTTATCAACTGGAACAATGAGTAAACACAGTTGAATATCTATACATCAGGTCTGAAAAGCCTCTAAACTTATAAGATGAGCTGAAGGGACAAAACCCCCAACTAGCTCTACTAAGTCTGAAAACTGAAATAATTACAAGTAAAAATGAGCCATAGTAGACATCCTCGAATGATGAGGACTTACCAAAAGCTATTACTGAAGCTGGGACAAGAGCGGATCTAACAGCAGGGCTGAGACATGTCACCCGAACATATATCATGAAATGATAAAGCATAAAAGTATGCAATTGGTACTTTGAATGTAATGAGTATGTAGAGTAAGTAAAAATGAGAGGAAGGACAATATCTTATAAATCATGATAGTGATAGTCATAAAACATGAGTTGTTCATCATAAAATGACATATAGTGACCAAGGTTTTGAAAGTAAAATCATAACACACAACATGTTAAAAACCATAAGTAAAACTCATAAACTGATCAATGGGTCAAAAATACAATAAAACTTGATATCATAAATCCTGATCATGAACAACATAAACATGAGGAACAATGGGAGATTCTCATAACTGAAATACTCCAAGTGAGCATCATGGAGCCCGACATGTACCCCTGGTCGGGAGAGTGTTCATATCTTGCCAAGGATAAGAGCCATGAAGGTGTGATATCACTCATGAGCCTAGTAGCTTAAGGAAGACACTCTCAACTGGAGCGTACTCCTTAGGCTAGGGCAAGGGAGATACTCTCTACTAGCGAGAGTGCCTTGTCCTACGGTGGCACGTAGTTCTAAGACCTGGGTGCGCTGAAGCCCAGGGTACTTGGTGTTAAATACTACTCCCAAAACCATACATAGTGCTCATATCATAATCATGAAACATAGGTTTTTCATGGACTAGTATAAAATTATGGTGAATACTTAGATTCCTTGACATATGTGAACTAGCCATGAAAACAAGTGCTGAAAATTATAGTCATGATACATTACTTAAAATTTACGAAATTCATGCATACTTGAGTAAATCATCTTAATTTGAAAGTAGAGATTCATGAGAGTTTTTCATAGAAATCATGTAATCATAACCATATATCATAGGTAGAAGTATGTGAGAATCCAATTCATAAGAGATTGAAGAAGTTTTGCAAAAAAATGACCTAACCCTAGTAATTCATCAAAATCATAATTGGAGACTTGAAGGAATTAAATTCATGGAATTTGAGCTCGATATTGGGAATGAAGGTGGAAGAAATCCCCCATTCATAACCCCACATACCTGGGCTTGATGACTTCTTGTTTAGACTTGAGAACCGAGAGATTTAAGAAGAAGAACTCTAGGAACTTGAGAGCCTTGAGAGGTTTGATCTTCAACTTACGGTGTTTTGAGAGGAATGAGAGTTTAGGAAAAGTACAACACTCTAATACACCCTTAAGGAACAAAACATGAATTAGTTCAGGAGTTAAGAGCATAGAAATTTATGATAATACCCCTGAGGTCCCATCTGTAAATTGGACTCGTTAGTGACAATGTGTCACTTAACGAGTCGTCATCCTACCTAATGACTCATTAGGCCTTTAGTTACATCTGCAACCAGCTTATTCATTTGATTCTCATCCTGAAGTCCGTCATAAAAATCTATTTAACGAATCATCACTTGAACTAACAAATCTGGCAAAACTCATCATCACCGGAAGGAAAAATGTCAAACTCCAAAACAACTCCACTTAACAAACTATAAGTGAGTTGACGCCTCACAAAATGACTAGTTCTTTGATATTTAACTGGTTCCTGCTATTTTTATACTTCATCTATAGAATCTAATCTTAGGGACTTTTAAAGTATTACATTATCTCCCCCTTGGGAACATTCATCCTTAAATAGAGACTAACAGAACTGAAATGATAGGAAAAGAGCTGCAATCTCAAAACTGAAAGCTATAAGCTGAGTATTGATGGAGTGTCTGAATCCGAACTGCAATATATACTCTAAATTTAATTCATGAAACATACATGCATAGTAGGACATGAAAGGAACTAAGAGACATGACCTTTACATGAATATGAATAAAGTAGTAAGGAGGAAAATAGTACCTCATGCTAGAACTAATTTGGAAGGAAAAAGGTGAGGGTACATGGCCATCATATCTTCTTCGGCTTCCTAAGTATCTCCCTCTACAAGCAGATTCCTCCAAAGGACTTTCACTGAAGAAACATCCTTGTTCCTCAAGTTATGAACCTATCAGTCAAGAATCTCAACCACAACTTCTTCATAAGTGAGGCTATCCTTCACACCAATTATCGATACAACTAGAGCTGGATCGCTAATGCACTTCTTCAACGACACATGGAAAATTGGATATATTGACGTCAACTCTGCGGGCAATTCCAACTCATAAACCACATTGATAACACACCTTGGAAACCTGTAAGGACCAATATATCGAGGACTGAGCTTTCCTTTCTTGAAAAATCTCAGCACCCCCTTCATGGGAGACACCTTAAGAAACACCCAATCATCCATAATGAACTCAAACTCCCTCCTTCTCACATCCACATAGGATTTTTGATGACTCTAAGTTGTTTCTAGCCTTTGTCTAATAAGCTGAACTTTCTCCATTTCCTCATGAACTGAATTTGGCCCTATCAATGTAGCCTCACCTACCTCAAACCATCTAATAGGTAATATATATCTCATCCCATAATGACCCTCAAATGGATCCATCTGAATGTTGCAATGATAACTGTTATTGTAGGAAAACTCAATGAGAGGCAAGTGATCATCCCAACTACCCTTGAAATCAATCACGCAAGCTCTCAACATGTCCTCTAAAGTATGAGGTCCACTTGTCCGGACCATCTGTCTGTCGGTGAAAAGTTATGCTAAGCTTTACTTGAGTACCAAGACCCTTCTGAAATAATCTCCAAAATTGCGAGGAAAACTAAGTACCCCTATCAGAAATGATAGACAATGAGACTCTATGCAACCTGACTAACTCCTGAATCTAAATCCTAGCATAGTCCATGGCTGAATTTGTAGTCTTAACTTGTAGGAAATGTGCTAACTTAGTCATCCTATCCACAATCATTCATATAAAATTATGATGTCGGCGTATACGAGGCAAGCCTGTCATGAAGTCCATATTTATCTCTTCCCACTTCCAAGTAGGATATATCCTGAGTCATACCTCTAGGTCCCTAATGCTCAACCTTAATCTGTTGGCAATTTGAACACTTACCCAAAAATGCTGCAATATCCTTCTTCATGCCATTCCACCAGTAGACTTCCCATAGATCATAGTACGTCTTAGTGGCACCTGGATGGATAGAATATTGAGATCTATGAGCCTAAATCAACATCCTCTCTCTCAATTCATTCATATCTGAAGAATACAATCGGCTCTGATATCAGGGTACACCATCTTCCCCTTGGGAGAATACCTCCACTTTCTGATTTTGGATAGCTTCCTTCAACTTCACTATGATAGAATCGTCATCTTGCTTTGTCTCAAATTCCATCATCAATAAAGATTCTAAATCATTCTAAATAATGACACCACTATCTACTGAGTCTGTAAGGTGAACCCCTAGGTGAGCAAGCGTATGGACATCTCCATCCAATTCCTTCTTCCCATCCTCCAGATGATGCATGCTCCCTATGGAAAACCTTCTAAGGATATCATCCACAACATTGGCCTTCCCTGGATGAAAAAGGAAACTCATGTTATAATCTTTCAGAAGCTTAACCCATCTCCTTCGCTGCAAATTTAGGTCCTTCTGAGAAAACATATACTGAAGGCTCTTGTGGTACGTGAACAGATCCACATGCACCCTATACAAATAATGCCTCCATATCTTCAAGAAAAAAACCACCACTGCTAACTCAAGGTCATGCATTGAGTAATTCTTCTCATGAGTCTTATGTTTTCTCAAGTCATAAGCATTGACCTTTTATGCTGCAACAACACATACCCTAGGTAAACTCTAGAGGAATAATAATACACTACAAAACCAACCATACCCTCTTGTAGGGTGAAGATCGAAGAAGAAATAAGTCGAGTTTTTAACTTCTGAAAACTTTTCTCACAAGCATTACCACTAGAATTTGATGTTCTTCTGAGTCAACCTGGTCAAAGGTGAGGAAATAGATGAAAACCCCTCTACAAACCTCCTATAGTAGCTAGCTAAACCCAAAAAACTTATAATATCTGTAGGATTGATAGGTCTATGCCAGTTCTTCACTACCTTTATCTTCTGAGAGTCTACTTGCACACCCTCTCTAGACACCACATGCCCAAGGAATGCAACTAACTTTAGCCAAAACTCACACTTGATGAATTTAGCAAACAACTGATGGTCCTTAAGATTTTGCAACACAATCCTCAAATAAATGGCATGCTCCTCCTCACTCCGAGAGTATATGACGATATCATCTATGAAGACAATGAAGAACATATCCAAATACTTCTTGAACACCCTATTCAATAAATCTATAAAAGCTACAAGAGCATTTGTTAGTCTAAAATACATAACCACAAATTTATAGTGACCATATCGACTCTTAAAGGATGTCTTTGGAATGTCACACTCCCTAACTCTAAGTTGATGATAGCCGGATCTAAGGTCTATCTTTGAGAAGGAACTATCACTCTAAAGCTGATCGAACAAGTCTTCAATCCTGAGAATAGGATACTTATTCTTAATTGTGACTTTGTTTAACTAATGGTAGTCAATGCATATCCTAAGAGATCCATATTCCTTTCACATGAAAAGGACTAGAGCACCCAATGAGGACTTACTAGGCCTGATGAAACCCTTGTTTAGGAGATCCTTCAACTGTTCTTTCAACTCCTTAAGTTCAGCTGGAACCATTTTGTAAGGAGGAATATAAATAAGCTTCATACTAGGGAGAAGGTAAATACCAAAGTAATCTCCCGCAAGGAAGGGACTCCTACTAGATCATCCAAAAACACCTTCGCATACTCATATACAATCGGAACTGATTGAAGAGTCAAGATTTTAAACTTAGAATCCTTAACCCGAACTAAATGATAACCCTTGGAAATAATCCTTATGGCCTTAATATAGGAAACAAAATGACCTACAGGCACTACTAAACTACCCTTCCGCTCTAGGACTGGTCCAGTCGAAAATCAAAACTCTATTGTTTGAGTTCTACAATTGATTGAAGCATACTAAGAATACAATCAATCCTTGCCGAAGATAATATCAAAGTTTGTCATGTTTAACTATACTAAGTTGGATGAGGTGACTTTATTAAGTATTGTAATAGGGCAACTTTTGTATACCCTCTGTGCTAAGACTGACTCGCCCACAAGAGTAGAGATTGGAAGGGGTTTGAGAGGATTTCGTCACTAACACCGAAGCTGATAGCAACATAGGGAATCATGAAGGATAAGGTGGCCCTTGAATCTAGAAATTCATAAACATTAAGAAGGAAAACTTGTAACATACCCATGATCTCATCTGGTAATCTCTCCTGCCCCTGGTGGGATGAAAGTGCACATAAATGGTTCTGGTGCTATCCACCACCTACACTAGATAATGCGCTCTGCTAGGATGGGCGAGATACTAGAGCTGCTGAAGAAGGGGCTAGGGTACGACCTCTACCATCCCCCTTTCTGGCTGAAGGACAATCCTTGAGTCTGTGTCCAGGCTTCCCACACCCGAAAAAAGAATCTGAACGAACTAAGCACTCTCCAGGATGGTTCCTACGACACTGTTTTCAAGTTGAGAATGTGTGCTCCCCAGACATACTCCTCTGACCCTTAGAGCCTGATGCTCTACCTCTCTGATCAACCCTTGACCTGGATGGAACATTGGATGATGATGGAGCTAGGGCTGATGACTTCTAATGTGATTTTGAATGGGGCCCACCAATTGACCTCTGCTGGGAATATTTAAAGTGCCTATCCTGGCTCTCTTTATCTCCCTCTCCTTCTCTTTCATCTTCTCTTCCTCAATCTACTGGGCATATATCATGATTGGAGAGATGCTTATGTCACTAATGAGCGTAGCGGTCCTATACTCTTTGGCCACTAAAACTGAGATTCCCAACACAAACTTTCTCATTCGGGCCCTTGGCTCAGTAACCATCTTCGGAGCGTATTTCGACAGTTGGGTGAACTTCAAAGCATCCTCCTGGTCTTTCATATTGTTTTGCTTCAAGTTTATGAATTTTGCCACCTTTGCTTCCCTCAACTCCCAAGAAAAGAACCTGGCTAAGAAAGATGTCACGAACTAATCCTAGTGAATAGGAATGACTTCTATTCTATGGCATTCCTTCCACAGCATGAACATAAGATACCCCTTCAGCTGATAGGAGGATAAATCTGCACTCTTCTCTCCCAAAACCCTCATAATTTGGGTAATCTTGTATATCTCTTCAACAAACTCTTGTGGATCCTTGTCCACCTTTGGACCATGGAACTCTGGCGGGTTAATCTGGGTGAAGTCTCGCACTCTCGCCGCTGCAGCACCCCCACTGGTGTTCATAGGTGCAACCCCCTTCTAGTTGACCTGGGCGGTCATAGCCTATGCCAACATCTGAAAATTATCCCTAAACTCGGCATAAGTCACTTACTCATTCAAAGGATCCGCTGGAGCTGGGGGGATAGTTGGTTCCCATTGACATTTCCATTGCCATTTATCCTTCCATTGACTCTTTAGGAGGCATTTTCTGCAACACGTATACCACGAGTTAGAAGAACAAAGAGACTTGGACTCCATCGCACGATATAGAATATGAAACAAGGAAAGTTTCCTAAAATGTCTCGTGGCCTCTTCCTCATAAATGTTGTGCACTTCACACCCATGAAAAAAAGTCTACTTAACGCAACTTTCAGACACTCTAGGACACACCTAAACCTGATTCTCTGATACTAAGTTTGTCTCGACCTGAGCATGGACCCCGGATGCAACATGGGACCTAGAACCATGAATGGCTCCAAAATAACTCATGGTACATGCATAACATAAGCGTAAGCATAAAATAAATCAAAACAATCATAAGATATAGAATCAACAGAAGTCTAAGATATCAAAAAACTCATTAACTAGAACAACAAGTCAACATAGTTGAATATCTCTACATCAAGTATGAAAAGCCTCTAAACTCATAAGATGAGCTAAAAAGATAAAACCTCCCAACAAGTTCTACTAAGTCTCAAAACTGAAATGAGTGAAAGTAAACATGAGCTATAGGAGACATTCTTAAATGATGAGGACTCACCACAAGCTATTATTGAAGCTGGATCAAGAGCAAATCTAACAGCAGGGCTGAGATAGGTTACTTGAACCTATATTATGAGACAATATAGAAAAAAAGTATGCGATCAGTATTTTGAATGTACTGAATATGTAGGGTAAGTAAAACATGATAGTAAGGACAACATGCTATAAATCATTATCCTCGTAGTCATAAAACATGAGTTGTTCATGATAAACTGACGTATAGTGACCCAAGGTTTTGAAAGTAAAATCATGACGCATAACATGTTAAAAACCATAAATAAAACTCATAAGATAATCAATGGGTCAAAAATACTATAAAAATGATATCATAAATCTTGATCAGGATCAACATAAAACATGAGGAACAATGGGAGATTTGGATAACTGACATACTTCAAGTGAGCGTCACGGAGCCCGACTTGTACTCCTGGTTAGGAGGGTGTCCATTCCTTGCCAAGGGTAAGTACTATGAAGGAATGATATCATTCAAGAGCCTAGTAGAATCAAGAAGACACTCTCAACGTGTGAGGACTCCTTAGGCTAGGGGAAAGGCAGACACTCTCTACTGGCGAGGACCCTTTATCCTACGGTGGCACATAGTTTTGAGACCTGGGTGCACTGAACCCCAGCCTACTTGGTGTTAAATACTAGTCCCAAAATCATACATAGTGCTCAATATAGGTTTTACATGGACTAATTCAAAAACAAGGTGAATACTTAGATTACTTGACCTACGAGAACTAGCCATGAAAACAAGTGCTGAAAATTACAACCATGATACAAAACTTGAATCTTATGAAATTCATGCATACTTAAGTAAATCATCTAAACTTGAAAATAGAGATTCATGAGAGATTTTCCTAGAAATAATGTAATCATAATCATAATTCATAGGTGGAAGCATGAAAGAATCTAATTCATAAGATATTCATAGAGTTTTGCATAGAAAGGACCTAACCCTAGTAATTCATCAAAATCATAGTTGGAGATTCGAAGGAATTAAATTCATTGAATTAATCTTGATATTGGGCATGAGGGTGGAAGAAATTCCCCATTCATAACCCCGCATACCTGGACTTGATGACTTCTTTCTTAGACTTGAGACCCAAGAGTTTTAAGAAGAAGAAGAACCCTATGAACTTGAGAGCCTTGAGAGGTTTGATCTTCAACTTATGGTGTTTTGAGAGGAATGAGAGTTCAGGCTGAGTAAAACCCTATAATACACCCTTAAAGAAACCAACAATGACTTAGTTTAGGAGTTAAGAGCATAGGATTTATGATAATACCTTGAGATCCCTTCTGTAAATTACACTCGTCAATGACAACGTGTCACTTAACACGTCATCATCCCGCCTAGTGACTCATTAGGTAAGGTCGTTACATCTGGAACTAGTTTGTTCATTCTCTGATTCTTATCCTGAAGTCCGGCATAATGACATACTTAATGAATCGTCATTTGAACTAAGGAATCATGGCCTAACTCATCATCACCGGATGGAAAAAATGTCAAGCTCTAAAACAACTCTACTTAACGAACCTTTAAGTGACTTGACGCCTTACTTAACGACCCATCTTATGATTTTTGACTGGTTTATGCTAGTTTTTTTCTTCATGTATAGAATATGATCTTAGGGACTTTTGTGGTATTACATTAGATCTGTTGACAATTTGGACATTAGGCTACAAAATCCACAATGTTCTTCTTAATATTATTCCATTAATAAATCTGTCAAAAAATCACGGTACATCTTTGTTGTTCCTAAATGGACTAAATAGAGGGAATAATAGGCTTCCGCCAAAATCTTCTTCTGGAGCTCACTCAAATTAGGTACACATAGACACCTTCGATGTTTGAGAACCCCATCTTTTTAAAGCTCCAATAGTGGCTGCTTCTATTGCGGAATTCCTTCCCTTAATCTTACCAACTCTGACTCCTTGATTGTCGCTTCTTTACCACTGTCATAAATGAAGAATCGATTGTATTATGAATAACAACCCCTCCATCATTTGTTTCTAGAAAACAGACCTAAAAATTAGCTAACTGATGTATTTCTCTTATCATCTTAATCTTGCCAGCCTCTATATGGTTTAAACTCCCAATAAACTTGAGACTAAGAGCATCGACCACTACATTGGCCTTACTAGGATGGTATAAGATATCTACATTGTAATCTTCCAGTAACTCTAGCCACCTTCTCTATCTCAAGTTTAATTCCCTCTGCTTAAACAAGTACTATAAACTTTTATTCTCTATAAACACATCAACATGAACCCCATATAAGTAATGATCCGAAAATTTTAAGGCACATATAACTACTGCCAACTCAAGATCATGAGTAGGTTAATTCTTCCCATGCTTCCTTAATTGTCTCAAGGCATAGGAATAACCTTATCGTGCTATACTAAAACATAACCCAACCTGATCCTCGAAGCATCACGCAAACAACATAACTCTCTATTCCTTCTAAAAGAGTGAAGATAGGTGTTGATGTAAGTCTATCTTTTAACTCCTAGAACCTCCACTGACAAGAATCTGGCAACTCAAACTTGGTTTCTTTATGAGTCAACTTCATCAAAGATGCGGAGATGGAAGAGAATTTTCTGCAAATATACTATAACAACATGCTAAGCCCAAGAAGCTACGAACATTAGTTGGATCCAAAGGCCTTGGCCAATTCATTACAACTTCATTTTTTTAGACATCAACGCTAATACTTTTACTTGAAATAATATGTCCAAGAAAAGCCACAAAAGTTAGCCAAAGCTCACATTTGGAGAACTTTGCATACAACTTATGATCCCGAAGGTTTTGTAATATTGTTCGTAAATGATCTATATGACCTGTCTCAGATCATGAGTATATCATAATATCATCAATGAATATATAGGTTGAATACCCGATTCATTAAATCCACAAAGGTCGCTGGAGAATTACTAAGCCCAAATGATATCACCAAAAACTCAAAGTAGCCATACCTTATTTTGAAGGTTGTCTTCCGAATAACAGCCACCCCGATCTCAGATCAATCTTGCAAGAACATCTAGCGCCCTACAACTGATCAAACATGTTGTTGATCCTTGGAAATGGATATTTATTCTTGATTGTGGCTTTATTCATTTTTCATTTGTCAATACACATCCTTAAGGACCCATCCTTCTTTCGGACAAACATCATTGGTGGGCTCTACAGTAATGTACTAGGCTTGATAAAGCCCTTCTCTAGTAGATCTTTAAACTCCATAGGAGCTATTCTAAAAGGAGGGATGGATATTGACTGAGTATCCAAAAGTAAATCAATAGAAAAGTCAATTTCCCTTTCTAGAGGGATTCTTGGAAGCTCGTCTGGTAATATAACTAAAAATTCATTATCCACAAAAACTTACTGAAGAGTTGCGGGTTCATCCTCTTTACTTTTGACTCAAACTATATGATATATATAGCCTTTAGAGATCGTCATCTAGGCCTTAAGATATGAAATAAACTTATCCCTTTCTGTGGCTAAATTACCGTTGCACTCTGGGACTGGCTCGTCCAGAAAGTGGATCTAACAACTTCAGCTCGACAATCAAAATTAGCTAACATGCATCCAACCAATCCATACCCATAGAGACATCAAGGACAAATATATCTAACTTGATCAAATCAGCTGAAGTGAGACGATCACAAATTGATAAAATACAATTTTGATAAACTCGCCTACCAACGTAGATATAACGAATATTCTTGTCAATAATTCTAAATCTATTCCAAACTTACTGTCAACAAATGGAATAATATATGAAAGATTAACTCTAGGTTCAATTAACGCATAAAAGATAATGCGCAAATCACACCCCTGGAAAAGTATAACGAGGACATTGTCAATAAAGAACCTAGTAAAGGTTGGGGTTGATCATGTAGGGCATATGGTCAGGATGTAGAATAATGCTATTACTTTGTTATACCTCAAAAGCCCAAAGATCACACTTGGGAGTTGAAATAGAGAAAATAGGATTTTCTGCACCAGGTCACAAAACAATTTGTCCTGTGACCCGTGGGGTAGACCACGGGTCGTGAAGTGACTCGTGGTAAGGTGCACAACTTAAGTTGGAAATTGTGAGTTTGGAGTCCCCACAGACATGACCATAAGTCGTGGTCAGTCCCCACGACTCGTTCAGTCAGTTGTGGTCAACGGCTATTGAAAGATGAAGGTTGAGTGACAGTGTTCCCTTCGAATGGACATAATGAATCGTGGTTAGATTCCACGATTTGTTAGGTTGGTCGTGGTCAACAGTGATTAGGATCTTGAGATTTTGGGGCAGTGAAGGTGACGATTGGTGACCACAAGTCGTGGTCACCTGTAACGACTCGTAGGGTCCCCTATGGAGAAGCCCTAAAATGTTTTGACAGTGCACATGATGACTAGAGGCCACAAGTCATAGTCCTTAGTAACGATATGTCTAGTCCCTCGTGGGGACTGGCAAACAGTTATTTTCTGCAAATTTAGTAAGGGCTTATCCGCAATTCCTATGATCCTAAGGCTTAAACTTCATCGTTTTAAGCTATGAATAGTGAGTATTAAGCGGGGTAAATTCATTCTAGACTATTCCTACTCTTGCATGCAAACTTAGAGAGAAAGAAAGTTGATCAAGCTTAATCCCCTTCCAGCTTTTCTTGGATATTTCATTGGGCAATTAGAGGAGTTATAGAATTAGTCCATCTCAAATATGTAGGGTTATGAATGGGTGAATTTTTTCACACCCATGCACAATCTCTCCCTAATACATGAACTTCTATTGATAATTCTATGGGGTTTTATCCCAATTCTTATGAAATCCTTACGATCTATGGGTTAATTCCTCTCATGTATAAATTCATGTTTTACGAATCATAGACATATTTTATAACTATTTAGATTTAAATTTTTCTACAAAACTATGCTTAATTAGGTATGTTTCGTGATAAATCAAGTTATGATTCTACTTTGATCTTGATGTTCATTAACCCATTATGATTTATGAATTATGATACAATTTGTCTCAAATGCTCATCATGAATTTATGAATGTCAAGTATATACATGTTCCACAAGTATGCATGAACTTCATGATTTATAAATTTATGATTTTGGCCGACTCACGGGCCTTATTTCATGGCTAGATCATGTATTTTCAAGCATGCTTATGATTATCACGATTTAACTAGTCCATGAATTTCATGTATATTATCCTATGAGCACTATATATATTTTGGGAGTAGTATTTGACACCGAGTAGGTTCGAGGCCCAGGTTTTGCTTTGAGTCTCAGAACTACGTGCCACCGTAGGTCACAATGGGACCTCCGTTGAGATTGTCCCCTTTGCCCAAATGGGCCTTTCCTTAGTGATATCACACCATTTTCATAGTTCTACCCTTGGCAAGGTACGAACACCCTCCCGACTAGGGGTTTACAGGTATGGCTCCATGTGTGCTCATATGGGGTATGTCGGTTATAAGAATCTCCCACTGTTCCTAATGATTTACATATGTTTATGATTTTCCACTTTGGCTCAAGTCACGATCAATAAAGCTTTTCTCTTATGATTATGATTATGGTTAATTTACGAACGTTTTGAAAACCTTGAGCCTTATGTTTATATTATGGTATTTACATTATGATCATGTTGTCCTACTCTTATGAACTTTTAAGTATTTTAAATTACCCGTTTTACTTACATTGCATACTCCGTATATTCCACGTGGTAATCGCATACTCTAGGCTGTATAGTCTCATGATATAGGCTCCGATACTCAAACTCTACCTCATCCCTAGCCAGCTTTTCCAAGTTAGCAGCTTGTCTTAGTTGGTGAGTCCTTATCTCCCGAGGACCATCTCTTATCAGCTATCTTGTATTTTCAGTTTCAATTTTAGGGAGTTAGTTGGGGTCTTCTCCCATCAACTCGTCAGTGTTAGAGGCTTTCTCGGACATAGTTTATATTCGACTTTAAACTCATGTGATATATCTAAGGTTTTCATATTATGTTTAGACTACCGCAATGTTATTCATGTTGGTCTTCCACTTTTGTTGATTGAGTTAGATGTATGTTCATGTCATGGCTTGAATTGGAGTCCCTCAGCGCTCCTTGTCCCATGTCTCGATCCTGGTCTATGTTCGGGCCGTGACAAACTTGGTACCAGAGCCATATGTTTGAAGTGTCCTAGGGTGTCCGAAAGCTGTGTTAAGTAGTGTCTTTTTCATAGGTTTGAAGCGCGCCACACTTATGACGAAGAGGCTATAAGACGTTCAAGAAATATTCCCTTCTTTCATGATCTCATGTCATGTGATGAAATGTCTATTTGTCCTTCTAACTCGTGCTATACACGTTTGTGGAATCATGCCTCCACGTCGAGTAAACGAAAGGAGAAACGGAAATGGCCTTGAGAACGACAATGGAGAGTGCGCCATTAGGCCCCACCAGCCCATGAGGAGCATGCACTAGAGTCGGCTGCCCACGCTGAATTTAGGGCAGCCATACAGATGCTACCACTGGCCTTGACTGCCCAGGTCAATCAACACGCGGTGATGCATCTCCCTCAAAACGGGAATGCGACAACGGCTCAGTTCAGGGATTTTCTGTGGATGAACCCACCAGAGTTCCTTGGGTCAAAAGTGGATGAGGACCCACATGAGTTCATTGATGAGATTCTGAAGATCACCTAGGTCATGGAGGTGACAAATGGGGAGTGCGTTGACTTTGCCTCTTATCTGCTGAAAGGGGTTGCGCATATCTAGTTCAAACAGTGTAGAGATAGTAGGGTAGTGGGAGCAAGACCTATCAGTTGGGATGAGTTTCATGCTACCTTTCTAGACCGGTTCTTCCCTCGGGAGATAAGGGAGTTGAAAGTGGCCGGGTTTGTGAATCTAAAGTAGGGTAACATGTTAGTTCAGGAGTACACTTTGGAGTTCACCTATTTATCCAAGTATGTGCCAAAGTTAGTGGCAGACTAGCGAGCTCGGATGAGCAGGTTTGTACATAGAGTGGCGGACTACCTGGATAAGGATTGTAGGATCTCCATGCTTGCATCGGAACATGGATTTTCCCCACATAGTTTTACACGCCCAGCAGATGGAGGCAGTGTATCAGAGGGGGAAAGAGGCCAAGAGGTCTAAGAAACAGTTATAAGACTTCTTAGCCTATATTGGGGGGCGGATATCGCCAGTAGTCTCATCACAGGTCTTTTTCTCTAGCACCATCATTAGCTAGTACACCATCTAGACCACAAGGTGATAAGAGGGGCAAGGCCTTAGATTTGAGGGGCCAGGGTAGCATATAGATAGAGCGCACCTTCCTACCCTGTGCGAAGTGTGGTAAAAATCACCCAGGGAGGTGCTTAGTTTGCTCAGACACTTGTTTCGAGTGTGGCAAACCTGGACATACACTCAGGGATTACCCTTCAACCAGATTAGAGGGTAGTGGAGCTCGTATGCCAGTGTCACGCCCCGAGCCTACACCTTGGACGTAACACGATACTTGAAGCCACAAGTGACCCCAAGTCAACCCCTGGTCTATCATTCACTAGTATACTGGGTAATCATGCACAACGGAACATGAAACAATATCATAAAGCATTTATGAAAGGCACATCTGAAAACATAAAGTTCAAAACATTTGAATAAAACTGATAAATCTGAAAATCATGTCTATTTGAAAGCCATATAACTGAGGAGTTGCGGGAACAAGCCCCCAGCTAACTCTAAGACTAACTGAAACTAATAAATAACTGAAGGAAAGAAATAATGCCCTCAGATGATGACGACTCACACTTCAACTACTGAGTCTAGCAGTGTTGAGTCTGAGAACCTACAGCTGTATCATGAAACGATACAGGATAAAAGTATGTGTCAGTACTTTGAATGTACTGAGTAAGTGGGAGAAACATAACATAATATAAAATCTGAACTGAAATGACACGTAATGACAAACAGGTAAGCTGAACTAAACTACTAATATAATCTGAAATGGTCAAGATGACCCTGTCTAATGGTCAAGGTCATGCCCTAAGTCTGAATCACTGAGTCAGAGATATCGTACTGAACTGAGCTAAACGAATAGGGCTGAAACTGAACTGAGATTCTTATTTTTAAACTGGACTGGACTGACTAGTGGGAGAGTTTGTAACCGTCATATAACCACGTGAGCTAGATGTTGATTCTGATGTATACACCCCACCGGTAAGACCCAATATACCTTTCCAGGGTATAAAGGCATGAACTAGGTGATCACAAAAGTATGGGGCCAATCAAGCCAATAATCTATAACTGTAACCTACGTTGGCAACGTAGTTCTGGAAACCTAGGTGCGCTGGAACCTGGTCCGCTCAATGCTAAGTCATACTCCCACTGGAAAACATATACTGAACTACTAGGCAGATAGCTCAAAACTAGGGTCCAAGACTAGTCATCGACATACAAGTGAAAGTACCCTGAGAGACTTATCGGACCAGGTTCTGAAATTGGGTTCTAGAGTAGTCAGATCTACTCATCTAGGTGCGTCATAACCGTCTAAGAATAAATTGAAATCTGAACTGTGGTCCTAGGGCAAGTCAGAGCCATATATCTGAAATGTCATGACTGCCTTGTGGACCAATAACTGAATTCTGTTTCTAATTCTGATATCTGGGAGGTACTACTGACATCTCGAGAATTTCTATAGTCAAACTGATTAGTGACAATTTTTGCATAGTTCTGAAGGGATTCTACATTCTAGCTAAACAGACCTATTAAGCAGCTAATAGAGAATTCGACTCATTCCAACAACACGGAAATTTCGTAATATAGCAACAACTCAAGAATTCAAGAAAACTAACTTATCAAGTATAAAATTATTCTTATTAATGGAATATTTGCTCATTTCATATATAAAAGAATTTCAAGGAAAAATTAAGCCCAAACATGCTTAATTCACTAGAGGGAGATTTTCAACAAAAATCATCTTCACACAAGAATTCAGGGCTTCAATTCACTCTTGCAAGAATCTCGATAATTTATGTAAGAACTAATGGAATTCATATCAATAATAAACTACAATATCATTCTATGAGAGATTGAAGAATAATAACATGTAATTTCTTCTTATTCAAAAAACTCAGGGCTAAAAACTAATAGAGAAGTTATGGAAGAATTTTGGGGGACATAAGGGAAGAATGATTTCCCTTGTTGAATACCCACATACCTGACTAAAATCCTTCCAGAGGAAAAGCTTGAACTGCTACAAGAGATGATAAGCCTTAGTCTTGCTTGGAGGGTTCTTGAGAGTAGATCATTCGATGTTTCTGAGAACTGAGAGTGGGGAATGAGGAATGAACCGATTTTCCCCGCAAAAACATCTGAATTTATTACTAACATAGTTTAAAGCTTGGGAGAGTAGAAAATTATAAAATAGCCCTTAGAAATTCGCTGGGAAATACTGTCAGGTGCCCCTAACGGATCGTGGTGACTGATCACGACTCGTGGTCACTCCCGTCAGGTACACTACCTGGGATCCTCAGTAGGTTACCATGAGGGACCTAACGAGTCGTGGTCTATGACCACGACTCGTGGTCACTAGTCATGGACCACACTGTCTCAATCAGGAGATTTAATGCTAAATCCAGTAACGAGTCACCTAATGAGTCACTGGAATAGATGACGACTCATTGCTGACACTCGTCAAGTACACTGGTCAACAAAATATATTCCCAACTAGGCCGGACCACGAATTACTTAACGGGTCGTGGTTAGTGACTATGACTCATGATGTCCCTCGTTGGTTACACTGTCTCCCCTCTTTAAATTATTAAGCCTCCTTCTCACGGCTCACCTGACGAGTCGTGGGGCCACTTAATGACTCATTAGGTGGGTTGTCCTGAAGCTTTTCTGCAACTTTTCCAGATTTCCTGATTTAAGTCTCAAAATTAGATTTTGAGTTTTCGAGGCATTAAAATATCTCCACCTTTAAACATTCACCCTTGAAGGTTAGAAAACACAGGAAGTGGAAAAATAGCAATCAAACTTTCCAAATACTGCTCATTCAGCTCCAAAACTGACGGAATGACTACTTCCTTTTCAAAATACATAACTGAACTGAATTTACCTTTTATACATACATTTAAAAACATAAAAATGAGACTTGATCATCTGAACTAATTCACGAAAACTAAATTTGAGTTCTAGGGTCAAAACTAATATCTCAAGCTGTGCTAGAGCCGGTAAGGAATATGTGCGGGTATTTGGTCATCATATCTGCTTCGGCCTCCCACATAGCTCCCTCAACCTACTGATTTCTCCATAAGACTTTGACTGAAGCTATTTACTTGTTCCTCAGCTTACGCACCTAACGTTCAAGGATCTAGACTGGTACTTCCTCATATGAGAGAATATCTTTTATTCCTACACTGTCTAATGGCACAACTGAGGTTGGATCTCCGAAAGTGACACATGGAAAACTGGGTGAAAAGCTGCTAGTTCTGAAGGTAACTCTAGCTCATAGGCTACATTGCCGATACGCCTCAAAGTTTTATAAGGTCCCACATATCTCGGACTTAGCTTTCCTTTCTTATCAAACCTCATTACCCCTTTCATGGGTGGAATTTTCAGGTATACCCAGTCATCAAC
Organism: Datura wrightii; assembly: GCA_035772735.1. Classification (NCBI taxonomy): domain Eukaryota; kingdom Viridiplantae; phylum Streptophyta; class Magnoliopsida; order Solanales; family Solanaceae; genus Datura; species Datura wrightii. The sequence continues at coordinate 102,119,757 of JASDFA010000003.1, forward strand.
TGCAAACTCCAACTCTCTTCTTCGCACATCGTCATAAGATTTCTGATGGCTCTGAGCTGTTTTCAACCTTTCTCAGATGAAACTGAACTTTCTGCATTTCCTCGTGAACCGAGTCTGGCCCTATCAAGGTAGCTTCCCCAACTTCGAACCACCCTATAGGATATCTACACCTTCTACCATACAATGTTTCAAATGGAGCCATCTGGATACTAAAATAGTAGTTGTTGTTGTACGCAAACTCGATAAGAGGAAATGGTCATACCAATTACCCTTGAAATCGACCGCGCATGCTCTTAGCATATCTTCTAGAGTTTGAATAGTCTGCTCCGCTTGCCCATCGATCTATGGGTGAAAACCGGTGCTGAACTTGACCTGAGTGCCTAGTCCCTTCTGAAAGGACTTCCAAAAGTGTGAGGTGAACTGCATTCCCCTATCTGAAATGATAGCCAAGGGCACCCCCCGGAGTCTGACTAACTGTCGGATGTAAAGTTCGGCATAGTCCTCAGCTGAGTCTGTGGTTTTCATTAGGAGGAAGTGAGATGACTTAGTCATCCGATCTACTACCACCCAGATTGATTCATGCTGCCGATGAGTCCGAGGTAGACCTGTAATGAAGTCCATGACTACTTTTTCCCACTTCCATGTGGGTATGATGATATCCTGGGTCATACCTTCTGGTCTCTGGTGTTCTACCTTGGCTTGCTGGCAGTCTGGGCACTTAGCTATAAAATCAGCAATGTCTCTTTTTATGCCGTTGCACCAGTAAATATCCCACAAATCGCGGTACATTTTGGAAGAAGTGGGGTGAATGGTGTATCTCGAGCTGTGTGCCTCAGCTAGTATCTGCTGTCTCAACTCACCAACATTCGGTACACACAACCTGCCCTGGTAACAAAACACCCCATCTCCCCCTTGGGAGAAATCCTCAACCTCCTTTCTAAGAACTGCTTCTTTATGTTTAAGTAGAACTAGATCTTCATCTTTTATGGACTTAACTTTAACTACTAAGGATGAATCTGACCCACTTTGCATTACCACGCCACCTTCGGCTGAATCCACTAACTGCACCCCTAACAGGGTTAGCCTATGAACTTCTTTCTCTAACTCCCTCTTGTCTTCCAAAATGTGAGCTACACTTTCCATAGACCATCTGCATAGGGTGTCATCCACCACATTGGCCCTACCCGGGTGATACAGCACACTCATGTCATAATCCTTTAGCAGCTCCAACCACCGTCTCTGACGCAGGTTTAGGTCCTTCTGGCTGAACATATACTGAAGGCTCCTGTGATCCGTGAATACATCCTTGTGAGCCCCGTATAAGTACTTTCTCCATATTTTAACGTAAATACCACGCTGCTAACTCTAAGTCATGAGTTGGGTAATTCTTCTCATGAACTTTGAGCTTTCTATAGGCATAGGCTATCACTTTGCCCTACTACATCAAAACACAACCGAGTCAAACTCTAGAGGTATTACAATAAACGACCATCCCATCCAATCCTTCCGGCAAGGTTAACACTAGAGAGGTAGTGAGTTGAGTCTTCAACTCCTGAAAAACACTTCTCACACTCGTCCGACCATTGAAATTTCACGGTTAACTTGGTCAGGGGAGATTCTATGGAGGAGAAACCTTCCACAAACCATTGGTAATAACCCACTAAGCCCAGGAAGCTCCAGATTTCAGTAGAAGAGGTAGGTCTGGGCTAATCCTTCACTGCTGCTATCTTATGAGGACCTATTTGTATTCCTTCACTTGAGACTATGTGACCCAAGAAAGTCACAAACTTAAACCAAAATTCACACTAACTTAATTTGGCAAATAGCTAGAAGTCTCTGAGTGTTTGATGCACTATCCTCAGGTGATCTGCAATATCTTCCTCATTTTTGGAGTATACCAGAATGTCGTCTATAAATAAAATAATGAACATATCAAGATACTGCTTGAAGACTCTATTCATAAGGTCCATATAGATTGCAGGGGTGTTTGTGAGTCCAAAGGACATCACCTCAAACTCGTAGTGACCATATCGAGTTCTGAATGTTGTTTTCAGTTAGTCACACTCTCTGACCCTTAGCTGATGATATCCTGACCTGAGATCGATCATGGAGAAACAACTAGCTCCCTGAAGTTGGTTGAACAGGTCATCAATTCTAGGTAAGGGATATCTATTCTTTATTGTGACTTTGTTCAGCTGACAGTAATCTATTCACAGTCTGAGGGTACCGTCTTTCTTACACACGAATAGAACCGGAGCACCCCAGGGAGAGATGTTGGGTCTGATAAAAACCTTGTCAAGATGATCTTTTAGCTGATCCCTCAACTCCATAATCTCAGTTGGAGCCATTCGGTAAGGAGGGATGGAGATGGGTGAGTATATGGGAGGTGGTCTGTTCCAAAGTCTATTTCTCATTTAAGGGGAACTTCGAGAAGATCCTCAGGAAATACATCTAGGAACTCGCTGACAACTAGAACTGACTGAATGGTTGGGGTCTCAGAGTTTGAATCCCTAACCCAAACCAGACGATATCAACATCCTTTGGAAATGAGTTTCTACGCCTTAAGGTAGGAAACAAACCCACCCTTAGGTGCTGAACTACTGCTCGACCATTCTAACACTGGTTCATTTGGAAACTAAAACTTTACAATTCTTTTTCTGCAGTCAACTTAGGCATAGCAGGAGTGTAACCAATCCATGCCAAGAATAATGTCGAAGTCGACCATGTCTAGCTCTACAAGATCAGCAAGAATGACTTTATTCAAGACAGAGACTGGGCGTTTCTATACACCTGGCTGGCTCTAACTGACTCGCCAACTGGGGTGGAGACTGAGAAGGGTTCTGATAGGACCTCTGGACTGATATTGAACTAGACTACTATATAGGGAGTCACGAACGAAAGAGTGGCTCTTGGATCTAAGAGGGCATACATGTCTAGATGGAAGAGACGTAACATACCAATAACTACGTAAGGTGAGCTTTCTTGATCCTGATAGGAAGATAGAGCATAGAAGCGACTTTGGCACTGACTGCCATCTGTACCTGATGTGTTGGCCTACTGAGATGGTCAGCCTGATGGTGTTGATGATGTGTTAGATTGTAATCTACCTCGCCATGCTGACGGGCACTCCGAAAGCTGGTGTCCAAGATGTCCACACCCAAAACAGCCCTCTCGTCCCTAAAGGCATTCTCCCGGGTGGTCCTACCACACTTGGGTCAAGATGGATATCTATTACTGGTACTTTGATCCTTAGACTGAGTGCCAGATGATCTATCCCTCTGATTCTGGCGGGACCAAAAGGTTGGGGGGCTTGCTGAACTAGGTGTTGGAGTTCTCTACTACTATTGCAGTTGTTGCTGCTGCTGCTGTGGGCGGCTACCATCGCTAGACCTTTGATGGATGAAATCTTGAATGGCCAGTCCTTGCCCTTTTGTTCTTACTCTCCATATCCTTCAGCTTTTCAGCCTCAATCTGTTGGGCATAGACAATCAAGCTAGAAAGGTCCATGTCCTTAATTAGCATCGCGGTCCTACACTCCTTGAGGACCAGGTTTGACACTCCATTTACAAACTTCAACATGCAACCCCTTGGCTCGGCTACCATCTCTAGGACATACTTAGACAGCCTAGTAAACCCTAGAGAATACTCTTCAATAGTTCTATTTCCCTGTCTCAAGTTCATAAACTCCGCCATCCTTGCCTCCCTTAGCTACCGAGGGAAAAATCTATCCAAGAAGGCTGTGTGAAATTCACCTTACTGGTCCTGCTCCTGTTGGCCTCCCTTCTTTCCACTATTCATTCAAGACTTGAGCTACCCCTTTCAGCTGGTAGGCAGCCAAGTCGGCATTCTCAGAGGGACTAACACCCATAATTTGGGTGGTTTTTCTAATCTCATCCATAAAGTCCTCTCCCACCTTTGTTCCAGGAAAATCTAGAGGGTTCATTCATATGAAGTCCTGCACCTTCACAGCTGCTGCAGACTCATTGGTGTTCATCAGCACCACTTGTTGATTCACCTGATTGGTCACGGTTTGGGCCAGTAACTGTGTGGCCGCCCTAAACTCTACGGTAGAAATTAAGTCATCTTGAGGAGTAGTCGGGGCTGGTGGGGTAGGTCTATTGACATTATTGGCCCTTCATCCATTACCACGTCTAGGAGGCATGGTGCACTGAAACGAAATAGAGCACGAATTAGAAGGGCATTTCTGGAATTGAACTTTAATGCACGATAAAGAGTATGAACAAAGGAGAGTTTTCCTAATAACATCTCGTAGCATCCTCTTCATAAGTGTGGCACGCTTCATACCCATTAAAAGGACTCTACTCGACGTGACTTTCAGACTTTTTGAGGATACTCTGAACCTAGCACTCTGATACCAAGTTTTTCACGCCCCGAGCCTACACCCTGGACGTAACACGGTACTTGAAGCCACAAGTGACCCCAAGTCAACCCCTGGTCTATCATTCACTAGTATTCTGAGTAATCATGCACATTAGAACTTGAAAAAATATCATAAAGTATTTATGAAGGACACATCTAAAATCATAAAGTTTAAAACATTTGAATAATACGGATAAATTTGACAATCATGTCTGTCTAAAAGCCATCTAATTGAGGAGTTTTTGGGACAAGTCCCCAGCTAACTCTAAGTCTAACTAAAAAAAATAAATGACTGAAGAAAAGAAATAATGCCCTCGGATGATGAGGACTCACACTTTAACTACTGAGATGGAGAATCTGAACTACATCGTCTAGTGGTGCTGAGTCTGAGAACTTGCAGCTGTATCATGAAATGATACAACATAAAAGTATGTGTCAGTACTTTGAATGTACTGAGTAAGTGGGAGAACCATAACTGAATATAAAGTCTGAACTGAAATGACACGCAATGACAAACAGGTAAGTTGAACTGAATTACTAATGTAATCTAAAATTGTCAAGATGACCCTGTCTAATGGTCAAGGACATGCCCTATGTCTGAATCACTAAGTCTAAGATACTGTACTGAACTGAGCTAAACTAATAGGGCTGAAACTAAACTGAGATTCTTATTCTTAAACATGACTAAAATGACGTTCCAAGTCCTCATTTTCATCATTCCTATATTCAGCAAAAACAACAAAAGGATCATAGTAGGGGCTTGGGGGATGGGAATATGCATTTGGACAGCCATCCCAATGGCCATCTTGACCTCCACACATTTTGCAAGTGTATTCATTTGGGCAACCATTCCAATGGCCATCTTGCACCACATAAATTACAAGTACTACAGTGTTGCCATAAGTGGGGTCCTCCGCAATTCAGACAAGATTCGGCAAAATATGAGTATCCACCATTTAAACCATTTGTGTTCCATGATGTCATGTCAAGAAGGGTATCCAAAAAAAATTCAAAAAGAATTAAAACAAATATCTACAATTTTTTTCCGAAAATAATACTAACACAAGAATTTGTTTTCAACTCACTAATATGCCAGTCCTCAGTAACGGCGCCAAAAATTTGATGAGCCCGCAAGTGTACGGGTCGTACAGGTAATATAGTGGCCCATTTTAAGAGCTGGAATGTCGAACCCACAGGGACTGGTTTAGAAAATTATCAGGTTCAAGTGTTAGTTATGAAGTCGCTTTAAGAAGTTTTTGATAAATTATAATTAAATCTTAGTGGTGACACGAAATAATCTAGAAGCAATACAAAACAAAACTAGAGTTAATGCCGGATAATCATGCAATGCTACAATTGATAATGGGTTAAGTATGAAATTATCAATTGTTGTCTCACATAATTGGAATTGCATGTTTATGGTCTTCCGAACCTCTAAACATGACAAACTAGCCTCACTACTACATCGTTGAGCGAGGATGTCATTTTTAGTTCGTGGGCAATTCACTACGTGGATGTGGTTTATGGGATTTATGCCCTTGATTGGGGACTTCTGTACCACTAACCATTTAACCAAACTTAGCTTCACAACTACTCCTTCGAGTGGTGGAGTACAATTCTAAGTTGGTGTCTTTCTATCTTCCCATTTTATCAACCAAGCAAGGTAAATTATGTATATTCCTATCCTAACCACAACACTTATCAAAAGAAACGAACTTGCTTCCTACATTCTTATGTTCTTGTCTAGGTTTGCTCTTCCAAGCTTCCACCCTAGCTTAACCCACTTGTTTTCATGGTGATCAAGCATAAAAATATCAATAATAAAGATTTTAAGACAAAACAACAACTAACAACTCAACTCAAAATGAATCTAAGCAAATACAATCATATCAATGGCCTCAACCCTAGATGGAGGGTTCTAGCCACCCACGTTTGTACAAATACTCAAAACCATGTTTATAGTAGTTTACTTACAAGTATAGATGAAAAGAAATGAAGAAAAGTTGAACCCAAGAGGGGTTCTCCAAGTCTCCTTCGCGCCTCCCTTTGGTTTTTCCAGAAAATCGCGTGTTAAATGATTTTAGAAACTAAGGGTTCAATTTATACTATGCTGAAAAAATGCAAAATTTGGCCTGTGGTGGAACAGCTCCGTGTCACGGAGCTGAACGCCCTAATTGACCTCCGTGACACGAAGGTAACACGTATCCTCACTGGAATGTGCCAAAAAATGCAATTTTCGGCCAAGTGTTGTCGCGTTGGCAGCGTGCCACGACCCCTATCGCGCAGGGTGCCAGTTATTGCATGTTTTTTTGTTGACTTTCACGTTTTTCTCTTGATTCCATTCCTCCACTTCACCAAATCATGAATTAGTTCCTCACATGCATTATTAACCTTCAAAAACAAGGACTAATCATGTTGGTTAGTATATATTCACATTTACATAAAATCACATGAAAATGTATATAAATAAGTAGATAAACAAGACAAAACTAAGTTATAAAGTATCACTTGGGCATGCAATTTTTCCCAAGATCACAACCCCACACTTAAAGTCTTGTTCGTCCTCGAACAACCCTTGTACATCTCATGGACTTGAAGACTCAAACATAGCTAATTTAGCACGACAATTCAAGCTACTGCTACAGCGGTTATTTAAGATAGCAAGTTAAAAATAGAGCATGCAAGAGTTAACCCTTAAAATGAAATATAACTAAGTTAAAACTTCCTAACCTCAAGAATTGACTCTTAATCTCAACAAACTCATGCAAATCAACCGAGCAAGAAATCCAACATCAATTATATCCTTCATTAAACATGTGCCCTCACCACAAGAGAGTTACCCATTTTTACTCAAACATTTTCAAAACATATCGTGTATGGGTATATAAATAAGAAATCCGTTCACTCTCACAAAGAATTCACATGCCACGTGTATTGACCCATAAGCTTTCCCTTAGTGTTTTACTCCATTAATTTAAGGATGTTTGAACGTAAGATCAAGTAGGACTTCTTGGGTTGTAATGTAAGCTAAGGGACGGGTAGGTACTTTTCTGGCCAGTAATAGTGACTATCTTCCCTAAGCGCTTTTAAAACATCATGCACTCATTATGAACATCCCTTCTCTTACTTCACCTTTATCTTTTTTCAGCTTTCCTTTTCCTCTTTTGTTTCCCCATTTCTTTAGGCACTCTTAACTTATTAGCAAGGAGTTCTATAAGTAAATTTTTCATTAATTTGTTCTCTTACTCCCTACCAATATTCCAGCCTTTTCAAACACATGCACCTCTGCCCTTTTCTCCACTCCCACAACTATTCTTTTTCCTTCTTTTTCACGATTCTCACTCCTTTACTCTTTCCGATTTTTCACTTAAGTGCTTAGGAGTTTTGGATCAAATTCAAGGTTAATATAAGAAAAGGATTAAGCTTTGCGCTATCAAAGAATAGGCTTAAGGCTCAATGGGGTTAACAAGGATAAAACATTCAAGGTAGGTAAAACAAGGGATAAAAAATTAGGCTCATGCAACGAAATGCCTATATCATCTCCTACAATCTACATCCTTCATTTCTCTTTGTATACACACCGGCCAAGTTCTAGACACTACACAATAGCATTGAATATTCAAACCTTACACTCATGGCATATGCTCAATTCAAGACACATCCAGTAGACTCTTAACTCAGCTAATCACAAGAATTCAAAATTAAGCTTTCTGCACAGAGAGTCAAATTCAAGAGGCTAGGTGTCTCAACAAAGTTATACACTTCTTACATGCTTCAACACTAACCACACTTGCATCTTACAATCATGTATAGCACATAACAAGAACATCAAACCATCAATTAGATATGGGTTCAAAAAGAAAAAAATATAAAATTTTATTCTTCTTCAGTTCAAAGACCCCCCGTCGGAAAAGAACCGACAAGAAAAACCAACAGGTGGTGAAGTCATGCTCAACTCAAAATTTTCGATATGTATTCAGCACTACATTCACCAAAATCATTAAGCACAGAATTTTTAACATTCCCTCACCCCACACTTAAATCATGCTTTGCCCCCAAAGCATCTAATGAAAATTCAAAAAGGGTGAGAAATACTCCCTGAGGCCTCTAGGCCTAGCTAAGAGCATGTTTTTCTTCATTTGAACAAGTGGGTATTTCACCCCACACTTTTCCTCTTTCATGCTTCTTAGCTTTCTCCTCCGCGGGTACTCAGACTTCCCCTCCATCTGTGCTTAATTTTCCACCAAAAACAGCACAATATGAAAATAAACAAAATCACACAAATGAAAGAAATTAAAATGGTACCTATGGTACCCTTGGGTTGCCTCCCAAGAAGTGCCTAATTTTACATCGCGGCACGACATATCAAATTTCACCACTTTTCCCTCCACTTTGAGGATATGAATCTCACCCCTAATTTCTTCTCTAATTTCCTCTTATGCTCTAGGGGTGGTGGTGAAAACCTTAAAGGACCAAGCAGTAGATGTCGCCTCTTGCACTTGTTGGCCCTTACGTAAGTGAAGTCATTTTTGCTCTCAGAATCAGCAAATTTCAAAATGTATGGGGCTTGTTCCTCCTCTAGACCTTTCTCTACAAGCTTGGAAGACTCTATTTCTAGGTTTTCAACCAAACTCAATGTTGAAAAATGCTTCAAGTAGGGTACAATACACCTCAAATATGAAATTGCATTTTTCTTGACTTCCTTACTTGTGTATACCTTCTCCACATCAATATCTATATCTCCATAAATGTCAAATGGTTGGTACTCTCTCTCTTCTTTCAAGAATGGATCAGCTATACATGTGAGACAATCATGGAGACTCTCGGGAGCTTCCAACAGTTCAGCTCGTTTCAAGAACTCACTCTTTTCTTCTTCTTGTAGTCCCTCCTGATTATTGCATAAAACCGTCACTTGCAAATCATAGCAATCTTCAGCTTCATCCCTCATCTCCATGAACTTGTTGCTTATCATTTCTAGGGCCTCTCCATTTTCCTCTTGCTGAATTCTCAATGCTTCCATCTCCTCCTTCATTGCTTCTATTTGCTTAAGGACCTGTTTTATCATGTTTTTTATCCGAGCTTGGCGTTCCAAGTCCTCATTTTCATCATTCCTATATTCAGCAAAAACAACAGAAGGATCATTGTAGGGGCTTGGGGGATGGGAATATGCATTTGGACAGCCATCCCAATGGCCATCTTGACCTCCACATATTTTGCAAGTGTATGCATTTGGGCAACCATTCCAATGGCCATTTTGACCACCACATATATTACAAGTATTACAGTGTTGCCATAAGTGGGGTCCTCCGCAATTCAGACAAAATTCGCCAAAATATGAGTATCCACCATTTAAACCATTTGTGTTCCATAATGTCATGTCAAGAAGGGTATCCAAAAAAATTCAAAAAGAATTAAAACAAAAATCTACAATTTTTTTTTCAAAAATAATACTAACACAAGAATTTGTTTTCAACTGACTAATACGCCAGTCCCCGGCAATGACGCCAAAAACTTGATGAGCCCGCAAGTGTACGGGTCGTACAAGTAATATAGTGGCCCTTTTTAAGAGCCGGAATGTCGATCCCACAGGGACTGTTTCAAAAAATTATCAAGTTCAAGTGTTAGTTAAGAAGTCAGTTTTAGAAGTCTTCGATAAATTATAATTAAATCTTAGTGGTGACACGAAATAATCTGGAAGTAATACAAAACAAAACTAGAGTTAAGGCCGGATAATCATCCAATGCTACAATTCGTAATGGGTTAAGTATGAAATTATAAATTGTTGTCTCACATAATAGGAATTGCATGTTTATGGTCTTCCGAACCTCTAAACACGACAAACTAGCCTCACTACTACATTGTTGAGCGAGGATGTCATTTCTAGTTCGTGGGCAATTCACTACGTGGATGTGGTTTATGGGGTTTATGTCCTTGATTGGGGACTTCCGTACCTCCAACCATTTAACCAAAAACTTAGCTTTACAACTACTCCTTCGAGTGCTGGAGTACAATTCTAATTTGGTGTCTTTCTATCTTCCCATTTTATGAACCAAGCAAGGTAAATTAGGTATATTCCTATCCTAACCACAACTCTTGTCAAAAGACAAGAACTTGCTTCCTACATTCTTATGTTCTTGCCTAGGTTTTCTCTTCCAAGCTTCCACCCAAGCTTAACCCACTTGTTTTCATGGTGATAAATCATAAAAACAACAGTAATAAAGATTGTAAGACAAACCAACAACTAACAACTCAACCCAAAATGAATCTAAGCAAATACAATCATATCCATGGACTCAACCCTAGATGGAGGGTTCTAGCCACCCAGGTTTGTATAAATACTTAAAACCATGTTTATAGTAGTTTACTTACAAGTATAGATAAAAATAAATGAATAAAAGATGAACCCAAGAGGAGTTCTCCAAGACTCCTTCGCGCCTCCCTTCGGTTTTCCAGAAAATCGCGTGTTAAATGATTTTAGAAGCTAAGGGTTCAATTTATACTATGCTGAAAAAATGCAAAATTTGCCCTGTGGTGAAACAGCTCCGTGTCACGAAGCTAAACGCCCTAATTGACCTCCATGACACAGAGGTAATGCGTATCCTCACTGGAATGTACCAAAAAATGCAATTTTCGGCCAAGTGTTGCCGCGTTGGCAGCGTGCCATGGCCCCTATCGTGTAGGGTGCCAGTTATTGCATGTTTTCTTGTTGACCTTCGCGTTTTGCTCTTGATTCCATTCCTCCACTTCACCAAATCATGAATTAGTTCCTCAAATGCATTATTAACCTTCAAAAACAAGGACTAATCATGTTGGTTAGTATACCTTCACATTTACATAAAATCACATGAAAATGTATATAAATAAGTAGATAAACAAGACAAAACTAAGTTATAAAGTATCACTTGGGCATGAAATTATGCCCAAGATCAGACCACACTGTCGCATTTTTTAGATTTAATGCTAAGTCTAGTAACGCGTCACCTAACGAGTCGTTGGCACAGATGACGACTCGTTGCTAACACTTGTCAGGTACACTGGTCAACTTAATATATTCCCGACTTAGGCCTGACCACGAGTGACTTAATAGGTCGTGGTCAGTGACCACGACTCGTGATGTCTGTCATTAGGTACACTGTCTCCCCTGTTTAATTGATTAAGCCTCCTTCTCACAGCTCACCTAACGAGTCGTGGGGCCACTTAACATCTTATTAGGTGGGTCGTCCTGAAGCTTTTCTATAGCTTTTTCAGATTTCCTGATTTATGTCCTGAATTAGATTTTGAGAGTTCGACGCATTACAGCCAGCCACTAGTTCAACAGCTTTAGCAGCACATCCTTCCCAGCAGGGTGAATTGACTAGTTCAACTGGAAGTCAACATCAGAATAGGTTTTATGCCTTTGCATCTCGACAGGAGTAGGAGACTTTCCCAGATGTGGTTACTGGTGTGTTATGAGTTTTCCACCTTGATGTTTATGCTTTGTTTGATCCAAGGGATACCTTGTCTTTTGTGACACCTTATGTTGCTAGTAGTTTTGGAGTCAGTACTGAAATCCTATTAGAACCTTTCTCTGTCTATACTCCAATCGGTGATTCAGTTATAGCTCGACAGGTATATATGAATTGCCCGATTTGGTTCTTCAGAAAATCACCTCAGCAGACCTAGTAGAGTTAGCCATGAGAGATTTCGACGTTATCTTTGACATGGATTAGCTACATGCATGTCATGCCTTAATTAATTATAGAACCCATGTTGTAGAGTTTAGATTTTCAGGCGAGCCAGTCCTAGAGATGAAGGGTAGTTCAACTGTGCCTATTGGTCATTTCATTTCCAACCTTAAGGCCAGAAAGATGATTTCCAAAGGTTGAGTGTACCATTTAGTTAGGTTTAAGGATGCTACATCTGAAACCCCGATGATCCAGTCAGTTCCAGTAGTATGTGAGTATCCAGAGGTGTTCCCTAATAATCTATTGGGTATTCCTCCCGAGAGGAAAATCGATTTTGGTATTGAACTTCTTCCTGACACGCAGCCTATATCTATTCCTCCTTACAGAATGGCTCCATCCAATTTAAAGGAGTTGAAGGAACAGTTGAAGGACCCGCTAGACAAGGGTTTCATCAGACCTAGCAAGTCTCCATAGGGTGCACCAGTTCTATTTGTTTGAAAGAAAGATGGTTCTCTTCAGATGTGCATTGATTATCGGCAATTGAAAAAAGTCACCATCATGATTTGTTTTACCAGCTTTAGGGTGCTAAGTTCTTTTTAAAGATAGACCTCTGATCCGAATACCATCAGCTCGGGGTTCGGGAGAGTGACATTCCAAAGAAAGCCTTCAGGACGCGATATGGTCATTATGAGTTTATAGTTATGTATTTTGGACTAACGAATGCTCCTTCAGCATTTATGGACTTGATGAAGAGTGTGTTCAAGCCATACTTGGATACGATCGTGATTGTGTTTATTGATGACATCCTAACATACTCTCGGAGCGAGGAGGAGCATGCTGCTCATTTGAGGGTGGTTTCACAAACTCTCAAGGAACGCCAATTATATCCTAAATTTAGTAAATGTGAGTTTTTGTTGAACTTAGTGGCATTTTTGGGCCATGTGGTGTCTAGTGAGGGTGTTCGGGTGGATACTCAAAAAATAGAGGCGGTAAAGAATTGGCCTAGACCGATGAATCCTTCAGACATCAGGAGTTTCTTGGGCTTATTTGGTTATTATTAGAGATCTATTAACTGATTTTCAGCTATTCTAGCGCCATTGACTAAATTGATCCAAAAGAAAGCGAAACTCTAATGGTCGGATGTTTGTGAAAGGGGTTTTCAGGAGTTGAAGACTCGACTTACCTTAGCACTGGTGTTAACACTACCCGAGGGTATCAATTGGTTTGTAGTGTACATAGATGCTTCTAAGATCGGCCTTGGTTGTATATTGATGCATCATGGTAAAGAAATAGCATACCCTTCCAGGCAGCTGAAGGTTCATGAAAGGAATTACCCGACCCATGATCTTGAATTGGCGGCAGTGGTATTTTCCTTGAAGATATGGAGAAACTATTTGTAAGGGGTCAATGTAGATTTGTTTACGGACCACAAAAGCCTAAAATATATGTTTACACAGAAGGATCTAAATCTGCGCCAGAGGAGGTGGTTGGAGCTACTCAAGGATTATGATATGAGTGTCCTTTACCATCCATATAAGGCCAATATAGTAGTAGACACACTTAGTAAACTCTCTATGGAGAGTGTGTCCCATGTGGATGAGGGGAGGAAGGAGCTGGTGAAGGATGTGCATCGGCTTGCAAGGTTGAGAGTTTATTTGGTGGACTCGACCGATGGCGGTGTTATAGTCCAGAATGGATCAAAATCATTCTTGGTGATTGATATGAAAGCTAGACTAGATGAAGACCCTATTTTGGTAAAGTTAAAGGATGCCATTTAGAATTAGAAGGTAGAAGTCTTCTCCAAAGGGGGAGATGGTGTGCTTCCATACTAGAGTCATTTGTGTGTCCTCCCAGATATTGGTGATTTCAGAGACCGGATGTTACAAAGGCTTATGGTTCTAGGTATTCTATCAATCCCGATGCCACCAAGATGTACCGTGACCTATAGGAAGTCTATTGGTGGAATGGCGTAAAGGACATTAGCAGAATTTGTGGCTAAGTGTCCAAACTATCAACAGGTGAAGATTGAGCATCAAAGAACCGGGGGTGTGCTTTAAGATATTTCTATTCCTAATTAGAAGTGTGAAGAGATAAATATGGACTTCATTATAGGTTTTCCACACACTCGTAGATAGTATGACTCCATTTGGATTGTAATAGATAGGTAGACCAAAGTGGCTCATTTCCTACCGGTCAATCGATTCAACCGAGGATTATGCTAAGCGATATATTCAAGAGCTAGTTTGGTTTCATGGATTGCCCTTGTCCATCATATCAGACAGAGGTACGCAGTTTACCTCTCAATTCTAGAGATCGTTTCAGAAGGGACTTGGGACTGAGGTTAAGCTTAGCACCGCCTTTCACCCGTAAATAGATGGTCAGGCGGAACAGACTATTCAGACTCTTAAGGATATGTTGAGAGCCTGTGTTGTTGATTTCAAGGGTAGTTGGGATGATCATTTGCCTCTCATCGAGTTTTCGTATAACAACAGCTACCATTCCAGCATTCAAATGGCTCCGTTTGAGGCTCTCTATGGGCGGAGATATAGATCACCTATTAGTTGGTTTGAAGTTGGTGAAGCTGCGATGATAGGACTATATTCGGTCCACGAGGCCATGGAGAAAGATCAGCTCATATGGGACAGGTTGAAAACATCTCAAAGTCGCCAAAAGCCCTATGCAGATGTGAGAAGGAGGGAGCTTGAGTTCGAAGCTGATGATTGGGTATTTCTAATGGTGTCTCCCATGAAGGGAGTGATGAGGTTTGAAAAGAAAGGAAAGCTCAGTGCCCATTATGTTGGCCCATACTAGACTGTGAAGTGGGTTAGCAAGGTGGCATATGAATTGGAGTTTTCCTCAAAATTAGCTTCCGTTCATCTTGTTTTTCATGTATCACTCTTAAAGAAGTCTTTGGGGGATCCAGCTCTAGTTGTTCCGATGGAGAGGGTAGGTGTGAAAGACATCCTTAACTATGAGGATGTTCCGGTGGAAATACTAGATCGTTAGGTTCGAAGGATAAGAAACAAGGAAGTATCTTAAGTCAAAGTGTTATGGAGCAATCAGCATGTTGAGGGAGCTACATGGGAAGTCGAAGCAGATATGATGGCTAGATACCCACATTTATTCCCTACCGGTTTAGCTCCAGCTTGAGGTATCAGTTTTTGCCCTAAAATCTCTATTCAGTTTCATATTCAGTTCATGTTCCCCAATTGCTTTCTTGTATATGGATGTATGTATGATTCATGAATTCAGTTCAGTCATGTAGTTTATATCAGAGTTAGTTGTTCCGTCAGTTTTCGGCTTGTGTGATTAGTATCTGAGTATGATGATTGCATTTCTCTGTTATCCTATATGATTTTCAATATTCGGTGATGAATTTTGCCAAGGGGGATATATTGTTATACCCCAAAATCCCAAAGATTAGACTCGGGAGTTAAAACAGAGAAAACAGAATTTTTTGCACCAGGTCATAGAACGAGTCGTCCAATGACCCGTGGGGTAGACAACGAGTCGTGAAGTGACTCGTGGTAAGGTGCATGACTTAAGGTTGAAATTGTGAGTTTGTGAGTCCCAACGGACATGACCATGAGTCATGGTCTGTCCCCACGACTCGTTGAGTCAATCGTGGTCAAGGCTATTAGAAGATGAAGGTCGAGTGGCAGTGTTCCCTATGAATGGACACAACGAATCGTTGAAAGATGCCATGATCCGTTAGGTTGGTCATTGTCAACAATGATTAGGATCTTGAGATTTTGGGGCAGTGAAGGTGATGAGTGGTGACCACGAGTCGTGATCACCTATAATGACTCATAGGGTCCCCAGTGGCGAACCCAGATGAATTTTGGACAATGCACACGACAACTAGAGGCCACGAGTTGTGGTCCTTAGTAAAGATTTGTCCAGTCCCTCGTGGGGAATGGCAGTTAGTTATTTTCAGCAAATTTAGTAAGGGCTTATTCGTAATTCCTATGATCCTAAGGCCTAAACTAAATCGATTTAAGCTATGAATAGTGAGTATTAAGAGGGGTAAATTCATTCTAGACTAATCCTACTCTTGCATGCAAACTTAGAGAGATAGAGAGATGATCAAGCTTAATCCCCTTCAGACTTTTCTTCAATCCTTCATTGGGAAATCAAAGGAGTAATAAAATCAGTCCATCTCAGGTATGTAGGGTTATCAATGGGTGAATTTGTTCACACCCATGCCCAATCTCTCCCTAATAATAAAATTCTATTGATAATTCTATGGTGTTTTATCCTAATTCTTATGAAATTCATATGATCTATCTATGGGTTAATTCCTCTCATGTATAAATTCATGTTTTATGAATCATTGGAAGGTTTTAGAACTATTAGGATTTAATGTTTTCTACAAAACTATGCCCAATTATGTATGTTTCATGATAAATCGAGTTATGATTCTACTTCGATTTTGATGTTTATTAACCAATTATGATTTCTGACTTATGATACGATTTGTCTCAAATGCTTATCATGAATTTAAGAATATCAAGTATATACATGTTCTACAAGTATGCATGCACTTCATGATTTATTGATTTATGATTTTGGTCGATTCACAGGTCTTATTTCATGGCTAGGTCACGTAATTTCAAACATGCTTATGATTATCATGATTTAACTAGTCCATGAATTTCATGTATATTATACTATGAGCACTATATATGTACTAGGAGTAGTATTTAACACCGAGTGGGTTCGGGCCCCAGGTTTTGCTTCGAGTCTCAGAACTACGTGCCACCGTAGGTCGCGATGGGACCTCCCTTAAGACTGTCCCCTTTGCCCAAATGGGCCTTTCATGAGTCATATCACACCTTTTTCGTAGTTCTACCCTTGGAAAGGTACGAACACCCTCCCGATTAGGGGTTTACAGGTCGGGCTCCATGTGTGCTCATATGGGGTATGTCGGTTATAAGAATCTCCCACTATTCCTCACGATTTAAGTTTGTTTATGATTATGCACTTTGGCTCAAGTCACGTTCAATAAAGCTTTTCTCTTATTATTATGATTATGGTTAATTTACGAATGCTTTGAAAACCTTGAGGCTTATGTTTACATTATGGTATTTACATTACGATCATGTTGTCCTACTCTTATGAAATTTTACGTATTTTAACTTACCCGTTTTACTTACCTTGCATACTAGGTATACTACACGTACTGACTGCATACTCTATAATGTATCGTTTCATGATATAGGCTCCGATACTCAGACTCAACCTCGGCCCTAGCCAGCTTTTTCGGAGTTAGCAACCTTAGTTGGTGATTCCTCATATCCCGACGACCATCTCTTATCGGCTATCTTGTATTTTCAGTTTCAGTTTTAGGGAGTTAGTTGGGGTCTTGTCCCATCAACTAGTCAATGTTAGAGGCTTTCTCAGACATAGTTTTTATTCAGCTTTAAACTCTTGTGATGTATCTGAGGTTTCATATTATGTTTTTAGACTACCGCTATGTTATTCATATTGATCTTCTGCTTTTGTTGATTGAGTTAGATGTATGTTCATGCCATGGGTCGACTTGGAGTCCCTTGGGGTTCCTTGTCCCATGTATTGATCCGGGTCTATGTTCGGGTCGTGATATATTTAGACTTTTTGTTTGATTATCTCCTAATAGGGGGTTTTTTGAAGAAATAAACACGTAACAGTATTGAAGATTTAAGTTGTTATCAAGTTGATGCAATCAACTAGGAAAGTGTTCCCGATGGATTCATAACTACTTCGGGTTTGGCACTCATGATCTATCTCAATATTTAACTTGTATAATTGATAACATAAGATCATCCAAACTACTGGTTTGTCTCTATTGGATGACTATACTTAATGACCGAATTTGGTCTCATGAGTGATTTCACTTTAATTGTTATTAATTTGTTTCAAATTAACTATCCTGCCACCACAGCTCAAGTTATCCAATGATTCAAGGCTTTGTTGTTCTTCTCTTTTCCTAATCTCTACTTCTCTAGGTTCAAGAAAATAGAGAATTTGGGCAAGTCCTAATGCTGTGCTCCCTTAAGAAACATTTAAAATTGAAGAGAAAACAATACAAGCGTGTGTATTGGTTTAGAATCATTACATGCAAACCCTAGTTTGTTAATTCACCATGGTTCCTATAACCCTAGTTGTGGAGATTTTAGCCTCTCATGATTGTAAGAAAAGAATTAGCATTCATTGAATAAAACATAATTAAGAACTTACAATGAAGATTGGAATAAAACCCACTTGGTTATTGAAAAATTTAACTTAGAACAATTTAAGAACAATGGAAATTAATTCCCAGAATATTCAAAATCTCAAGAAGAAGCTCCAATAATAGTCGAACTCTTCTCCAAGAAAGTCTTCCTCTAACAAAAATAACCTAAAAAAGTATTTATATAAATAATTAGAAACCTTTCCTAAATTAACAGGGAAAATTGATTAACTGCCGCCTCCTTCTCCTATGCCTCGTAACTTGATCATATGAGTCGTAGCTTTACTCATACAATGCCTAGCAGCTCTGAATTTGACTAAGTGTTGGGAGTTGGTACGACTCATACAATGCTCCTACTAGTTGTACATTCTTGTCGTGGTCTGAACCTGAGATATCTGGAATCCTCTGAATATTTCCACAAGTGTCTTGGTACGGCTCATACCTTGCTCCTATGACTCATGGTTGCCTTTCATACTATAGGATTTGCCTTTCAACAATCTTTCTGAAATTCACCATGGCTCCTTGGTATGGGTCATAGGTAGTCACTATGGATAGTAATTCCTACCCATTCAACGAGACAAATCCAAGTGCATCCTTCTGATGTTTTCCATGACTTAGAGTATGAATTGTACCAGGCTGGTTTGGCTCGTACCTAGAGTCATAACTAGCCAGTGCCTTGTACAAATCTTCAGATGTTTATCATGACATACAATATAGTTCGTACCACTAAGGAACGTCTTGTACTGAAGGCTGTATTGGCCTATGTTTTTCACCTTTTTTCTCCATTCACTGGTTCGAACTCCAACACCTTATTTCCCCAAAAAAAAAAGAAAAAGTGCATCATATCCTTATAAACACACCTAATGTCATACCCCACCTTGGGAGGCATGACTGGCACCTAATACCACACTAGGACCTGGGCTGACCTGGATGGGCATATGTACCTCTGGTGCCTGCCAGCAACTAAAATGAAGAAAACAAAGTGCTATATCTCAACTGTAAATACAGCCTCAACCCGATAAGGCCATGCAGTAAACCTGTAAAAGAAAACAGCTAACCCCGCAAAGTGACAATAAAAGGATCATATGCGGTCCAACAAGACCACCATGCTATCTAGTTATAAAAGAATGAAAATAGGCAGTCATATCCCTACTATAGCCGATAAGGATGCTAACTAACTAGCTCTACTAGGCCCCATATGGGCAACACACAAAATATAGCATACATAGGCCCCACATGGCCAACAATAACCAACAACAAAAGAACTGTAGTCTGCAAGCCTCTAAGAGCGGAATAGTGGTCGGGCCCCTACCAAAAGTTGTACAACCAAAAAGAGCAAACCTTTCTAACTATCAACTCCGGAGAAAAGGAGATAACTGAACTACTAACTCTGGATGATAGCTAAGAAGGCCTGAACCACGCCTATCCGCACCTGCAAGAAATTATGTAGCGCCCTAAAGATAGGCGTCAGTACAGTATGTACCAAATATGTAAGGCAGTAATGAAAATGATGGAATAGAACCAGATAAAAGAACTAAAAGTAATCAATAGAAAGGATAAGAGTTATAACCTAAACAACCTCACAATCTGAAGTATAGCTAACAAGTAAGTAATACAAACAAGAACCTTACCTAGCCCCCATAAGCCTGAAAGGTACAACCAGCACAGAATAACCCACCTGGGCCCACTATAAGCCTTGGAAAGTACAATAGAATCTATATACCCTTAGTATGGTCAATATGAGTCAACGGGTAACTGTATCCCACCTACCTAGCCTCTGGGTCTGCAACTAAGCTCGTTGGGTTCCTGTACCTGTGTCTGATCCTTCTAGGCTCCTGTAACTACACCCAGGGCACACAAGGCTCGATGGAGGGTCAGTGATGCCGATACGACATAAAATAAGGAGTACATTCATGGATGGACTGCAATATGGCCTTTTAGGCCTATATATAGTCATGTCTTACAACATATAACTCCTCTGATCGATCTATATCCCCGTAGGCGATGGCACAACTAGTAACCCCGAGGTTGGTTGACAGAAGGCTATATAGGATGGGGTCAGTCCAAACTGAAATAGTAAACGTTAATCTCAATCTAACAGTAATAACTAATCACAACATACATGCTTATGGCTTCCTTACAAGGACATAGGTCATATTACTATACGACAAGAATAGCTTGTCGAAGAGATTATCCTTATCATACCTCAAATGCCGATTCTCGTTTATTCAATTAGTTCCAACCAGTAGACGGCGATTCCACTCAATTGTAGCTTTTACGCTAAGAAAGTAAGGCTATTTTCAATACTAAGACTCGACAAACAATGATATTTTTCGATATATTAACTATAATTCAACTCCATTTAATTCGGCCAACAACTCACAACTTCTCGAGAATTTAGAAGGTAGAAATGCTTACCTATAGCTTTTACTCACTTAATAGTCAATTAGAAGTGATCCCAACAACTTTCATTTGACAAGGTTCCGGTGCTCTGAGCAAATTTTCAAGAAATAACTCCACATGGACGTTCCTCGTAGGCCTAGAACTCATTATCCAAGATGAATTTGTGTTTGGATGTAGTTTAATGGCGTAATTTCGCTAAAAATCAACAAGAAATTGAAAGAGAATAGTCGTAGGGCCGAATTTTGATTTGGGAATTATTTTAATGACTTGTACATAAACTTATATCATTTATATAGGTGGGATTCGGTGGATGGGGGGCGCAGAGCGCCACCCATCGAGCCAAGCGAGAGGCACATTGCACCGACCATGGTACCAGGTTGAATTGTGCGGCGCGGTTCCCAGTGCATCGAGCCTCCGACCCTAACCTCCTACTCGCTTGGTGCCGAGTCTTTATACTCATCCCCAGGCCTTTTCCTTTATGCATCGTACTCCAAAACTCTCAACGTATGCATGCACATGTCCGTTAAACATTAGAAACTTACGGGGCGTAACATCATCACCCCTTAGTAACCTTCATCCTCGAATGTAATCTTAAGCTTAAGAGACTCAACTCCTTTAACTATTGCCAGGAAAATTTTGGCAAAGTCTCCTCTTTAATATGGATTATTCGGAAACTTGAAATGTAGAAAATTCCTACATAGGCGCCTCACAGGTTGCTACAAGCAATTATACAACATAGTTCCATATCATTTAAAAGAATAACAAGACAATACTGATAGTATAAGCACATTACAATAATCTAAACAACCATCTCACCTCAACTGTATAATTCGAGTCAAGTCTGAGATACATGAGGATATCTAGACCTCATGTCATCCTCAGCTTCCCAGTCATCTTTTCCACATTTATGTTCCTCCATAAGACTTTAATGGATGCTACATATTTAGTTCTCCGTCTACGAACTTGTTGATCTAGTTTAGAAACTGGAGTCTCTTTGTAGGAAATCTCTTCAGTAACCTGAACATGCTCAATTGGAACAACTCGGGATGGGTCCCCTATGCACCTTCATAGCATTGAAAAATGGAAGACTGGAGGAATATATTCTAGCTCTGAAGGTAGCTCCAACTCATATTCCACTTGGCCTACCCTTCGAAAGATCCGATATGGGCCAATGAACTTAAGGCTAAACTTGCCCTTCTTGCCAAATCTCATCACCCCCTTCATCGGTAAAACTTTGAGAAATACCCAATCATCGACATTAAACTCCAAGTCCCTACGCCGCACATCGAAATAGGACTTCTGATAACTCTGGGCTATAAGCAACTATTCTCGTATAAGTTTTACCTTTTTTCTGATTGATGTATCATATAAGGTCATATCAACCTTGCCTCCCCTACTTTGAACCATCCTATGGGAGACCTACATTTCAACCCATATAGAGCCTCATAAGGCGCCATCTGAATAGCCGAATGATAATTGTGATTATATGAAATTTCAATAAAGGGTATATGCTCATCCCAATTCCCTCTAAAGTCTAGCACACACGCCCGTAGCATGTCCTCAAGTGTCTAAATGGTTCGTTCTGCCAGATCGTCTATCTGGGGATAGAAAGTTTCAAATTAACCTGTGTCCCTAAACCTTTCTAAAATGAATGCCAGAATTTGGCTGTGAATTGTGCCTCTCGGTTAGAATAATGGACGTTGGGATACCATGCAGTCGGACTCTCTTCATAATATACAACCCAGCATAATTTTCAACTGAAAATATAGTCCTAACTGGCAAGAAGTGGGCTAATTTCGTCAATCTGTCAACAATGACCCAAATGGAGTCGAATTTATTCTTGCTTCCAGGTAACCCCATTACAAAGTCAATATTAATTTCTTCCCATTTCCATATAGGTACCGTTATCTCCTGAGTCAATCCCCCAGGTTTCTGATGATCAGCTTTTACCTGCTGGCAATTAGGACACTGTGCTACAAAATCAGCTACACCTTTCTTCATTCTAGGCCTCCAGTATATCTCCTTTATATCATGTTACATCTTCATTAGCCTGGGTGAAGCGAGTAACGAGAATAATGTACCTCTGCCATGATCTGGTGGCAGAGACCTACTGTATCTGGAACACAAAGTTGACCTCTAAATCTTAAGACCCCATCTCCCGTTAACTCAAACATTGATAGTTCGCCCTGCTGAACCTTGTCTCTAAATTGTACTAGACTAGGGTCCTCGTATTGTCGCTCCTTCACCTCTAAAACTAGGGATGACATTGTTGTATTTTGGATCACAACCCCATTACTTTTTGACTCCACTACCCCGACTACTAAAACTAACTAGTGCATATGTCGAGCCATTTATTGTTGTTTTGTCCTTAAATATGCTAAACTGCCCATGGATTTGCGGCTAAAGGGAATCAGCTACAATATTAGCTTTCCCCAGGTGATATAAGATATTCACTTCATAGTCTTTCAGCAACTCTAACCAATGACGCTGCTGCAAATTGAACTCTTTCTACATGAAGATATACTGGAGACTTTTATGATCAGTAAAGATGTCGACATGTACACCATACAAGTAATGCCTCCATATTTTCAAGGCATGAACCTCTACTGCTAACTCTAAATAATAGGTGGGGTAGTTATTTTCGTGCTTCCTTAGCTTCCTCGAAGCATAGGCAATCACCTTGCCGTGTTGCATCAGAAAACACCCTAACCCGACACCTAAAGCATCACAGTATACGACATAGCCCTCTGAACCTTATTGTAAGGCCAATATTGGTGCAAATTTCAATCTATTTTTTAGCTCTTAGAAACTCTACTCATAAACATTGGTCCAGTAGAATTTAGTTGCCTTCTAAGTCAACCTTGTCAACGGTGCTGATAAGGCAGAATATCCTTCCACTAACCTTCGGTAATACCAAGCGAACCCCAGGAAATTGTGAACCTCAGTTGGGGTCGTGGGTTTAGGCCACGTCTTTACGACCTCAATTTTCTGTGGTTCCACCTGGATACCTGCATATGACACAATATGGCCCAAGAAAGCTACGGAATTCAACCAGAACTCACATTCCAAGAACTTCGCATATAACTGGCGGTCTATGAGGATCTAGAGTACCGTTCGCAGATGGTCTCTGTGCTCAGCTTCTGAGTGGGAATTTACCAGAATGTTATCAATAAACACTATCAGAAAAAGATCCAGATATAGTCTGAAGATGTTATTCATCAGATCTATAAATACTGCCGGGGCATTCTTCAATCCGAAGGACATGACTAAGAATTCAAAATGACCATACCTGGTCGTGAAACTTGTCTTCGGTATATCTTTCTCCCGGACCAGAACTTGATGATACCCAGACCTTAAGTCGATCTTGGAGAAATATTTTTCCCACTGTAGCTGGTCAAACAAATAATCTATCCTTGTAAGAGGGTATTTATTCTTGATAGTAAGTTTGTTTAGCTGCTGATAATCTATACACATTTATAGGGGCCATCTTTCTTTATTACAAACAGAACAGGCGCACTCCACGGTGAAGCACTCGGCCTGATAAAGCACTTATCTAGCAAAATTTTCATCTTCTCTTTCAATTCCTTTAGTTCAGTAGGAGCCATTTGTTCGGTCTGCTTCGGTTAGTATTAAATATTATCAACCGACACGCAAGTGCACGTGGTCAAACAAGTAATAAAGTGGCTAAGTAGCCAAGTATCGATCCAAGGAGGCTGCTCTAGATATGTAAAACTGCCTAGTTTACTATATCTCTATTCTATTCCTAACTATGTTAACAACAATCCACCAAGAGTTGAGTGAGTTTTTGTTTCTAAACTATTTATATACTACAAATAATAACAACTATTTACTTTTGAATTTAGACAATGGATATGCACATGCCAAGGTTAAGAACGAGTAATGAACTTGATAATCATGATAATTTGGTCATCCTCTTCTTCATGTTGCTAGCCAAGAACGTTTGCCTAGAAATTAAAACTTTCGTATTTAATTTCACTTTAGAATCATAAACCATCCGTCTACATTTCTGTGATCAAATGCAATTTATCACCTAGCACTACAATTCCGATTCCTAAATTGACTAATACGGCTTTCAAGTATATTTCTATCAAGAAAGCACATCAAAACCCAATTTTCCCAAATCAAGTTAAGAACAATACACTATTAATTCATAACTTTCCAATTTCATGCTCTCTCGAGTGAAATTGGACTTTTTAGATATACATTAATGGTGGCCAATCAATAATGTAGTAAGCACAAGAATTAATAGAACAACATGCAAGAAGAAGAAGAAACCATATCAATTATCACCAAAATTCATTACACAAGTTCAAAACCTCAGCAAAGAAGGGAATTAGCCACTCATTCTTGGATTAATCATCCTAAAATGAGTGTAAATCATGCATACAATTGAAGGAAAGAAGAAAGGAAGAGAAGAAAACTCTTAGCTTTTCTATTCTTCAACTGCCACAAACCCACGTTCCTGCTCTCCACTTCTGAACTCAGTCTAAAAACTAAAAACTGATTAAAAATAAACCTAAGTGTGCTATTTATACTAGTGGGAAATTTTTCCCGGAATAACAAGCAACGTGTCACGGAGGCCAACGCGGAGCACTGCCTCCATGACACGGCGTGGACGCGAACCCTCTCTGGAAAATGCAGGGTCCGGATAATTGGCCTCAACGTGGCACGGAGGCCATCGCGGAGGCCTATCTCCGTGCCACGGAACTGACACGCAGGCACACTGGAAATTGCCTAATTAATTCCTGCCCAGGCAGTGTGCTACCGCGATGGCAGCGTGGCACGGCTCCATCGCGGAGCCAGTGTAAAATGTGCCATCCAAGGTCTTTTCCACGCTCGCATCCAAGTCCAACTCCGACATAGTTCCAACACGCATTTTAGCTCCTAAAAATCACATTATCCTGCAAAACAAATGCTAATCATGTTGGTTAGTATAAATTCGCATTTTATTACCAAATACATTATATTATATACACATTGCACAACAAACAAGGTAAAAATGATATGTTTGAGTATCACTTGGGCATATAAATCTGCCCAAGATCACTTACCCCACACTTAAATCCTTGTTCGTCCTCGAACAACACATACACAACTCATGCAAATTACATCCCAACCTTCGTCCCTATGGTGCAACATTTTACGCTACGGTCATACCGATTATTCAATTCTTGCAAATCATCAAGAAAACATGCTTGGTCGTACAAGACAATGACTTTAAAACATCGAGGCTTCCTAAACTTTTAAGAATTGATTCTTGATATCGGCAAACTCATGCAAATCAACTAATCAAGAAATCCGACACGAAAATCAATCTTTCATCAAGCATGTACCCTCACAACTCGAGAGAAACTTCCCCTTTTATGTTCGTGCAGCACACAAACATGCAAGTAGGGGCATATAAAAATTAATTTCACTCTCTCTCCCAAAAGAATTCACATGCATCATGTCATGACCCATAGGCTTGCCCTTAGTGTATTACTCCACTAATATAAAGAAATGCAATGTAGGATCAAATAGGACTTTTAATGGGTTGTAACTGGGCTATGGATCTAGTATATATATATTGGATTAGCCAATAATAGTCGCTAGCATCCTTAAGCGCCTTTTCAACTCATTCCCATCGACTCATGGACATTGTTCCTCTCTTTTCTCTTTTTCTCCCATTCATGCTGGTTTACTTTCATACAGCCCATTTCATCAGGCACACTTGACACAAAACAGAATGTTTTCATGTACCCTCACTATCATTTAATTACAACTAGTGCCTCTTCAACATCATCTTTTCTTTCCTCACTTTGCTTTTCTTTTTTTTTCACTCTTTTCACTCTTTAGCACTTTGGGAAACATTTTCTGTTCTTTGTAAGCACTTAAGAGCTTCTTATAGACTTTAAGGCTAATGAAAAGAAGGAATAAAGCTTAGTTCATACAATTCTGGACAAAAGAAAGAAATCGGCTAAAGGCTCAACGGGCTGACTAGGGTATACAACATATAAAAAGGTAGAATTTGACAAGAAAAATGGAAACTAACGGTTAAAACAAAGAAATGCCTACATCCTTTCCGACACTACACCTCCTTCATTTCGTTTTGTATACACGCCAGGCAAGTTTTAGACAATTCACAATGACATGGAATAGCAAAACCTTACTCACACGTCATGCACATGCTCGAATCAAGATGCATTCACAGACTCTTTAATTAGTCAATTACATGAATTCAAGATTAAGCCTCAATCATAATGAACCAAATTCTATAGCCTAGGTAACTCAACATATTTACAAAATTGCATGCTTTCAAACGAATCATTTTCACATTTTGAACATCAATTACAACAAAGCAACAAAATTTTAGCAACCATAAGCAACTACAGTTTATTGATGCAATCCACCAAAGAAACTAAAAACAAAACATCTACTCCTATCGACTACATTTCCCTTAAGACGGTCGTCATCTATCCATCATAGGGAACGGTCACTAACTATGACATCGGTTCAATGGGACTATTCTCGGTAAAAGAACCGAAAACAAACTCCGAGAAACCCAAAAATAAAACTTCAAAAATTTTTGCAACACATCGATCATTTCGATAGAAAATATTTACAAAATATTTTGATAAGTGCAAAATCTTTTCGCAAAAATTTTGAAAACTATCGATCATATCGATAAAGAAAAAAAAATATTTACAAAATTTACAAAATATTTACAAAGGCAACCATAACTTTCAAAAACACACATCATTATCCACAAACAAATATATACACATAAATCACAAATCAGTTCACAACAACAGGGAAAGCACAGACATACATAAACGTCAAGGAAAAATTATACAGCAAATTTAGAGCCTATGACCCAGCACCTAACTACTCCCCACCCCACACTTAAATCGAACACTGTCCCCAGTGTTCACAACAATACAAAGCACAACATATGGGTGGTGGAACTCCCTGCTCAGTCGAAATATTCGACTTCCTCATCCGGTGCTGCGGCCTCGTCGCCCATATCTGAATCAGCTCCATCGTCGTCATCGGACTCCACATCGGAGTCCTCACGACGTGTCTCCTCATCAGTAGGGACATCGTCATCAGTCGGCTCCACGAAGGCTGGCCCCACCTTGCATAAGGCTCTGGCGTTCTCGCCAAAGGGGTAGTCCAGCTCCAACTGCCATAATTCATCCTCGGTGGCTGGTCTCCCACCTATCCGTAGCTACAGCATCTGCATGCCAAACATACGGGCCATATACTGGTCGTCACGAGCATGTCGCTCGCCCAGAGTCAGCACAGGTCCGTGTGTAGTGTCGGGGGCCTTGGTCTTTGTCACATCGAGGGCCCTCTGCTCCAACTGCGGAATGTAATCCAAGGCTTCTTCCTCAACGTCGAGGCCTCGGAGGAAGGTGGTGATGAGTCCGCCAAACCCGTATCTATGGCCCTGGTGTAGTCTGGCTCTCTTCATGGTGGATATTATGACCGCCCCCACATTAATCTCAAGCCCTTTCATAAGGGCATACACCAAGCAGACACGGTCCCGGGTCACGTCTGTCATATGAACTCCCGGGATCAAACACGAACATACACTTTTTAGCCAGATTCTGGCATCCCTGTTCATCTGCGAATAAGGCAGAGTCTGGTGGTAACCCCTCTCTTGGTGTCTACTCCATCGGGCTGTGGATCGAGCCCCACACAACGTACGTCTGATGTCGGCGTACGGTGGGGTGATGTTTAGCTGGTGGAGGACGTGGGCGTCTGTGTCGCGCGCTCCCACAATGGCATTAAACTGCTGGGGTTCCAGAGTGACAATCTGCCCTCTGATTTTAATAGTATGGCTCCTGATGGCCGGGTTCCAGTTGGCGTAGAATTCCCGGACCAAGTGAAGGTTGCACTCCTTGGGCTCCTGAAAGATAAAGCTGAGCCCAGCTGCCTCAATCCTCTGTACGATGCGAGGGAACTCCTGTGCAAGTGGTTCCCTTGCAATATGTTCCTCCGGGAAGTATTTGTTCTCCTTATGCTTTGCATACCACTTCTTCCCTTCCTCGGTAACCCATCGTGTTCCGTATCAGCGGTGTTGACCGCGTGGAACAGCAGGTGCAGCTGGGACAGCCGTGCCCAGTCTCATTCTCTTTCTGCCGGTGCCTGAGGTTGAAGCACCCTTGCCTTTATCTTGTCGGCTGGCCATTGTAGCTGTCAATTTACACAAACAAGCACAACGTTAAGCTAAAAACTTGTTAGCTTCGGCTAAGGTCGGGTTAAACAAAATTTACCCCACCCTTAGTCTTTAACAATATTTACAACATTTTAGCAAGGATAGCTCTATTTACACCCCAAACACAATCAACTATAAACATATTGCTTAGTGCGTTCACAGAAATTCGACAGCATAACGGCTAGCGAACTACTCAGACTTCATACAGCTACCCATAGCACTTAGCAACAATAACAACAACAAAATAGAAACAACAATACAAACATTTTATATACAACTAATCTAAGCAATTCAACCAATTCACATATTACGCAATTTCCCACAAAAATTTGAGAATTAGTCATCTTTCAACAATTATACAATATTTACCACGACTTATCTCAAATAATAAACACACCCCAGCATCAATTCCGTCAAACTATCAAGTTACCCAAGTTAAAATTCAACAACCCCAAGCCCTAGAATACAATTCGACAATCAAAATCGAATTATTCAATCAATCGATAAGTTCAAACGTCAACTACAACAATCCGAACATAATCAATCACAAAATAATTCACATCATGTTTAATTTCTACCTAGGGTGATATATCTCACCTCACATGCTCAAAATTGACAAAAACCGCCAAAATTTTGAGATAGATGATGAAAACATACCTTGGATTTGAAGAATCGACGAAAACTTGACGTTTTCCTTGCCTATTAATGTGGCACGGAGCTTGGGGGTAGGGGAATGGGTGTTTGGTCGCGGAGGGAAGAGGGAATGGGGAAAATAGGGGCGATTTCGGGGGTTTTTATTAAGAAAACACACGGGTCACCCGGAAACCTGGTGTGACCCGGCACTGGATAAAGGCAACGTGTCACGGAGGGTAACGCGGAGCCCCTCCTCCGTGACACGGAGCCAACCCGTTGGCTTACTGGAATTTTGAAAAATCCATATTTGCCTTCAACGTGTCACGGAGGCCAACGCGGAGCATTGCCTCCGTGACACGGCGCCAACACGCCAGTGCTCTGTTTCACCATCAAATTTTATTTTTCATACCTCGCCTCGTTTCCTCGATTCCAAGTATTTTTCCTCCAGTATACCTGAAAATCACCTCACTAAACAAAAATTGGTTAAATTAATAAATTCCCTACTAAAAATAAAAAAAAATTACTAAATTACTAAATAAAAAATTACTAAATAAAATGCAAATCTAAGCCTAGTCACGAAAAAGAAAAGAAAATAAAATAAAAGAAAAACTTTACACTAAAGAAACAAAAAAATATTTTTCACGGGTTGCTTCCCGTGCAGCGCCTGGTTTAACGTCGCGGCTCGACAGCCTTTATGCTCACGTGTCTACTAGGGAGATGGACGATTTGTCCCGATCCTGGTCATCTCCCCAGTAGTTCTCAACCTTGTCTGGTGGCCTACCTAGTAACTCTCGGGAATCACTCAATCCATTCGCATTCCCATGATCAATCACGTTGATCACCGAGAGTTCCTTATAGACAGTCGGGAGCTTAGGTGTCTTGTACACGTCGAACACCTCAACCTTGTCATGTGCTCGCATTGTGAGTTGACCCGCAGCTACATCGATCAATGCCTTTCCTGTTGCTAAAAAGGGTTGTCCCAAAATAAATGGGACTTCCGCATCTGGTTCAAAATCCAGAACAATGAAATCTACCGGAAAAATGAGGGAGCCTACCTGCACTAGCACATCCTCAACAATGCCATCCGGCTTAGCTAAAGACCTGTCTGCTAGCTGCAATATCACTGTTGTAGGTCTAGGACTCCCTAGTCCTAACTTTCTGAATACCGAAGATGGCATCATATTTATACTTGCCCCCAAGTCGCATAACCCACGAGCTCGGATACTTTGCCCAATCGTCAGCTGGATAGTAAAACTTCCAGGATCCTTCAGTTTAGTGGGCAACCTGTTCTGAATACGGGATGTGCATTCCTCCGTTAAAGCCACCGTGGCATACTCAGTCAAGTGACTTTTGTTGGCCACGATGTCTTTGATATACTTCGCATATTTTGGCACACCCTGCAAGACATCAACAAGAGGTAAGTTAACATGTACCTGTTTAAGTACCTCCATGAATTTCTGGAAACATGCCTCCTCCTTGTGTTTCTTAAGTCGTTGAGGGAACGGGGGTGGAGGCCTTACTGGTTCAGCTTCTTTGGTCTTCCCTGTATCTGAGGTTTGTTCTCCCTCAACATCTGCTGCTCCTGACTTCTGAGGCGGTCTTTCCGGTTCCACCTCCTTTAATTGTAAACCACTCCTCGTGGTCACTGCATTCACCTGCTTAGGATTGGGATCCGTGTCGCTAGGTAGTCCTCCCCTCGGTCTAGTATTTTGGGCACTAGCAAATTGCCCAAACTGATATTCAAGAGCCTTGGTTGCCAATTGATTGTTCTTTACTTCGGCTGCCAATTTGACATAGTCAGCCTGCGATTGTGCCTGGTTGGCAATCATGGTCTTGAACATTTCCTCAATAGTCGGTGATGGTGGTGGAGGAGGGGCATTGTGATTTCTGAACTGATTCTGATAGCCTTGTTGATTGTTGCCACCCCACGAAAAATTCGGATGATTCCTCCAATTCGAGTTGTAGCCACCACCAAACTGCTGTTGATTCCTCTGTGCATTGCCCACAAAGTTGACAGAATCAGGATTTTCACCACAGCATTCAGCTGAATGCTCACTACTACCACACACTTCACACCACATCTGTTGGACTGCATTGACGGAGGCTGAAGGCTGGTTCAAATTCATATTGCTGAAGTGAGTGTTTAACTGATTTTGCAAAGCAGCTTTCTGTGCAGCGATAGCTGTGAATCCATCCACTTCAAGCACTCCCGCTGCTTTCCTTGCTCCACCTCTTGAAGAATCTGCATTCCATTCCGGATTGCCTTATGAAATTCGGTTGAGCAAAGTGTACAGCTCCTCATAAGTCTTCTCCAGTGCTTGCCCTCCAGCTGCTGAGTCTAACAAAATTTTAGTGTGGGGTTCCAAACCCTCAATAAAAGTGTGTACCAACACCTCATTTGACTGATGATGATGAGGACAGTCCCGCAACATGGACTTGAATCTTTCCCAGGCTTGATAAAGATTTTCTCCTTCCCTCTGTTTAAAACTTAGAATCTGACTTCTAAGTTTAGCTGTTTTACCTGAAGGGAAAAATCTGATCAAAAACTTCCTTGCAAGATCATCCCACGTTGATATAGAGTTGGGTGGTTCAGCTTTTAACCACCTCTTGGCTTCACCAAGTAAGGAAAATGAAAATAAGGTGAGCCGAACATAATCAGGTGACACTCCAACGGGTATGTAAGTGTCACTTATCTCCAAAAAGTTCTGGAGATTGTTGCGGATCTTCGTGAGGGAGACCGGTAAACTGCCCGCTAGTGTGCAAAAGTTGCACCATATTTTGCTTTAACTCAAATCTCCCTCCAGGCTCTGGTTTGCGGATGCTGGAATGTACATTATTAGCGTGTGGGATTGCCACCTCGCGAACCGGCCTGGCTGCTACTTCCTCGGGCACTAACACTGCACGCACAACTGGTGGATTTGGTTGCTCCATCATAGACTGTTTAAGCAACTGCAGCTTCTTTCGAAGAGCTTCTCTATGTTGACTGTGCAATTCACGTTCTGGCTCTAAGTAAGATTCCACCAGCTCCTTGTCCCTTGCCAGTGTTCACAGAAATAAAAATCTGCAAAATACAGGCTAAGACCAAGTTGTTAACACTTAAGAAAATAAAAATACAAATACAGTAAATTTAAACTAAACAAAATTTTACAAATCGCCTAGCCTCCCCGGCAACGGCGCCAAAAACCTGTTCGGTCTGCTTCGGTTAGTATTAAATATTATCAACCGACACGCAAGTGCACGTGGTCAAACAAGTAATAAAGTGGCTAAGTAGCCAAGTATCGATCCAAGGAGGCTGCTCAAGATATGTAAAACTGCCTAGTTTATTATATCTCTATTCTATTCCTAACTATGTTAACAACAATCCAACCAAGAGTTGAGTGAATTTTTGTTTCTAAACTATTTATATACTACAATTAATAACAACTATTTACTTTTGAATTTAGACAATGGATATGCACATGCCAAGGTTAAGAACGAGTAATGAACTTGATAATCATGAAAATTTGGTCATCCTCTTCTTCATGTTGCTAGCCAAGAACGTTTGCCTATAAATTAAAACTTTCGTATTTAATTTCATTTTAGAATCATAAACCATCCGTCTACATTTCTGTGATCAAATGCAATTTATGACCTAGCACTACAATTTCGGTTCCTAAATTGACTAATACGGCTTTCAAGTATATTTCTATCAAGAAAGCACATCAAAACCCAATTTTCCCAAATCAAGTTAAGAACAATACCCTATTAATTCACAACTTTCCAATTTCGTGCTCTCTCGAGTGAAATTGGACTTTTTAGATATACATTAATGGTGGTCAATCAATAATGTAGTAAGCACAAGAATTAATAGAACAACATGCAAGAAGAAGAAGAAACCATATAAACTATCACCAAAATTCATTACACAAGTTCAAAACCTCATCAAAGAAGGGAATTAGCCACTCATTCTTGGATTAATCATCCTAAAATGAGTGTAAATCATGCATACAATTGAAGGAAAGAAGAAAGGAAGAGAAGAAAACTCTTAGCTTTTCTATTCTTCAACTGCCACAAACCCACGTTCCTGCTCTCCACTTCTGAACTCAGTCTAAAAACTAAAAACTGATTAAAAATAAACCTAAGTGTGCTATTTATACTAGTGGGAAATTTTTCCCGGAATAACAAGCAACGTGTCACAGAGGCCAACGCGGAGCACTGCCTCCGTGACACGGCGTGGACGCGGACCCTCTCTGGAAATTGCAGGGTCCGAATAATTGGCCTCAAAATGGCACGGAGGCCATCGCGGAGGCCTATCTCCGTGCCACGGAACTGACGTGCAGGCACACTGGAAATTGCCTAATTAATTCCTGCCCAGGCAGTGTGCTACCGCGATGGCAGCGTGGCACGACTCCATCGCGGAGCCAGTGTAAAATGTGCCATCCAAGGTCTTTTCCACGCTCGCATCCAAGTCCAACTCCGACATAGTTCCAACACGCATTTTAGCTCCTAAAAATCACATTATCCTGCAAAACAAATGCTAATCATGTTGGTTAGTATAAATTCGCATTTTATTACCAAATACATGATATTATATACACATTGCACAACAAACAAGGTAAAATTGATATGTTTGAGTATCACTTGGGCATATAAATCTGCCCAAGATCACCATTCGTATGGAGGGATGGATATAGGTTGCGTGCCTGGTGGCAGGTTGATAGAGAAATCGACCTCACACTCTGGAGGAATACCAGGGAACTCATCTGGAAACTCACTAACCATCGGGATAGACTTAAGAGTCAGGGATTCTTCCTGCATAACCCCAACCTTAACAATATGGTATTTACAGCCCTTCACTATCAACTTTCTTGCCCAAGGAGAGGATATGAACCTACCCTTTCGTATAGATGCATTGCCTTCCCATTCTTGCACTACCTCCCCTAGAAAGTTAAATCGGACGATCCTGGTCAAACATTACACATTGGCATAACATGGCACTAGAAAATCCATACCCAAAATTACATCAAAATCAATCATTTCTAGCTCCACTAAATCAGCTAAGGTCTAGCAACCGACAATCTCTACTATACAACCCCAGTAAATTCTCTTAGCAATAATAGAGTCATTGATGGGTGTAGATACCAAAAAGAGTCGCTGAAGTAATTTTAGTGTTATACTAAACTCCCGAGCCACTAGTGGAGTAATATAGGAAAAATTGGATCATAGGTCTATCAAAGCGTAAACTACGTGAGAGTAAACACCCAACATACCTGTCACAATATCTGGTGAAGACTCTGACTCCTGTTGTCTTGGTAAAGCATAAATGCGATCCGGACCACTACTAGAACTAGATTCCCCTGATCTACCTCGGCCTCTGCCGGCTGGAGCTGTGGGTATGCCCCCAGCTGAAGGTGCCAGAGCATGTGATCCTACTATTGACCTGTTCTTCTTGTCTCGATCACCTTGATCTCTAATTGGAAAATCCCTCATCATACGACCTTCCTACCCATAAATATAACAAGCAGTGGAGCCATTTCTGCACCACCAAAAATGTCTTCGACTGCAAATAGTACAACGTGGTACAGTGGGCCTGCTTTGATCTGATCCTCTCTCTACTACAAACTTGATGCTCGCGAGCTCTCACTGGGACCTGACTGTCCACGACGATATGATCTACCACTCTACTACTACCGGGGTGGAGGTTTGGGTGGCCTACCTGATATTCGGGGATTGGGTTTGCCCTGAAATTCTTTCTATATGCCAGTGGGCCTGGCCCTTCAGTGCTACTCCTAGTTTTCCCTTTCTACCTCATGCTGACATCTCCCAATCACTTTGGTATTTTGAGAAAAAGCCTGAATACGGCCAATGTCCATATCCTCCTGTAAGGTAGCTGTAACACAGGTTTCAACATACTTTAGAAGAAGCCCCATGATGAACCGATGTACCATGACTAGTATGGTATCCACAAATACTGGTTCATATCTGGCCAAAGAGTCAAACCTTATTGCATACTCTTGAACGCTCATCGTACCCTTCTCCAGGTGTAGGAACTGATCCTCCCAGAAAATAGTGATCTATGAAGGCCTCTGAAAAACTGGACCAACTCGGAGGGGGTATGTCTCTACCTTGGGATCTTTCCCAACTCTCGTACCATAACACCGTTATGTCTCATAGATGAAATACTGCCAACTTGACTAAGTCTGCGGGCATAGCATGCATTACCCTAAATATTCATTGTAACTGGTCCAAAAATTCCTGAGGATCCTCCCCGCGTATGTCCCTGTGAATTGTGGAGGACTCAAGGCAAGAACTCTCAGACCCTCGAACTTCCAAGTCCTCTAGTAGATTCAGCGACACTTGGTACCACGGGCTGGGCTGGGCGGCTATAATCTAAGCTAGCATATAAACAGCACTCCTAACCTCCTGATCTAATGGTGTAGGTATAGGGATTGCTGGGGGTGGTGCTAACATATCTACTGCCCTGGGGGTCTCTTGGTATGGCGGAGAATTCTGGGGAGACCGGGATGAGGTCTCCCTATCGCCCTTAGATCGGGCCAACTCTGACTGCGGTACCCTGCTTGTGCCCTCTCCTGCCGCAACATCTATCTCCCAACTAGTTGTGGTCTGTCGTGCATCAAACATTTTTTCTATAAAAAGGCAGAATAACATAACCTTAGGGATTCATCCTATACAATATGGCTCTATAGCACGACTGGAGAAGAAAGAAGGGTAACTACACTATCATGCCTCGTAGCCTTCTGCCTATATAACATGCTGCACAACACATCTCATAGACAAGACTTTACTAGACATTACTTGTAGACTCCCTAGAACATGATGTTCCTCCGATACCAAGTTTATCACACCCCACCTTAAGAGGCATGACTGGCACCTAATGCCACACTGAGACTTGGGCTGACCTGGCTGGGCATATGCACCTTTGGTGCCTGCAAGCAACTCAAATCAAGTAAACAAACTATTATATCTTGGCTACAAATACAGCCTCGGACTGACAAGGCCACACAGTAAACCTGTAAAAGGAAATAGCTAACCCAGCAAAATAACAATAAACGAATCCTATGCAGGCCGATAAGAACACCATGCTATCTAGTTATAACAAAATGAAAACAGATAGTCA
This sequence comes from Datura wrightii, assembly GCA_035772735.1. NCBI lineage: Eukaryota > Viridiplantae > Streptophyta > Magnoliopsida > Solanales > Solanaceae > Datura > Datura wrightii. The sequence continues at coordinate 102,156,386 of JASDFA010000003.1, forward strand.
TATCCCTACTATAGCCGACATGGCTGCCAACTGACTAGCTGAAATAGGCCCCACATGGACAACACGCAAAATACAGCATACATAGGCCCCACACGGCCAACAACAACCAACAACAGAAGAACTATAGTCTGCAAGCCTCTATGAGTGAAATAGTGATCGGGACAGGGCCCCAACCTACCCAAAAGCAATACAACCAAAAAGAGAAAACCATTCTAACTATCAGCTCTGGAGAAAAGGAGCTGACTAAACTGCTACTCTGACTGATAGCTAAGAGGGTCCTGAACCATGCCTATCTGCACTTGCGGCAAGTATGCAGTGCCCCAAAGATGGGCGTCAGCACAATATGTACCGAATATGTAAGGCAGTAATGAAAAAGACGGAATAGAACTTAACGTAATCAATAGAAAGAATAAGAGTTATAACCATAACAGCCTCACAACTTGAAGTATAGCTAACAAGTAAGTAATACAAACAAGAACCTTACCTGGCCCCCATAAGCCTGGAAGTACAACCAGCACAGAATAACCCTCTTGGGCCCCCATAAGCCCTTGCAAGTACAATACAATCTTTATATCCTTAGTATGCTCAATATGAGTCAATGGGTAACTATAGCCAACCTACTTGGTCTCTGGGTCTACAATTGAGCCTGTTAGGCTCCTTTAGCCGTGTCTGAGCCCTCTGGGTTCCTGTAACTACACCTTGGGCACAAAAGGCTCGATGGAGGGTCAGTAATGCCGATACGATGATAAAGAAGAAGTCCATTCATGGATGGACTTTAATATGGCTTTATAGGCCTGAATATAGTCCTATCAGACAATATATAGCTCCTCTGAGCGATCTATAACCCCGTAGGTGATGACACAACTAGTAACCCTGAGGTTGATCGATGGAAGGCTATATAGGGTGGGGTCAGTCCTAACCAAAATAGTAAACGTTAATCTCAAACTAACAGTAATAGGTAATCAGAACGTACACGCTTATGGCGTCCTTACAAGGACTTAGGTAGTATTACTATACGACAAGAATAACATGCTAAAGAGATAAGCCTTAACATACCTCAAATGGTGATTCTCATTTATCTAATTAGTTCCAACCTATAGCCGGCAATTCCACTCGATTGGAACCTTTTTCCTGAGAAAGTAAGGCTATTTTCAATTCTAAGACTCGGCAGACAATGATATCTTTCGATAATATTAACTATAATTTAACTCCATTTAATTTAGCTGAAAACTCACAATTCTCTAAGAGTTTAGAAGGTAGAAATCCTTACTTATCACTTGTAGCTGCTTAGAAGTCAATTAGAAGTGATTCCGACAACTTTCACTCGGCGGGGTTCCGATTCTCTGAGCGAATTTTCAAGAAATAACTCCACAGGGACATTCCTCGTAGGACTAGAACTTATTATCCAAGTAGAATTTGCATTTATGATGAGTTGATAATTTACCAACTCATTAGGCTTTAAAACTTGAGTTTTTTTTTTGTTTTTGAGTTGATTTTTTGTATTTTATTCCCTTTTTGCTTTTGTTGTGTGTAGATGACTAAAGGTGAAGAAAAGACAAAAATGGAGCAAAAATAAGGGAGTGAGAGCGAATCAGCGATTCGCAGATGAAAACCAGCGAGACGCGGGCCAAAGGACGAACATCACTGCCTCAGAGGATTAATGCCACCAGCGATTCGCAACTTGCCAGTAGAGAGTCACCGAAAGATACCCAAAGTTTTGGTAAATGGCTTGAAGACCCGGTGGTTCACAGATTGTGTATTGGCGAAACGCCGGGTGAACCAACGGTGTTCACCGGAATGGAGTAAGGATGCAACAAAGATACTCGGCGGTTCACGGATTATAACCGGCGAACTGCTAGTGTCTTCGCCTGTTCCAGAGCAGTGCTCACAAGGGTATAATCATCCAACATTGAAAAAGGGTTAAAAAGTGCCCTACTTTTCAGGATATAAATAGAAGATACAGTACTTTATAAAGGGATATGCAGAAAGAGAGACAGAAATAGAGATTTTAAGAGAGAACAAAACTTATATCACATCATTGTTTCCCATTTTAGCTGAAGAACATACTCTTAGCTGATATAGGGAGATACTGATTAAAAATTGTAGAAAGTACTATGTTCTATTTCCTCTTTGTAATAGTAAGTTTCAGCTATTGTTGGAGATTGTTTTGTGAAGTTGATTTATCTACTTTTGCTATAATATTTAATGATGCTATTGATGAATGTGTTTCTGAATCTCATAACTATGAGTAGCTAAAATCATTAACTAGAGGTGTGTGATGATGAATACTTAATTGGATTGGGTATTGCTAGAGCCATCTTTATATTGTTCATGCAAGTGTAGATCCATTAGATTCCGTTCAATCTATAAAGGAAGATCCATTGATTATGATATGGATCTATCTAATCTTGCTTGATTATTGCTTGTAAAAGAAAAATTAAGTATTGGAAGAGAATTTAGTAGTGGGTATGGAGAAGAGAGTGTGAAATTGGTCTAAAAATAGCTGAAATTGCAATCTCATTCCTTATTAGCAGCTAATAGCTAGAAATTAGTGCAGTTGCTAATCCAAATCAAATTGGGTTGAGCTATATTGTGTCTAGAGGTTTGATAAAACTCTAGTGAGAGGTAATTAGAAGGCTGAGAAGCTATAATTACCCACTTCCCCAGATTATTTATACTTGTTGAACTCATAAGATGACCTGGCATGTCCCGATCTAGTTAGTATTTCATCTATACCGTACCTCTAGTCTTTCAAATCGTTGTTGACAACTAAGCTGATCTTAATATTTTATTTCACTAAATAAACCAATACAATTCTCTGAAAATTTCAATTCCCCTAATTTTATTTGTTTTTATATTAAATCTATGTGGTGCAAGCTAATGTCAACTTCTCAATCGACACTAGTAACCACCATTCCCTATTCCTTGTGGGATTCAACCCCGGCACTCATCGGGTTACTTGTTTTGATACTTCGGCTGTGTATATTCTTTTCATTAAGGATATATTTTGGACGTTATAAAAAATGGCGTCGTTATCGGGGACTAGCACTTGATAATCTTGTGTGGATTGTTAGGTTGAATTAGTTCCACACCACAGTGGCTGCTACTAATCAAATTGTGTGTGGCTCATGAGCAGCTTCAGAGGATGGTCACAAAACTCGAAACGGGTTCCTTGTGTGGAGGACATCAAGCTAGTAGACAAAATATGGCGTAGAGAGGGGAAGAAAGATGCAATGTTGTTAGTCATGATGAAGTAGATGGAGTTGTTGACGAACTATATGAAGGGTTTCCATGCTAGATGTAACCAAGACAACCATGACTATGATTATGTCTATTATTGAAAACAAGGTTGGAACAATGCTCAGTCAGTCGATACGAGTAGTCAAGGGAGCAATGAGTCAATACCACCTCATATGGAAAGTATTCAAGAAGTGGTGCATGAAAAGGTTCTTGCGACAGAATACAGATTTCAAGATTTACGGAGTAAACTCTTGGATCTAGCAATCACTGTAAAGAGTCATGATGTGGCATTCAACAATTAGAAGAGCGGATGGATTAGTTAGCATCTCAGATGGTAGCACAAACAACAGAAAACAACACGGTTCCAATACAGGATATTGTAAAGAATGATATGTTTGAGTGGGAAATTAAGGAAGAGGTTGTTGGAGAACTTATTGCTGATGTTTTCTTGAAAGATGAAGAACTTGAGGAGGTTCACCATGTGCGTAAGGAGGTAAGAGAATATCCCTTCCCACCAAAAAAGTTGGACCTTGATTTGAAGAATCGTACAACCCCTCCATCACAACCTTCTATTGTGACCCGACAAAAGATGGAGCTCAAACCTTGGCCCAGTCACCTATAATATGCATACCTAGGAGAGAATGAAACGCTCCCGATTATAATTTCAGCAAAGCTTACTCTATTCTAGGTAGATAGACTCATTGGGGTGTTGAAAAGGCATATTTGAGCTATAGGACGGTCAATAGCCGATATCATTGGTATCCCTCCGAGGATTTGCACTCACAAGATCAATCTTCAAGAAAATTGAAGCCCATCAGTTGAACATCAAAGAAGGTTGAATCCACCTATGCAAGAGGTGTTCAAGAAAGAGATTATTAAATGGCTAGATGCAGGGGTGGTGTATCCCATTGCAGACAGTAGTTGGGTAAGCCCGGTGCAGTGTGTTCCCAAAAAAAGAGGCCTTATGGTTATTCCGAATGAAAAGAATGAATTGTTACTCGTCCAGTCACGGGATGGAGAGTTTGTATGAATTACCGTAAGTTAAACTCCTGGACAAAGAAGGATCATTTCCTAGTGCCATTCATTGAACAAATGTTGGATTGTCAAGCTTGTAAAGAGTACTATTGTTTCTTGGATGGATACTGGGGATACAATCAAATCTCAATCGCACCATAGGATTAAGAAAAAACCACATTTACATGTCCCTAGGGCACGTTTGCATTCAAGAGGATGCTTCTTGGTCTTTGTAAATCCCCGTCCACATTCTAGAGATTCATGATGTCCATATTTTCCGACATGGTGGAAGATACTATGGAAGTCTTCATGGATGACTTCTCAGTTGTGGGGAACTCATTTGATGACTGCTTGACACATTTAGATGAGGTTTTAAATAGATGTACGGAGATGAATTTGGTCCTAAATTGGGAAAAGTGTCATTTCATTGTCAAAGAAGGGATTGTATTGGGACACAAAATTTCTGAAAAGGGGATTGAGGTGGATCAAGCCAAAGTGGATGCCATTGCTCAGTTACCTCCACCGTGTACCGTGAAGGGTATTAGGAGTTTCCTCGTACATGCGGGTTTCTACCGCCGTTTCATTAAATATTTCTCTAAGATAGCTCATCCCCTATCCGGCTGTTGGAGAAAGAGGCTAAGTTCAATTTTGATGAGGATTGTTTGAGGACTTTTGAGGAGTTGAAGGATAGATTAGTTTCCTCTCCAATCATTGTAGCACCTGATTGGTCAAAACCCTTTGAACTCATACGCGATGCAAGTGAGGTAGCATTAGGAGCGGTCCTTGGTCAACGAAGAGACAAGATCTTCCACCCAATCCACTATTCTAGTAAAGCTCTGAACAATGCACAAACAAACTACACAGTAACCGAACACGAGCCCCTAGCTATGTATTTGCATTTGAAAAATTCCGGGCGTACTTGCTAGGAACCAATGTGGTGGTGCACACGGATCATGCAGCACTCAGGTATCTAATGGCCAAGAAGGATGCTAAACCAAGATTGATTAGGTGGGTGTTATTGTTGTAGGAATTCAATTTTGAAGTGAAAGACCACAGGGGATGTGAGAATCAAGTGGCCGACCATTTGTCACGGCTAGAAATAAATGGACAGCCAGGGACATAAGAGGAGATCAATGACATCTTTCTGGATGAGCAAATCTTAGCTGCAACCCATGACTTGACACTGTGGTTTGCTGATTTTGCTAATTACCTGGCCAACAACATTGTACCCAAAGGATTGAATTTTTAGCAAAAGAAGAAATTCGTGCATGATGTCTAGAAATTCTTTTGGGATGAACTTTACCTCTTCCGAAGTTGTGCAAATGGATTAATAGAGAGGTGTGTTTCGCAAGTGGAGATGGTCCTAATTCTAGAGGCGTGCCACTCTTCCCCTGTGGGAGATCATTATAGGAGTGTACGAACAATGGTGAAGGTGTTGCAATGCAGGTTTTATTGGCCTACCCTACATCAAGATGCACATGACTTTGTGATGTAATGTGATCGATGCTAGAGGATAGGGAGCATTTTGAGGCGGCATGAGCTCCCACTAACAACAATCTTAGTGGTTGACTTGTTTGATGTCTGGGGGATCGACCTTATGGGTCCTTTTGTAAGTTCTTATGGGAACAAATACATCTTGGTGGCGGTGGATTATATTTCCAAATGGGTGGAAGGATTAGCGATGGAGGATCTTCTTTTTGCAACCGGGTGTTTAGCACACTACTAGCTAAGTATGGTGTGAAGCATAATGTGGCCACCCCGTATCACCCGCATACCAACGAACAAGTGGAAGTTCCAAATAGGGAAATAAAGTCCATCTTGACTAAAACAGTTAACCTAAATAGAACAGATTGGGCAAAGAAGTTAGATGATGCATTGCAGGCATATCAGACTGCATTTAAAACACCGATTGGAATGTCTCCTTAACAGTTGGTGTTTGGTAAAGCATGTCACCTCCCGGTGGAGCTAGAACACAAATCTTTGTGGGAATTGAAGTGTTTAAACCAGGAATGGTGAAGAGCTATCCAAGGTCGAATCCATAATTTACATGAGATGGATTAATTCAGAATGAAGGAATATGAGAATGCAGCAATTTGCAAAGCAAGAATGAAATATTATCATGACCAAAAAGTGTTGCAGCATAATTTTGTTCCAAGGGATTGGGTGCTACTATTCAATTCTCGACTAAGACTTTTCCCCAGAAAGTTAAATTCTAAATGGTCAGGACCTTTTAAGGTTTCGCAGGTGTACAAGAACGGAGCCATCGAACTACATAGTGAGAATGGGAGCAAGTTCAAAGTAAATGGTCAAAGGGTTAAAAGGTATTTTGGGGTGTTTGAAGAAGTTGGCAAAACAGAGGTGGTGTATCTTGACGAGCCATAGGCTTGGAGGAACTTTGGTCGTGCCACGATATTAAATAAGGTGCTTCTTGGGAGGCAACCCAAGCATCTTTCATTTTTTTCTCTCATATGTTTGTTGTTTTTGATTTTTTTTAGGGATGGAAGGATGCACTATAGGATGAAAAACCAACCAACGTTGCAACCGCCATATTTTTAATGCAAACACCACCGCAACCAACTCAAGATCATGGGTCGGGTTATTCTTTTCATGAATTTTCAGCTGTCTCGAGGCATATGCTATTACCCTCCCACGCTTCATCAACTCACATCCTAGTCCGACTCTCGAAGCACCACAATATACAACAAAGCCATTAGTACACTCGGGAAAAGTCAACACTGGTGCTGAAGTGAGTCAGGTCTTTAACTCTCCGAAGCTTTTTTCACAAGCATCCGACCATTGGAACTTCACCTTTTTCTGAGTCAACCTGGTCAATAGGGCTGCAATTGATGAAAAGACCTCAACAAATCTTCGATAATAGCCTGCTAAGCCCAAGAAACACCGAATTTCCGAAGGGTTCAATTGGGCCAATTCTTCACCGCTTCAATTTTCCGCGAATCCACCTTTATGCCTTCGCTTGACACCACATGACCTAAAAATTCCACTGAGTAAAACCAAGACACACACTTAATGAACTTTTCATATAGCTGACGATCCTTGAGGATCTGAAGTACTACTCTCAGATGAGCGGCATGCTCCTCCTCGCTCCATGAGTATATCAAGATGTCATCGATGAACATGATCATGAACGTGTCCAAATATGGTTTGAACACCCAGTTCATCATGTCCATAAAAGCTGCAAGAGCATTTGTTCATCCAAAAGACATAACCACAAACTCATAATACCGTGTCCTAAAGGCTGTCCTCAGAATATCACTCTCCCGAACTCGGAGCTGATGGTACCTGGACCTAAGGTCTATCTTCGAGAAACTTTTGGCACCCTGAAGCTAGTCAAACAAATAATCAATCCTAGGTAAGGGGTACCTGTTCTTGATAGTGACCTTGTTCAACTGTCGATAGTCAATACACATGCAAATGGAACCGTCATTCTTTTGAACAAATAGAACTGGTGTACCCCATGGAGACTAGCTCGTTCTAATGAAACCCTTATCCAACAGATTTTTTAAGTGTTCCTTCAATTCCTTTAGTTCTACTAGAGCCATCCTGTAGGGAGGAATGGAGATAGGCTACGTATCAGCTAATACATCAATACCGAAATTAATTTCCCTCTCCGGAGGAACACCTGGGAAATCATCGGAAACACCTCCGATATTCGCGAACCACCGAGCCTAACTGAATAATCGGGGTCTCGGACTCCACATCCTTAACCCTAACTAAGTGGTACATTAAACCTTTAGAGATCATTTTCTTGGCCTTAAGATATGAAATAAACCAACATGCTGGTACCACCAAACTACCCTTCCACTCCAAAACTGACTCACCCGGAAAATGAAATTCCACCGTACAGGTCCTACAATTAATTGAAGCATAACATGCTAACAACCAATCCATGCCAAGAATAATGTCAAAGTCAGTCATGGATAACTCTACAAGGTCTGCAGAGGTAACCTTATGCAACACAGTAACCGGGCATTCTCTATATACTCATCTTGCTGTAATCGAATCACTAACATTGGTCGAAACTGAAAACGGTTCTAACAAGGTCTCAAGACTAACTCTAAGGCTACTAGCAATGTAAGGAGTCATGAAAGACAAGGTAGATCCCAGATCTAGCAAGGCATAAACATCAATATGAAAAAAAACGCAACATACCAGTGACCATGTCTAGCGAAGTCTCCTGCTCCTAGAGCAGGGCAAGGGCATAGAATCGATTTTGGCACTGTCCGCCACCTCCACTAGTCAATGCTCCCTGCGGAGCGAAACAGGCTAGAGCTGTTGCTGTGATGTTGGTCTGTGCACGACCCCTATCATTATCCTGTCTGGCATATGGGCACGTTCGGCGCATGTGCCTAGATCTACCACTCCTCTGTATGACTCTTACCGCACTTCTGGTAGGCTGTAGAGGTATACTCTAACTGGGTGCCTCTTGTTCGGTCTGCTGCTCAGGTTGGTATTATATATTATAAACCGACACGCAAGTGCACGTGGTCAAACAAGTAATAAAATGGCTAAGTAGCCAAGTATCGATCCAAGGAGGCTCAAGATACGTAAAATTGCCTAGTTTACTATATTCCTATTTCACTTCTAATTATGCTAACAACAATGTAACCAAGAGTTACTTGAGTTTTTGTTTCTAAACTATATATACTACAATTACTACAAACTATTTACTTGTGAGTTTAGACAATGGATATGAACATGCCAAGGTTAAGAACAAGTAATGAACTTGATAATCATGATAATTTGGTTAATCTCTTCTTCATGATGCTAGCCAAGAACATTTGCCTAGAAATTAAAACTCTCGTATTTAATTTCACTTTAGAATCATAAACCATCCGTCTACATTTCTGTGATCAAATGCAATTTATGACCTAGCACTACAATTCCGGTTCCTAAATTGACTAATACGGCTTTCAAGTATATTTCTATCAGGAAAGCACATCAAAACCCAATTTTCCCAAATCAAGTTAAGAACAATACCCTATTAATTCACAACTTTCCAATTTCTTGCTCTTTCGAGTGAAATTGGACTTTTTAGATGTACATTAATGTTGGCCAAGCACTAATGCAGTAAGAACAAGAATTAATAGAACAACATTAAAGAAGAAGAAGAAAACCATATCATTTACAATCAAAATTCATTACACATGTTCAAAACCTCAGCAAGGAAGAGAATTAGCCACTCATTCTTGGATTGATCATCCTAAAATGAGTGTAAATCATACGTACAATTGATAGAAAGAAGAAAGGAAGAGAAGAAATCCCTTAGCTTTTTCGTTCTTCAACTGCTACTAACCCACGTTCCTGCTCTCCACTTCTGAACTCAGTCTAAAAAACTAAAAAAAAACTTAAAATAAACCTAAGTGTGCTATTTATACTAGTGGAAAATTTTTCCCGGAATAACAAGTAACGTGTCACGGAGGCCAACGCGGAGCACTGCCTCTGTGACACGGCGTGGACGCGGACCTTCACTGGAATTTCAGGGTCCAATAAATTAACCTCAACGTGGCACGGAGGCCATCGCGGAGGCCTATCTCCGTGCCACGGAGCTGACGCGAAGGCACACTGGAATTTGCCATTTTAATTCATGTTCAGGCAGTGTGCTACCGCGATGGTAGCGTGGCACGGCTCCATCACGGAGCCCTTATAAAATGTGCATTCCAAGGTCTTTTCCACGCTCGCATCCAAGTCCAACTCCGACATAGTTCCAACATGCATTTTAGCTCCTAAAAATCACATTTACCTGCAAAACAAATGCTAATCATGTTGGTTAGTATAAATTCGCATTTTATTACTAATTACATGATATTATATACACATTGCACAACAAACAAGGTAAAAATGATACGTTTTAGTATCACTTGGGCATATAAATCTGCCCAAGATCACTTACCCCACACTTAAATCCTTGTTCGTCCTCGAACAACACATACACAAATCATGCAAATTACATCCCAACATTCGTCACTATGGTGCAACAATTTACGCTACGGTCATACCGATTATTCAATTTTTTGCAAATCATCAAGAAAACATGCTTGGTCGTACAATACAGTGACCTTTAATACATCAAGGCTTCCTAGACTTTAAAAATTGATTCTTGATATCGGCAAACTCATGCAATTCAGCTAATCAAGAAATCCGACACGAAAATCAATCTTTCATCAAGCATGTGCCCTCACAACTCGAGAGAAACTTCCCCTTTATGTTCATGCAGCACACAAACATGCAAGTAGGGGCATATAAAAATTAATTTCACTCTCTCTCCCAAAAGAATTCACATGCATCATGTCATGACCCATAGGCTTGCCCTTAGTGTATTACTCCACTAATATAAAGAAATGCAATATAGGATCACGTAGGACTTTAATGGGTTGTAACGGGGCTATGGATCTAGTATATATATATTGGATTAGCCAATAATAGTCGCTAGCATCCTTAAGCGCCTTTTCAACTCATTTCCATCGACTCATGGACATTGTTCCTCTCTTTTCTGTTTTTCTCCCATTCATGCTGGGTTACTTTCATACAGCCCATTTCATCAGACACACTTGACACAAAACAGAGGGTTTTCATGTACCCTCACAATCACTTAATTACAACAAGTGCCTCTTCAACATCAGCTTTTCTTTCTTCAATTTTCTTTTCTTTCTCTTTTCACTCTTTTCACTCTTTAACACTCTAGGAAACATTTTCTTTGCTTTGTGAGCGCTTAAGAGATTCTTATAGACTTTAAGGCTAATGAAAAGAAGGAATAAAGCTTAGTTTATACAATTTTGGACAAAAGAAAGAAATCGGCTAAAGGCTCAACGGGCTGACTAGGGTATACAACATATAAAAAGGTAGAATTTGACAAGAAAAAAATGGAAACTATCGGTTAAAACAAAGAAATGCCTACATCCTTTCCAACACTACACCTCCTTCATTTCGTTTTGTATACACACCAGGCAAGTTCTAGACAATTCACAATGACATGGAATAGCAAAACCTCACTTCACACTTCATGCACATGCTCGAATCATGATGCATTCACAGACTCTTTAATTAGTCAATTACATGAATTCAAGATTAAGCCTCAATCATACTGAACCAAATTCTATAGCCTAGGTAACTCAACGTATTTACAGAATTGCATGCTTTCAAACGAATCACTTTCACATTTTAAACATCAATTACAACACGCAACGAAATTTTAGCAACCATAAGCAACTACAGTTCATTGATGCAATCCACCAAAGAAAACTAAAAAACAAATAAAAATCCTACTCCTACCGACTACATTTCCCTTAAGACGGTCGTCATCCATCCATCATAGGGAACGGTCACTAACTATGACATCGGTTCAATGGGACTATTCTCGGTAAAAGAACCGAAAACAAACTCCGAGAAACCCAAAAAATAAAAATCGAAAAAAAAATTTTTGCAACACATCGATCATTTCGATAGAAACATATTTACAAAGGATTTTGATAATTGCAAAATATCTTCGCAAAAATTTTGAAAAATATCGATCATGTCGATAGAGAAAAAAAAAATATTTACAAAATTTACAAAATATTTACACTAGCAACCATAACTTTCAAAAACACACATCATCAGCCACAAAACAAATATATACACATACATCACAAATCAGTTCACAACAGGGAAAGCGCAAACATTCATAAACATCAAGGAAATATATACAGCAATTTAGAGCTTATGTCCCAGCACCTAACTACTCCTTACCCCACACTTAAATCTAACACTGTCCCCAGTGTTCACAAAAATTACAAAACACAAAATTTTGGGTGGTGAAACTCCCTGCTCAGTCGAAATATTCGACGTTCTCATCCGGTGCTGCGGCCTCGTCGCCCATATCTGAATCAGCTCCATCGTCGTCATCGGACTCCACATCGGAGTCCTCACGACGTGTCTCCTCATCAGTAGGGACATCGTCATCTGTCGGCTCCACGAAGGCTGGCCCTACCCGACATAAGGCTCTGGCGTTCTCGCCAAAGGGGTAGTCCAGCTCTAGCTGCCATAATTCTTCCTCGGTGGCTGGTCTCCCACCAATCCGTAGCTGCAGCATCTGCATGCCGAACATACGGGCCATGTACTGATCGTCACGAGCATGTCGCTCGCCCAAAGTCAATACAGGTCCGTGTGTAGTGTCAGGGGCCTTAGTCTTTGTCACGTCGAGGGCCCTCCGCTCCGGCTGCGGAATATAGTCCAAGGCTTCTTCATCAATGTCGAGGCCTCAGAGGAAGGTGGTGATGAGTCCGCCAAACCCGTATCTGTGGCCCTGGTGCAGTCTATCTCTCTTCATGGCGGATATTATGACCGCCCCCACATTAATCTCGAGCCCTTTCATAAGGGCATACACCAAGCAGACACGGTCCCGGGTCACATCTGTCATATGGACTCCCAGGATCAAGCACGAACATACAATCTTCAGCCAGATTCTGGCCTCCCTGTTCATCTGCGAATAAGGCAGAGTCTGGTGGTAACCCCTCTCCTTGTGTCTACTCCATCGGGCTGTGGATCGAGCCCCACACAACGTACGTCTGATGTCGGCGTACGGTGGGGTGATGTTTAGCTGGCGGAGAACGTGGGCGTCTGTGTCCCGCGCTCCAACGATGGCATTCAGCTGCTGGGATTCCAGAGTGACAATCTGCCCTCTGATTTTTATAGTGTGGCTCCTGATGGCCGGGTTCCAGTTTGCATAAAATTCCCGAACCAAGTGAAGGTTGCACTCCTTGGGCTCCTGAAAAATAAAGCTGAGCCCAGCTGCTTCAATTCTCTGTACAATGCGAGGGAACTCCTGTGCAAGTGGTTCCCGAGCAATATGTTCCTCGGGGAAGTACTTGTTTTCTTTGTGTTTCGCGTACCATTTCTTCCCTTCATCGGTGACCCATCTTGTTCCGTATTGGCGGCGTTGGCCGCGCGGAACAGCGGGTGCAGCTGGGACTGCGGTGCCCAGTCTCATCCGTTTCCTACCTATGCCTGAGGTAGAAGCACCCTTGCCTTTATCTTGTCTGCTAGCCATTGTACCTGTCAATTTACACAAACAAGCACAACGTTAAGCTAAAAACTTGTTAACTTCGGCTAAGGTCGGGTTACAAAATATTTACCCCACACTTAGGCCTTAGCTACGTCTACAAAATTACAGCAAAGAATAACTCTAATTACACCACAGACAACACTATATACTTCATGCTTAGTGCGTTCACAACAAAATTTCGACAGCATAACGGTTAGCGTACTACTCAGACTTCATACAGCTAATCCCAATCCTACTATCGCTAACAATTCAACCATCGCACTTCGTAACAAAAACAACAACAAAATAAAAACAACAATAAAAACATTCTATATACAATCTAATCTAAACAATCTAACCAATTCACACATTTTATGCATTTTCCCACAAAAGTTCAAGAATTAGTCGTCTTTTAACATTTACACAATATTTACCACGACTTCTCTCAAATAATAAACACAACCCGGCATCGATTTCATCAAATTATCAAGTCCCCAAGGCAAATTCAACAATCCAAGCCCTAGAATATAATTCTACAATCAATTTTTGAATTATTCACATAATCGACAAGTTCAAACGCTAACTACAACAATACGAACATAATCAATCACAAAATAATTCAACATCATGTTTAATTTCTACCTAGGGTGATATATCTCACCTCACATGCCCAAAATTGACAAAAATCGCCAAAAAATTGAGATAGACGATGAAAACATACCTTAGAATTGAAGAACCGAAGAAAATTGATGTTTTTCCTTGCCTAGGAATGTGGCACGGTGCTTGGGGAGGGGGAAACGGGTGTTTGGTCGCGGAGGGAAGAGGTAAATGGGGAAAAATGGGCAAAAATCGAGGGTTAATTTATAGAAAACACGCGGGTCACCCGGCAACCCGGTGTGACCCGGCACTGAATAAGGGGCAACGTGTCACAGAGGGTAACGCGGAGCCCCTCCTCCGTGACACGGAGCCAACACGTTGGCTTACTGGATTTTTGAAAAATCCAGATTTTGCCTTCAACGTGTCACGGAGGGTAACGCGGTGCCTTACCTCCGTGACACGGCGCCAACACGCCAGTGTACTGTTTCTTTGATAAATTTGATTTTTCATACCTTGCCTCATTTTCTCGATTCCATGTATATTTCCTCCGTTATACCTGAAAATCACCTCACTAAACAAAAATTGGTTTAATTAATAGATTTCCCTAACTAAAAATAAAAAATATTAACTAAAATGAAAATCTAAACCTAATCAAGAAAAGAAAAAGAAAACTAAAACTTGGAAATAGACAATAAAAACAAAAATAAAGATAAAAATTAACTACACTGTGCAAAAAGAAAAAAAAGTAAAATATTTTTCTCACGGGTTACCTCCCGTGCAGCGCCTGGTTTACCGTCGCGGCTCGACGTCCTTTAAGCTCACTTGTCTACTAGGGAGATGGACGATTTGTCCCGATCCTGGTCATCCCCCCAGTAGTTCTCAACCTTATCCGGTGGCCTTCCTAGTAACTCTCGGGAATCACTCATTCCATTAGCATTCCTATGATCAATTACGTTGATCACCGAGAGATCCTTATAAACAGTCGGGAGCTTAGGTACCTTGTACACATCGAACACTTCGACCTTGTCATGTGCTCGCATTGTGAGTTGACCCGCAGCTACATCAATTAATGCTTTTCCGGTTGCCAAAAAGGGTCATCCCAAAATAAATGGGACTTCAGCATCTGGTTCAAAATCCAGAACAATGAAATCGACCAGAAAAATGAGGGAGCCTACTTGCACTAACACATCCTCAACAATGCCATCTGGCTTAGCTAAAGACCTGTCTGCTAGCTGCAAGATTACCGTTGTAGGTCTAGGACTCCCTAGACCTAACTTTCTGAATACCGAAGATGGCATCAGATTTATGCTTGCCCCCAAGTCGCATAATCCACGCGCTCGAATACTTTGCCCAATAGTAAGCTGGATAGTGAAACTTCCAGGGTCTTTCAGTTTTGTGGGCAACCCATTCTGAATACGGGAAGTGCATTCCTCCATTAAAGCTACCGTGGCATACTCAGTCAAACGACTTTTGTTAGCCACGATGTCTTTAACATATTTCGCATATTTTGGCACTCCCTGCAAGACATCAACAAGAGGTAAGTGGAATTGCTCTAAATTAGTGTCTATGTGTCCCTAGCTGTGAAGTGAATATTTCTCCCTTCTGGACCTCTGAAAAAATAGTGAGTTTCTGGCCATCTTTCGGTAAGTCTAAGTTTAGGATATAAACTATATCGAAAGTGACGTTGCCTTTTGAAATAAAGTTGTATTTAGTATTGATTGATATGTTTATGAATGCAGTTGGGAGAAAACAGTTAAAGTACCGGCCGAGCTTCGTCCGACAGACGAATAGTTCAAGGATAAGGTATGTAAAGTTAGTTTCCTCGGCAAGTTAAGAAATGTTGAGACAGTATAGTAAATTACGGACCAGTAGAATGTTCAGAAGTCGAGTATTGCGTTATTATGAATATTGGTACGATGTGAGAAACATTGGGTTGTAACGTATATGAAACCTATCAGTATGATACAGATTCTAACGCAAGTGTTAGAGATTGCCCAGTATACTCAGTATGTAATGTGATATGCCATGTTAAGATATGGTTGTATTCAGTTGAAACCCCGTATAGTAATGCAATACCCGTAGAGCTCTTCAGAAATAGAATAGCTGACTAAAAATGAAGTTCAGAAAGCATGTCAGGAATAGTAGATCGTGTTACTATAGAAAGTCAGTATACAACATAGTTCAGCAGAAAGATTATATTCGCACACACATATATAGTACTTCCAGCCTCAGCATGTATTAAGCATGTACATATTTCTATCACCTAATCCAGCATATAGTGTATACAGAAACTTAGTAAACAGTAGAGTTTTCAGCAGAAACATTATCTTATGTAGCATTTGCCCAGTACAGCCCGGCAGGAGACTATATTCATATTTATATATCTTTACCTGCCTCAGCACGTATTAAATACGTACAGATTACTATCATTAGCCCAGCATGTAATATATATGATACTTTACCCCTATTAGCCTCAGCATGTGAGATACACAGACAGTGTTACTAGTTGAGACCGTTGTATTGTTTGGGGTTGGATTACCTAGCATCCATGACCGCCCAGGGTTAATAGTTGTATCGACTTGTCCACCAGAGGACGAGGATACGTCACTCTACGGAGTGGCATGCCGTCCCGCCAGGGGACGAAGATGGGATGCCAGTTTTTCCCCATATTTGTGCCTTGATCGGCCCTTACACACCCCAATCGAGCGGATACGCCCGGGTGCAGATTCAGGAGTCCTCCGGACTCAGATGCAGTTATAGTCAGGGGCTCAGCGAGCCCAAGTGCATACCCTGGGACCGGCAGGATGCTTACAGCCACTATAGGAGATGGGATGACCGGGGTAGGGGTATAGATTCTGTGCTGGTTGTACCTCCCGGCTTATGGGGGCCGGGTAAGTTTTGTGTGTGCTATGTTATGTTATTTCATGTTATGCCATGTTAAGTTAGATACAAGTAGATCAGCAGTAGCACGATACGTTTCCAGGTATGACTCTCATCCCTTCCAGTAAAGATTGAGAGAAGGTAAGGTTTACATTATCAGACAGTTAAGTTATTCCTTCTACTTCAGTTTCATCAGTTATATTATTGCTTTCAGATTTTGTTCTCAGTTATTGCTTTACATACTCAGTACCAGCGGTACTGACGCCCAGTGGGGCGTTGCATTACTTGCCTGCAGGTAACCATAGACGAGCAGGCGATACCACGTGATCCCCATCAGCGGTTGAGTATTCAGCTCCTGTCATCCGGAGACTGAATTTCTAGAGGTGTAGTCCAGTTCTTTTTGTTGTACAGTACGGGTAGGTCGGGGCCCTGTCCCGATCATTTCTATTATCTTTCCTAGAGGCTTGCAGTCTGTTTATATTCCATGTGGTCAGATGAGCCGGTCGTGAGAGGCCGTGCAGCTGCATAGTTGTTAGCATTCCTTCTTTCTATTGTGATGGTCGTGTGGGGCCATAGTTATCAGTAGTGGTGACCTTGCCGGTCACGTAGGTTTTTAATACGTTATGATTGAATTGCAGATAACTAGACAGCATGGTGGCCTTGTCGGCCCGCATAGGTTCCCCTAAATTACCATGTTTCTGGTCAGCTGATAATACAGGTACAGAAGGAGATAGGCCATTAGGCCGGGGGCTGTATTTAGAGCCGTTATATAGCCCTTTGTTTCCAGAAATGTGAGTCAGAGCCAGCTAGGCACCAGAGGTGCCCAGGCTTAACAGTTTAGCAGGTTAGGTCCTAGTAGGGCACCAGGTGCCAGTCATACCCCCCAAGGCGGGGTGTGACATTTTATATCTATTTAGATTTAAATTCCTACAAACTATGCCTAATTATGCATATTTCATGAAAGTTCAAGTTATGATTTCACTTTGATTTTGACGTTCATTAACCCATTATGATTTATGACTTATGATAGGATTTCTTCCAAATACTTATTACAAATTTATGAAATATCAAGTTTACACATGTTTACAAGTATGCACAGATTTCATGATTAGCGAATTTATGACTCTTATCCAATTCATGGGCCCTTGTTCATGGCTAAACATGTATTTTAAATGGGGATCAATGATGATGTTACTTATTTAGCCATGAACTTCATCAATGATTTTACGATTATTATACGAGCCTAATGTGCATGTTTTTGGAAGCAGTGTCTAGCATTTTGTATCCTGGCATTCAAAGGAATACGCCAGTGTCTTAGAACTACGTGCCACCATAGTTTATTTATATATATATTCCAATATTAACGGATCCCCTCTTCGTGATATCACATACTTCACGTCCCTTGCTAGCAAGCCTGGGATGACTCTGCCCACTTGAGTGAGATAGTTGGGGCATCATGTAAGGCTCTACCATGATGGTGTTAGTTATACGAGTCCCCCCATTGTTCCTCATTATTTTCGCCTGGTTATGTTTATGAACATTGACTCAAGTTATTTTTAATAAAGCTTTTCTCCTATGATTATGATTATGAATGATTTACGAATGTTTTGAAAACCTTGAGCCTTAAGTTTATATTATGATATTTACGTTATGATCACGTTGTCCTACACTTATGAGCTATGATGTATTTTAAACTATCCATTTTACTTACCTTGAATACTTGGTACATTCCACGTACTAACCACATACTTTATGCTATATCCTCTTATGATACAGGCTCCGACATCCAGGCTCAGTTCCGCTAGTCAGATCTCCGGAGTTAGCTATTCTCAGTATCTGTTGGTGAGACCTCATATTGCGAGGGCCCTATCTTATCGGTTGTATTACGTCTTTCAGTTTCATACTGGTCGGGCTAGTTGGGGGTGTTGTCCCATCAGCCCATCAGAGATGTTAGAGGCTTTCAGACTTTGTGTAGTAATCAGCTTGTCATGTATGATGTAAATTCTAGTGTTGATGCTATGTTATGTTTAGACTTCCGCTATATTTAGTATGACAAATCTTCCGCTTTTACTAATGGAGTTAGATGTATGTTCATGTCATGGGTCGACTTGGAGTCTCTGGGGACTCCTCGTCCCGTTTATCAATCCAGGCCTAAGTTCAGGTCGTTACATTGGATGAATGCAAGGATGGGTCATCCTTGAACTAATGGTTCATTGATTTGCCCTGTGGTATCAAACTTCTTTAAAATGTCAAAATCTGCCCAGAACTGCCGAGTGGTTGTATGAGTTGTTCTTTGATTATACGAACAGTTATTTCTAATCATTGGAGTAAGTTTAGAGAGTGATTCAGATTTAGAGAAAGAACCAATGTTATCATACAACGGTTCATTGTATGTAGCAACGACCCGTGGTGTTAGTTGTTGGTTCTGCCAGATTACTTTTTAAGTTCAGCATTCTGGAATATTTTGGTAAAATCCTATTATTTTTAACTCCTGAATGACTTTATTTTAGGCTTCCTTAAGGGTTGATTAATAGGTTAATCTAAGCCTAATCCCTCACTGTTTTCAAAACACTGCAGGTTGGATCTCTCTCAAGGAATGTTAGGGTTCTTCATCATCTTCTTCCTAATTTCCCTTGGGTCTTAAAGTCAACTTAAAGATACATCAAGACCAGATATGTAGGGCCATGAATAGGGGATTTCTTCCACCCTCATACCCAATATCAAGTTAATTCCATGAATTCAAGCCTCCAATCATATTTTTATTAATTTCTGGAGTTGGACCCAATTTTTATAAAATATATTATGGTCTTCTATGAATTCAAGTCTCTTATGATTCAATCCATATTTTATGATTGTGAATGCATGTTTTCTACAAGTATCTCTCATGAATCTATGATTTTCATATTAAATGATTTTATTCAATTATGTATGATTTAATGAATCGCGAGCTTAGTTTTCATGGCTAGTTCATGCATGATAAATATGACTATGATTTTGATGATTTTTAACTAGCTCATGCAAAATCAAGTATGTTTCATGATTATGATTACGAGCAATATGCATGTTTTAAGAGTAGTATCTAGCATTGAGTAGGCCAGAGTTCAGTGTACCCAGGTCTTAGAACTACGTAACACAATACGTATATATTTATATTTGGGGCCTCACCAGAGAGTGTTTCTCCCAGCCCAATGGGGCTCAGGAGTGATATCAAACCATTATTGTTCTTTGACCTAGCAAGTCTTAGGGCGACTCTACCAACTTGATCAAGATAGTTGGGAATCACGTGCTCATTCATCATGGTGTCGATTATCTCCCATTGTTCCTCATGTTCTAATATATTCATGTTAATGATTTATGATATTATGTTTTACAGTATGATTGACCCATTGATAAGTTTATAAGCTTCCACATATGATTTCAAACATGTTAACCCATATGATTTACTTTGACATCCTTAGGTCATTATGTTTTAGCTTATGATGAATATTTAATGCTTATTACTATCTAATAACTATGATTTTTACATGTTGTACTTACTTTCATTTTTACTTACCTTAAATACTCAGTACATTCAAAATACTGACTGCTTACTTCTGTGATATATCATCTCATGATATAGGTTCGCGTGATCAGTCTCAGCCCCGAAATTAGCTTCGCCCCCACATAAGTCAAGTTCAACCCTAGCATGGGTGAGTCCTCATGATATGATGATATTAGTTTTTTGGTCATATGTTTTTTCTTTTATGTCTTTCAGATTTTAGATTTTGGTAGAGCTAGTTGGGGGTGTTGTCCCATCAACTCGGCTATGATTAGAGGCTTTTCAGATAGTATGTATAGATGTTCAGCGATGTTGGCATGTAGCCCGTTCATGCTTTACGAGATTCTAGACTTCCACTTAGTTATGTGCTCTTAATAATGCTATGTATATTCCATGGATTAGTTTGGAGTCATTCCTAGTTCTAGGTCCCGTATCGCGGTCCAAGTCCATGCTCGGGTCATGACAAACTTGGTATCAAAGCAATGGGTGTAGGTATATCCTAGGGTGTCTGAAAGCAGCGTTAAGTAGAGTCATTTTCATGGGTGTGAAGCGCGCTACACTTAAGGGGAAGAGGCTACAAGACATTTTAGAAAACTTCCCTTCTTTCATGTACTATGTCGTGTGATGGAGCTCAACTTTCTTTATTCCTCTAACTTGTGATATATTATTTTGAAGAACATGCCTCCTCACTGAGTTAATAAAATAAGGAATGGAAATAGCAATGGCCATGGAATGGCAACAGAGATGGGCATCAGCCAGCCCAACTAATAACAACGAGTTTAGGAAGATCCTAAATTCGAAATTGAATATTAGGGTTCGGAAACAAATATAGAAAAGAATCAGAAAACTAGAAATAAACATATGGGAAAGTCAAAGGAACAATCCAAGAATTTC
Source organism: Datura wrightii (assembly GCA_035772735.1). Taxonomy (NCBI): domain Eukaryota; kingdom Viridiplantae; phylum Streptophyta; class Magnoliopsida; order Solanales; family Solanaceae; genus Datura; species Datura wrightii. The sequence continues at coordinate 102,177,589 of JASDFA010000003.1, forward strand.
CAAGGATTTGATATTATAAAGCCTTGACAAAATCCAAGGAACAACTTATAGATTTATGGAAGAAAATCTAATTCCTTTACTTGATAAAACAAATAAAAAAGATATATTCGGATATTGACCGCTTTATGAGTTACTACAGACAACAATTAGTATGTATAACTAATTTCCTTCTAAATAATACCAAAAAGGAATCAAATATATCACAAGAAGAGATTACCTTATACCTTAAACTATGAAACTAGTAAAGGTTGAATGATAAATTCTCAAAAAACAAGCAACAAAGGTTCAAAGAACTCTCAAAAAATTATTAAACTCAACGTAATATATTCTTAATGAATGAAAAAGCACTCCTATTTATAGAATAAAAAGGGTGGCTTCCAGCCTTAATAAAACCTTAAAAGAACAATCTAGAACATAGAAAAAATCCCTAGCTTGGTGGCCAAGGTAAAAACTAAAACCCTAATAATTGTGGCTGAATTAAGGACTTTTTAAGCCCTCTTGGTCATGGCTTTTGCGCCCCATTTGGGCTTGATGGGGGCTGTTGATTTTATCTCCACTTAAGGGAAGAAGTTGGCCTCCTTTTGGGCTGATTTTTGGCTCTTTCAGACACCACTTTGGACCTCTTCAAGGCTGACTTTTGAACCCTAATGTTCATCCTCTAAAACTACAACTTGGGCTTCCAAATAGTTGTAGTATTTGGACAATTCATCTCCCTCTTCTTCCCCAACAAAACACCTTTGAATCTGTGATTGAAGCCCATTCAACTTGTCATTGAACTCCTTTGTTTGAGATCTTGTCATGGGCCTCTTTAGAGCCTCTAAAGCTTCATCCTTGTCCTTTAATGGAGTAGAGCTTCCATGGATGCTATCATTACCTTCTTCTTGAAGAAAATTCACCCTTCAAGCACTCCCCCTACTTTCCTTGCTCCACCCCTTGAAGAATCTGCATTCCATTCTGGATTGCCTTGTGAAATTCGGTTGAGCAAAGTGTACAGCTCCTCATAGGTCTTTTCCAGCGCTTGCCCTCCAGATACTGAATCTAACAGAATTTTAGTGTGGGGTTCCAAACCCTCAATGAATATGTGTACCAACATCTCATTGGACTGATGATGATGAGGACAGTCCCGCAACATGGATTTAAATCTTTCCCAGGCTTGATATAGATTTTCCCCTTCCCTCTATTTAAAACTTAGAATTTGACTTCTAAGTCTGGCTGTTTTACCAGAAGGGAAAAATCTGATCAAAAACTTCCGCGCAAGATCATCCCACGTTGATATAGAATTGGGTGGTTCATCTTTTAACCACCTCTTGGCTTCACCAAGTAAGGAAAATGGAAATAAGGTGAGCCGAACATAATCAGGTGACACTCCAGCGGGTATATAAGTGTCACTTATCTCCAAAAAGTTCTGGAGATGTTGTTGTGGATCTTCATGAGGGAGTCCGATAAATTGCCCGCTTGTGTGCAAAAGTTGCACCTATTCTGCTTTAATTCAAACCTCCCTCCAGGCTCTAGTTTGCGGATGCTAGAATGGACATTATTGGCGTGTGGGATTGCCACCTCGCGAACCGGCCTTGCTGCTGCTTCATCGGGCACTAACACGCCCGCACAACTGGTGGATTTTGTTGCTCCATCATAGACTGTTTAAGCAACTGCAGCTTCTTTCGAAGAGCTTCTCTACCTTGACTATGAAATTCACGTTCAGGCTCTAAGTAAGATTCCACCAGCTCTTTGTCCCTTGTCAGTGTTCACAGAAACAAAATCTGCAAAATACAGGCTAAGACCAAGTTGTTAACACTTAAGAAAATAAAAATACAAATACAGTAAATTTACACTAAACACAATTTTACAAATCGCCTAGCCTCCCCGGCAACGGCGCCAAAAAACTTGTTCGGTCTGCTGCTCAGGTTGGTATTATATATTATAAACCGACACGCAAGTGCACGTGGTCAAACAAGTAATAAAGTGGCTAAGTAGCCAAGTATCGATCCAAGGAGGCTCAAGATACGTAAAATTGCCTAGTTTACTATATTCCTATTTCACTTCTAATTATGCTAACAACAATGTAACCAAGAGTTACTTGAGTTTTTGTTTCTAAACTATATATACTACAATAAATACAAACTATTTACTTGTGAGTTTAGACAATGGATATGAACATGCCAAGGTTAAGAACAAGTAATGAACTTGATAATCATGATAATTTGGTTAATCTCTTCTTCATGCTGCTAGCCAAGAACATTTGCCTAGAAATTAAAACTCTCGTATTTAATTTCACTTTAGAATCATAAACCATCCGTCTACATTTCTGTGATCAAATGCAATTTATGACCTAGCACTACAATTCCGGTTCCTAAATTGACTAATACGGCTTTCAAGTATATTTCTATCAGGAAAGCACATCAAAACCCAATTTTCCCAAATCAAGTTAAGAACAATACCCTATTAATTCACAACTTTCCAATTTCTTGCTCTTTCGAGTGAAATTGGACTTTTTAGATGTACATTAACGTTGCCAAGCACTAATGCAGTAAGAACAAGAATTAATAGAACAACATTAAAGAAGAAGAAGAAAACCATATCATTTACAATCAAAATTCATTACACGTGTTCAAAACCTCAGCAAGGAAGAGAATTAGCCACTCATTCTTGGATTGATCATCCTAAAATGAGTGTAAATCATACGTATAATTGATAGAAAGAAGAAAGGAAGAGAAGAAATCCCTTAGCTTTTTCGTTCTTCAACTGCTACTAACCCACGTTCCTGCTCTCCACTTCTGAACTCAGTCTAAAAAGCTAAAAAAAACTTAAAATAAACCTAAGTGTGCTATTTATACTAGAGGGAAATTTTTCCCGAAATAACAAGCAACGTGTCACGGAGGCCAACGCGGAGCACTGCCTCCGTGACACGGCGTGGACGCGGACCTTCACTGGAATTTCAGGGTCCGGTAAATTAACCTCAACGTGGCACGGAGGCCATCGCGGAGGCCTATCTCCGTGCCACGGAGCTGACGCGAAGGCACACTGGAATTTGCCATTTTAATTCATGTTCAGGCAGTGTGCTACCGCGATGGTAGTGTGGCACGGCTCCATCGCGGAGCCCTTATAAAATGTGCATTCCAAGGTCTTTTCCACGCTCGCATCCAATTCCAACTCCGATATAGTTCCAACATGCATTTTAGCTCCTAAAAATCACATTTACCTGCAAAACAAATGCTAATCATGTTGGTTAGTATAAATTCGCATTTTATTACTAATTACATGATATTATATACACATTGCACAACAAACAAGGTAAAAATGATATGTTTTAGTATCACTTGGGCATATAAATCTGCCCAAGATCACCTCTCTGATCCCTCGATCCCGAAGCCCTGCTCCTCTGATCACCCTTGGGTCTGGATGGAACACTAGCTGATGATGGTGCTGGGGCTAGTGATTTTTTCTGAAACTGTGGGCGGTAACCACCGCCAGACCTATGATGTGAAAACCCATGACCATCTGTCCGAGCCCTCTTTGCCTCCCTCTCCCTCACATGAGCTGCCTCCATCTGCTGGGCGTACAACACTATCGTAGGAAAGTCCATATCCTGCTTGAGCATAGCAGTCCTGCAATCCTTGTCTAAATAACCAGCCACACCATGAATGAATCGGCTCACCCGTGCCCTCTGATCCATCACTAACTCTGGGCGTACTATGAAAAACGAGTGAACTCAAGTGAATACTCCAACACTGTCATCTGTCCCTTCTTGAGGTTCACATACTCCGCTGCTTTCAACTCCCTCATCTCTCGAGGGAAGAATCTGTCGAGAAAAGCCATGTGGAACTCATCCCAACTGATATGGCCCGCTGTTGCTGCCCTGCTGTCCTTCCATTGCTTGTACACAATATGAGTGATCTCTTTTAGCTGATATGAGGCCAAGTCCACACACTCCCCATTTGTCTCCCCCATAATCCGAGTGACCTTCAAGATCCCTTTAATGAACTCGTGTAGATCCTCGTCCACCTTTGATCCTATAAAATCAGGAGGGTTCATTCTCAAGAAGTCTCCAATCTGAGTTGCCGCTGCATTGCCATTCTGTGGGACCTGCACAACAGCCTGCTGGTTGACTTTAGCGATCAAGGCCTACTCCAACATTTGAATAACCGCCCGAAACTCAACATGGGCATTTTGCTCTGGTGCCTAGGGCTCCTGAACAGGTGGGGCCTGCTGATGCCCATGGTCATTGTCACCCCCGTGGCCTTCATCATTTCCATTCCTCCTTCTGTTCATTCTTCTAGGAGACATAATTCTGAAATCACGAATTGCACGAATTAGAAGGATGGAGAGACTTTTCATCACACAACATAGAACATGAAAGAAGAGAACATTTCCTAAACGCCTAGTAGCCTCTTTGTCATAGGTGTGTCACGCTTCACACCCATGAAAAAGACTCTACTTAACGCGGCTTTCAGACACCCTAGGACACTTCAAACCTATTGCTCTGATACCAAGTTAATCATGACACAGACGTACACCTGGATCGTAGACACGGGACAATGGACCCCGAGAGACCACAAGTCGACCTATGGCACATGCATACATCAAATCTCATTTAATAAAGTAGAAAACATAGCATAAAACATACCGGAAACATAATCATAGTATAACAACCAAAAACACTAGACATATGCATAAACTGAGTTCTACATCCTGTCTGAAAGCCTCTACTACATAAGATGGGTTGATTGGACAACATCCCCAACTAACCCGAACAATACTGAAACATAAGATAATATAAGACTCTGTGAAACAGCCCTCGGAACATGAGGACTCTCCAATAAGCTGAGAACGTAAGATGAGATGGACTAAGGATGAGGATGAGCCTGAGGTTCGGACCCTCTATCATGAAACAATATATCAAAGAAGGTATGCGGTCAGTACATGGAATGTACTGAGTATGAAAGGTAAGTAAAATGGACATTTAAAAGTAAAATAAAAGTCATAAGTAAATATAGGAGAAGGACATCATGCATATATCATAAACTCCATAAGAAAACATAAAGCTCAAGGCTTTCAAATCATTCATAAAGAGTTCATAATCATAATCGTAAGTAAACATTATCAAAGCATAACTTGAGCTAATAACGTAAATATAAAAATGCATAAAACATGCTGAACAATGGGAGGACTCTTCATAACCGACACCATCATGGTAGATCCTTTCATAATGACCCACTATCTCGCTCAAGTGGGCAGAGCCGACCCTGACTTGCCAGTTAAGGGTCATGCATTAGGCGTGATATCACATTTGAGGGTATCATTATCAATACATCATATCATTAGAAACCCACGGTGGAACGTGGTTGTGAGACACTAGCGTAGTCCTTTGAACGCCGGGCTGCTCGGTGCTAGACACGACTCCCAAAAACATGCATATAGACTCATATGTAAATCAATAACATCATGCATTAAGATTCATTGGCTAAAATATAACATTTATCATCATTGATCCCCTTTAAAACATTCTTAGCCAAGAATCATAGGCCCTCTTCATTGGCCAACATCATAAATCGATAAATCATGTAATTCACTTCATAAATCATAAATCATTCTTCAACATGTGGGCATTTTCCAATACCTCATCATATTCAATTCTTTCAAAATATTCTGATAAACATGGGTATCTTGAATTCATGCTTTTCTGTCATCAATAAATTCAAAATATTGAATATTCATCATAAATCATAACTCTCATGAACTCTCATAAATGGGCATTCTAGATTTAAAAAGCTTGATACATGATTTAAAAGAAAATAATATAAAACCTGCCCATCATTCATAATTCTATAATTAAAATGCAATTAAATCATACCCATAAAGAGAAATCTCATTTTCATGCATTTGGGTAAAACCCCATGGAATTGAATAGGAGAATCCATGATTTAAATCGAAATTTGGGCATGGGTGTGAAAGAATTTCACCCATTCTAAAATCCTACATACTTGGGGATGGACTGATTTCTAAGTTCCTTGAAAACCCACAAAGAAATTGATGGAAACTTGGAGGAGAAGACCTTGAATATCCCTAAAACCTCTCTAAAAGCTCTTGCATGGGAATGGGTATGCATTAGTGACTTAACCCACCTTAAAGACCCTATTATGACCTTAAAACGACATAGTTGAGTCCTTAAACATTTAGGAAATTACGAGAAGGCCCTTACTAATTCGTAGAAAGTAACTGCCAGGTGAACCTAACGAGTGACCTGACGACTCATCAGGACGGGAAATTACTCGTCGTGTTGCCCGCCAAGTACACTGCCTCATCCTCTATTAAAAGTCCATAGGCTTGCTCACGACCCCCCTCATGAGTCGTTGGGATAGGCCATGACTCGTGGGGTGCCATCCATTAGGTACACTGGGAGCTTTTTCTAACTTAACCCCAACCTCACCCCACGAGTGACATGACGACTCATAAGGACTGACCATGAGTCGTTATCTCCCTTGTGGGGACCTCGATCCTTCCTTTATTCTAGGCCTTCCCACGAGTCGTCCCACGACTCGTCCTGTGCCTGTAACATAAATTCCAGAATTTTACCATTTCAACACCCGGGTCCGATCTTTGAGCTCTCAGGGTATAACAATATCTCCCCCTTGGGAACATTCGTCCTCGAATGTTAGAAACACACAGGAAAAGAAGAAACATGCTATCATCATATGCAAATACTGATTATTAAAATCAAAAACTGATGGAATGACTGCCTCCAAAAAGAACTACATAATTGAACTGAAATCAGACATCTCATACATTTACCTCATCATAAAACAAACTTGTACGCATGAACGGAACATGAAAACTGATTAGAGGCTTAGGGAAAAATTGGTACCTCAAACTGAAACTGAGTTGGTAGGGGACAAGTGTGGGTATTTGGCCATCATATCCGCTTTGGCTTTCCATGTAGTTCCTTCACGCTGGTTTCTCCATAATACTTTAACTAAAGCTACTTCTTTATTCCTCAACCTCCGAACCTTATGATCCAAGATCTCCATCGGAATTTCCTCATAGCTAAGGCTATCCTTTACACCAACGCTGTCTACCGGGACTACTAAAGTTGGATCACCCAAGAACATTTTCAAGAGCGATACATAAAACACGGAATAAATTTAAGCTAACTCTGTAGGCAAGTCCAACTCATATGCCACCTTACCAACTCTCCCCATAACCCGGTAAGGACCAACATATTGAGGACTGAGTTTTGCCTTTTTCCCAAAGCGCATGACCCCCTTGATGGGAGATACCTTTAGAAATACCCAGTCGTCCACATCAAACTCCAGATCCCTTCTCCTCACATCAACATATGATTTCTGAAGACTTTGAGCGGTTTTTAACCGGTCCCTTATCAATTGTAAACCATTACCATGGCCTCATGAGTCAAATCTGGTCCTATCATGGCTTCCTCGCCAACCTCAAGCCAACCGATGGGCGATCTACACCTTCACCCGTAAAGAGCTTCGAACGGTACCATCTTGACACTGTAGTGATAGCTGTTATTATAGGTGAACTCGATTAAGGGAAAATGATCATCCCAACTACCTTTGAAATCCATAACACATTCCCTCAATGTATCCTTGAGGGATTGAATGGTTCGTTCTGCCTGGCCTTCTGTTTGCGGATGGAAGGTTGTACTGAGCTTAACTTGCGTCCCAAGTCCTTTTTGAAAAGAATGCCAGAATTGCGAGGTAAACTGAGTACCTCGGTCAGAAATAATACACAAGGGCACTCCATGAAGTCGAACCAACTCCCAAATATACAACTCAGCATAATCATCCACTGAATCCGTGGTCTTGACCGGTAGGAAGTGCGCAGCCTTAGTTAACCTATCTACCACAACCCAAATGGAGTCATAGTGTCGGCGAGTGCGAGGTAGGCCTGTAATGAAGTCCATATTAATCTCTTCCCACTTCCAAGTGGGGATGCTAATATCCCGAATTACGCCTCCCGGTCTTTGATGCTCGACCATCACTTGCTGACAGTTAGGACATTTGGCTACGAACTCTGAGATATCCTTTTTCATACCATCCCACCAATAGATTTCTCGCAAGTCCCGATACATCTTTGTGGATCCCGAATGGATGGAATATCTGGTACCATGTGCCTCCTGCAATATCCGAACCCTCAAATTATCAAAATCCGGAACACATAGTCGACCCTGGTATTGTAGTACACCATCTCCCCCTTGGGAGAAAACCTCTACCTTTTGACTCCGCACTACTTCCTTCAGCTTCCTCAAAGTCAGATCCTCATCTTGCTTAGACTTGAAATCAACCACCAAGGACGATTCTGCCCTATTCTGCACAACAATGCCGCCATCGGTGGAGTCGATCAATCTAACTCCCAACCTTGCAAGTCGATGGACGTCTCTCACCATTTCCTTTTATCCCTCGTCCACGTGGGACACACTCTCCATAGAGAGCCTACTAAGCGCATCCTCAACCACATTAGCCTTTCCCCGATGGTAGAGGACAATCATGTCATAGTCCTTTAGTAACTCCAACCACCTCCTTTTCCAAAGATTTAGATCCTTCTGTGTTAACACATATTGCAAGCTCTTGTGATCCGTAAATACATCCACGTGGACCCTATACAAGTAATGCCACCATATTTGCAATGCAAACACCACCGCAGTCAACTCAAAATCATGGGTCAGGTAATTCTTTTCATGAATTTTCAGCTGTCTCGAGGGATATGCTATTACCCTCCCACGTTGCATCAACACACATTCTAGTCCGACTCTCGAAGAATACAATATACAACATAGACATTAGTACCCTCGAGCAAAGTCAACACTGGTGTTGAAGTGAGTCGGGTCTTCAACTCTCGGTAGCTTTTCTCACAAGCATCCGACCATTGGAACTTCACTGTTTTCTGAGTTAACCTAGTCAATGGGACTGCAATTGATTAAAAGCCCTCAACAAATCTTCGGTAGTAGCCTTCTAAGCCCAAGAAACTTCGAATTTCCGAAGGGTTCACCGGCCTAGGCCATTTCTTTACCTCTTCAATTTTCCGCAAATCCATCTTTATGCCTTTGCTTGACACCACATGACCCAGAAATGCCTCCGAGTCCAATCAAAATTCACACTTACTGAACTTTGCATATAGTTGATGATCCTTAAGGGCCTGAAGTACTACTCTCAGGTGAGCGGCATGCTCCTCCTCACTCAGTGAGTATATCAATATGTCATCGATGAACACGATCACGAACACATACAAATATGGTTTGAACACTAGTTCGTCAATTCCATAAAAGCTGCAAGAGCATTTGTTAGTCCAAAAGACATAACGACAAACCATAATGGCCATACCAGTCCTGAAGGCTGTCTTCGGAATATCAGTCTCCCAAACTCGGAGCTGTTGGTACCCAGACCTAAGGTCTATCTTTGAGAAACTTTTGGCACCCTTATGCTGGTCAAAAAAGTCATCAATCTTAGGTAAGGGGTACCTGTTCTTGACAGTGACCTTGTTCAACTGCCGATAGTCAATACACATGCAAAGGGAACTATCCTTCTTTGGATCAAATAGAACTGGTGCACCCCATGGAGATTGGCTCGGTCTAGCGAGACCCTTATCCAACAGATCCTTTAACTGATCCTTCAATTCCTTTAGCTCGATGAGAGCTATCCTATAGGGAGGAATAGAGATACGCTACGTATCGGATTACTGATCAATACCGAAATCAATTTCCCTCTCCGGAGGAACACCTGGCAAATTATCGAGAAATACCTCCGGATATTTGCGTCCACCAGGACTGACTGAATAGTCGAGGTCTCGGACTCCACATCCTTAATCCTAACTAGGTGGTACATGCAACCCTTAGAGATTATTTTCCTGGCCTTAAGATAAGAAATAAACCGACTGGTACCGCCGAACTATCCTTCCACTTCAAAACTAACTCACCCGAAAAACGAAATTCCACCGTACGGGTCCTACAATTAATCAAAGCATAACATGAAAACAACCAATCCATGCCAAGAATAATGACAAAGTTAGTCATGGCTAACTCTACAAGGTATGCAGAGGTAACCTCATGCAACATAGTAACCGGGCATTCTCTATATACTCGTCTAGCTATGACCGAATCACCAATAGGGGTCAAAACTAAAAACGGCTTTGACAAGGTCTTGGGGCTAACTCCAAAGTTACTAGCAATGTAAGGAGTCACGAAATACAAGGTAGCTCCTAGATCTAGAAAGGAATAAACATCAATATGAAAAGCACGCAACATTCCAGTGACCACGTCTAGAGAAGTCTCCTGCTCCTGGCACGGGGCAAGGGCATAAAATCGATTTTGGCGCTATCTTCCACCTCCACTAGACGATGCTCCCTACGGAGTTGAACGGGCTGAAGCTGCTACTGTCCCGGTGGTCTGTGCACGACCCCTATCATAACCCTATCTAGCATATGGGCACGCTCAGTGCATATGCCCAGATCTACCACACCCATAGCAAATATCTGAGCCAAGCAGGGACTCCCTGATATGACTCTTGCCGCACTTTCCGCAGGCTGTAGAGGTATACTCTAAATGGGTGCCTCTCTGATCCCTCGATCCTGAAGCCCTGCTCCTCTGATCACCCTTGGGTCTGGATGGAACACTAGCTGATGATGGTGCTGGGGCTAGTAATTTCTGCTGAAACTGTGGACGGTAACCAGCATCGGACCTTTGATGCGAAAACCCACGTCCATCTGTCTTAGCCCTCTTTGCCTCCCTCTCCCTCGCATGAGCCGCCTCCATCTGTTGGGCGTACAACACTATGCGAGGAAAGTCCATATCCTAGTGGCATAGGAGTCCTGCAATCCTTGTCTAAATTACTACCCACACCATGAACGAATCGGCTCACCCGCGCCCTCTGATCCATCACTAACTCTGGGGTGTAGTTTGACAAACAAGTGAACTCAAGTGAATACTCCAACACTATCATATTTCCCTGCTTGAGGCTCAAAAACTCCGCTGCTTTCAACTCCCTCATCTCCTGAGGGAAGAACCTGTAGATAAAAGCCATGTGGAACTCATCCCAACTGATAGGGCCCGCTCCCGCTGCCCTACTGTCCTTCCATTGCTTATACCAAATATGAGCGACCTCTTTTAGCTAATAAGATGCCAGGTCCACACACTCCCCAATTGTCACACCCATAACCTGAGCGACCGTCGTCCACCTTTGATCCTGTAAACTCACGAGGGTTCATCCTCAAGAAGTTTCTAATCCAAGCCGCCGCTGCATTGCCATTCTGTGGGACCTGCACAACAGCCTACTGGTTGACCTGAGCGGTGAAGGCCTGCGCCAACATCTGAATATCCGCCTAAAACTCAACGTGGGCAGCTGGCTCTGGTGCCTGGAGCTCCTGAAAAAGTGGGGCCTGCTGATGCCCATGGTCATTGCAACTACTGTGGCCTTCATCATTTCCATTTTTCCTTCCGTTCATTCTTCTAGGAGCCATAATTCTGCAATCACGAATTGCACAAATTAGAAGGATGGAGAGACTTTTCATCACACGGCATAGAACATGAAAGAAGGGAACATTTCCTAAACGCCTAGTAGCCTCTTCGTCATAGGTATGGCGCGCTTCACACCCATGATAAAGACTCTACTTAACGCGGCTTTCAGACACCCTAGGAGACTTCAAACCTATTGCTCTAATACCAAGTTAGTCATGACATTGACATACACCCGGATTGTAGAAATAGGACAAGGGACCCTGAGAGACCCCAAGTCGACCCATAGCACATGTATAGAACTAATCTCATTTAATAAAGCAGAAAACTTAGCATAAAACATAGAGGAAACATAGTCATAGTATAACAACCAGAAATACTAGACATATACATAAACTGAGTTCTACATCCTATTTGAAAACCTCTACTACATAAGCTGGGTTGATGGGACAACATCCCCAACTAACCCGAACAATACTAAAACATAAGATAACATAAGAGTCTATCAAACATCCCTCGGAGCATGAGCACTCTCCAATAAGATGAGAACGTCAGATAAGATGGACTAAGGATGAGGATGAGCCTGTGGTCCGGTACCTGAATCAAGAAACAATACAACATAGAAGATATGCGGTCAGTACGTAGAATGTACAGAGTATGAAAGGTAAATAAAATGGACATTTAAAAAGTAAAATAAAACTCACAAGTAAACATAAGAGAAGGACATCATGCATATATCATAAACTCTGTAAGAAAACATAAGGCTCAAGGCTTTCAAATAATTCATAAAGCATTTGTAATCATAATTGTAAGTAAACATTATCAACACATAACTTGAGCCAATAACATAAATATAACAATGCATAAAACATATGTAAAAATGGGAAGACTCATCATAACTGACACCATTATGGTAGAGCCTTTAATGATGCCCCACTATCTCGCTCAAGTGGGCAGAGCCGACCCTGGCTTGCTAGGGGAGGGTGGTGCATTAGGCGTGATATCATATTTGAGGCGATCATTATCAATACATCATATCATTAGAAACCCATGGTGGCACGTGGTTATGAGACACAGGCGTAGTCCTTTTGAATGCCGGGCTACTTAGTGCTAGACACGGCTCCCAAAAACATGCATATAGGCTCATACGTAAATCAAGAAAATCATGCATTAAGATTCATTGGCTAAAATATAAAATTTATCATCATTGATCCCCTTTAAAACATGCTTAGCCAGGAATCATAGGCCCTTTTCATCGGTCAATATCATAAATTGATAAATCATGTAATTCTCTTCATAAATCATAAATCATTCTTCAACATGTGGGCATTGCCCAATACTTTATAATATTCAATTCTTTCAATATACGCTCATAAACATGGTTAACTTGAATTCATGATTTTCCGTCATCAATAAATTCAAAATATTGAATATTCATCATAAATCATAACTTTCATGATCTCTCATCAATGGGCATTTTAGATTTAAAAAGCTTGAAACATGATTTAAAAGAAAATAATATAAAACCTTCCCATCATTCATAATTCAATAATTAAAACTCAATTAAATCATACCCATAAAGAGAAATCTCATTTTCATGCATTTGGGTAAATCACCATGGAATTGAATAGGAGAATCCATGATTTAAATTGAAATTTTGGCATGGGTATGAAAGAATTTCACCCATTCTAAAACCCTATATACCTGAAGATGGACTAATTTTTAAGTTCCTTGAAAACCCACAAAGAAATTGATGGAAACTTTGAGAAGAAGACCTTGAATCTCCCTAAAACCTCTCTAAAAGCTCTTGCATGGGAATGGGCATGAATTAGGGACTTAACCCACCTTAAAGACCCTATTTCAACCTGAAAATGACATAGTTTTGGCCTTAAGAGTTTAGGAAATTATGAGAAGGCCCTTACTAATTCGCAGAAAATAACTGCCAGGTGACCCTAATGGGTGACCTGACGACTCGTCAGGATGGGAAATGACTCGTTGTGTTGCTCGTCAAGTACACTGCCTCATCCTCCATTAAAAGTCCATAGGCTTGCTCATGACCCTCCTCACCAGTCGTTGGGATAGACCACGACTCGTGAGGTCCCATCCATTAGGTGCACTGGGAGCTTCTTTTCTAACTTAACCCCAACCTCACCCCACGAGTGACATGACGACTCGTGGGGACTGACCACGAGTTGTTATCTCCCTCGTGGGGACCTCGATCCTTCCTTTATTCCAAGCCTACCCCTGAGTCACTTGACGACTCTAGGGTCTCCACATGAGTCATCCCATGACTCATCCTATGCCTGCAACATAAATTCCAAAATTTTCCCATTTCAACTCTTGGGTCCGATCTTTGAGCTTTTGGGGTATAACAGGATCACCAGTGGTGGTTCGCCGGTGAAATGCCAATGTGCCCAAGTTTTTTTTGTTCACTGTGCCAATCGAAGAGTCATCGGAGACTAGAGAAATGCAACTGCCTCTTGTCGATGGGTCACCGATGGAACCTAAACTTGTGAAAATCGTACTTAATTTCTTCTATTTGCCTTATTCTCGATTTACAAACTATGGCCCATTACTAACCCACATTTGCAGCATTATCTCTATTTCCCCGCACTCTTATACAAGCCAAGTATCAATGCCCTCCAATACCCCTCAAGTTAGGTTTGAGCTGGAAGAAATAAAGGAGTTTTATATAGCTTTCAAGGAAAAACGTGTCATCCATGCAGAAGCCTAGTTTGATGCAGAAAATTTCAAGACTTCTTACCCAGATATCTACCACCATATTGGGACATGCGATTGCGATCCATTTACCAAACCAGTTGAACCATATCTTCCAATTCTATGCATCATACAGGGAAAGGAAACAACTAATGAAGCGAAGGGGCCGCACTGAAGAATTCCTGTGGCTCACATCAGTATGGGTGCAAAGACAAGAGGTGCATGTAACTCCAGAAGAAATCAATTCAGTTTATTGGGATGAGCCAATCCCATCTCATCTAATATTCCGCAATAAAGTGGAGGACAAATCTAATCAATTCCAATGGGTAGCCAACCTAATTACAAAAGGTCAACCACCATGGGCTGCTTTCAATGGCCTCATTCATTGGCATTACTTAAAATTTGAAGCACGTGTGTGGTTAGATTTGGTTTTAGCGAGGCTAATTCCCTCTCTGAATACATTAGAAGTCCAAATTGAAGTTTCCATTCTCCTTTCTTACATAATTGATCATGTACAAATCAATTTTGGGGAAATTATTGTTGATCAATTCAAATGAAAGGCCAAGAAACAATCCACTGCATTGCCATTCCCTAACCTGGTGTGTATGTTATGTATGCGGGCAACTTGTCCTTTCTTCCAACCATTGGATGGGACAGTGCAGGCCAACAGTGTGATTACATTGGCTATCAAAATTGAAAAAGAGGCTCCAGCTATGAAGCGGGCAAAGTATAAAAGGAGCATGACTCTACCATCATCTTCAGCATCCACTCACACAACAACTGCACCACTCCATACAGTCAAGCCCCAAAATTCTTTACCTCCTAATTTACTTAACATTGCACAAAGGGCCAAAATTCATGAGAACCTACTACTGCGGTTAGCCAAGGCTCTTCCTTCCATGATACAGGGTGCCATCAAGACAAATTGGCCAGCCTATGCTCTACAGTTGATGTCCTTGAAAGAAAAGTCGGTACTTTAAAACAAGAGGTGGCTGCTCTCACTGCACCTTCATGTATTTCCCAACCAAACCATTGTGAACCTGAGGAAGTGCCCGAAGCACCCAGAAGCCCGCCGAATGATTGGTGGATAGTCTATAACAGTGAGTCAGAATAAGTGTCTAATGACGAACCCCATCATAGTCGCTCTCCTCCACCTCCAATGCGTTCGATGTATGTTGTCGATCCCTCCGGGACACTAGGTGGAGTGGGAACAACGTCGTACCATGAGCTTCGCACTTTGCTAGACAATTTGGTGGTGCAAGGCCCCGGGCAACCTCTATCACTCCCAAAGGATCCACAACAACCTATGGCTGAAGAGACAGCTTCTTGGCAGTTTGATGCTGCCACCTATACTTGGAAGCCATGGCCCAATCACTAACTCAATCAGGAAAGATCTCTCACTTGCTTATCCTTTCTTTGGATACATTAGGGGTAATGTCTGATTTATGTTTGGGGGTTGGGATGATTCTTTCTCTTCGGATGTTGAAATTTTTGGGTGCTGAAAATGCTCTTGATGGTTGATGATTAGTGACCAAATGGGGTCTTTATTTTGAATTGTAAAAATCTTGAAAATCTTAAATGAAATGACCCTAAAAGTTCTCTTCCTTTTTCTCCATTGTAAATAGTAGTGTAGAAATTAAAACTCCGAGGGTTT
This sequence comes from Datura wrightii, assembly GCA_035772735.1. NCBI lineage: Eukaryota > Viridiplantae > Streptophyta > Magnoliopsida > Solanales > Solanaceae > Datura > Datura wrightii. The sequence continues at coordinate 102,193,425 of JASDFA010000003.1, forward strand.
TCTTTTTACTAAGTTCTTTCCCAAGGAGCATTCTTTTATTTTTGTTATTTTTTATTGTTGAACCGGGTTGGTTTTTCTAGATGATAGATTGAGTGGAGAAATTCTTAAGGAAAAATGCAATGTTGTTTTGAGTCTATTGTGAAGTTGTTTTGAGAGGAACCATCTAAAAAAATTGTTGAAATGGAATTGTAAAAACAAGGGCATGAAAATGAAGATAATGAGCAAGTGTTGACACTGCAATATAGCATTCTTTGTCATACATTGTAAATTCCCTGCTTGACTTATGATATTTGCCTGCTTTGATGTCCTAATTTGGTGTCTTTTTTTGAGAATGACTCTGGTAGACCCTTTAAGGGTGATGCCTTGTGTACTAAGGAGATTTTTGATGAATCTCATGCATTACATCTTGTCAAGAACTTGCCCTAAATGTGATTCAAGGCGAAATCCTAGATGTAGTGGTGCCAAGAACATGAGTTTGGGCTTTCCTTTGTCTAGTTACTTCACCCATATGCCATCCATGAGCATCGATCATTGTTATCCAATGTTGAGTCTTAGACCCTTTCTTTGGCAACCATATTACAAGCCTTAAGACTGTTCTTAATACCTCTTTTTGGCCCCCATTCTAAATAAATGCTAGCGACAAGATAAGTGATGAAATAAGGCTTAAAGCCTAAGAAAGAGGAAGTGATAAAAATATTTGTGAAAATAATGAGGCAAAAGCCTATGTTTGGGGGTATGCAAAACAAAGGGGGAAGATAAGAATTATAGTGTGAGGGGAACACCGCCTTGTGTCAAAATGCATCAAAGGACAAATCAAAAAGAAAAAGACAATTTGTGTGAATCGGTGTTTCCTCTTGAGGTTAGGCTAGTTGTGAAAGAAAAAGCGGTTATAAGGGGGATTGTTAAAGAAATGAAAGTCATCAACAAGAAAAGAAGGGAAAGAAGGTGAAGTGAGTGGAATGGATGTAAGGTATGTCACAAAAAAGCATTAGGGAGGATCTAGTCACTATAGCCAAATGTTCATCCTACCCTTACCCCTAGCCTACATCGTAACCCGGAAGTCATATATGATTCTAGGTGCAGCTACTCTACATTAGTGGTGAATTACATGAAGGGCAAGCCTATTGTCACGCCCCACCTTGGGAGGCATGACTGGCACCTAGTGCCACACTGAAATCTAACTGGCCTTGATAGGCTTATGCACATCTAGTGCACGCCTGCAACTCGACTCCAGAAACAACGGGCTATATCTCGACTATAAATGTAGCCTCCGGCCGACAAGGCCGTATAGCCACCTGTAAAAGAAAACAGCTAACCAGCAACAAGCAACCAAAAGGGATCCTATGCGGGCCAACAAGGCCACCATGCTGTCTAGTTATAACAGAAATGAAGACGAGCTTCTATACTAACTAACTGACAACTGTTGTCTGCAAGCCTCTAAGAGTATAAATAGTGGTCAGGACAGGGCCCCGACCTACTCAAAATTCTATATGAATGAAATAATGAAATCTCTATAACTTGGAAACTCCGAATGAAAGGAGCTGACCTAACTGCAGACTCTGAACAACTGATATGGAGATTCTGAACCTTGTCTGTCTAAACCTGCAGGCAAGCCTGTTGTCACGCCCCACCTTGGGAGGCATGACTGGCACCTAGTGCCACACTGAAATATAACTAGCCTGGATAGGCTTATGCACATCTGGTTTACGCTTGCAACTCGACTCCAAAAAACAACGGGCTATATCTCGAATGTAAATGTAGCCTACGACCGACAAGGCCGTATAACCACTTGTAAAAGAAAACAGCTAACCACCAACAAGCAACCGAAAGGGATCCTATGCAGGCCAACAAGGCCACCATGCTGTCTAGTTAAAACAGAAATAAAGACGAGCTACTATACAAGTCCCCACACGGCCTACACATGAAAGAATAACTGATTAGGGCACCAAACGGCCAGCATACAACTAAGTGACTGACAACTGTAGTCTGCAAGCCTCTAAGAGTACAAATAGTGGTCGGGACAGGGCCTAGGCCTACCCAAAATGCTATATGACTGAAATACTGAAATCTCTACAACTTGGAAACTCCGAATGAAAGGAGCTGATGTTCGGTGTTTTATGGGCATATAAAACAACACGCAAGTGCACGTGGTCGAACAAGTAGTAAGTGGCTTTAGTAAGCCAAGTATCGATCCCACAGAGACTTGGGTTAAGTGCAATTTGCTCAAGTATACTATATTTTTACTTCTAAATATGCTGACAACAACGTAACCAAAAAGTTGATAGTTTGTTTGATAAATTTTTCACTAAAACTAAGAACAATTATCTACTTTGAATCTAAACTATGGATAAGAGCATGCTAAGGTTAAACGAACATGTAATGAAACTGATTATCATCATAAATTGGTTAATCTTTTCTTCCTATTGCTAGCCAAGAACATTTGCCAAGAGATTAAAACTCTCGTATTTAATCTCACTTAAGAATCATGAACCATCCATCTACATTTCTGTGATCAAATGCAATTCATGTTCTAGCCATACGATTCCGGTTCCTAAATTGACTAATACGACTTTCAGTTATATTTCTATCCTGAATGCACATCAAAACTCAATTTTCCCAAACCAAGTAAAGAACAATATCCTATTAACTCACAACTTTCCAATTTCGTGCTCTCTCGAGTGAAATCGGACTTTTTAGATGTACATTAATATAGGCCACACACCAATGTAGTAAGAACAAGAATTAATAGAAAAACATGGAAGAAAGGATGAAAAACCAGATAATCGATAATCAAATTTCATCACAATTGTTCACAACCTCAGCAAGGAAGGGAATTAGCCACTCATTTGTGGATTAATCATCATAAAACGAGTGTTAATCATACAAGCAATTGAGTTAAAGAAGAAAGAAAGAGAGAAAAAACCCTGAACTTTTCGTCCCTCAACTGCCTGTAACCCACGTCCTTGCTCCACCAAGTCTGAATTATGAAAAATGAACTTAAGTGTTCTATTTATACTGCTGGGAATTTTTCCCGGAATAATGAGCAACGTGTCACGGAGTGCATCGCGGAGCACTGCCTCCGTGACACGCCATGAACGCGGACCCTCACTGGAACTGGGGGTCCGAGAATTAAAGCTCAACATGGCACGGCGTGCATCGCGGAGCACTGGCTCCGTGCCACGGAGCAAACGCGGACCTTCACTGATGGGTGAATTTTCCCATCCAGGCAGAATGCCTCCGCAATGGCAGCGTGACATGGCTCCATCACGGAGCCCCTTTAATTCATGCTGTCCAATGCCTTTTCCCTTGCTCGCATCCAAGTCCAACTCCGATATCATCCAACATGCATTTTAGCTTCCCGAAATCACATTTTAACCGCAAAACAATGCTAATCATGTTGGTTAGTATAAATTCACATTTTATTGCCTATTACATGAAAATGTATACACATTGATAGATAAACAAGGCGAAACTGGTACTTTTGAGTATCACTTGGGCATATAAATCTGCCAAGATCACTTACCCCACACTTAAATCCTTGTTCGTCCTCGAACAACAAACATACAATTCATGCAATTTACATCCCAACCTCGCTACTATGGTACGCCAATTTAAGCTACGGTCATACCGACTATTCAATATTGCAAATCCTCAAGAAAACATGCATGGTCTTAACTACGCAACGGCCTTCAATACCTTAAGACCTCCTAGACTTTAAGAATCGACTTTCGATATCGGCAAACTCATGCAAATCAGCTGATCAAGATATCCGACACGAAAATTAATCTTTCATCAAGCATGTGCCGTCACAACACAAGAGATTTTTCCTTTTTGCTCATATGACTCATAAAAATTCAAACAGGGGCATGTACACACAATTTCACTCTCTCTCCCAAAAGAATTCACATGCATCATGTCATGACCCATAAGCTTGCCCTTAGTGTATTACTCCACTAATATAAAGAAATGCAATGCAAGATCACGTAGGACTTTAATGGGTTGTAATGGAAGCTATGGAACTAGTAAATATTGGATTAGCCAATAATAGCCACTAGCATCCTTAAGCGCCTTTTCAACACATCCCATCACTCATGGACATTGTTTCTCTCTTTTTTTATTTTTCATCATCCCATTCTTGATGGTTTACTTTAGTATGACCCATTTCATTAATCACACTTGACACAACAACAAAGATTATTCATGCACCTTCATTATCGTTTATTTATAACAAGTGCACCTTCAACCTTTTGTTTTCTTCCCTCACTCTGCTTTTCTTTTTCTTTTCACCTTTCTCACTCTTTGACACTTTGGGAAAATGATTTTCTCTTCTTAAGCGCTTAAGAGTTTTGTATAGACTTTACGGCTAGTGAAAAGAAGGAATTAAGCTCGGTTTACACTTTTTGGATGAAAGAAAGAAAACAATCGGCTAAAGGCTCAAAGGGCTGACTAGGGTATACAATCACAGAAAGGGGGGTATGACAAGAAAAAAATAGAAACTCTCGGTTAAAACAAAGAAATGCCTACATCCTTTCCTACAATACACCTCCTTCATTTTGTTTTGTACACACACCAGGCAAGTTCTAGACACTTCACAATAGAATGGAATATAAACACCTCACTTCACACTTTATGCACATGCTCGATTCAAGATGTATTCACAGACTCTTCAATCAGCTAATTACATGAATTCAAACATTAAGCCTCAATCACACTGAATCGAACTCTACAGCCTAGGTATCTCAACATATTTACAAATTTGCATGCTTTCATACAAATCACCTTTGCATTTGGAATATCATGTACAACACGCAACCAAAATTTCGCAACCATATAGTAACTACAGGTTTCGAGATGCAATCCACCAAAGAAAAAAACTGAAAATTAATTGAAAAAAACTACTCCTAACGACTACATTTCCCTTAAGACGGTCGTCATCCATCCATCATAGGGAACAGTCATTAGCTATGACTTCGGTTCAATGGGACCATTCTCGGTAAAAGAACTGAAAACAAACGCCGAGAAACCCAAAATTTATAAAGTTGAAAAATTTGCAAAATATCGATCATTTCGATAGAAAATTTATTTACAAAATATTTTTAAAAATTTTAAAAATATCGATCATTTCGATAACTGAAATATGTACAGAGTCAAAATCAGCTAGCAACCATTCAACAACACACAGCAATTTCACGAATATTTACAAATAGAGAACCATCACTTAAACAATTCACAAATCACAGGGACAAACAACATACACAATAACAGAGGAGAACATACAAACAAAACAGCCCATCCCAGCACCTAACTACTCCCACCCCACACTTAGTCCGAACACTGTCCCCAGTGTTCACAAAAACTAAATAGCACAAAATCAGGTGGTGGAACTCCCTGATCAATCAACCTGTTCCACTTCTTCGTCGGGTGCTGCTGCCTCATCTCCCATGTCCGAGTCACCTCCGTCATCATCATCAGACTCCACATCGGAGTCCTCCCGATGCGTCTCCTCGTCCGTGGGGACGTCATCATCTGTGGGCTCTACAAAGGCTGGCCCTACTCGGCATAGAGCCCTGGCGTTTTCGCCAAACGGGTAGTCTAGCTCGAGCTGCCATAGCTCCTCCTCCGTCGCTGGCCTCCCACCTATCCTTAGCTGGAGCATCTGCATCCCATACATCCGCGCCATATACTGGTCATCCCGAGCGCGTCGCTCGCCAAGTGTCAACACTAGCCCGTGGGTGGTGTCGAGAGCCTTAGTTTTGGTAACATCTAAGGCCCGCCGCTCCAACTGCGGGATATAATCGAGGGCCTCCTCCTCAACATCGAGGCCCCTAAGAAAGGTGGTGAGTAGTCCACCGAAACCATACCTGTGCCCCTGGTGCAACGGGCTCTCTTCATGGCAGATATAATAACCACCCCGACATTGATCTCCAGCCTTTTCATCAGGGCGTACACCAGGCAAACACGATCCCGGGTTACATCAGTCATATGTACCCCTGGGATGAGGCAAGAGCAGACTATCTTCAGCCAGATTTGGGCTTCCCTGTTCATCTGTGAATATGGCAGAGTCTGGTGGTAGCCCCTTTCCTTGTGCCTGCTCCATCTAGCTATAGATCGGGCCCCACACAATGTGCGTCTGATGTCAGCATACGGTGGGGTAATATTCAGCTGTCGGAGGACGTGGGCGTCTGTGTCCCGCGCTCCTATGATGGCATTGAGCTGGTGGGGCTCCAGAGTGACTATCTGCCCTCTGATTTTGATGGTGTGGCTTCTGATTGACGGGTTCCAATTGGCATAGAACTCCCGAACCAGGTGCAAATTGCATTCCTTGGGCTCCTCAAATATGAAATTTAGCCCAGCTGCTTCGATCCGGTGAACCATCCTGGGGAACTCCTGTGCCAATGGCTCCCGTGCTATATGCTCCTCGGGGAAATATTTGTTCTCTTTATACTTTGCATACCACTTTTTCCCTTCGTCCGTCACCCATCTCGTTCAATATTGGCGGCGCTGGCCGAGTGGAATTGCTGGTGCAGCTGGGACTGCTGTGCCCAGTCTGAGTCTCTTCCTTCCGGTGCCTGAAGTTGATGCACCTTTCCCTGTTTGTTGCCGGCTTGCCATTTTACCTGTCAACCCACATCAACAAGCTCAATGTTAAGCTAAATAAATATTAACTTCGGCTAAGGTCGGGTTACGCTAAGTTACCCCACACTTAGTCCTTAGCTACAGTTACAACAATACGGCAAGAATAACTTTATTTACACAAAACAACCAACTATACAATTATGCTTAGTGCGTTCAAAAAGATTCGACGGTATAACTTCTGCGTACTACTCAGACTTCGTACAGCTAATCTCAATCACTACCATCGCTAACATTTTAACTATCGCACTTAGCCAAGAAAAACAAAGAAACAAAAATAACAACAAAAATTATGTACATGAATCTATCCAACCAACCAAATTCGAACAAATTTCAACATTTCACCCAAACCCGAGAATTTGTCGTCTATTAACATCCTAACAATTTGTACATCGACTCATCTCATTCAACACGTACACCCCGGCATAAAATTCACGATTTCAACACATTTCCAACTTCAAATTCAACAACAAGCCCTAGAATTGATTCTATCAATCAAATTCAAATAATTTATGCAATCGACAAGTTCAAACAATCATAACGACATTCTGAACGTTTATCAATGAACAAATAACTCGAATTCATGCTTAATTTCGACTTAGGGCAATTTAGCACACCTCCCATGCTTAAAATCAAAGAAAATCGACAAAAACTTTAGAGGGAATCGGAAAACATACCTTGAAGTTGAAGAATCGAAGAAAAGTTGGTAATTTGTTGCCTTAAGCCATGGCACGTTGATGGGGGAGGGGTTTTGGGATGTTTGGTCGCGGAAGAATTAGAAAATGAGGGGAAAAGGGGAGGTTTCGGGGTTAAAAGGGTAGAAAAACACGCGGGTCACCCGGCAACCCGGTGTCACCCGTCGCGATATACACGACAACGTGTCACGGAGTGCATCGCGGTGCACTGCCTCCATGACACGGAGCCATCACGATAGCATTCTGAAAATTTTCAAAATTTTTGGGTTATACCTCAACGTGTCACGGAGGGTAACGCGGAGGTCCTCCTCCGTGACACGGAGCTATCGCCCCAGCTCACTGTTTTCCACTTTTTATTAATTTTTCATACCTCGACTTTTCCTTCGCGATTCCGTGCACATTTTCCTCCATTTGACCTGAAAATCATCTCACTAAACAAAATTGGTTAGAATTATAGGTTTCACCTAACTAAAATTAAAAACAATAACTAAAATGAAAAATTTTGTAGTAAATCAAGAAAAAGAAAAAGAAGAATCTATTTACACTTTACAAAATGAAAGAAAATTTTTTTTTTTCACGGGTTGCCTCCCGTGCAGCGCCTGGTTTACCGTCGCGGCTCGACGTCATTTAAGCTCAATTGTCCGCTAGGGTGATGGACGATTTCTCGCGATCACCGTCCTCCCCCCAGTAGTGCTTACACCTATCCGGTGGTCTTCCCATTAACTCTCTGGAATCCTTCATCTGCTTGTCATTACCATGATCAATCACATTGATCACCGAGAGTTCTTCATGCACCATCGGGAGCTTGGGTGCTTTATACACATCGAACACCTCTACCTTGTCATGTGCTCGCATTGTAAGTTGCCCCGCAGCTACGTCAATTAATGCTTTCCCGATTTCCAAGAAGGGACGTCCCAAAATAAATGGGACTTCCGCGTCTGGTTCAAAATCCAGCACAACAAAATCTACCGGGAAAATTAGGGAGCCAACTTGCACTAGAACATCCTCAACAATGCCATCCGGCCTAGCTAAGGATCGATCCGCCAACTGCAATATTACCATTGTGGGTCTAGGACTCCCTAGACCCAACTTTCTGAATACCGAAGATGGCATCAAATTTATGCTCACCCCCAGGTCACACAATCCACGAGCTTGGATGCTCTGCCCAATAGTAAGCTGGATAGTAAAACTTCCAGGGTCTTTTAGCGTTGTGGGCAGTCTGTTTTGGATCCGGGAAGTGCACTCTTCCGTTAAAGCCACCGTAGCATACTCAGTCAACCGACTTTTGTTGGCCACGATGTCCTTTATGTACTTGGCATATTTAGGCACTCCCTGCAAGACATCAACAAGAGGTAAATTAACATGTACCTGTTTAAGCACCTCCATGAATTTCTTGAAACACGCCTCCTCCTTGTGTTTCTTGAGTCGTTGAGGGAACGGGGGTGGAGGTCTTTCTGATTCAGCTTCTTTGGTCTTCCCCCTTTCCGAACTTTGCTCCCCCTCAACTTCTGCTGCTCCCGAGTGTTGAGGTGGTCTTTCTAGTTCCACCTCCTTCAGCTGCAAACCACTCCTTGTGGTCACTGCATTTACCTGCTTGGGATTCGGATCCGTGTCGCTTGGCAGTCCTCCTCTAGGCCTGGTATTTTGGGCACTAGCAAATTGCCCAAATTGATACTCAAGAGCCTTGGTAGCTAACTTATTGTTTTTCACTTCGGCTTGCAATTTTACATAGTCAACCTGCAATTGATCTTGGGTAGCTATCATGGTCTTGAACATCTCCTCAATGCTAGGTGATGGTGGTGGAGGAGGTGCATTGTTGTTTCTGAATTAAGATTGGTAGTTCTGTTGCCCTCCTTGATTCCTTTGCACACCCTGACCCGAACTTTGGCCTTGATGGTTGTTGCTACCCCATGAGAAGTTAGGATGATTCCTCCAATTTGAATTGTCGCTACTACCATACTGCTGGTGATTTATTTGTGCATTACCCACAAAGTTTACCGAGTCAGGATTGGCTCCACAACACTCAACTGAGTGCTCACTGCTTCCACACACTTCACACCACAATTGCTGAACTGCATTAACTGGAGCTTGAGGCTGGTTCAAAGTCATGTTGCTGAAATGGTTGTTCAATTGATTTTGCAATGCAGCTATCTGTGCAGCGATAGCTGTAAACCCATCCACTTCAAGCACTCCTGCTGCTTTCCTCGTCCCACCTCGTGATGAATCAGCATTCCATTCTGGATTGCCCTGTGAAATCCGATTCAACAAGGTATACAGCTCCTCATAAGTCTTTTCCAGCGCTTGCCCTCTAGCTGCTGAATCTAGCAATATTTTGGTGTGGGGTTCCAAACCCTCAATATATGTGTGCACCAACACCTCATTGGACTGATGAGGAGGAGGACAGTCCCGCAACATGGATTTAAATCTCTCCCAGGCTTGATATAAATTTTCTCCCTCCCTCTGTTTGAAACTTAGAATCTGACTTCTAAGTCTTGCTGTTTTACCAGAGGGAAAAAACCTTATCAAGAACTTCCGTGCAAGATCATCCCTCGTTGAGATAGAATTTGGTGGCTCAGCTTTCAACCACCTCTTGGCTTCTCCTAGTAAGGAGAATGGAAATAATGTAAGCCGAACATAGTCTGGTGAAACTCCAGCGGGTATGTAAGTGTCACTTATCTCCAAAAAATTTTGGAGATGCTGTTGTGGATCTTCATGAGGGAGACCGGTAAATTGCCTGCTTGTGTGCAACAACTGCACCATATTTTGTTTCAGTTCAAATCTCCCTCCAGGCTCTGGTTTGCGGATACTTGATGTAACATTATTGGCATGTGGGATTGCCACCTCGCGAACCGGCCTTGCTGCTGCTTCTTCGGGCACTAACACTGCCCTTACAACCAGTGGATTCTGTTGTTGCTCCATGATCGTCTGTCTGAGCAACTGCAGCTTTCTTTGTAGAGCTTCTCTTCTCTTACTGTGAAATATTCTTTCGGGCTCTATATAAGATTCCACCAGCTCTTTGTCTCTTGCCAGTGTTCATAGCAATTAAGTCTGCAAAATACAGGCTAAGACCAAGTTGTCAACACTTAAGAAAAAATAAAAATATAGTAAATTAACACTTAAAACAAATTCACCAATTGCCAAGTCCCCGACAACGACGCCAAAAACTTGTTCGGTGTTTTATGGGTATATAAAACAACACGCAAGTGCACGTGGTCGAACAAGTAGTAAGTGGCTTTAGTAAGCCAAGTATCGATCCCACAGAGACTTGGGTTAAGTGTAATTTGCTCAAGTATACTATATTTTTACTTCTAAATATGCTGACAACAACGTAACCAAAAAGTTTATAGTTTGTTTGATAAATTTTTCACTAAAACTAAGAACAATTATCTACTTTGAATCTGAACTATGGATAAGAGCATGCTAAGGTTAAACGAACATGTAATGAAACTGATTATCATCATAAATTGGTTAATCTTTTCTTCCTGTTGCTAGCCAAGAACATTTGCCAAGAGATTAAAACTCTCGTATTTAATCTCATTTAAGAATCATGAACCATCCGTCTACATTTCTGTGATCAAATGCAATTCATGTTATAGACATACGATTTCGGTTCCTAAATTGACTAATACGACTTTCAGGCATATTTCTATCCTGAATGCACATCAAAACTCAATTTTCCCAAACCAAGTAAAGAACAATATCCTATTAATTCACAACTTTCCAATTGCGTTCTCTCTCGAGTGAAATCGGACTTTTTAGATGTACATTAATGTAGGCCACACACCAATGCAGTAAGAACAAGAATTAATAGAACAACATGGAAGAAAAGATGAAAAACCAGATAATCAATAATCAAATTTCATCACAATTGTTCACAACCTCAGCAAGGAAGGGAATTAGCCACTCATTTGTGGATTAATCATCATAAAACGAGTGTTAATCATACAAGCAATTGAGTTAAAGAAGAAAGAAAGAGAGAAAAAACCCCGAACTTTTCGTCCCTCAACTGCCTGTAACCCACGTCCTTGCTCCACCAAGTCTGAATTATGAAAAATGAACTTAAGTGTTCTATTTATACTGCTGGGAATTTTTCCCGGAATAATGAGCAACGTGTCACGGAGTGCATCGCGGAGCACTGCCTCCGTGACACGCCATGAACGCACCCTCACTGGAACTGGGGGTCCGGGAATTCAAGCTCAACGTGGAACGACGTGCATCGCGGAGCACTGGCTCCTTGCCACGGAGCAAACGCGGACCTTCACTAGAAATTGGGTGAATTTTCCCATCCAGGCAGAATTCCTCCGCAATGGCAGCGTGACACGGCTCCATCGCGGAGCCCCTTTAATTCATGTTGTCCAATGCCTTTTCCCTTGCTCGCATCCAAGTCCAACCCCGATATCATCCAACATGCATTTTAGCTTCTCGAAATCACATTTTAACTACAAAACAATGCTAATCATGTTGGTTAGTATAAATTCACATTTTATTGCCTATTACATGAAAATGTATACACATTGATAGATAAACAAGGCGAAACTGGTACTTTTGAGTATCACTTGGGCATATAAATCTGCCCAAGATCAACTGACCTAACTACAGACTTTGAAAAGCTGCTACTGCAGATTGTGAACCTTGTCTGTCTAAAACTGTAGGCAAGTAATGCAGCCCCCAATATTTGGGCGTCAGTACAATATGTAGCGAATATGTAAGGCAGTAAATAAGCTGAATGAAAGCAGTGAAATACTAAAAGTGAGTAGAAAGGAGAGGCTGAGAGATTAACCTGTAAGCTGTCTTATTCGCAATATGCATCTAGCAAACACTACACATACATGAGCTATGACCGCATAATCATATATTCATAGGGTATAGCTAATAGACAAAAATGCAAACAAGAACCTAACATGGCCACCATAAGCCTGGAAGGTACAACCAGCATGGAATAACCCACCCAGGGCTCCCATAAGCCTTGGTGAGTGCACTTCAATATATATACCCATAATTAGGTTTCTATGACATTATTGGTGCTATAGCCAACCTACCGATCCCCTGGGTCTACAACTGAGCACGCTCGACCCCTGTATTGTAACTGTGTCTCAGTCCGATGGACTCCTATTATCTGCACCTCGGGCACCAAGCTCAATGGGGGTGTGGTGCCGATACGACATATAATAGTCCATCCATGGAATGGACTATATGAGGACCTAGGACCCCATCTTTATCCCTTGTGGATGACATAACGCTCCGTAGAGAGACGTCATCTTTCCCCTAGTGGGCGTCGACACAGCTAGTAACCTAGGGGTGGTTATGGAAGACTCCTAAATGAGGGCAACCCCAACCCAGTTGCTATACAAACATCTCAATCTAGCCACTCAAATGGCGTAACTAGCCTTCTGGGCCTAACGCCACGCTGCTCACCCCCTAGGATAGTATCTAAGGTTGCTAGCAGGCACACCGTGTGCCTGTATATGATCAGAGGATCCTAATAGTGATCATGATCTCTAATAGTCTGGACCGAATAGGGTGGGATATGGAGTGGTCTAACATAACTCTGAATGTCCTACCCAGATAAAAATAACTCCTAAACAACTACTGGGTCGCGAATGCCTAACTACTTAGCTTCTCTAATTAGAACAATTGTAGGGCTGGCCCTGGCTGAACATGCTTTTGAGTGCTCGTCCCCTAATCCTTCCTAAGAATCTTATCGACATCCTTAGCCTATGGGAAGTAATGTACTAACATGGTACTACTAGTCCCTTAGACCTTATCTTGGTCTACTGGGATCTTATATTACTTTTCTAGGTGATTCCTAACCTTATAGACAACTTTATGTAGACTTAACCCTTCTTGGCATTTAGTACCTGAATACCATATAAGAACCAGTTGAGGTGCTGGCCCGACCTCTAACTACTGAATAGGTACACTTCCTTAGTGTACCCATGGGTCTATTTGACTTTGACGACTAGTATGGCTTCCTGGGAGACCTATGTGATAACGGCTAAGTCAACTAGGATTGACAATCATTGGTAACAGCTAATAGGGTAGTAGGCTGTCTCTCAGTACACTAGACAACCCTAGTGTCACTGATTCTAAAGTATGACTACTTTGTCTACATTTTTGGCCCTAGGACATGCAGTTATGTAAATGGCTTTTGGGCGTGCTTTTCTAGCAACCCAGGAGCCAAACTGGTAGTTATGTCGCCTAGCTGCGCCTATGTTGTTCAGCTTACCAGCTCAAGCTCGATAACCCTCACGAGCTTCTAAGATCTAGGCCTGGAAATAAAACATACAATCCTACTAAAACAATGAACTGGAGAATAGAAGAGTTTCTATGAAACTTCTAGCTCATATCATACCTAACATGTTCCTTCTCGACAAGAGATACTACGGTATAATCTATATACGTTTTCTAGCAGCTAACCAGAACTTAAGTAACCGTAATATATGGATAGCAGCTACTTGTAGCATATCTGATCTTTATATATCAGCAACAGCTAACTCCAACACGTTTAATCAAAATTTAATGGTAGTAGCTATCTACAGTATTTGAAATTGTCGTTTCTATTCAAGAACATAAGTCGTAACACTGTACGACAAGTATACTTTTCGAGGGTTAAAACTTACATACCTCGATTGTTGTTTCCAAAATAACCGTTGAGTTTCAAGTTATACTCGCCATCTCTCTTCAGCTTTAATCGGTATATTGGCAGAAAGAGTTGAATTTCAATACCAAATTCAGCGTAAAACGATAACTTTTAATACCAATATTGACTATACTTCAATTTAACAGAACACGGCCGAAAATGTATTATTTCCCGAGAGTTCTGAAGGGAGAAATGCTTACTTGAAGGGTGTGATCAATCAGAAATCAGTTTGAAATAATTCGGACAACTTTCGCTTGGCGAGGTTACGATTCGCCGGGAAAGTTTCATGAAAATAACTCTGTAGGCTTAGAACTCAATACCTGAAGTTAATTTGAATTTGTACGGTGTTTGGTAGCGTAATCGGATGAAAATCAATCAAAACCCACATTTCTGTTACCCTCTGGCCGTGAAAACATTTGAGAAATGATTTAAATGAGAGAGAGAGGTTTATATACTAATTGGGCGGTGGCAGGGGGTGTGCCTCGCGCCTCCCATTGAGGCTGCCACCCTGATATGCCACGCCTCCCATTGAGGCAGCAGTCTTGGCGCCCCAAACCTCTCAAAGCGACAGCAGGCCTGGCGCCCTACGCTGGCCAGTGCGCTGCTGGATGGCACATCGCGTTTTCCCTATGCGCACAGGTCCCGTCCGACCCCACTTCTAAGGCTTTTTCCACACGCGTCAAGCTCTTTTTACTCGTCACCAATCCATGTGTATGCTTACTAATCGTTAACATTTACAGGGTGTAACAACCTCCCCCCTTGGGAATATTCATCCTCGAATGTCTACTTTAATTCACAAGAGCTTAACTTTTTGGACTACTAATTTGGAAAAGTTTCAATAAAGTCTCCCCTGTAATATGGACTATCTAAAAATCCTGAAATGTAGAAAAGTCCAATGCAGATATCTCACATGACATCATAACAACTCTTTCATCCCCAAAATTATTGTCAACTGAACAATATATACAACATAAATCATAAAAAAACAACTAAATCAACATTTTTAGCTTAACTGCATAGTTTAGACTAAGCCTGGAACAGATAAGGATATCTGGGTCTCATGTCGTTTTCAGCTTCCCAGGTCATTCCTTCTCTATTCTTGTTTATCCACAATACCTTATAGAGGTGATATCTTTAGTTCTCAACCTACAAACTTGCTGATCCAATATGGCCATTAAAACTTCTTTGTGCATTAATTTCCAGTAACTTGAATGTCTTTAACTAGAACAACTCGGGACGGGTTATGTACACCCTTTTTGCAACATTGACATGTGGAAGCTGAATGGGCAGGTCCTAGCTCTGGAAGTAGTTTTAGCTCATATGCCATTTCTCCTGTTCTCTGGAGGATATGACCTGGGCCAATAAACCTAGTCCTAAGCTTGTCCTTCTTACCTAATCTTATAACGCCCTTTTTCTTGGCAACGTTTCTAGAAATATCCAACTATTGCTTTTGCCCTTAGCTGCCTGCGTTGTACCTTAGGGTAGGACTCCTGACGGCCCCGGGCTATCGGTACCCATTTATTGGTAAGTTAACTTCTCAGTTTGTTTGTCATAATATGCCCTGGTTCAACCACATTTAATTTACTTTGGGGGGGGGTTCCACTTCCACTCATAATAGACCTCCGGGCGTCTGTCCTGAGTGCTCTTGTTGGGTTATTTTTTTGGGGATAAGAAGTCACACTCATATTAACGTGCGCTCCAATCTATTCTAACAGTTTACCAGAACCTGGTTGGGAGTTCTACCTCTCTGTCAGGGTTTACTAGACACTGGGGCTCCACATAACCAGACTACTTCTTAAATATTTAATTCGTCATACGCTTTAGCTGCAATATAATTCAATCTGGCAAGACACAAATTGATCTCATTAGTCTTTCCACACCGACTCAAATGAGGCCAAGCTACACCTTGTATGGGATAACCTTGTGACTGTATGCATATTAATTACTCTCCACTCCCTTGCATACACAACCATCTCCTATATTGGACTCCTCAGTTCCTGCTATTTTGTCTTTTCTAGCTGCCACTGGACCTCTACTGCTATGATTAAATGATATCTTCTATCTTCCCATACCATCTCGTTGCATTTTCATTAAATTCTGGGAGTGACGGACACATGCACCTTAACTATGGTCTTGTATTTGAATTTTTTCCACCCTTGGAATGTAGGGTCGACCTTTGGGTCTTATGACCCTGTCTTTTGTTATCTTGAGGGAAAATAACTTTTTGTTGGGCCTTGTTTCTAGGTTGCACTAGGTTAGAGTCTCTGTGTCAGCACTCCCTTACCTTCTCCTCTAGCGGGGATCGGCAACATTCTAGGCCACAACCTTACTACCTCTTAACTGTTAGCCCGATGCTTAGTTCTCAATATTCCGTGGTGATCCTATGTTCTATCAACCTGAAGGTGATTCTTGTTTTCCCCCATTAGATACTTGTGCCATTCCTCGTGCTCCCTTGGACTAAGTTGTGAGGTTCGTGCTTTCTACCTCATATTGTCAAGGATGTTACCGACCAGGTCTATTGACCTGTATCCTTATTGCTCACACTCGGGCTTATTTTGTTCATATGATCTCCCTGTCCTTCAATAGCACATCTAGGGTCATAACCATTATCTTGCAGGTATGCCCTGTCGTCATTAGCATGCGATGGCGGAATCAACTTTTTTTTCTAACTTGAGCCTTACTATTGTTGGGGGTTTATCGTTGATGAACCCTCTCATACACACTTGAATTCTATTGGAGACCTTATCCCCCTTCCTTTCTTACTACCGTAAGTGTCTAGATAACTTGTAAATACTAAGGGTTTCAACCACTCTCTAATCCTACTCGGAGGCAACAATTCTAGCCCTCATTTACAATGCAACCTAAGCCCCATTGCATGGATACTTACACCTTCTATTGTAGTGCAAGAACAAGCTAGGAGGTGGAAAAATAACCCTATCTTACTATGGTAGGACTGAGGTGTGGAACCTTATAGTATCCGAAGAGTTGGAGGTATGAATCCTGCAATTTCTTCTTTCTTTCGCACCTTTCAGGTAATTCACATTAACTGCTGCCCCTGGCTAACTCTGAATATCTAGTAGATAAACCATCTCATGTATAAATATATGATATACCCATAACCTCCTATACTAAGGTTGTAGGGAAAACTGGGAATGGCACTGGCATATTTATCACATTATGAGGTTCCTGGTACCTCGGGAAGATACTGGAGAGATCGAAGGCATCTTCTCCCGTTCTTAGGATGACTGTCTCCCAACTGTGGCGCCTCACTGGTACCTCCTAGTGCTGTTGTAGTTACCTTGCATCTGACTGGAGTCTGTCGTATAACAAACATTATCCTAGTCAGACATAACAAGGAAAGCTTAGGGACTCAACCCTATACAACTCTGCTCTATAGCACGATCTTAGAAGAAGGAGGGATAACCATACTATCATGCCTCTTATCCTCTTTCTTATAAAATGTGGTGCACAACACACTTATAAACAATAATCTACTAGAAACAGCTTGCAGAGTCCCTAGGATATGAACTGCTCTGATACCATGTTTGTCACGCCCCACCTTAGGAGGCATGACTGGTACCTAGTGCCACACTAAAATCTAACTGGCCTGGATAGGCTTATGTACATCTGGTTTACGCTTGCAACTCGACTCCAAAAAACAACGGGCAATATCTCGAATGTAAATGTAGCCTACGGCCGACAAGGCCGTATAACCACTTGTAAAAGAAAACAGCTAACCAGCAACAAGCAACCGAAAGGGATCCTATGCAGGCCAACAAGGCCACCATGCTGTCTAGTTAAAACAGAAATAAAGACAAGCTACTATACAAGGCTCCACACGGCCTACACATGAAAGAATAACTTATTAGGCACCACACGGCTAGCATAAAACTAAGTGACTGACAACTGTAGTCTGCAAGCCTCTAAGAGTACAAATAGTGGTCAGGACAGGGCCTAGGCCTACCCAAAATGCTATATGACTGAAATACAGAAATCTCTACAACTTGGAAACTCCGAATGAAAGGAGCTGACCTAACTGCATACTTTGAAAAGCTGCTACTGGAGATTATGAACCTTGTCTGTCTAAACCTGCAGGCAAGTAATCCAGCCCCCAATATTTGGGCGTTAGTACAATATGTACCGAATATGTAAGGCAGTAAATAAGCTGAATGAAAGCAGTGAAATACTAAAAGTGAGTAGAAAGGAGAGGCAGAGAGATTAACCCATAAGTTGGCTTATTCGCAATATGCATCTAGCAAACACTACACATACATGAGCTATGACTGCATAATCATATATTCATAGGCTATAGCTAATAGACAAAAATGCAAACAAGAACCTAACCTGGCCACCATAAGCCTGGAAGGTACAACCAGCACGGAATAACCCACTCCGGGCTCCCATAAGCCCTAGTGAGTGCACATCAATCTATATACCCCTAACTAGGTTTCTATGACTCCACTGGTCCTATAGCCAACAAACTGGTCCCCTGGGTCTACAACTGAGCCCACTCGACCCCTGTACTGTAGCTGTGTCTAAGTACGATGGACTCCAGCTGTTTGCACCCCGGGAACCAGGCTCGACGGGGGTATGGTGCCGATACAACATATAATAGTCCAGCCATGGAATGGACTGTATGAGGACCTAGGACCACATCTTCAGCCCTCGCGGACAGCATACCGCTCTGTAGAGCAAAGTCATCTCGCCCCTGGCGGACGTCAACACAGCTAGTAACCTTAGGGTGGTCATGGAAGGCTCCTAAGTGAGGGCAAACCCAACCCAGGAGCTATACTAACATCTCAATCTAGCCACTAAAAAGGCGTAACTAGCCTTCTGGGCGTAATGCCACCGCTGCTCACCCCTTAGGATAGTCTGTAAGGCTGCTGGCAGGCACGCCGTGTGCCTGTATCTGATCAAAGGATCCTGGTAGTGATCATGATCTCTAATAGTCTGGATCGAATAGGGCGAGATCGGGAGTAGTTGCTTGACCCAAAACTACACGCAAGTGCACGTGATCGTACAAGTAGTAAAGTGGCTTTAATTAAGGCCAAGTATCGATCCCACAGGGATTGAACTACGGTATTAATTAACTGAAGCGTCAGTGAACGATATCTCTATGAATGCAGACAACCAAATAAATAATGTTTTATGAGTTAAGATCACTAATTAATAAGAATCTAAGTCTAGATTATAATTTGATTCTGAACAATAGCAATGAACAAGCTGAGGTTAAGGCAGGCATCCAAGGATGTACTTTATTAATTCAATTCAACTAATCTTTTCTTCGGTTGCTAGTCAGGAATTAATTGTCTATGGATTGGATCTTTCGACTCCTATCCAATTAAAGAATCATGAAACCTTATTCTACATTTCTGTGATATAAGAATCTCATGCTCTAGCCATAGATAACCAATTCCATAATTTACTAATAAGACTTTCAAATATATTTCTATTCTGAATGTAAATCAATTATCAATTTTCTCAACTAAGAAAAGATCATATCCTACCAATTCACATCTGTCCAATTTCTTTCCTTTTCTAAATCAAAATTGGATTTCTAAGATATACATTAACATTGGCCAAACATTAATGCAGTAAAAACAAGAATTGATAGAACAACCATTGAAGAAAAGATGAAAACTGAAATGATTGATAATTACATTCCTCTACAATTATCCTTAACCTCAGCAAGAAGTGAATTAGCCACTCATTTGTGAAGTAAACATCTTCAAATAAGTAGAATTCATACAAGCAATTGAAATTAAAGAGAAAAAGGAAGAGAATACCCTAGAATATTTGTCCTCTCAACTGCCTGTAACCCACGTTCTTGCTCAACCAAGTCAGAATGTTTAAGATAAAACCTAAGTGTGCTATTTATATTATTGAGAATCTTTCCCGAAATAACAAGCAACGTGGCACGGAGTGTATCGCGAAGCACTCCCTCCGTGCCACGGGGATATCGTGGACCCTCATTGGAAGTCGACTCTCAAGTAACTGCACCTCACCGTGGCACGACTTGTATCGCGGAGCCTTGCCTCCGTGCCAAGGTGCTATCGCGCACCTTCACTAGATTTTGACATAAATAATTCATCCCAAGCAGAATGCCTCAGCGATGGTAGCGTGATACAGCGCCATCGCGGAGCCCTTATTTTTTCCACTTTCCCTTGTCAACTTCCGCTTCTTGCTTCCAAGTCCATTCCCACACTTGACCAACATATATATTATCTTCAAAAATTTCCTTTTACCTGCAAAAATACACTAATCATGTTGGTTAGTATAAATTCACATTTATCAAATAATCACATGAGAATATACACATAATAATAGATAAACAAGTCGAAATGAAGCATTTGAGTATCACTTGGGCATGCAATTCTGCCCAAGATCACTTACCCCACACTTAAAACCTTGTTCGTCCTCGAACAATACTTTCACATCTCATGCAATTGAAACCCACGCATAGCTAATTTGGCTCGACCATTCAAGCTACGGCTATACAGATTATTTAGGATAGCAAATCACCAAGAAGACATGTATGGAATCATTAATACAATGAAGTACAACACATTAAGACCTCCTAACCTCAAGAATCGATTCTCTATCTTGGCAGACTCATGCAAATAAACTGATCAAGACATCCGACACCAAATTTTATCTCTCGTCAAGCATGTGCCCTCACAACATAAGAGAATTACCCCATATTTCCAAAGCACTACGTGTAGGGGTATACAATTACAATTTCGCTCGCTCTCCCAAAGAATTCACATGCATCATGTCATGAACCATAAGCTTGCCTCTAGTTTTTTACACTCCACTAATATAAGGACGCATGAGGTAAGATCATGTAGGACTTAATGGGTTGTAATGTAAGCTAAGAAACTAGTAAATATTGGGCTAACCAATAATAGCAACTAGCTTCCTTAAGCGCTCTTCAATACATCCCACCTTTAGTACGGGCATTGCTTGTTCCTCCATCCTCTCATTCTTGAATTTTCTTCTTTGTTTTTGTTCCCATTTCTTTAAGCACACTCGACTTACTAGCAAAGAGTAGTTATGCATCTTTATTTTTTTTTTCTCATTCATGGATTCTCTTACTCTCTACTATTAATTAATCAATTTCAACAAGTGCACCTTTGACCTTTTCTTTGGTTTTCACAACTTCCGCTTTCCTTCCGGTTTACACTTCTCACTCCTTTACACTTTGGGAGAAATGTTTTTTTCTCTTAAGCACTTAAGGGTTTTGGATCAAATTTCTGGCTAATGAAAAGAAGGGGTTAAGCTTGGTTTGTACCTCTCAAAGAATAGGCTAAAGGCTCAATGGGGCTAACTAGGATGTAACATTCAAGGTAGGTATGATAAGGGAGACACTTTCGGTTTATTCAAAGAAATGCCTACATCCTTTCCTACAATCCACATCCTTCATTTCGTTTAGTACACACACTAGACAAGTTCTAGACACTTCACAATAGCATGGAATAGTTGAAACCCCACCTCACACTCATTGCACATGCTCAACTCAAGACATATTCATAGACTCTTCAATCAACTAATTACAAGAATTCACTATTAAGCCTCAATCACACCGAATCGAATTTTATGGCCTAGGTATCTCAACATGTTTAACACGTTTGCATGCTTTCATATGAATTACCTTTGCATCTTAATATCATGTACAACACGTAACAAGAATTTTGAACTATTAATTAGCGATACGTTTGGGAAACAAACAACAGAAAGAAGAAAAAAAGAAAAAAACTACTCCTATCGACTACATTTCCCTTAAGACGGTCGTCATCCATCCATCATAGGGAACGGTCGCTATCTACGACTTCGGTTCAATGGGACTATTCTCAGGAAAAGCACCAAAAACAAAAATCGATAAACCCAAGATAAAAAAAATTTCTACAAAAAATTTTGATAGAAAAATCAATAGAAAAAGATAAAAATATAATTTGAAAAAAATTTACACATCATACACAACAGCAACACAACAATAGCTCAAGATTCATTACAACACCAACATTAATTACAGAACACGAAACACAGAGTCACAAGGTCACATTTAGCACAAGCACAACAAACATAAACAAAACATAAGCAAAACAGCTAGCACCTAACTACTCCCACCCCACACTTAAGCCGAACATTGTCCCTAGTGTTCACATAATTTCAAAATATCACAAAGGTTGGGTGGTGAAACTCCCTGATCAATCAAAGTATTCAACTTCTTCATCAGGTGCTAGTGCTTCGTCCCCCATGTTAGAATCGCCCCCGCCGTCCTCAGCCGACTCAACATCTGAGTCCTCCCGGCGTGTCTCTTCATCGGTAGGGACATTATCATCCACGGGCTCCACAAATGCAGGCCCCACTCTGCATAAAGCTCGGGCATTCTCGTTGAATGGGTAATCCAACTCGAGCTGCCATAACTCATCCTCCATTGTGGGCTGTCCTCCGATGTGCAACTGCAACATCTGCATCCCGTACATGCGGGCCATGTACTTATCATCCCAAGCATGTCGCTCGGCTAGTGTGAGCACCGGCCCAAAAGTAGTGTCAGGTGCCTTGGTTTTGGTGACATCCAAGGCACGCCTGTCGATCTGAGGGACGTAATCTAGGGCCTCCTCCTCAATATTGTGGCCCCTCAGGAACGTGGTAAGAAGACCACTGAACCCGTATCTATGCCCCTGATGCAGTCGGGCTCTCTTCATGGCGGAGATGATCACCGCTCCCACATTGATTTCCAACCCCTTCATCAGGGCATACACCAAGCAAACTCTATCCCGGGTGACATCTGTCATGTGCACCCCTGGGAGCAGGCATGAACACACAATCTTCAACCAAATCCGGGCCTCCCGGTTCACCTGAGAGTAGGGCAATATCTGGTGGTAGCCTCTCTCCTTGTGCCTGCTCCACCTGGCTGTCGATTGGGCTTCACATAAGGTGCGTCTGATGTCCGCATAGGGAGGAGTGATGTTCAGCTGATGGAGGACATGAGCGTCTGTGTCCCGCGCCCCCAGGATTGCATTCAAGTGGTGGGGCTCAAAGGTGACTACCTGTCCTTTGATTTTTATGGTGTGGCTGCGTAAGGTCGGGTTCTAATTGGCATAGAACTCTCGGATAAGATGGAGATTGCACTCCCTGGGTTCTTTAAAAATGAAGTTTAGCCCAGCGGTGTCAATCCTGTGTACAATCCGCGGGAATTCCTGTGCCAACGGTTCCCGTGCTATCTACTCCTCCGGGAAGTATTTGTTTTCTTTATGTTTTGCATAGCACTTCTTTCCCTCATCGGTCACCCATCTTGTTCCGTATTGTTGGCGTTGACCTCTAGGAACAGCTGGTGCTGCTGGAACTGTTGTTCCCAATCTTACCCTCTTTCTACTGGCGCCCGATGTGGATGCGCCCTTGCCCTTGTCCTGTCGGCCTGACATTGTTCCTGTACATTCACACATACAGTCCCAATTTTATGCAAGTCATCATTAGCTACAACTAAGGTTGGGTTTAATTGGATCACCCCATACTTAGTCTTTAGCCGCAATCAACACAATTCGACAAGACATTCATGATTTGGCAATTCTTAGCATTCAACATGCTTAGTGCATTCATATACTTCGAAGGAACAATTACTTTGTACTACTCATACTTCGTACAATGAATAAAAATTTCTCCATCGATTCAATTACATCATCATTAGCACTTTGCAATTTTTTTTTCAACAACCTATGTAATTCACCAGTTGCATTCTCCTGAAAATCCCTCTTCTAACTTAGCATATTCAACATCAATCACAATACATTTCACTTCACCCAACATGCACAACCCAATTTATCGACATTTTAAAGCATTTAGTCTTCTTCCTATTCAATCCTCAACCCTAGCTAGCAATTTCGCAAGAATTTCAATAAAACATGCAATCATTGAGTTCATCTACTAACAACGATACTATGAACATCATTAAATCATAACTCAAGTGATTTCAAGCTTATTTCTCACTTAGGGAAAGGTTTAATCACCAAATATGTTCAAGAATCAATAATTTGAGCAATAATAAGAAAAAATTCAAGAACATGCCTTTTCTTCGATGAAATTGAAGAAAACTTGAAGAAAGTTGATCACTAAGTCCATGAAACTTGAAGAAAGTTGATCACTACAAACATATAGAAAACGAATTACCGAAAACAGAAAAATCATTCATAAATACCTCGACAAAATCTTCCACCATATCGTGAAATATCACCATCATGCATCTATGGAATGTTGCTGCTGCATTGCATAGACCAAATGGCATCCGCCTGAAAGCATATGTCCCGTAAGGGCATGTAAAAGTGGTCTTCTCCTAGTCCTCCGGTGCTATGGCTATTTGGTTATAGCCAGAATATCCATCAAGGAAACAATAATATTCTTGACCTGCCAACCTGTCCAATATCTGATCAATAAATGGGATAGGATAATGATATTTCCTCGTGGCCTCATTGAGCTTTCTGTAATCCATGCAAATTCGCCAGCCTGTGACTGTGCGTGTAGGAATCAGCTCATTCTTTTCGATGGTGACCACGGTCATCCCTCCTTTCTTTGGGACACACTGAACGGGACTGACCCATTCACTGTCTGAAATGGGATATACCACACCTGCATCAAGCCACTTAATCACTTCCTTCCTAACTACATCCTTCATCACCGGATTCAACCTCCGCTGATGTTGTACAGTTGGCTTGGATCCTTCTTCCATAAAAATCCTGTGTGTGCAAAAAGCTGGATTAATTCCTCTGATGCCCGGTATTTGCCACCCCATTGCTTTCTTCCACCTCTTGAGGACCACCAATGCCTCATTCACTTGTGCCTCTATCAGTTCTATGGAAATGATGACTGGCAAGGTGTCATCTTCCCCCAAAAATACACACTTCAGATGTGGAGACAATGTCTTCAACTCCAATTTTGGTGCCTCCTCAATTGATGGTTTTGGCAATGGTTCAAAGGACCTCATTAATTGCTGAAAATCTTTCTTCCTGGGAAACCATTTTGGCTCATTCAGCATCAACACCATCTCATACGTAGCACTGTCTCCAAAATGATCGGAGCCTATCAAGGCTCTCTCCAATGGGTCCTGAGAGTCAACAATCTGCAGAATCGATTCCTTATTTAGCACATTGATCGTTGATAGCTCCTCATAGATGGCCGGCAGCTTCATGGCCTTATACACATCAAAAACCTCTACTTTTTCATGTGCTCGCATGGTTGGCTGCCCAGCAGCCACATCAATCAAAGCTCGCCCGTTTTCCAAGAAAGGACGTCCCAAAATAAATGGGACTTCCATATCTGGCTCGAAATCCAAGATAATAAAATCCACTGGGAAAATCAAAGAGCCCACTTGCACTAACACGTCCTCCACAATACCATCTGGTATAGCCAAAGAACGGTCATCTAGCTGCAAGATCAAAGTAGTTGGTCTGGGGCTGCCCAGCCCCAACTTCTTGAACACCGATGTCGGCATCAAGTTTATGTTTGCTCCCAAATCACATAATCCGCGAGCTCGAATACTTTGCCCAATTGTAATCTGAAAGGTAAAGCTCCCAGGATCCTTGAGCTTTGTCGGCAACCTATTCTGTATCCGGGAAGTGCACTCCTTAGTAAGCGCCACCGTAGCATACTCTGTCAATCTGCTTTTGTTTGCTATGATGTCCATGATATACTTTGCATATTTCGGCACTCCCTGCAAAACATCAACCAAAGGTAAATTAATGTGTACCTGTTTCAGCACCTCCATAAACTTCTTAAAGCAAGCCTCTTCCTTGTGCTTCTTTAATCTTTGAGGGAACGGGGGTGGTGGTCTTTTCGTCTCAGCTTCCTTTTCCTTCCCCCTCACATCATCATGTTCCCCATCTTTTTCCACTGTTCCAGATTGCTGAGGTGGTCTTTCTGGTTCCACCTCCTTAAGTTGTAGTCCACTCCTTGTGGTCACTGCATTGACCTGCTTGGGGTTTGGGTCAGTATCACTCGGTAGTCCTCCTCTGCGCCTGGTGTTTTGAGCTCCAACTAATTGTCCAAACTGGTACTCCAACGCCTTTGTAGCTAACTGTTGATTTTTCATGTCGGCCGCTAATTTCACATAATCAGCCTGCATTTGCGCTTGGTTAGCTATAATTGTTTTGAACATATCCTCAATGTTGTTGGGTGGTGGAGGAGGTGCATTGTTTCCTCTGTATTGAGACTGAATATTCTGATGCCCCCCTTGATTTCTATGCATGCCCTGATTCAAACTCTATCCTTGATGGCTATTACTCCCCCAAGAGAAATTCGGATGATTCCTCCAATTTAAGTTGTAATTGTTACCATACTGTTGATTATTATTCCTCTCGACGTTCCCAACAAAATTCACCGAGTTTGGATTTGCACCACAACACTCAGCTGAGTGTTCACTACTCCCACATACTTCACACCATACCTAATGAACTGCATTGACTGGTGCTTGTGCTTGATTCAAGTTCATACTGCTGAAGTGGGTGTTGAGTTGATTTTGCAACGCAGCTATCTGTGCAGCAATAACTGCAAAACCATCCACCTCAAACTCCTACAGCTGTCCTCGTTCCTCCTCGTGTTGAATCCGCATTCCATTATAGATTTCCCTGTGAAATACGGTTTAACAAAGTGTAGAGCTCCTCATAAGTCTTCTCCAATGACTGCCCACAAGCTGCTGAATCTAACAAAATTTTAGTATGTGGTTCTAAACCCTCAATAAATGTGTGCACCAACACATCATTAGATTGGTGATGATGAGGACAGTCCCTTAGCATAGACTTGAACCTCTCCCAAGCTTGATACAAATTCTCACCCTCTCTCCATTTAAAACTTACAATCTGACTTCTAAGTCTTGCTGTCTTCCCAGATGGAAAGAACCGTATCAAAAACTTTCTTGCAAGATCATCCCAAGTGGTGATAGAAATAGGTGGTTCAGCTTTCAACCACCTCTTTGCTTCCCCCAATAATGAGAATGGAAATAATGTAAGCCGCACATAGTCGGATGATACTCCAGCGGGAATGTAAGTGTCACTTATCTCCAAAAGGTTTTGGATATGTTGTTGCGGATCATCATGAGGGAGACCTGTGAATTGCCCACTGGTGTGCAACAACTGCACCATGTTCTGTTTAAGCTCGAACCTCCCTCCTAGCTCTGGTCTTCAAATACTAGATGTAACATTATTTGCATATGGGATTACCCTTCGCGGACCGGCCTTGCTGCCATCTCCCCGGGCACTAAAACTGCCCTTACAAGTGGTGGATTCTGTTGCTGCTCCAAAATTTCCTGTCTTAGCAACTGCAGCTTCTTCTCTAGAGCTTCCCTTCTTTGGCGATGAAATTGTCTCTCCGGCTCTATAAGTGAATCCACCAACCCCTTATCTCTTGCCAGAGTTCAGAAAAAATTCAATACCTGCAAGAGAAAGGCTAAGACCAAGTTGTCAGCACTTATATTGAATTTGTAACACTAAGAAAATAAATTTACCAATTGCCAATCCCCGGCAACGGTGCCAAAAACTTGCTCGACACAAAACTACACGCAAGTGCACGTGGTCGTACAAGTAGTAAAGTGGCTTTAATTCAATCCAAGTATTGATCCCACAGGGACTAAACTACGGTATTAATTAACTGAAGCATCAGTGAATGATAAATATATGAATGCAGACAACCAAATAAATAATGTTTTATGAGTTAAGATCACTAATTAATAAGAATCTAAGTCTAGATTATAATTTGATTCTGAACAATAGCAATGAACAAGCTGAGGTTAAGGCAGGCATGCATGGATGTACTTTATTAATTCAATTCAGCTAATCTTCTCTTCGGTTGCTAGTCTGGAATTAATTGCCTATGGATTGGATCTTTCGACTCCTATCCAATTAAAGGATCATGAAACCTTATTCTACATTTCTGTGATATAAGAATCTCATGCTCTATCCCTACATAACCGATTCCATAATTGACTAATAAGACTTTCAGATATATTTCTATTCTGAACGTAAATCAATTATCAACTTTCTCAACTAAGAAAAGATCATATCCGACCAATTCACATTTGTCCAATTTCTTTCCTTTTCAAAATTAAAATTGGATTTCTAAGATATACATTAACATTGAAAAAACATTAATGCAGTAAAAACGAGAATTGATAGAACAACCATTGAAGAAAAGATGAAAACAGAAATGATCGATAATTACATTCCTCTACAATTATCCTTAACCTCAGCAAGAAGTGAATTAGCCACTCATTTGTGAAGTAAACATCTTAAAATAAGTAGAATTCATACAAGCAATTGAAATTAAAGAGATAAAGGAAGAGAATAACCCTAGAATTTTCGTCCTCTCAACTGCCTGTAACCCACGTTCTTGCTCAACCAAGTCAGAATGTTTAAAATAAAACCTAAGTGTGCTATTTATACTATTGAGAATTTTTCCCGGAATAACAAGCAACGTGGCACGTAGTGTATCGCGGAGCACTCCCTCCGTGCCATGGGGATATCGCAGACCCTCACTAGAAGTCGGCTCCCAGGTAACTGCACCGCACTGTGGCACGACTTGTATCGCGGAGCCTTGCCTCCGTTCCACGGTGCTATCGCGCACCTTTACTGGAATTTGACATAAATAATTCATCCCAGGCAGAATTCCTCTGCGATGGTAGCGTGACACGGCGCCATCGCAGAGCTCTTATTTTTGCCACTTTCCCTTGTCAACTTCCGCTTCTTGCTTCCAAGTCCATTCCCGCACTTCACCAACATATATATTAGCTTCCAAAATTTCATTTTACCTGGAAAACAACACTAATCATGTTGGTTAGTATAAATTCACATTTATCAAATAATCACATGAGAATATACACATAATAATAGATAAATAAGTCAAAATGAAGCATTTGAATATCACTTGGGCATGCAATTCTGCCCAAGATCAGTAATCTAACATAACTCTGAATGTCCTGACCGGACAACTATAACTCTTAAACAACTGCGGGGTCGCGAATGACTAACTACTTAGCTCCTCTAATTAGAACTACTATAGGCCTGGCTCTGGATGAACATGCTTTTGAGAGCTCGGCCCCTAATCCTTCCTAAGAAACTTATCGATATCCTTAGCCTGTGGGAAGTACTGTATTAGCATGGTACTACCAGTCCCTTAGACCTTATCTTGGTCTACTCGGATATTATATTACTTTTCTGGGTGATTCTTAACCCTATAGAAAACTTTATGTAGACTCAACCCTTCTTAGCAATTTGTACCTGAAAACCTTATAAGAACCGGTAGGAGTGCTGGCCCGACCTCTAACTACTGATAAGATTCCCTTCCTTAGTGTACCGATGGGTCTATTTGACTTGGACGACTGGGATGACTTCCTGGGCAACCTATGTCATAACTGTTAAGTCAACTAGTATTGACAATCATTGGTAATAGCTAATAGGGTGGTAGGTTGTCACTCTATACACTAGACAACCCTAGTGTCACTGATTCTAAAGTATGACTTGGCCCTAGGACATGCAGTTATGTCAATGGCTTCTGGGCATGCTTTTCTGACAACCCAGGCGCCAAACTGGTAGTGATGTCGCCTAGTTACGCCTATGTTGTTCAGCATACTAGCTCAAGCTCGATAACCCTCACGAGCTTCTAAGACATAAGCCTGGCAATAAAACATACAATCCTACTAAAATAATGAACTGGAGAATAGATGAGTTTCGATGAAACTTCTAGCGCATATCATACCTAAAATGTTCCTTCTCGATGAGAGATACTGCGGTATAATCTATATATGTTTTGTAGCAGCTAAACTAGAACTTATGTAACCGTAATCTATGGATAGAATCTACTCGTAGCATATCTGATCTTTATATACCAGCAACATCTAATTCCAACATGTTTAATCACAATTTAATGGTAGAAGCTATCTAAAACATATGAAATCATCATTTCTATTCAAGAACATAAGTCGTAGCATTGTACAACAAGTATACTTGCCGAGGGTTAAGCCTTACATACCTCGATTGTCGTTTCCTAAATAATCGCTGAGTTTCAACTTATATTCTCCATCTCTCTTCAGCTATAACCATTATATTGGGAGAAAGAGACAAATTTCAATACCAAATTCGGCGTAAAATGATAACTTTTAATACCAATATTGACTATACTTCAACTTAACGGAACACGACCGAAAACGTATTATTTCCCAAGAGTTCATAAGGGAGAAATGCTTACTTGAAGCCTGTGATCATATAGAAATCAGTTTGAAGTAATTCGGACAACGTTTGCTCGGTGAGGTTACGATTCTCTGGGAAAATTTTATGAAAATAACTCCATAGTAATGCTCTGTGTAGGCTTAGAACTCAATACCTGAAGTTAATTTGAATTTGTACAGCGTTTGGTAGCGTAATTGGAAAAAAATCAATCAAAACCCACGTTTCCTTTACCCTCTGGCTGTGAAAACATTTGAGAAATGATATAAATGAGAGAGGGAGGGGTTTATATACTACTTGGGTGGTGGAAGGGGATGTTCCTCGAGCCTCCCGTTTAGGCTGCCACCCTGGCGCGCCGTGCCTCCCATTGAGGCAGTAGGCCTGGCACCCCGCACCTCTCAAAGCGCCAGCAGCTCTGCCGCCCTGCACTGGCCAGTGCACTGCTGGCTGGCGCATCATGATGGCCCTGTGCGCATGGGTCCTGTCCGACCCCATTTCCGAGGCTTTTTCCACACCTTTCAGGCTCTTCTTACTCGTCACCAATCCACATGTACGCTTACGAATCGTTGACATTTACGGGGTGTAACACTTGTGGGTCAAATGTACGTATGAAGATTTCTTTTGGGAGAGTGAGTGAGAGTGTCTCTTCCAAACAATCCCCTATGTGCATTCAAATGATCACATGAACAAAACAATAGGGATCCTTATTTTGGTTAGTGTCATCATTGCTCTTTAGGTATGCAAGAGCATTCAGAGTTATTATGGCAATAAGGCACAAGGAGTGTGAACTCTAAGGCAAGCTTTGAATTTGTAGTGATTATAACTTGAGATGCTATGTATGTTTCTTGGTTGAGAAATTCCCTTGTTTTGCTAAATGATTCCTTTCATAAGCTTTGCTTGGTAGAAAGTGGTTGCCTCTTTCAAGCATCTCCATTGTTTTTGTCTTTTGGGGTATTTTCTTCTCTTTTTTCAGTAAGCATGGTGAGTATTTTTGGGTTGTCATAGTCCAGGTGATTGGCAAGGTATAATTGTGAATAGAGGTGGCATATTTCTCAATAATTGAGTATTGCAATACTTGACGACAAGCAATGATTTAAGTTTGGGGGTTTGATGAGTCGGTAATTTACCAACTCATTAGGCTATAAAACTTGAGTTTTTGTTTCGTTCTTGAGTTGATTATTTATATTTTATTTCTTTTTTGCTTTTTCTGTGTGCAGATGACTAAAGGTGAAGAAAAGAGCAAAAATGGAGCAAAAAGAAGGGAGTGAGAGTGAATCGGCGATTCGCAGATGAAAACCGGCTAGACACCGGCCAAAGGTCGAACATCACTGCCTTAGAGGATTAATGCCACCGGCAGTTCGCAACTTGCCAGTGGCAAGTCAATGGTTCATTTGCCGAAAGATACCCAAAGTTCTGGAAAATGGCTTGAAGACCCAGCAGTTCACAGATTGGCATCGGTGAAACACCGGGTGAACCGCGGGTGTTCACTGGAATGGAGTAAGGATGCAGCAAAGATACCTGGTTGTTCACGAATTGTAACCGGTGACCGCCAGTGTCTCTTCCGGTTCCATAGCGGTGCTCGTGGGGTTATAATCATCCAACACTAGAAAAGAGATAAAAAGTGCCCTACTTTTCAGGATATAAATAGAAGATAAAGTACTTTGTATAGGAATATGCAGAAAGAGAGATAGAAATAGAGATTTTAAGAGAAAACAAAGCTTACATCACATCATTATTTCCCCTTTTAGCTGAAGAACATTCTCTTAGCTGATATAGGGATATTCTAATTAAATATTGTAGAAAATACTCTATTCTATTTCCTCTTTGTACTAGTTAGTTTCAACTATTGTCAGAGATTATTTTGTGAAGTTGATTTATCTACACTTGGTATTGAATTTAACGATGTTATTGATGAAAGTGTTTATGAATTTCTTAACTATGAGTAGCTAAAACTATTAACTAGAGGTGTGTGATGATGACTACTTAATTGGATTGGGTATTGCTAGAGTCCATTGTTCATGCAAGTGTAAATCTATTAGATTCTTTTCAATCTATAAAGGAAGATCCATTGATTATGATATGGGTCTATCTATTCTTTCTTGATTGCTGCTTGTAAAAGAATAATTAAGCATTGGAAGAGAATTTAGTAGTGGGTATGGAGAAGATAGTGTAAAATTGGTCTAGAAATAGCTGAAATTGCATTCTCATTCCTTATTAGCGAGTAATAGCTAGAAATTAGTGCAGTTTCTAATCCATATCAAATCGGGTTGAGCTAAATTGTGACTAGAGGTTTTACAAAACTCTAGTGAGAGGTAATTAGAAGGCTGAGAAGCTGTATTATCCACTTCTCGAGATTATTTGCACTTGTTGAACTTATAAGATGACCTGGCATGTCTCGATCTAGTTAGTATTTCATCTACACCGCATCTATAGTCTTTAACATCCTTATTGACAACTTAGCTGATCTTACTATTTTATTTCATGAAAAAAAACCAATACAATTCTCTGAAAATTTCAGCTCCCCCAATTTTATTTGTTTATATATTAAATCTACGTGGTGCAAGCTAATGTCAACTTCTCAATCGACACTTGTAACTATCATTCCCTGGTCCTCATGGGATTCGACCCCGGAACTCGTCAAATTACTTATTTTGATACTTTGGTCGTGTATATTCTTTGCATTAAGTATATATTTTGAATGTTATCAGTTTGGACGGAGTTTAGCGGCCTAATTTCGCTAAAAACCGACGAGAAATTGAGGGAGAATAGTCATATGGCCGAATTATGATTTGGGAATTATTTTAATGACTTTAACTTAAACTTATATCATTTATATAGGTGGGAGTCGGTGGCCAGGTGGAGCGGCGTGCCTCCCATCGCGCTAGGCAGGAGGCCCGATGCGTCGTCCATGGGCCAGGCTGGCTAGCACGACTCAGCGTTCCCAGTGCAACTGGCCTCCAGCCCCAGCCTCCTGCTCGCTCTGTGTCAAGTCCGTATATTCATCCTCCAGTCATTTTCCCACATGCGTCGTACTCCAAAACACTCAACATATGAATGCACGCGTCCGTTAAACGATAAAAACTTATGGGGTGTAACACCTAAGACCATGCACGTTCGTTTAGTTTAAAGTGTCGAAAGTGTTGTAATCCTAGAACACATCAACACCCTCAACTTAAGACTTTTGCATATCCTGAGGCAAACAAAAGAAAACTATAAAATGAAACTTAACTAGAAAGTAAAAGAGAATACCTACAGCCAACAAAATAAATTTGCACATATAACCATTATCAGATATTGACCCCTCTTTCATTCAAACCAAGCCATCTATGCACACATGCAACTACAACTCATAACATATTGGGATAAAGACATGGCATCTAACTATTTATAGAGAACTGAGCTATCACTAATGCTACTCACATAGACAACTGTCCGAAAACAATACAAACTATGTACCCTCACATTAAATAAAGTCCCCAAAACTCATATATATATATAAACATATACATATATATATATATATGTATGTATGTATGTATGTATGTATGTATGTATGTATGTATGTATAAGTTAGGACTAATAAAATAGGACTCCAACTCTCACAAAGATGTTCTAAATACTGCACATTGGATACTATTGGCTTGCCCTTATTTTCTCCACTTCGGCTTTTCAGACAATTAGGCTAGGATCACTATAGGAATTTTTCTCGTCTTGTAATGTAGGCTTTTTGCTAGATTTGGTAGATATGGATATTAGTGACTAACCCTCCTCAGAACTACACACTGTGAATTCACTTTTCACTTTTTACCCTTTTTTATCTTTTTCAGCTTTTTCCTCCCTTTTTCACCATTCAACTGTCATTTGTGGGTGTGGTGTATTTTTTTCTCATCTTTTCCAATTCATGTTCTTTTCTTTTTTTTTTTTTAACATTTCAGCTTTCTTTTTGTATTTTTCTTTTGACATTACACACCACACCCACTTTTCTTTGACTTTTTTTTTCTCTTTTTCACCGCAACCGGTGTACGCATCCCTATCATTGCCACCATCAACTTAGGCATTTTACCTAAGTTGAGATTCACGATATCCAAGGAGGACCAGGGAGAAACAGGTTCATTATAAATACAGGAAAGATAAATAGGTAATCAAAGAATAATGGTCAATTTGAGGCTCAAACATGGGATCAATGGTTTCAATTTATTTGGTAGGGCAATTTAAGCTAAAGTAGGCTAAAAAGAAAACAGTCTATGATCCTTTCCTAACCAATTATCCTACAATCTATGTAAGGACTAACGGGGAATGTTCTAGATCCTCTAGCAGTATTGAACTAGGACAGAATCTTCACTCACATATGGTAAAAATTTGCATTTATTCTACCTATCTGGTTCATGCACAACTAAGCCATAATTAAACATACTAATCTACTAAATGACATAAAAAGATCCCCAAAATTCATTCTTTGTAATCAACATACACAACTAACACCAAAAATTTTAAAACGGAACATTTTTTGACAAAACATCAAAACATGTTCAGTTATTGTCTATAAAGTACTCCTAAGCTACTTATAGTTAAACAAAACACAAAATCATAAACATGTCGGTTCTACTAGATAGCATGTATGAGGGAAAAGAAACACAGCAACAAAACCCTCAGACAAAATCCAAAAATCAAAAACAAATAACCACCCCCAATTTAAAATGCATTCTTTGTACCCAAAGCATAAAAAATGTAAGAACTAGGAAAGGGATCTATCTATGACACTCTAAGCACTATTATCATCCTGTGGAAGCGAGTGTGAAGGCAAACTCCCTTTCACTGTAGTACTTGGCCCTGGCGGTGGCTGGCGTACTCAATGGTGTAGGACACGGGGCAGTTATCACCCCCTTAATAGTGGTGGTTTCCTCAACGACACCGAACTCATCATCAACTTTAGTTGATTGTCGCTTACCTAAAGGTTCCTTGTCACCCGCAAGCTCTCTTGGGTAGTAGTGGAGTTCCCTGCTACTCTGGCTCTTTCCTGCACCTCGAATATGTGCTCGTCATGAGACTACAGGATCTCCACTGTCACCCGCTTGTGCTCTCTTCACTCCCTATTCTTTCTCTTCCTCGAGGGCTCCTCATTAACAACCTTCAAGGCCCTCTTCTTGCCTTTATCTCCAACAGCTATTGTCGGGGACCAATATGCCTCAAGATCAAGCTCCTCATTGAGCTCAGCATCCAAATAATAAATGGTGAGAGATGCTAGTATGGCCCGCTGTCTAAACGATAATTCAGCAACTTAAATCTATAGAGCCCCCAACTCATCTCTCAAACTGCTTATGTCTGGCTGCTCAGCTAAGTGCTCACTAAAATGGAGCTCAAATATGTCCAACCAGCTATGTAATCCTCTAGAAACCTCCTCTATCTTTGCCTTCACCAAAGGCTTGACGTTCTCCATCATCAGGTTAACCTTTTTCTTAGTCAATGTAAATCTCATGGCCATCTTCTGGAGAAACTCCTGGGGAACGAAGACATAGCTGGCTGGGACTTGGCTAGGAATGTTCAGTGGAGGTGTGGAGGAAGTACTTGGAGCTTCCTCCATGTGGCGACACCTGTAGCCGGCATCTCGCTCTGCTCCTGTGAGGTAGGGGCATCTATCTACTCACCCCTGCTGGCTGTGGCAGTGGAACTGCTGCTTGTAGTCTAACCCGACTCACCAAGTTTATCTTATCCCAAATCATCGCTATATATGTAGTCTTATATCCCCCAATCTCAAAATTAATCTCCCTTATCATCCTCACCTTGGCATCTCTACAAAGTCTGTGGTTGATACTTGGGAATGGGATGGTGGTGCTCAAACCCATAGCATGATCCCAAATCACCTCTGCTATCACTCACGGAATGTTGATGGCATATGTAGACATGATACATGCCACCAATGCTGCTTTATCTGCACTAAGGGTGTCTTCATTCACTGTCGGCCCAAACCTATGGCAAACCAGTGTCCAGCAGGTTTTCACTATAAAGTAAATCCTATGATTTGGTGACCTGTTGACCACTGGTCACCCACTCTACTTCCTCCTTGTCCTTGGCTATTACCCTTGCTAGCAATCTCGCCTGAATTTGTCTCTCCTTGTGGCCCAGCTGCTTTAACTTTTTAAAGTCATCTACTCTGTAGTTGAACTCAGATGTGGCATCTGGAGCTCTAACTTGTGGCCTATACACTATCCATGCGATTCTCTCAGAGATATCCACTGCTCATCCTCGGACCATGACACTCTTAAGCTGGCATCTCCTCGGGCACTAAAACTGCCCTTACAAGTGGTGAATTCTGTTGCTGCTCCAGAATTGCCTGTCTTAGCAACTGCAGCTTCTTCTCTAGAGCTTCCCTTCTTTGGCGATGAAATTGTCTCTCCGGCTCTATAAATGAATCCACTAACCCCTTATCTCTTGCCAGCGTTCAGAAAAAATTCAATACATGCAAGAGAAAGGCTAAGATCAAGTTATCAACACTTATATTGAATTTGTAAACTAACACTAATAAAATAAATTTACCAATTGCCAATCTCCGGCAACGGCGCCAAAAACTTGCTCGACCCAAAACTACACGCAAGTGCACGTGGTCGTACAAGTAGTAAAGTGGCTTTATTTCAAGCCAAGTATCGATCCCACAGGGACTGAACTACGGTATTAATTAACTTAAGCATCAGTGAACGATATCTCTATGAATGCAGACAACCCATTAAATAGTGTTTTATGAGTTAAGATCACTAAGTAATAAGAATCTATGTCAAGATTATAATTTGAGTCTGAACAATAGCAATGAACAAGTTGAGGTTTAGGCAAGCATGCAGGGATGTAATTTATTAATTCAATTCAGCTAATCTTCTCTTCGGTTGCTAGTAAGGAATTAAATGCCTATGGATTGGATCTTTCGACTCCTATCCAATTAAATAATCATAAAACCTTATTCTACATTTCTGTGATATAAGAATCTCATGCTCTAGCCCTACATAACCGATTCCATAATTGACTAATAAGACTTTCAGATATATTTCTATTCTGAATGTAAATCTTTTCTCAATTTTTAGAGCTAAGAAAAGATCATATCCTACCAATTAAAATTTGTCCAATTCCTTTCCTTTTCAAAATCAAAATTTGATTTGTAAGATATACATTAACATTGGCCAAACATTAATGCAGTAAAAACAAGAATTGATAGAACAACCATTGAGGAAAAGATGAAAACTGAAATGATCAATAATTACATTCCTCTACAATTATCCTTAACCTCTGCAACAAGTGAATTAGCCACTCATTTGTGGATTAAACATCTTCAAATAAGTAGAATTCATATAAGCAATTAAAATTAAAGAGAAAAAGAAAGAGAATAACCCTAGAATTTTCGTCCTCTCAGCTGCCTGTAACCCACGTTCTTGCTCCACCAAGTCAGAATGTTTAAAATAAAACCTAAGTCTGTTATTTATACTATTGAGAATTTTTTCCGGAATAACAAGCAACGTGGCACAGAGTGTATCGTGGAGCACTCCCTCCGTGCCACAGGGCTATCGCGGAACCCCACTGGAAGTCAGCTCCTAGGTAACTACACCTCACCTTGGCACGACTTGTATCATGGAGCCTTGCCTCCGTGCCATAGTGCTATCGCGCACCTTCACTGGAACTTGAGGTTCCAGGTAATCACACTCAATGTGACACGGAGTGCATCGCGGAGCACTGCCTCCGTGCCACGGAGGTAACGCCAACCTCCACTGGAATTTGACATAATCAATTAATCCCAGGAAGAATGCCTCCGCAATGGTAGCGTGACACGGCGCCATCGCGGAGCCCTTATTTTCGTCACTTTCCCTTGTCAACTTACGCTTCTTGCTTCCGAGTGCATTCCCGCATTTCACCAACATATATATTAACTTCCAAAATTTCCTTTTACCTGCAAAACAATACTAATCATGTTGGTTAGTATAAATTCACATCTATAAAATAATCACATGAGAATATACACATAATAATAAATAAACAAGTCGAAATGAAGCATTTGAGTATCACTTGGGCATGCAATTCTGCCCAAGATCACCTGGG
This sequence comes from Datura wrightii, assembly GCA_035772735.1. Lineage (NCBI taxonomy): Eukaryota > Viridiplantae > Streptophyta > Magnoliopsida > Solanales > Solanaceae > Datura > Datura wrightii. The sequence goes on from JASDFA010000003.1 coordinate 102,231,677, forward strand.
CTACTCCAGCAATTCTGCCCGGCCTTTGCTTTCTACTCCATTGTCACCAAGTAATTCAGCAGAACTCTCTGACTACTCAAACACTATATCTGTCAGGAGTCTGAGCCATCCGATCAAACCCAGAGAAGTTAAAAATCTGATTCATCTCCTCGACCTTATTCAATGCACCGGTCAGGACCCGCGGTTCCTCCAAGATACTATGCCCGGGATACTACTTGGAGGTGAGAGAGAGACCCTGCTTGTAGATATCCTAAGCAATAGGCACATGCCACCTCATAGTCCAACTCTCTAGAGGTGGAGCCTAATCATCCTCATCCTCAACGGCTTCTTCCTCAGACCACAACTCATCGGTACCATCTATGGACTGGCCTTTTTAGACCCTACCTCAGTATTCAAGCCACTCGTAGCAAGAAGTTTTAAAAGAAAAAATAATCATGAGCCACTTGTGCAGATTTATTTGCACAAATAATTCTAAAAGGCGGATGTAACTTTGTCCTGAGCCTTAGCCCGTGCCCTAGTGGTTCGTGGCTCGTCAGTATCAATTGTATCAATTTGGTATTCTTCCATCGAAGCACTAGGGGTGTTCTTTGCTTGTTCGGAGTTTGAGGACTTATATCTTAATGCCCTCCGTGCAGCAATTTCAGCATGGGCTCCTTTCACTTGGGCATTCTTGGTTGCTCTGTTCTTCGTTGTCATGGTACCTGTGAAGAAAAAGGTTAGTATGTATGCTCTTATAAAGAGAAAGTAAGAATATTCATCTTAGTATTTTACTATGAGTCATCAGTACGAGTTGTACCTAGGTGTTATAATTCGTACTAAGACTAGTAATCTATTTGGCACTCTCATGACTCAATTGTATTACTCATACCAAGTTTGTACGATTCGTACTACTTGTCGTAGGAAGGATTCCAACAATTCATATCTTTTAGTATTTTTGTATGACTCAAGTTATAGATCTTACTTAAGTTCTATGAGTCATACAAAGGATCGTACTATTGCTTTTGAACATGATCCTTGTATGATTCTAGGTACCACCAGCAGGTACGATTTGTAGTGGGATATTACTGGTCATACTAGTCCCATACCATCAGTTTCCAAACTAACTAACTTTGGTAAGACCCAACGAGCCATCCTACGAGTCGTAGTATGAAACCATGAGTCGTAGGAAGGCTTACAAAGCCTATCCTCACCTTATGTGCATTCAGTTGTGCTGGTAACCATGTTTGTAGATGGGTACTCAGAATTCCCCATCTCAGCTATGCAAACCTCATCAACTTCACAATCAAAGTTAACCCCAACCCGACATCGCATCCCGTAACTCATCATCTATAATCGAATTTTGTGTTTGAGCATTTTGATTCCTAAACCATTTATAATCATGCATATTCATGCCTTGATAACATTCATCTTCCTCATTTACAAGAGTTGAGGAATCATACTTCAGTTTCAGCCATCTCGTAACAAGAAGTTTTAAAAGACAAAATAATCACTTAGTTGAGATTTCAACTTCTTGCACGATTTCTTGTTTGCTTCAGTTTTTGGGTTAGGAATTTAGGTGGCTTGTGCAGATTTTTTTGCACAGATTTGAGCTCGACAACTTTGTGCTTTAAGTTAGCATAACAGAAGCTAGAGTGGAGGTAATTGTGAGTCTCGATTTGTGTTTTTGTGGGAATGAAAGTTCCAAAGTGTGGGAATTAAATAGGTTAGGGAAGATCTTAAAAATTCGGGTCGAGTCAGGTCAAGTGATTTACTTTTTCCTGTCCCAACTCGTACCATGAGTCATAGGTTATACCTATGATTTATCCCCTGGACTCGTAGCAAGAGACTGAGGAAACTTACCTTAGAACTTATGAGCACATGGTATGAGTCGTACAATGAAGGTATGATTCGTACTATGATGCGTAGTTCAAAATTTCTACACTTCCATACTTAGCATAGTTCATCCTTAAAGTGGGTACTATGACTCGTACAATGGAGGTACGGATTATAGTGACCAACCGTAACAAGAACTCATGCACCTGGACCAATCTCTGTTTCTCACCACAGAGAGTACTACGAGCTGTACAAGCATCATACAGTTCGTACTAAGGCTCACAGTATAGTCCTGTGCTGTAATTTTTCTCCCATAAGATTTTATTTCACCTACACACTGAACACACAAAAGTCAAGATACTTGGGTTTCCTCTCAAGAAGCGTTTGATTTAACATCATGGAACGACACAGGTGGTTTGGTTACTCAAACTTCACCAAAGAACCTCATGGGTTGCCTCCCAAGAAGCGCCTGATTTAACGTCGTGGCACAATGCAAGTCTCTTGACTAATCAGAATTCGTCAAGAAACTCGGACTCATCCTCAATTGCTGATACAACTCTAAACTCATTATGCTGCTTCATTTACCTACAGACATTACAGGTGACCTCCTTCTTGTTCAGCCTGAACTACAATTGGATTGCCTCAACATGCACCAATGCTCTCCTGGTGGCAAGGAATGATCGCCCCAAGATAATAGGGACCCCAAAATCGACTTTGCAATCTAGTATCATGAAATCATCCTAGAAGATAAACTTGTCCACCTCGACTAGAACATCAAAAAAGATCCCCGCTAGCTTCTTAACTGTGTGGTCCGCCATCAATAGACGCATCGTAGTCGGTGTGGGGGCTCCTAAGCCTAACTGTTTGAACACAACTAATTGAATCAAGTTAATGCTAGCATCTAGTTCACATAATGCCTTTGCAAACTCAAAATCACCAATTTTCCATGGGATGGTTAAGGCACCTAGATCTTCTTTTTTCTGTGAAGGACCTGTGAGGCTATGGCACGCAATGATTCAATTTACCCATCAGCTCATAGCTCACGGACCTCTTTCTAGTCACCCAGGTGCTTCATAAATTTGGCACACCTGGGCATCTGCTCCAATGCCTTAACCAATGGGATGTTCACAGAAAATTGTTTTAGCATTGACAAGAACTTCTGGAACTTCCCATCTTCCGCCTTCTTCTTCATCCTCCAAGGGAATAGTGGTGGTGGTCGAGTGATTGGTTTGCAAATCTGAGTTTCAATTTTTTCCTGTACTTCATTAGCCTTAGAACCCTTTGCATCATCTAGAGCCTTAATCAACTCAGCATCACTTGTAATGTCTTGTTCAACAATCTCATCTTATTCATCTTGATCTCCTTCTGTCTCTCCATCTCAACTACAATCGATAGGGGAGGGTCAACTATGGTCTTCAAATCCTAGTCATCACAGCCATATAGTGACTGTCATTTTTCATATTTTGGACTATTTTGGGTGAAAGTGTTCTCTTCTACCTCTGATTTAGGGATGCAGACATTTGACCAAGTTGTCTCTCAATCTGCTTAATTGTTGTAGCGTGGGATTCAACCTTTTGCCATGCTAGATATATCACCCCTAATATCCTTCATCTAATCATCATTTGATTTATCCCTTTTTTGTAGCTCAGCCATCATGTTCTCTAAATTCGAGGGTCCAACATCACCCTTACGAGCCCTGGGAGGAATATAAAAACCAATGCGGTCATTGCGGTAGCCTTCATTCTTTCTCCACTCTCCTTTTTGGTCACAACATCTTCTCTTATCCCTATACCCATTCCTGTTGTATTTGTCTCTATACTGGTTCCGACCTTGGTTTTCGAAATCTTTGCGCCAAGTGTCCTGTCCAGACCCTTAGGCGTTGGCCCAAAAACTGCCACCTGGTTGTCCAAAATGTTTGCCTCCTCCTTAGAATCAGACTGTTTGAAGCCTAGTTCCTGGCCCTGAGCTCCCACTACATTCACCTTTTGAGCTCCAAAGCACATAATATACTTCGTGAGCAGGTCTAGAGATGTCCTTATGTGAGCCAATTCCTGATCATGTTCCTCCTCTTTTCTACATTGGTCCATAGTTATCCCTATGGAATATATACCTACAACTGTCTCAACTTCTCTAGTGTGCTAAGCCTTGTTCATCTTGGTCACTCAGTCAAGTATGACAGTTGCTTTCTCCGACGCGTGACTCATCAGTGCTCTCCCGCCACCATATCTACTACAGTCATGGTGTTTTTGTTCAAATACTTGTACAAAATTTCAAACAAACTATCATCGGGAATTTTATGATTCGGGCACTTAGTTAACTTCTTCTTAAATCTCAACCATGTCTCATTTAGTGCCTCAGTCTTCAACTTCCAGATTATAGACCTCATCCTTAAGCTGCAGCATCCTGGATGGTGGCAAGAACCTTTCTACGAAGGCTTGCTTTAGCTCCCTACAGTTAGCAAAGGAGTCATTGGGAAACTCCTATGACCATAATGTGGCCTCTTGTGACAGAGAGAATAGGAAAAGTCTCAATCGTATAGCATCCTAGCTTACACCAGGTAACCTGTACGCCTTGCATATACCAACGAAGTTCATCAGGTGCAGATTAGTATCATCAGTTGCGTGACTACTGACACCCCTTTCATGAGAAGAAACTGGATCATGGTGCTAATGATATCAAACTTTTCCCAGCAGGCAAGCATGGAGGTACAATAGCTCCTATTTACCCGGCCTCATAAACATCTGGGTCATCATCATCATAAAACTGAGGAGCATATGTTTGGCCCCTGTTACCCCTTTCCTGGCGACCAACATTTACTACCTCATCGCGAGCATCCTTGGCTTCTTGAAGCACTTCTTGCTAAGCTAACTCAGCTTGATGATCTTTTTTCCCTGATCATGCCTCTCTCTATTCAAGATTTTCCATTTTTCACAGTGTTTACTCTAGCTCAAGATCAAGTGGAATTAAAGGGTTTTCTCTTCATCGAGTACTTGGACATCACCAAATGGTAACATGTGGGTGTCAAAAACAAAATAAAATGTAAATGAGAAAATAACGACTAAAATTTAAATACAACAACTACTCTAATCTTAAGTCGTATTCCCCGGCAACGGCGCCACTTTTGATAATGCTGAAATCACACTCCTAGAAGAGTATGATGCAGACATTGTCAATAATGAATCCTACAAAGTTTGGGTTTGATCCCACAGGGAACATGGTCAGGATGTTGAATAAAGCTAGTATTTAGACTTTTAGTTTGATTATCTCCTAATAGGGGATTTTTAAAGAAGTAAACACGTAACAGTATTGAAGATTTAAGTTGTTATCAAGTTGATGCAATTAACTAGGGCAGTGTTCCCCATGGATCCTAACTACTTTAGGTTTTGCACTCGTGATATATCCTAATACTTAATTTGTAGAACTAATAACATAAGTTTAATCAAATGACTAATTTGTCCCTATTGGATGACTATACTCAATCATCGGATTAGGTCTTATGAGTGATTTCACTTTAACTGTTATAAATTTGTTCCAAATTAACTATCCTACAACCGTATTGCAAGTTATATAATGAATCATAGAATTCAAGGCTTTGTTGTTCTTCTTTTTCCCTAATATCTAACTCTCTAGGTTCAAGCAAATAGAGAATTCAGGCAAGTCCTAACATTACGCTCCATTAAGAAATGTTTAAGATTGAAGAGAAAACAATACAAGCATGCATATTGGTTTAGAATCACTATATGAAAATCCTAGTTTGTTAATTCACCATAGTTCCCACATCCCTAGTTGTGGAGATTTTAGCCTCTCATGATTGTAAGAAAAGAAGTAGTATTCATTAAAAAAAAAATTAATTAAGAACATACAATGAAGATTGGAATAAAACCCACTTGATTATTGCAAAATTCAACTTAGAATAATTCAAGAACAATGGAAATTAATTCCAAAAATATTCAAAATCTCAAGAAGAAACTTAAAAAATAGTCGAGCTCTTCTCCAATGAAGTCATCCTCTAATAAAATTAACCTAGAAAAGTATTAATACAAATAATTAGAAACCTTTCCTTAATTAACAGGGAAAACTGATTAACTATCGTCGTCTTCTCCTACGATCGTAACTTGATCATACAAGTTGTAGCTTCACTCGTACAATGCCTAGCAGCTCTGAATTTGACTAAGTGTTGGGAGTTGGTACGAGTCGTACAATGCTCGTACAAGTCATACATTTATCTCATGGTCTGAACCCATAATATCTGGCATCCTCGGAATATTTTGACAAGTGTCTTTTTATGGCTCGTACCTTGCTCCTACAGCTCGTGGTTACTTTTCATACCATGGGATTTTCCTTTTAACAATCTTTCTGAAATTTACCATGGCTCCTTGGTACGGGCCGCAGGTGTCATCACGGATTGTTCTTGCCATCTGTACCAGGAGACAAATCTACGTGTACCCTTCTAAAGTCTTCCATGACTCATAGTATGGCTCGTACTAGGTTGTTACAGCTCATACCAATAGTCGTAACTGGTCTATACCTTGTACATATCTTCTGAAGTTTATCACGACTTATAGTATGACTCATACCACCAATGTACGACTCGTACTGAAGTCTGTACTTGGCCTAAGTTTTGCACTCTTTTTCCTTCTTTCAAAAATTTCAACTCCATCACCTTATTTTCCTGAAACCAAAGCAAAAGTACATCATATCCATATAAACACACCTAAAACCATGCATATTCTATTAATTTTAAGCACCGAAAGTGTTTTTATCCTACAACACATCAGTAAACCACATGAGTTAAGACAGTCAATGTACTTATGGCAATGGAAAATGACGATTCTAAATCCTGTTGACCAACTAGAGCATAAATGTGGTTTTGACCACCACCTGAAAAGGATGCTCTTCCTCCTCCTCTACCTCTACCATGGCCTAACGTAGTCTACGGGCCAGGTTTAAGGGGATGGTTAATTGATGAAAATGTTATTGTGGACCCTGTAGGCTTGGTCTTCTCACCCCTACTTCTGCTTGGACACTTCCACATAAAATGACCAGAACATCCACACCAATAACACAGATGTGAGCCCTGACAACATTGCTTGGGATCTTCCTACCATATTGAGCACAATATGGTAAAGGTGTCCTTACTTTTCCTGAGCGATCCTAGAAGAGAGAACCTAATGGGCCTAAACTCTGACCTAGTCCAGACTGAGAAAACTGAACATACAACTGTCACACCCTATTTTTAATGTGTTAAAAATAGTTTGTAACTTTGCGGCTGAATCACTTTGGGTTTTTTAAAAGGTTAGAGTTACCACCTAAATTTTACGAAACTTACGAAAATCATGTTTCAACATAAAATGTTATTAGGCCTTTGAAAATATTAGATTGTGGTTAAGACTTTCGATTACCCCATCGGGATGGTGTTAAGAACCCCTCAGAGCCTATCCGAATATAGTCTTTAAGAAAAAGCTTGTTTAGAAACTAAAAGGGGTATGCTTATCTCAAAATATTTTCTAACAAAAGATTTTGCAAATGATGTCACGACCTGAGTTCACACCCTAGCCGTAACACAGGACAAGGAACCCTGAAAGGCTCCAAGTCGACCCATGGCATAACCGTAGCATCTCCCTTGACAATATAAACAACCAACGACATGATTAAGCAGAAGCCAACTGCAAGAGTCTAAATAAGAACCAAAAATACAATTATGGCAACACTCTGATACAACGCTGAGTCTATCGAGACTAGTCTGAAAGCCTTTTACTAAACTGATGAGTTGCTGGGACAAGCCCCCAACCAACTCCTAAAATCTGAATCTGAAACATAAAGAAAGCATAAACATAAATGACGTCCTCGGGATATGAGGACTCACCACTGGTGGCTGAGAGGGAAGGAAGTGAATCTAACCTCGAGGTTGTGTTTGGAGACCTGAATCTATATCATGAAATGATATAACACAAAAGGGGTGCTCAGTACTTGGAATGTAATGAACATGCGGGATAACATTAATAATTAAATAGGCAAATATACAATAAGGAATTAACCAAGTACATCAACATAACTGACATTATCCTCTTATGATTCACATACACATATATATACATGAAACCTTCCTTTAGATATCACTTTAAGACACATCACCGAACTCATGCATAAGGGTCAAGTTCTGAACGTTTAATAAAAGAGTTGAATCTAAAACTAACATCACACACTATACTGGATCGCTGTTGAAAACTGAGTCAGATTATCATCATATTAAATCTGTTATAATCTAAAGTCTGAATCATATAGAACTAAATCATACTGATAACATAACTAAGGGAGTCATTCTTTACTAGGGAGAAACCTAACTGAAACTAGGTAATCACTCTCTTCTGTGGAGGATCCCGATTGAACTAGGGAGCCACTCTCTACTATGGAGGGTCACGACTGAACTAGGGAGTCACTCTCTGCTATGGAGGATCCCGACAAAACTAGGAAAACATTCTCGGTTATGGAGAGTCCCTGGCTGACTAGAACCTGAGGAGTACAGATCTGACATCATCTATCTGGTTTATGCTACTATAGCTAGCCAGAAACACAAACATACACTACTTTCATCATACAACATTCATTTCGAAAGGATCGGGGCTGCTTTCTACTAACAAAAAGCCCAACATTATGATAATATCAATATTATGCTTTATCATCATAATTCATATCATCGTATAACCACATCAGTATTTCTTCAAACATCTTACATTAGTGAGTATCTATAGATTCACATCATGCATTATACTTCACGACATTCAAATTCTGAATTCATCTCATTCAACATATAGCATAGGGTCATGCAAGGTCCATAGGTTCAAGTCATACTTTATCATAGATACAAATCTTCATTTATTTAGATTTATGGACAGCCCATGCATTTAACTCATACCTCATCATTTACAACATTAACCATGGGAGAAGAATACGTTTTCATTTCATAATACCCATTTCTTAATTTACTCCAATTCATGAGAAAGAGGCAATAATTAGGCCATTATCATAGATTTACCTCATACCCAACCAATTCCATCGAAAACATAGTAATACTACATAATTTACTTTCAATTGTTCAAGCCCATAAACTCTAAACTCATCTCAACATAGTTATCAATGGCATAATCGGGTTATTAGGGATAATCATATGATATTCATATATTTTAAACATGGACACGAGTTACTACGATAATCTAGTGAACAATAATAAAATCTCATTTAATGTTCGAGCCAACTTATGAAGAACATTCTATACTCTTGCCTTTTCATCATCTAACCCACAATGTGAGACCACCCATTAATTTATATTGTTAATTAATTCATAATCACGATAGATTCAAGCATTTAAGAAACCGTAGAAGAAATTACCCATCACACAAACCCTAGATCATGCTTTCCTAGATTAATTGAAATTTGGCATTTTCATAAAAACATTTTGGGGCTAAATGATGGAAGATTATCCTTGTTGAAAGACCTGCATACCTGGTAGAAGAAATCCCACTCAAAATCGCAACTTGAAGCTTGGAGGAAAAATCTAGGGAAACCTTGATATTGATAGGAGAGAAAGGAGAGTTGAGAGAATGAGGGTTTAGACATGAAAACCCTTAAAAATGTCCCTTAGAAGCCCAATACGATGTCACTCTAATTCTTGAAGCATCGGACATTTCAAAAGTACCCCTGGGAAAACTGAAAAATAACCCGATCTGGGACCACGACTCACGTGACGAAGCATTGTTCCTTCGAACGACTCATCATCCCTGCCCGTTAGGTGCATTGGAAAAATTACACAACTTCAGCTCCTTCAACCCACGACCAATATAAGGAGTTGTTACCTACTCCAACAACTCGTTGGACCCACTCATCAAGTACACTGGAATCATTTCACGGCTTTAGCTCCTCTCATCTAACAACTGATGTGATGAGTCGTTGAAACGTCTAAAAACTCGTCATACCCATCCATCAACTACACTACCTGAGACTTAATCTAGGGACCCTAGCCTCCAAACAACGACCAACCTAATGAGTCATTGCCAGGTAAGATTACTCATCAGGTCGTCCGTCACCACCTGACTTGACCAGACCTCAAAATTATTTCCCCCATGGGTCTTCCCACCACTCGTGAGGCCTCCTAACGAGTTTTCCCCCGACTCATTCTGCTAAATAAATTCCACCTTCTGTCTGCTTTCTTTCATTAAGCCTGGAATCTAATCTTAAAAACCATTTGGGGTGTTACAATATCTCCCTCTTGGGAATATTCATCCTCGAATGTGAAACTTCAAACCTCCCCTACATACACACACAAGATTCAATTTCATCATAGGCATAAAGAACAAATATTGGTGCTTTGGGGAACATAGGTTGATGTTCGGCATATTCTTATGCCCATTCACCATATTTTTAACCATCTTTTGCCTTGTTTGGAGATGTTTATCCTTATGAAATGCATGATCTCATGAATGTTTGTGTTAAATGAGCTAACAAGTGTTCTTAGATGATTTTAGCAGGTAAACAATGAAAAAAGACTCAGAAATGGTCCAAAGTGTGTAGAAAGAAGAATTCGAGAAAAGTTAGCCTGGTGAGATAGCAGGCGTGGCGCATCAACCATGAAACTTCAGAGAAAATTATACTCAAGCTGGTGCTATGGCTGGTGCGGCGCGCTAGAGCCCAAACTTTAGAAGAATTATGATCAATACCTTGGCAAACCGAGAAGCGCGGCATGCCAGAGGGATTCAGGAGTTGGGAAATTTTCTAACACTCTAGTGCAGTGGTCGGTCCGGTGCACCAGATCCCTGATTTGTAGAATTACTAACACCTTGGTGAGATGGCTAGTGCGGCATGCCAGGGGCTGTTTGAAGCAGATTTTCCAAGTAAAAAAGCTGAACTTCTCAAGGGTAAAAGAGTCATTTGATACCTTGTTTATAAATATAACATCTATGGCATTTAGTTAGAAGTCTTCAATTACAAAGATCACTTTGTACACAGTTCATAGGGGAAGAGACAAGAAGTTCATTTTCTTCTAGGTTTTCTTCTTTACTTTATGCTTTTGATTCGAATGATGATTTCTTAAGTTTCTCGCTTGAACATGAGTGGCTAAACTCTTATTCTAGGATTTTGTCCATAGCTGATAGCTGTAGTTTGAATACTTATTTATGCTAGACTTTAATTATTCATTCAAGATTGTCTATGCTTACTTGTTTTCATTATTTATTCGTTAGATTGATCACCTTGCGAATATTATCTATAGGCTCTCTGTTGAACTCAGGAGAGGGACCTAAGGGGGTTAAAAGCAAGCACAGAATAGGTTTCAATTATCTTATTCAATTAGTTCAAGAGGATAGGGATATACCCTTAAACCCTGTTCAGTTGAATACAAGTATCTTCAACTTTCGTCTCATGTTTCTCCTGCAATTATAGGGATATAGGTATTAGGGTTCATGAGATAGTTCTTGCATATTTGGGAGAAAAGTAAGAAATGGAATTGTAACTTGCAACTTGAAATCTTAGAAGAGTTTAGTCTTGTGTAGTCGAGTCCTAAAACACAACCTGAAAGAAAAAGTGCCAGGATCCTAGATTCTCATCATTATTTCAAACACTTGTGAGAATGATTTTTGTTCATTAGTTTAATTTACATTATAAGTTAGTAGAATAATCTCCAAAACCATTTCCCTATTAACCTATATTTATTTTAATTGTGAAATAAAATGTTAACCTTAAAAACTTAATTTGACAAGTCTCTGAAGGATTGATATCAGAATTTCACTGTCCTATATTACTTGACGACCACATGCGCTTGCAACATAATGTTTTTGGCACTATTGCCAGGAACTTGATGATTGATTTATTATTTGTAGGTTAGGATTTTATTCTATCTTCCGCATTTTACTTTTATTTGTGGTGGTTGAGAATTTTAGGTGGTGTTTGCTTAGTGTATGCCAGCTCCTAGAAGTCAAGGACCACCCTTGGCTCAATTTTATTCAAATATAGAGAGAAATTTTCGTAGGTTAGCTATGGTATAAAATCATGATCAAGTAGAGGCAACAACCAGGACACAATTCTAGTGCTCAATTTTGCTCGGCCAAACATGGATAACGCTTCTAAAGTGATCATCAAGCCAATCATCACTGGATATTTTGAGTTGAAGGAGGAAACTGTGTGGTTGGTTCAAAACATTTGTCAATATCAGGGGAAGCCGTACAAGGATCCCCGCAGGAATTTGAGGACGTTTGTGGAACTTAGTGAAAATTTTCACTATAAAAATGTGTTAGATGAATATATGAAGCTCACTTTGTTCCTGTTTTTACTAATTCATGAAGCGAAAGAGTGGCTTCAAAATGAGCCAGATGGGTCTATTACTACTTGGGAGGTTCTTTCTAATAAGTTTATAAATGGGTTTTTCTTATCAAGGAGAATGATGAAGTTGCGAGGAATGATCTCAAGATTAGTGTAGAAAAATGGTAAGACCCAAGCTCAGTCTTGGGAAAGATATAAGGGATACTTGAGAGATTGCCCGCACCATATACAGCCAAAGGAGAATATCAAGCACAACTTCATAGAAGGGCTGAGGATAGAGTCTAAGATATTACTGGATGTTACAACACAGGGGAAAATATTTTCCAAAAGCTATGATGAGATAGAGGCTCTGTTGAATCTCATGTCAGTTGGGAGACAAGAGTATTAGGATTTGGGTAGAGGCTTTACAACATCCAAGGTCCCAGGGAAGCTTGAGGTAGCGGCAATCAGGGTAGATATTAGCCAGTTAGTGAATGTGATTAGCAAGCTAGTGACCACACCAGTTGTAAGCCAATTCATCAGGTTCAACAAGTTCAGGCTCCACCGCCATCATGTGAGGCATGTGGAGAATGCCATACATATTCAGGTTGTCTACTAAACCTAGAGTCAATTTTTCTTGTGGACTAACTAAGTTGTGGTGGAGGTTTTATTGGAATTAGTTCCAACCAGGGTTGTAGGAATGTAACAAATCCCTCCTGGGAAGGAAATTCCAGAGACCTCAAGGCCAGCAACATCATAGTTCTTTAAAGGATACTATGAAGTAGTGGATGGTTCAGCAGACTCAGGTGGTTAATGAGATGCAAAATTCAATCCACGAGTTGGAAAGGCAAATGGGGAAATTGGCCCTTCAGCAGATAAACAGACTGCAAGGAGCACTTTCAAGCAATACTAAGAAGAACCCTAAGGAGAATGTCAATGCAGTCTACGCAGTATAAAAGAGCTATCTAAAGTGATACCCAGGGGTCGCAAAACAGAGGCAGAGCAGGTTGTGAAGTCTAAGAATGAGGTTGGTGAGTTAAGTAACTCACAGCAGAAAGTGGTAGAAGCTAGACCAGCTCCTCCATTCCCACAAAGATTCAAAAAGCAGAAGGAGGAGGTAGCATGTAAGAAGTTTTTGGATTTATTAAAGCAGATATATGTGAATCTACCATTGGTAAAACTGTTATAACATGTACCAAAATATGCCAGGTATCTGAAAGATATTGTGGAAAATAAAAAGAAGACTCACAGAATTTGAGACTGTAGCTCTTATAGAGGAGGGCACTTCTCGGGTGCATAACAAGATTCTAAAGAAGCTGAAAGATCCCTGGAGCTTCACTATTCTAGTGGTCATTGGGTGTAGAAAAGTTGGTTCAGCACTATGTGATTTGGGTGCAAGCTTCAATCTGATGCCTACATCATTGTTTATAACTTTGGGATTAGGTGAACCACGTCCCACCACAGTGACATTGAAGTTAGTCGATAGGTCCCTTGCTTATCTTGACGGTATCATCGAGGACGTATCAATCAAAGTGGAACTATACATCCTACCAATGAACTTTATCATCCTTGATTATAAGGAAAATGAAGCAGTTTCCATCATTTTGGGAAGAGGAATCTTAGCCACCATAGATGTAGTTATAAAGGTGAAGTCGGGCAAGATGTCAATGACCGTGGATGGATAAGAAGCAGTCTTTGATGTGTTCAAGGTGGCAAGGTTGCCATCTCACTATGAGGATTTTAAAATGAGCACAAAGGTAGAGCCTGGAGGGTCTAAGCAGGCAGTCGAGCAGAAAGTGTTTCGAGTTAACTCAGCTGTAAGTCAGGGTTCTAATTATCTCACTCGAGTGAAGGAGGGAGAAGTCATGCATCATGCCATCATAATAAATCAGGCACTGCATGGGAGGAAATCAATGAATGTCCTACCACGACTATAACTAAGGCTCTTATTAGGAGGCAACTATCTTTTTAACACATTTTGTAGAGACAAACAGGGCATTTGAGGTGAAAGAGTAGAGAAAGGAAGATGAAAAATGTTTAAGCCTGGGGCGAGATACCTGGTGTGGGGTGCTAGGTATTAAACTGCAGAAGGAATTTTTTTTTTCTGGTTGGGGCTATGGGTGGCACGTCGATCCAGGAGCAATCGGCGAAGAAATTTTTTTTCTAAGTGTATGGCGAGGAAAATAGCGTGCTACACCAGATGTAAGATGCGCAAAATTTTTTTGTGTCCATGAGTCAAATTTGACCCAAGGACCCTAAAATTAATAAAAAAAACACATGACCCATACCTTTATTTTAAATCCCCACTCATTTTCTCTCTCTAAAAAGCCAAAGGAAAAAAACAAAAGAATTTTCTCTCTCTTCTCTCTTAAAGCCATAACTCTCCTTCCCCTCTACCCCATTGTTGTGTTCTCCAAAAAGATTGATGAACAAAACTTCCTCAACTCAAGTATGTAATTTTCTTCTCTCCTTTGGTATTCAATATTATAAGCATGCTCCCATTACCATTCTTCACAAAGTTGAAAAACCCAAAATCACCATTGTTGGGTGAATTTCATGAGCTTCATAATGTGGATTTCCATATCTTAAATCTCATGTTCTTCCATAATAATGTTATATCCTTGTTCAGGTTGCTTGTTTTGGTTGAATTTTGGTTATTTGAACTTGTGGGTGTTAAGAGGGTGATGAATGAGTTGTAGAGAAATCTCATGAAAATTTGTGAATTAGAGTATGTTTGTAGAGAGAAAAATTTCTTGAATAATGTGATTCTTGAATTGTGAAAATCTTGAGTTCTTGAAAAATTCATGATAATTCATTGTGGAAAGTAGTAAAAGTCATGTTAATTGTTGGTTGATTTTATTGTGACTACTTCCATACTTGGATTAATGTGAATTATGAATTAAAAGTTAGAGAAAGTGAAGGGAGTGGCTAACTTGAAGCACCCTCGTGAAAAGAAAAAATAATAATAAAAGGGTTTGGGGGAAAATCATGAAAATGGTTTGTAGTGTAAAGTTGGTAAATAATATGATGATGAGTTTTGACATGACAATGGGGGAAGTCTCAGTATCCTATTTGACAAATTCACACAAGTATGCTAGCGAATTAAGTGTGGGGTCATTTTGCACCTCTTATACCTAATTAGCTAGTCTTGTTATGCATGAACTAATTTTGTAAGGTCAATGTTGTTGTTTGGCAGGTAATATGGCATCATGGGCAGATAAAGGAAAAAGTAGCAGTCGCTAGCAAGGGGCTCAAGAGGCGTAGGAACGGAGTTGCATTCAGATCATCAGCCCAAAAGGCACCCCCAACTAGGAGGTTTGGAGCCAAGGCCATGGAGGAGCATGGGCTTAAGTGGTTTAATGCCTAGAAGGAAGCAAAGTATGCTTCGAAGAATTGGACTGACAAGGATTGTCTGGCACTTAAGTTCCCCATTATTCGGGACACCATTCGAGTATTGGGACTGGTATATGTATTTGCTTTGCCATAGGAGTGCAACCTCACTTTGGTGAGGGAATTTTGTGAAAATTGGAAAACCTCATATAGAGAGAGCACAAAAATTAAGGTGAGGGGACAAGTGTTTTGGTTCACTACCAGGTCTTTGAATGCATTCCTTGGCATGCCAGTGGTGGACCAAGAGATGTACTTCATGATGCTTGAGAAGCCCCCATATCGTGATATTCGTCATACTTTGTGTGGAGAGTATTCAGCTTTCGAGTGGGTAGGAGGTGAAAATGACACTCATTCGACACTCCTATTCTCCTACTTGACTTAGGAAGCCAGATTTTGGGCCAAGTTTTTCTGTGCATTACTTCTCCTAGGGACACACACAATGGAGATCACTCGAGAGAGAGTGGTATGGTGTATATGCTAATGAAGGGGATACTAATTAACTTGGGTGCAGTGCTGAGGGACAACATGAGGCGATCCAAAGATAACTGCCAATGCATGTACTGTTATGGAAGCTTGTTGACTTAGTTCTTGCAAGAGGTTGGCATTGAAGAAGGAGGTAGACCTTCATCTACCCCTAGTAGGGCACTTGGTAGGTAAAATGATTGATGTCATGAAAGTCAAGGAGCCAAAAAAATCATCAACACCATTCCTCACTCTAGAATAGCGCAATGCTTGGCATGACAGATAGAAAGGCCATATCTTTGGGATGTTTGAGCTGCAGCTGATGATTAGAGGTAGACCCATGACTGCTGAGGATATGATAGCACTAGAGGAGTGGTACCCACTCACGGAGATGCAATGATAATGCTCAAGGTGGGGCCGGTGTTTGGGAGCCTTTGGATGATGATGAGCCTACAGTGTTGACCGATACCGTTGATGATGATGATGAGGAGGAGGAGGATGCCACCACTGGAGCTATGGAGGTTGATAATGCAGAAGATGATGATGATGATGATCAGGAGTATAATCCTGATAATAATGACATTTCTTAGAGGCCCAGAAAGTTCTTTTTCTCTCCCTACTTAATATGACATGTTTGTGCAGTGGGATAATGCACTGTTTAAGTGTGGGGTGGAGGAAATAGATTTCCTATTTATGCTATCTTTGCTAAATTTGTAATGGGATGTAGCAATAGTTGTCAATCTTCTGTGGTAATGGCGTGGTTTGTGATTAGTTAACCTGGGTCTATAATAGCTAGTAATTCGATGGCTGTGAACAGTGATGCTGTGTGATGTGATTGTTCGTCTCTAATATTTTTGTTTTGTTAATTGAGAGTAAAATTTTTTAATGTTCATCGTAGAGGTAGTGAACCTTCCCGATGATGGATGGATAATGACCATATCAAGAGAAAATTAGTCACATTTTTTACATTTTATATGATGAAGTCAAAAACCACCACTTGTGTGCTCTGGATACTCCATTTAGAAGCCAACCTAGAAGCAATGAAATGGTCATCGTGGATGCATAAGAAGTGAGAATTCCATGAGAGACACATAGGTTCTTTAACTGTATTCAAGGAGAAATATTATAGGGCTTAATAATGAAAGAATTCATTCAATTTGATTGTGTGGATATGTGGCCATAGGAAACCAACTCAGATCATGATGCCATGAGAGGTGAGCTTGATTTATTGTGTTTTGTACATAGTGTAACATCTAGAACTTGTCTAACTGTGAATAAGATAGCTACTTGTCAAAGAGGTAAGATGTGATTAAGACATATCATTGAAAAAC
Organism: Datura wrightii; assembly: GCA_035772735.1. Classification (NCBI taxonomy): domain Eukaryota; kingdom Viridiplantae; phylum Streptophyta; class Magnoliopsida; order Solanales; family Solanaceae; genus Datura; species Datura wrightii. Next base: position 102,248,962 of record JASDFA010000003.1, read on the forward strand.
CCAGTTTGTCCATTGTTGTTGTACCTTCCTGAACATTATCCCTGGTTAACCCCACGATTGTACATGAAAGGCAAGCCAATGGTATGTTGCATGTGTATGATACATCACTTGTGAGAGTGAGTATGTCTTGCATATTATGTTCCATGTTTTGAATCAATAATATGATAGAAGGAACATCACTAAATAAGTGAGGGCATAAGATGGTCAGAGTCGGTGTAGTATGTGTTGCATTTTTTATACTTAATCATGTTGGCCTTGTTTTGAGAAAGGTTAGTCAGTTATAGAGAGTATGTAGTTTTGAATGTGAAGAGCTTCTATGTGTATGTGTTATGGATTGGTTATGAATTGATGAACAACTTATTTATATGATCTATGCTAGTAGCTTCAGTCAGAATTGGTAGAGGTGACAAGTGATGAGAAAAGAAATGTCTATTGCATAAAAGTAAGGATTGTTCATGAACGAATAATGATTTAAGTGTGGGGTGGTGATGTTAGGCATATTTTTATGACCATTTGCCATATTTTTACCCATATTTTGCCTTGTTTTGAGATGTTTATCCTTATGAAATGAATGATTTCATGAATTTATGTGTTAAATATGTTAACAAGTATCTTTAGATGATTTTAGCAGGTAACCAATGGAAAAACACTCAAACATGGTCCAAGGTGTGAAGAAAAAAGAATTCAAGAAAAGTTGGCTTGGTGAGATAGCTGGCGTGGCGCGCCAGCCACCAAACTTTAGAGAAAATTGTACTCAAGCTGGTGTTATGGCTAGTGCAGCACACTAGAGCCCAAACTTTAGAAGAATTTGGATCAACACCTTGGCGAACTGATTGGCGCGACGCGCCAGAGGGATTCCAGACGTGAGAAATTTTCTAACACTCTGGTGCAGTGGTAGGTACAGCATGCCAGGTCCCTTATTTGCAGATTTTGACTAACACCTTGGAAAGATGGTTGGTGTGATATGCCAGAGACTAAACTTCAAAAGAAATTCAAGCCAAGTTTGATGAGATAGGTGGTGCGCTGCGCCAGGGGTTGTCCGAGGCAGATTTTCCAAGTCTAAAAGCAGAACTTCTCAAGGGCAAAATAGTCATTTGATACAATGCATATAAATATATCATATAGGGAATTTTGTTAGAAGTCTTCGATCAAAAAGATCACTTTGTATGCATCTCTTGGGGGAAGAGACAAGAAGTTCATTTTCTTCTAGATTTTCTTTTTTACTTTATGCTTTTCATTTGAATGATGACTATAGTTTTTCTCTTCAACATGAGTGGCTAAACTCTTGTTCTAGGATTTTAGCCATAGTTGATGGTTGTAGTTTAAATACTTGTTTATGCTAGACTTTAATTTTTCACTCAAGATTATTTATGCTTTCTTGTTTTCATTGATTATTCGTTAGATCGATCATCTTGTGAATATTTATCTATTGGCTATTGGTTGAACTCAGAAGAGGGAACTAAGGGGGTTAAAAAAAAGCATAGAATAGCTTTCAATCATCTTATTCAATTAGTTCAAGAGTTGATTTTATTGTCGAGGATAGGGATATACCCTTTAACCCTTTTTAGTTGAATACAAGTATCTTCAACCATCGGCTCATGTTTCTCCTGCAACCATAGGGATATAGGTGTTATGGTTCATGAGATAGTTCTTGTATAATTGGGATAGTAGTAAGAAATGGAATAGTAACTTGCAAATAGTAATTTTAGAAGAGTTTAGTCTAATCTATTCGAGTCATAAACTCAAACCTGAAAGCAAATGTGTCAAGACCCTAGATTCTCATCATCATTTGAATTACAAACAATCGTGAATACAATTTTTGTTCATTAGTCTATTTTACATTTCAAGTTAGTAGAATAATCTCCAAAAACATTTTCCCCCATTTTACCTGTGTTTATTTGAATAGTGAAATAAAGGGTTAACCTTAAGAAATTAATCTAACAAGTCTCTGTATTGGGACTTCAGTGTCCCATTACTTGACGATCACGTGCAATTGCGTGTGCTTGGCGATATCAAGCGTCATGGACAATGGAAAGTGGTATACATGCAATAATCAAGCTTAAAGGAATAAAGATGAAAAAATGAGAGTCATACCAAGTAAGGTAAGGGGAGTAATGATATTGCAACTTATAATGATACTTGAAGCTTTGTCCAACAATAGCCCACCCATTCCTTTTCTTCTTTTGTTTGGTTGGAGAAATGGACTGATATGGTGAAATGAAAAGGATGGTGGGTTTTATAGAAAGGAAGTGAAGGTGAAAGGTTGGATGGAATTTATGGTTAGTTAATGGAGAAGTTTGGGAAGTTGAAATGGTAGTTGAGGGGATATAGAAAATGGTGAAGTGTAGAAAAAATAGGGGTTTTGAAGTGGGGAAAAAATTGAAAAGGAATGTGTCGGATCTGGGTCAAGTTGGTCAAATGGGCCAGTCATCATTTTAAAATTGTAGATATACCTGCACCTGTGCCAGATCTGCGCCCGTAGGTTTGAAGATGTAAATCACAGTTCAGGCGCAGGTGGCCCTTAATTTGCCTAGTGCACAACTTGGATTTTGCGGCATACCTGCGTCCTATGGATTTGCACTTGTGTTTCACAAGTGAGACGCAGGTCTCTTCAATTTTTCATGTATTTTTCCCAGGTACACTGCCTCAAACGTGTGCTACACCTGTGGCTCACGGATCTATACCTACATTTCATAGGTGAGGTGCAAGTCCTCATCACTTTGCCAAGCATTCTGGACCACACCTGCACTTGACCTGCACTCTGCGGGTTGGTACCTGCATTTCATAAGTCACACGCAGGTGCTCATCCCCTATTTTCTTCCTCTTGTTTTCTATCCAATCAACCAACACACAAAGACAACAAAAATATGAAGTAAAAATAAATCAAAAGACACTTGGGTTGCCTCCCAAGAAGCGCTTGATTTAATGTTGCAGCACGATGGTTTTACCTCACAACTTAATTATTCATCCAGAGGTTTTTCCTCCTCATCAAGATCAACTCGTTGCTCATCTTTGTCATTTACCACCGCTATCACCTTGCATTCATTAGGTGGTTTCATTGGTTGACACACATTGAATGTTACTTCATCACCACCAATCTGAAACTTCAGCTCTCCTAGCTCCATATGAACTAATGCTCGCCCATTATCCAAGAGTGGTCGCCCCAATATAATGGGAACCTCAATATCAACATCGCAATGCAACTCGACAAAGTTAGTTGAAAGGATAAATTTTTCAACCTTGTCCAACACATCTACAAGAATTCCCATTGGGTGTTCTATAAAATGATCTGCCATTAGCAAGCTTATTGTTGTAGGCTTGGGACTTCCCAAACCTAACTTCTTGAAGATCATAAGAGGCATCAAGTGTATGCTCGCCCCTAGATCGCAGAGAGCTTTGTTGAACATATAAACCCCAATTGTGCATAGAATAGTGAATGCTTTGGGTACTCCCTTTTTGGGGCAAGGTTAGTTTCCATCACAGCAATGCAGTCATGTGACACCTCCATTGTGCCAATTTCAACTACTCTTTTCATTTTCAGGAGCTCCGTCATGAACTTTGCACATCTGAGCATTTGTAGCGAGGCATCAACCAGCAAAATATTGATGGACAACTTGCTGAACATATCAATGAAATTTCTAAATTGGTTGTCCTTTTTGTTCTTTTCTAACCACGGAGGGTGAAGAGGTGGGACTCTTGGAACTTGGCCTTTAACATTGTGGGCCTCCTCACCCTATTCATCAACATTCTCAGGTAGAGGGGGAGCATCAACTCCTTCCTCCTGTAACATCACTTCATTATCAACACAAATAGGTGCTCTTGGAACCTCCTCATTCACTTCATCTTCATTTGTTTTGGAATCAATAACCATTTTGGGCTTATCGCCCGCATTAGTAATGTCACACCCCGCTTTGGGGGGTATGACTGGCACCTGGTGCCCTACTAGGACCTGAACTACTAGACTATTGAGTCTGAGCACATCTGGTGCCTGGCTGGCTCTAACTCAGATTCAGGGAAACAACGGGCTATATAACGGTTGTAAATACAGCCTTCGGCCGACTAGGCCTATAGCCACCTGTACCTGTACTAACAGCTAACCAGAAACATATCAATATAGGGGAGCCTATGCGGGCCGACAAGGCCACCATGATGTCTAGTTATCTGTAACTTAACAATGAAAAGTTGGAAAGCTACGTGACCGGCAAAGTCACCACTACTGTCAAGCTATGGCCCCGCACGGCCAACATAAAAGAAACAGAAGTACTAACAACTATACAACTGCACGACCTCACACGACTGGCCCATCTGACCATAGGGAAATATATACAGACTGCAAGCCTCTAAGAATACTGATAAGATGGTCGGGACAGGGCCCCGGCCTACCCATGTTGTACAACAAAAGAAAAGGGATAAACCTCTAGCTATCTAGCTCCGGATGACTGGAGTTGATGACCCTGTGAGCTGGATGGAATAACGAGGTATCGGCCCCTCGTCTATGAGTACCTGCAGACAAGTAATGCAGCGCCCCACTGGGTGTTAGTACCACTGGTACTGAGTATGTAAAACAATAACTGAAAGAAATATCTGAGAACAACAACATAACTGATGGAACTGAAATAGGAAGGAATAGACTAACTGACTGAAAATGTAAAGCTATGCCTACTCTTAACTATACTGGAAGGAGTAGGAGTCATACCTGGGGATGTATCATTCTACTGTCGATCTACTCGTATATCGTGTAACATGGCATAACAAATCATAACATAACATAGCACACACAAACCTTACCCGGCCCCGATAAGCCGGGAGGTACAACCAACACGCAATTTATACCCCTACCCCGGTCGTCCCATCTCCTATTATAACTATAGGCATCCTGCCGGTCCCCTGGGTATGCACTTGGGCTCGCTGAGCCCCTGACTATAACTGTACCTGAGTCCGGAGGACTCCTGAGTCAACACCCGGGCGTATCCACTCGACGGGGGTGTATAAGGGCCGACCAAGGCACAATATGGAGAAAACTGGCATCCCATCTTCGTCCCCTATGCGACGGCATGCCACTCCATAGAGCGACGTATCCTCGTCCTCTGGTGGACGAGTCGATACAGCTATTAACCCTGGGGCGGTCATGGATGCTAGGTAATCCAACCCCAAGACAATACAATGGTCTCAACTAGTAATACTATCTGCATATCCCACATACTAAAGCTAATGATAATAAAGTATTTGTACATACTGTATGCTGAACTAGTGATAGTGATAGTACGTATCTACTACATGTTGGGACTGATAATAGTATATATATAATTATAATCTTTTGCCATACTGTACTGAGTCTAATGCTAAACAAGATGTAGTTTTTCTGCTGGAAACCATGCTGTGTAACTGAGTTTCTATGGAAATATGATTTACTATTTCTAACATGCTTTCTAGACTTCATTTTAACCTATCATTCAACTTTTGAGATACCTTACAGGTATTTACATTGCTTTACTAGTTTCAACTGAATACGATAATATCCTAGCATTCTTTACTAAATCACATACTGGGCATGTTGTACAGTTCCTAACACTTGTATTAGAATTTATATCGTGCTAGCAAGTTTCACGCTAAACATAACATGATGTTTCTAATATCGTACCAACATTCATAATAAACATAACACACGACTTCTGAACATTCTACTGACCTTTAAACTACTGTACTATACCGAGATTACTAACTTGCCGAGGAAACTAGCTTTATATACCTTCACTTCTGATTTCCCGACTAACCGGCGTATGCTTGGTCAGTATTTCAGCTATTCCTCCGAACTGCATTCATATATATATATCAATCAGTACTAAATACAACTTTATTCTGAAGGACGACATCACTTTCGATATAATTATAGCCTAAACTTAGGCTTATCGAAAGACGGTCAAAAACTCGCTATTTTTCTGAAGTCCAGAAGGGAGAAATACTCACTTCACATCTAGAAACACAGACACTAGTTTGGAGCAATTCCACTTACCTTAGTCCGGTAGCTCGACGATTCGTCGGTCGTATTTCGCGAAACTAAATCCGTAGAAATGCTCTCTGCTGCAAAATACTTCGGTATCTTAGGTTCATTTGGGTTTGGACTACGTTTAGCAACGTAATCAGATGAAAATATATTTACCCTCTTCGTTCTCCTCTTTTCCTCTGCGTTTTTTGGAAATTTTATAAGTTTTAAATGAATTAAAACCGAAGTGGGGCTTTATATACTTGAGCCTGGACAGGGCCAACGTGTCATGGAGCCAACACGGATGCTCCACCTCCGTCACATATTTCCATCGCGGAGGGGCTCTGCCTCGGCTCCTTCCGCGATGGTTCGACAAGTTATCTGTCTGATCCTTTCACGGGTCTTTCTCTAGCACGTATGGCTTTCAAATATGCCTAACCACCGTGCGAATAGGCCATCTAGGTGTCGGAAATCTTATGGGTTATAACATTCTCCCCCCTTAAAAACATTCATCCTCGAATGAACACTGCTATCTAGAGGACTTCTTAACTTACCTGTTTAGAAAAAAAATTTTGGCAGAGTCTCCCCTGTAATATGGACTATACCAAAAAACGGAAACGCAGAAAAGTCCAACACAGGTACTGCACACAATACTTTAGGATTCACTGGATAGCTAAGCATCGTCCGGTGCTGTGGTAGGGGTTAAAAACCGACACGCAAGTGCACGTGGTCAAACAAGTAATAAAGTGGCTAAGTAAGCCAAGTATCGAACCAAGGAGACTCTGGATAAGTAAAATTGCTCAAGTATACTATATTCTATCTTACTTCTAAATATGTTGACAACAACGTAACCAAAAGTTAAATAATTTTTGTTTATAATTATATACTAAAACTATTAACAAATATTTACTTTGAATTGAAACTATGGATATGAGCATGCCAAGGTTAAGAACAAGTAATGAACTTGATTATAATCATAATTTGGTTAATCTTCTCTTCCTGTTGCTAGCCAAGAACATTAGCCTAGAGATTAAAACTCTCGTATTTAAACTCACTTTAGAATCATAAACCATCCGTCTACATTTCTGTGATCAAATGCAATTTATGACCTAGCAATACAATTCCGGTTCCTAAATTGACTAATACGGCTTTCAAGTATATTTCTACCAGGAAAGCACATCAAAACCCAATTTTCCCAAATCAAGTTAAGAACAATACCCTATTAATTCACAACTTTCCAATTTCGTGCTCTCTCGAGTGAAATCGGACTTTTTAGATGTACATTAATGTCGGCCTACTAATGCAGTAGAAACAAGAATTAATAGAACAACATAGAAGAAAAAGATGAAAAACCATACAATTCAATAATCAAAATTCATCACCATTGTTCATAACCTCAGCAAGGAAGAGAATTAGCCACTCATTTGTGGATTAATCATCCTAAAACAAGTGTTAATCATACAAACAATTGATTGAAAGAAGAAAGAAAGAGAGAAAAACCCTTAGCTTTTTCGTCCCTCAATTGCCTGTAACCCACGTCCTTGCTCCACCAAGTCTGAATTAATTAAAAATAAGCCTAAGTGTTCTATTTATACTAGTGGGAATTTTTCCCGGAATAACAAGCAACGTGTCACGGAGGCCAACGCGGAGCACTGCCTCCGTGACACGGCGTGGACGCGGACCCTCACTAGAAATCTGGGGTCCGAGAATATAGCCTCAACGTGGCACGGCATGCAACGCGGAGGCTTGCCTCTATGCCACGGAGTTGTCGCGAGGCTTCACTGGAAATTGCCAAATTAAATCATCCTCCATGCAGTGTGCCTCCGCGATGGTAGCGTGGCACGGCTCCATCGCGGAGCCCCTTTACATTGTGCATTCCAATGTCTTTTCTGTGCTCGCATCCAAGTCCAACTCCGATATTGTTCCAACATGCATTTTAGCTCCTCAAAATCATGTTTTACCTACAAAACAATGCTAATCATGTTGGTTAGTATAAATTCACATTTTATTACCAATTACATGAAAATGTATACACATTGCACAATAAACAAGGCAAAAATGATACGTTTGAGCATCACTTGGGCATATAAATCTGCCCAAGATCACTTACCCCACACTTAAATCCTTGTTCGTCCTCAAACAACACATACACAACTCATGCAAATTACATCCCAACCTTTGCCACTATGGTGCGATAATTTATGCTACGGTCATACCGATTATTCAATTTTTGCAAATCATCAAGAAAACATGCATGGTCTTAACAATGCAATGAACTTTAATATATCAAGACTTCCTAGACTTTAAGAACCGACTCTTGATATCGGCAAACTCATGCAAATCAGCTAATCAAGATATCCGACACGAAAATCAATCTTTCATCAAGCATGTGCCCTCACAACTCAAGAGAATCTTCCCCTTTTTGTGTTCATGCGACACACAAACATTCAAGTAGGGGCATGTAGAAATTAATTTCACTCTCTCTCCCAAAAGAATTCACATGCATCATGTCATGACCCATAGGCTTGCCCTTAGTGTATTACTCCACTAATATAAGGAAATGCAATGTAAGATCACGTAGGACTTTAATGGGTCGTAATGGAAGCTATGGAACTAGTATGTATTGGATTAGCCAATAATAGTCACTAGCATCCTTAAGCGCCTTTTCAACACATTCCCATCAACTCATGAACATTGTTTCTCTCTTTTCTTTTTTTTCATCATTCCATTCATGCTGGTTTACTTTCGTATGGCCCATTTCACCAAACACACTTGACACGATACAAAGGGTTTTCATGTACCCTCAATATCATTTAATTATGATGAGTGCACCCTCCACCTTTTTCTTTTCTTTCCTCACTCTGCTTTTCTTTTTCTTTTCACCCTTCTCACTGTTTGACACTTTGGGAAAAATTTTTCTGTTCTTCTTAAGCGCTTAAGAGTTTTGTATAGACTTTACGACTCATGAAAAGAAGGAATAAAGCTTAGTTTATACATTTTTGGACAAAAGAAAGAAAGAATCGGCTAAAGGCTCAACGGGCTGACTAGGGTATACAGTCACATAAAAATGAGAGTACGACAAGAAAAAAATAGAAACTCACGGTTAAAACAAAGAAATGCCTACATCGTTTCTAACACTACACCTCCTTCATTTCGTTTTGTACACACACCAGGCAAGCTCTAGACACTTCACAATAGCATGGAATAACAACACCTCACTTCACACTTCATGCACATGCTCGATTCAAGATGCATTCACAGACTCTTTAATTAGCCAATTACATGAATTCAAAAATTAAGCCTCAATCACACCGAATCGAATTCTACAGCCAAGGTAACTCAACATATTTACAAAATTGCATGCTTTCAAACGAATCACTTTTACATTTTGAATATCAGTTACAACACGCAACCATAATTTCACAACCATATAGTAACTACAGGTTCAGTGATACAATCCACCAAAGAAAAAAACTGAAAACTAATTAAAATCACTACTCCTACCGACTACATTTCCCTTAAGACGGTCGTCATCCATCCATCATAGGGAACGGTCACTAACTATGACATCGGTTCAATGGGACTATTCTCGGTAAAAGAACCGAAAACAAACTCCGAGAAACCAAAAAATAAAAATTGAAAAATTTTTGCAAAACATCGATCATTTCGATGGAAAAATATTTACAAAATATTTTACTATGTACAAAATATTTTCGCAAAAATTTTAAAAATATCGATCATTTCGAATAAAAAAAAATATTTACACAATTTACAAAATATTTACACTGGCAACCACAACCTTTCACAACACACATCAATTACAACAAAAATATGTATAGATACAAACACAAATCAGTTTGCACTCACAACCACAGGGAAACATAAACATACATACAAAACAAAGGAAGAACATACAGCAAATCAGCCCAGCCCCAGCACCTAGCTACTCCCCACCCCACACTTAAATCGAACACTGTCCCCAGTGTTCACAAAAATTTCGGGTGGTGCAACTCCCTGATCAGTCGAAATATTCGACTTCTTCATCTTGTGCTGCTGCCTCATCGCCCATGTCCGAGTCACCTCCATCGTCGTCATCGGACTCCACATCGGAGTCCTCCCGACGTGTCTCCTCGTCCGTGGGGACATCATCGTCAGTGGGCTCAACGAAGGCTGGCCCCACTCGGCACAAAGCTCTGGCGTTTTCTCCAAATGGGTAATCCAGCTCCAGCTGCCATAATTCATCCTCCGTGGCTGGTCTCCCACCTATCCGAAGCTGAAGCATTTCCATACCAAACATCCGTGCCATGTACTGATCGTCACGAGCATGTCGCTCGCCCAGTGTCAGCACTGGCCCGTGTGTGGTGTCGGGGGCCTTGGTTTTGGTCACATCAAGGGCCCTCCGCTCCAACTGCGGGATGTAGTCCAAAGCCTCTTCCTCAACGTCGAGGCCCCAGAGAAAGGTGGTGATGAGTCCGCCGAACCCATACTTGTGGCCCTGGTGTAGTCGAGCTCTCTTCATGGCGGATATGATGACCGCCCCAACATTAATCTCTAGCCCTTCCATTAGGGCATACACCAGGCACACACAGTCCTAGGTCACATCCATCATGTGCACCCCCGGAATCAGGCACGAACAAACTATTTTCAGCCAAATTCTTGCCTCCCTGTTCATTTGAGAATATGGCAGAGTCTAGTGGTAACCCCTCTCCTTATGTCTGCTCCATCTGGCTGTGGATCGAGCCCCACACAAAGTGCGTCTGATATCGGCGTATGGTGGGGTGATGTTCAGCTGGCGGAGAACGTGGGCGTCTGTGTCCTGCGCTCCAATGATGGCATTTAATTTCTGGGGTTCCAGAGTGACAATCTGCCCTCTGATTTTTATTGTGTGGCTTCTGATGGCCGGGTTCCAATTTGCATAGAACTCCTGGACTAAATGTAGGTTGCACTCCTTGGGCTCCTGAAATATGAAGCTGAGCCCAGCTTCCTCGATTCTCTGCACAATACGGGGGAACTCCTGTGCTAGTGGTTCCCGTGCAATATGCTCCTCAGGGAAGTACTTATTCTCCTTATGTTTAGTGTACCACTTTTTCCCTTCATCGGTCACCCACCTCGTTCCGTATTGGTGGTGTTGGCCGCGCAGAACAGCTGGGACTGCTGTGCCCAATCTCATGCGTTTTCTCCCGGTGCCTGAAGTAGATGCACCTTTACCCTTATCCTGCCTACTCGCCATTGAACCTGTCAACATAAATAAACAAGCACAATGTCAAGCTAAATGCATATTAGCTTCGGCTAAGGTCGGGTTTAACTAAGTTTACCCCACACTTAGTCCTTAGCTACGGTTACGATACTACGGCAAGGATCACTTTATTTACACCAAAAACAAACAACTATACAATTTATGCTTAGTGCGTTCACAAAATAAATTTCAACAGTATAACTTTAGCGTACTACTCAAACTTCATACAGCTAATCCCAATCCTACCATCGCTATCAATTCAACTATCGCACTTAGCAACGAAGACAACAAACAAAAACAACGACAAAAATTCTATATACATACGAATCCAAATAACCAAACCAATTTGAACAATTTTTACATTTTCCCAAAACCCGAGAATTCATCGTCTATTACCTTCAAACAATATTTACAACGACTATCTCAATTCACAAACACACCCCGGCATATAATTCACCAATTTATCGAGTTACCCAATTCGATTTCAACAACCCCAGCCCTAGAATTCAATTTTACAATCAAATTCAAATCATTCACGCAATCGACAAGTTCAAACGCTAATTACAACATTCCGAACATTTATCAATCAAAGAATAATTCAATTTCATGCTAAATTGCTAATTAGGGTGATTTATCTCACCTCCCATGCTCAAATTCGACTAAAATCGACAAAAACTTGAGAGAGTAGAGGAAAACATACCTTTAAGTTGAATGATCGAAGAAACTCGACAATTTGGTTGCTTAATAGTGTGGCACGTTGGTTGGGGAGGGGGATTCGGGTGTTTGGTCGCGGAGAAGCGAGGAAATGGGGGAAAAGGGACTAAAATCGGGGTTAAAATGAAGGGAAACACGCGGGTCACCCGGCAACCCGGTGTGACCCGTCACAAAATATAGGGAAACGTGTCACGGAGGGTAACGCGGAGCCCCTCCTCCGTGACACGGAGCTAACGCGATGGCTCACTGGAATTTTAAAAAAATCCAGATTTAACCTCAACGTGTCACGGAGGGTAACGCGGAGTCATTCCTCCATGACACGGAGCCAACACCCCAGTGCACTGTCTCTTCATTTTATTCATTTTTTCATACCTTGCCTTTTCCTTCCCAATTCCATGCATATTTTTCTCCGTTTGACCTGAAAATCACCTCACTAAACAAAATTGGTTAGATTAATAGATTTCCCTAACTAAAATGAAAAATACTAACTAAAACAAAAAATTTGTACTAACTCAAGAAAAAGAAAAATTAAAATAAAAACTATTTACACTTTACTAAACAAAAGAAAAAAATATTTTTCACGGGTTGTCTCCCGTGCAGCGCCTGGTTTACCGTCGCGGCTCGACGTACCAATTTTCACCACTTTTTCCTCCACCTTGAGGATATGAATCTCACCCCTAATTTCTTTTCTAATTTTCTCTTATGCTCCAGGGGTGGTGGTGAAAAATTGTAAGGACCAAGTAGTAGATGTTGCCGTTTGCATTTATTGGTCCTTAAGTAAGCGAAGTCATTTTGGCTCTCCGAGTTAGCAAATTTCAAAATATACGGGGCTTGGTCCTCCTCTAGACATTTCTCTATAAGCTTGGAAGACTCTACTTCTATGTTGTCAACCAAACCTAATGTCGAAAAATGCGTCGAGTGTGGTCCAATACACCTCAACTCTGAAACTGCATTATGCTTGACCTCCTTACTTGGATACACCTTCTCAGCATCGACATCTGTCTCTCCATTAATGTCAAATGGGGGATACTCTATCTCTTCTTCTATGAATGGATTTTCCATAAATGTGAGCCCATCACGGGGACACTCAAGAGATTCTAATTGTTGGGCTTCATCCAAAAATTCACCCTTGTCTTCCTCTTGTAGTTCCTCTTGAATATCGGCTAAAACTGTCACCTGCAAGTTATCACAAGCTTCAGCTTCAGCTATCATCTCCGTGAATTTGACGCTCATCCTTTCTAGAGTCTCTGCATTCTCTTCTTGCTGAATTCTCAATATTGCCATCGCCTCCTTCATTGCTTCTGATTGCTCCAAGAGTTGTTTCAGCATGTCTTCTATTCGAGCTTGGCGTCCCAAGTCCTCATTTTCAGCCTGCCTATATTCAGAAAAAACAACCGAAGGATCATAGTAGGGGCTTGGGGGAGGGGAATATGCATTCGGACAGCCATCCCAATGGCCATCTTGACCACCACATATATTACACGTGTTACATTGTTTCCACAAGTGGTGTCCTCCGCAATTCAAATAAGATTCACTAAAATATGAGTATCCACCATTGAAACCATTTATATTCCACGATGTCATGTCAATAAGGGTATTCGAAAAAGAAAGAGTAAAATGCAAAAGAATTAAAACAAACACTAAGACTAAGTTGTCAGCACTTGAGAAAAATAAGAATACAATAAATTACACTTAAAATAAATTCACCTATTGGCAAGTCACCCCGGCAACGGCGCCAAAAACTTGTCCGGTGCTGTGGTAGGGGTTAAAAATCGACACGCAAGTGCACGTGGTCAAACAAGTAATAAAGTGGCTAAGTAAGCCAAGTATCGAACCAAGGAGACTCTGGATAAGTAAAATTGCTCAAGTATACTATATTCTATCTTACTTCTAAATATGCTGACAACAACGTAACCAAAAGTTAAATAATTTTTGTTTATAAATTATATACTAAAACTATTAACAAATATTTACTTTGAATTGAAACTATGGATATGAGCATGCCAAGGTTAAGAACAAGTAATGAACTTGATTATAATCATAATTTGGTTAATCTTCTCTTCCTGTTGCTAGCCAAGAACATTAGCCTAGAGATTAAAACTCTCGTATTTAAACTCACTTTAGAATCATAAACCATCCGTCTACATTTCTGTGATCAAATGCAATTTATGACCTAGCAATACAATTCCGGTTCCTAAATTGACTAATACGGCTTTCAAGTATATTTCTATCAGGAAAGCACATCAAAACCCAATTTTCCCAAATCAAGTTAAGAACAATACCCTATTAATTCACAACTTTCCAATTTCGTGCTCTCTCGAGTGAAATCGGACTTTTTAGATGTACATTAATGTCGGCCACACACTAATGCAGTAGAAACAAGAATTAATAGAACAACATAGAAGAAAAAGATGAAAAACCATACAATTCAATAATCAAAATTCATCACCATTGTTCATAACCTCAGCAAGGAAGAGAATTAGCCACTCATTTGTGGATTAATCATTCTAAAACAAGTGTTAATCATACAAACAATTGATTGAAAGAAGAAAGAAAGAGAGAAAAACCCTTAGCTTTTTCGTCCCTCAACTGCCTGTAACCCACGTCCTTGCTCCACCAAGTCTGAATTAATTAAAATAAGCCTAAGTGTTCTATTTATACTAGTGCGAATTTTTCCCGAAATAACAAGCAACGTGTCACGGAGGCCAACGCGGAGCACTGCCTCCGTGACACGGCGTGGACGCGGACCCTCACTGGAAATCTGGGGTCCAGGAATATAGCCTCAACGTCGCACGGCATGCAACGCGGAGGCTTGCCTCTATGCCACGGAGCTGTCGTGAGGCTTCACTAGAAATTGCCAAATTAATTCATCCTCCATGCAGTGTGCCTCCGCGATGGTAGCGTGGCACGACTCCATTGCGGAGCCCCTTTACATTGTGCATTCCAATGTCTTTTCCGTGCTCGCATCCAAGTCCAACTCCGATATTGTTCCAACATGCATTTTAGCTCCTCAAAATCATGTTTTACCTACAAAACAATGCTAATCATGTTGGTTAGTATAAATTCACATTTTATTACCAATTACATGAAAATGTATACACATTGCACAATAAACAAGGCGAAAATGATACATTTGAGTATCACTTGGGCATATAAATCTGCCCAAGATCAAGCATCAATCTTTCTCATTTATTCATACACAACTATAAGGTATTACATAAGTAATAATACGGACATACCTGTCGCCTGACTAGGCCTGGAATAAGTGAGGATATCTGGTCCTCATATCTTCCTCCGTTTCCCAAGTCATCTCCTCTCGGTTCCTGTTACGCCACAATACCTTGATAGACGCAATATCTTTAGTCCTCAATCTGCGAATCTGTCTGTCTAAGATAGCTACTGGAACCTCTTCATAGGCCAGCTTTTCCGTAACCTGGATATCTTGGACTGGGACTGCTCTGGACGGGTCTCCTATGCATTTCCTCAACATAGATACATGAAAGACCGGATGAACGGATTCTAATTCTGGAGGCAAGTTCAACTCATATGCTACTCGGCCTATCCTTCGACGAATCTGATAAGGCCCAACAAACCTCGGGCTGAGCTTACCTTTCTTGCCGAATCTCATTACCCCTTTCATCGAAGATACTTTCAGAAATACCCAGTCATTTACATCAAATTCCAAGTCTCTGCGCCGCACATCTGCATATGATTTCTGGCGGCTCTGTGCAGTCAGTAAGCATTCTCGAATAAGCTTTACCATTTCCTCTAACTGCTGAACACTGTCTGGGCCAACCAACGCTGACTCTCCTATTTCAAACCAACCAATCACCGATCTGCATTTTTGCCCATATAAAGCCTCAAAAGGCGCCATTTGGATGGCTGAGTGATAGCTGTTATTGTAGGCAAATTCAATTAACGGCAAATGCTCATCCTAGCTACCACCGAAATCTAGCACACACACTCGCAACATATCTTCGAGCGTCTGAATTGTGCGTTCAGCCTGTCCATCTGTCTGAGGATGGAATGTTGTGCTCAAATTAATCTGCGTTCCCAGACCTCTCTGAAACGACTGCTAAAATCTAGCTGTAAACTGTGCTCCTCTATCAGAGATAATAGATACTGGAACACCGTGTAATCTAACTACTTCTCTGATATACAATTCGGGGTAATCTTCGGCAGAGAAGTAGCTTTTACTGGCAGGAAATGGGCTGATTTCGTCAGTCTGTCAAAAATTACTCAGATTGAATCATGTCTATGCCTGGTACGGGGTAATCCTTCTACAAGGTCCATGTTTACTGCTTCTCATTACCAGAGAGGCACAGCTATGTCCTGAGTCAAACCGCCTGGTTTCTGATGTTCTACTTTCACCTGTTGGCAGTTAGGACTCTGAACTACAAATTCAGTAATTTCTCTTTTCATACCTGGCCACCAGTAGTTTTCTTTGATATCATGGTACATTTTCATCGCCCCTGGGCGGAGAGAATAGCGGGCGTAATGCGCCTTGCTCATAATCTACTGGCGAAGCCCCCTTTACATCGCAACACTTCATCCCCGGTTATTTGAAAATATGTCACCTCTCCTTGCTGAACCTTGTGTTCAAGTTGAACCCGGCTAGGGTCTTCATACTGCCATTCCTTTACTTCCACCACTAAAGACAACACTGCGACATTCTGTATTACCACTCTGTTGTCCTTTATTTCTGCTATGTGAATGGCTAAACCGGCTAGCTGGTGTAATTCTCGAGCCAATTCTCGTTGTTCAGGCTGCAAGTATGCCAACTCCCCATAGATTTACGGCTAAGGGCATCTGCTACCACATTAGCCCTTCCTGGGTGATACAAAATATTCACTCTTTAAGGCATAAACTACTGCAGCTAACTCCAGGTCATGGGTAAGATAATTCTTTTCATGTTTCTTCAACTGCCTGAAAGCATAAGTTATTACTTTACCATGCTGCATCAACCCTCTGTACCTTCTGGCGATACTAACACTGGGGCTGATGTTAACCTGTCTTTCAACTCCTGGAAGTTCTGCTCACACGCCTCAGTCTGCTGGAACTTTGCTGCCTTCTGTGCCAATTTAGTCAGAGGTGCTGCTAAGGTGGAAGATCCTTCCACAAACCCTCTGTAGTACCCGGCTAACCGCAGGGATTGCATACTTCGACCGGAGTGGTAGGTCTGGGCTATGTCTTCACTGCTTCGATTTTTTGTGTATCTACCTGTACACCAAC
Organism: Datura wrightii; assembly: GCA_035772735.1. NCBI lineage: Eukaryota > Viridiplantae > Streptophyta > Magnoliopsida > Solanales > Solanaceae > Datura > Datura wrightii. The sequence goes on from JASDFA010000003.1 coordinate 102,266,127, forward strand.
CTCCGACACAATGTGACCAAAAAGGCTACTGAACTCAGCCAAAATTCACATTTAGAAAAATTGACATATAACTGACGGTCATAATCATCGGTATAGCTAGAGCTCATCTGGCCTTCTGGCCGCATGCTAAGGCTACTTGTTGCTGAGATAACCTGAACGACTATCTGCACACCATGTGCCCGTATCTGATCAGAGGATCCTGACAATGATCATGATATCTAATAGTCTGGTTGAATAACCTCAACTAACTAAATAGCTGGGTTAGATGATCCGAATGCTGCAGTAGTCTAACGATGCTCTACATGTCCTACTCGGGCATCTGTAGCTCATGCATAACTGCGGGGTTGTGGACAGTTAACTGTTTCGTCCTCCTAATTGAACAATTGTGATGTTGTGCTTAGTCCAACCTACTCTCAGGCGATCCGTCCCTGGATCTTCATAGGGAACCTACCGATCTCCCTGTCTTAGTAAACACTGTGCTAGCAGAGCACTACCAATTTCTTACGCCTTATTCGTACCCCCCCCCCCCTTGGATTTATATTACTGTTCTCGGAAATTCTTGGTCTTATGAGACATTCTGTAAAGACTGGCCTTCTGTTAGGGCTCTGTATCTGAATACCTTACGAGAACCAGCTGATGTACTAGTCCGTCACTGACTACCGATACAGACTCTTTCTTGGGGTGCCCACAGGTTCGTCTGACTAAGACAGTCGGCTAACTTGCGGAGTGTTCCGCATAATAGCTGCTAGGTTGACTAAGGCCGACTCTCACCTACAAGGCTGGGAAAATGATGTACGACCACTTAACATGCCCCCCTGTCTTTTGGTGAGGGGTCCTGCAGTACGATCTGTATATATTTCCTAGCAGCTAACCAAAATCTGTATGACTGTGACCCCCATTGCAAACTACTTACATCATATCTATCATCTGTAGATATGTATATATTAACAACTATGTACAATACATACTGAATTTGTGGTGATACGTAATCTCTAACATGCCTTACTGAATTTCATACTGCACATGATATACCGCTCTTACGGTCTAATGATATTTCATATCCTCTCGTATCATTTCATAGGATTTTTTTTTATTCCATTCTGGAAGCAACACACACATGCACTTTAGCTATGATCTGCTATTTGAAATTTCACCACTCTTACAATGTGGGGTCAACATTCGAACCTCGTGGCCTTACTAGGCATTATATTAAGGCTCGTGACTGTCTATTGGACCTTATCTCTGGGCCACACTAAATTAGAGTCTTTGGTTCGGTACCCTCTTACCTTCTCCTTGGGCGGACATATTGCCACATTCTGAACTACATCCTTACTGTCTCCTAGCTGTTCATCTAAGGTTTAGTCCTTAATACACGATGTTCTATCAATCTAGAGGTGATTTTGATTTCCCCTCAAAATCTAGTATTCATGCTCTTTACCTTCATATTCCTTAAACTGGGCTATGGGGTTCAAGGTACCTGCCTCACACTGTCAATAAGGTTGCCAGTCAAGTTCCAACCTATACTTCTTCTGACTTGCAGTCGGACCCATCTTTTTCATATAATCTCTCTGTCTTTTGATATCACAGCTAAGATTATAACTATTATCTTGTAGACATACCCTACCGTCGTTAGCATGCCACAGCGGATTCAACCCTTTCCTGACGTGAACTTGACTCTTACGGGGAGTCCATCATTGACAGATCTCCTACACCCACTTCGAGTAAGCTAGTAGTCTTACTTGCTCTTTTGACTTGTTACCGTGAGGGTCTGCACAACTTACATAATCATAAGGGCTCCTTACTCTTTCTAACACTTTCTGGAATCAACCAATCCACCTTTCACTTACTACCTGCTTTGGGAAACATCGTCTCAATCCTTATGCCCTTTGCTACACCGGGATCTAAACTAAGGGGTAGGAATGACTTTTTCTTACCGCAACGAAATGAAAACATGGAACTGTACCACACCTGAAGGAATGGAGGCGGGAATCCTACATTTCCCTCTCTTTCTCACACTTATCTGATAATCTAATATTGTCTACTATCTTAATCAGGTCTTATATATATATCTGACAAATAAATCGACTCATTTATACGTTACGCTTATGACTTCCTATTCTGAAGTTATCGGCATATACTGGGGATGGTACCAATAAAAAGATAACATTGGGAGGTCCCTGTTACCTCCTCCTGCTGTTGTAGTTACCTTGTAACTGGCTGATGTTCTCTCCTGTTGCTACATCTGATCTTCTGCCTGGGATAGGATTTCGCTGGTCTGACTTGTATCTGTATTCAAAGAATATGATAAGTATTAAAAGGACCAACCCTGTACTGTACTGTGCTATGGCACGACTGAGCATGAAAGAAGGGTAACCATCCTATTATGCCTCGCAGCCTCCTGCCTATAGTATGTGGTGCACAACACATCCATAGATAAGACTCTACTTAGCACGGCTTGCAGACTCCCTGGGACACGACCTGCTCTGATACCAAGTTTGTCACACCCCGCTTTGGGGGGTATGACTGGCACCAGGTGCCCTACTAGGACCTGAACTACTAGACTATTGAGCCTGAGCACATCTGGTGCCTGGCTGGCTCTAACTCAGATTCAGGGAAACAACGGGCTATATAACGGCTGTAAATACAGCCTTCGGCCGACTAGGACTATAGCCACCTGTACCTATACTAATAGCTAACCAGAAATATATCAATATTGGGGAGCCTATGCGGGCCGACAAAGACACCATGCTGTCTAGTTATCTATAACTTAACAATGAAAAATTGGAAAGCTACGTGACCGGACAGGTCACCACTACTGTCAAGCTATGGCCCCACACGGCCAACATAAAAGAAATAGAAGTACTAACAGCTACACAACTGCACGGCCTCACACGACCGGCCCATCTGACCACAGGGAAATATATACAGACTGCAAGCCTCTAAGAATACTGATAAGATGGTCGGGACAGGGCCCCGGCCTACCCATGCTGTACAACAAAAGAAAAGGGATAAACCTCTAGCTATCTAGCTCCGGATGACTGGAGTTGATGACCCTGTGAGCTGGCTGGAATAATGAGGTATCAACCCCTCGTCTATGAGTACCTGCAGGCAAGTAATGCAGCGCCCCACTGGGCGTCAGTACCACTAGTACTGAGTATGTAAAACAATAACTGAAAGAAATATTTGAAAACAACAACACAATTGATGAAACTGAAATAAGAAGGAATAGACTAACTGACTGAAAATGTAAAGCTATGCCTACTCTTAACTATACTGGAAGGAGTAGGAGTCATACCTGGAGATGTATCGTTCTACTGTCGATCTACTCGTATCTCGTGTAACATGGCATAACATAACATAACATAACATAGCACACACAAACCTTACCCGGCCCCCATAAGTCGGGAGGTACAACCAACACGCAATTTATACCCCTACCCCGGTCGTCCCATCTCCTGTAATAACTATAAGCAACCTGCCGGTCCCCTGGGTATGCACTTGGGCTCACTGAGCCCCTGACTATAACTGTACCTGAGTCCGGAGGACTCCTGAGTCAACACCCGGGCGTATCCGCTCGACGGGGGTGTATAAGGGCCGACCAAGGCACAATATAGGGAAAACTGGCATCCCATCTTCGTCCCCTATGGGACGGCATGCCACTCCGTAGAGCGACGTATCCTCATCCTCTGGAGGACGAGTCGATACAGCTATTAACCCTGGGGCGGTCATGGATGCTAGGTAATCCAACCCCAAGACAATACAATGGTCTCAACTAGTAATACTATTTGCATATCCCACATACTGAAGCTAATGATAATAAAGTATTTGTACATACTGTATGCTGAACTAGTGATAGTGATATGTACGTATCTACTACATGCTGGGACTGATAATAGTATATATATAATTATAATCTTCTGCCATACTGTACTGAGTCTAATGCTAAACAAGATGTAGTTTTTCTGCTGGAAACCATGCTGTGTAACTGAATTTCTATGGTAACGTGATTTACTATTTCTAACATGCTTTCTAGACTTCATTTTAACCTATCATTCAACTTCTGAGATACCTTACAGGTATTTGCATTGCTTTACTAGGTTTCAACTGAATACGATAATATCCTAGCATTCTTTACTAAATCACATACTGGGCATGCTGTACAGTTCCTAACACTTGTATTAGAATTTATATCGTGCTAGCAAGTTTCACGCTAAACATAAAATGATGCTTCTAATATCGTACCAACATTCATAATAAACATAACACCCGACTTCTGAACATTCTACTAGCCTTTAAACTACTGTACTATACCGAGATTACTAACTTGCTGAGGAAACTAGCTTTACATACCTTCACTTCTGATTTCCCGACTAACCGGCGTAGCTTGGTCAGTATTTCAGCTATTCCTCCCAACTGCATTCATATATATATATATATATATCAATCAGTACTAAATACAACTTTATTCTGAAGGACGACATCACTTTCGATATAATTATAGCCTAAGCTAAGGCATATCGAAAGACGGTCAAAAACTCGCTATTTTTCAGAAGTCCAGAAGGGAGAAATACTCACTTCACAGCTAGAAACACATAGACACTAGTTTGGAGAAATTCCACTTACCTTAGTCCGGTAGCTCGACGATTCGTCGGCCGTATTTCGTGAAACTAAATCCGTAGGAATGCTCTCTGCTGCTAAATACTTCGGCATCTGAGGTTAATTTGGGTTTGGACTACGTTTAGCAGCATAATCATACGAAAATATATTTACCCTCTTATTCTCCTCTGATCCTCTGCGTTTTTTGGAAATTTTATAAGTTTTAAATGAATTAAAACTGAAGTGGGGCTTTATATACTTGAGCCTGGACAGGGCCAACGTGTCACGGAGCCAACGCGGAGGCTCCACCTCCGTCACACGTTGCCATCGCGGAGGGGCTCTTCCTCGGCTCCTTCCGCTATGGTTCGACAGGTTATCTGTCTGATCCTTTCCCAGGCCTTTCTCTAGCACGTATGGCTTTCAAATATGCCTAACCACCGTGCGAGTAGGCCATCTAGGTGTCGGAAATCTTACAGGGTATAAAAAGTAACAACTTTCCCACTCCTTGTGACAATATCCATGCAATGACTATCTTTCTTTGGGTTTGGCATCGTGTCACTAGAAAGGGTTTCTTTCATTCTAAGGTTTATTTGAGTGGAATGGTGATCCATTTGGGCTTCCAAATTCTTAATTGAGGCTGAATAGGAGCTCACCATTCGGGAAAGATTAGAAACTTCCCCTTTTAATTCTTTAACACCATTGTTGATGGACTCCACTTTCTTCAATACTCTCAAAAGCATCTCCTCAGACTTTGAACTACCTGCATCACTTACACCCATCTGCATTAGGGCCACATCAACTTTAGAAGGTGGAATATATGGGTTTGCACTTCTATCATATCTATCCCCATCTCATTTGGGCTCTAGGTTCCTCCATCTTTTATATATATCACCCTATCCTTGGTTGTCTCGATCTCTCCAACCTTGATTCCCGTCACGAGGACGCCAAGGAACTTGATTGGCACCTTGATATCCTAGACGAGAACCCATCATCTGGTCTATCATGAACTGGCACTCCTTTTCACATCTAGGCTATGAGACATCTTCCTCATATGGGTTATGACCTTGGGTCCCAACAACGTTGAGACCTTTAGCTCTGAACCCCAACATATGTTTGGCCATCTACTCCACTTGGGTCATCATCTAATCTAAAGTTTCATCCCTCTCTTTATCGCACCTCTTCAACTCGGTTGCTAGATGGATAGAAGATGCACCATATGCAGAAACCTCGGTGTCCCTCATGTGCGAAGCTATATTCATTTTGGTCATCCTACCAAGAAGTACCTTAGTCATGAAAAATGTTTGGTCCATGATTGAACCCCCTGCAAGATTGTTGGCCACTAATTTCTTGATAGAGTCAAGAGACCTATAGAAACTTTAAAGCACCAGCCCATCAGGTAGATCATGGTTGGGGTAGATGGCAACCTTCTTTTTTAATCGAAGCCATACTTCATGAATTGTCTCTCCAAGAATTTTTCCTAAAATTTATAACCTCATCCCTCAATTGGAGCATCCGAGAAGGTGGAAAGAATCTATCGATGAATGCTTCAGTTAGCTCATTCCACGATGTAATAGACCCGGGGGGGCAACTCCTCTACCCAAATGGTGGCCTCTCCCATCAAAGAGAATGGGAATAATCTCAAATGGATGGGTTCCTGACTAATGTTGGTAATGTTGAACGGTTGGCATATTTTAATAAAGTTTCAGAGGTGTTGATGAGAATCCTCACTGGCGTGCACCCCAAAAAGCCCCTTCATTTGCAATAAATGCAACATAGTGTTTGTGATGTGAAAGACTGTATTCCCTAACGTGGGTGGTAGATGACTAGAACTAGACATATCATTAATCATGGGATCATCCTTTCTCTCTATTAAACTATTCACACTACTTGCATTGCTAGTGATCTTGGGCAAAATAGCATGCCCAAGTGATGCTTTATAATTTAGTTTTGTCTTGTTTATCGACTAAATTATCTGCATTCTCATGTACTTCTATGTAAATGTGAATATATATACTAACCAACATGATTTTTTCTTGTTTTTGTAGGTTTAAAATGAATTTGAGGAACTAATCCAGGAGTTGGTGAAGTTGAGGCATGGAATCGGAAGTAAAACGCGAACATCGGCAAGGAGGATGCACGAAACAGCCCACCTGCACGTTGGCAACGTGCAACGGCAGGCAGGCTACGCGAAAAGGGCGTGTCATGGCCCCTAACGCGCTGCACATGCAGCGTGCCATGCTACCATCGCGGCAAGGGGCTGCCTGGCGTGTATTTTATGCAAATTCTAGTTTGCTTCCGTGATGCCTCCGTGTCACGGAGGTAAATTGGTGAGTTCACCTCCGTGACACAGAGCTATTCCATGTCGGGCATAATTTTATACACCTCTCATTTACTATAAATAGGTCCCTTAGCTCCTAAAAACATTTTGTCACGTAATATTTCTGAAAAACTACCAAGGAGTGAAGGGAGAAGTGGGAGAACTCACCTAGGGTTCCTAAATTTCATCTTCTCTTCTACCAATTCTTGTAAGTATGTTACGTTAATTATGTTTTCTTGTAATTATACGAACATGAGCATAATTGAATTGCCCACGAACTAGAATGTCACATGCCCGCTCAACGATGTAGTTGTGAGGCTAGTTTATCGTGTTTAGAGGCTTGAAAGACCATGAACATGCCATTGTAATTATGTGAGACGACAATTGATAATTTGATACTTAAACCATTACAAAGCATAGTATCGCAGGATTATCTGGCCTTAGCTCTAGTTGCTCCTTCAGTTACTTCAGAGTATTTCTGTGACCACCCCTAGAATTAAATAGAATTTATCGAAAACTTTTATAATCAACACTTGCGAAAGTTAATATCACACTTGAACTTGATAATGAGCTGAATTGGTCCAGTCCCTGCAGATTCGACATCCGGCTCTTAGAAAGGGCCACTGTATTACTTGTAAGACCACGTACACTTGCGTGTGCGCTTGGGCACTGTCGTTAACAAGTTTTTGGCGCTGTTTCTGGGGACTCGGTGAAGATTAGTAAATTTGTCTGTTTTGTGTGATTTTTAATTTCCTTAAGTGTTGAGAAACTTAGTCTTAGTCTGACTTATTGCAGGTGACATGTTTTCCTGCCGAGCTGGCTAGGAATAGAGAGCATGTGGAACCGTTGCTTGAACCAGAACATCAAATATATTTGCAAAGTAGAGTAGCTCTTGAGAAAAACCTGAAAAGACTTCAAGAAAAGGTACAACAACAACCACCCGCAGGTGAAGCACATTTGTCGCCGAAAGAAATGGCAGCCAGACCAGTTCGCGAAGTGGCAATCCCACAATCGACTAATGTGAACTCTAGTATCCGTAAACCGGAACCTGGAGGGAACTTTGAATTGAAATAGAACATGGTGTAGCTATTACATTCTAGTGGTCAATTCACTGGGATGGCACATGAGGACCCCCAGCAGCACCTACAGAACTTTTTAGAGATTAGTGACACTTTCGTCCCCACCGGAGTGTCCACAGACTATGTCCGACTTACCCTCTTCCCATTTTCATTTTTGGGAGAGGCAAAAAGGTGGTTGAAAGATGATCCACCAAACTCCATAACTTTCTTGGGATGATTTGGTGAAGAAGTTCTTGATCAGATTCTTTCCTTCAGGCAAGACTGCCAAATTGAGAAGTGAAATACTATGTTTCAAGCAGAGGCCTAATGAGAACTTATATTTGGCTTGGGAGAGATTCAAGTCATTACTGAGAGACCGTCCCCATCACCAGCAATCCAATGACGTGCTGGCCCATACCTTTGTATAAAGTCTAGACCCACACACGAAAATTTTTCTAGACTCTGCATCGGGTGGGCAAGCTTTAGAGAAGACGTATGATGAGCTGTACACGCTGTTGAAAAGAATTGCACATGGAAATCAAGAATGGCACAGTGAATCATCGAGAGGGGAAGGAAAGAGAGTAAGGTTGATAGATGCGGATGGTATGAATGCCTTGGCGGCACAGCTAGCTTCATTCCAGCATTAGATTATGACTCAGTTTAATAAACTGAGTATGAACCAACAGCAGGGTCAGGTTAATGCAGTTCAACAAGCTCCAAGTTGGTGTGAAATTTGTGGGAATAATGGGTACAATGCAGAATCTTGTGGAGCCAATCTGGAATCAGTCAATTTTGTTAGGAATGTGTAGAGGAACACTTAGAATTTTTGAAACAACTACAATAAAAATTGGCAGAGCCACCCGAATTTTTCTTGGGGTGGAAATCAAAAGCAAAGTTATTAGCAACCTCAACAGCAGCAGTATCAGCACAATAGGTAGAATGATGGCCAGTTGAGCAGCAATATTAAGGAAAGGTTGTAGAAAATCATGGAGACCCAGACTCAATTAGCAGAAAATCAGGCGAGGATGGCATCAGACTTGAAGAATCAGCAATTGGCCACCCGCAACCTAGAAAAGCAGATGGGTCAGATAGAAGCTGCTCAAAACATGAGACCGCAGGGAGGACTACCAAGTGACACAGATCCTAACCCCTGTTAGGTCAACGTCATTAGTCTGAGGAGCGACAAACAAGTAGCTGATGCAGTGCCAAAAGAGAAAAGAAATGAGGTGCAGCCGGAGTTGGCTAGACAAGGACCATCCACTAACAAGGGAGAGAATCAGAGTGCTGCGCAACAAAATGCACAATCTTCATTGCAGCCAACACAAAGACCACCACCACTATTCCCTCAGAGATTCAGAAAGAGCAAGGAGGAGGAATGCTTCAAAAAGTTCTTTGAGATTTTCAAAGAACTTCACATAAATTTGCCTCTTATTGAGGTTTTGCAGGGAATGTGCAAGTATGCTAAATACTTAAAGGATGTGATGGCTAACAAAGTGAGATTAGTAGATGTCCAAACAGTAGCACTGACAGAGGAGTGCAGTCACACGGTGTTGAGCAAGATCCCTAAGAAGCTCAAAGACCCATGGAGTTTTATCCTCCCCATACAAATTGGAGAAGTTGAAGTGCTACGAGCTCTATATTATTTAGGGGTAGCTATTAATCTAATGCCCCTATATTTATTTAATACCCTGGGGTTGGGGAAACTGTGACCAAAAAGATTGATGTTGCAGCTGGCGGACAAGTCGCGAGTGGCACCAGATGGAATCATAGAGGACCTTCTCAACAAAGTGGGTAAGTTTATTATACCTGCTGATTTTATTATCTTAGATTTTCATGTTGATGACCAGGTATCCTTAATCTTGGGATGGCCATTCATGGCCACCAGAGGAGCGGTAATTGACTTAAGAGCAAGGACCCTGAAAATGAGGGTCGAGGATGAAGAAGAACTCTTCCGAATATACCAAGAGATTAACCCACCCACACACTACAGAAACCTTTGTAAGGTCAGTGTGTTGTTAGAGGATAAGTGTGGGGTGGTAGATTCCACAGGTCCACGGCCAAAGGTAATGGTAAGTGTTCATCCCAAGTCTGATAAAGGGCTTCAGTTTGATAAGAAGCTGGAGGAAGAGAGGAAAAGAGTGGAGGCTGTTTCCTCTAAAAATAAAAATAAGAAGAAGATGGTTCTCGAAAGGGAACCCAGGTGTGAGGATGTCTTGAAAAGGATAGTCCACGTCGTGCCACGACGTAAAATAAGGCGCTACTTGGGAGGCAACCCAAGGGTACCACAGGTACAATTTGTGATTATTGTTTATGTTGATTTTGGTTATTTTCAATGTGTGTTGTTTTTGGTGGAAAGTTAGGCACAGATGGAGGGGAAGTCTGAGTACCCGTGGAAGAGGAAGCTAACAAGCATGGAAGAGTAAAAGTGTAAGGTTGAATACCTAATTTGGCAAAAATGAAGAAAAACATGTTGTTAGCTAGGCATAGAGGCCCAGGGAGTATTTTCTCATCCTGTTTAATTTTAATTTGACGCTACGGGGACATAGCATGATTCAAGTGTGGGGTGAGGAAAAGTTTTTTCTTGTGCTTAATGATTTTTGGTGAATTAGTGCTTGGGAGAAATATTGGAACAGAATTTTTGAATTAAGCATGACTTCATCACCCGTTCGTTTTTCTTTTCGGTTCTTTCCGACGGGGAGACTTTGAACCGAATAATGAAATTTTTTTCTTTGTCTGTATATAATGTTTTTAGTCATAGTTAGAGACTATTTACGACGATGGATGGATGACGGTTGTCTTGAGGAAAAATTAGTCAATAGGTTTTGGTTTTTGAACCCGTAGCTAATTGATTGCTTGATGTTCTTGTTATGGGCTATACATGATTTTAAGATACAAGTGTGGTTAGTTTTGAAGCATGTAAGAAGTGTATAACCTTGTTTGAGACACTTAGGCTCTTCAATTTGACTAGATGTGATTGAAGCTTAATTCTGAATTCTTGTGATTAGCTGAGTAAGAGTCTGCTGAATGTGTCTTGAATGGAGCATTTTCTGTGAGTCAAAGTATTTCGAATATTCCGTGCTATTGTGGAATGTATAGAGCTTGCCTGGTGTGTATATAAAACGAAATGAAGGATGTGGACTGTAGGAGATGATTTAGGCATTTCTTTGAATGAACCTAATTTTTATCCCTCACTTTACCTACCTTGAATGTTGAATCCTAGTGAGCCCCATTGAGCCTTAAGCCTATTCTTTTATAGCTACAACATAAGCTTAATTCTTTTTCTTTCATAAACCTTGAATTTGATCCAAAACTCCTAAGTGCTCAAGTGAAAAATTCAAAAGAGTGAAGGAGTGAGAAGCATGAAAAAGAAGGAAAAGTAGCAGTTGCAAAAGTTGAGAAAGGTCAAGGGTGCACTTTTTTGAAAATTCCTGAGTATTGGTAGGGAGTAAGAAATAAATGAATGAAAAAGTTGCTTATGTACCCCTTACTAATAAGCTGAGTGTGCTTAAAGAAATGGGAACAAGAAGAGAAAATTCAAGAGTAAAAAGAATGAGGAGGAAGTAAGAAAAAGGATGTCCTTAATGAAGGTTGAAGTTATTAAAAGCGCTTGGGGAAGATAGCCAATGCTATTATCCAAAATATTACATACCCGTCCCTTGGCTTACATTACAACCCATTAAGTTCTACTTGATCTTACGTTCATACATCCTTAAATTAGTGGAGTAAAATACTAAGGGAAAGCTTATGGGTCACTACATGATGCATGTAAATTCCTTGAGAGAGCGAGCGTATTTCTATTCATATACCCATATACGTTGTGATTTGAAAATTTGTGAGTAAAAATGGGTAACTTTCTTGTTGTGAGGGCACATGTTTAATGAGAGATAACATTCATGACGGATTTCCTGGTCGGTTGATTTGCATGAGTTTGGTAAGATTGAGAGTCGATTCTTGAGGTTACGAAGTCTTAACATAGTTATATATCATTTCAATGATTAAATCATGCATGCTCGATTTTAACTTGTTATCTTAAATAATCATTATAGCCGTAGCTTGAATTATCTTGCTAAATTAGTTATGTGTGAGTCTTCAATTACATCAGATGTAAAAGGATTGTTCGAGGACGAACGAGGCTCTAAGTGTGGGGTAGGTGATCTTGGGCAAGATAGCATTCCCAAGTGATGCTTTATAACTTAGTTTTGTCTTGTTTATCAAATAAATTATATGCATTCTCATGTACTTCAATGTAAATGTGAATATATATACTAACCAACAAAATTAGTTCTTGTTTTTGAAGGTTTAAAATGAATTTGAGGAACTAATCCATGAGTTGGTGAAGTGGAGGCATGGAATCGGAAGTAAAACGCGAACGTCGGCAAGGAGGATGCGCGAAACAGCCCACCTGCACGTTGGCAACGTGCCAAGGCAGGCAGGCTGCGCGATAAGGGCATGTCACGGCCCCTAACGCGCTGCACAAGCAGCGTGCCACGCTGCCATCGCGACAAGGGGCTTCCTGGCGTGTATTTTATGCAAATTCCAGATTGCTTCCGCGATGCCTCCGTGTCACGGAGGTAAATTGGCGCGTTCACCTTCGTTCCACGGAGCTATTCCATGCCGGGCATAATTTTATACACCTCGCATTTACTATAAATAGGTCCCTTAGCTCCTAAAAACATTTTTTTCACGTAATATTTCTGAAAAACTACCAAGGAGTGAAGGGAGAAGTGAGAGAATTCACCTAGGGTTCCTAAATTTCATCTTCTCTTCTACGAATTCTTGTAAGTATGTTACGTTAATTACGTTTTCTTGTAATTATACGAACTTGAGTGTCTAGAACCCTTCCTCTAAGGTTGAGGCCACAAGATATGATTGTGACTATGTGAATTTATTTTGGTTTTAAGTTATTAATTGTTGTTTTGTCTTACGTTCTTAATTATGGTTGTTTTTATGATTGATCACCATGAAAACACACACGTTACACCTAGATAAAAGCTTGATAAAGTAAACCTAGGCAAGAACAAAAGAATGTAGGGAGAACGTTTGAATCTTACGATATAATTCGCGGTTAGGATAAGAAATTATACCTAATTTGCGTTGCTTGGTTGATAAAACAGGATGATAATAAGAAATCAACTTAGTATTGTCACTCCACCACTCGAAGAAGTAGTTGTGAAGCTAAGTTGAGTTAAATGATTATAGATATGAAAGTACCTAATCAAGAGCATAAACCCCGTAAACCACATTCCCATGATTGAATTGCCCACGAACTAGAATGTCACATCCCCGCTCAACGATGTAGTTGTGAGGCTAGTTTGTCATGTTTAGAGGCTCGATAGACCATGAACATGCAATTGTAATTATGTGAGATGACAATTGATAATTCCATACTTAAACCATTACAAAGCATAGTATCGCATGATTATCTGGCCTTGGCTCTAGTTGCTCCTTGAATTACTTCAGAGTATTTCTGTGACCACCCCTAGATTTAAATAGAATTTATCGAAAATTTTTATAATCAACACTTGTGAAAGTTAATATCACACTTGAACTTGATAATTAGCTGAATTGGTCCAGTCCATGTGGGTTCGACATCCGGCTCTTAGAAAGGGCCACTATATTACTGCTAAGACCACGTACGCTTGCGTGTGCGCTCGGGCGCTATTGTCGACAACTAGCATGACTCATTTTCACACACCTAAACAAATAAAACAAATTCAACAACAATGGAAAAACAACCTAAGATGTAACAGAAAATTTGAATTACTAAACAACTAATGGCAATCACACTCAAATCCCCGGCAACGGTGCCAATTTTGGATAACCTCAATACATCTCCTAGATTAAGGAAGGTGGCAGCGGTCATTGTCAAAAATAAAATATCCAATAGGTGTTAGGGTCGAATCCCACCAGAAATTGAGATTTATAAACCAAAGTTATAAACTAACTCAAATTCAAATGCATCATTGTCAACATGTATAAAATAAAGATTTCGAGGAAAAAGAGGAAGACAATATAGAAGTTAAATTTATAAAACTAGATTGAACAATATATTTGTATCAAGCAATAGGAAAGGGCTAGTGATTTACAATAGATGAAGTGTTAATTAAACTAGGATTGATTCAACTTCCTTAACTTTAATTTCTAGCATGGATAGCATAGATCAAAGAACATCCTCTTGTTCTTCAACCATAAGGATATTCTTGCCTTGACGTTTCTCAAATCCCATGGTCCCAATCAAAAATCAGCCACATCAAGCTTGAGGAAGGGTCAAGCTATCACTATCCTTAACCCTTTAAGAGAGTGGGATGTGTCTTTGATTATCTCTAGCTCAACCCCACACATCTATACTCCAAATCCCAACTATTGTTTCCTCATCCATATATCACTCTTCTTTCTCAAGCTCAAGAAAGATATATAGAATAAACTAGTATTTGCAACCACTGATTTTCAACCAAAATTTAGAGGAAACAATAGATTATTTCATTTAGATTAAAGTTAAGAACAATTGATCAATATCCAATTAAATTAAACACTCATCAAGCACACACCCTTAGCTAGAATTAGCTACTCATAAATGAAGATAAATCAATGATAACTCATAGATAAATCATCAATAGTCATCATCATAGATAATTCAAGCTTTTAAACCTTCAACAATGGTGTACTTAGCTCAAAATAGTAATGAAGAAGAAGAAGAACAATGTACTTTCCTCTTTCTCTCACGACTTCTCTCAACAATTCTATGCTGAGATATGATCTGTTATGACATGGGTGTGTATAATAGGAGTAATTTCTGCATATTCCCTTTGGCACAACTTTCCACTTTTGCCCTTGGAAGCTTCTAAGGTTCACTTATGCCTTAGCTGGACAATTTTTCCCTTGTCAGTGTTTTGATCACTTGCGTTTGGCAGGTGCCTATCCGTGATCCCAACTGCTTCGCAGGTTATGGTAGCTCTATTCCAGTGTTGGTTGCGTTTGCACCCCGGTACCAACCTATTCTTCGCAGGTTCACTTCACCATCTTTCTAGTGTGTCCTGTGTTTAAACCTGTGTTTTGCAAGTGCCATTGTGTGAAACATATGCTCCTCACCTCCAGCAGAGTGCTTTTTGTTCATTTCCTATGTTTTTCTTGTCTAAGTTTAATACCTGCAAAATGAAAGAGAAAAGGTATAAAACCTTCCTAATTGATGTAAAAACAAAGCTAAAGCTCATGCTTAAAAGCCTAATGAGTTGGGGAAATACCAACTCATCAGTAAACAAGGAAAATAAAACACGACTAAAATTCAACTTTTATTTTGACTCCACTCAATTGCATGATCCATCAGATGAAATGAGTGTAACAATTCCTAAATATCTTGTAGCCTCCTCATCATAAGTATGATGTACAACACACTTATAAGAAAAACTCAACTAGAAATGACTTTACACTCTTTTGGACTCGATGTGCTCCATTATCAAGTTTATCACATCCCAATCTGGGGAGGCGTGATTGGCACCCATTGCCTTACTCGATCCATCTAGCCATTGAAACACAGATAAATGGTATAGCAATTGAGTCAACAAAGCCGCCATGATAACACTACTATTAACAGAGTAAATTGGATCAGCAAGGTCACAACTATAACACCCCTAAACTTTCCTAAACTAAATTCAGACATTTGATGAAAACCCATGAGAAAACCAAATATTTTTCCATCTTAGACGAATCCCACAACGGACCGTTAGTGGAACCAATGGACCGTTGTAACTAGTCGTGGGTTATAGCAGGTTTCCTCCAGGGGAAACAATGAGTCATAGGATGACCCATTGATCCTAACAATGAGCCATCCTATCATCCGTTGAATCCCTAGTTCAGAGGTCTACCGGACCCTTCCCCGAGTCAACGAAAGGGAACAACAGCTTGTGGTAGCCTCCAACGAGCCATTTTTACCACTTTTCGTCTGCTTCCAGGCCCCAACACTATAGACCATGAGTATATACAATGGCCCATTGGTCCTACCAATGAGTTGTTGTGTTGACCGTTGTTTCAAGGCCCTGTTTTCCCACCAGTAGTAACGGAAGGTATCAATGACCCGCTGTTCCTTCCAACGTATCAGCGTACCCTACCGTGGAACAGTTCCAGTGAATGTAGTTTCTGAACCCATAAACCACGGCTAGATCCAACGGGCCGTCTTTCCTCTCAACGAACCGTTCTAAGGCCTGTTGGTTCCTGTTGGACATATTTCAATTTTAGTTCCTAGGGTTACTTTTGTAATTTCCCACCTTTTTAGTCCATAAACCATGTCGTATTGGGTTTGTATAGGGGGAAGTTAAAGGGTTAGAATGACCTTTTTATTCATTTCTCTCAATTTCCCTCAAGAACAGTGCATAGAAACACCGATAGAAAGCACAGAGAAGGAGCAAGGGTTTGATTTCTTCTCAAGGATTCTCACCACGGTTTTCTTCTTTAGGTATGTGGGAATTCAGCAAGGAGATTGTTCTCCCCTTGCGTCCCCCAAAGCTTTCTCTATCTGTTCACTTTCAGTCATAGCCCTGAGTTTGTGAATTCAAAATTTTTGCTATTGTTCTAGGATAATTTCATGATGAATCCTAAACTATGTTAATAGTAGCTATTTTCCACCAGCTTGTAATTAAAATGATGCTTGTTCCATCAATTTAGAAATTCAGCCCTAACTTTTGACAAGTCAGAAATTAGAATCCTGCTTAAGCTTTGAACTCTTGAGAATTGGTTGCATCTTACAGAGTTAGGGGCTTTATTAAATCTTGTATGTGTTAAAAACTCAGTTACTTGTATGTTAGTCAAATTCAGTCAGAAAGTCTTTAGACTTCGTATTTTCCCAGAAATGTTTGTTTAGCTTCAGTCAAAGTACTAGAATATTCAGTGTTAGTTAGAAATGCCAGTTGATCAGTTTTACTATAGTCCTTTCCCGAGGTGTTAGTGGTGCCTCTCAGTTGTCAGACTCAAACTCAGATTATAGTTATTTGGTCCATTAGGCGGTCATGATATTCAAGTTATATAGTTCTTACCATCCCCAGTACCCTAGTTAAGTTATCAGTTTATTCTTTATACGGTTATGACGCTTACAGCTAAGCAGCTCTGACCAGTCTTAGAACTTAGTTTCCAAATCTTGTCCTATAAGATACTCCAGGAACTCTCTGACAGTATCCCTGGGTCAGTATAGTCTTGGACCCCAGTTCGAGCTATCCGATTGTCAGTAGTAGTAATAGGATTATCCAGTGAGAGTAGGACTTAGCACCAAAAAGGCTGGGGTTCCAACTCACCGAAGTTCCAGAACTACGTTGCCACCCTAGGTTTTATTTACTTGGCCTAACGCCCCCCTCTGACAGTGATTATTCACAATCCACGTCTTTATACCTTGGCAAGGCATATTAGTTCATACCGACGGGGTGTGTATCGAACTCCATGTCTAGCTCACGTGGTTATATGTCAGTTATTGCCTCTCCCACTAGTCAGTTCAGTTTACTCTCAGATTTCTCAGTTTAGATTAGTTCAGTGCAGTATCTCACACTTAGGACATGTTTATGACCATCAGCTAGGGTCACTTTTGACCATATCAGTTTTATACCAGTTGTATCAGTTTTCAGTATTTTAGTTGGTCATTTCATGTCGTATCAGTTCATTTATTAGTTCTATCATATTATTCATGTCTCTCTTACTTACTCAGTACATTCAAAGTACTGACGCATACTTTTATGTTGTATCATTTCATGATATAGCCGTAGGTTCTCAGACCCTGCACTGTTAGCCAATTACGTTCGGGTTTCTCTATCAGCAGTAGCAGTGTGAGTCCTCATAATCCGAGGGCACATTTTATTCATTTCAGTTTCTTCATTATTTTTATCTAGAATTAGAGTTAGCTGGGTTCTTGTCCCAGCAACTCCTCAGTTAGATGGCTTTCAGACCAAACTTGATTTTAGATTTTCAGATATTTTAAATCTCTATGTTCAGTCTTTAATTTTTCATAGATGCTATTATGTATTATTTTAAATTTCCTTTGTGCATGTTTACTCAAAATACCAGTGTATGATAGACCAGTGGTTGACTTGGGGTCACTCGTGACTTCAAGTACCATGTTACGTCCAGGGTGTGGGCTCGAGGTGTGACAAACTTGGTATTAGAGCACTAGGTTTTAAGTATCCTCGGAATTTCTGAAAGCTGCATTTAGTAGAGTCCTTTTCTTAGGTGTAAAGTGCGCCACACTTGTGACGAGGAGGCTACGAGATGTTATTAGGAAAACTCTTTTGTTCATACTCTTTATCATGAATTAAAGTTCTATTCCAAAAATTCCCTTCTAACTCATGCCCTATTTCATTTCAGTGAATCATGCCTCCCAGACGTGGTAATAGAAGAAGGGATAGTAACGCCAACAGACCTTCCCCACCAGCCCCGGCAACTCCTCGAGATGATTTAATTTCTACCGCAGAGTTTACAGCGGCCCAAATTGTAACGAATCAGGTGAATCGACAGGTTGTTCCGGTGAAAATAAATGTTCTACAGCAACTAAGAGGGTACGAGACTTCACCCGCATGAACCCTCCATCTTTTTAGGGATCGAAAGTGGGGGAGGACCCCCAAGAGTTCGTAGATGAGGTCAGGAAGATTACCCGTATTATGGGTGTCAGCTCCTCCGATAGTGCTGACCTGGCTACCTATAGCTTAAAGGGGTAGCCCAGGTGTGGTATTAGCAGTGGAAGGAGGGGCGTCAAGTGGGAGTAGGACCAGTGGAGTAGGGAGAATTCCACATATCTTTCTTGGAAAAATTTTTCCCTCGGGAGCCGAGGGAGGCAAAGATGGCGGAGTTTATGAACTTGAGAACAGAACTGTGGAGGAGTATGCCCTGGAGTTTACCAGGTTATCAAAGTATGCTCCAGAGATGGTAGCCGAGCCAAGGGCTCACATGCTAAGTTCGTAAACGGAGTATCTAATCTAGTCCTCAATGAGAGCAGGACCATGATGCTGATCAAGGACATGGACCTTTCTAGCCTAATTGTTTAGGCTAAGCAAATTGAGGCTGAAAAACTGAAGGATATGGAGAGAAAGAACAAGTGAGCAAGAACTATCCATTCAGATTTTGGCCATCAGAGATCTAGCAGTGGTAGCCGCCCACAACAGCAATAGTAGAGACCCCACCACCTAGTTCAGCCAGTGCCCCAACCTTTCGATCCAGCCAGGATCGGAGGGGTGGGTCATCTGGCACTCAGTCTCAGGCTTAAAGTACAGGGAACAGGTATCCAGTTTACCCCAAGTGCCACAAGAATCATCATGGAGAGTGTCTACAGGGTAGAGAGGGCTATTATGGATGTGGAAAACAAGGGGACCGACTCAGAGAGTGCCCGTTAGCAGGGAGAGGGAGATCACAATCCATTACCTCAGAAGCTCTAGCAGGCCAACCAGCTCAGCGGGCCAACTCATCATGTATGGATGGCAGTCAGCGCCAAAACCATTTCTATGCTCTATCTTCTCGTCAGGATCAGGAAAGCTCACCTAACATAGTTACTAGTATGTCACATCTCTTCCATCTAGATGTGTATGCCCTCCTAGATCTAGGAGACACTCTTTTATTCACAACTCCCTACATAGCAATTCAGTTTGATGTCAGCCCAAAATTATCTCAGAACCATTCTCAGTCTCCACCCCCGTTGGCGAGTCAATTAGAGCCATCTGGGTGTATAGAAACTGCCCAGTCTCAGTCCTGAATAAAGTCATTCCAGCTAATCTCATAGAGCTTGATATGATTGACTTCGACCTTATTCTTGGCATGGATTGGTTACACTCCTTCTATGACTCAGTTGATTGCAGAACTAAAGTTGTTAAGTTTCAGTTTCAAAATGAACCAGTGTTAGAATGGACGGGCAGCAGTTCAGTGCCTAAGGGTAGGTTTATTTCCTACCTTAAGGCCCAGAAACTCATTTCCAAGGGATGTATTTATCATCTGGTTCTGGTCAAGGATTCTAACTCTGAGACCCCAACAATTTAGTCAGTTCCAGTGGTCAACGAGTTCCCAAATATTTTTCCTGAGGATCTTCCCGGAGTTCCCCCTGAACGGGAAATAGACTTCGGAATAAACCTCCTCCAAGATACTCAGCCCATCTCCACATCTCCTTATAGAATGGCTCTAACTGAGCTTAAGGAGATGAAGGAGCAACTAAAAAATCTTCTTGACAAGGGTTTTATCAGACCCAGCATCTCTCCCTAGGGTGCTCCAGTTCTATTCGTGCGAAAGAAAGACGATACCCTCAGAATGTGCATAGATTATTGTCAGCTGAACAAAGTAACAGTCAAGAACAGATATCCCCTACCTAGAATTGATGACCTGTTCGACCAACTTCAAGGATCCATTTGTTTCTCCAAGATTGATCTCAGGATAGGATACCATTAGTTAAGGGTCAGAGAGTGTGACATACAGAAAACAACATTCAAAACTCGGTATGGTCACTATGAGTTTTTGGTAATGTCCTTTGGACTCAAATGCCCCTACTGCCTTTATGGACCTGATGAGCAGAGTCTTCAAGCAGTACTTGGATATGTTCATCATTGTATTTGTGGACGACATTTTGATATACTCCAGGAATGAGGAGGAGCATGCAGATCATCTGAGGACAGTGCTTCAAACACTTAGAGACCTCCAGTTGTTTGCCAAATTCAGTAAGTGCGAATTTTGGTTGAAGTCTGTGACTTTCTTGTGTCACGTGGTCTCAGGTGAAGGAATACAGGTAGATCCTCATAAAATAGCAGCAGTGAAGGATTGGCCCAGACCTATCTCTCCTACTGAAAACAGGAGTTTTCTGGGATTAGCGGGTTATTACCGATGATTTGTGGAAGGCTTCTCCTCTATAGCATCTCCTTTGACTAAGTTAACTCAAAAGAAGGTGAAATTTCAGTGGTACGACGAGTGTAAGAAGAGTTTCCAGGAGTTGAAGACTCGACTCACTACCGCTCTAGTTTTGACCCTACCAGAAGGAACAGATGGGTTGATTGTTTATTATGATGCTTCCAGAGTTGGACTTGGTTGCATTCTGCTACAGCGAGGCAAAGTGATAGCCTACGACTCCATACAACTCAAAGTTCATGAGAAATATTATCCAACTCATGTCTTGGAGTTAGAACCGGTGGTATTTATGTTAAAAATATGGAGGCACTACTTATATGGAGCTCATATAGATGTATTTACAGATCATAAGAGTCTGCAGTATGTGTTCAGTCAGAAGGACCTAAATCTTCGTTAGAGAAGGTGATTAGAACTACAGAAAGAATATGATGTGAGCGTGCTATATCACCCGGGAAAGGCCAATATGGTGGTTGATGCCCTAAGTAGAGTGTCTATGGGCAGCGTGGCTCATGTAGAAGAAGGAAAAAAGGAGATGGCTAAAGATATTCACAGGCTAGCCTAGTTGGGAGTACAGTTGGTGGATTCATCTGAGGGTGGTGTAGTAATGCACAGGGGGTCAGATTCCTCTTTAGTGGTGGAGGTTAAGTCTAGACAGGATGAAGATCCCATCTTACATAAGATGAAGAAAACAGTTCTCAGAAAAGAAATAGAAGCTTTCTCCAAAGGGGGAGATGGTGTGCTCCGTTACCAGGGTATATTATATGTACCGGATGTCGGTGAGCTGAGACAGCAGATATTGGATGAAGTGCACAGTTCTAGATTTTCCATTCACCTTGCTGCTACTAAGATGTACGGTGATTTATGGGATATTTACTGGTGGAACGACATGAAAAGAGATATTGCTGAATTTGTAGCTAAGTGCCTGAACTACCATCAAGTACAGGTGGAACAGCAGATACCGGGAGGTATGACTCAGGATATCATTATACCTACACGGAAATGGGAAGAAATAAACATGGACTTCATTACGGGTCTACCTCAGACTCGTCGACAACATGATTCTATCTGGGTAGTAGTGGATCGGATGACTAAGTCGGCACATTTTCTCCCAGTTAAAACCATAGATTTAGCTGAGTACTATGCTAGACTTTATATTTGGGAGATAGTTAGACTTCATGGGGTGCCTTCTCCATATTTCAAACAGAGATACCCAATTTACCTCTCACTTTTGGAAGTCTTTTTAGAAAGGACTTGGTACCCAAGTCAAGCTCAGTACATCATTTCAACCGCAGATAGATGGACAAGCTGAGCAGACTATTCAGACCTTAGAAGATATGTTAAGAGTGTGTGCAATCGATTTTAAGGGGAATTGGGATGACCATTTGCCTCTTATCGAGTTCGGGAACAACAACAGCTATCACTCTAGAATTTAGATGGCCCCATTTGAGGCATTATATGGTAGGTGGTGTAGATCCCCTATAGGGTGGTTTGAGGTTGGAGATGATACTTTTATAGGGCCAAACTCGGTTCATGATGCAATGCAGAAAGTTCAGCTCATCCGAGAAAGGTAAAGAACAACTCAAAGCCGTCAGAAATCTTATGTCGATGTGCGGAGAAGAGAATTGGAGTTTACAGTTGATGACTGGGTATACCTAAGAATTTCTCCTATGAAAGGGGTGATGAGGTTTGGAAAGAAGGGGAAACTCTGTCCGAGGTATGTGGGACCTTATAGAATTTTGAGGCATATCGACAATATGGCCTACGAGCTAGATTTACCTTCAGAATTAACAGCTATACACCTAGTTTTCCATGTGTCACTTCTGAAGAAGTTCATTGGGGATCCAACCTCAGTTGTTCCATTGGACAACATGGAAATAAAAGATAATATCACATACGAGGAAGTACCAGTCCAGATCCTTCACCGTCAGGTTTGTATGTTGAAGAATAAGGAAATAGCCTCAATCAAGGTCCTATGGAGGGATCAGCAGGTTGAAGGAGCTACGTGGGAGGCCGAAGCAGATATGATGGCCAAATACCCGCACTTGTTCTCTTCCAGTTCAGTTCCAGAATTAGGTACTAAATCCCTCTCAGTACTCTATTCAGTTCTGTACTCATCAGCTCTATTTCGATTTCCTATGTGCATCCTAGTTACATCAGCTCTGCTACTATGCTTAAGTTAGTTCGAAGTTGGTTACTCCTTCAGAAATCAGTTCATAGTCTCAATTTCAGAAATCCGAGCTCTTTTTTTTCTAGTTATGGTCTTCATTCGAGGATGAATGATCCCAAGGGGGAGATAGTGTAACACCCCTAAACTTTGCTAGACCAAATTCAGACATTTGATGTAAAACCATGAGAAAACCAGAAATTTTTCTGTCTCAGACGACTCCCACAACGGACAGTTGGTGGAACCAACAGACCATTGTAGCTGGTCGTGGGTCACAACAGTTTTCCTCCAGGGGGAAACAATGAGTCATAGGACGACTCGTTGATCCTAACAACGAGTCGTCCTATCATCCATTGAATCTAGAGTTCAAAGTTCTACCGGACGCTTCCCCGAGAAAATGAGAGGGAACAATGGCTCGTGGTAGCCTCCAATGAGTCATTATTACCACCCGTCATCTTCTTCCAAGCCCCAACAGTGTAGACTATGAGTCTATACAATGACCCGTTGGTCCTATCAACGTGTCATTGTGTTGACCGTTGTTTCAAGGCCCTATTTTCCTACTTGTACCAACGGAAGGTATCAACGACCTGTTGTTCCTTCCAATGGATCATTGTACCCTACCGTGGAACAGTTCCAGTGAACCTAGCTTCTAAACCCAGAAACCGTAGCCAGATCCAACGGGTTGTCGTTCCTACGACCAGTTTTGAGGCCCGTTGGTTTCTATCGGCCAGATTTAAGTTTTAGTTCCCAGGGTTACTTTTGTAATTTTCCACCTTTTTATTCCCTAAACAATGTGTTTTTGGGTTCATATAGGGGGAAGTTAAAGGGTTAGAATTACTTTTTTATGCATTTCTCTCAATTTCCCTCAAGAACAGTATGTAGAAACTCCGACAGAAAGCACAGAGCAGGAGCAAGGGTTTGATTTCTTCTCAGTTCTTCCTAGAGATTCTCACCAGGGTTTTCTTCTTCACGTATGTGGGAATTCATCAAGGAGATTGTTCTCCCCTTGCGTCCCCCAAAGCTCTCTCTCTCTGTTCACTTTCAGTCATAGCCCTGAGTTGTGAATTCGAAATTTTTTCTATTGTTCTTGGATTATTTCATGTATAATCCTATTCTATGTTAATTGTAGTTATTTTCCACCAGCTTTTAATTAAAAATTATTCCATCAATTTAGAAATTCATCCCTAACTTTTGACAAGTCAAAAATTAGAATCTTGCTTAAGCTTTGAACTCTTAAGAATTGGTTGCATCTTTCAGAGTTAAGGGATTTTATAATTATTGTTTGTATTAAAAAATCAGTTACTTGGATGTTATTCAGATTCAGTCAGAAAGTCTTTATACTTCGTATTTTCTCAGAAATGTTAGTTCAACTTCAGTCAAAGTACTAGAATATTCAGTGTTATGTCAGCTGATCAGTTTGACTATAGTCCTTTCTCGAGGTGTCAGTGGTGCCTCTCAATTATCAGATCAGACTCAGATTATAGTTATTTGGTCCATTAGGAGGTCATGACATTCCAGTTATATAGCTCTGACCAGCCCCAGGACCCTAGTTTAGTTATCAGTTTTTGCTTTAGACGGTTACGACGCTTCTAGCTAAGCAGCTCTGACTAGTGATAGAACTCAGTTTCCAAATCTGGTCCTATAAGACCCTCCGGGAACTCTCTGACAGTATCCCTGGGTCAGTATAGTCTTGGGCCCCTGTATCGAGCTATCCGCTTGTCCGTAGTAGTAATAGGATTATGCAGTGGGAGTAGGACTTAGCACCGAAAGGGCCGGGGTTCCAGCTCACCCAGGTTCTAGAACTACGTTGCCACCGTAGGTTTTATTTACTTGGCCTAACGGCCCCCCCTCTGACAGTGATTATTCACAGTCCATTCCTTTATACCCTAGCAAGGTATATTAGGTCCCACTGACGGGGTGTGTACATCGGACTCCACGTCTAGCTCATATGGTTATATGTCGGTTATAGCCTCTCCACTAGTCAGTTCAATTTACTCTTAGATTTCTCAGTTCAGATCAATTTAGTGCAGTATCTCAGAGTTAGGACAACTTTATGACCATCATCCATGGTCACTTTTGACCA
Source organism: Datura wrightii (assembly GCA_035772735.1). Taxonomy (NCBI): domain Eukaryota; kingdom Viridiplantae; phylum Streptophyta; class Magnoliopsida; order Solanales; family Solanaceae; genus Datura; species Datura wrightii. The sequence continues at coordinate 102,291,194 of JASDFA010000003.1, forward strand.
TATCGGTTTTACACCAATTGTATCAATTTTCAGTATTTTAGTTGGTCATTTCATGTTGTATCAGTTCAGCTATTAGTTCTATCATATTATTCATGTTTATCTCACTTAATCAGTACATTCAAAGTATTGATGCATACTATTATGTGGTATCGTTTCATGATACAACCGCAGGTTCTCAGACCCAGCACCGTTAGTCGATTACGTTTGGGTCTCTCTATCAGCAGTAGCAGTGTGAGTCCTCATATTCCGAGGGCACATTTTATTCATTTCAGTTTCTTCATTGTTTTCAGCTAGACTTAGAGTTAGCTGGGGGCTTGTCCCAGCAACTCCTCAGTTGGATGGCTTTCAGACAAGCCTTGATTTCAAATTTTAAGATATTTTAAATCTCTATGTTCAGTCTTTAATTTTTCATAAATGCTATTATGTATTATTTTAAATTTTTGTTGTGCATGTTTACTCAGAATACCAGTATATGATAGGCCAGCAGTTGACTTGGGGTCACTCGTGACTTCAAGTACCGTGTTACGTACAGGGTGTAGTATCGGGGCATGACAACAACAATTCATATTGATAAAAAATAAGGACAGCAAAGCCACAACTCAGCTAATAGATAATTAACTAGCAGGCAAGTCCACAAACTTACAATAGATAACAAAAGACCGACAAGGCCATAAACAATAATCTAAAAGCTCACACTATCTCTCTATAAGACTCTAAGAGTAACCGACAGACATGTCGTCGAGATAGGGCCCCGACCTAGCTGTCTACTATACACAAAGCTCAAAACAAAGCTAGACAACTAACACCAATAGCTCCAAAAAGAGTGAGGCTTACCAACCAATGCTGAATGCAACAAACTCTTACACTAGTGGTTGATCTAGACCTCTATCTAAACCTGCAGCATGAAATGCAGTGCCCCTATGCAAAGGGGCATCAATAAGAAAATCATGTACTAGTATGTAAGGTGAGGATAAAAGAAATATATGGAATATTAGCTATAATAAGATATAGGTACAAAATCAACCTAAAACTCTGATTGCCACACCGGGCAGATAACTTGGGACTCAACTATACTCACTATAGTTCATATACAACGCAAATAACACTCAGATGCCATAGAGGGTCTTACTCATATCTACATGCAAATATTTATGTGTGTGTGTGTGTGTGTATGTATATGTAACTATCAATCACAAATTATAGCTCAATGGTGTAAAGATATAACATTGCCCACCCGATCCTTGGACTAGTGGAGTAAAGCAATACATGCCATATAAGGTCCTCGCCCACCTGCTTGGTAATATGGTGTAAATATACTCAAATTCACATGTATATATAAAAGTGTATCAATTCAAAAGACTCAATATGTGACTAGTAAACAATTAGAATAACCTTACTTGAATACTGCAATTAGACTCAATACGGAAATAGATGACTTTATAAACTCTGGATGACATTCTAGCTCTTTCTTTTATAATCGTAACTCTTTATACTAATGAAAAGAATAGAGTTACTTCCGTTGGAATGATACTCAACATATATAGAAACTAATCAAGAGAAATAAGGTTCTAACTCAACAAACATGATGCTATATAAGATATCAGATTTTAATGAATGAATAATATCAAGTTAATTTAACTTTGCTAGCATGAATATGTTTAGAACAATAACACCTTTTGTTACTACCGACAAGACACTACAATGGATATAAAAAATAGGAGCGATTAGTTGTTCCCCAAACAGTTACTCACATCAGTACTCATAGCAACAACACAATACAATTACTTCTCAACAATTGTTTTTATGACAAGAATTCGTGCGACTCGAAAGAGAGAATGCCTTTACATACCTCGTGTACGACTTTTAAAAGATCCACTAGACTCCGCACTCATACTCCAATAGCTATATCCAATAAACAATAAACACTACCTCTAACATACCACGACCACATCTAAAACAATCCACAATAAGAACAAAACTGGAAAAATTCCGATATTGGTAATCGTTCTTCTGGAATAACTTAGAAACTCAAATCAATAATTCATTGCGGTTTAAGATCCTTACCATCCAGAATAAGAGGTCTAATAATTTAGAACCTATGTGCTCCAATGCTGTCTCATCAAATTAACGATAACTAAATCTGAATTTGATGGAGAAAATGTGTGATAGACGATGTTTACGGTGTTCCTAACTTGGATCTTACTTGAATTGGAGTTAGTTGGGTTTCTCTCCTTCCATTCTACCCCACTTGGATCTTACTTGAATTGGACTTAGTTGGGTTTCTCTCCTTCCATTCTGCCCCAAAACTACAAGAAACCCTAGAGATAATGAGCTATATTACCTTGGGAAATTTTGGAAATTAGAGGAAATAAAATGTCTAAGACAACATATATATATATATATATATATATATATATATATATATATATATATATACCGTACCTACCTCTTGTACATCCCTTAACTACTGCAGATTTTCCTAAGTGTTGGCAACTTGTATAAATCGTACCAGAGTTCTGCGAGTCATACAATCCATCCATGGCTTGTCCTTGAGAACTTTGACAACCTTTAAAGTTTCCTACGAGTATTGTGGTACGCCTTGTACCTTCCTATTACAACTCGTATCTTCTTGTTGCATCTAGAGTTCTTCCTAGTCTACAAGAATCACTGAAACTCCCCACAGCTCAAGGTATGAGGCATAAGAATATGGTATGATATGTGGGTTCCACCTATACCAAGACACTACTTTGTGCAAATTTCCTCTAAAGATTTCCACAACTCCAGTTACGGCTTGTACCATCTTGGTACAACTCATACTGAGAGTCGTACTCTGCCTTCACATTGTTTCAACCTTCTTAGTTTTTCCATGTGTCTCAGTACGACTAGTACAATCAAGGTACGACTCATACTAAGATTGGTACTTGGTTGATATTCTGCTTTTTTATGCATCTTTTGCACATTTTTGCTCCAACACCTATTTTCCCTGAAAACAAAGTAAAAGCACCTCATATCCATATAAACATACATAAGTCCATGTTATTTTATCAGTTTTAACCGTCAAGAGTGTTTTAAACTCACAACACATCAAGACTCTCAACTTAAAACTTTTGCATGTCCTCAGGCAAAGAAAACAAAAAACTAAAAATGACGCTTAACTAGAAAATAATCCTAGGATACTACAACCAATATTAATCAAAATTTGCACCATAAACTCAAACTGTTTTTACCCTTTTTTCCGTAAACCAAATCAACATATGCACATCAAGCAAGCACAAATCATGATATATAGGGATCAAGATATGTCATCTAGCTATTAGCAGATAGTCAAGTCATCGCCAATGCTTTTCACACGGATAACTGGCAGAATAAAACATAAACCATGTACCCTCACAGCAAATGAAGCCCCTTACTCACAGATATAGAAAAATATGAAACATGCGAATGAACAATTAAGACTCTCATTCTCACAAGGAAATTCCAAATATTGCATGTTGGATACCATAGGTTTGTCCTTATTTTCTCTATTCACTCATTGTACCTATTTTGCATTCATTCTACCTATCCAATTTATCCATGGCTAACAAGAACTACTCATGCTAATAAACTAAATGACATAAAAAGATCCACAGGCATCATTCTTTCCAATCAACAAGTACATAGCTAACTATCAAATTCTTTAAACAGGGTCAATTTTTCAAAACATCGAAACTAGTGCAATTTATTGGCTGAGTAATCCTAAGCTACTTTCTAATTAAACAAGAACATACAAACATGCTGATTCTACTACATAGCATGCTTGAGGAAAAGAAACATGTAAAGAAAAACCCTCAAACGAATCCAAAAATTCCTAAAACTACAAGTACACCCCCTCCCCTTTTAAAAAGCATGCTTCATCCCCGAGGCATAGAATGTAAAGCAGAATGAAGGGAACATACCTGTGGCACACTAAGCGCTCCAATCATCCTGTTAAGGTGGTATCAACACTACAGTCGTGGCGCTGGCGGTTGCCGGCGCACTCAATGGTGTATCAATAGGGGCAATGGTTACCCCCTCAGTAGTAGCGGTCACTTCTATGACCTCCGGAATCATTGGGGCTGAATGTGGCTCGCCAGAAGGGTCCTTGCCACCTGCAAGCTCTATATTGGAAGTGTTGGAGCTACCCGCTCCTCTTGCTCTGTCAAGCAGCTCTAACCTTTGCTCGTTGTGAGTCTGCTGGCTCTCCAATCTATCCTGCTTCCGCTCCTTCTTTTCTCTCTTTCTCTTTTTCTTTAGGGTCTCATCTCCAACATCCTCAGAGACCTTCTTTTTCCTTTCTCTCTCTTAGCTCATGTAGGCTCCCAATATGCTGCCAAATCAAGCTCTCATCTAGTGGAGGTTAGGAATAGTGGAGGCTACTAGAATTGTCGGCTTCCATGATGACAGCTCGGCCAATTGGCTCCGAAGAGCCCCCAACTCCTCACGGAGGCTGCCAGTGTTAGTTTGCTCGGTCATATAATCATTGAAGTGGATCTCCAAGCTATCTAGCCTTATCTGTAAGCCCTGCACAGTTGCTTCAATCTTAGCCTTTAACTAATGCTTGATATTCTACATCATAGACTGTACCTTCTTCTCAGCTATCATCAGTCTCTTGACCATTTTATGGATAAATTGTTGAGGCACTAGCATGTACCCAACTGGAGTCTAGCTCGAAAGGCCCATAGGTGGTGCGGCGGAGGTGCTGGGAGCTGCCTCAGAATGACCGGTATCTGTAGATGGTGTCTCATCCTGCTCCTGTGAGGTGGGAGCATTCACCTACTCGCCCCCAATTGTCCATGATACCGGGACTACGGTAGAAAGTTGTGCCCAACTTACCGGGTTCATTATATCCCAAACTAAGCCAATGTCTTCTATACTTTGTGCTCCGATCAGTTGCTCCTTACCGTGACACACCTTGATACCTACCTCTACAGCCTGAATACGAGACTCGAGAATGGGATGGTAGTGCTCAATCCCATAGCCTGATCCTGTAGCTCCTCCAAAATGACCCTTGGGATGTTAATGGAGTATCTAGACATGATACATACCACCAATGCTGCTCTGTCTGCGCGGAGGGTATTTTCGCTCACGGTCAGGGCTAGTCGGTTTTAAACTAACATCCAACAAGCTTTTGCTATGATGTTTAGGGAATTCTTTATGACTTGCTTTCCACTAGTGACCCATTCTACTTCTTCTAGTGGATAATGATCTTATATGTTGTAATTAGCTGCTACTTGTGGATAAGGATTATGTATGTTCTCGTTAGCTGCTATAAGAAGTATTGAGATTATACCATGGTATCCCTCATTGGGAAAGGGTGCGTTAAGTATGACTAATGATGGGTGCGCCATAAAGAGTTCCCCATTCGCCTATTTACGATTTAGAGGTATTCTGATGTTTTGTTGTCATGCCAAGGCCTTAGAGGTTCATGGTTAGCTATTGGGCCAGACATGGTAAGTTGGACAGCATAGGGCATAGCCGGCCGATATAACTTTTAGTTTGGCACCTTAATTGTCAGTAAAGCTCGCCTAGAGGTCGTTGGCATACGTTGATGCCTCCAGGGCCAGAATATGGATAGGGTGGTCTTACCTTTGAGTTAGTAGCACTAGGGTTTCCTAGTGAACTGAGAGACAACTTGCCATATGATTGACTATGGTTTGTGACCGTTAGTTCCAGCCGACTCAATGCTTGTCCTACAGGTCACTCAGCGAACCACTCTAGTTGTTACAAGTTTGAAAAACTAGTTGATACCCTAAGGAGGGAACCTTATTAGTAGTTAGATGTGAGACCAACGTCCCAGGCTACCCTTACAGATGCCCAAGTACAAGTTGCTGCAAAGGACTAGGTCCATATATACCTGCCTGTGAGACTATGAATCATCCAGAGGAGCCATATGAAATCTGGACAGACTAAGTTAAGGTCTAAAAGGACTAGAAGAAGAGTCTCATAGTGTTACTTCCCATATAAGAGTAATAGTAAGATGCCTGTAGAGAGTTAGGGCTGACTTCTTAAGAGCATGTCCGATCAATAGCAGCCCCACAGTTGTCCTAAGCAGAGGAACTAAATAGTTGGTCATCTACGACCTTACTGTTTGCTTATGAGCTATCATTGTCCTAGCATGACCTTAAAGTGTTACATAGGCCACCCCGGACCTCGCGCAATTCTATCTGGGCCATTAGAGATTATAATCATTGCCAGGACCCTCTAGTCAGGGGTAGGCACATAGGGTGTGCTAGTTGACAGTTATACATACTATTGGGCGAGTAGTGGTTGCATTAGGCCTAAGGGGCCAGATACACCTTTTAAGTGGCTAGATTGAGACTAAAATGTAGTATTTCAACCGGGAATGACCCCACCTAGGATAGCCTTCCGTTGACCAACTTTAGGATTGCTAACTATTTCATTTCCTATAGGGATATGGATCACTCAGAGGAGCCATGTGATGTCGTTCAGAGGAGCTATGTGATGTTTGAAAGGAATATATTCAGGCCTATAAGGCCATGTTTATATCCATCCATGTATGGACCTCTTCTTATGCCATATTTGTATTACTGACCCTCCGTCGAGCCTTATGTGCCCAGGTTGCAGTTACAGTAGCCCAACGGGCTCTAACAGGGTTACAGGAGTCCAACAGGCTCAGTTGCAGTCCCAAAAGCCAGGTAGGTTGGCTATAGTTACCAGTAGAATCATAAGGACCTTGTTAGGGGTATATAGATTGAATTGTATTTACCAGGGCTTATGGGGTACCAGGTAGGTTATTTTTGTGTTGTTTGCACCTTCAAGGCTTATGGGGGCCAGGTTAGGTTCTTGTTTGTATACTTGCTTCTTGAATATAGTTTATGAATGTATTGCCGTGCAACGTCAGTTCTTATTTGTGTAATGGCTTACTTGATACAGCTTATGGATAGAAAGCTTACAGGTTAACTTCTACGCTTATTGCTGATTACTTTTAGTTCTTTATTAGCTTTTAGCCAGCTTTATTACTACCTTACATACTCGGTACATATTGTACTGATGCCCAACTATGGGGCGCTGCATACCTGCATGCAGGTTTTGACAGATAGGTTTCGGGACCTCCTAGCAGCTATTCAAAGTCAGTAGATTGGACAGTTCCTTTCATTCGGAGTAGCCAGGTTGTAGAGGTTTACCTGTCTTTTATTTGTATAGCATTTGGGTAGGCCAGGGCCCTGTCCCAACCAGTATTTTAACTCTTAGAGGCTTGCAAACTACAGTTTTTAGTTAGTTGTGCGTTTTGGTCATGTGGAACCTATATTTATTGTGTTTTGTATGCTGGTTGTGTGGGGCCTAGTGTAGCTTATAGTTAGCGGCCTTGTCGGCTGTAGTTGGTATATGACTACATGTATTTCTTTCTGTTATGACTAGACAGTATGGTGGTCTTGTTGGCCCGCATAGGATCCCTTATTGTTATGTTTACTGGGTTAGCTGTTTTCCTTTACAGATAATGCGTGGCCTTGTTGGCCCGTGGCTATGTTTACAACTGAGATATAGCAGTTTGTCTTCTTGATTTTGAATTGCTGGCAGGCACCAGAGGTGCATATGCCCAGCAATGTTAGCCCAGGTCCCAGTGTGGCATTAGCTGTCATTCATGCATCCCAAGGTTGAGCGTGACACTTGACATTCACCAAGAGACAACCTGTGGATTTCCAAAAACAGAAAGAAAACATAATTAATGAAATAACAACAAAAAGTTAAATACAAGAAATTAATCTAATCTTTTTCATATTCTCCAGCAATGGCGCCACTTATTGATAACACTCAAACTCACACTTCCTGACAAAGTATGAAGCGGACGTTTTCAAGAAAGAACCCAACAAAGAGGTTGGGGTCGAACCCACAGGAAATAGGGTAAGATTTAGACTAATGCCGATACTTAAAGTTATTGATAAGTTATCTCCAAATTGGGGGGTTCTAAAGGAAAACAATTATAAAACAAGATTGCAATTGTGGTTGTCATCAAGATTTCAAAATAAATAGGGTATGTGTTCCCCATGGGTTCATAACTACTTCGGGTATACACATGTGATCAATCTCAATGCTTACTTGTAGAATTGATAACTAGGGTTCATCAAAATGACCGGTTCGTCCCTATTGAATGACTATACTGAATCACTGGGTCAAATCACATGAGAAATTTGTTTTTAATTGTTATCAATATGTCCCAAATTAACTTTCCCGTGACCTCAACTAAAGTCATACAATGATCATAAAAATCAAGACTTTGTTGTAATTCTCTTTTCCAAATCTCTAGTTCTCTAGGTTCAAACAAGTAAATAATTCGGGCAAGTCCTAACGTTAGGCACCATTATTAAACATTTAATGATGAAGAGAATACAATACAAGCATTTAGCATTGGTTTTAAATCACTTTGTGTAACCCTATTTCGTTAATCCACCATGGTTCCCACAACACTAGTTGTGGAGGTTTTAGCCTCTCATAAATTCTAAGATTATAATTAGCATTCATAGACAAACACATAATTGAATTCTTAAAATAATAATTGGAAGAAAACTTGCTTTGAATATTAATAAACAAAATCAAGAACAATTAATAAAATCAAGTGTTGATTCTAAGAATTGCTTTCCAAAAGTTGATATTAATTCACAGATAAAACTTTTCTCAATGTTATCACAGGTCTGCTATCTTCTCTCTATGTTGTTCTACTAAAACAAAACATAAATTGGTATTTAAATAGACAAATAAAACCTTTTCTTAATCTAACAAGGAATTTTCATATTGGCACCGGCTCGACTTACGACTGGTCATACGACCCGTAATTGTACGGGTCGTACCGGCCTCTCGTACATCCCTTGGCTGCTGCAAATTTGTCTAAGTGTTGGCAACTGATATGACTCGTACCAGAGTCCTACGAGTCATACAAATCCATCTATGTCTTGTCCCTAAGAACTTTGACATCTTTTGAAGTTTTCTACAAGTGTTGTGATACCCCTCATACCTTCCTCCTATGACTTGTAACTGCTTGTTGTATTTGGACTTCTGCCAAGTCTTTAAGAATCACTGAAGCTCCCCATGGCTCATGGTACGGGTCATAAGTATATTTTACATCCATGGGTTCAACCCTACCAAGAGACTACTTTATGCAAATTTCCTCTTAAGATTTCCATGACTCCAATTACAGCTCGTACCATCTTGGTATGACTCATACTAAGAGTCCTACTCTGCCTTTACACTGTTTCAGCCTTCTGAGTTTTTCCACAATTCTTTCTATGACTCGTGGAATCAAGGTACCGCTCGTATGAGATTGGTACTTGGCTGATTTTCTGCGCTTTTATGCATCTTTTGCACATTTTTGCTCCAACACCTCTTTTCCCTGAAAATAAAGTAAACCTAGCTCATATCCATATAAACATACCTAAGTCCATGCTATTTTCTTAGTTTTAAGTGTTGAAAGTACTGTAAACTCATGGCACATCAGGTTCTAGCCTACAATCCACCATTAGTGACACCCCAACTATTCTAGAAGGTTATAGGATTGATAGACAAAAGGATAGATGGTGTAAACTTACCTTGAAGGGAATATATTCCCTAGCCTTTGAAAAATCACTTCTGAGCTCTCTAAGTTCATGTTTTGGAATTAAGAGGTGAGAACCTCAAAATAACTAACTTAAATCCACATCTTCCTCACATTGTTTGCTGCAGCGATCTCCATCTTCGCTATAGCGAACTTGCTATTGGTGACAAAGGTCTCATTATGGAAAGATTTGGCATCTTATCAATACACTCTACCACGGTCTCGCTGCAACAGAAAACACACCTTTGCAGTAGTGCCTCGTTAATTAGTAGCTTGATAAAACTGTACCATTCCATTACACTACGCCAATATCACTCAATTTTAACTACTGAAACTCTAACAAGGGCACTATGGCCCTAATCACCTCATAATAATTGGACGGAATGTTACATCAGATACTAATTAAACCCCCATTTTTCTTTGAATGAACAACAAAGGAAATAAGGGAAGAAGTACCTGAATCAATGAAAAGCTCGGGATACTTGCTATGCTTTTCTGATTCGGTCTCCCAAGTGGACTCCTCCATGGGACGATTCTTCCACTGGACCCTGACAGACGCAATCTCCTTGGACCTCAGCTTGAGAACCTCGCTGTGTAAGATAGCCACAGGCTCCTCTACATAAGACAGATTCTCATCGAACAATACCAAATCCCAGCAAATAATATGGGTACCATTAGCGTGATACTTTCTTAGCATTGAAACATGAAAGAACAAGAGAACCCTGGACAACCCTGGAGGCAAAGCCAGTTGATATTCCACCCCTCCCTCCACACTTTTAAGTATCTCAAACAAGTCAATGTATCTCAAACTAATCTTACCTCACTTTCCAAACCTTATCACACCCTTCATGGATGATACCTTGAGCAAAACTTGCTCTCTTACCATGAATTCATTGTTTTGGACTTTTCAATCTGGATACTTTTTCTGCCTATTTAGGCTGCCAAGAGCTTATCCTAAATTACTTTGACCTTTTCCAATGACTACTTCAAAAGATTGGTACCCTATGGCCTTATTTCAAAGGTATCAAACCAACCAATAGGAGATCTACCTCTCCTCCCATAAAAAGCTTCAAATTGCGCCATATCAATGCTTGAATGATAAGTATTATTATAGAACTCTGCCAGTGGGAAAAATTGATTCCAATAACTATTGAAATGTATCACACAAGCACAAAGAATATCCTCAAGAACCTGAATCACCTGCTAGACTGCCCATTAGTTTGAGGGTGAAAAGCTATACTATGATCAAGCTTAGTGCCCAGCTCAACCAACAATATTTTTCAAAAAATCAAATGTAAACTACTTACATTTATCCAAGATGATAGAAATCGAAACTCTGTATGTAATTGAACAACCTCTTTGATGTACAAGTTTGCTAATATCGTGGCATTATAATTCAGTTGAACTAGTATAAAATATGCAAACGTAGTCAACCTGTCAACAGTAACCCATATGGAGTCAAATACACCCAAAGTCTTTGGAAGACCAACCACAAAATCCATCTCTATCCTCTCCTGCTTTCATTCAGGAATAGGCATCTTCTATAGTGTTTCCCTAGGCCTCTAGTGCTCCTATTTTCCCTGCTGACAATTTAGAAACTAGGCAACAAATTCCATAATATCACGCTTCATCTTACCCCACTAATAATGCTGGCTCAGATCATGGTACACCTTGGTGGTGCTAGGATATATAGAATATCTTGAACTGTGAGCCTCTGAAAAGATAGTCTTAATTAGAGAATTAACATGAGGAATACATACACGCTCCTTGATTCTCAGGACACACTAAGTATCGTCACGACCTCCTTGGTCTCTTGCTACAAGACTTTATCATGGATCTTGCTTAACTTGGCATCCTCAAACTGTCTTGCCTTAGTCTGCTCCAAAAATGAAGATCATACCTCCATGCTAGCCAATACTCCACCAGATTCGGACATATTAAGTCTTATGAAACTATTAGATAAGGTTTGGACTTCTCTAGCCAACGGACTCTTTGTAGCCTATAAACAAGCCAGACTAACCATACTCCTAAATTTCCTACTTAGAGAATCAACCACCATGTTTGCCTTGATCAGATGATATATAATAGTCACATCATAATATTTCAACCATCTTCATTGTCTCAAGTTAAGGTCCTTCTGATTAAACACACGCTGTAAATTGGGATGGTATGTAAACACCTCACAACGGACACCATAGAGATAGCGCCTCCAAATCTTTAGAGCAAACAACATTGCAGCCAACTCCAAGCCATGTGTAGGATAGTTCTTTTCATGCACCTTCAACTCTCTAGAAGCATAAGTTGTGGCCTTCTTATCCTGCATCAAAACAACAACCAATCCAGAACGTGAAGCATCACAATAAATTATAAAATCCTTACCCTTCACAAGCAATGCCAGGATGGGGGCTATACTCAACAAAGTCTTTACCTTTTGAAAGCTCTCCTCACACTCATCGGACCACTGAAATGACATATCCTTCTAAGTCAACTAGTCAACTGAGAAGCAATAAAAGCAAACCCCTTCACAAACTAGCAATAATTACTAGCCAGGCCTACAAAGCTACAGATCGCGATGACTGAAGCGGGTCTAGCCCAATTCTTTACTGCATCTACGATCTGTGTATCAACCATAATCCCTTCCTTCGAGACCATATATCTCGAAAATGTTAGAGATGTCAATTAAAACTTATATGTAGAGAATGTAGCATACGACTAGTTTTCTCTTAACAACCCCAAAACAATCCTTAAATGGTTTTCATGCTCCTCCTTACTTCGCGAGTACACCAGTATATCATTAATAAAGATAATCACAAACGAATCCAAGTGTGTAGTGATGTGCTGTGAATTTGCATAACTTTTGACACTTAAAGCTTAGAAGCATGGACTTAGGTGTGTTTATATAGATATGATGCACTTTTACATTATTTTGAGGAAAATTATGTATTAGAGTTGAAATGTGCATAAGAAAAGAAAAGAGTGCTGAAAATGGTGAAATTGTTGATTTTAGTACGAGTCTTTGTCACGACCCAAACATAGACCCGGATCGAGATACAGGACAAGGAGCCCCGAGAGACTCCAAGTAGACCCATGGCATGAACATACATCTAACTCAATCAATAAAAGTGGAAAATCAATCATAATAACCATAGAAGAATTCTAAACATAACATAACAACATAATACAACACAAGTCTGAAGCTGAATATGACCTATGTTTGAAAAGCCTCAATTTCTAATGAACTGATGGGACAGAACCCTAACTAACTCTCTAAGTCTAAAACTGAAAATACAAAGATAACTGATAAGGAATAATCCTCGGTAGATGAGGACTCACCAACTAAGATTGGATGTTAACTCTGGAAACTGGCTAATGATGGGACTGAGTCTGGATGTCGAAGCTTGTATCATGTAACGATACAACATAGAGTACACTGTCAGTACATGAAATGTACTGAGTATGCAAGGTAAGTAAAACCGCTAAGTAAGTAAAATCATTTGAACATGCATAATATAAAACATAATCAGGAAAAGAATCTGAGAGTAGGGCTTGCATGCTATTTTCTGAAATCATGGTCTGAAAATAACTGAACATGATAACTAAATTAATGACCCAAAGCTAAAATCTGATAATCATAAGTAAAACTGAACATTGGGCCAAACCTGGTTAATATATATATATCATGAATGATAAACATGCATAACTGAAATCATGAGTAACAATGGGAGAATCGTCATATAATTGACATTACCACGATAGACCTTACGTGGTCTCGGCAATCACACCCAAGTAGGTAAAGCCGTCCAAAGCCTTGCCAGGGTTAAGGATGCTACCATCATATCGATATCAAGCTGAAGGCCCCTTGGGGCAGGGGAAAGATCACAAAGGAGGTCCCAAATAATCTGATCATACCTTTGTTGGCTCATAGTTCTGAGGCATAGGGTTGACTGACCCTTAGCCTACTCGGTGCTAGACACTACTCCATAAAACATGCATATGCTCTCCATCATTTTTCAACGAAGCTGACCATCATATAGTGACGAAGATGAATAATCATGTACATATAAAATTTGTAATCATACATGAGGAGACTTTGCTCAAACCATACCACAAGATGAACATAATTGGGAGTCTTAACTCCAAAACCATGTGGTAAGCTAATTCGTGAAATCATAAATCACACTTGAAAATATGGGCTTGCCCAATATTAAACATGCTTGAAAATACTTGATTCACTTAAAAACATGATCATAGACATGGGTAACTTGAAAACACGCTTTTCTCATAAATATCTCATGATACTTGAACATACATCATAGATCTTGACTTACATGAACTTTCATGGATGGGAATCACAAATTATAACACTTGAAAACATGATTTATAATTTAAAACATTGTAAAACTTGCCCATGAATCCTAACTCAACAATAAAAGCACGCCTAGAATATACCCATGGTAGAAAGTAAATTCATGCACTAGGTTAAAAACCCCATAGAATCAACATGTAGATTTTCATGAATTAGAGAGGGATTGGGCATGGGTGTGAACAGTTTCACCCATTCATAACCTTACATACCAGAGAGGATCTAATTCTACAACTTATTTGATATCCCAAGGAATAATTGAGGAAGAACCTTGAGAGATTGAGCTTGATCACCCCTCTAGACTTCTAAACTTGCATGCATGAATTAGAAATAACTTAGAATGAACTTACCCTTCTTAAAACTCACTATTCAGATCTTAAAACGACATAGTTTAGGCCTTAGAATCATAGGAGTTATGGAAAACCCCTTAATAAACTCACAAGGAAAAACAGACTGCCAGTCCCAATAAGGAACAGGATGAGTTGTCGTCCATGGACACGACTCGTGGCCATAAGTCATCAAGTTCACTGCCAAAACTTCACCTGGGGCTCAGCACGAGCAACATAACGAGTCATTACTGGTGACCACTGGTGACCATGACTAGTGGTCACCTCTTGTTGCCTTTACTGTCCAAATTCCTCTTCCTTCCACCAACCTTGACCGCGATTGACTCGATGAGTCGTGGTGCTGACCACGACTCGTGGTCATGTCTGTGGTGACCCAAAAACTTGAATTTCCAACTTAAGTCAAACTCCTCACCACGAGTCACTTGACGACTCATCATCATCCTGATGGGTCACAAGATGACTCCTTCTGTGACCTGGTGCAGAAAATCCTGTGTTCTCCGTTTCAACTCCTGGGTCTGATCTTAGGGTTTCCGAAGTATAAAAATATCTCCCCCTTGGGAACATTCATCCTCGAGTGTTGAAAATTATACATAAAAGAAGAGAAATGCAATCATCGTATTCAAATATTGATCATACATCTAAAAACTGATGGAGTGACTTACTCAGATTTGAACTACATGACTGAACTGAATTTACAAATCACACATACATGCTTTGACATAAAAGAAACTAGGACACGTGAACCGAACCTGAAGCTGAATAGAGTATTAAGGAAAAAATTGATACCTCAAGTGACACTGAGCCGAAGGGAATAAATGCGAGTATTTAGCCATCATATCTACTTCAGCTTCCCATGTAGCTCCCTCAATATGTTGATTCCTCCATAAAACCTTCACTGAAGCTACTTCTTTGTTCCTTAGCCTTCGAACCTAACAATCCAATATTTCCACCGGAACCTCTTCATAACTAAGGTTGTCTCTCACATTGACACTCTCCACCAAAACAACTAGAGTTGGATCACCCAAACACTTCTTTAAGAGTGATACATGGAAGACTGGATGGACTGAAGCTAATTCGGAGGGCAGCTCCAACTCATATTCTACCTTGCCAACTCGTTTCACAATCCGATATGGGCCAGCATAACTGGGACTGAGTTTCCCCTACTTTCTGAATCTCATCACTCCCTTCATGGGAGATACCTTCAGAAACACCCAATCATCGACTTCTAACTCAAGTTCTCTCCTCCTCACATTAGCATAGGAGTTTTGGCGACTCTGGGCTATTTTCAACCTTTCCCTTATAAAATGAACTTTCTCCAAAGCCTCGTGAACTAAATATGGTCCTATCAATGCAGCCTCACTAACCTGAAACCAACCAATAAGTGATCTACACCTCTGCCCACAGAGAGTTTCAAACGGAGCCATTTGAATGCTGGAATTGTAGCTGTTATTATATGCAAACTCAATGAGAGGCAAATGGTCATCCCAAATACCCTTGAAATCAATCATACACGGTCTCAACATTTCCTTGAGAATCTAAATAGATCACTCCACCTGACCATCTGTTTGCGAGTGAAATGCGATACTAAGCTTGAACTGAGTACCAAGTCCCTTTTGAAATATTCTCCAAAACTGGAAGCTAAATTGAGTAGCTCTATCTGATATGATGTAAAATGGCACTCCATTCCATTGAACCAACTCCCGAATGTACAACTTTGCATAATTCTCTGTTGAATTGGTAGTTTTGACCAGTAGGAAATGAGCTGCTTTGGTCAACCTGTCCACAATCTCCCAATTGGAGTCATACTGCTAACGAGTATGAGGCAACCCTGTGATGAAGTCCATATTGATTTCCTCCCACTTCCAAGTAGGAATACTGATGTCTTGTAACACACCTCCTGGTCTTTGATGCTCTATTTTTTACCTGTTGACAATTCGGACACTTAGCCACAATTTTGTAATGTCCTTCTTCATCTATTCCACCAATAGACTTCCTGTAGGTCACGGTACATCTTTGTGGCACCTGGATCTATGGAATACCTGGAACCATGAGCCTCGTGCAATATCCGATCTCTCAAATGATCAACATCTGAAACGCACAAGCAACCCTGATATTGAAGCACGTGATCTCCCCCTTTAGAGAAGACCTCTACCTTTTGATTCTGCACAGCCTCCTTTAACATCACCAAGATAGGACCCTCGTCTTGTCTGGCTTTTACATTAATCATCAAGGATGACTCTGATCCATTCCGAACAATAACACCGCGATTGGTCAAGTCAACCAAACGAACTCCCATCGTGCAAGTTGATGCATATCCTTCACCAGTTCCTTCCTCCCCTCAAATACATGAGACACACTCTCGATAGAGAGCCTACTTAGTGTGTCTGCTGCTACATTAGCCTTACCCGGATGGTAAAAGACACTCATATCATAATCCTTAAGTAGCTCGAACCACCTCCTTTGGCACAGATTTAGATTCATTTGGGTAAACACATATTGGAGGCTTTTGTGACCCGTAAACACATTCCACATGGACCCCATACAAGTAGTGCCTCCAAATCTTCAAGGCAAAAACTACCACCGCCAATTCCAGATCATGAATCGGGTAATTCTTTTCATGAAACCTTCAGCTGCCTGGAAGTGTAAGCTATAACCTTACCATGCTGCATCAAAACAAAACCAAGGCCAATCCTCAAAGCATCACAATACACCACAAACCCATCAATACCCTCGGGTAGGGCTAACACCAATGTTGAGGTGAGTCGAGTCTTCAACTCTTGGAAACTCTTGTCACAAGCCCCGCACCATTGGAATTTCACTTTCTTCTGGTTTAATTTGGTTAATATTGATGCAATTGATTAAAACCCCTCAACAAACCTCTTATAATACCTAGCTAAACCCAAGAAACTCCTGATATCTGAAGGATTCATTGATTGGGGCCAATTCTTTACCACCTCTCTCTTTTGAGAGTCTACCTGTACACCCTCATTTGACACCACATCACCCAAAAATTCCATTGAATTCAACCAAAACTCACATTTACTGAATTTAGCATACAAATGGCGATTCTCAAAAGTTTGTAGCACCACCCTCAAATGAGCAGCATGCTCCTCCTTGCTCCGAGGGTATATAAGGATGTCATCTATGAACAAAATCACGAACATATCCAAGTATGGCTTGAACACCCTGTTCATCAAATCTATAAAAGCTGCAAGAGCATTTGCTAGTCCAAAATACATAACTACAAACTCATAATGACCATACCGCATCCTGAAGGCTATATTCGGGATGTCACTCTCTCGAACCCTGAGCTGATGGTATCCGGATCTAAGGTCTATCTTCGAAAAGCAACAAGCACCCTCAAGTTGGTCAAACAAATCATTAATTCTGGGGAGTGGATACCTTTTCTTGATGGTAACTTTGCTCAATTGCAAATAATTAATACACATACGAAGAGAACTATCTTTCTTTCAAACAAAAAGAACTGGTGCACCCTGATGAAACCTTTCTCTATAAGGTCCTTCAACTGCTCCTTCAACTCCTTTAGCTCAGCTGGAGCCATTATATAGGGAGGAATATATATAGGCTGTGTATTGGGAAGAAGGTCAATACCAAAATAAATCTCCCGCTCGGTAGGGATTCCTAGTAGATCATCTGGGAACACTTCTGGATACTCACATACTACTAAAACAGATTGGATAGCTGGGGTCTCAGAAGTAGCATTCTTAACCCTAACTATATGGTACATGAAACCCTTAGAAATCATCTTTTGTAGTCTTAAGGTAGGAAATGAAATGACCTACTGGCACAGCTGAACTATCCTTCCACTCTAGGACTCCGAGGCATAACATGAAAATAGCCAATCCATGACAAGGATAACATCAAAATCGATCATGGCTAACTCTACAGATCTGCTGAGGTGATTTTCTGAAGGACTGAGACAAGGAAATTTCTATACACCCATTAAGCTATAACTAAATCACTGATTGGAGTAGAGACTGAGAAGGGTTTTGATAGGATTTCTAGACTAACTCAGAAGATACTAACGACATAGGGTGTCACAAAAGACAATGTAGCCCTTGGATCTAACAAATCATATACATCAAGGTGGAAAACCAGTAACATACCAGTGACTACGTCTGGGGAGACCTCCTGCTCCTGGCAGGATGCTAGGGCATAGAATCTATTTTGGCGCAGTCCGCCACCTGTGCTAGTAGATGCCCCCTGCTAAGCTAGTCGTGATGGTGGGGCTGCTAAACTAGATGTTGGGCCTCGACCCCTATCATGACCCTGTCTAGATACTGGACAATCCCTAAGTATATTTATGGGCTTCCTGCACCCGAAGAAAGAACCTGTACCTACTAAGCACTGTTCTGTTTGTCTCTAGCCATACCTGTCTCAAACTGGGATGTTGGAATGTGTGGGTCTGTTGTTCTGGCCTCTAGAGCTTGATGCTCGTTCTCGCTGGTCATGCCTAGATCTGGATGGCACACTCATAGTCGACGATGTCAGGGATGACAATCTCTGGTAGGACTTCTGACGGTGGCCACCACTTGGTCTCTACTGAGAGAACCCATAACTGTCTGTCCGGGCCCTCTTGGCCTCTCTCTTTGTTAGATGCACCACCTCCATTTTCTAGGCGTAAAAAAGCATTAGAGGAAAATAAATATCTTGATGAAGCATATGTTCCTACAATCCTTGTCAATGTAGTCCACCACTCCATGTACAAATCTGCTCACTCGAGCTCTCTGATCAACCACTAACTCTGGTGCGTACTTGGACCGATGAGTAAACTCTAAGGCATACTCCTGCACTGTCATCTTTCCTTGATTTAGAATCACAAACTCGACCACTTTCAGCTTCGTCATCTCATGAGGGAAGAACCAATCTAGAAAAGTGGCATGGAACTCATCCTAACTAATAGGGCTTGCTCCAACGGGGCTGCTATCCTTCCATTGTTTAAACCAAATGTGCGCAACCCTCTTCAATTGATATGAGGCTAAGTTGGCACACTCCTCTATGGTCACCCCTATGACTTGGATTATCTTTAGAATCTCATCGTTGAACTCTTGTGGATCCTCATCCACCATTGACACAAGAAACTCTGGGGGTTAATCATTAGAAAATCTTTGACTCGTGCTTCCGCCGCATTCCCATTCTGAGGGACATGTGGTACCGCCTACTGATTGACCTGGGCAGTCAAGGACTGTGCTAGAATTTGAATTGCTGCCTTGAATTCAACGTGAGCAATCGACTCCGGCGCATGGTTCTCATGGGTTGGTAGGGCCTGTTTATGCTCGCCTCCATTGCCATCCTTGTGAAAATTTCTGTTTCTATTCCTTCTGCCGTTAATTTTGTGGGGAGGCATGATTCTGCAAATGCATATAGCACAAGTTAGAAGGATAGAGAGACATCTCACCGCACGACATAGATTATGAAAGAAGGGAACATTTCCTAAACATCCCATAGCCTCTTCCTCATAAGTGTGGCACGCTTTACACCCATGAAAAAGACTCTACTTAATGTGGCTTTCAGATACCTAGAACACTTCAAAACCTAATGCTCTGATACCAAGTTTTTCACGACCCAATCATAGGCCCGGATCGAGACACGGGACAAGGAGCCCTGAGAGACTCCAAGTAGACCCATGGCATGAATATACATCTAAATCAACCAATAAAAGCAGAAAATCAATCATAATAACAATAGCAGAAGTCTAAACATAACATAACATCAGAATACAACACGAGTTTGAATCTAATTACAATCTATGTCTGAAAAGCCTTTATTTCTTATGAGTTGATGGGATAGAACTTCAACTAACTCCCTAAGTCTGAAACTGAAAATACAAAGATAACTGATAAGGAATGGTCCTCGGGAGATGAGGACTCACCAACTAGACTGGATGCTAACTCCGAAAACTAGCTAATAAAGGGGCTGAGTCTGGATGTCAGAGTGAGGTTCATGAAACGATACAACATAGAGTATGTGGTCAGTACGTTAAATGTACCGAGTATGCAAGGTAAGTAAAACAGCTAAGTAAGTAAAATCATTTGAACATGAATGATATAAGACATAATCAAGATAAGAATCTGAGAGTAAGGTTTGCATGCTATTTTCTGAAATCATGGTCTGAACATAAGTAAACATCATAATTGAGTCGAATGACCCAAAGCTGAAACCTAATCATCATAAGTAAAACTGAACATTGGGTAAAACCTATTTCAAATATATATATATATATATATATATATATATATCATGAATGATAAACATGCATAACTAAAATCATGAAGAACAATGGGAGACTCGTCATATAACTGACATTATTGCGATAGAGCTTATGTGACCCGACTATCACACTCAAGTGGTTAGAGCCGTCTAAAGCCTTGCCAAGACTATGGGAACTACCATGATATATGTATCAAGCCAAAGGCCCCTTGGGGCAGGGGAAAGCTCACAAAGGAGGTCCCAAATAATATGATCATACCTACGTTGGCTCGTAGTTCTTAGGCATAGGGTTGACTGACCCTTAGCTTACTCGGTGGTAGAAACTACTCCCAAAAACATACATATGCACTCCATCACTTTTTAATGTAGCTGACCATCATCTAGTGATGAAGATGAATAATCATGTACATATAAAATCTAAAATCATACATGAGGAGCCTTGGCTCAAACCATACCACAAGCTTAATATAATTGGGAGTCTTGACTCCAAAACCATATGGTAAGCTAATTCGTGAAATCATAAATCATACTTGAACATATGGGCTTGCCCAATACTTAAACATGCTTGAAAATTCTAGATTCACTTGAAAACATGACCATAGACATGGGTAACTTGAAAACATGTTTTTCTCATAAATATCTCATGATACTTGAACATACATCATAGATCTCGACATGCATGAACTTTAATAGATTGGCATCATGATTTATAAAACTTGAAAACATGATTTATAATTGAAAATATTGTAAAAATTGCCCATGAATCATAATTCAATAATAGAAACATGCTTAGAACATAGCCATGGTAGAAACTTAGGAAATTCATGCATTGGGTTAAAACCACATAGAATTAACATGTAGATTTTCATGAATTAGAGAGGGATTGGGCATGAGTGTGAACAATTTCACCCATTCATAACTTTACATACCTAAAAGGATCTGATTCTACAACTCTGATTGCCCAAGGTATAATTGAGAAAGAACCTTGAGAGATTGAGTTTGATCACCCCTCTAGATTTCTAAACTTGCAAGCATGAATTTGGAATAGCTTAGAATGATCTTATCCTTCTTAAAACTCACTATTCAGAGCTTAAAACGATGTAGTTTAGGCCTTAATATCATAGGAATTACAGAAAAACCTTTAATAAACTTACAGGGAAAATCAGACTACCACTCCCAATGAGGGGCTGCATGAGTCGTCGTCCATGCCATGACTCGTGGCCACAAATCATCAAGTACACTGCCAAAAATTCACCTGGGGCTCAACACGAAGAACATAACGAGTCGTTACTTGTGACCGCGACTCATTGACACCTCTCGTTTCCTTTACTGCCAAAATTTCTCTTTCTTCCACAAACTTTGACCACGACTTAATCAACGAGTCATGGTGCTGACCACAACTCATGGTCATGTCCGTGGTGACCCAAAAACTTGAAAGTCCAACTTAAATGAAACTCCTCAACATGAGTCTCTTGATGACTCGTGGTCATCCTTACGGGTCACAGGACGACTCATTTTGTGACCTAGTGCAGAAAATCCAGTTTTCTCTATTTCAACTCCTGGGTCTGATCTTAGGATTTTCGGGGTATAACAGTTGTACCTTGGAATTACGAGTCTTACGTAGCATCCACGATAAAATTCAGAGGAACTGCATAAGGCACTGGCTATATACGACTCTTGGTACGAGCCGTACCATAGTAGTCGTACAAAATTACTAAAATATTTCACTTGTCTAAGATCATGGTACGAATGGAAGATACGAGTCATGATGACCACATACAACTCGCACCAAAGAGTCATGGTGAACATTAGAGAAAATGTGATCGGCAAATCCTAGAGCACGAGGCAGTCACGAGTAGTGATATCAAAGTATGAGTTGTACCTCAACACGCATGAAAATATGCAGAGGATGCCCGACTTTAAAATATCAAACCATGACAGACATTGTATGAGTCGTAAGAGCATTGTACGAGACGTCTCAACATCAATGACATAACCAAATAACTTCAAAGACATAACCAAATTCAAGACTGTTGAGCATTGTACGAGAGGAAACTACTACTCATAGGTTCATAGTACGAGTCGTACGATCAGACAATGACAGTTAAGTTGGTTTCCCTGTTAATTTAGAAAAAACCTCTAATTATTTGTATAAATACTTTTCTAGGTTATGTTTAGAAAGTCAAATCCAACTTCAACTAGAAAAAGGAGTTACAAATCCCAATTCCACTCCATGAAGGAACAAGGAAGGCTTACTCTACTATTATAAATATCCTTTATTTCTATGTAATAGAGTAGCAAATTAGAGAGAGAGCAGAGGAGGATAGAATTGATTTAGTAGATGTGTGTAGAACTATTTTTGTGAAATTTTTATCATGTTTTGAGAAGCAATTCTTTGGTTCAATTCCTTGATTTCCTACATTGTTCTTGAGATTTTTCTTTGATATTTCAATTTGATTTTCTTCCAATTGTTGTTGTAAGTATTTAATTATGTATTTGTATATGAATAAAAATTTTAAGATTACAACCAAGAGAGGCTAAAACCTCCACAACTAGGGGTTGTAGGATCCATAGTAGATTAACAAATTAGGGTTACACAAAAGTGATTCAAATCTAGTGCAAAAAGCTTGTATTGTATTCTCTTCATGTTTAATAGTTTCTTAACAATGTACAACATTAGGACTTGCCCGAATTCTTTACTTTCTTGACCTAAAGAAGTAGACTTTAAGAAAAGAGAATTACAAACAAAGCCTTGGTCATTATGATCATTGTATTAATTTTAATTGTGGTCGCAGGATAGTTAAATTTGGAACATATTGATAGTGATTAGTTTGAAATCTCTCATGAGACCTAACCCGGTGATTGAGTATAGTCATCCAATAGGGACGAACTAGTCATTTGGATGAACCCTAGTTATCAGTCAAGTAAGCATTGAGATTGATCACGTGTGTATACCCGAAGTAGTTATGAACCTATGGGGAACACTTACCCTATTTATTTGGAAATGTTGATGAAAACCACAATTGCAAACTTGTTTTATTATTGTTTTCCTTTAAAACCCCCAATTCGGAGATAACTTATCAAGAACTTTAAGTACCGGCATTAGTCTAGATCTTACCCTATTCCCTGTGGGTTTTACCCCAACCTCTTAGTTGGGTTCTTTATTGACAACATCCGCTTCATACTTCATCAGGAAGTGTGAGTTTGAGTGTTATCAAAGAGTGGCGCCATTGCCGAAGAATATGGCTATGATTAGATTAATTGCTTGTATTTACCTTTTGGTTATTATTTCCTCTTCTACTTTTTTGTTTTTTTGTTTTAAGTCATCCAAGGAACCTCTTGGCTAAGCCAAGCATTTAAGTTAGTGGAGGATAAGTCCGAGTTCCTTGACGACATTTGAGTAGTTGAGAGACTTACGTCGTGCCGCGATGTTAAATCAAGCACTGCATGGGAGGCAACCCACGGATGGAGAAGTATGAGTAGCCACAGGTATGTTCCCTTCCTTCTGCTTTACATTCTATGCTTCGGGGATGAAGCATGCTTTTATAAAAAAAGGGAGGGGGTATACTTGTATTTTTGGGATGCTGTTGGATTCGTCCGAGGGTTTTTCTTGCCGTGTTTCTTTTCCCTCGGGCATGCTATCTAGTAGAACCGGTACGTTTAGGATTATATTTTTATTTTTTGGTTTAATTAGAAAGTTTCTTAGGAGTATTAAGCCAATAAATTGCATTAGTTGTGAAATTTTGAAAAATTGACCCTGTTTACAAAATTTTGATGGATAGCTATGTACTTGTTGATTGCAAAGCATGATTTCTGTGGATCTTTTTATTTTATTTAGTGTATTAGCATGAGTAGTTCTTGTTAGCCATGTATAAATCGAATAGGTAGAATTCATGCAAGACATGTACCATGAGTGAGTTAGGTCTAATACTTAGTTCAATACTACGTAGAGGATCTAGAACTTGCCTGGTTGGTCTTTACATAGATTTTAGGATGGTTGGTTAGGAAAGGATCATAGGCTGTTTTTGTTTAGCCCATTTGTAGCCTAAATGACCCTACCAAAAAAATATGATTCCCTTGATCCTGATTTTGAGCCTTAAATGAATCATTTTTCTTTGATTAACCAATTAATCGTACCCGTTTTTATAATGAACATGTTTTGGCCCTGGTCCCTCCTTAGACATTTTGATCCTCAACATAGGCAAAATGCCTAAGTTGAGGGTAACTAGAGTAGGAATGCATAAATCTTGGGGAGGTGAAATTGGAAGAGAAAAGAAAAAGGGTTAAAAATGAAGTATGGTGTGACCAGCCAAAAAGAAGAAAAAGAAAAAGAAAAATTAGAAAAGAAAATACAAAAAGAGAAATATGAATAAAAATTTTTAGAAACACCCCACATCCATACAACTATATAAAAATGGTGAAAAGGGAGGAAAAAAGTTGAAAAAGCAAAAAAGGTGAAAAAGTGAAAGATGGAGCCACATGCATGTAGTCTCAAGGAGGATTTAGTCACTAAAAAGATTCAATATCTACCATACCCAGCCTAAAAGCCTACATTATAAGTCGAATCAAGTCGTATACTGATCCTAGTCTGACCATCTGACAAGCCGAAGTGGAGAAAATAAGGGCAAGCCTATGGTATCCAGCATACAGTATTTGGAACTTCTTTGTCAGGGTGAGATTCTTACTTGTTTAGTCCCATTTTTCATATTTTCCTATATTTGTGAGTGGGGGACTTCATTTTCTATGAGGGTAAATGATTTGTGTTTGATTTTATCATTTGTCTGTGTGAAAAGCAGTGGTGATGACTTGACTATCTGTTAATACCTAGGTGGCATATCTTGATCCCTATTCATCTTGGTTTGTGGTTTCTTGATGTGCATATGCTGATTTGATTTATGGAAAAAAGGGTCAAAAGCTGTTTGAGTTTACGGTGCAAAGTTTGATTGATTGTTAGCTGTAGTATCCTAGGTTTATTTTCTAGCTAAGCATCATTTTCAGTATTTATTTTCTTTGCCTAAGGACATGCAAAAGTCCTAAGTTGATGGTGTTGATGTGTTGTGAATTTACAATGCTTTCGATGCTTAAAACTTAGAAAATATGCATGGTCTTAGGTGTGTTTATACAAATAAGATGCACTTTTATTTTGTTTTCAAGAAAATTATATATTGGAGTTGAAATGTGCAAAAGAAGAGAAAAGAGTGCAAAAATGGTGAAATTGCGTATCATAGTACGAGTCATACCTTGGAAGTACAAGTTGTACATAGCATCTGATCTTGGGCAAATTTATATGCCCAAGTGATACTCAAATGTGTCATGTTAGCCTTGTTTATCTATCAATGTTTGTACTTTCTCATGTGATTGGTAATAAAATGTGAATTTATACTAACCAACATGATTAGCATTGTTTTGCAGGTAAAATGTAATTTTGGGAAGCTAAAATGCGTGTTGGAAGAGATCGGGGTTGGACTCGTATGTGAGCAAAGGACAAGGCATTGGAAGGCACAAAATAAAGAGGCTCCGCGATGGAGCCGTGTCATGCTGCCATTGCGGAGGCCTTCTGCCTGGATAGGGAATTTTCGGCCTATTTCCAGTGAAGGTTCGCGTTGGGTCCGTGGCACGGTGGCCTGGCTCCGCGTTGCACGCCATGCCACGTTAAGCCTGATTACCTGGACCCACAACTTCCAGTGAGGGTCCGCGTCGGTGGCGTGTCACGGAGATAGTGCTCCGCAATGCACTCCATGACACGTTGCTTGTTATTCCGGGAAAAATTCCCACTAGTATAAATAGAACACTTAGGTTCATTTTTCAATGTTCTGACTTGGTGGAGTAAGAACGTGGGTTACAGGCAGTTGAGGGGACGAAATTATCAGGGTTTTTCTCTCTTTCCTTCTCCTTGAATTCAATTGCTTGCATGTTTAACACTCATTTAACGATGTTTAATCCACAAATGAGTGGCTAATTCCTCTTCTTGCTGAGGTTAAGAACACTTGTAATGAAATGTGATTATTGATTCTTTGGTTTTTCATCTTTTCTTCCATGGTTGTTCTATTGATTCTTGTTCTTACTGCATTAATGTGTGGCCTACATTAATGTATATCTAAAAAGTCCGGTTTCACTCGAGAGAGCAAGCAATTGGAAAGTTGTGAATTAATAGGATATGATCCTTTCTTTGTTTGGGAAAATTGAGAATTGATTTACCTTCAGGATAGAAATATACCTGAAAGTCGTATTAGTCAATTTAGGAACCGGGTTTGTATGGCTAGAACATGAATTTTCGTTTAATCACAGAAATGCAGGTGGACGGTTCATGATTCTTAAGTTGGGTTAAATACGAGAGTTTTAATCCATTGGCATTAGTTCTTGACTAGCAACCGGAGGAAAGGTTAACCAAATTATATCGATAATTAATTTCTTTACATGTTCAATTAACCTCAGTATGCTCACATTAATAGTTCAGACTTACATTAGATACTTGTTTTAGACTTAGCATAAAAATTAGAATCCAAAAATATATAACTCTTGGTTATACTGTTGTCTTCATTGTTAAACTGAAAATATAGTAACACTTGATTAATTGTTACCTTATCCCAGTCCCTGTGGGATCGATACTTGGCTTACTTGAGCCACTTTACTACTTGTTCGACCACGTGCACTTGCGTGTAGTTATATACCCATATAACAAACTGACCGAACAGCATCCATGATAAAATTCAGAGGAACTACATAAGGCACTAGCCATATACGACTCTTGGTACGAGCTTTACCATAGCAGTCGTGGAAAATTACAGAAATGTTATACTTCTCTGAGCTGATGGTACGAATGGAAGATACAAGTCGTGATGACCACATACGACTCGAACCAAAAAGTCGTGGTGAACATCAGAGATGTGTTTGGCAGATCCTAGGGCCTGAGGCAGTCACGAGTCATGATATCGAAGTATGAGTTGTACCACAACACTCATAAAAATATCCAAAGGATGCCAGACCTCACAATAGCAGACCACGACAGGCATTGTTCGAGTGGTAAGAGCATAGTACTAGATGTCTCAACTTCCAAGACCTGACCAAGTTCAAGACTATTGGGCATTGTATGAGAGGAAGCTATGACTTATAGGTTTATGGTACGAGTCATAGGATCAGGCGGCGGCAGTTAAATTAGTTTCCCTGTTAATTTAGGAAAATGTTTTAATTATATGTATAAATACTTTTCTAGGTTATTTTTAGAAAGTCAAATCCTACTTCAACTAGGAAAAGGAGTTACAAATCCCAATTACACTCCATGAAGGAACAAGGAAGGCTTACTTTACTATGATGAATATCCTTTATTTCTATGGATAGAGTAGCAAATTAGAGAGAGAGGAGAGGAGGACAGAATTGATTTAGTAGACGTGTGAAGAATTGATTTTGTTAATTTTTATCAAGTTTTGAGGAGAAATTCTTGGGATCAATTTCTTGATTTCCTACATTATTCTTGAGATTGTTCTTTGATATTCCAAAATGATTTTCTTTCAGTTGTTGCTGTAAGTATTTAATTATGCATTTGTCTATGAATACAAATTATAATCTTACAACCTTGAGAGACTAAAACATCCACAACTAGGGGTTGTGAGAACCATGGTGGATTAACAAATTAGGGTTACACAAAAGTGATTCAAAATCAATGATAAAATCTTTTATTGTATTCTCTTCATGTTTAATCATTTCTTAACGGTGTACAACATTAGGACTTGCCCAAATTCTTTACTTGCTTGAACCTAAAGAAGTAGAGATTAAGAAAAAATAATTACAACAAAGCCTTGGTCCTTATGATCATTTTATTAATTTGAGTTGTGGTCGCATGATAGTTAAATTTGGAACATATTGATAACGATTAGTTTTAAATCGCTCATGAGACCTAACCTAGTGATTGAGTATAGTCATCCAATAGGGACGAACCAGTTGTTAGGATGAACCCTAGTTATCAGTTCTACAAGTTAGCATTGGGATTGATCACGTGTGTACACCTGAAGTAGTTATGAACCCATGGGCAAGACTTACCCTAGTTGTTTGCAAATCATGATTAAATCACTATCATAATCTTTGTTTAAATATTGTTTTCTTTGAACCCCCAATTTGGATATAACTCACCAGAAAGTTCAATTATCGACATTAGTCTAGATCTTACCTTATTCCATGTGGGTTCAACCCCAACCTCTTAGTTGGGTTCTTTATTGACAACTTCCGCTTCATACTTTGTCAGGAAGTGTGTGTTTGAGTGTTATCATGGAGTAAATATATATTCATCAAACTCAAGAAGGAAACTATAGCATTAGTAAGCCCAAAAGAGATGACCAAAAACTCATACTACCCATACCTAGTTCGTAAGGTCGTCTTGGAAATATCTTGGCCTGAATCCTCAACTGATGGTACCCTTACCTCAAGTCAATCTTAGAGAAGACTAAAGCACCCTGAAGTTGATCAAATAAGTCATTTATATGGGGAAGAGGATACTTATTATGGAGAGTGACCTTGTTAAACTGATAATAGTCAATGCACATTCGCATACTCCTATCTTTCTTCTTTACAAATAACACAAGAGCACCCCACGGGGAGGCACTCGGACGAATAATTTCCTTACTAAGTATATCCTAGAACTGCACTTTCAACTCCCTCAACTAAATTAGTGCCATCCGAGATGGTGTGATGGAAATAGGATGAGTCCCAAGCTCTAATTCAATACAGAAATCAATATCACAGTTTGGTGGCATGCCAGGCAGATTCGCGGGAAACACCTCTGAGAACTCAAGTACTACCAAAACTAACTCAAAAGGTGGAACATCCATACTAGTATCTCAGAGATGTGCCAAAAATGCCAAACACTCCCTCTCTACTAACTTCTTGGCACGAACGAATGATATTATCTTCTTAAGAGCAAGACTATAATTTCCCTTCCACTCGAGCCTAGACATACCTAGCATAACTGTAGTAATCGTCTTCGCATGAAAGTCTAGGATTGCATGATACGGAGACATCCAACTCATTCCTAAAATAACATAAACATCAACCGTATCTAAAATCACTATGTTTACCCAAGTTTTTTACCCCATGAACATCATAATACATTAACGGTAGACCCTATCTATAATTACTACATCATCAACAGGAGCAAAAAAATAAAGAGAAATATCAAGAAAGTCACACACTATACTTAGAGCTATAAAAAAATATGTAGACATATAAGAGAAAGTAGAACTTAGATCAAACAAATCTATAGACATTTTATCACAAACTAGAATAATACCAGTTATAACTGCATCGGACGCCTCTGCCTCAGGTTTGCATGGAAAAGCACAAAAGTATGCTCATTCGCCTACCTGCGCTCTACCCCTGCTGCGCTATGGGACACCTCTACCAGTATAACTACCACCTTGGTTAGGTTGGGTCCCACCTCTACCTACTATGTGGATAGCTTGCCCAGGCTAAGGATGATTTCTATGATATGATCGACCTCCCCTACTTGCTAGAAATGGGGCTCGGAAAGCCTACGCTAAACCATCAGACTATTCGGTCTGAACCTAGGGCACCACTTTTAGATATGCCCGACCTCACCATGCTCATGATAGACCTTATCTAAGGTAGGCCATTGAGTTAAAGATGAAAAAGCAGATAACCCCTATAATCTAGACAATTGGGTGGTGCACCCTCTGCATAACTTGAAGAGTACTGGCTAGCCCCTAGCAGACCTCTAGCTAAAATTTGCTTGGCTGACTGAATGGGGCATCCCAAGTAACCCTATAAAACTGGTCCCAAAGAGATAGAGCCACTGCAACTACCATCCTTGCAGGCCTTCTTCTCTGCATTCTTGGAATAGTAATCCTACTTAACCTTCTTAATGCTTCGGAAATACTCAACCACCTTATGAAAAGCCTTTCATTAACACCATCTAAAGAGTTGACAGTTGAAGTCCCACATTCATCCTCTTTACAAAGCGTATGATCCTCTCCTCAATGGGCAGCAACAACAAAGCATATTTTGATAAGGAGTGGAAATGGGCCTCATATGTTGCAAACTGATGAATTACCCAGCTTAATATTGGTGAACTGTCACGCCCCGCATCTACACCTTGGACGGAACACGATACTTGGAGTCACAAGTAACCCCAAGTTAACCCTTGGTCTATGATATACTAGAATTCTGAGTAAACATAATAGCGGAAGCCTTAAAATAATAACCGAAGACATTCATGAAAGAAATTTTGAATCACACAGCTTAAAACATCTTAGCAATAATAATAAATTGAAACCATCTTTGTGTCTGAAAGCCATCTAACTAAGGAGTTTCTAGAACAAGCCCCAGCTAAATCAAAGTCTACTGAAATAATAATAAAGGAAATTGATATAAATGAAATAATCTCCTCAAGAGATGAGGACTCACATTTTTGCTACTGGGAAAGAGACCTAAACGAAATTGGCTAATGGCGCTGGGTCTGAGAACTTGCGGCTGTATCATGAAATAATATAGCATAAAAGTATACGTCAGTACTTTGAATGTACTGAGTAAGCAGGAGAGAACATAACAGAAAATAAAAGACTGAACTGAAAATGACATGTAATGACCAACTGATATACTATGCTGAATAACTGTGACAGACTGAGATGGTCAAGATGACCCTGACAAATGGTCATAGACATGCCCTAGGTCTGAAAATCCTAAGTTTGAGATACTATGCTGAACTGATCTAAATTGATAGAGATGAAATGAACTGAACTACTTATACTGAGACTGGACTAAGCTAACTAGTGGGAGAGTCTATAACTGACATATAACCACGTGAGCTAGACATGGAGTCCGAAATATACACCCCACCGATAGGACCCAATATACCTTGCCAGGGTATAAAGGCATGAACTGGGTGATCACATATGTTTGGGTCCAATCAGGCCAATAAATACTGTAACCTACGCTGGCAACATAGTTCTGGGGACCTGAGTACGTTGGAACCCCAGTCCGCTCGGTGCTAAGTCCTGCTCCCACTGGATTACCTAAACTGAATACTAAGATGATAGCTCGAAACTGGGGTCCAAGACAAATCAGGGACACATTACTGAGAGCACCCAGAGGGACTTATCAGACCAGATTCTGAAACTGGTTCTAGAATGGTTAGAGCTTCTTATCTAGAAGCGTCATAACTGTCTAAGAACTAACTGTAACTTGGCTGGGGTCCTACGGCTAGTCAGAGCTGTCTGTCTAAAGTCTCATGACAGCCTAGTGGACCAATGAAATTGAGTTATGAGTCTAATCTACTAACTAGGAGGTATCACAGACACATCAAGCAATTCTGTAGTCAAATTGATTAGTTGACAAATTCTGAATATTTCTGAGGAGATTCTACGTTCTAACTGAACTGAACTACTAAGCAGCTAATAGAGAATTCCACTTATTCTGACAACACGGGAATCCATTATATGGCAAAATTTTCAAGAAAGAAGGAAATCTCATCTGAAAAGCATTATTATAGTTTTTTCATACGTGTCAGGGCTAAAATCATTCTTATCAAGGGAGAAATTACTCAACATCTAAACAATAAGGAATACTAGAAATTCAGCCTAAATCACACTTCACAAACCATGAGAAATTTAACATAATACATTTCACTCAAAAACTCAGGGCCCAAATTCACTTTCGCAGGAACATCGACAATTTGGTCAAGAATTGATGAAGAGTACGTCAATAATAATCACGAATATCCTGCTAGGTGAAATAAATGATAACCAACATGTAATTTTTTCATACTAGAAAACTCAGGGCTAAGACTGATAGATAAACTATAAGAGGATTTTGGGTGACATAAGGGAAGAACTATTCCCTTGTTGAATTCCCACATACCTGACTAAAAATTCCTCGGAGAAAAAGACTCGAACTTCTACAATGGAGGAAAACCCTAAGCTTGCTTGAGTGTTTCTTGAGAGGAGAGCTACAATGTTTCTTTGAGAATATATGTGGGGAATGAGGGGAGAGGTCGTTCATTCCCACTAATAGGACTAAAATTACGTGTAAAATGACATAGTTTAAAGTTTAGGAGAGTAGGAAATTACTAAACAACCCTTAGAAAATCACAGGGAAAAACTGTCACGTGGTCCTAATGGGTGACCTAATGAGTCGTGATCAGTGACCATGACTCATGGTCACACTCGTTGAGTACACTTCCTGGTAATTCCTGAAGGCCATCACGAGGGACCTAACGAGTCGTTGTGAGTGACCATGAGTCGTGGTCACCTGTCGTGGACCACACTACCCAAATGCCCTAAAGATCCCTACGGGTGACACCACAACTCGTGGTCACAGATAACTAGTCATGGTGATGACTCGTGGGTTACACTGCCTCACACCTTAACATTTGACCCAGGTCTGACCACGACTCATGAGGTCTTCCATTGGGTACACTAACTATCCCTTCCATTACTCAACCACCCTACCCACGACTGACCTAACGGGTCATTAGGTCTCATAACGACTAGTTAGGTGAGTTGTTCTGAGGCATTTTCTGCAGATTCCCAAATTTTCTGATTTAAGTCCCAAATCTAGTCCTTGAGTTTTCAAGGCATTACAATATCTCTCCCTTGGAAACATTCCTCCTCGAATGTTGGAAAACACACAGGAAAGCAGGGAATAACTGTCATAATGATCAAATACTGCTCATTTAACTCCAAAACTGATAGAATGAATACCCACGTGTCAATATACATAACTGAACTGAATTCACCTTTCACACCAAAATCATAAAGGGAACTTAAACACATAAATTGATCCCGATAACGAAATAAGTTTCTAATGCAAGACTAATATTTGATGCTGTAACAAAGTCGGTAGAGAACAAGTGTCAGTATTTGGCCATTATATCTGCTTCAGCCTCCCACATAACTCCCTTAACCTGCTAATTTCTCCATAAGACTTGACTGAAGTTGTTTCCTTGTTCCTTAGCTTACGAACGTGACGGTCAAGGAACTGGACTGGGACCACCTCATATGAGATGCTATCCTTTATTTCTAGACTGTCCAGTGGTACAACTGAAGTTGGATCTCTGATGCACTTCTTAAAGAGTGACACATGGAATACGGGGTGCACGGATGCCAAATCTTTAGGTAACTCCAGTTCATAAGTTACTTTGCCAATTCACCACCGAATCCTGTAGGGTCCCACATACCTCGGACTGAGCTTTCCTTTCTTCCTAAATCTCATCACCCCTTTCATGGGCGAAATTTTCAAGTAAATCCAATCATCCACAGCGAACTCTAATTCTATTCTCCTCACATTCGCATAAGATTTCTGTTGGCTCTGAGCTGTTTTCAATATTTCTCTAATGAGTTGTACCTTATGCATAGCTTCGTGAACCGAGTACGACCCGATTATAGCAGCTTCACCCACTTCAAACCACCTGATAGGAGATCTGCACCTCCTACCTTACAATGCCTCAAACTGGGCCATATGAATGCTAGAGTGGTAGTTGTTGTTGTAGTCAAACTCTATCAGAGGCAAATGATCATCCCAACTGCCCTTGAAATTGTTCGCCTACACTCTTAACATATCTTCTAGAGTATGAATAGTCCACTCAGCTTGCCCATCTATCTGCGGGTGAAAAGTTGTGATGAGCTTGTCCTGAGTACCTAGTCCCTTCTGAAAAGACTTCTAGAAGTTAGAGGTGAACTAATTTCCTCTGTCTGAAATGATAGCTAATGGCACCCCATGAAGTCTGATTAATTTCCTCAGCTGAATTCGTCATTTTGACTGGGAGGAAGTGTGCTGACTTAGTCATCCGATCTACTACTACCCAGATTGAGTCATGCTGTTGACGAGTCCTAAGTAGACCCGTAATGGATTTCATGTTTACTTCTTCCCACTTCCATGTGGGTATGTTGATATCTCGAGTCATGCCTCCTGGCCTTTGATGCTCTACCTTGACTTGCTGGCAGTTTGGGCACTTAGCTATGAATTCAGCGATATCTCTCTTTATGCTATTCCACTAGTAAATATCCCGCAGATCGCGGTACATTTTAGTAGCTCCTGAGTGAATGGAGTATCTCGAGATGTGTGCTTCAGCTAATATTTGTTGTCTCAACTCACCAAAATCTGGTACACACAACCTGCCTTGGTAACGGAGCACCCCATCTCCCCCTTTGAAGAAAGCCTCAATCTCCTTCCCGAGAATCACTTCTTTAAGTTTAAGAAGGATGGGATCTTCATCCTTTCTGGACTTTACTTCCACAACCAAAGAAGAGTCTGACCCGCTTTGCACCACTACTCCATCTTCACCTGAATCTACCAACTGAACCCCTAACCGGGCTAGTCTTTGAATATGCTTCGCTAACTCCTTTTTGTCTTTCTCAATGCAAGCCACACTCCCCATGGACTGTCTGCTTAGGGCGTCAGCCATCACATTGTCCTTTCCCGGGTGATACAACACGTTCATGTTATAGTCCTTTAGTAGTTCCAACCACCTTCTCTGACGCAGATTTAGGTCCTTCTGACTGAACACATACTGAAGGCTCTTATGATCTGTAAACACATCCACATGAGCTCCATATAAGTAATGTCTCCATATTTTTAGCACTAAAACCACCGCTGCCAACTCCAAATCATGAGTTGGATAGTTCTTCTCATGAACTTTGATCTGTCTAGAGGCATAGGCTATTACCTTGCCTCTCTGTATCAGAATGCAATAAAGTCCAACCCTGGAAGAGTCACAATAGACCACCAACCCATCTGTTCCTTCTGGCAAGGTTAACTCTGGAGCGGTAGTGAGTCAAGTTTTCAACTCTTGGAAACTCTTCTCACACACATCCGACCATTGGATCTTCACCTGCTTCTGAGTTAATTTAGTCAGAGGCTATAGAGGAAAAACCTTCCACATACCATCGGTAATAACCAGCTAAGCCTAGAAAACTCCTGATTTCCGTCATAGAGGTAGGTCTAGGCCAATCTTTCACTGCTGCTATCTTTTGAGGATCAACCTGAATACCTTCGCCCGAGATCACGTGACCCAGAAAAGTCATGGACTTCAACCAGAATTCACACTTGTCAAACTTGGCAAAAAGCTAGCAATTTTTTAGCGTTTGAAGGACTATCCTCAGGTGATTAGCATGCTCTTCCTCATTTCTAGAGTATACTAGAATGTCGTCAATAAATACAATGATGAACATATCCAGATACAGCTTGAAGACTCCGTTAATCAAGTCCATGAAGGCTGCAGGGGCATTCGTTAGCCCAAAGGACATCACCACAAACTCGTAGTGATCGTATCGAGTCCTGAATGTTGTTTTTAGTATGTCACACTCCCTGACCCTTTGATGATATTACCCTGAGATCTATCTTTGAGAAACAACTGGCTCCCTGAAGTTGGTCAAATAGGTCACCAATTCTAGGTAGGGAATACTGGTTCTTGACTGTGACTTTGTTCAACTTACGGTAATCTATGCACATTTTGAGGGTATCGTCTTTCTTATGCATGAATAGTACTAGAGCACCCTAGGGAGAGATGTTTGTTCTTATAAAATCCTTGTCAAGAAGATCTTTTAACTACTCCTTCAACTTCTTAAGCTCAGCTGGAGCCATTTTTTAAGAAGGGATGGAGACGGGCTGAGTATCTAGGAGAAGGTCTATCCCGAAGTCTATTTCCCGTTCAGGGGGAACTCCGGGAAGATCCTCAGGAAATACATCTTGAAACTCTCTAACCACAGGAACTTATTGGATAGTTGAGGTTGCAGAGTTGGAATCCTTGACTCGAACTAGATGATAAATACATCCCTTGGAGATGAGTTTCTGGGCCTTAAGGTAGGAAATAAACCTACCCTTAGGCACTGAATTTCCCAATCATTCTAATACTGGTTCATTTGGAAACTAGAACTTGACAACTCTAGTTTTGCAGACAACTGAGCCATAAGCGGAGTGTAACCACTAAATATCGAGGATAAGTTCTAAATCGACCATGTCTAATTCTACGAGATCAGCTAGAATGACTTTATTCAATATTGAGACTGGGCAGTCTCTGTACACCCAGCTGGCTCTAACTGACTCGCTAACAGGGGTGTACACTGAGAAAGGTTCTAAGAGGATATATGGACTGATATTGAACTATACTTCTATGTAGGGAGTCACGAATGAAAGAGTGGCTCCTGGATCTAGGAGGGCATACACGTCCAGATAAAAGAGACATAACATACCCATAACTACATCAGGTGAGCTCTCCTGATCCTGATGGGAAGACAATGCATAGAAATGATTTTTGCGTTGACCGCCATCCGTACCTGATGTGTTGGCCTACTATACTGGTTGGCCTAGTGGAGCTGATGATGTAGTGGATTGTGATCTCCTTTGCCCGGTTGATGGGCACTCCCTGAGCTGATGTTTGAGCTTTCCACAACCAAAACAGCCCTCTCGACCCTTAAGGCACTCTCCTAGGTGATTCTTGCCACACCTGGGCCAAGATGGATATCTGTTTCTAGCACTGTGGCTCTAAGAATGAGTGCCAAATGCTCCACCCTTCCGATCCAGATGGGACTGGAAGGTTGGGGCGCTGGCTGAGCTGGGTTCTGGGGTTCTCTACTGTTTATGCTGCTACTACGGGCGGCTACTACCGCTAGGTCTCTAATGGCTATAATTTGACTGGCCAGTCCTTGCCCATATATTCTTTCTGTCCATGTCCTTCAGTTTTTCGACCTCAATCTGCTGGGAATAGACAATCAAGCTGGAGAGGTCCATATCTCTAATCAACATCACTATCCTGCACTCTTTGAGGACCAGATTCGACACTCCACTCACAAACTTCAACATGCGAGCCCATAGCTCAGCTACCATCTCTGGGGCGTACTTAGACAACCTGGTAAACTCTAGAGCATACTCCTCCCTATTCTATTCACTTGTCTCAAGTTCATAAACTCGACCATTTTTTCCTCCCTCAGTTCCTGAGGGAAAAATCTATCCAAGAAGGCAGGTTGAACTCTTTCCACTCTGTCGATCCTGCTCCCGCTGGTCTCCCCTCTTTCCACTATTCATACCAGACCTAAGCTACACCTTTTAGCTAGTAGGCAGCCAGATAAGCACTGTCGTAGGAGCAAACCCCCAAAATGCGGGTAATCTTCTTTATCTCATACACAAACTCTTGGGGGTCTTCCTCCACCTTGGATCCCTGAAATGATGGAAGGTTCATACGGGTAAAGTCTCACACTAGTAGCTGCTGCAGACCGGTTGGTGTTCATCGGCACTACTTGCTGATTCACCTGGTCGGTGACTATTTGGGCCAGCAGTTGAATAGCTGCCTTGAATTTGGCGGTGGATATCGAACCATCTTTAGGGGCTGCCGGGGCTGGTGGGGCAGGTCTTTTGGCATTACCGGCCCTTCTTTCGTTACCGCATCTGGGAGGCATGATTCACTGAAACAAAATAGAGCACGAGTTAGAAGGACATTTTTGGAATTGAACTTTAACACAAGATAAAGAGTATGAAGAAAAGAGATTTTTCCTAATAAAATCTCGTAGCCTCCTCGTCATAAGTGTGGTGCGCTTCATATACCAAGGGTTGACTTAGGATTACTTGTGACTCCAAGTACCGTGTTCCGTCCAGGGTGTAGACATTCACAAGTAATCCAAAGTCAACCCTTGGTATATGATACACTAGAATTCTAAGTAAACATAATAGCTTAAGACTTAAATTAATAACGTAAGACATTCATGACAGAAATTCTGAATCACATAGCTTAAAACATCTGAGAAATAATAATAAACTGAAACCATGTTTGTGTCTGAAAGCCATCTAACTGAGGAGTTGTTGGGACAAGCCCCCAGCTAACTCTAAGTCTAAATGAAATAATAATAAAGGAAACTAAAATAAATGAAATAACATCCTCGAGAGATGAGGACTCACACTTCTACTGCTGGGAGTGAGACTTGAAAGAAATCGGCTAATGGCGCTGGGTTTGAGAACCTACGGATGTATCATAAAACAGTATAACATAAAAGTATGCGTCAGTACTTTGAATGTACTGAGTAAGAAGGAGAGAACATAACAACATATAAAAGACTAAATTGAAAATGACATGCAATGACCAACTGATATATTGAGATGAATAACTGTAATAGACTGAGATGGTCAAGATGACCCTAACTACTGGTCAAAGACATGCCCTAGGTCTGAAAGTCCTAAGTTAGAGATACTGTGCTTGACCGATCTAAATTGATAGAGCTGAAATTGAACTGAACTGACTAGTGGGGGAGTCTATAACCGACATATAACCACATGAGCTAGACGTGGATTCCGATGTATACACCCCACCGATAGGACCCAATATACCTTGCAAGGGTATAAAGGCATGAACTCGGTGAACACATAAGTCTGGGGCCAATCAGGTCAATAAATACTATAACCTACATAGGCAATGTAGTTCTGGGAACTAGGGTGCGCTGGAACCCCGGACCGCTCGGTGCTAAGTCCTGCTCCCACTGGATTACCTAAACTGAATACTAAGCTGATAGCTCAAAACTGGGGTCCAAGACTAGTCAGGGACGTATAACTGAAAGCACCCAGAGAGTCTTATCAGACCAAATTCTAAAACTGGTTCTAGACTGGTCAGAGATGCTTATCTAGAAGTGTCATAACCTTCTAAGAACTAATTGTAACTTGAATAGTGTCCTACGTCTAGTCAGAGTTGTATGTCTAAAGTGCCATTACCGCCTAGTGGACCAATGAAACTAAGTTTTGAGTTTGATTCTGCTAACTGGGAGGTATCACAGACACGTCAAGGAATTCTATAGTCGAACTGATCAGTTGACAAATTCTGAATATTTCTGAAGAGATTCTACGTTCTAACTAAACTAAACTACTAAGCAGCTAACAGAGAATTCAACTTATTCTGACAACACGGGAATCCACAATATGACAAAATTTTCAAGAAAAAAGGAAATCTCATCCGACAAGCATTATTATAGTTTTCTCATTCGTGCTAGGGCTAAGATCATTCTTATCAAGGGAGAAATTACTCAACATCTAAACAATAAGGAATACTAGAAATTCAGCCCAAATCACACTTCACAAACTATCAGAAATTTAATATAATACATTTAACTCGAAAACTTAGGGCTTAAATTAACTTTCGCAGGAACATCAACAATTGGGTCAAGAACTTATGGAGATTACATCAACAATAATAACGAATATCCTGCTAGGTGAAATCAATGATAACCAACATATAATCTTTTCATACTCGAAAACTCAGGGCTAAGACTGATAGAGAAACTATAAGAGGGTTTTGGGGGAGACAAGGGAATAACTATTCCCTTGTTGAATTCCCACATACCTGACTAAAAATTCCCCGGAGAAAAAGACTCAAACTGCTGCAATGGAGGAAAACCCTAAGCATGCTTGAGAGTATCTTAAGAGGAGAGCTACGATGTTTTTCTGAGAATGTACGTGGGGAATGAGGGGAGAGGTCGTTCATTCCCACTAATAGGTCTGAAATTACATCCAGAATGATGTAATTTAAAGTTTAGGAGAGTAGGAAATTACTAAACAACCCTTAGAAAATTGCAAGGAAATTATGTCAGGTGGTCCTAACGGGTGACCTAACGGGTGACCTAACGGGTCATGATCAGTGACCACGACTCGTGGTCACACTCGTTGGGTACACTGCCTGGAAATCCCTAAAGGCCACGACGGGGGACCTAACGAGTAGTGGTGAGCGACCACGACTAGTGGTCACCTACGTGGACCACACTGCCCAAATTCCTTAAGGATCCCCACGGATGAAACTACGACTAGTGTTC
The DNA here is from genome assembly GCA_035772735.1 of Datura wrightii. NCBI lineage: Eukaryota > Viridiplantae > Streptophyta > Magnoliopsida > Solanales > Solanaceae > Datura > Datura wrightii. The sequence goes on from JASDFA010000003.1 coordinate 102,331,490, forward strand.
ACACATAAGGAATCATGGTGAGGACTCGTGGGGTACACTGCCTCACACCTTAACATTTGACCCAGGTCTGACCACGAGGCACCAAACGGGTTGTGGTGCCTGACCACGACTCATGAGATCTTCCATCGGGTGCACTGACTCTTCTTTCCATTACTCAACCACCCTACCCACGACTGACCTAATGGTTCGTTAGGTCTCATAACAACTCGATAGATGAGTCGTTCTAAGGCCTTTTCTATAGATTCCCAAATTTTCTAATTTAAGTCCCGGATCTAGTCTTTGAGTTTCCTTGGCATTACATGAACTTATCATGACTTTGATCTCACAAAGTAGGGGAAACATATTTCTCCAAGAAGATGGATTAAAATTATTCCAGGACAGCGGAAGTGACCCAGCTAGCCTACACTCCATAAAAGCTCGCCAACACAACTTAGCATCCTCCAGCAGCTGAAAGGTGACAAACTCCATACCATACCTCTCCATTTTCCCCATCTTGTGGAGCCTCTCATGACATTTAATAATGAACTACGCGTCCTCCGGTTTGGTACTATAAAATATGGGAGGCTTTATCTTAGTGAACCTCCAGAACAGATCATGCTCATTAGTAGTCATCACTAGTCCAGCTATCAGACTGGGAAACACTCCTGTCTTCGAAGCCTTATCCATCCATGGAGCCATGATAGCAGCGTGTTGAACCCGTAGATATTGACCTACTGGAACTGCAGGTGTTGCCCCATTCCCTACAAGCCTACTTAATTGATTGAACACCTGGGCTAGTACATCTAATAAAGCCGAGAAAAGCATAACACCTTCCTAAACTAGTGTTGTTGCCTCCCCTACTACCTTGTCTTGGATCTCTGGAGGTGGGAGGGACTTGAACCCCTCTCAAACATGACCAGCAGCCTGAGCCTTACCTCTAGCTAGTGCTGCTGTCCATCCTCTACTGCGGTTACCTCTCCTGGCTCATCCTCTATCGTGATCTTCAGCTCGGGTGCCTCTTCTATATCACTTCTTAAAAATGTCCTCACCATCTGTGAGATAAAAGAATAAAGGGAGTTAGATACTAATTTGGATCACCAGATACCAATTTGAATCAAGTAATAGCATAAAAGAAAGAAAAACATGAGTTTTCCTAGTGTCCTGTAGTCTCTCAAAGAGCAATACAAACATCTCCATACCATTCCGCAAGACTCTATTGGACATTTCCTTGTACAATTAGACTGAAGAACCTAAAGCTCAGATACTAACTTTTATCATAACCCAACTACCTATTGTCTGGCTGGTTCGGTATAGGTAAAAACCGACACGCAAGTGCACGTGGTCAAACAAGTAATAAAGTGGCTAAGTAAGCCAAGTATCGAACCAAGGAGACTCTGGATAAGTAAAACTGCTTAACTATACTATATTCTAGCTTTACTTCTAATTATGCTGACAACAACGTAACCAAAAGTTAAATAATTTTTGTTTATAAATTATATACTAAAACTATCAACAAATATTTACTTTGAATTGAAACTATGGATATGAGCATGCCAAGGTTAAGAACAAGTAATGAACTTGATTATAATCATCATTTGGTTAATCTTTTCTTCATGTTGCTAGCCAAGAACATTAGCCTAGAGATTAAAACTCTCGTATTTAATCTCACTTTAGAATCATAAACCATTCGTCTACATTTCTGTGATCAAATGCAATTTATGACCTAGCACTACAATTCCGGTTCCTAAATTGACTAATACGGCTTTCAAGTATATTTCTATCAGGAAAGCACATCAAAACCCAATTTTCCCAAATCAAGTTAAGAACAATACCCTATTAATTCACAACTTTCCAATTTCGTGCTCTCTCGAGTGAAATTGGACTTTTTAGATGTACATTAATGTCGGCCACACACTAATGCAGTAGAAACAAGAATTAATAGAACAACATAGAAGAAGAAGATGAAAAACCATACAATTCAATAATCAAAATTCATCACCATTGTTCACAACCTCAGCAAGGAAGAGAATTAGCCACTCATTTGTGGATTAATCATCCTAAAACAAGTGTTAATCATACAAATAATTGATTAAAAGAAGAAAGAAAGAGAGAAAAACCCTTAGCTTTCTCGTTCCTCAACTGCCTCTAACCCACGTCCTTGCTCCACCAAGTCTGAATTCATTAAAAATAAGCCTAAGTGTTCTATTTATACTATTGGGAATTTTTCCCGAAATAACAAGCAACGTGTCACGGAGGCCAACGCGGAGCACTGCCTCCGTGACACGACATGGAGGCGGACCCTCACTGGAAATCCAGGGTCCGGGATTATAGCCTCAACGTGGCACGGAGGCCAACGCGGAGGCTTATCTCCGTGCCACGGAGCTGTCGCGAGGCTTCACTGGAAATTGCCAATTAAATCACCCTCCAGGCAGTGTGCCTCCGCGATGGTAGCGTGGCACGGCTCCATCGCGGAGCCCCTTTACATTGCGCATTCCAATGTCTTTTCCATGCTCGCATCCAAGTCCAACTCCAATATTGTTCCAACATGCATTTTTGCTCCTCTAAAAATCATGTTTTACCTGCAAAACAATGCTAATCATGTTGGTTAGTATAAATTCACATTTTATTACCAATTACATGAAAATGTATACATATTGCACAATAAAAAAGGCAAAAATGATACGTTTGAGTATCACTTGGGCATATAAATCTGCCCAAGATCACTTACCCCACACTTAAATCCTTGTTCGTCCTCGAACAACACATACACAACTCATGCAAATTACATCCCAACCTTTGCCACTATGGTGCGACAATTTATGCTACGGTCATACCGATTATTCAATATTGTAAATCATCAAGAAAACATGCATGGTATTAACAATGCAATGACCTTTCATACATCAAGACTTCCTAGACTTCAAGAATCGACCCTCGATATTGGCAAACTTATGCGAATCAGCTAATCAAGATATCCTACACGAAAATCAATCTTTCATCAAGCATGTGCCCTCACAACTAAAGAGAATCTTCCCCTTTATGTTCATGCGACACACAAACATTCAAGTAGGGGCATGTAAAATTAATTTCACTCTCTCCCAAAAGAATTCACATGCATCATGTCATGACCCATAGGCTTGCCCTTAGTGTATTACTCCACTAATATAAAGAAATGCAATGTAAGATCACGTAGGACTTTAATGGGTTGTAATGGAAGCTATGGAACTAGTATATATTGGATTTGCCAATAATAGTCACTAGCATCCTTAAGCGCCTTTTCAACACATTCCCATCAACTCATGGACATTGTTTCTCTCTTTTCTTTTTCCTCTCATCCCATTCATGCTGGTTTACTTTCGTACTGCCCATTTCATCCAACACACTTGACACAATACAAAGGGTTTTCATGTACCCTCAATATCATTTAATTATGATGAGTGCACCCTCCACCTTTTTCTTTTCTTTCCTCACTCTGCTTTTCTTTTTCTTTTCACCCTTCTCACTCTTTGACACTTTGGGAAAAAATTTTTCTTTTCTTCTTAAGCGCTTAAGAGTTTTGTATAGACTTTACGGCTCATGAAAAGAAAGAATAAAGCTTAGTTTATACAATTTTGGACAAAAGAAAGAAATAATCGGCTAAAGGCTCAACGGGCTGACTAGGGTATACGGTCACATAAAAATGAGAGTATGACACGACAAAAATAGAAACTCTCGGTTAAAAACAAAGAAATGCCTACATCCTTTCTAACACTACACCTCCTTCATTTTGTTTTGTACACACACCAGGCAAGTTCTAGACACTTCACAATAGCATGGAATAACAATACCTTACTTCACACTTTATGCACATGCTCGATTCAAGATGCATTCACAGACTCTTTAATTAGCCAATTACATGAATTCAAAATTAAGCCTCAATCACACCGAATCGAATTCTACAACCTAGGTAACTCAACATATTCACGAAATTGCATGCTTTCAAACGAATCACTTTTATATTTTGAACATCAGTTACAACACGCAACCAAAATTTCACAACCATCTAGTAACTACAGGTTCAGTGATGCAATCAACAAAAGAAAAAAACTTAAAATAAATTAAAATCACTACTCTTACCGACTACATTTCCCTTAAGACGGTCGTCATCCATCCATCATAGGGAACGGTCACTAACTATGACTTCGGTTCAATGGGACTATTCTCGGTAAAAGAACCGAAAACAAACTCCGAGAAACCCAAAAATAAAATAAAAATTGAAAATTTTTTGCAACATATCGATCATTTCGATGGAAAAGTATTTACAAAATATTTTAATATGTACAAAGCATTTTCGCAAAATTTTGAAAATTATCGATCATTTCGATAAAGAAAAAAAAATATTTACATAATTTACAAAATTTGTACTGGCAACCACAACCTTTCACAACACACATCATTTACCACAAAAATATATACAGATACAACACAAATCAGTTCACAACCACAGGGAAACATAAAAAACATACATGCAAAACAAAGGAAGAACATACAGCAGATTAACCCAGGTCCCAGCACCTAGCTACTCCCCACCCCACACTTAAATCGAAAACTGTCCCCAGTTTTCACAAAAATTAAAAATCACAAAAATTTCGGATGGTGGAACTCCCTGATCAATCGAAATATTCGACTTCTTCATCTGGTGCTGCTGCCTCATCGCCCATGTCCGAGTTTCCTCCCTCGTCGTCATCGGACTCCACATCGGAGTCCTCCCGACGTGTCTCCTCGTCCGTGGGGACATCATCGTCAGTGGGCTCAACGAAGGCTGGCCCCACTCGGCACAAAGCTCTGGCGTTCTTGCCAAATGGGTAATCCAGCTCCAACTGCCATAATTCATCCTCCGTGGCTGGTCTCCCACAAATCCGGAGCTGAAGCATTTGCATACCAAACATTCGTGCCATGTACTGATCGTCACGAGCATGTCGCTCGCCCAGTGTCAGCACTGGCCCGTGTGTGGTGTCGGGGGCCTTAGTTTTTGTCACATCAAGGGCCCTCCGCTCCAACTGCGGGATGTAGTCCAAAGCCTCTTCCTCAACGTCGAGGCCCCGGAGAAAGGTGGTGATGAGTCCGCCGAACCCATACCTGTGGCACTAGTGTAGTCGGGCTCTCTTCATGGCGGATATGATGACCACCCCAACATTAATCTCCAGCCCTTTCATAAGGGCATACACCAGGCAGACACGGTCCCGGGTCACATCCGTCATGTGAACCCCCGGGATCAAGCACGAACACACTATTTTCAGCCATATTCTAGCCTCCCTGTTCATCTGCGAATAAGGCAGAGTCTGGTGGTAACCCCTCTCCTTATGTCTGCTCCATCGGGCTGTGGACCGAGCCCCACACAAGGTGAGTCTGATGTTGGCGTATGGTGGGGTGATGTTCAGCTGGCGGAGAACGTGGGCGTCTGTGTCCCGCGCTCCAATGATGGCATTTAATTGCTGGGGTTCCAGAGTGACAATCTGCCCTCTGATTTTTATTGTGTGGCTTCTGATGGCCGGGTTCCAATTTGCATAGAACTCCCGGACTAAATGTAGGTTGCACTCCTTGGGCTCCTGAAATATGAAGCTGAGCCCAGCTGCCTCGATTCTCTGCACAATACGGGGGAACTCCTGTGCTAGTGGTTCCCGTGCAATATGCTCCTCAGGGAAGTACTTACTCTCCTTATGTTTAGTGTACCACTTCTCCCCTTCATCGGTCACCCACCTTGTTCCGTATTGGCGGTGCTGGCCGCGCGGAACAGCTGGTGCAGCTGGGACTGCAGTGCCCAATCTCATTCGTTTTCTCCCGGTGCCTGAAGTAGAAGCACCTTTGCCCTTATCCTGCCTACTCGCCATTGTACCTGTCAACATAAATAAACAAGCACAATGTCAAGCTAAATGCATATTAGCTTCGGCTAAGGTCGGGTTAAACTAAGTTTACCCCACACTTAGTCCTTAGCTACTTTTACGATACTACGGCAAGGATTGCTTTATTTACATTAAAACAAACAACTATACAATTTATTGCTTAGTGCGTTTACAAAAAAATTCGATAGTATAACTTTAGCGTACTACTCATACTTCATACAACTAATCCCAATCCTACCATCGCTAGCAATTCAACCATCGCACTTAGCAACTAAAACAACAAACAAAAACAACGACAAAAATTCTATATACATACGAATCCAAATAACCAAACCAATTTGAACAATTTTCACCTTTTCCCAAAAACAGAGAATTCGTTGTCTATTACCTTCAAACAATATTTACAATGACTTTTCTCAATTCACAAACACACCCCGGCATATAATTCACCAATCTACCAAGTTACCCGGATTCGATTTTAATAACCCAAGCCCTAGAAATCAATTTTACAATCAAATTCGAATCATTCACGCAGTCGAAAAGTTCAAACGCTAGTTACACATTCCGAACATTTATCAATCAAAGAATAATTCAATATCATGCTAAATTGCTACTTAGGGTGATTTACCTCACCTCCCATGCTCAAATTCGATTAAAATCGACAAAAACTTGAGAGAAATGAGGAAAACATACCTTTACGTTGAATAACCGAAGAAACTTGACAAATTGTTTGCTTAGTAGCGTGGCACGTTGGTTGGGAGAGGGAATTTAGGTGTTTGGTCACGGAGAAGAGAGAAAATGAGGGGAAAAAGGCAAAAATCGGGGTTAAAAAGAAGAAAAATACGCGGGTCACTCGGCAACCCGGTGTGACCCGGCACTAAATATAGGGCAACGTGTCACGGAGGGTAACGCGGAGCCCCTCCTCCGTGACACGGAGCCAATGCGATGGCTCACTGGAATTTAAAAAAATTCAGATTTAACCTCAACGTGTCACGGAAGGTAACGCGGAGCCCTTCCTCCGTGACACGGAGCCAACGCCCCAGTGCACTGTCTGTTCATTTTATTCATTTTTTTCATACCTTGCCTTTTTCTTCCCGATTCCATGCACATTTTGCTCCGGTTGACCTGAAAATCACCTTACTAAACAAAATTGGTTAGATTAATAGATTTCACTAACTAAAATGAAAAATACTAACTAAAATGAAAATTTTGGACTAAATCAAGAAAAAGAAAATTAAAATAAAAATTATTTACACTTTACTAAACAAAAGCAAGAAAAGAAGAAAAAATATTTTTCATGGGTTGCCTCCCGTGTAGCGCCTGGTTTACCGTCGCGGCTCGACGTCCTTTATGCTCAATTATCTACTTGGGTGATGGATGATTTTTCACGATCATTGTCCTCCCCCCAGTAGTGCTCAACCTTATCAGGTGGTCTTCCTATCAACTCTCGGGATTCACTCATTTGATTAGCCTTCCCATGATCAATCACATTGATCACCAGAGTTCCTCATTTACCATCGGGAGCTTGGGTTCTTTGTACACATGGAACACTTCTACCTTGTCATGTGCTCGCATTGTAAGTTGACCCGCAGCTACGTCAATTAATGCTTTTCCGGTTGCCAAAAAGGGTCGTCCCAAAATAAATGGGACTTCAGCATCTGGTTCAAAATCCAGAACAATAAAATCAACCGGAAAAATAAGGAGCCCACTTGCACAAGCACATCCTCAACAATGCCATCCGGCCTAGCTAAGGATCTGTCTGCTAACTGCAAGATTACGGTTGTAGGTCTAGGACTCCCTAGACCTAGCTTTCTGAATACCGAAGATGGCATCAGATTTATGCTCGCCCCCAAGTCACATAATCCACGAGCTCGGATACTCTGCCCAATTGTAAGCTGGATAGTAAAACTTCCAGGGTCTTTCAGCTTCGTAGGCTTTTGGATTCGGGAAGTGCATTCCTCCGTCAAAGCCACCGTGGCATACTCAGTCAGACGACTTTTATTGGCCACGATGTCTTTAATATATTTAGCATATTTTGGCACTCCCTGCAAGACATCAACAAGATGTAAATTAACATGTACCTGTTTAAGCACCTCCATAAATTTCTTGAAACACGCCTCCTCTTTGTGTTTCTTGAGTCGTTGAGGGAACGGGAGTGGAGGTCTTTCTGCTTCTGCTTCTTTGATCTTCCCCCTATCAGAACTTTGTTCCTCCTCAACATCTGCTGCTCCTGACTTTTGAGGCGGTCTTTCCGGTTCCACCTCCTTCAACTGCAAACCACTCCTCGTGGTCACTGCATTCACCTGCTTCGGATTAGGATTCGTGTCGCTAGGCAGTCCTCCTCTGGGTCTTGTGTTTTGGGCACTAGAAAATTGCCCAAATTGATACTCAAGAGCCTTGGTCGCTAATTGATTGTTCTTCACTTCGGCTGCCAATTTAACATAGTCAGCCTGCAATTGCGCCTGATTAGCGATCATGGTCTTGAACATTTCCTCAATGGTAGGTGATGGTGGTGGAGGAGGGGCATTGTGATTTCTGAATTGAGATTGGTAGTTCTGTTTCCCTCCTTGATTCCTGTGCATCCCCTGGACCAAACTTTGGCCTTGTTGATTGTTGCTACCCCACGAAAAATTTGGATGGTTCCTCCAATTTGAGTTGTAGCCACTACCAAACTGCTGCTGATTTCTTTGTGCATTGCCCACAAAGTTAACCGAATCTGGGTTTGCTCCACAGCACTCAGCTGAGTGCTCACTTCTACCACACACTTCACACCACATTTGCTGGACCGCATTGACTGAAGCTGAAGGCTGGTTCAAGTTCATATTGCTGAAGTGGTTGTTTAACTGATTCTGCAAGGCAGCTATCTGTGCAGCGATAGCTGTAAATCCATCCACTTCAAGCACTCCTGCTGCTTTTCTTGCTCCACCTCGAAATGAATCTGCAATCCATTCTGAATTGCCCTGTGAAATTCGGTTGAGCAAAGTGTACAGCTCCTCATAAGTCTTTTCCAGCGCTTGCCCTCCAGCTGCTGAGTCTAACAAAATTTTAGTATGGGGTTCCAAACCCTCAATAAATGTGTGTACCAACACCTCATTGGACTGATGATGATGAGGACAGTCCCGCAACATGGATTTAAATCTTTCCCAGGCTTGATACAAATTTTCTCCCTCCCTCTGTTTGAAACTTAGAATTTGACTTCTAAGTCTGGCTGTTTTACCAGAGGGAAAAAATCTTATCAAAAACTTCCGTGCAAGATCATCCCACGTTGATATGGAATTTGGTGGTTCAGCTTTTAACCACCTCTTGGCTTCACCAAGTAAGGAAAATGGAAATAGGGTGAGCCGAACATAATCAGGTGACACTCCAGCGGGTATATAAGTGTCACTTATCTCCAAAAAATTCTGGAGATGTTGTTGTGGGTCTTCATGAGGGAGACCGGTAAATTGCCCGCTTGTGTGCAAAAGTTGCACCATATTCTGCTTCAATTCAAACCTCCCTCTAGGCTCTGGTTTGCGGATACTAGAATGTACATTGTTGGCATGTGGGATTGCCACCTCGCGAACCGGCCTTGCTGCTGCTTCGTCGGGCACTAACACTGCCCTCACAACCGGTGGATTTTGTTGCTCCATAATAGACTGTCTGAGCAACTGCAGCTTCTTTTGTAGAGCTTCTCTGCGTTTACTATGAAATTCACGTTCAGGCTCTAAGTAAGATTCCACCAGCTCCTTGTCCTTTGCCAGTGTTCACAGAAATCAAATCTGCAAAATACAGGCTAAGACCAAGTTGTTAACACTTAAGAAAATAAAACAAAAATACAGTAAATTTACACTTAACACAATTTCACCAATTGCCTAGTCTCCCCGGCAACGACGCCAAAAACTTGTCCGGCTGGTTCAGTATAGGTAAAAACCGACACGCAAGTGCACGTGGTCAAACAAGTAATAAAGTGGCTAAGTAAGCCAAGTATCGAACCAAGGAGACTCTGGATAAGTAAAACTGCTTAACTACACTATATTCTAGCTTTACTTCTAATTATGCTGACAACAACATAACCAAAAGTTAAATAATTTTTGTTTATAAATTATATACTAAAACTATCAACAAATATTTACTTTGAATTGAAACTATGGATATGAGCATGCCAAGGTTAAGAACAAGTAATGAACTTGATTATAATCATCATTTGGTTAATCTTTTCTTCATGTTGCTAGCCAAGAACATTAGCCTAGAGATTAAAACTCTCGTATTTAATCTCACTTTAGAATCATAAACCATTCGTCTACATTTCTGTGATCAAATGCAATTTATGACCTAGCACTACAATTCCAGTTCCTAAATTGACTAATACGGCTTTCAAGTATATTTCTATCAGGAAAGCACATCAAAACCCAATTTTCCCAAATCAAGTTAAGAACAATACCCTATTAATTCACAACTTTCCAATTTCGTGCTCTCTCGAGTGAAATTGGGCTTTTTAGATGTACATTAATGTCGGCCACACACTAATGCAGTAGAAACAAGAATTAATAGAACAACATAGAAGAAGAAGATGAAAAACCATACAATTCAATAATCAAAATTCATCACCATTGTTCACAACCTCAGCAAGGAAGAGAATTAGCCACTCATTTGTGGATTAATCATCCTAAAACAAGTGTTAATCACACAAACAATTGATTAAAAGAAGAAAGAAAGAGAGAAAAACCCTTAGCTTTCTCGTTCCTCAACTGCCTCTAACCCACGTCCTTGCTCCACAAGGTCTGAATTCATTAAAAATAAGCCTAAGTGTTCTATTTATACTATTGGGAATTTTTCCCGGAATAACAAGCAACGTGTCACGGAGGCCAACGCGGAGCACTGCCTCCGTGAAACGGCGTGGACGCGGACCCTCACTGTAAATCCAGGGTCCGGGATTATAGCCTCAACGTGGCACGGAGGCCAACATGGAGGCTTATCTCCGTGCCACGGAGCTGTCGCGAGGCTTCACTGGAAATTGCCAATTAAATCACCCTCCAGGCAGTGTGCGTCCACGATGGTAGCATGGCACGGCTCCATCGCGGAGCCCCTTTACATTGCGCATTCCAATGTCTTTTCCATGCTCGCATCCAATTCCAACTCCGATATTGTTCCGACATGCATTTTTGCTCCTCTAAAAATCATGTTTTACCTGCAAAACAATGCTAATCATGTTGGTTAGTATAAATTCACATTTTATTACCAATTACATGAAAATGTATACACATTCACAATAAACAAGGCGAAAATGATACGTTTGAGTATCACTTGGGCATATAAATCTGCCCAAGATCACCTATGACACCCCAGAAAATTTTTAGTAATTATTTGATTTTTGTATGCTATGTTAAGGGAAGTAAAGGTTGTATATTTTCCTTAGATGACAAGGGAAATGTGTACGAACGGAAAACCGAAGAGTATGTGAAGTTCATAAGTAAGGGTCAACTTTAAATAACCATATCTACTAGTATATAATAAATTAGAAGACCCACGACCTATCAAATTAAATTTCTTTGAGTCTATTTTTTAGAATATCAAATGGCTCATCAATCAGAGTTCAGAATAAAATGTTATAGGTGTTTTACAGTAGCACTACCTGGCAGTGTCATGGCCACAGCCCAAACACCTTTATATTTTAAGTTTTTGGTTATGAAATCATTTTCAAATTTTCCAGGTTTGAGTGCTTTCTTACCCTCGGAAACCCTCTCTCTTTTCCAGTAGCAAATCCTTAGAAACCAAGAGGTAATCCCTCAAGAGAACACCATCAAAACTCAAGCAAAAGTTGATGGAAGTGAAGGCAACACTGCGGTGAAGTTGTTGCTGCCTTGTAGCTTCCTTTTGGCAGTGTTGTTGCTGTGTGTTTGGGACTTTTTTGAGCTAATGTTATACTCCATCTTAGTAGGAATTGTTCATAAGAAATAGTAAGTCACGTCTCTGTTTTGAAATCTCTATCAAGTGTATGAATTTTTGAAGGAAAACAAGAAGAAAGTTATGGTTTGTACGTTGACTTGTTGTAGTTGTTGTGCTGTTATTTTGCTGCACTTGGGGCAGCAAGATTTCTGCGCTATTAGGAAGTGATTTGGAGGAAAATACTCCTATTATATCCAACAATTTTCTCATGCCAAGGGTTGGAATAGCTGTGTTTTATTGAGAATATACGCTATATTTGTGGGAGTTTTTCATGAGAAAAGTAAGCCTTGTCACTTGGTGATAAACTCAAGTAATTTAAGGGGATAAATTTCTGGTTGTTGAAAGAAAGAAACCACATGAGAAAGCTCGCCGGAAAAAAAAGGTATGTAAGGCGCTCTTTGTCTCTTGATTTTCAAGACCGAATTCATGCCGAGGATTAATCCGGCATTCCCCTGTACTTGAGCTTCTGTAGTGGCATATTATGGTTCTTCCCAGTTGTTAGAATTAATTGGTATTAAGTTGTGTATTTTCTAAATAGTTGGAACACATGAATGTAAAGCGGAGAGGGCAATTGCATTCAATTATGGTCAAAGTTGTAAATTGATTCTGAAGTCCCCTCGGCATGGGCACTGTGAGCTGGTCCTTTACATTAAATTATGTTTTTGTGGTTTCAAAGTTATTCCACGTTATTATTTTCTAAAGAAATTGGTAAACATGGCAAGACGACGACGCGCGAGCAAACCTAACAGTTGAAATCGGTTTTAACTCAATCAGGGTTAACGAGGGTAACAAAATGGAATTTCTGTACAACAATTACCTACCCTCTTATATTCACATTTTAAGGTACCTAGGGCCATGAGAAGCTTCCTAGATCCCTCTCCTTTAAGATAAAGACTAATTAATACGTTTCTTAATTAACTGATATGTTAAACTTGGAAGATAGAACCCGAACGGGTAAACTATTTATATTTCTATGGGACCATATTTATTTGAAGGTTATGCACAATATCTTAATGCTAAAATTTTAGAAGAAAATCAAAAAATATATATATGTTTATGCTTACATTCAAATTATGCGCTAAAGCGGCAAGGATTGCCTTTAGAAAGTCGCTATATGTTTATTAGAGCTCTTGAGTTATCTAGACCTCCTGAGAATTGCAGGCTTTAAGTAGACACGTCGCATGTTCTTTGAAATTTGTAGATGTGTAAGGAAATTAACCTAAGTGTAAAAGTTGAGGCGCTAGTAGAAAATGAGAGATAAGAATAAATGTTAGACCTTTTAAGGTAATATGTGAGTTATATGCATTCTGTCCGTAGTTGATTTCAAAAACCTTTGAGCGACGTTAAAATATGAGAAAGACAAGTTTAAGAGACATGGTTGGAAATTAGGTAAGAAGCTAAGTGCGTACAAGAATTGCTGGAATAGTGAACATGAGAGTAAATAATTAGGGAGGGAATAACGAATCCTGTTTGGAAAAGAATTTAAGATGAATACGAAAAGTAGAGCTAAAGTTTGTTAAATTTGATGATAAGTGTTACAATTGTTAATGAATTAGGAAAATAGCTAGCAAGATATACCCTATTCTAAGGACATTTAGCAAAAGAGTTATAAATAAAGTTGTTTATGTTCAGTTGTGTTAAGCTAATGCAAGGCCAGTAAAGTGTTATATCCTTAACAAATAATTAGAATCGAATATTTTGAGATAGTGACTCAAGTTAAAGAGAAGTTCTTCATTGTACTTTTAAACAATTATCTTTGATAATTTGTTCTAAGAGTTAGATCAACTTTTTCAAGTTTTAAAGGATTTTATTTTTCTTGGAAGTTTATAAACTATTTATAATTTTGCTAGGCTTTTCTAAGCTCCACATATATTGCAATGTTTCACATGATCTTTTACTACGTTGTCTGAAGCACGACTATAAGTCTTTATTTATCTTAAGGCAGCCCCTAGACAGTGGTCTAGCATTTGTATACTAAAGAGCTCCAGGATTGAGATACACAAATTATGTCTTCCTGTTCATAAGTCACCTTGAGATGTGATATGATGTGCAATGAATGAGGTATGCTCACAATTCTTGATATGAAAGTATGAAAGTCAAATGAGTATAAGCACGGAATGAATGCTAAGATTGTTAATAGAAAATGTTACGTTAAGTGATTCCTCTTTGCTCCTTTTGTTAGAATAGCTAGGAGATGTTTAAAATCATGAACGTGAGTCTACACATGTCTTTATGATATTCCAGTTCTAGGAACTTCCCTAGAATTCATTCACAACATATGTATGTATTTAAGTGCTAAATGAAAGACCTATATGTGTATGGCATAATTGTAGTATTAGGGGTCGTGGTAAGATCCTACACATGTTATAGTTACTGATCAACATATTTTATGGTTTCCAGTATTCAGATAGTTTGTTTGAGCTCTGTCAACTCCATTTATGATGGTGATTAAGATTTGTTTTTATTTTACCACGATCTGGTACACCAGCTGGAGATCTTTTTATTTTACCCCGGTGTGGTACACCGGCCGGAGATATTTCTATTTTTACCCCGGTGTGGTACATCGGCTGGAGATATTTTTATTTTACCCCGGTGTGGTACACCGACTGGAGATATTTTTCTTTTACCCTGTATGGTACACCGGCTGGAGATCTTTTTATTTTACCTCGGTGTGGTACATCGGCTGGAGATATTTTTATTTTACGCCAGTGTGGTACACCGGGGGGACGAATTTTTTATATGGATTTACGGTTGGATGGTCACTGGCATTACAGTTATAGTTTCTTTCTTGTGCATTTATTAATTGCATTTTCATCTCATTATAAAGTTATTATCAGGTTTCAGTTTCCAAGACTCCAAGTTGTTACCATTCCTTATTCCTGGTTCAGTTATCTTGAGTTCAATTATGTTATAGTAAGTTGTTATCAATTACAGGTTGCAGAGTTCCAGGTTATATTTATCCTTTATATGTTTATGTGCTAAGTTAGTTATTACAGGATTATTATCTCATGGTTATAGTTTCATCCTTACATACCAGTACATTTCATCCGTACTGACGTCCCCTTGCTTGGGGACCTACATTTGTGCCGCGGTACAGGTAGAGGTCAGGATGGCTAGTTGAGTAGCAGTTCGTGAGATCAACAAATGGTTGGTATGCTCCTTTCTTCCTGGAGCTAGGGCTTAGTTTTTTATGCTTGAGTTTTGAGATGCAGTTATGGGTAGGTCGGAGCCCTATTCCGACCATCAGTCAGTTTACTCTTTAGAGGCTTTGTGGACTTAGTGTATACAGTGTTATTCAGTTTGTGGCCTCAGCGACTTATTGTTGCCTGGTTTAGCACACTAATTGCCTTGGTTGCATTCCGATTGTTTACCCCGTATTGTTGAGACCTTATGGGTCCAGTTTATTCTTTAGTTGATTGTGAAAGGTGGCCTGGATGGCCTAAGTGTTACTGTTACAGATGTCATATAGCCGGCTTCTCGATCAATCATAAATCGAGTGCCAGTTGCGCCCTACCCCAGTTTTGGGACGTGACACTACCGTGATTGGTTTTTTGTCCCAAAACTGGGGTAGGGAGCGACTGTCTCTTGACTCTAAAATGATCAAGAAATTGGAGATTTAGTGGTTTTAAATGTAACCCGTAGGGAAATAGGGCCACCTGTCACAGTCAATCATAACATAGAAATAGAACGACCTGGTCTCAACAAATATAACAAAGATAGTGTGCCGACAAGGGCACGATAGAAACTGAAATAAACTGCGAAAGGCAAGCTAGGACACAAACAAATATGAAATTGAACAACTATATGAGTAGTCCACAAAAGCTTCTAAAAGAGTGAACAATACTAAATTCATAGGATAGGGCCCCGGCATACCCATATGAACATCAAAACTCAAAATGATCAAACCAAACATAGGGATCCTGAAGGAAAGAAGCATACCAATTCTCCATTGAATCTGGGCTCCTACTAAAATGGTCGATCTGAGCCCCTATCTTTACCTGCAGCACGATTGCAGAAGTCCCCAGCCGAAGCGATGTCAGTATAAAGAATACAGTAGTATGTAAGATTAAAAGCTGTAAATAAAGCAATGCCAAAGATAAACTAAACGTGAGAAGGGAATAATAACAACCTGACACTCTGCAACCTATTAACATAAATAATGGCAATTAATAACTGAACACAACTCAGAAGATAGGGTAGAGAGATAATCAATAACTTTGCAACTTGTTGCCCTATATGTAGCTGGTACCTAATTAAAGCTAACAATGCTCTATTTCCAATTTCATAAATTAAATAGAATATAATATATGATCAACATAATATACATAACATATTATAAGGTACCAGCTAACAATGCCCACGCTGAGGGGTCTCCAACTCTATGTAAAACTACGACAACAATCGACACAATAATATACTTTAAACATCTCTTTGGGGTTAGGCACAATATCAACATTTAGCCTCAATAAAATATGGAACTTAAAGATAAAATGAAGCTTAACATAGTGCCTCAACACCTATAGGAATATTTCTGTCTCATGCAACTTAAAAATCACAAATCGTGGTTTAAAGAATGACGGACGGAATGCCTTACATACCTTGTTCTGATGAGCTTCCTTTAGCCGACTTTCTTCTTCAACGACCAGCCTTCAACCTTCTTAATATATTTAATTTATAGGTCAGCAAAAAACTTAATTGATATCACAATGTTTATCCAAAATAAATCACCAAATGAGAATCACAACAACAACAACTCATGGTAACATCAACAATTTTAACCATTTTCTTCATTTGTTTTCACTAACTTTTGAGGGGAAAAATAAGAGGGAAAATTACCTAACTTAACCAGAAATCCTTCCCCACCATATGAAGTATATTTACATCCAAAGACACAACCTAAGATCCTAGGAAAAACGAATAAGAACTTAGCTCAAAACAGTTCCAACGGCAGCTCACCTAGCTGCCAATATTTCCAGCTCTTTGCTTTCAAGTTGAGGGAATTTAAAGGGGTAAAATTCTTACCTTTCATCTTGGATTGAATCACTATTCAAAGGGGGAAGTATATGTAGTACAAAACAACTTTAAAACGCAGCAAACCCTCTCCAAACTTCTGCCCAAAACGAGCTCCAAAAATAGTCACCAAAACAACAGTTCACAAGGCTTCCACCACCTAGCTTTGGCTAGCATATCATACAAGTTTAGTAGCTAGAATCACTAACCCTTATACTTGAATAGTTCTTGGCTAAAAGAGGTGTGTTATCCTTCAGTTTTCCGCTCAAAAACGCAACCCCTTTCTGTCCAGAACACAGCAAAACAGCTCATAACCACACCACCTTCACTTGCAAACAATCTCTTAACTTGTCTTGTAATTTGGTTGCACTTAGCATTATGTTTCCTCTTCACTTTGCCTTAGTTTTTTCTGGAAATTTTAGTAAATATAAGGGTGGAAACAAGAAGCTCAATTCTGGTAACTTTTAGAAATGAAATATAAGCTCAATTTTGGCCCCATCACTTCTCGATAGGGCCACCATAAAATACCTATAACTTTTTACTCCAAACTCTGATTGACGAGAAGTTTAGTGTTCTAAAATCTAGACTCAAATATATTTAACTTGATGGTTGTAGGACTCTTAAATCATTATAGATTAGATGATGTGGTCATTTAAATTTAACCTTCACTTACGAACTTTACATACTCTTCGCTTTTCCTTTCGTACATGTTTCCTTCCTTTCCGACAACCAATACGTAGCCCATACTTCCCATAACATAGAACACAAACATTAAATAATCACCAAAAAATTTTCAAGGTGTAACATCCTCCACCCCTTGGGAACATTCATCCTCAAATAAGAATTAACTTCGCTTAGCATGAGTAAAAACACATACAGTAACTTAGGTATCAAATACATACCTCAATATCACTTTTACATTGTAAACATGTGAGGATACTTCTTCTTCATTTCTTCCTCAGCCTCCCATGTTACATCATCGATGTTATTACTTTGCCACAACACTTTAAGCGAGGCGACTTCTTTGGTTTGAAGTTTTCTAACTTTCTAGTCAAGAATATAAACTTGGACCTCTATTTCGGTCATCTCCTTAGAAATCTAGACATCAGTAATAGGCACAACATGAGTTAGGTCTCCTATAAACTTTCATAACATCGACACATGAAATACTAAATGTATTTCCGCTAGCTTTGGCAACAACTCCAACTCATAGGCTACTTTGCCTATCCTATGGATAACACTGCGAGGCCATCATATGTAGGGCTCAACTTGCTATTTTAGCTAAATCGCATAACGCCTTTAGGCGATACCTTTAGGAAGACCCAATCATAAACAACAAACTCCAGCACTCGACGCTGCACACCAGCATAATATTTATGTCCACTTTGAGCTGTCTGAAGACTATCTCTAATACCTTCACTTTTTCAATAGCTTGCTGCACTAGATCTAGCCCCAATAGTTCTTCCTTACTAAGTTTGAACCAACCTACGGTGACCTACAATTTCACCCATATAAAACTTCATACGAGGCTATCTAAATACTCGCCTGGTAGCTATTATTTTAGGCAATCTCTATTAAGGAAACATGATCATCCTAGCTCCCGCCAAAATCCATAACACAGGCATGCAACATATCTTCAAGTATTTGAATGGTGCGCTCAACCTATCCATCCGTCTGAGGATGAAATGTCATATTGAGGCTTACCTGAGTGCCTAAGCCTTTCTGAATGGACTTCCTGAAGCCTTCCATAAATTGTGCGCCTGTATCTAAAATAATGGACAAAGGAACACCATGTAGGTGAACTATCTCACTGATATACAACTTGGCATAATCTTCTGCGACATAAGAGGTCCTTATTGGTAAAAAGTGAGTTGATTTAGTCAATCTATCAACTATTACCCAGATGGAGTCATACTTCTAGCTCATCCACAGCAATCCAATAATAAAATCCATATTAATCACCTCCTGTTTCCAGGCTAGAATCTCTATGCTATGCATCAGACCTCCAAGCCTCTAGTGCTCAACCTTCACCTGCTAGCAGTTAGGGAACTGAGTCATAAAACCTGTGATATCCTTTTTCATATCATTCCACCAGTATAACTGTTTCAAGTAAGGATACATCTTTGTGGAACCTTGGTGTATGAAATACCGAGAGTAATAAGCTTCACTCATAATTTGTTCCCGCAGCTTGCCCACATTCGACATACATAAACGAGTCTGGTATTTGAGGACTCTATTTTGCCCACACTCGAAAAAGGTCTGCTTCTACTGTCTCTTAGCACTACCAATTTTGGGTCCTCATATTGTTGCTGCTTAACTTTCGACACTGGGGAGGATTCTGTAGTGTTCTGAACTACCACGTCTCCATCTTCAGTATCTAGCAATTGAACATGCAGATTAGCTAACTGTCATATAGTCTTTACCATTTGAACTTTGTCAGCTTCTGTATCACTTAAACTACTAATAGACTTATGGTTTAATGCATCAGCCACAACATTAGCTTTTCCAGGGTGGTACAGAATGCTAACATCATAATCTTTCAGTAATTCTAACCACCTTCTCTGTCATAAATTCAACTCTTTCTACTGGAACAGGTACGGAAAGCTCTTATGATCTGTAAAAATATCAATATGTACCCCATATAGGTAGTGACGCCAGATCTTCAGTGTGAACACCACCGCTGCCAACTCTATATCATGAGTAGGGTAATTGTGCTCGTGTTTCCTCACTACCTTAAAGCATGGGCAATGACCTTGCCGTGTCGCACCAAAACACAACCTAAGAGAACCTTGGAAGCATCACAATAAACAACATAATCCTCTGTACCTTCTGGAAAAGTCAAGACAGGTGCTGAAGTCAACCTATCTTTCAACTCCTAAAAACTATGTTCGCACGCCGCTCACCACTGGAACATAGCTTCTTTTAAGGCATCTTTGTCGATGCTGTGGAGATAGTGGAAAAATCTTCCACAAACCTATGGTAGTGACCTACCAAACCCAAAAAGCTATGAACCTCTGTAGGATTCAAGGCCCTGGGCCAACTTTTTACCGCCTCTATTTTCTAACTATCCACTCTTATACCTTCAGTTGTAATCACATGACCAAGGAAAGCCACAGATATTAGCCAAAAATAATATTTAGAAAATTCAGCATACAACATGTGCTCCTGAAGAGTCTGTAACGTAGCTCTCAGGTGATCTGCATGCCCGACCTCTATTTATGAGTAAATTAGGATGTCATCAATGAAGATAATCACGAATACATCAACAAAGGGCTTAAACACCCTATTCATCAAATCCTTGAAAGTTGTTGGGGCATTAGTAAGCCCAAATGACGTCATTAAAAACTCATAGTGGTCGTACCTGGTCCTGAAGGCAATCTTAGAGATATAAACTTTGCTAACCCATAATTGATGGTACCTGGACCTCAAGTCAATATTTTAGAACCATCTGGCACCCTGCAACTAATCAAATAAGTCATCAACCCTAGGGAGTGGATACTTGTTCTTAATCGTCACTTTATTCAATTGCCTATAATCAATACATATCCTTAACGACCCATCTTTCTTTGGCACAAAGAGCACTATTTCACCCCAAGGCGATACACTAGGCCAAATAAATCCCTTCTTGAGCAGATCTCTTAGTTGCTCCTTCAACTCCCTTAGCTCTACTAGAGCCATTCAGTAAGGAGGGATCGATATTGGATGAGTACTTGGAAAGAACAATGGCAAAGTCTATCTCCCTTTCAGGAGGAACTCCAGGTAAGTCCTTTGGAATGACTACTAAAAACTCACTCACCAGTGGAACTGAGTGGAAAGTCACCGACTCGCTAGCCAAGTCCCTGACTAAAACTAAGTGAGAAATGCAGCCTTTGGACATCATCTTTTGGGCCTTAAGTTATGAAATGAATTTACCTTTAGGTGTAGCGGCATTACCCTTCCATTCTAGAACTGGCTCATCCGGAGATTAGAATTTGACAATCTTTACTCGGCAATCAACATTAGCATAACATGCCACTAACCAATCCATGCCCATGATAATATCAAAGTCAACCATTTAGAGATAAACTAGATCATCTAACATAAATCTATCACATTCTCCATCCGTACAACCATGGTACACTCTTTCATCTAACACAGATTCGCCAATTAGCGTAGATACAACAAATAGCTTAGCTAATAATTCAGGAGCTATCTCAAATGACTTGCTATCAAAGGAGTAACATAGGAAAGAGTAGATCCTGGATCAATCAAATCATAAAAAACATGGGAGAATATAATCAAAATACCTGTAACAACATCAGGAGATGACTCCTAGTCTTGGCGACCACCTAGAGCATAGAAGCAATTTTGCATTGTCCCTGAACAAGAGGCTTCCCCATTCTTAACCTTACAAAGGCCTACTACAGGCTGAGAGCTGGGCCTGGGAGGCCTAACTAAGGGTGATGATGTTGATACTGAACCATTGGCTATGCAGTATCACCCTTAGTCCTCATCGTACACTGTCGCATATAGTGGCCAGGCTGTCCACATTGATAACATACATCCATACTAAATGGAACAGCCCTGGATGACTCTTACAACACTAAGCACATGGGGGTATTGAAGGTGTCTCCTAACATCGGGAACCAGATGGAGCTAAACTCTGGTCTCTCCTCGGTCCTTGCAACTAAGGTGGAGCACTGCCCGCAGGTCAAGTTGGCTATCTGGGTGACTGAGCCATTGAGTCTCCTCTAGAATCTCTATAAGACCTTGAAATTCTAGCTCTCTTTCTGTTCCTGCCCCTTACGATTATCATCGATCTGGTGAACCCAATCCTTAACACTTTGATCAAAGGCATGTATCCTCGCAATCTCCGTATGCTCCTGAGTAGAAACTCCCAAACAATCACAAGCTATGAGAAACCCTAGACCTTCCATGAATCAATAAACCCTATCCTCTATCATCTGAACCATGTGTGGAGCATACTTGTTCAAAGAATTAAACTGAAGGAAATACTCACGCACACTTAATAGTCCCCTGCTCTATGTGCAAAAAGTGCTCAAATCAATCCTGTTGAAGCTCCCAGGGCAGATACTGGTGCATAAAGGCCTATAAAAATTCCTCCCACTCAGTTGGCTATGCATCGGTTCTTGGAGCGGTTCCAAGACTCATACAGAAAAATAGCCACATCACACAATTAGAATACGACCAACCCTACCCCTTCTTTCACTGTGGCTCATATTACCTTATATGTTGTATGTCTGACCAATGAAGTCCTAGGGGTCCTCACTCAGGTCTATCTGGTAAACACTGTAGGAATCAAACCCAAGAACTCACAGACTTTGGAACTCTCAGCCATATGACCTTTATGTCCCTCCATTACCTCCAATCTTCACTCCTTTCTAGCAGCAATACGGCCATCAACTGGAAAACGCATTCAAGACGCTGTCCTTCCAACACTGCTGGAGGATTAGCCGCTCTGTCCTCCATTTATTGTACCAAACCTGGGGGTGCTGGGCGTCTCTCTGCTTGTAATACCCCAAAAGTTCCTAAGACTAGACTCGAGATTTGAGATGAAAAGTAGTAGGAAATCTGAGATTTCTTCTCAGAACGACTTGTTGTAAGGGTCGTTAATGGGACTAACGACCTAGTGGAGGTGGTTAGAATCTGCAGAGTGGACTCGAATGTAACAGGTCTCAGAATGACCCGTTAGTGGATGTAATGGGTCATTGTAAGGGGTCGTTCGGAGGATGGTCTTGGTAAAAAAGGTTGGCACTAATCATAGGACGACTCATTGTTCAAAGGGATGAGTGTTATATGGTCCCACTGGAAGGGTACTTTAAAGGTAGGCAGTGGTAACAATGGGTTGTTACCACGAGTCATAGGAGTTGGGTACGACTCGTGGTACTGATCATGGTAGCAGACTCGAGTCTGAAAAGTGGGGTGAAGCAACGAGGGAAGTGATGAACCGTCGATGCCAGTAACAACCTGCTGAACCAGTCGTTGTCACTGGCAATGCATATTTTTCCTGGTTTTCATTAAGGGTAATTTTGTCATTCTATCGGGCCTTAGCGCACTCGCAGGCGTATGCTGTCATACAAGTAACATAGTGGCCCTTTCTCAGTGTCGGATGTTAAACCCACAAGGACTGGACTAATTTAGCGAATTATCAAGTTCAAGTGTTAACTTAACCTTCACAAGTGTTGACTGTAGAAATTTCAGAAAAATTCTAATTAAATCTAGGGGTGATCACAAAATAATCGAGAAACAATACAAGAAGAAACTAGAGTTAAGGACTAATAATAATGCAATGCTACCATTCACAATGGTGCGAGTATGAAAACTTCAGTTTTTGTCTCAACATAGTTAAAATGCAGTGTTAATGGTCTTTCGAGCCTCTAAACACAACAAACTAGTCTCACACCTACATCGTTGAGCAAGAATGTGATGTCCTAATTCGTGAGCAATTCAACTACATGGATGTGGTTTACGAGGTTTATGCCCTTGATTATGGACTTTTGTACCTCTAATCATTTAACTTGACTTAGCTTCACAACTACTTCTACGAGCGGTGATGTGAAAATTCTAAGTCGGTGTCTAGTTCATCCCGTTTTAGTAACCAACCAAGGAAAATAAGGTATAATTTTTATCCTAACCACTAATCTTATTGTAAAAATAAGAACTTGCTCCCTACATTCTTGTGTTCTATCCTAGGGTTACTCTTTCGAACTTTTACCTAAGCTTAACTAGTTTGTCTTCATGGTGATCAAGCATAAAAACAATAATAATAAAGAATGTAAGAAAAAACAACTAAAAACTTAAACCAACGAAGAATTCATGCATTTACAATCATATCATGTGGCCTCAACCCT
Source organism: Datura wrightii (assembly GCA_035772735.1). Lineage (NCBI taxonomy): Eukaryota > Viridiplantae > Streptophyta > Magnoliopsida > Solanales > Solanaceae > Datura > Datura wrightii. Next base: position 102,355,137 of record JASDFA010000003.1, read on the forward strand.
AGAGGAAGGGTTGTAGCCACTCATGTTCGTACAAATACTTAAAACATGATTAAAGTAGAGTACTTACAAGAATAGATAAAAGAGGATGAAAATTAGTGAACCCTAGGTAGAATTCTTCCTTTCTCCCTTCACTCCTTTCCGTTGTTCTCAAAATATTTTGTGATAAATGATTTTTGGAGCTAAGCGTCCTATTTATATTAAATGGAAAAAATGAAATTTTGGCCATGGATGGACTGCCTTAATTCCACGGACCTGGTTGAGCCAATCCTACTCTGTGAAATGGAGCAAATGCGCATGCTCACTGGAAAACTTAGCAATTTCATGTTAAGGGCACAGGCTATGTGTGATGCCTGGCATGGCACAACCCATCTCACGTGCGACGCACAGTGTGACACGTCCACTGGTGAGCAGTATGGCATGGTGTGGCACGGTGCCAACGCGTAGGTGCACTGAACGGTTGCTTCTCGTGCACACTCCAGCCCGTGTGCCCATTGTGGCAATCTCTTGCCGTGGCACGCTGCAAGTTGTGATCAAAGCACTTTCATGTTTTCTTCATGCCACCTTCCTTGCACTTAATCCCAAACTTCCTTTATCTTCATGCATCATCATATTAAGCTCATACATTGCATTTTGTAACTACAAAACAAAGAGCTAATCACATTGGTTAATTTATGCACAAATTTATACAAAATCACATGAGAATATAATTAATTAAATTGACAAACATGCCTTAACTAAGTTATAAAATAGCACTTGGGTACGTAATTATGCCCAAGATCACTACCCCGCACTTAAAGCCTTGTTCGTCCTCGAACAACTTTATTACATCTCATGCACATGAAGAACTTACACATAACTAATTGAAATAAGACAATTCAAGCTAAGGATACAACGATTGTTTTTAGATGGAAAGTTAAAAATGTAGCATGCAAGATATAACCATTAAAATTAAATATAACAAACTTAAGACTTCCTAGCCTCAAGAATCGACTCTCAAACTCAACAAACTCATTCAAATTAACCAACCAAGAATCCCGACATGAATTTTATCAGGGGTACCTTGTCATCGACTTTAAAGTCAAGTATGATGAAATTAGCGGGTATAATGAACTTACCCAATATGAAGAGAAGGTCCTAAATTATTCCCTCTAGTTCCACTGTGGACTTGTCTACCAGCTGCAACATTAATTGTGTTGGCCTCGGCTGACCCAACCCGTGGGTGTTAAATAAAGATAGTGGCATTAAATTTACTACAGCCCCTAAGTCACAAAGAGCCCTTATCACTTCAGCTTTACCAATTTGTATGGGGAGGGTAAAACTCCCTGGGTCCTTGAGCTTTTTTGGCATCTCGCTCATCACCCTGTAGTTGCACTCCTCAGTAAGTGCCACCATTTGTACATCCATCAACCAAACTTTGTTAGCCACCACATCTTTCAAGTACTTAGTGTACTTTGGCATTCCCTGCAAAACATCAAGTAAGGGCAAGTTGATGTGAAGTTCTTTGAAAATATCAAACAACTTTTTAAAGAACTCTTCCTCCTTACTCTTCTTGAGCCTTTACAAGAATGGTGGTGGTGGTCTCTGTGCTGGTTGCAATGATGATTGTGCATTGTGTTGCACAACACTCTTAGTTACTCCTCCGTCATTAGATGGACCCTGTCTGACTAACTCCGATTGCACCTCATTTCTCTTTTCTTTAAGTGGTGCATCAGACAATTGCTTGCCACTCCATAGACTGATGGCATTGACTTGTTGGGGGTTTGTATCTGTTTTATACCCAGAGAGCTCAAAGATCGGACCCAGGAGTTGAAATGGGAAAATAATTGTGAAATTATGTTGCAGGCACAAGACGAGTCATTGGACGACTCATGAGGAGACTCCATGAGTCATCAAGTGGCTCTTGGGGAGGCCTGGGGGGAAAGGAAGGACTAAGGTTCCCACGAGTGAGTTTATGACTCGTGGTCAGCCCCCACGAGTCGTCATGTCAAGCCTGGGGTGGTGTGGGAAGTTAAGTCACCAGTGTACTTAATAGAAGGGACCCCATGAGTCGTGGTCTGTCCCAAAGACTCGTGAGGTGAGTCATGAGAAAGAAGGATGCTTTTCATTGATGTAAAGGCAGTGTACTAGTCGAAAGGTGTCCACGAGTCGTGGCCAAGGGGGACGAGTCATTAAGTCTTCCGTTAAGAGCCCCAGTGGGCAGGTCATCTAGTATACTTGACGAGCAACCTAACGAATTGTTGGCCCTGGTAATGAGTCATCAGGTCACCCGTTAGGGACACCTGGCAGTTATTTTCTACAAATTAGTAAGGGCTTTCTCATAATTCCCTAAGTTCCTAAGACCTATACTACGTCATTTAAGGCTCATTTTAGTAGGTTTTAAGCAGGGTAAAACCTATCCTAAGCCATTATTCTCATGCATGCAAGTTTGAAGGTTTGAAGAGGAGATTCAAGGAAAAATCTCAAGGTTTCATTGGAATATAAGTTTGGGCTATTAGAGGGTGTTTGAATTCACCATTCCCAGGTATGTGTAAGGCTATGATTGGGTGTTTTCTTCCACACCCATGCCCAATCCCTATCAAAAAGTGATAAAATTATCTATGATCAAGTATGATGTTTTGCCCATTTGCATGATTCTTCAATCTCTATACATGGGTATGATTAGATTATATTTATATTGGTTATTTATGAAGCATGGGCGGATTCTACGTTGTTTTCCCTTATAAACATTATTTTTTTCTAAAATTTGAATCTAAATCGCCCATGGGTGAAGAGTTCATAAAAGAGGTGGTTTATGGTAAATGTGTGATGAAAATCATGTTTCTAAAACTACCCTTGATTTTGATGTTGTTTTCTAAAAGAATCAATTGGATTCTTGAATGATAGAACTTTGGGTGATGCCTACATATTGATTAAAGCGATGGTTTTCCCAACATAAGCTTACCACATTGTTTAAAGTGAAATTTTCCAACATTTTTATTATAAATTCTAGCTTGTGGTATGTTGAGTAAATATTTCTACATGTAGCTTACCACATGATTTGGAGTAGATGCTCCCACCTATGATTGAGCTTGTGGTATGTTTCGAAATAAAGCTTCTCATATGCATGAATTTATATTGAGATGTATGTCATTATTGATCTTTGTCAAAGGAAAATGTTGAGCATAATTTTCATATGATGTCAAGTCTATGCATGATTTCATTAATAAGCTATGTCAATAGACAATGTTGAGCTTCGTTTCATACGATGTTGAGTCATGCATGATTTCATGTTGAGCTTCATTAATTAATGATGTTGAGCTTCGTTATATATGATGTAGAGCATTTCATGTTTTTGGGAGAAGGTCTAACACCGAGCGGGTTAAGGGTCGATTACCCTATGCCCCAGAACTATACGCCAACGTAGGTTGATATTATTATATTATCGGGAACTCCCTTGTGAGCTATCCCCTGGCCTGATTGGCCCTTAAACTTGATATCAATATAATGGTATCGTCCATCGCCCTGGCAATGTTATGGATGGCTCTACCCACTTGAGTGTTATAGTTAGGACCACGTAAGCTCTATCGTGGTATGTCGATTAAGTGATGAGTCTCCCACTATCTATATTATTTAGATTTGCATATTCATTACTCATGATGATTACTTAAGCATGCATGTTCGTAAAGATCGGTTTGACTCATTGTTCAAGTTTTGATATAAATATTATGTTTCATTTTTGAGTCATTCGAGTCAATCATGATGTTCTAAAGCTACGCATGGTCATGTTATGATAATAGTACGATTTCAGAATGAATGCATGTATCCTTCTACTTTCACTTAAAAGTTTATTATATATTATGAAATTCTTTAAATGATTTACTTTGTTAGAGCGGTTTTACTTACCTTGCATACTTGGTATATTCCACGTACTGATCACATACTTTCTATGCTACAACTTTTCATGATGCAGGACCCAGTTTTCAGGTTCAACCTCGTTCGTAGTCACTGTTTAGAGTTAGTACCTACTTATTTAGTGAGTCCTCATCTTTCGAGGACTATACCTTCAGTTGTTTTGGATGTCCTTTCAGTCTCAGTAATGTAGAGCTAGTTGGGGGTGTTGTCCCTTCATCTCGTCTAGATGAGAGGCTTATCAGACATAGACGTGTATTCAACTTTAGATATTTATTCTGTTGTTATATTAAGTTGACTTCTGTTGAGTTTATAATTATGTTTTCTTATGTTTATTGAATGAGTTAGTTGAATTCTTATGCCATGGGTATAGTTGGGGTCTCTCGGGGTCCCTTGTCCCGTGTCTACGATCCGGGCCTTTGTTCGGGTCGTGATAATCTGTGTCACTGGGAAACCCTCCCTGAGGTCTAGTGTGCTGAGTAGCTGCTAATTGACCCATCTTCTTTTCTAGATTGCGGGTGGCCAACTGTTGATTTTTCAAATCTGAAGCCATCCGTGCCTGATTCTCTGCCAATTGGGTCTAAGTAGCCATAATTTTCTGCAACATCTCCTCAATATTGCTGCTACTCATCTGGCCACCATTCTACCTGTTTTGCTGCTAATACTACTGCTGCTGAGGTTTCTGGTAGCACCGACTCTTATTACCACCCCAAGAATAATTTGGGTGACTCTACCAACTCTTATTGTAGGTGTTCCCAAAATTCTGATTATTTCTCTGAACATTCCCTACAAAATGGACTGATTCAAGATTTTCCTCGGAAGATTCAACATTGTGTCCATTGTTACCACAAATTTCACACCAACTAGGAGCCTGCTGAATTGCGTTCACTTGTCCATGCAGTTGGTTCACACTCAATTTGTTGAAATGAGTCATCATCTAATGCTGAAATACTGCTAGCTGTGCTACTAGAGCATTGACACTATCCACTTCTATTAGCCCTGTGATCTTGGGCGTAATTGCTTGCCCAAGTGCAATTTTATAGTTTAATTTAGTCATGTTTGTCTAATTATACAATTACATTCTTATGCAATTTTGTGTAAATTTGGGTATGCACTAACCAACATGATTTGTCCTTGTTTTGTATGTGTAATATGCATATGAGGGACTAAATAATGATGGGTGAAGTGAAGGAATGGACTTGGAAGTGAATTGCAAAAGATGGCAAGGAAACATGCCATGGCAAGGCTGGCCGCGCCAAGCAGCGTGCCACGCTGTGCGTGTGCCGCGCCCAACGTCGTCCCACGCCAAGGCCATGCGCGCGAAATGCAGCCTTCCAAGGCGCCTGTACGGCAGGGACCGTGCCACGCCAGACACTGCTGCGCGCCGCAGGCCGTGTCACGTGGCCATCGCGCAGGACAAGCGTTGTGCCATGCGTCGGCCAAGCAAGTTTCAAGTGCACTTCCAGTAAGCTGCCGCGTTACCTCCACGTCACGGAGGAAAATTGGCGCATTCACCTCCGTGCCACGGAGCCATTCCATGACAGGCCAAAAATTGCAAATTTCCTATTTACTATAAATTAAACCCTTAGCTCCTAAAATCATTGGTCACAAAATTTTTTCTGAAAACCTAGAGGAGCGAAGGGAGAAGTGAAGAACTCACCTAGGGTTCACTAATTTTACATTCTCTTTTACCTATTCTTGTAATGACACTACTTTAACAATGTTTTTAAGTTATTGTTTGAACGTGAGTGGCTAAAACCCTTCCTCTAGAATTGAGGCCATGTGATATGATAGTAATGCGTGAATTCGTTTTGGTTTGAGTTGTTGATTGTTGTTTTGTCTTACATTCTTTATTATGGTTGTTTTTATGCTTGATCACCATGAAAACATACATGTTAAGCTAGGTAAAAGCTTGAGATAGTAACCCTAGGCTAGAACAGGAGAATGTACGGAGCAAGTTATTATCTCACGATAGGATTCACGGTTAGGATAGAAATTATACCTAATTCGCCTTGCTTTGTTGATAAAATGTGATGATAGCAGGACACCGGCTTAGAATTTTCACTCCACCACTCATAGAAGTAGTGGTGAAGCTAAGTTAGGTTAAATGATTAGAGGTACGAAAGTCCCTAATCAAGAGAACAAACCCCCTAAACCACGTTCATGTAGTTGAATTGCCCACGAACTAGGATGTCACATCCCTGCTCAACGATGTAGTATTGAAGCTAGTTTGTCTTGTTTAGAGGCTCGAGAGACCATGAACATCGCATTTTCCAACTATGTGAGACAACAATTGATAATTTCATACATGAACCATTACGAAGTGTAGCATTGCATGATTATATGGCCTTAGCTCTAGTTGCTTCTTATATTGTTTCTAGATTGTTTTGTGACCACCCCAATTATAATTTACCAAAAACTTCTATAATCAACACTTGTGAAGGTTAATCTTACACTTGAACTTCATAATTTGCTGAATTGGTCCCGTCCCTGTGGGTTCGACATCCGACTCTTAAAAAGGGCCACTGTATTACTTGTACGACCGCGTATGCTTGCTAGTGCGCTAGAGTGCAACAAGCTTTTGGCGCCGTTGCCGGGGACTTGGCGAAGTTTGGCAAATTTTTCTATTCTTGTGTGAATTTTAATTCCTTAAGTGTTGAGAAACTTGGTCTTAGTTTGATATATTGCAGGTGACAGGTTATCCCTGTAGAGCTGGCAAGGAATAGAGAGCTAGTGGAACCGTTGCTTGAATTTGAACGTCAACTTCATTTACTTAGGAGGGAAGCTCTAGAGCGAAAGCTAAAGTGACTTCAGGAGAGGTTACAACAACACCCACCATTAGTGCAAGTGAATTTGTTACCTGAAATCATGGCAGCCCGACTAGTTCGCTAAGTGGCGATCCCACTAGCGACAAATGTGACCTATAGTATCCGCAAACCAGAACCTGGAGGGAACTTCTAATTGAAACATAATATGGTGCAGCTGTTACATTCTAGTTGCCATTTCACTGGGATGACTCATGAGGACCCATAGCAGCACTTATAGAACTTCCTTGAGATTAGTGACACGTTCGTCCCCACCGGAGTGTCCACAGATTATGTCCGACTTACCCTCTTCCCATTCTCATTGTTGGGGGAGGGCAAAGAGGTGGTTGAAATCTGAGCCACCGAATTCATAACTTCTTGGGAGATTTGGCAAATAAGTTCCTCATCAGATTCTTCCCTTCAGGCAAGATTTCCAAACTCAGGAGTGAAATATTAAGCTTTAAGTAGAGGCCGAAGGAGAACTTGTATTCGGCTTGGGAGAGATTCAAGTCATAATTGAGAGACTTCCCCCATCATCAGCAGTCCAATGAAGTGCTAGCCCATACTTTTGTGGAAAGTCTAGACCCACACATAAAATTTTTACTAGACTCTGCATTGGGTGGGCAAGCATTAGAGAAAACTTATAATGAGCTGCACACTTTGTTGAACAGGATTGCTCAGGGAAATCCAGAGTGGCACAGCGAGTCATTGAGAGGGACAGGAATGAGAACAACAGGGCTGATAGAGGTGGATGGTGTAAATGCCTTGGCAGCATAGCTAGCATCATTTCAGCATCTGATGATGACTCAGTTCAATAAACTTAGTATGAACCAACAACAAAGAAGGTAAATGCAATTCGGCAAGCTCCTAGTTGGTGTGAAATCTGCGGAAATAATGGGCACAATGCAGAATCCTATGGGGCCAATACTAAATCGGTCAATTTTATTGGGAATGTTAGGAGAAACAATCAGATTTTTGGGAACAATTACAACAAGAATTGGCAGAGCCACCCGAATTTTTCTTGGGGTGGAAATCCAAGTCAAAGCTATCAACAACCTCAGCAGCATCAGTATTAGCAGTAGAACAGGCAGAATGGTGGCCAGTTGAGCAGCAACATTGGGGAGATGTTGATCTTGGGCAGATTTACATGCCCAAGTGATACTCAAACTTATCATTTCCTCCTTGTTTATTGTGCAATGTGTATACATTTTCATGTAATTGGTAATAAAATGTGAATTTATACTAACCAACATGATTAGCATTGTTTTGTAGGTAAAACATGATTTTGAGGAGCTAAAATGCATGTTGGAACAATATCGGAGTTGGACTTGGATGCGAGCACGGAAAAGACATTGGAATGCACAATGTAAAGGGGCTCCGCGATGGAGCCGTGCCACGCTACCATCGCGGAGGCACACTGCCTGGAGGGTGATTTAATTGGCAATTTCCAGTGAAGCCTCGCGACATCTCCGTGGCACGGAGGCAAGCTTCCGCGTTGCATGCCGTGCCACGTTGAGGCTATATTCCCGGACCCTGGATTTCCAGTGAGGGTCCGCGTCCACGCCGTGTCACGGAGGCAGTGCTCCGCGTTGGCCTCCATGACACGTTGCTTGTTATTCCGGGAAAAATTCCCAATAGTATAAATAGAACACTTAGGCTTATTTTTAATAAATTCAGACTTGGTGGAGCAAGGACGTGGGTTAGAGGCAGTTGAGGGACGAAAAAGCTAAGGGATTTTCTCTCTTCCTTTCTTCTTTCAATCAATTGTATGTATGATTAACACTTGTTTTAGGATGATTAATCCACAAATGAGTGGCTAATTCTCTTCCTTGCTGAGGTTATGAACAATGGTGATGAATTTTGATTATTGAATTGTATGGTTTTTCATCTTCTTCTTCTATGTTGTTCTATTAATTCTTGTTTCTACTGCATTAGTGTGTGGCCGACATTAATGTACATCTAAAAAGTCCAATTTCACTCGAGAGAGCACGAAATTGGAAAGTTGTGAATTAATAGGGTATTGTTCTTAACTTGATTTGGGAAAATTAGGTTTTGATGTGCTTTCCTGAAAGAAATATACTTGAAAGCCGTATTAGTCAATTTAGGAACCAGAATTGTATTGCTAGGTCATAAATTGCATTTGATCACAGAAATGTAGACGAATGGTTTATGATTCTAAAGTGAGATTAAATACGAGAGTTTTAATCTCTAGGCTAATGTTCTTGGCTAGCAACTAGACGAGAAGAATAACCGAATGATGATGATAATCAAGTTCATTACTTGTTCTTAACCTTGGCATGCTCATATCCATAGTTTCAATTCAAAGTAAATATTTGTTAATAGTTTTAGTATATAATTTATAAACAAAAATTATTTAACTTTTGGTTACGTTGTTGTCAGCATAATTAGAAGTAAGCTAGAATATAGTATACTTAAGCAATTTTACTTATCCAGAGTCTCCTTGGTTCGATACTTGGCTTACTTAGCCACTTTATTACTTGTTTGACCACGTGCACTTGCGTGTCGGTTTTTAAACCCTATAGCAAAAAACCGAACAAGTTTTTGGCGCCGTTGCTAGGGAGACTAGGCAATTGGTGAAATTGTGTTAAGTGTAAATTTACTGTATTTTTGTTTTATTTTCTTAAGTGTTGACAACTTGGTCTTAGCCTGTATTTTGCAGACTTGATTTCTGTGAACACAGGCAAAGGACAAGGAGCTGGTGGAATCTTATACAGAGCCTGAAAGTGAATTTCATAGTAAACGCAGAGAAGCTCTACAAAAGAAGCTACAGTTGCTCAGACAGACTATAATGGAGCAACAAAATCCACCGGTTGTGAGGGCAGTGTTAGTGCCCGACGAAGCAGCAGCAAGGCCGGTTCGCGAGGTGGCAATCCCACTTGCCAACAATGTACATTCAAGTATCCGCAAACCAGAGCCTGGACGGAGATTTGAATTAAAGCAGAATATGGTGCAACTTTTGCACACAAGTGGGCAATTTACCGGTCTCCCTCATGAAGACCCACAACAACATCTCCAGAATTTTTCGGAGATAAGTGACACTTATATACCCGTTGGAGTGTCACCTGATTATGTTCGGCTCACCCTGTTTTCATTTTCCTTACTTGGTGAAGCCAAGAGGTGGTTAAAAGCTGAACCACCAAATTTTATATCAACGTGGGATGATCTAGGACGGAAGTTTTTGATAAGATTTTTTCCCTCTGGTAAAACTGCCAGACTTAGAAGTCAAATTCTAAGTTTCAAACAGAGGGAGGGAGAAAATTTATATCAAGCCTGGGAAAGATTTAAATCCATGTTGCGGGACTTTCCTCATCATCATCAGTCCACTGAGGTGTTGGTACACACATTTATTGAGGGTTTGGAACCCCATACTAAAATTTTGTTAGACTCAGCAGCTGGAGGGCAAGCGCTGGAAAAGACTTATGAGGAGCTGTACACTTTGCTCAATCGGATTTCACAGGGCAATCCAGAATGGAATGCTGACTCATCTCGAGGTGGAGAAAGGAAAGCAGCAGGAGTGCTTGAAGTGGATGGATTTACAGCTATCGCTGCACAGATAGCTGCCTTGCAGAATCAGTTGAACAACCACTTCAGCAATATGAATTTGAACCCGCCTTTAGCTTCAGTCAATGCGGTCTAGCAAATGTGGTGTGAAGTGTGTGGTAGCAGTGAGCATTCAGCTGAGTGCTGTGGAGCAAACCCAGATTCGGTTAACTTTTTGGGCAATGCACAAAGAAATCAGCAGCAGTTTGGTAGCGGCTACAACTCAAATTGGAGGAACCATCCAAATTTTTCGTGGGGTAGCAACAACCAACAAGGCCAAAGTTCGGGTTAGGGTATGCACAGGAATCAAGGAGGGCAACAGAACTACCAATCCCAATTCAGAAATCACAATGCCCCTCCTCCACCACCATCACCTACCATTGAGGAAATGTTCAAGACCATGATCACTAATCAGGCGCAATTACAGGCTGACTATGTTAAATTGGCAGCTGAAGTGAAGAATAATCAATTAGCGACCAAGGCTCTTGAGTATGAATTTGGGCAATTTGCTAGTGCCCAAAACACAAGGCCCAGAGGAGGACTGCCTAGCGACACGGATCCTAATCCGAAGCAGGTAAATGCAGTGACCACGAGCAGTGGTTTGCAGTTGAAGGAGGTGGAACTGGAAAGACCGCCTCAAAAGTCAGGAGCAGCAGATGTTGAGGGAGAGCAACTTGCGGATAAGGGGAAGACCAAAGAAGCTGAATCAGAAAGGCCTCCACCCCCGTTCCCTCAACGACTCAAGAAACACAAGGAGGAGGCGTGTTTCAAGATATTTATGGAGGTGCTTAAACAGGTACATGTTAATTTACCTCTTGTTGATGTCTTGCAGGGAGTGCCAAAATATGCGAAATATATTAAAGACATCGTGGCCAACAAAAGTCGTCTGACTGAGTATGCCACGGTAGCTTTGACAGAGGAATGCACTTCCCGGATCCAAAATAGACTGCCTACGAAGCTAAAAGACCCTGGAAGTTTTACTATCCGAGCTCGTGGATTATGTGATTTGGGGGCGAGCATAAATCTGATGCCATCTTCGGTATTCAGATAGTTAGGTCTGGGGAGTCCTAGACCTACAACAGTAATCTTGCAGCTAGCAGATAGATCCTTAGCTAGGCCGGATGGCATTGTTGAGGATGTGCTTGTGCAAGTGGGATCCCTCATTTTTCCGGTAGATTTTATTGTTCTGGATTTTGAACCAGACGCTGAAGTCCAATTTATTTTGGGACGACCCTTCTTGGCAACCGAAAAAGCATTAATTGACGTGGCTGCGGGTCAACTTACAATGCGAGCACATGACAAGGTAGAAGTGTTCGATGTGTACAAAGCACCCAAGCTCCCGATGGTAAATGAGGAACTCTCGGTGATCAATGTGATTGATCATGGGAATGCTAAGTACATGAGTGATTCCCGAGAGTTGATGGGAAGACCACCAGATAAGGTTGAGCACTACTGGGGGGAGGACAATGATCGTGAAAATTCATCCATCACCCTAGTAGATAACTGAGCATAAAGGACGTCGAGCCGCGACGGTAAACCAGGCGCTGCACGGGAGGCAACCCGTGAAAAATATTTTTTTCTTTTGTTTAGTGAAGTGTAAATAGTTTTTATTTTAATTTTTCTTTTTCTTGATTTAGTACAAATTATTCGTTTTAGTTAGTATATTTTTCATTTTAGTTAGGGAAATCTATTAATCTAACCAATTTTGTTTAGTGAGGTGATTTTCAGGTCAAATGGAGAAAAATATGCATGGAATCGGGAAGGAAAAGGCAAGGTATGAAAAAATGAATAAAATGAAGAGACAGAGCACTGGGGCGATGGCTCCGTGTCACGGAGGAAGGGCTCCGTGTTACCCTCCGTGACACGTTGAGGTTAAATCTGGATTTTTTAAAAATTCCAGAGGACCATCGCGTTAGATCCGTGTCACGGAGGAGGGGCTCCGCGTTACCCTCCGTGACACGTTGCCCTATATTTTGTGACGGGTCACACCGGGTTGCCGGGTGACCCGCGTATTTCTTTCATTTTAAACCCCAAATTTTTGCCCTTTTTCCCCATTTCCTCTCTTCTCCGCGACCAAACACCTAAGTTCCCTCTCCCAACCAACGTGCCACGCTACTAAGAAAATAATTTGTCAAGTTTCTTCGGTTATTCAAAGTAAAGGTATGTTTTCCTCTACTCTCTCAAGTTCTTGGCGATTTTAGTCGAATTTGAGCATGGGAGGTGAGATATATCACCCTAATTAGCAATTTAGCATGAAATTGAATTATTCTTTGATTGATAAATGTTCGAAATGTTGTAATTAGCGTTTGAACTTGTCGATTGCGTGAATGATTCGACTTTGATTGTAAAATTGAAGTCTAGGGATGGGGTTGTTGAAATCGAATTGGGTAACTTGATAAATTGGTGAATTATATGTCGGGGTGTGTTTGTGAATTGAGATAGTCGTTGTAAATATTGTTTGAAGGTAATAGACGACGAATTCTCTGTTTTTGGGAAAATGTAAAAATTGTTCAAATTGGTTTGGTTATTTGGATTCGTATGTATATAGAATTTTTTGTCGTTGTTTTTGTTTGTTGTTTTCGTTGCTAAGTGCGATTGTTGAATTGCTAGCAATGGTAGGATTGGGATTAGCTGTATGAAGTCTGAGTAGTACGCTAAAGTTATACTATCGAAATTTTTTTGTGAACGCACTAAGCATAAATTGTGTAGTTGCTTGTGTTGAGGTTGTAAATAAAGTGATCCTTGTCGTAGTATCGTAAGAGTAGCTAAGGACTAAATGTGGGGTAAACTTAGTTTAACCCGACCTTAGCCGAAGCTAATATGCATTTAGCTTGACATTGTGCTTGTTTATTTATGTTGACAGGTACAATGGCGAGTAGGCAGGATAAGGGTAAAGGTGCTTCTACTTCAGGCACCGGGAGAAAACACGTGAGATTGGGCACAGCAGTCCCAGCTGCACCAGCTGTTCCGCGCGGCCATCGCTGCCAATACGGAACGAGGTGGGTGACCGATGAAGGGAAGAAGTGGTACGCTAAACATAAGGAGAGTAAGTACTTCCCTGAGGAGCATATTGCACGGGAACCACTAGCACAGGAGTTCCCCCATATTGTGTAGAGAATCGAGGCAGTTGGGCTCAGCTTCATATTTCAGGAGCCCAAGGAGTGCAACCTACATTTAGTCCGGGAGTTCTATTCACATTGGAACCCGGCCATCAGAAGCCACACAATAAAAATCAGAGGGCAGATTGTCACTCTGGAACCCCAGAAATTAAATGCCATCGTTGGAGCGCGGGACACAGACGCCCACGTTCTCCGCCAGCTGAACATCACCCCACCATACGCTGATATCAGACGCACTTTGTATGGGGCTCGGTCCACAGCCCGATGGAGCAGACATAAGGAGAGGGGTTACCACCAGACTCTGCCTTATTCGCAGATGAACGGGGAGGCCAGAATATGGCTGAAGATAGTGTGTCCGTGCCTGATTCCGGGGGTGCACATGACGGATGTGACCCGGGACCGTGTTTACCTGGTGTATGCCCTTATGAAAGGGATGGAGATTAATGTTGGGGCGGTTATCATATCCGCCATGAAGAGAGCCCGACTACACCAGGGCCACAGGTATGGGTTCGGCGGACTCATCACCACCTTTCTCCGGGGCCTCGATGTCGAGGAAGAGGCTTTGGACTACATCCTGCAGTTGGAGCGGAGGGCCCTTGATGTGACAAAAACCAAGGCCCCCGACACCACACACGGGCCAGTGCTGACACTGGGCGAGCGACATTCTAGTGACGATCAGTACATGGCACAAATGTTTGGTATGCAGATGCTTCAGCTCCGGATTGGTGGGAGACCAGCCACAGAGGATGAATTATGGCAGCTGGAGCTGGATTACCCATTTGGCGAAAACACCAGAGCTTTGTGCCGAGTGGGACCAGCCTTCATTGAGCCCACTGATGATGATGTCCCCACGGACGAGGAGACACATCGGGAGGACTCCGATGTGGAGTCCGATGACGAAGATGGAGGTGACTCGGACATGGGCGATGAGGCAGCAGCACCGGATGAAGAAGTCAAATATTTCGACTGATCAGGGAGTTCCACCACCCGAAATTTTTGTGCTTTTTAATTTTTGTGAACACCGGGGACAGTGTTCGATTTAAGTGTGGGGTGGGGAGTAGCTAGGTGCTTGGGCTGGGCTGATTTGCTGTATGTTCTTCCTTTGTTTTGTATGTATGTTTATGTTTCCTTGTGGTTGTGAGTGCAAACTGGTTTGTATCTGTATAGGTACATATTTTTGTGGTAATTGATGTGTGTTGTGAAAGGTTGTGGTTGTCAGTGTAAATATTTTTTGTAAATTTTGTAAATATTTTTTTTTCTATCGAAATGATCGATATTTTTAAAATTTTTGCGAAAATATTTTGTACATAGTAAAATATTTTGGAAATATTTTTCCATCGAAATGATCGATGTTTTGCAAAAATTTTTCAATTTTTATTTTTGGGTTTCTCGAAGTTTGTTTTCGGTTCTTTTACTGAGAATAGTCCCATTGAACCGATGTCATAGTTAGTGATCGTTCCCTATGATGGATGGATGACGACCGTCTTAAGGGAAATGTAGTCGGTAGGAGTAGTGATTTTAATTAGTTTTCGGTTTTTTTTTCTTTGGTGGATTGCATCACTGAACCTGTAGTTACTATATGGTTACGAAATTTTGGTTGCGTGATGTAACTGATATTCAAAATGTAAACGTGATTCGTATGAAAGCATGCAAATTTGTAAATATGTTGAGTTACCTAGGCTGTAGAATTCGATTCGGTGTGATTGAGGCTTAATTTTTGAATTCATGTAATTGGCTAATTAAAGAGTCTGTGAATGCATCTTGAATCGAGCATGTGCATAAAGTGTGAAGTGAGGTATTGTTATTCCATGCTATTGTGGAGTGTCTAGAACTTGCCTGGTGTGTGTACAAAACGAAATGAAGGAGGTGTAGTGTTGGAAAGGATGTAGGCATTTCTTTGTTTTAACCGAGAGTTTCTATTTTTTTTCTTGTCATACTCTACCTTTTTATGTGATTGTATACCCTAGTCAGCCCGTTGAGCCTTTAGCCGATTATTTCTTTCTTTTGTCCAAAAATGTATAAACTAAGCTTTATTCCTTCTTTGCATGAGCCATAAAGTCTATACAAAACTCTTAAGCGCTTAAGAAGAACAGAAAATTTTTTCCCAAAGTGTCAAAGAGTGAGAACAGTGGAAAGAAAAAGAAAAGCAGAGTGAGGAAAGAAAAGAAAAGGTTGAAGAGGCACTTGTTATAATGAAATGATAATGAAGGTGCATGAAAAACCTTTGTGTCATGTCAAGTGTGTTTGGTGAAATGGGCCATACGAAAGTAAACAAGCATGAATGGGATGAGAGGAAAAAGAAAAGAGAGAAACAATGTTCATGAGTTGATGGGAATGTGTTGAAAAGGTGCTTAAGGATGCTAGTGACTATTATTGGCTAATCCAATATATACTAGTTCCATAGCTTCCATTACAACCCATTTAAGTCCTACTTGATCTGACATTGCATTTCTTTATATTAGTGGAGTAATACACTAAGGGCAAGCCTATGGGTCATGACATGATGCATGTGAATTCTTTTGGGAGAGAGAGTGAAATTAATTTCTACATGCCCCTACTTGAATGTTTGTGAGTCGCATGAACATAAAGGGGAAGATTCTCTTGAGTTGTGAGGGCACATGCTTGATGAAAGATTGATTTTCGTGTCGGATATCTTGATTAGCTGATTTGCATGAGTTTGCCGATATCGAGGGTCGATTCTTAAAGTCTAGGAAGTCTTGATGTATTAAAGGTCATTGCATTGTTAAGACCATGCATGTTTTCTTGATGATTTACAAAATTGAATAATCGGTATGACCGTAGCTCAAATTGTCGCACCATAGTAGCGAAGGTTGGGATGTAATTTGCATGAGTTGTGTAGGTGTTGTTCGAGGACGAACAAGGATTTAAGTGTGGGGTAGTGATCTTGGGCAGATTTATATGCCCAAGTGATACTCAAACTTATCATTTCCGCCTTCTTTATTGTGCAATGTGTATACATTTTCATGTAATTGGTAATAAAATGTGAATTTATACTAACCAACATGATTAGCATTGTTTTGTAGGTAAAACATGATTTTGAGGAGCTAAAATGCATGTTGGAACAATATCGGAGTTGGACTTGGATGCGAGCACGGAAAAGACATTGGAATGCACAATGTAAAGGGGCTCCGCGATGGAGCCGTGCCATGCTACCATCGCGGAGGCACACTGCCTGGAGGGTGATTTAATTGGCAATTTCCAGTGAAGCCTCGCGAAAGCTCCGTGGCACGGAGGCAAGCCTCCGCGTTGCATGCCGTGCCACGTTGAGGCTATATTCCCGGACCCTGGATTTCCAGTGAGGGTCCGCGTCCACGCCGTGTCACGGAGGCAGTGCTCCGCGTTGGCCTCTGTGACACGTTGCTTGTTATTCTGGGAAAAATTCCCAATAGTATAAATAGAACACTTAGGCTTATTTTTAATAAATTCAAACTTGGTGGAGCAAGGACGTGGGTTAGAGGCAGTTGAGGGACGAAAAAGCTAAGGGATTTTCTCTCTTCCTTTCTTCTTTCAATCAATTGTATGTATGATTAACACTTGTTTTAGGATGATTAATCCACAAATGAGTGGCTAATTCTCTTTCTTGCTGAGGTTATGAACAATGGTGATGAATTTTGATTATTGAATTGTATGGTTTTTCATCTTCTTCTTCTATGTTGTTCTATTAATTCTTGTTTCTACTGCATTAGTGTGTGGCCGACATTAATGTACATCTAAAAAGTCCAATTTTACTCGAGAGAGCACGAAATTGGAAAGTTGTGAATTAATAGGGTATTGTTCTTAACTTGATTTGGGAAAATTGGGTTTTGATGTGCTTTCCTGATAGAAATATACTTGAAAGCTGTATTAGTCAATTTAGGAACCGGAATTGTATTGCTAGGTCATAAATTGCATTTGATCACAGAAATGTAGACGAATGGTTTATGATTCTAAAGTGAGATTAAATACGAGAGTTTTAATCTCTAGGCTAATGTTCTTGGCTAGAAACTAGAAGAGAAGAATAACCGAATGATGATGATAATCAAGTTCATTACTTGTTCTTAACCTTGGCATGCTCATATCCATAGTTTCAATTCAAAGTAAATATTTGTTAATAGTTTTAGTATATAATTTATAAACAAAAATTATTTAACTTTTGGTTACGTTGTTGTCAGCATAATTAGAAGTAAGCTAGAATATAGTATACTTAAGCAATTTTACTTATCCAGAGTCTCCTTGGTTCGATACTTGGCTTACTTAGCCACTTTATTACTTCTTTGACCACGTGTACTTGTGTGTCGGTTTTTAAACCCTATAGAAAACACCCGAACAGATGTTGCAAAAGATTATGGAGACACAGGCCCAGTTAGAAAAGAATCAGGCGAGGATGGCATTAGATTTGAAAAATCAGCAGTTGGCCACCTGCAATCTAGAGAAGCAGATGGGTCAAATAGTAGCTGCTCACCATACTAGACCGCAGGGAGGATCACCCTGTGACACAGACACAAACCCCCGATAGGTCAACGCCATCAGTTTGAGGCGTAGCAGGCAATTGGCTGATGTACCACTAAAAGAGAGGAGAAATGAGGTGTAGCCGGAGTTGGTTAGAAAGGAACCATCCACTGACAAGGGACAGAATCAGAGTGTTGTGCAACAAATTGCACAATCATCATTGCAGCCAGCACGGAGACCATCACCACCATTTCCGCAGAGACTCAAAAAGAGCAAGAAGGAGGAATGCTTTAGAAAGTTCTTTGATATTTTCAAAGAACTTCACATAAATTTGCCTTTGCTTGATGTTTTGCAGGGAATGCCCAAGTATGCTAAGTACTTGAAAGATGTGGTGGCCAACGAAATCAGATTGGTGGATGTTAAGAAAGTAGCATTGACTGAGGCGTGCAGCCACAGGGGAATGAGCAAGATACCTAAAAAGCTTAAAGACCCAGGGAGCTTTACCCTCCCCATAAAAATTGGTAAAGCTGAGGTGATAAGAGCTCTATGTGATTTAGGGGTAGCAGTTAATGCATGAATTCATTTTGGTTTGGGTTGTTAATTGTTGTTTTGTCTTACATTCTTTATTATGGTTATTTTTATGCTTGATCACCATGAAAACATACATGTTAATCTAGGTAAAATCTTGAGAGAGTAACCCTAGGCTAGAACAAGAGAATGTAGGGAGAAAGTTCTTATCTTACGATTGGTTTCGCGGTTAGGATAGAAATTATACCTAATTCGCCTTGTTTTGTTGATAAAACGGGATGATAGCATGACACCGGCTTAGAATTGTCACTCCACCACTCTTAGAAGTAGTGCTGAAGCTAAGTTAGGTTAAATGCTTATAGGTATGAAAGTCCCTAATCAAGAGCACAAACCCCGTAAACCACGTCCATGTAGTTAAATTGCCCACGAACTAGGATGTCACATCCCCACTCAATGATGTAGTTGTGAAGCTAGTTTGTCGTGTTTAGAGGCTCGAGAGACCTTGAACATTGCATTTTCCAACTATGTGAGACAACACTTGATAATTTCATACGTGAACGATTACAAAGTGTAGCATTGCATGATTATCCGACCTTAGCTATAGTTGCTTCTTATATTGTTTCCATATTGTCTTGTGACCACCCCAAAACTTAATTATAATTTACCGAAAACTTCTATAATCAACACTTGTGAAGGTTAATCTTGCACTTGAACATCATAATTTGCTGAATTGGTCCAGTCCCTATGGGTTCGACATCCTGCTCTTAAAAAGGGCCACTGTATTACTTGTACGACCGCATATGCTTGCGCGTGCGCTGGAGCGCAACACCCTGCTGCTCTCTTTCCTGCTCCTCTTGATGATTCGCTGTGGCACTCTGGATTTCCTTGAGCAATCCTGTTCAACAAGTGTACAATTCATCATATATATTCTCCAGTGCTTGCCTCCCGATGCAGAGTCTAATAGAATCTTCATATGTGGGTCTAGACTCTCTACAATGGTGTGAGCTAACACCTCATTGGACAGCTGGTGATGGGGGCAGTCTCTCAACAATGACTTGAATCTCTCCCAAGCCAAGTATAAGTTCTTCTTTGTCCTCTGCTTAAAACTTAATATCTCACTTCTGAGTTGGGCAGTCTTGCCTGATGGGAAGAATCTAATGAGGAACTTCCTTGCTAGTTCATCCCATGAAGTAATG
The DNA here is from genome assembly GCA_035772735.1 of Datura wrightii. Taxonomy (NCBI): domain Eukaryota; kingdom Viridiplantae; phylum Streptophyta; class Magnoliopsida; order Solanales; family Solanaceae; genus Datura; species Datura wrightii. The sequence goes on from JASDFA010000003.1 coordinate 102,374,682, forward strand.
GAATTCGGTGGCTCAGCCTTCAACCACCTCTTTGCCTCTGCCAACAATGAAAATGGGAAGAGTGTGAGTCGGACATAGTCAGTTGACACTTTGGTGGGGACAAAAGTGTCACTGGTCTCCAGGAAATTCTGTAAGTGTTGTTGTGGGTCCTCATGAGTCATTCTAGTTAAATGACCTCTAGGATGTAACAACTGCACCATGTTCTGATTAAGCTCAAAGTTCCCTCCGGGCTCCAATTTACGGATACTGGAGGTCACATTCGTTGCTAATGGGATTTCCACTTCGCGAACTGGTCAGGCTGCCATCTGATTAAGTAACAACTCTACTTGCGCCACTGGTGGATGTTGTTGTAATTTCTCTAGTAATCTTTTCAACTTTCGCTCTAGAGCTTCCCTCCTGAGAAAATATAGTTGGCGTTTACGTTCCAACAAAGGTTCCACCAGCTCTCTATTCCTTGCCAGTTCTGCAAGGGCGACCTGTTACTTGCAATATAGCAGACTAAGACCAAGATTTTCAATACTTAAGGAAATTAAAAATCACACAAAAATTAACAATTTGCTAAATTTCACCAGTCCCCGGGAACGGCGCCAAAAACTTGTCGCGCCCTAGAGCACGCGCAAACATACGCGTTAGTACAAGTAATACAGTGGCCCTTTTCCAGAGCCGGATGTCGAACCCACAGGGAATGGACTAATTCAAAGAATTATCAAGTTCAAGTGTTAAATTAACCTTCACAAGTGTTGAGTGTAGAAATTTCAGAAAAATTCTAATTAAATCTAGGGGCGATCACAAAATAATCGAGAAACAATACAAGAAACAACTACAGTTAAGGCCTAATAATCATGCAATGCTACAATTCATAATGGTTCGAGTATGAAAACATCAATTCTTGTCTCACATAGTTGAAATGCAGTATTAATGGTCTTTCGAGCATCTGAACACAACAAACTATTCTCACACCTACATCGTTGAGTGGGGATGTGATGTCCTAATTCGTAAGCAATTTAACAATGTGGATGTGGTTTATGGGGTTTATGCCCTTGATTATGGAATTTTGTACCTCTAATCATTTTAACCTTACTTAGCTTCACAACGACTTCTACGAGCGGTGATGTGACAACTCTAAGTTGGTGTCTAGCTCATCCTGTTTTAGTGACCAAGCAAGGAAAATTAGGTATAATTCCTATCCTAACCGCTAATCTTATCGTAAAAATAAGAACTTGCTCCCTACGTTTTTTTTTCTAGCCTAGGGTTACTCTTTCGATCTTTTACCTAATCTTAACGAGTTTGTTTTCATGGTGATCAAGCATAAAAACTATAATAATAAAGAATGTAAGAAAAAACAACAACTAAAAACTCAAACCAATGAAGAATTCATGTATGTACAATCATATCATGTGGCCTCAACCCTAGAGGAAGTGTTTTAGCCACTCCTATTTTTACAAATACTTAAAAACATGAATAAAGTAGAGTACTTACAAGAATAGATAAAAAAGAATGAAAATTAGTGAACCCTAGGTAGAATTCTTCCTTTCTCCCTTCACTCCTTTCTGTTGTTCTCAAAATATTTCATGGTAAATGATTTTTGGAGCTAAGCGTCCTATTTATATTAAATGGAAAAAATGAAATTTTGGCCGTGGATGGACTGCCTTCGTTCCACGGACATGGTTTCCCCAATCCTGCTCCGAGACACGGAGCAAATGCGCATGCTCACTGGAAAACTCAGCAGTTGCATGTTAAGGATGCAGGCTATGTGCGATGCTTGGTGTGGCATGATCCATCTCGTGCGTGACGCACAGCATGACACGTCCACTGGTGCACAGCATGGCATGGAGTGGCATGGCACCAACGCGCAGGCACACTACCCAGTTGCTTCTCAGGCGCATTCTTACCTGCGTGACACGGTGCCCATCATGGAAATCTCTTGCCGTGGCATGCTGCAGGTTGTGATAAAAGCACTTCCATGTTTTCTTCATGCCACCTTCCTTGCACTTAATCCCAAACTTCCTTTATATTCATACATCATTATATTAAGCTCATACTTTTTGTACCTAAAAAACAAAGAGCTACTCACATTGGTAAATTTATGCACGAATTTATACAAAATCACATGAGAATATAATCAATTAAATATACAAACACGCCTGAACTTAATTATAAAATAACACTTGGGCACGTAATTATGCCCAAGATCACATTTCTAGGCCCTAAGGTTCTAAACTACATCATTTTATGCTCAATTAGTAGGGTTTTAAGGGGGTTAAGCCTATTCTAAGTATCTCCACTCCATGCATGCAATTTAGAGGATTCCTTGAAGATCAAGTTAGAAGAAATTCATCAAATTCTCTCCAATTTCCTTTGGACATTCCAATGGGAGGGTGAATTCATTTTACCCAGGTATGTTAGGCTACGAATAAGGGTTCCTTTCACTCTCATGCTCTAAATTCTTCTCAATTCCATGGATTAAATTCTAGATTCAAGTTTCATGATCTTATAGGGTTTATTCCAATTCTTGTGAAATTCTCTATGATCTATTTATGGGTCAAATCATGTCTTATGATCTATGGGAAGATTTTATAATTATTTTGATTATTAATTTATAGTTTCAACTTCTAATTAAATTATGCCCAATTAACTAAGCTTCATAAAATGTCAATTTATGGTTCCATTATAATCTTGTCTTCTTAAGACCTAAATTATGATTTATGATTTATGATATGATTTCTCTAAAGTACTCATCATGGATTTATGAATATCAAGTATATACATGTTTTACAAGTATGCATGGATTTTCATGATTTATGGAATTATGAATCTTGACCGATTCATGGGCCCTTATTTATGGCTAATCATGTATTTCAAGTAGGATCCATCATGTTATTATTTATTTGGCCATGAACTTCATGAATGATTTTACGATTAAGATATGAGCCCTCAGGTGCATATTTTTGGAAGCAGTGTCTAGCACCGAGCAGACCCAGTGTTCAGGTAAACCCCATGGTCTCATAACTATGTGCCACCATAGGTTTATATATATATATATATTTATTATTTATCCCTGTGATATCACCAAGCATGCAAGTCCCCCTGCCTGGCAAGCCGGGGACGGTCCTGACCACTTGGGCAAAATAGTAGGGCATCATGTAAGGCTCTGTCATGATGGTGTTAGTTAAGACGAGTCCTCCCATTGTTCCTCATGATTTATGCATGGTTAAGTTTATGTTTCTTTGGCTCAAGTCATGTTTAATGAAGCTTTTCTCCTATGATTATGATTATGATTTATTTATGAATGTTTTGAAAATCTTGAGCCTTTATGTTTACATTATGTTATTAACTTTATGAACACGTTGTCCTACTCTTATGAACTCTGATGTATTTTAACTATCTAGTTTACTTACCTTGCATACTCAATACATTCTAAGTACTGATCGCATACTCTATGCTGTATCATTTAATGATACAGGTCCGAGGGATCAGTCTTAGTTGCATCATTAGTCCTGCTCCCCTCTAAGGCCTGTCTACCTAGTATTGGTGAGTCCTCATATTTCGAGGACATTCAGCAATCTATAGTTATGTTCTTTCAGTTGCAGACTTTCGTTGAGCTAGTTGGGGATGCCGTCCTATCAGCTCATCAGTTATGTTAGAGGTTATTAAGACATTAAGTAGAAATCAACCTGTTATTTCTGATTTGGTATTAGATTGATATGTATGTGGACTTCTTCTTAAGCATGTTTTATATATGTCAGTATATACTTATGGTATGCTCTTAGTTGTTATGTTCATGCCAGGGGTCGACTTGGAGCCTCTCGGGGTTCTTTGTCCCGTGTCTTGATCCGGGCCTATGTTCGTGTCACACCCCGCCTTGGGGGGTATGACTGGCACCTGGTGCCCTACTAGGACCTGAACTGCTGGACTGCTAAGCCTGGGCACATCTGGTGCCTGGCTGGCTCTAACTCATATTTCTGGAAACAAAGGGCTATATAACGGCTGTAACACAGCCCCCGGCCCATTGGCCTATAGCCTCCTGTACCTGTACTAACAGCTGACCAGAAACATATCAATATAGGGAAACCTATGCGGGCCGACAAGGCCACCATGCCGTCTAGTTATCTATAACTTAACCATGAAGTACTGGATAGCTACGTGACCGGCAAGGTCACCACTACTGTCGAACTATGGCCCCACACGGCCAACATAAAGGAAACACAAGTTCTAACAGCTATACAACTGCACGACCTCACACGACCGGCTCATCTGACCACAGGGAAATATATACAGACTGCAAGCCTCTAAGAATAACAATAGAAATGATCGGTACAGGGCTCCGACCTACCCGTACTATACAACAAAAGAAAACGAAATACACCTTTGGAATTCAGTCTCCGGATGACAGGAGCTGAATACTCGATCGCCAACAGGAATGACGTGGTAACGACTGCTCATCTATGAGTACCTGTAGGCAAGTAATGCAGCGCCCCACCGGGCGTCAGTACCGCTGGTACTGAGTATGTAAAGCAATAGCTGAAAGAAATATCTAAAAACAATAATATAACTGATGAAACTGAAGTAGAGAGAAATAGATTAACTGTCTGATAATGTAAGTCATACATTCTCTCAATTATACTGGGAGGAGTAGGAGTCATACCTGGAGATGTATCGTTCTACTGCTGATCTACTCGTATCTAACATAACATGGCATAACATAACATAACATAACATAGCACACACAAACCTTACCCGGCCCCCATAAGCCGGGAGGTACAACCAGCACAGAATCTATACCCCTACCCCGGTCATCCCATCTCCTATAAACCCTGTAAGCATCCTGCCGGTCCCCTGGGTATGCACTTGGGCTCGCTGAGCCCCTGACTATAACTGCATCTGAGTCCGGAGGACTCCTGAATCAACACCCGGGCGTATCCGCTCAACAGGGGTGTGTAAGGGCCGATCAAGGCACAAATATGGGGAAAACTGGCATCCCATCTTCGTCCCTGTGGTACGGCATGCCACTCCATAGAGCGACGTATCCTCGTCCTCTGGCGGACGAGTCGATACAGCTATCAACCCTGTGCGGTCATGGATGCTAGGTAGTCCAACCCCAAACAATACAACAGTCTCAACTAGTAATACTATCTGCATGTCCCACATACTGAAGCTAATAGTGGTAAAGTATTTGTACATACTATTTGCTGAGCTAGCGATAGTAATATGTACGTACTTAATGCATGCTGAGGCTGGTAATAGTATATATGTACAAATAGTCTTTTGCCAGACTGTACTGGGGCTAATGCTGAACAAGTTATAGTCTTTCTGCTGAAACTATGATGTATACTGAGTTTCTATAGTAACATGATTTACTATCCCTAATATGCTTTCTAACTTCACTTTAACTTATCGTTCTATTTCTGAGATGTCTTACAGATATTACATTGCTTTACTGGGTTTCAACTGAATACAATGATATCCTAAAATTCTGTGTCACATCACATACTGAGCATGCTGTGCAGTTCCTAACACTTATATTAGAATCTATATCGTGCTAGCAAGTCTCGCGCTGATCATAACATGATGTTTCTAATATCGTACCATCATTCTTAGTAAACATCATACATGACTTCTAAATATTCTACTGGCCTTTAAATTACTGTACTGTACCAAGATTACTAACTTGCCGAGGGAACTAGCTTTACATACCTTATCCTCGAACTATCCGGCTGTCGGACGAGGCTCGGCCAGTACTTCTACTATTTTCTCCCAACTGCATTCATAAATATGTCAATCAATACTAAATACAACTTTATTTTAAAGAGCAACCTCACTTTCGATATAGTTTATAGCCTAAACTTAGGCTTATCGAAAGACGCTCGAAAACTCGCTATTTTTAAGCGGTCCAGAAGGGAGAAACATTCACTTCACAGCTAGGAACACATAGACACTAGTTTAGAGCAATTCCACTTACCTTAGCTCGGTAGCTCGATGATTCGTCGGCTGTATTTCATGAAACCAAATCCGTAGGAATGCTCTCTTCTCCTAAATACCTCGGTATCTGAGGTTAATTTGAGTTTGGACAACGTTTAGCAGCGTAATCGGACGAAAATTATATTACCTTCTTCGTTCTATTTCCTTTCTCTGATGGTTTACTCTGTTTTCTGGAAATTTCATAAGTTTATAATGAGTTAAAACCGAAGTGGGGCTTTATATACTTGGGCCTGGACAAGGCCAACGTGTCACGGAGCCAACGCGGAGGCTCCGCCTCCGTGACACGCTGCCATCGCGGAGGGGCTCTGCCTCGGCTCCTTCCGCGATGGTTCGACAGGTTTCTCGTCCGATCTTTTCCCCGGGCCTTTCTTTAGCACGTATGGCTTTCAAATATGCTTAACCAACGTGCGAATAGGTCATTTAGGTGTCGGAAATTCTACGGGGTAGAACATTCTCCCCCCCTTAAGAACATTCGTCCTTGAATGTACACGGCTATCTGGAGGACTACTTAACTTACTTTCGAGAAAAATTTCGGCAGAGTTTCCCCTGTAATATGGACTATAGCAAAAACCTGAAATGCAGAAAAGTCCAACACAGGTACTGCACGCAATATTTTAAGATCCACTAGATAACTAAGTATCAATCCTTCTCATTCACACACATAAAACTACAAGGTATTGCATAAGTAATAATACGGACATACCTGTCGCCTGACTAGGCCTGAAATAGGTGAGGGTGTCTGGCTTTCATATCTTCCTCCGCTTCCCAAGTCATCTCCTCTCGGTTCCTGTTACGCCTCAATACCTTGATAGACGTAATATCTTTAGTCCTCAATCTGCGAATCTGTCTGTTTAAGATAGTTATTGGAACCTCTTCATAGGCCAGCTTTTTCGTAACCTGGATATTCTGGACTGGGACTGCTCTGGACGAGTCTCCTATGCATTTCCTCAGCATAGATACATGAAAGACCAGATGAACGGATTCTAATTCTAGAGGCAAATTCAACTCATATGCTACTCGGCCTGTCCTTCGACGAATCCGATAAGGCCCAACAAACCTCTGGCTGAGCTTACCTTTCTTGCCGGACCTCATTACCTCTTTCATTGGGGATACTTCAGAAATACCCAGTCATACACATCAAACACCAATTTTCTGCGCCGCACATCTGCATATGATTTCTGGCGGCTCTGTGCAGTCAGTAAGCATTCTTCGGATAAGTTTACCTTTTCCTTTGACTGCTGAACAATGTCTGGGCCAACCAACACTGACTCTCCGATTTCAAACCAACCATTCGGTGATCTGCATTTTCGCTCGTATAATGCCTCAAAAGGCGCCATCTGGATGGCTGAATGATAGCTATTATTGTAGGCAAATTCAATTAACGGTAAATGCTCACTTTGGCTACTACCGAAATCTAGCACACACGCTCGCAACATGTCTTTGAGCGTCTGAATTATGCGCTCAGCCTGCTCATCTGTCTGAGGATAGAATGTTGTGCTTAAATTAATCTGCGTTTCCAGACCCCTCTGGAACGACTGCCAGAATCTAGCTGTAAACTGTGCTCCCCTATCTGAAATAATGGATACCGGCACTCCATGCAATCTAACTATTTCTCTGATATATAATTCGGCATAATCCTTAGCCGAGAAGGTAGCCTTCACTAGCAGGAAATGAGCTGATTTTGTCAGCCTGTCAACTATTACCCAAATAGAATCATTTCCGCTTCTGGTACGGGGTAATCCTGCCACAAAATCCATGTTCACTGCTTCTCATTTCCAGAGAGGCACAGCTATGTCCTGAGTTAACCCGCCTAGTTTCTGATGTTCTGCTTTCACCTGTTGGCAGTTAGGACACTGGGCTACAAATTCAGCAATTTCTCTTTTCATACCTAGCCACCAGTAGTTTTCTTTGATATCATGGTACATTTTCGTCGCGCCTAGGTGGAGAGAATAGCGGGCGTAATGCGCCTCGCTCATAAGCTGCTGGTGATGCCCCAAAATATCTGGAACACAAATGCAGCCTTTATATCGCAACACTTCATCCCCGGTTATCTGAAAATATGTCACCTCTCCTTACTGAACCTTGTGTTCAAGTTGAACCCGGCTAGGGTCTCCATACTGCCGTTCCTTTACTTCCACCACTAACGACAACACTGCGACATTCTGTATTATCGCTCTGTTATCCTTTATTTCTGCTATGTGAACGGCTAAACCGGCTAACTAGTGTAATTCTCGGGTCTATTCTCGCTGTTCAGGCTGCAAGTATGCCAACTCCCCATAGATTTACGGCTAAGGGCATCTGCTACCACATTAGCCCTTCCTAGGTGATACAAAATATTCACTCTTTAAGGCATAAACTACTGCAGCTAACTCCAGGTCATGGGTAAGATAATTCTTTTCACGTTTCTTCAACTGCCTGAAAGCATAAGCTATTACTTTACCATGCTGCATCAACCCTCTGTACCTCCTGGCGATACTAACACTGGAGCTGATGTTAACCTGGCTTTTAACTCTTGGAAGTTCTGCTCACACGCCTCAGTCTACTGGAACTTTGCTGCCTTCTGTGTCAATTTAGTCAGAGGTGCTGCTAAGGTGGAAAATCTTTTCACAAACCCTCTGTAGTACCCGGCTAACCGCAGGGATTGCATACTTCGATCGGAGTGGTAGGTCTAGGCTATGTCTTCACTACTTTGATTTTCTGTGTATCTATCTGTACACCAGCCTCCGACACAATGTGACCAAAAAGGCTACTAAACTCAACCAAAATTCACATTTACAAAAATTGACATATAACTGACGGTCATACTGGTTTATTATACCGGAGAATCTGACAAGTAATCTACCGGTATAGCTAGAGCTTATCTGGCCTTCTGGCCGCATGCTAAGGCTACTTGTTGCTAAGGTAACCTTGAACGACTATCTGCACACCATGTGCCCATATCTGATTAGGGGGTCCTGATATTGACCATGACCTCTAATGATCTGGCTGCATAACCTTAAATAACAGGATAGTCGGGTTGAATGACCCGAATGTGGCAGTAGTCTAACAATGCTCTAACTGTTCTACTTGAATACTATAGTTCATGCATAACTGCAGACTTGTGGGCATCTAATTACTTTGTTATTTTGCTTGAACCACTGTAAGGCTGGGCTTAATCAAACCTACTCCCCGGCGATCAATCTCTGGATCTTCACGGGGAGTCTACTGATCCCCTGGTCTTAATAAACACTGTGCTAGCAGGGTACTATCAATTTCTTACGCCTTATGTGTATCCACTTGGATTTATACTGCTATTCTAGGGAATTCTCGGTCTTATGAGCTATTCTGTAAATACTGGCCTTCTGCTAGGGCTTTGTATCTGAATATCTTACGAGAACCAGCTGAAGTACTAGTCTATCGCTAACTACTGATGTGGGCCCTTCCTTGGGGTACCCACGGGTATTCTGACTGGGGCGGCCGGCTAACTTATGGGGTGTTCCACATAATAACTGCTAGGTTGACTAAGGCCGACTCTCACCTACAAGGCTGGGAAAATGACGTACGACCACTTAACATACTAGAACAATTCTGGTATTGCTAATCTCTGAAATTTGCCTATTCGGCCTCTAATCCTGGTTCTAGCACACGCACTAATGTTACCGATCTTCAGGGATGCTTCTCTGCTAATGCAGGCGCCAGCTGGTCGGTAGACCGTCTAACTGCGCCCTTATCATCTAGCCAGCTGGTTTAGGCCATTAACTCTGGTAAGCTCGTAGAGCCTAGATCTGGCAACAACACATAAGTCTATTAACTTAATAACTGAGAACTGAGATAGTTTCTATGATTTCATATTTTATTCACACTTAATCTACCCTTTCTCTTCTCCTTTCCGGTTCTCCTTTCTTCTCTCCTTTTCTTTCTTTCTTCTCCCTCTTTTTTTTTTTTGGCAAGGGGGGGTGTCCTGCAATGCAATTTGTACATGCTTTCTATTACTAATCAGCATCTGTGATTGTACCCCTTATAGGAAGCCACTCACAGCATATCTATTATCTGTATACATATATATATCAATAGTTACATACAATATGTACTGAATTCTGCGGTAATACATAATCTCTGACATGCTCTGCTGAGTCTCATACCGTAAGTGATACATCGCTTCTACGGCCTAATAATATCTCCTGCCCTGACTTATCATTTCATTGCATTGTCACCTCATTCTGAAAGTAACAAACATAAACACTTTAGTTATTGTCTGCTGTTTTAAATTCCGCCACTCTTGCGATGTGGGGTCGACGTTCGAATCTTGTAGCCTTACTAGGAATATATTGGGAGCCCATGACTGTCTGTTGAGCCTTATCTCTAGGCTACACTAGATTAGAATTGTTGTATCGGTAACTTCTTAACTTTTCCATAGCGGACATACTGCGGTATTCTGAACCGCAATCTTACTGTCAGCCCGAGGCTTAATCCTTAATACAATATTTTATCAATCCGGGGGTAATTCTAATTTCCCCACAAGATCTGACATTCCTGCTTCTTTCCCTCATCTTACTTAAGCTGAACTCTGGGGTTCAAGGTACCTGCTCTTCATTGTTAAAAAGATTGTTGGTCTTGTATCAGTTCATACTTCCCCTGACTTGCAGTCAGACCTATCTGATTCACATGACCCCTCACCCTTTTGATATCACAACTGGATCATAACCACAATCTTACAGGTATATCTTGCTATCTGTTAGCATATGTGGCGTACTTGGCCTTTTTCTGACTCGAACTTGACTATTACCCGACATTCATCACTAATAGGTCTTTTACCCCTGCTTTGAGTAAGCTAACGGTCTTACTTCCTCTACTGGCTTATTATCATAAGGGTCTGCACAACTTACGGAATCATAGGGGCTCTTTATACTTTCCAATACTTACTAGGATCAATCAGCCCATCTTTACTTACTGCTTGATTTGGCAGCCCCATCTCAAGTCTTATGCCCCTTTACTATACTGGCATCAAAATCAAGAGGTAGGAATAGCCCTTTTCTTATTGCAACAAGTAAAAGCATTTAACTGTACCATATCCAAAAGATGTATTTGGGATTCCTGCATTTCCCTCTCTTTCTTATACTTACCTGGTGGTCTGACCTTGTCAGTAATCTTGATCAGATCTTATATAGCTAATAAATAAATCAACTCATATGCACATTACACTCCTGACTTCCTATTCTGACGTTATCAACGTATACTGGGGATAGTACCGATAAAGGTATCATGCTGGGAGGTCTCAGGTACCTCCTCCTGCTACCGTAGTTATCATGTAACTGGTTGATGCCTTCTTCTATTGCTATATCTGATCTTCTGCCTGTAATAGGGTAATGCTGATCTCCCTTTGTATCTGTACTCAAAGAATACGGTAAGTTTTTAGAGACTCCACCCTGTACTGTACCGCTCTAAAGCACGACTGACTGAGAAGGAAGGGTAACCATCCTATCATGCCTCGCAGCCTCCTGCCTATAGTATGTGGTGCACAACACATCCATAGATAAGACTCTACTTAGCACGGCTTGCAGACTCCCTGGGACACGACCTGCTCTGATACCAAGTTTGTCACACCCCGCTTTGGGGGGTATGACTGGCACCTGGTGCCCTACTAGGACCTGAATTGTTGGACTGCTAAGCCTGGGCACATCTGGTGCCTGGCTGGCTCTAACTCATATTTCTGGAAACAAAGGGCTATATAATGGCTGTAGACACAGCCCCCGGCCCATTGGCCTATAGCCTCCTGTACCTGTACTAACAGCTGACCAGAAACATATCAATATAGGGAAACCTATGCGGGCCGACAAGGCCACCATGCCGTCTAGTTATCTATAACTTAACCATGAAGTACTGGATAGCTACGTGACCGGCAAGGTCACCACTACTGTCGAACTATGGCCCCACACGGCCAACATAAAGGAAACAAAAGTTCTAACAGCTATACAACTGCACGACCTCACACGACCGGCTCATCTGACCACAGGGAAATATATACAGACTGCAGGCCTCTAAGAATAACAACAGAAATGATTGGGACAGGGCCCCGACCTACCCGTACTATACAACAAAAGAAAATGAAATACACCTCTGGAATTCAGTCTCCGGATGACAGGAGCTGAATACTCGATCGCCAACAGGAATGATGTGGTATCGCCTGCTCGTCTATGAGTACCTGCAGGCAAGTAATGCAGTTCCCCACCGGGCGTCAGTACCGCTGGTACTGAGTATGTAAAGCAATAGCTGAAAGAAATATCTAAAAACAATAATATAACTGATGAAACTGAAGTAGAGAGAAATAGATTAACTGTCTGATAATGTAAGTCATACCTTCTGTCAATTATACAGGGAGGAGTAGGATTCATACCTGGAGACGTATCATTCTACTACTGATCTACTCATATCTAACATAACATGGCATAACATAACATAACATAACATAGCACACAAAAACCTTACCCGTCCCCCATAAGCCGGGAGGTACGACCAGCACAGAATCTATACCCCTACCCCGGTCATCCCATCTCCTATAAACCCTGTAAGCATCCTTCCAGTCCCCTGGGTATGCACTTGGGCTCGCTGAGCCCCTGACTATAATTGCATCTGAGTCCGGAGGACTCCTGAATCAACACCCGGGCGTATCCGCTCGACAGGGGTGTGTAAGGGCCGATCAAGGCACAAATATGGGGAAAACTGGCATCCCATCTTCATCCCCTGTGGGACGGCATGCCACTCCGTAGAGCGACGTATCCTCGTCCTCTGGCAGACGAGTCGATACAGCTATCAACCCTGGGCGGTCATGGATGCTAGGTAGTCCAACCCCAAACAATACAACAGTCTCAACTAGTAATACTATCTGCATGTCCCACATACTGAAGCTAATAGTGGTAAAGTATTTGTATATACTATATGCTGAGCTAGCGATACTAATATGTACGTACTTAATGCATGCTGAGGCTGGTAATAGTATATATGTACAAATATAGTCTTCTGCCAGACTGTACTGGGGCTAATGCTGAACAAGATATAGTCTTTCTGCTGAAACTATGTTGTATACTGAGTTTCTATAGTAACATGATTTACTAGCCCTAATATGCTTTCTAACTTCACTTTAACTTATCGTTCTATTTATGAGATGTCTTACAGATATTACGTTGCTTTACTGGGTTTCAACTGAATACAATGATATCCTAACATTCTGTGTCACATCACATACTGAGCATGCTATGCAGTTCCTAACACTTATATTAGAATCTATATTGTGCTAGCAAGTCTCGCGCTGATCATAACATGATGTTTCTAATATCGTACCATCATTCGTAGTAAACATCATACATGGCTTCTGAATATTCTACTGGCCTTTAAATTACTGTACTGTACCAAGATTACTAACTTACCGAGGGAACTAGCTTTACATACCTTATCCTCGAACTATCAGGCTGTCGGACGAGGCTCGGCCAGTACTTCAACTATTTTCTCCCAACTGCATTCATAAATATGTCAATCAATACTAAATACAACTTTATTTTAAAGAGCAACCTCACTTTCGATATAGTTTATAGCCTAAACTTAGGCTTATCGAAAGACGCTCGAAAACTCGCTATTTTTCAGCGGTCCAGAAGGGAGAAATATTCACTTCACAGCTAGGAACACATAGACACTAGTTTAGAGCAATTCCACTTACCTTAGCTCGGTAGCTCGACGATTCATCGGCCGTATTTCACGAAAATAAATCTGTAGGAATGCTCTCTACTGCTAAATATCTCAGTATCTGAGGTTAATTTGAGTTTGGACAACGTTTAGCAGCGTAATCGGACGAAAATTATATTACCTTATTCGTTCTATTTCTTTTCTCTGATGGTTTACTCTGTTTTCTGGAAATTTCATAAGTTTATAATGAGTTAAAATCGAAGTGGGGCTTTATATACTTGGGCCTAGACAAGGACAACTTGTCACGGAGCCAACGCAGAGGCTCCACCTCCGTGACACACTGCCATCGCGGAGGGGATCTGCCTCGGCTCCTTCCGCGATGGTTCGACAGGTTTCTCGTTCGATCTTTTCCCCGGGCCTTTCTTTAGCATGTATGGCTTTCAAATATGCTTAACCAACGTGCGAATAGGTCATTTAGGTGCCGGAAATTCTACGGGGTATAACAGTTCGGGTCATTACAAAGTTCATATTAGAGCATTAGGTTTTGAAGTGTCCAAGGGTGTCTGAAAGCCGCGTTAAGTAGAGTCTTTTTTCATGGGTGTAAAGCGTGTCAGAATTATGACGAAGAGGCTATGAGACGTTTAGGAAATGTTCTCTTCTTTCGTAATCTATGTCATGCGATGAAATGTATCTTTATCCTTCTAACTCATGCTATACGCATTTGCAGAATCATGCCTCCTCGCTGCGTCAACAGAAGAAGAAATGGGAATAGAAATGGCTATAAAAATGGAAGGATGGGAGCCAGCAGGCCCCACCAGCCCATGAGGATCATGTGCCCGAGTAGGTGGCCTATACAGAGTTTAGTGCTGCCATTTAGATGCTAGCTCAGGCCTTGACCGCCTAAGTCAACCAACAGTCGGTAGCGTATGTCTTTCAAAATGGGAATGCGGTAGCAGCTAGAATCAGAGGTTTTCGGAGGATGAACCCTCTAGAGTTCCTTGGACAGAAGGTGGACAAGGATCCGCATGAGTTTATCGATGAAGTGTTGAGGATCACTCAGATCATGGGAGTGACTAGGGAGGAGTGCGCAGACCTAGCCTCATATCAGTTGAAAGGGGTCGTGCATGTCTGGTTTAGGCAATAGAAGGATAGTAAGGCAGTTGGAGCAGGGCCTATTGGTTGGGATGAGTTCCATACCGCATTTTTGGATCGGTTCTTCCCTCATGAGATAAGGGAGATTAAAGCAGCGGAGTTTGTGAACATGAAGCAGGGTAACATGATAGTCCAGGAGTATGCTTTGGAGTTCACTCATTTTTCCAAGTATGCACCAGAACTAGTGGCTTATCAAAGTGCCCAGGTGAGCAAGTTTGTACAAGGGGTAGCAGACTACCTGGACAAGGATTGTAGGACCACCATGCTTCATCAGGACATTGATTTTCCCCGATTGGTTTTGTACGCCCAACAGATGGAGGCGGTGCATTTAAGAGAGAGAGAGAGAGAGGCCAAGAGGACCAGTACAGACAGTTATAGGTTCTCTCAGTAGAGATTGAGAGGCGTATATTGCCAGCAGTCTCATCATAGGTCATTAGCTCCAACGCCATCATCGGCTAGTGCACTATCTAGACCGCGAGGTAATTAGAGGAGCAGAGTCTCAGGTTCGAGGGGCCAGAGTAGCATGTAGATAGACCATACTTTCCTGGCCTGCGGTATGTGTGGAAAGAATCATATAGGGGAGTTCTTGGTTTGGTTATATTTCTATTTTGGTGTGGTAGACCCGGGCACAGGCATTGGGAGTGTCCCTTGGCTAGATGGGGTGATGGTAGAGGTCGTACTCAAGCTACTAGCTCAGCAGTAGCACCAGCATGCTCAGCTCAGTAGGGTGCGTCTACCAGTGCAGGTGGTGGCCAGTGCTAGAATAGGTTCTATGCCGTTGCATCTCGATAGGAGCAGGAGACTTCACTAGATGTGGTTACCGGTATGTTACGAGTATTCCACCTATATATATATAAATTGTTAGATCCAGGGGCTACTTTATCTTTTTTGATTCCCTATGTTGCTAGTAGTTTCAAATTCAGCCCTAAAATCATATCAAAATCCTTCTCAGTCTCTACTTTAGTCGGTGAATCAATTATAGCTCGATGGGTGTATAGAAATTGCCCTATCACAGTCCTTCAGAAAGCCACCTTAGCAGATTTGGTAGAATTATCCATGATATATTTTGATGTCATATTCAGCATGGATTGGCTACATGCATGTTATGCCTCAGTAAATTGTAGAACCCTGGCGGTAGAGTTCAGTTTTCCAGATAAGCTAGTCCTAGAGTGGAAGGGTAGTTCAACTGTGCTTGTAGGTCCTTTCATTTCCTACCTTAAGGCCAGAAAGATGATTTCAAAGGTTACGTGTATCATCTAGTTAGGGTTAAGGATGCTACGTCCAAAACTCTAACTATCCAGTCAATTCCTGTAGTGTGTGAGTATCCAGAAGTGTTTCCAAATGATTTACTGGGAATCCTTCTCGAGCAGGAGATTGATTTAGGTATTGACCTCCTTCCCGATACGCAACCTATATATATTCCTCCTTAAAGAATGGCTCCAGCTGAGCTAAAGGAGTTGAAGGAGTAGTTGAAGGATCTTGTAGACAAGGGTTTCATTAGACTTAGCAAATCCCCATGGGGTGCACCAGTTCTCTTTGTCCACAAGAAGGACGGTTCTCTTCATATGTGTATTGATTATTGGCAATTGAATAAGGTCACAATCAAGAACAGGTATCCTCTCCCCAGGATTGATGATTTGTTTTACTAGCTTCAAGGTGCTAAGTGCTTTTTGAAGATAGACCTCAGATCCAGGTATCATCTGCTTAGAGTTAGAGAGAGTGATATTCCGAAGACAACCTTCAGGACTCGATATGATCATTATGAGTTTGTAGTTATGTCTTTTGGACTAACGATTGCTCCTGTAGCTTTTATGGATTTGATGAACAGGGTGTTCAATCCATATTTGGATATGTTCAAGATTGTGTTCATAGATGATATTCTCATATACTCTCGGCGCGAGGAGGAGCATGTCGCTCATTTGAGGGTGGTACTACAAACTCTTAAGGATCGCTAGTTGTATGCTAAATTCAGCAAATGTGAGTTTTGGTTGAACTCAGTGGCATTTTTGGTCATGTGGTGTCAAGTAAGGGTGTACAGGTGGACTCTCAAATGATAGAAGCGGTGAAGAATTTCCCTAGACCGGTGAATCCTTTGGATATCAGGAGTTTCTTGGGTTTAGCTAGTTATTACCAGAGATTTTATTGACGGATTTTCATCCATTACAACCCCGTTGACTAAATTGACCTAGAAGAAAGTGAAGTTTCAATGGTCCGAGGTCTATGAGAAGAGCTTCCAAGAGTTGAAGACTCGACTCACCTCAACACAGGTGTTTAGGGCATGTGTGATTGATTTCAAGGGTAGTTGGGATGATCGTTTTCCCCTTATTGAGTTTGCATATAACAACAGCTACCATTCCAGCATTTAGATGGCTTCGTTTCAGGCTCTCTATGGGCGAAGGTGTAGATCACCTATTGGTTGGTTCGAAGTCGGTGAAACTGCGATTATAGGACCAGATTTAGTCCATAAGGGCATGGACAAAGTTCATCATATAAGGGATAGGTTGAAAATAGCTCAAAGTTGCCAAAAGTCCTATGCGGATGTGAGGAAGAGGGAGCTTGAGCTTAAAGTTAATGATTAGGTGTTTCTGAAGGTATCTCCCATGAAGGGAGTGATGAGGTTCAGAAAGAAAGGGAAACTCAGTCCCTATTATGTTAGTCCATACCGAATTGTGAGATGTGTTTGAAGGTGTCCTATGAGTTGGAATTGCCCTCAGAATTGGCTTGAAGAAGTGTTTGGGTGATCCAGCTCTAGTTGTTCCGGTGGAGAGTGTAGATGTGAAGGATAGCCTTAGCTATGAGGAGGTTCCTGTGGAAATACTTGATAAGAAGGTTTGGAAGCTAAGAAACAAAGAAGTAGATTCAGTGACGGTGTTGTGGAGGAACCAGCACGTTGAGGGAGCTACATGGTAAGCCGAAGCAGATATGATGACTAGATAACTGCATCTATTCCCTTCTGGCTCAGTTATAGCTTGAGGTATTAGCATTCTCCTTAGTATTCTATTCAGTTTCATGTTCAGTTCATGTTTTCCCAGTTTCCTTCATTACAATGTATACATGGGTGATTTATGAATCCAATTCAGTTATGTATTCTAGTCCGAAGTTAGTTACTCCATTAGTTTTCATCTTAAATGTTCCTTATTTGGCATAGTAGTTGCATTTCCCAGCTTTTCAGTATTGTTACCCACATTTGAGGACGAATTTTCCCAAGGGGGAGATATTCTAATACCCCAAAAGTGTCTAAGACTAGACTAGGGATTTGAAATGAAAAGTAGCAGCAAATCTGAGATTTCTTCTCAGAACGACTCATTGTACGGGTTGTTGGTGGGACTAACGAACCGTTGGAGGTGCCCGTGGTGAGAACCTGTAGAGTAGGACTGGGAAGTAATGGGTCTCAGAGTGATCCGTTAGTTGATGCAATGGGTCATTGTAAGAGGGTCGTTGGGAGGATAGTCTTGGTAAAAAGGGTTGGCACGGGTCATAGGACGACTTGTTGTTCGAAGGGACGAATCGTTATATGGTCCCATTGGAAAGGTTTCCAGAAGGTAGGCAGTGGTGAAAACAGGTGGTTATCATGAGTCATGGGAGCTGCGTATGACTCGTGGTACCGATCGTGGTAGCAGACCCGAGTATGAAAAGCAGTGTGATGCAACAAGGGAAGTGACGAACCATCAGAGCCAGTAATGACCTGTTGGACCAGTTATTGTCACTGGCAGTGCAGATTTTTCCAGGTTTTCATTAAGGATAATTTCATCACTCCTAGGCCCTAAGGTTCTAATCTACGTCGTTTTAAGCTCAGCTAGTAGGGTTTTAAGGGGGTTAAACCTATTCTAAGTATCTCCACTCCATGCATGCAACTTAGAGGCTTCCTTGAAGATCAAGTTTGAAGAATTCATAAAATTCTCTCCAATTTCCTTGGGGCTTTCAAGTGGGAGTGTGAATACATTTTACCCAGATATGCAATGAATGAGGGTTCCTTTCACTCTCATTCTCTAAATTCTTTTCAATTCCATGAAATTCAATTCTAGATTCAAGTTTCATGATCTTATGGGGTTTATTCCAATTATTGTGAAATTATGTATGATCTATCTATGGGTAAATTTTCTTCATGAATCAAATCATGTTTTATGATCTATGGGCAGATTTTATAATTATTTTGATTATTAATTTAAGTTTCAACTTCTAATTATGCCCAATTAAGTAAAGTTCATGAAAAGTCAATTTATGGTTCCATTATGATCTTGTCTTCTTAAGCCCTATATTATGATTTATGATTTATGATATGATTTCTCTCAAGTACTTATCATGGATTTATTAATATCAAGTATATACATGTTTTACAGGTATGCATGGATTTTTATGATTTATGGAATTATGACTCTTGGCCGATTCTCGGGCCCTTATTCATGGATAATCATGTATTTCAAGTGGGATCCATCATGTTATTATTTATTTGTCCATGAACTTCATGAATGATTTTAAAATTACGATATGAGCCCTCATGTGCATATTTTTGAAAGCAGTGTCTAGCACCGAGCAGACCCGGCGTTCAGGTAAACCCCATGGTCTTAGAACTACGTGCCACCGTAGGTATATATATTTATTATTGTATCCTTGTTATATCACCACGCACGCAAGTCCCCCTACCTGGAAAGCCGGGGACGGTCCTGACCACTTGGGCGAAATAGTGGGGCACCATGTAAAGCTCTGTCATGATGGTGTCAATTAAGACGAGTCCTCCCATTATTCCTCATGATTTATGCATGGTTAAGTTTATTTTGTTTTGGCTCAAGTCATGTTTAATGAAGCTTTTCTCCTATTATTATGATTATGATTGATTTATGAATGTTTTGAAAATCTTGAACTTTTATGTTTACATTAGGGTATTTACCTTATGAACACGCTGTCCTACTCTTATGAACTCTGATGTATTTTAACTTTCTATTTTATTTACCTTGCATACTCAGTACATTCCAAGTACTGACCGCATACTCTATGTTGTATCATTTAATGATACAGGTCCAGGGGATTAGTCTCAGTCGGATCATTAGTCCTGCTCCCTTCTCAAGCCTGTCTACCCAGTATTGGTGAGTCCTCATATTTCGAGGATATTCAGTTATCTATTGTTATGTTCTTTCAGTTACAGAATTTCATCGAGCTAGTTAGGGATGATATCCCATCATCTCATCAGTTATGTTAGAGGCCATTCAGACATAATGTAGAAATCAACCTGTTGTTTCTAATTCGATATTAGCTTGATATGTATGCAGACTTCCACTTAAGCATATTTTTTATATATCAGTATCTGCTTATGGTATGCTCTTAGTTGTTATGTTATTTCTATGGGTCTACTTGGAGCCTCTCAGAGTTCTTTGTCCCGTGTCTCTATCTGGGCCTATGTTCGGGCCGTGACATTACTGCAGCTCCTGCTAGAGCTATAGGGGCTATCACTTCAGGAGCTGGAGACTCACTCTGTGCCTCTGATCTATCTCCCTGATTAGCAAGAGGGCGGCTAGTACCCTCACCATCTAGGGTGCCAATCAATCTCGTAGTCTTTTACCTTATCGCAGGCATACTCTTAAACATAAGAATGATTTAAACCTCAGAAAAAACATACTACTTCACTCTAAAGCACGATCTATTGGTGAATAATGTGAAACAACTCCTAAATGCCTTGTAGCCTCTTGATTATAATTATGGTGAATAACATACCCATAAGCAAGACTCTACTAGACATAGCTTTGTGGATTCCCTAGGATATGACTTCTCTCAGATGCCGAGTTTGTCACGCCGAAAACTTGGGTAGGGCACGACTAGCTCTCGACTCCAAAGTTATCAAGAAACTAGCTAGATAGCGTCGGAATGGTAACCCTTAATCCAATAGGGCCACCTTTCATATTCAATCATAGAATATAAATGGACTGAACATGTTTTAACAAACATAACAAAGATAGTTTGATGGCAAGGCCACGATAGAAACTGAAATAAACTATGGAAGGCCATCCAGGCCACAAACTGAATGGAAACTATGCAACTCAACGACTAGTCCACAAAAGCCTCTAAAAGAGTAAGTAATACTGAATGCACGGGATAGTGACCCAACCTACCCATATATACATCAAAACATAGAATGACTAAACCAGCATAGGGCTCTAGAAAGAAAGGAGCATACCAACTCTCGGTGCATCTGAGTTCCTACTGTAACGGTCGATCCGAGCTACTATCTACACCTGCAGCATGATTGTAGGGATCCCCAGGCGAAGGGACATTAGTATAAAGAAATGCACTGGTATGTAAGACTGAAAGCTATAAATAAAGTAATGCCAAGGATAAGCTTAACGAAAGAAGGGAATAGCAACAACCTGACACTTTGGAACCTGTGAACATATACAATGGAAAATAACAGCTGAACGTAACTCAAATATAGGGTAGGTAGAGATAACCTATAGCTCTGCGACTTTTTACCCTATATGAAGACTCTGTGCATGAGTATAACATAATTGACTCAAAGGCCAACACATCCAATACTTGAACCGGAGTTTATAAGAATCAACTCGGTGGCTACATGATACTTAGATTTAAGTATGGATGACTGATACTTAGACCAGGACTTTAAGAGTTGCCTAATACTGGGACCAGGACTTTATACGGATAACTTGATACTTGGATCAGGATTTTTATACATAATCCTTTGCACAATCATCCATCTGATACTCAGAACAGAGAGGACATGTGGCATTGCACATTCAGCCATCTGATACTCGAACAAGAGAGGGCATACAGTAAATAAAATGCGAACTATTCATATGAGCAAACTGATTCTTAGACCAACAACTGAACAATGCAATATAACCGACTCAGATAACAGGTCCAACTCAGGGGATCAACTGAAGATAACACGCCTAGCAACTAATAGAAGGGGATATAAAACATAACTTGACTTGGAAGCTTAACATGAACATGAGACTAGAGGAACATGACACTAGACCTCATGGATGGGTTCTTGGAACCAACTCTGGATACTTAGATGCAACTTTGGAACACTTGGACACCACTTGAATACTTGGATTCAACTTAGAAAGATTAGACTCAAATTGAACTCAACTTGGTGTACTTAGGATTAATTAGAGATACTTAGCATCGACATTCGCTTAACTTAAAACTCGATAATCCAATAACTTTCCAATAGCTCAGGGATTAGGACTTATGGAATCTCGAACCTTAAAACATATATATATGTAAAGGTAGGTGACCATATTAAGAAATCACTATGTTGGTACCCTCGTTTACCCTTATTAAGTTAACATTCGTTCGTACTGTATGTTATTCTTATGTCGCCGTCTTTGCCTCAATTTCCAATTTCATAAAGTAACCAGAACCTCATACATGATCAAAATAATATATATATATATATATATATATATACATAATGTAAATGACTAGCTCACAATGGCCAGGCTGAGCGGTCTCCAACTCGATGTAAAACTACGACAACAATCGACACAACATTATACTTTAAATGCTTCTTTGGGCTAGGAACAATTTCAATATTTTGCCTTAATAAAATATGAAACTTAAAGCTTAAATGTATCTTGAATTACTAACTCAACACCTAAAGGAAACTTTCTATCTCATTCAACTAATAACGCATGAATCGTGCTTGAAAGAACGATAGACCCCGCCTTACATACCTTGTTCAGACGAGCTTTCTTTAGCCGAGTTTCTTCTTCAAAGATCAGCTTTTAACATCCTTAGTTTTAGAAATTTATACACAATAAACAAGATTAATCTGGGTCACAATGTGCAGCCAAAATAAATCCCAAATGGCAGCCACAACAACAACAAAACCTCACGGCAACATCTACAACATTAGCCATTTTTGCTACTTGTTTTCACTAACTTTTGAGGGGAAAAAAGAAGATGGAAAATTACCTAACTTCACGTGAAATCTTCCCCACCATATGAAGTATATTTCCAGAAAAAGACACTTCCCAAAATCCTAGGATAAATGAATAAGAACTCCAATCAAAACAGTTCCAATGGCAGCTCACCTAGCTGCCAATATTTCCAGCTTTTTTGCTTGCAAGTTGAGGGGTTTAAAAGGGGTAAAATGCTTAATTTTCCTCTTGGATTTAATCCCTGTTCAAAGGGAGACATATAGTCAGTACAAAACAGATTTAAAATGCAGAAAACCTCCTCCAAACCTCTTCACGAACAAGCTCCAAAAACAATCACCAAAACGGCAGCTCACAATGCTTCCACCACCTAGCTTTGGCTAGGATATCATACAAGTTTAGTAGCTAGCTAGAATCCCTTACCCTTTTACTTGAGTAGTTCTTGGCTAAAAGAACTATGCACCCCGTACTTTCCTTAACATATCATACAAACATCAAATAATCACCAAAAAAATTTCAGGCTGTAACAATTGGCACCCGCACTAACCCTCCTATGGAAGAACCATAGCTTAAAAATTTACCCAACATATAAATATCCATTTAACCAAAATAAAGCATTATAAAAATACAAGATAAGAGTTCAACTAAGTGAAAAGCAATTCAGTGAAAGTCTATCTATCGCATGTCCCCAAAATCTGAAAGCTATCATACAAGAACTCTAACTAACAATGTCCAAAATAGTAAAATAAAAGAAACAATAGTAAATGTCTTAATACAATGGACATCCATTTGAAAGAAGATCTTCCACAGCACACAATATCATTCAACATCTTAATACAGTTTAGGTCTTCAAATACCAATTAGAATCTCCTAAATTCCAATTGAACCTGTCGAGATATCAATTGGAACCCTCCATATACCATTTGGATTCAACCCAAGCAAATAACACACTAGGACAGCATGATCAGAAAGAATAAAAGCGAAAACTTCCTAGATACCTCCTGGCTTCTCAAGGATTAAGTATGGACATCTACATACCAATCTGCAAGACTCTACATGACATTACTCTTGTACTTGTGAGACCGGTAACCTGAAGCTCTGCTACAAACTTCACACAATCTAATTTAACGGATCGTGTGGGCACCTACTCAACTCTATTTTGACAGGAGAACCCCTTTAAAACAAACTTAATTTCATAAGAAAACATCTTTTCAGTAGAAATTATCCATTTTCAATAATAACTAAAGTGTAGTTTATATTCCAAATTCTCATTTAAAATCACCAACCCCATTTCTAATCAACGCATTCCCAAGGACCTAGCCTAGACGTGTACATAAACTCTAATCAATGTAATGATAATAAAAGACAGAGCTTCGCCTAGGGAAAGAGATGCAGAAGCTTATTCTGACTATGACCATACCAATCATAAAACTTCAATAACTGCCACAACCTACTTCCCAAAAAGGTGTAGCAAGAGAAGTATTAGTACCCCACATATACTAGTAAGCATCATCAACGGACTAAAATTAGTTCACACAATATAATATAAAATCAATATCAACAAATAATAATTTATCACTTCATAACTTAAGACATTTATTCATATTCCATCAGGTTCCCTCACTATACTCACAACAACTAAACAATATTTTGTTTGCGTTGTTATAAGTCTCTAGTTGTAAGCCCTAGACAGTAATTCTGGACAACCATCACTACAGCGGCACTCCGACCACCATAGTGAAAATCCCACCGTTGCAGTGGTGCCTTTTTCAGCTAATAGCTCGATAAAATTGGGAACTCTTCCTTTCCAAAACACAGTTATTTCACTACCACATTGTCACACCCCACCTTGGGGGGGTATGACGGGCACCTGGTGCCTACTAGACTCTGGACTGCTAAATGGTCCAGCCTGAGCACATTTGGTGCTTTGGCTGGCTCTAGCTCTACTCCAAGAAATAAACCGGCTATATAACGGCTGTAAACACAGCCTCCGGCCAACTGGCCTGTAACCACCTGTAGCTGTAGTAACAGCTAACCAGAACACACTCATAACAAGGAACCTATGCGGGCTGACAAGGCCACCATGCTGTCTAGTCATCTGTAATATCAACACAAAACTATTGTAAGACTACGTGACCGGTAAGGCCACCACTACTGTAAAATTAAGGCCTCACACGGCCAACATAAACTGAAATGCTAAACAGCTATAACTAACTGCACGGCCTCACGCGACCGGCTCAACTGACCACAGGGAAATATATACAGACTGCAAGCCTCTAGGAATAACAATAGAAATGATCGGGACAGGGCCCCGACCTACCCATACTGTACAACAAAAAGGAAATGATATAAACCTCTGAAATATCAAGCTCCGAATGACAGGAGCTGATGACTCTGCGTTGGCTAGGATCACGAGGGATCGCCTCCTCGTCTATGAGTACCTGCAGGCAAGTAATGCAGCGCCCCACCGGGCGTCAGTACCACTGGTACTGAGTATGCAAAGCAACTGAAATAATATAACTGAAAACAACTGAATATAGATAACATAGCTAGCATTTCTGTACAGCAGGAGATAGTTGAATCTGAAGAAGCTGAAATGAACTGGATCAAGCTTTCTGTACTGATAAGGCAGAGGCATGCCTGTAGACGCGTCGGCCTGCTATCTAGTAGCTAGTATATAGCACATAAATAGATATACAAGTAGCAAGCAATAGCCAATACCAACCCCCATAAGCCGGATGGCGCCAAGCAAGCAAACAATCTATATACCCCTACCCGAGTCAAAACCAACCAAAAATAAATCACTCCACTCGTCTTACAACTATGAGCTCCTCCTACCGGCCCCCTTGGGTATGCAACTCAGGCCATGGCCTCTGACAATAAACTGTGTCTGAGTCCGAAGACTCCTGCCTCTGGGCGCAAGTGCACACGGGGTAATCTGCTGCTGTATCTGTGACTGAAACTGCCCCTGGGTGCAAGCACGCAACAGGGTAATTTTATAAAAATCTTTATCTAAAACTGCCCCCGGCCACAAGCGCACACAAAGTAATCTGCCTCTGTAAACAGGGTAATCTGGCTCTGCGCAGAGTAAACTGAACTGCCCCTGCAAGCAGGGTGATCTGGACCGTATTATCATGGTGGTCGGCCATCATCGGCCTTTAGGCGGACGGCATCGCCCAGCTGGTGGCGGTATCTGAATTTGGTATCGACACAGCTATAACCCAGGGGCGGTGGGGATGCAAAGGGAAACCCACAAGCCATAGCAAGTCTCAACAAACAATAGCACATATAAATAGCAAGAATGTATAACTGAAAAGACTATCTGAAATCTAACTTCTTATTCTGATCTGTTTCTATAGTGAACTGATTCTTACTAATTATACTGATTCTGTAATCTCTGTTTAAATGTACGGCTAATCTGTAGCCGAGATACAATTTGCTGAATGGCTAATCTGTAGCCATAACTGTCTGTCTATCTGATTTCTCTTCAGTAACTTTTACTATGAAAATCTGTTCCTTTTTATTCTACTACATGCTTGCTAATCACGTAATAGGCTATATTGAATTTGGGATGCTAACGCGCCCTTCGACGCCTGCTTTTCTAACCTTCAGACTGAATACGATATAACAACGCAAACTAGGTTTACTGAACTTGCACAATACTTAACATTCAATTCCGGGAATTCTACTACGGAATTTATTGTACTATACAAGGCTAAAACTACTAACTTGCCGAAAGAACTAGCTTTACATACCTTATCCTCGAACTATCCGTTTGTCGGACGAGGCTCGGCCAATACTTCAACTATTTCTCCCAACTGCATTCACAAATGTGTCAATTAATACTAACTATAGCTTTATTCTAAAGAACAACGTCACTTTCGATATAATTATAGCCTAAACTTAGGCTTATCGAAAGACGGTCAAAAACTCGCTATTTTCCATAAGTCCAGAAGGGAGAAATATTCACTTCACAGCTAGGAACACATAGACACTAGTTTGGAGCAATTCTACTTACCTTAGCTCGATAGCTCGACGATTCGTCGGCCGTATTTCGCGAAAAAAAATCTGTAGGGATGCTCCCTGCTGCTAAATACCTCGGTACCTGAGGTTAATTCGAGTTTGGACCGCGTTTGACGGCGTAATCGAAAGGAAATTATCAATACTTTACGTCTTCCTCTGTTCTCTGTCGTGAAGTTTCTGTAAATTATGATATGTTAAAGGAATAAACCGAAGTGGGGCTTATATATAATAGACACTATAAATCGCATTCAGGGAATGCGATTTATAAGTCACATTCTTGGAATGCGATTTATAAGTCGCATTTTGCCTTGCGACGCGCCGACTTGGCGCTTGTCCCATCTTTGTCCGGGCCATTTTCTAGCATGTATGGCTTTCAAATACTCTTAACCAACACGCGAATAGGCCATCTATATGCCAGAAATTTACGGGGTGTAACATTCTCCCCCCCTTAAGAACATTCGTCCTCGAATGTAAACTGCTATATGGAGGACTACTCAATTAGCTTAACTTGTTCTTAGAAAAATTTCGGCAGAGTCTCCCCTGTAATATAGACTATAGCAAAAACCTGAAATGCAGAAAAGTCCAACACAGGTACTGCATGTGATGCTTTAGGATTCACTGGATAGCTAAACATCAATCTTTCTCACTTATACATATACAACCATAAGGTACTACATAAGTAATAATACGGACATACCTGTCGCCTGACTAGGCTTGGAATAGGTGAGGATATCTAGCTTTCATATCTTCTTCAGCTTCCCACGTCATCTCCTCTCGATTCCTGTTACGCCACAATACCTTGACAGATGCAATATCCTTAGTTCTCAATCTACGAACCTGCCTTTCTAGGATGGCTACTGGAACCTCTTCATAAGCCAGCTCTTCGGTAACCTGGATATCCTGGACTGGGACTGCTCTAGATGGGTCTCCTATGCATTTCCTCAGCATGGACACATGAAAGACGGGATGAACAGATTCTAGCTCTGGAGGCAAGTTCAACTCATATGCTACTCGGCCTATCCTCCGACGAATCTGATAAGGCCCAACAAACCTCGGACTGAGCTTACCCTTCTTACCAAATCTCATCACCCCTTTCATCGGAGATACTTTCAGAAATACCCAGTCATTCACATTAAACTCCAGGTCTCTGTGCCGTACATCTGCATGTGATTTCTGGCGACTCTGTGCAGTCAATAGGAGTTCTCTGATAAGCTTGACTTTCTCTTCTAACTGTTGAACAATATCTGGCCCAATTATCGCTGATTCCCCTACTTCGAACCAGCCAACCGGCGATCTGCACTTTCGCCCGTATAAAGCCTCAAAAGGTGCCATCTGAATAGCCGAGTGATAGCTATTATTATAAGCAAATTCTATCAGCGGCAAATGCTCGTCCCAGCTACCACCAAAGTCTAGCACACACGCTCGCAGCATATCCTCGAGCGTCTGAATAGTGCGTTCAGCCTGTCCGTCTGTCTGAGGGTGGAAAGCTGTACTCAGATTAATCTGCGTTCCCAGCCCCTTCTGGAACGATTGCCAGAATCTAGTCGTAAACTGTGCTCCTCTATCTGAAATAATGGATACTGGTACTCCGTGCAACCTGACTATTTCTCGGATATACAACCCTGCATAATCTGGCCGAGAAAGTAGTTTCCACTGGCAGGAAATGAGCTGATTCGGTCAATCTGTCAACTATCACCCATATAGAGTCATGTCCATGTTTAGTACGGGGTAGTCCTGCCACAAAATCCATATTTACTACTTCCCACTTCCAGAGAGGCACAACTATGTCCTGAGTCAAACCGCCTGGTTTCTGATTTTCTGCTTTCACCTGCTGGCAGTTAGGACACTGGGCTACAAATGCAGCAATTTCTTTTTTTTAAATTTTTTTATTTTTTATTATTTTTTTTATCTAGCCACCAGTAGTTTTCTTTGATATCATGGTACAATTTTTGTCACGCCAGGGTGGAGAAAATAGTTGTTGGCGCAGTGCACCTCGTTCATGATCTGATGGCGGAGGCCTG
Organism: Datura wrightii; assembly: GCA_035772735.1. Taxonomy (NCBI): domain Eukaryota; kingdom Viridiplantae; phylum Streptophyta; class Magnoliopsida; order Solanales; family Solanaceae; genus Datura; species Datura wrightii. Next base: position 102,403,405 of record JASDFA010000003.1, read on the forward strand.
AAACATTTGGAACACATAGGCGGTCTTTACAACGCAGCACTCCATCCTCTGTTATTTATGAATCTGGCGCTTCCCTTGCAGGATTCTGTCCTTAAGCTAGACCAGGTCAGGATCTGCATATTGCCGTTCTCTTACCTCCACAACTAAGGACGACACGGCGGTGTTCTTGATTACCGCTCTGTTGTCCTTCATTTCTATCACACGAACGGCTAAATTGACCAATTGATGTATCTCCCTGACCAACTCCCGTTGCTCGGGTTGCACATACGCCACACTCCTAATAGATCTATAGCTAAGAGCGTTTGCTGCTCCATTACCTCTTCTTGACTGATATAACATTTTCATACTTAGAGAGCTCGGCATATAATTGACGGTCATACTGGCTTGTCTTGCCGAAGAGATCGAGAGGTAGTTTACAGGCGTATCTAGAGCTTATCTGGCCTTTCGACCACATGCTAAGGCTACTTGTTGCTGGGATAACCTGAACGACCGTCTGCGCACCTTGTGCCTTTATCTGATCAGAGGATCCTGATATTGATCATGACCTCTAATGATCTGGCTGCATAACCTTAAATAACTGAATAGTCGGGTTGAATGACCCGAATGTGGCAGTAGTCTAACAATGCTCTAATTGTTCTACTTGAGTACTTATAGTTCATGCATAACTGCAGACTTGTGGGCATCTAATTGCTTTGTTATTTTGCTTGAACCACTGTAAGGCTGGGCTTAATCAAACTTACTCCCAAGCGATCAATCTCTGGATCTTCACGGGGAGTCTACTGATCTCCTGGTCTTAACAAACACTGTGCTAGCAGGGTACTATCAATTTCTTACGCCTTGTGTGTATCCACTTGGATTTATACTGCTATTCTGGGGAATTCTCGATCTTATGAGCTATTTTGTAAATACCGGCCTTCTGCTAGGGCTCCGTATCTGAATATCTTATGAGAACCAGCTGAAGTACTAGTCTGTCACTGACTACTGATGTGGACCCCTTTCTTGGGATGCCCACGAGCTTGTCTGACTTGCGGGGTATTCCTTGTAATAACTGCTAGGTTGACTAAGGTCGACTCTTACCTACAAGGCTGGGAAAACGATGTATGGCCACTTAACATACTAGAACAATTCTAGTATTGCTAATCTCTGAAGTATACCTATTCAGTCTCTAATTCTGGCTCTGGCACATGCGCTAGTGTTATTGATTTTTAGAGATGCTTCCCTGATAATACAGGCGCCAGCTGGTCGCTAGACCGTCTAACTGTACCCTTATCATCTAATTACCTGATTCAGGTTGCTAACTCTTATAAGCTTCTAAAACCTAGATCTGGAAACAACATATAAGTCTACTAACTCAATAACTAAGAGCTGAGACAGTTTCTATGGATTCATACATAAATCACACTTAACTTGCCCCTTCTTTTCGCTTTTCTCTTTTTCTTCTCTCTCTTTTCTCTTTTTATTTTTGGCAAGGGGTCCTGCAATGCAATTTGTATATACTTCCTAGCAATTAACCAGAATCTGTGTGATTGTAACCCCTATTTCACAGCACATCTGATATCTGTACATACATATATCAACAACTACGTACAATACATACTAAATTCAGTAGTGATACGTAATCTCTGACATGCTTTACTGAATTTCATACTGCACATTATATACCGCTTTTACGGTCTAATGATATCTCCTGTCCTCTCGTATCATTTCATTGAATTTTTTTTCCATCCCATTCTGGAAGCAACAACATATGCGCTTTAATTATGGTCTGCTGTTTGAAATTCCGCCATTCTTGCAACATGGGGTCAACATTCGTATCTTATGGCCTTACATGGCATTATATTGAGAGCCCACGACTGTCTACTGGGTCTTATCTCCAGGTCGCACTAGATTAGAGTCTCTGTGTCGGCAGTTTCTTAACTTCTCCGTAGGCGGACGTACCGCAGCATTCTGAACTGCAATCTTACTGTCTTTTAACTATCAGTCCGAGGCTTAGTCCTTAATACAAAATATTCTATCATTCTGGGGGTGATTCTAATTTCCCCTCAAAATTCGGTATTCCTGCTTCTTCCCCTTATCTTCCTTAAGCTGAGCTCTGGGGTTCAAGGTACCCGCCTTACATTGTTAATAAGGTTACTGGTCAAATCCCAGCTTATACCTTTTCTGGCTTGTAGTTAGACCCCTCTAATTCACATGACCTCTCACCCTTTCGATATCACAACTGGATCATAACTATAATCTTACAGGTATATTTTGCTATCTGTTAGCATATATGGCGGACTTGGCCTTTTTTTGACTCAAACTTGACTATTACTAGGCATTCATCACTAGCAGGTCTTTTACCCCTACTTCGGGTAAGCTAACAGTCTTACTTTCTCTTTTACACTCACTAACACTTACTAGAATTAATCAATCTATCTTCACTTACTGCTTACTTTGGGCAACATCGCCTCAATCCTTAAGCCCTTTGCTATACTGGAATCAAAACTAAGAGGTAGGAACTTACTGCAGCGAAACAAAACATGGAACTGTACCACATCTGAAAGGTTGGAGGTGGGAATCCTACATTTTCCTCTCTCTCTCCCATCTCTTTGATAATCTAATATTATATATCATCTTAGTCAGATCTTATATATCTAACAAATAAATCAACTCGTATGTACGCTATGCTTCTAACTTCCTACTCTGAAGTTATAGAAATGTACTGGGGATGGTACCGATAAAGGTATCACATTGGGAGGTCCCCGGTACCTCCTTCTGCTGTTGTAATTACCTTGTAGCTGGCTGGTGCCCTCTTCTATTGCTATATCTGATCTTCTGCCTGTGATAGGGTAATGCTGATCTGCCTTTGTATCTGTAATCAAAGAATACGGTAAGTTTTTAGGGACTCAACCCTATACTGTACCGCTCTAAAGCACGACTGACTGAGAAGGAAGGGTAACCATCCTATCATGCCTCGCAGCCTCCTGCCTATAGTATGTGGTGCACAACACATCCATAGACAAGACTCTACTTAGCACGGCTTGCAGACTCCCTGGGACACGACCTGCTCTGATACCAAGTTTGTCACACCCCACCTTGGGGGGGTATGACGGGCACCTGGTGCCTACTAGACTCTGGACTGCTAAATGGTCCAGCCTGAGCACATCTGGTGCTTTGGCTGGCTCTGGCTCTACTCCAAGAAATAAACCGGCTATATAATGGCTGTAAACACAGCCTCCGGCCAACTGGCCTATAACCACCTGTACCTGTAGTAACAGCTAACCAGAACACACTCACAACAAGGAACCTATGCGGGCCGACAAGGCCACCATGCTGTCTAGTCATCTGTAATATCAACACAAAACTATTCTAAGACTATGTGACCGGCAAGGTCACCACTACTGTCAAATTAAGGCCTCACACGGCCAACATAAACTGAAATGCTAAACAGCTATAACTAACTGCACGGCCTCACGCGACCGGCTCAACTGACCACAGGGAAATATATACAGACTGCAAGCCTCTAGGAATAACAATAGAAATGATCGGGACAGGGCCCCGACCTACCCGTACTGTACAACAAAAAGTAAATGATATAAACCTCTGAAATATCAAGCTCCGGATGACAGGAGCTGATGACTCTGCGTTGGCTAGGATCACGAGGGATCGCCTCCTCGTCTATGAGTACCTGCATGCAAGTAATGCAGCGCCCCACCGGGTGTCAGTACCACTGGTACTGAGTATGCAAAGCAACTGAAATAATATAACTGAAAACAACTGAATATAGATAACATAGCTAGCATTTCTGTACAGCAGGAGATAGCTGAATCTGAAGAAGCTGAAATGAACTCGATCAAGCTTTCTATACTGATAAGGCAGAGGCGTGCCTGTAGACGCGTCGGCCTGCTGTCTAGTAGCTAGTATATAGCACATAAATAGATATACAAGTATCAAGCAATAGCCAATACCAACCCCCATAAGCCGGATGGCGCCAAGCAAGCAAACAATCTATATACCCCTACCCGGGTCAAAACCAACCAAAAATAAATCACTCCACTCATCTTACAACTGTGAGCTCCTCCTACCGGCCCCCTTGGGTATGCAACTCAGGCCATGGCCTCTAACAATAAACTGTTTCTGAGTCCGAAGACTCCTGCCTCTGGGCGCAAGTGCACACGGGGTAATCTGCTGCTGTATCTGTGACTGAAACTGCCCCTGGGTGCAAGCACGCAACAGGGTAATTTTATAAAAATCTGTATCTAAAACTGCCCCCGGCCACAAGCGCACACAAAGTAATCTGCCCCTGTAAATAGGGTAATCTGGCTCTGCGCAGAGTAAACTGAACTGCCCCTGCAAGCAGGGTGATCTGGACCGTATTATCATGGTGGTCGGCCATCATCGTCCTTTAGGCGGACGACATCGCCCAGCTGGTGGCGGTATCTGAATTTGGTATTGACACAGCTATAACCCAGGGGCGGTGGGGATGCAAAGGGACACCCACAAGCCATAGCAAGTCTCAACAAACAATAGCACATATAAATAGCAAGCATGTATAATTGAAAAGACTATCTGAAATCTAACTTCTTATTCTGATCTGTTTCTATACTGAACTGATTCTTACTAATTATACTGATTCTGTAATCTCTGTTTAATTGTACGGCTAATCTGTAGCCGAGATACTATTTGTCTGAATGGCTAATCTGTAGCCATAACTGTCTGTCTATCTGATTTCTCTTCAGTAACTTTTATTATGAAAATTTGTTCCTTTTTATTCTACTACATGCTTGCTAATCACGTAATAGGCTATATTGAATCTGGGATGCTAACGCACCCTTCGGCGCATACTTTTCTAACCTTCAGACTGAATACGATATAACAACGCAAACTAGGTTTACTGAACTTGCACAATACTTAACATTCAATTCCGGGAATTCTACTACGGAATTTATTGTACTATACAAGGCTAAAACTACTAACTTGCCGAAAGAACTAGCTTTACATACCTTATCCTCAAACTATCCGTCTTTCGGACGAGGCTCGGCCAATACTTCAACTATTTCTCCCAACTGCATTCACAAATGTGTCAATTAATACTAACTATAGCTTTATTCTAAAGAACAACGTCACTTTCGATATAATTATAGCCTAAACTTAGGCTTATCGAAAGACGGTCAAAAACTCGCTATTTTCCAGAAGTCCAGAAGGGAGAAATATTCACTTCACAGCTAGGAACACATAGACACTAGTTTGGAGCAATTCTACTTACCTTAGCTCGGTAGCTCGACGATTCGTCGGCCGTATTTCGCGAAACAAAATCTGTAGGGATGCTCCCTGCTGCTAAATACCTCGGTACCTGAGGTTAATTCGAGTTTGGACCGCGTTTGACGGCGTAATCGAAAGGAAATTATCAATACTTTACATCTTCCTCTGTTCTCTATCGTGAAGTTTCTGGAAATTATGATATGTTAAACGAATAAACCGAAGTGGGGCTTATATATAATAGACACTATAAATCGCATTCAGGGAATGCAATTTATAAGTCACATTTTGCCTTGCGACACGCCGACTTGGCGCTTGTCCGATCTTTGTCCGGGCCATTTTCTAGCATGTATGGCTTTCAAATACTCTTAACCAACACGCAAATAGGCCATCTATATGCCAGAAATTTACGGGGTGTAACACACATCACTATACATCCCAAAAGAGTACTAATACCCAAGCTAAACACCTATACTATTGTAAAAGACATGTCTATTTCTAGTTATAACACCTCATTATTATCCTGCATTGTTACTTAGATAATTTCTCATAAGTCAAATATCATTACTACTTAGCTAGAATTATCATTCTTATACATAACCATTACTAGTTCTCAACCATTTAACCTTTAGCCCATATTAAGTAATTTAAATCTATCCTTTCTATAGGACCATTCTCATAAGCAGGAGCAAGCTAGAAATAACGCTTAATAACACCAACACAAAATTTCTATGGACTAATAATCATCAATACTCAGATAGATGAATCATATTTAACAGTTCATGCAAATCCTTTTTAGGAAGTAAATGTCTTTTTAAAACAAACATCACAAATATTTTGCACTCAAGAGGAAAATCAAATCAAGTCAATGGAATCATGTCCATACCAAAGTACAGTTCTATAGCCCTATATCCCATCAGTCCCTTTCTCTGTGTTAAACCTGATCTCATATCTGTTGCACATTCGCCCACATATTCCAGAGGGTCTTGTGTTTTCCCTTCCGGTCGTGACCTTCAGAGGACTCTAGAAATCCATGTACCATTGATGTTTCGCGGTTTTACGACACTTTTGACACTTAAAACATAGGAAAAATACTTGGTCTTAGGTGTGTTTATATGGATATGAGGTTCTTTTACCTTGTTTTGAGGGAAATAAGATTCGGGCAGAGGCGGATCCAGAACTTGAAGGTTACAGGTGCCATACCATTTAAAATATAGATGTGTTGATCAAACCGATCCAATATTTAACCTAGTTTTCATCTTGTAAATAGCAATTTAGGACGACTTTGGTTAAATTATTCGTCTTCTCGATTTATAAAGACAAATAAATTGAACAAAATATATATATATATATATATATATATATATATATATATAGGGAAAATGGCTTAAAACACATATCAACTTTGCCGGAAATTGTTGTTACACACTCCAATTTTGCGGGAGTACTATGACCCCCCTAGACTAATTTAAAATAGAATATATACCCCCTCAAAAAGTCATACTCAAATCTGCGTTAAAGGGTGATATGCACACGCCCACTTGTAAATTTCATATTTTTTTAAAATTTTTTTACTTCTTAATCTTTCCCTTTATTATTCAATTTTTTCATTTTTACTTTTCTTGGGTTTTGAGGATAGTAGCACTTACATTACCTGCTCTGGGTTTCTTTCTCGGCCATTAGAATTTTTTTCATAACGAAAGTTTTTTTTTTATTTGTAGATCTAGATTAGTTTTAATTTTTATATTTCTTTTTTATTTATAAATTTGGATTAGTTTGGATTTATATATCAGTAAAAAAATTAAGAGAACGATTCATGAGAGAGAAGAGAAAAGAAGTTATTACTTTTTTATTATGAAAGTTTGGTCGGAGGAAGATTGCCGGAATCAGTTTGGCCGGAGGAAGATTGCTTGAGAAAGTTTGACTGAAGGAAAATTTTCGGAAGAAAATCTAAAAATTAATGGCTTTTGAAGTGGAGGAAATGGTGGCGGGGCAACATTAATTTAAGTGAAGACTTGTGGTGGTAATGGAAGTATTGGCATTGCCGCCGGTGCTAGCTTCGGTGACTAAGTGTTAACAATGAAGAAGATAAGAGAATAAGAAAGATAGAGACATAAAAGAGAAAAGTACAAAAAAATTATTATGAAAATAAATTTTTAGCATATTTTGTTTCTCTTACTCTCTTAAAGAGAGTGTATTACACTTTATTTACCACCTAAGTAGTTAAGGGTTTAATAATTTCAGTTAAAAATACTTTAGAGGGCATATAGGACCCCCGCAAAGTTGGAGTGTGTAACAGCAATTTCAGGTAAACATAAAGTGTGTTTTAAGCCATTTTCCCATATATATATATCGGCGAATCATCGAACAATATACACACACACACACGTCATTCATTCACTGGACTCAAAATTAAAGAAAGGAAGGAAGATATTTGAAATTTATGGTCTAAAATAAATCTTAGAAATTTGTGTGGCTATAAAATATTTCACTATGAATAAAAAGAGAAATTTAAAGTTAAGTTGTTTCTAATTATAAAAAAGTAATATTCTTTTTCGGGATAGACTGAAAAAATGTGTCACATAAAATGAATAGAAGAGATTAATATTTTATGCTTAAAATGAAAAGGAAGAAAAAAGATTACCAAAAATTAAAACGAAAAACTGTCAGCAAACATCAAGTTAAAAACTTTTATAACTTAGGTATCAAATGGCTATAAAGTTAAATATAATATAGTATGTACATTAAGAATATATGGTGCCCCCATGACCTAATAGATAAGAAACTTACTCTTATTGAAGAATTTGGGGGTTCGAATCTTATCTGAAAACTTTTTTCTTGCCAAAAGGAACGAAAAAATACAGCATAAAAATAAAAAGTCGTGCCAGTTGGGATCAAACTCGCAGTGAAGAGGTAGAAAACTTGATCGTTCACCACTAGCACCATGCGTTACTTTATACTACGGGCGGAAAGTTTAATGTTTGTATATATATCATACAAATAAACATATATATAAAAAATTTCAACTAAAACGTTCGGATGTCGTGGCACCCCCAACCTTACACATAGATCCGCCCTTGGGTCCGGGAGTTGGATTTTGGAAAAGGAGATTAAAAGTGCAGAAAATGACTTGTTACAAGTCTCAATACAAGTCATACACTCCTGGTATGAGCCATACCTAACACCCGTATATGAACTTTTGAGAAAATGAACAAGTGTAGAGCCAGCATACGACGACAATACGAGCAGTACCATTTAGGTACGAGTCGTACTAAGTGTCTGTAACTTGAGATCCAGAATGTGTGTACTTGCGGAGGTCATGGTACGAGAAGTTTCTTTGAGTCATGAAAACAAGGTACAATTCCTACTGACAGACTCATGGTGAGATTAAGAGGATTAGATACTTGGCATATTCAGGTCACGAATGGATTGCACAGGTCATACCGACATGGTATGAATCGTATAAAGGACCCCTATGACAGTTATTAGAGATGCCAAATTGCTTAAGTTCAGACCACGATAGGCTCCTACAACTTGTAGTAACATTGTACGAGTCGTACCAACCTCCAGTACCTAAGAATGTCAGAAGCTACACACTCATACTAAGGATGCAGACCATGACTCATAGCAGCATGCTACGACTCATAAGTTATCTCAGCTGTAGAATCCCTGACAATTTAGGAAAGAATTTCATTAATTGTATAAATACTTTTAGGTTATTTTCCTTAACATAATTCATCACTTTTCATTGTACTCACAGTGTTTAGGTTTCCTAACATTACATGGAGAATATATACACAAAAACCTTGATTGAATTCACCATTATTCTTGATTTTCAAAGTTTGATTGTGCAAGTGATCATTGGGTTTTTCTTCCATCAAAATTTTAAGTGTTTAATTATGTTTTCTTTCATGAATTCTGATTTATTTCTTACAATCATGAATAGCTAAACCCTCCACAACTAGGGTTATGGGAACCATGGTGAAATAATAAACTACGGTTAACATAGAGTGATTATTAACAAATATGGATTCCTGTATTGTTCTTTTCTTCATGATTAATGTTTCTTAACGATGGGAAATGTTAGGACTATCTCGAATTCTCTATTTTCTTGAACCTAGAGAAGTAGAGATTAGGAAAATATAAGAATAGCAAAGCCTTGAACTTAAGTTTCATTGAATAACTTGAGCTGCAATCATAGGAAAGTTAATTTGGAATTATTGATAAAGGTTAAAATGAAATCACTCATGAGACCTAATCCAGTGATTGACTAGAGTCATCTAATAAGGACAAATCAATCATTTGGATGAACATAGTTTATCAATTCTACAAGATAAGTATCGGAATAGATCAAGAGTGTAAGAATCCGACCTAGTTAAGAAGCCATAGGGAACACTTCCCTAATTAATTGCGGAACTTTGATCACAACACGAATTCACATACTGTCACTTAATTATTTCTTTTAAAACCCCCTCTAGGAAATAATTGAACAAAAAGCCTTTAGTCTATATATTGACCATATTTCCTATGGGATTGACCCCAACCTTAGTAGGGTTCTTTATTAACATTGTCTGCATTATACTTCTTCAGAGTTGTAATTTGAGCGTTATAAAAAATGGTGCCATTGTCGGGGAATATGGCTTATGATTTGATTAATTTCTTTTATTAGACTTTTAGTCTTTATTTCCTCATTTATGTTTTCTTTCGTTTTTTGTTTTATTCAGGCTCCTGTGCGGTAACGGTTAACCACTCTGAGTAGTAGAAGTCTCCAAACTTGAGAGAAACCTCTGTGACCAGCCCTATGGAGGACAGGAGGTCGCTAGTGCCCCTGGAAGAAAGGCTGGGTGTGGAGACACTAGCGGCCGTACTTATGAATTTTGAGGAGGATGATGTCTAGGGGTATGTAGAGATGGTAAATGCATAGAATGGAATGGGGTCCTACAACTTCAGGCTGAAAAAGTTGGACCTTGACCTAAAGAATCGTGCAACACCTCCAAAAAAACCTTCAGTTGAGGTACCACTAGTCTTGGAGCTTAAATATCTACCTCCACATCTAAAATACGCATTCTTGGGAGAGAACAACACTTTGCCACTAATTATGGTTGCGGACCTTGTAGAGTGGCCAGTTGAGGCTCTAGTATCAATTCTAAGACAGTTCAAGAAGGTAATTGGTTGGACCATTGTTGAAATTATCGGAATCCCTCTAGGCATATGCACCCACAAGATTCATCTTGAGCCAATCTATGTACCAAGTATAGAGCATCAGCGAAGACTAAATCCATCCATGCAAAAGGTGGTGAAGAAGGAGATTATCAAATGGCCGGATGCTGGTTTTTTCTACCCTATTGCTAATAGTAAGTGGGTGAATCTGGTACATTGTGTACCAAAGAAGGGTGGAATTAGTGTGGTTCCAAATAAGAAGAATGAGCTAGTCCCGACAAGGTCGATCACAGGTTGGCATGTTTGCATTGATTGTTAGAAACTCAACCATTGGAAATAGAAAGACCATTTTTTGATGCCTTCCATGGACTAGATGCTTGACAGATTGGCAGGAAAAGGATGGTACTACTTTCTTGATGGTTATTCAGGGTATAATCAGATCTTTATAGCCTCGGGGACTAAGAGAAAACCACATTTACCTTTCCTTATGGGGCTTTTGCTTTCTAGAGAATGCCCTTCGAATTATGCAATGAATCTGCCACATTTCAGCACTCTATGATGTCGATCTTTTCACACATGGTGGAGGACACCGTAGAAGTATTCACGAATGATTTCTCAATCGTGGGTGATTCCTTTAAAGATTGTCTTGACCACCTAAGCAAAGTGCATAGTAGGTGTGAAGAAACCAACCTGGTACTCAACTGGGAGAAGTGCCATTTTATGGTGAAAGAGGGGATTGTGTTAGGCCACAAGATTTCAGGAAAAGGCATTGAGGTGGACAAAGCAAAAATTGAGGTTATAGTCGGATTGCCACCACCCATTTATGTCAAAGGTATCTGGAGCTTTATGGGCATGCAGGTTTCTATAGGAGGTTCACCAAAGACTTCTCAAAGATTACACAACCCCTATGCAAGTTACTTGAGAAGGAGGTAACATTTATTTTTGACGACGCATTTTTGAAAGCTTTTGAATGCCTGAAAGAAAGGCTTACTTCGGTACCCATTATCGTGGCACAAGATTGGTCTCTTCCATTTGAGGTGATGTGTGATGCTAATGGAGTCGCCCTAGGTGCTGTCTTGAGTCAAAGGAGAGAAAAAATATTTCACCCCATCTATTATGCCAGCAAGACACCCAATGCAGCTCAAAAGAACTATATAGTAGCTAAACACGAGTTGATAGTAGTGGTGTTTGCATTTAATATTTTTTTGCCATACTTTCTAGAAACTAAGGTGATTGTTCATATAGACCATGCAACACTGTGGTATTTAATTTCAAAGAAGTATATAAAATCAAGGCTAATCAGATGGGTGTTTCTCCTACAAGAGTTTGAGTTCGGGGTGAAGGATCGAAAGGGACCAAAAATAAGGTGGCTGATCATTTATCTAGATTGGAGGCAGAGGCGATATTGAAGTATGAGATTGACATTGATGATACTATTCCAAATGAGAAAGTGTTGGCTGCATCACGAGATATTATCCCATGGTTTGTTGATTATGTGAATTATTTGGTGAATGACATGATTCCTGTAGACCTGATCTCCCAGTAAAGGAAGAAGTTCTTGTTCAATGTGCAAAGATTCTATTAGGATGAGCCATATTTTTTCTGTGTTTGTGCAGATGGGTCAATTCGTAGATGTTTCCCAGAGGTCGAGATGCTGTGCATACTGGAGGCATGCCACTCATCCATAGTTGGGGATCATCACAGTGGTATCTGGACTGCGTATAAAATTCTACAGTGCGGGTATTATTGGCCCACCATCCACCAGGACGCTTATGATTTTGCCAAACCCTATGACCAATGCCAAAGACAAGGGGGCATCACTTGTAAGCATGAGCTACCATTAACCCCAATCCTAGAGGTGGAGTTATTCGATATGTGGGGTATTGACTTCATGGGCCCATTTGTGAGCTCGTATGGAATGAAGTATATTCTGGTAGCTGTGGATTACGTATCAAAGTGGGTGGAAGCCATTGTACTCCCTAACAATGAAGTGAAGAATGTCACATCATTCCTGAGGAATCACATATTTGCAAGGTTCGATACTCCTAGAGCCATCATTAGCGACGGTGAGTCTCACATTTGTAATCGCCTTTTTAGAGCTTTTCTTGAAAAATACAGTGTGAAGCATAAGGCGGCAACACCTTATCATCCTCAGTCAAGCGGAAAAGTAGAGGTCTCCAACAAGGAGATTAAGACTATCTTGGCAAAAACAGTGAACACCAACCAAGCAGGCTTGTCTAGGAAGCTGGATGATGCACTCTTAGTATATCGGACAACATATAAAACCCCTATTGGCACTTCACCATATCAGCTGGTGCATGAAGAATCATGCTATTTGTTGGCAGAGCTTGAGCATAAAACATTATGGGCACTCAAGAAATTGAATCTAGAGTAGACTGAAGCTTCCAAGTTGAGGCTGGATCAGTAGAATGAGTTGGATGAATTCTGACACCGAGACTATAAGAGTGCAGCCATACATAAGGAATGAATGAAGATCTACCATAACCGAAAGATTACAAAGAGGGACTTTAATTCTAGTGAGTTGTTCCTACTATTTAACTGTAGACTCTATTTGCATCCAGGAAAATTGAAGTCCAGATGAATAAGGCCATATAGGGTGGTGGAAGTGTTTTCATATGGTGCTATTGAACTAGAAAAGAAAGATAGCAAGAGGTTCAAAGTGAATGTCCAAAGGGTAAAATAGTATCTAGGAAATGCTGAGGAGGTGAAAGTAATTGAGTCGGTGTATCTTGATGAAGCTTGAATATTTAAGAGATTCACATCATGCCACGACGTTAAATCAGGCACTGCATAGGAGGAAACCATAAGTGATTGGTGAAGTTTGAGTAGTTGACAAGGGATGACCGGAGTGCCACCGGTATGTTCATCTCCAAGTTTTTGTTTCACTGCTTTGGGAACAAAGCATGGTTTTTGAGGGGAGGTGTATCTATTTTTTATTTTCGCCCGAGGGTTTTTGTTGCCAGGTTTCTTTTCCCTTGGACATGCTATCTAGTAAAACCAACATGTTTAGGATGTTTTTGTTTTGTTTATCTAGATGTAATTTAGGAGTACTTAACAACCAATAAAATACACATGCATGTGATATTTTTTAGTTTTTGAAAAATGGAAACCTTTTTAATTTTTTTTTGTGATTAGCTTTGTGAGTTGACTACAAAGCATGACCAACGTGGAACTTTTTATGGCATTTGATAGATTAGTATGATTGATTATAGTATAGTTGTGCATGAACCAAATAGGTAGTATGATATAACCTTGTGCTATGTGTGAGTGAGTTTTTACCTAGTTCGATGTTATGTAGGTGATCTAGAACTAGCTCGGTTAGTCTTTTCTTAGGTTAGAGGATAGTTAGCTAGGAAAGGATCATAGGCCATTTTTTACTTAGCTCACTTTTAGCCCAAATTGCCTGACCAAATGAAATAAGTATCCCTTGATCCAAATGTTTGAACCTAAATAAACCACTTTCTTTAATTACCCATTCTCCTTCCTACTTATTTATAATAACCCTATTTTGGCCTTGGTCCCTCCTTGGAAATTATGAACCTCAACTCAAGCAAAATGTCTAAGTTGAGGGTGGCTATTGAATGATTGTGTAAGTTGTGTGGGGGAAATAATGGTAGAAAAAGTTAATCAATGAAAAGTGGGTGTAGTGTAAGAAAAAAGAAACGAAAAAATTTGAAAATAAAAAAGTAGAGGAAAAGCGAAAATAAACCGCACCCATGGGTTGAAATCTGAATAAAATGAAGAAAAGGGAGAAAAGAACAGAAAAAGGTAGAAATTAAGCCACAAGTTGTGTAGTGCCAAGGAGGGTAAGTCACTATTGTCCATATTTACCGCACCTGTCCCTAAGCCTATGTTACAAGCCAATGAAAGTTTTATAGTGATCCTAACCTGACTGTCCGGAAAACTAGAGTAGAGAAAATAAGGGCAATTTTATGGTATCACTTGTGTAGTATTTGAACTTCTTTGTGAGAGTGAGAGCTTTGCTTGATAGTCTGGTTATATATATATATATATATATATATATATATATATATATATATATATATATTATTGAGAGTGTTTAGGACTTCGTTTGCTGTGAGGGTAAATGGGATGAATTGCATACTATCATGACCCGAGTTCACACCCTAGCCGTAATACGGGACAAGAAATCCCGAAAGGCTCCAAGTCGACCCATGGCATTATCATAGCGTACACTTCACATGAGAAACGACTGACAACATGAATAAGCGTAAGCAATAACAAGAATCTAATATGAACCATAAAGACAATTTAATAACATTTAAATACAATGCTGAATCTGTCTAGATAAGTCTGAAAACTTTCTACTAAACTGAGGAGTTGCTGGGACAAGCACCCAGCTAACTCCTAAAGTCTGAAAACTGAAAAAATAAGAAAATATGAACATAATCACATCCTCGCAAGATGAGGACTCACCAATAGCTGCTGAATAGGGATGAAGCATATCTAACTGCGAGACTGAGTTTGGAAACCTGAATCTATATCATGAAATGATATAGCACAAAAGGCGTGCGATCGGTACTTGGAATGCACTGAGCATGTGGGATAACATAAATAATTAAATAAACAAATATAGGATAAGGATTTAACTAAATACATTAACATAACTGCTTCAACATGTTATTTCACATACTCTATGATTCAAATATACAAAACTTCTCTTTGAATCTCATTATATAACATCTTAGAACTCATGCATAAGGTTAAAGTTATGAACATTTAATAAGGGCCAAATCAGAAGTTAGTATCACATACTGTACTGAATCATTATTGATAACTGAGACTGATTATCATCTTGTTATGCCGTTATAATATGAAAGTTGGGTCATGCAAAACTGAGTTACGCTGATATCATCATTAAGGGAATCTCTCTCTACTATGGAGGATCTCGACTATGCTAGGTAGTCTCTGTCTACTACAGAGGATCACGACTGATGCTAGGGAGTCTCTCTCTACTGCGGAGGATCCCGACTGATGCTAGGGAGTCACTTTCTACTATTGAGGATCACGACTGATGCTAGGGAGTGTCTCTCTACTACGGAGGATCCCGACTGATGCTAGGGAGTCACTCTCTACTATTGAGGATCCCGACTGATGCTAGGGAGTCACTCTCTACTATGGTGGATCTCAACTATTACTAGAATCTGGGAGGTACTGCTCTGACGTTAGACATACATACATATCTGGTCTATACTACTACAGCTAATCAGAACATGAACACACTCTTCTTTATTCATACACCCTTCATTACAGAAGGATCGGAGCTACTTTTTACTAACAACAAGCCTAACATTCGAAATTTATCATTATCATGCCTTATCATCATAACTCATATCATCATGGAACCATACTAGAATCTCTTCATAGGTCTAACATTAATGGGCATCTTTATATTCATATCATGTATACTATTTTCTCATCATTAAATTCCAGTCTCATATTAATCAGCATGTATCATAGAGATATTCATGACCCATATATTCAATTCATATTTCAACATGCATACATTGATTCATATAATCTAGATTTACATGACGCTACATGCTAACTCATATCTCAACATATACAACGAAATCATATGAGGAGTGTACATCTTTGTTTCATAAGACCCATTTCAAGATTTATTCCAATTCATGGGAGGAATGCATTACATAGGCCATTATCAAAGATTTACCTCTTACCAAATTAGTTCCATCCAGACATAAAAGAACACACTATCTTTATTGTCAATTATTCAAGTCCATGACCTCTATTTTAATCTCATCAGATCTATCATTGACATATTCAAATTCTCAAGGGTAATCATACAAATTTCACATATTAAACATGGATGAAAGGGATTTGTGATAATTGAATGAACAATGACAAAGTCGTATTTAAATCTCAGACCATTCATGAAGAATATTTCATAGCTCCACACTTTTTATTACCCAACACAAAGTTCAAGGTAACCCAATCATTTTACGTCGTACTTATCTCATAATCACAATAGATCTTGGAATTTTAAAGAGTTGTAGGAAGATTCACCTTCAATTTAAAACCCTAGGTCATGCATTTTCTAGACTAGTAGAAATTGGGCATTTTAAATAAAAACTTTTTGGGGCACAAGGATGGAAGAGTATCCTCATTGAAAAAGCCCGCATACCTGGTAGAAGAACCCTGCTCGAAATTTCCCTTGAAGTTTGATGAACACCTTGGTGAAGTTCTTGAATCATGCGAAAAGAGAGGGAGAAGATCTTTTAGAGATATCTTGAGAGAATGAGGGTTTAGTTTTGTATAAACCCTTAAAACGTCCCAAACAATATACAAAACGACGTAGTTTAAAAGTTAAAAGCATAGGAGTTTACAAGAATGCCCCTAAAGAAAATTGGGAATTTCCCCGGATCTGGAGTCACGACTCACGTAACAAGTCATCGTCCCATCAAACGGATCATCATCTCGCTCGTTAAGCACACTAGAAAATTCACACAGTTTTATCATTCTTCAAACCACGACCAACATAACGAATCATCACCAGCTCCAACTACTTGTTGAAGCCACTAGTCAAGTGCACTGGAAGATTACTTCAGAACTTCAGATTCCTCAACTCACGATCAACATGACGAGTCGTTGCTTACTCTAATGACTCGTCAAGTCGACCTATCAAGTACACTGTATAATACATCACGACTTCAACTCTTCACTACCCAACGACCAACCTAATGAGTCGTTGCCAGGCAAGATGACTCGTAAGGTCGTCCGTGGCCACTGGGCTTGCCATCCCCTCCTTACAGTTCCTCAAGGGTCAAACCATGACCCGTTAGGTCTTCTAACGAGTCGTTCCTCGACTCTTTCTGAGGATATTATCTGCTGATTGTTTTGCTGACTTTTCTGCTGAGCTTCATCTAACTCTGTGGTCTGATCTCTAGGACTTTCGGGGTGTTACAATATCTCCCCCTTGGGAACATTTGTCCTCGAATGTTGGCTGAACATACTGATAAGATAGAGACAAAATCGATATACAAATAATAATCAATCACAGTTAAACACCAACGGAGTATCTGATTATGGACCAACCCTATACACCAAGTCTGAATATCAACCTCTAACATGCATAGCATGGCACAAGGAAACTGAAGAACATGAAACCAACATAGAACTAGACAAAATGCCAAAAGAAAATTCTTTCCCCTTTTAATCTAGCACAGAACTGATACAGACTGATCCTTCATTCTGGAATCGCTTCTTCATACTAAGCTAACATTCATGACGCCTAATCTAATCGGGGGTAGAGAATTCATGAGCACAAGTTATTTTCGACATCTAAAATTGAGCACATACATGAGATAATACGACTCTTCTAAGTTAATAAACAGCTTCTAAAGACTGAGTTCGAGATAACCACACTTGGAAAACATAAATTAATACACATAACTGATTAACAACATTAAAACGAGCATAAAGAACTCATAGAGAAAAACTGGCATCACTGTCTGAAGCGGCTACCTCTAAACCTCGGGAATCTGCATATAGGAATGGACATTGCTTTAACTTCAACTAAACACAAGGGAATTTATCTGAACCTTGAGGAGATCAGTATACTGCAACTGCTAAGTCAATACCTCTTTATGAGCATTCTCAAGGTCTGACTTACTATGCATGCTCACTATCTCCCCCTTAGATTAAAGTCATCATTCTAAGACTCCCGAATCTTCCTTAAGGTCAGGTCAATTTACAACCTCTTAGCTTCTCTTCCACCGCTAGCCTTCACTACAAGCCTCACACTAACAGCTATTCACATTATCCATCGACAATCTCTTCTTGCAATTACAATAGGGCTTCTTATTCAATACTAGGCTGACATGATATAAGGGATAATACAGAATTTACAACATACCTATGGCCACTACTGGCAACTTGCCTTTATCCTGGTGTGCGGTTCTGGTATAGGAGCGGTTTTGACGACGTCCGCCATCTGGGCTAGATACTGCATCCTGTTAAAATGGGCGAGCTATGGGGGCCACTAAAGAAATGACCGAGGACCTACTTTTGCCTCGCTTTGCCACTATGCAATCCCGGTGCTTATAGCCCGACTTACTGCACCAGAAACAAACATCTGACCCAGCCATACACTCTCCCAAGTGGTACTTCCCATAGCTGGCACACATGGGATACGTGATCCCTTTTACTCTAGGCCTATATGGAGCACTGACTGTTGAAAATACTGGGGCTGCTGACCTTTGCTGAGAAAATGGGTGGTGTCCATAACTCGTCCTTGGCGAAGAGGACTCTAAGTTTCCTCTCCTGGCCCTCTTGGCCTCTCTCTCCTTTACCTTTACTTGTTCCTCCTCCATTTGTTGCGCAAATATCACCAAATGTGAGAAGTCTATATCCATGTGCAACATGGTAGTCCTGCACTCTTTAATCAGGGAGTCTGAGACTCCATTCACAAACCTGCTCACTCGGGCCCTCTGGTCCGCTACCATCTCCAGGACATTACTTGGATAACCGGGTAAATTCCAACGCGTACACTTGTACTATCATGTCATTCTACTTCAGGTTGATAAATTCTACTGCCTTAGCCTCTCTTAACTCTCTAGGGAAAAACTTGTCTAGGAAAGCGGTTTTAAATTCATCCCAACTTACGGGGCCTGCTCCAATCCCTGGACTGTCCCTCCACTGACAAAACCAAATGTAAGCGGCTCCTTTTAGCTGGTAGGAGGCTAACTCTACACTCTCAACTCCCATCACCCCCATGATGTGCGTGATATTCTGAATATCTTCCAAGAACTCATACGGGTTCTCTTATACCTTTGACCCCAAAAACTCGGGTGGGTTCATTTAGAGAAAATCCCTCACCCTTGTTGCCACTACATTTCCATTCTAGGGAATACGGGCCATTGCTTGCTAATTAATCTGGGCAGTTACGGCCTGTGCCAACATATTAATGGTTGTCCGGAACTCGACATAGGTAACATGGTCGTCCTTCGGGTTTATCGGGGCTAGTGGTGCCTGTTGGAGATCATTACCATTTCTCCTTGAATTTTCTCATCTAGGAGACATTATCTGTGAGAGCATAAAGCACAAGACAGGGGAGAGAACTGTTTAGATCTTCATACTCTATGCACGATAGGAATCATGAAGAAAGGGAACATTCCTAAAATGTCTCGTAGCCTCCTCGTCATAAGTGTGGTGTGCTTCACACCCATGAAGAAGAATCTACGTAATGCCTCTTTCAGACACCCTAGGACACTCTAAACCTTGGCTTTGATACCATGTTTGTCACTATCCAAATTCACATCCTGGCCGTAACACGGGACAAGGAACCCTAAGAGGCTCCAAGTCAACCCATGGCGTTATCATAGCATACACTTAATATGAGAAATGACTGACAACATGAATAAGTGGAAGAAATAACAGAATCTAATATGAACCATAAAGATAATTTAATAACATTTAAATACAATGCTTAATCTATCTAGATAAGTTTGAAAGCCTTCTACTAAACCGATGAGTTGCTGGGACAAGCCCCCAGCTAACTCCTAAAGTCTGAAAACTGAAAAAATAAGAAAATATGAACATAATCACGTCCTCAGAAGATGAGGACTCACCAATAGCTGCTAAAAGGGGATGAAACGTATCTAACCGCGAGACTGGGTCTTGAAGCCTAAATCTATATCATGAAACAATATAGCGCAAAAGGCGTGCGGTCAGTACTTGGAATGTACTGAGCATGCGGGATAACATAAACAATTCAATAAACAAATATAAGATAAGGATTTAACTAAATACACTAACATAGCTGCTTCAACATGTTATTTCACATACTCTATGATTCAAATATACAGCACTTCTCTTTGAATATCATTATATAACAAACTTAGAACTCATGAATAAGGGTAAAGTTATGAACATTTAATACGGGCCAAATCTAAAGTTAGTATCACATACTGTACTGAATCATTAGTGATAACTGAGACTGATTATCATCTTGTTAAGCCACTATAATCAGAAAGTTGGGTCATGCAAAACTGAGTTACACTGATATCATCATTAAGGGAATCTCTCTCTACTGTGGAGGATCTCGGCTATGCTAGGGAATCTCTCTCTACTACGGAGGATCCTCACTAATGCTAGGGAATCTCTCTCTACTATGGAGGATCTCGACTGATGCTACAGAGTCACTCTCTACTATTGAGGATCCCGACTGATGCTAGGGAGTCACTCTCTACTACGGAGGATCCCGACTGATGCTAGGGAGTCACTCTCTACTATTGAGGATCCCGACTGATGCTAGGGAGTCACTCTCTACAATGGAGGATCTCGACTATTACTAGAATCTGAGAGGTACTGCTCTGACATTATACATACTTATATATCTGGTCTATACTACTACGGCTAATCAGAACATGAACACACTCTGCTTTATTCATACACCATTCATTACAGAAGGACCGGGGCTACTTTCTACTAAAAACAAGCCTGACATTCGGAATTTATCATTTTCATGCCTTATCATCATAACTCATATCATCATGGAACCATACTAGAATCTCTTCATAGGTCTAACATTAATGGGCATCTTTATATTCACATCATGCATACTACGTTCTCATCATTAAATTCCAGTCTCATATTAATCAGCATGTATCATAGAAACATTCATGACCTATATATTCAATTCATACTTCAACATGCATACTTTGATTCATATAATCTAGATTTACAGGATGGTACATGCTTACTCATATCTCAACATATACAATGAAATCATGAGAGGAGTGTACATCTTCATTTCATAAGACCCATTTCAAGGTATATTCAATTCATGAGAGCAATGCATTACATAGGCCATTATCAAAGATTTACCTATTACCCAATGAATTCCATCTAGACATAAAAGAACACACAGTCTTTACTGTCAATTATTTAAGTCCGTGACCTCTATTTTAATCTCATCTGATCTGTCATTGACATATTCAAATTCTCAGGGGTAATCATACAAATTTCACATATTAAACATGGATGAAAGGGATTTGTGATAATTGAATGAACAATGACAAAGTCGTATTTAAATCTCAAACCATTCATGAAGAATATTTCATAGCTCCACACTTTTTATTAACCAACACATAGTTCAAGGTAACCCAATCATTTTACGTTGTACTTATCTCATAATCACAATAGATCTTGGAATTTTAAAGAGTTGTAGGAAGATTCACCATCAATTTAAAACCCTAGGTCATGCATTTTCTAGAATAGTAGAAATTGGGCATTTTAAATAAAACTTTTTTGGGGCACAAGGATGGAAGAGTATCCTCGTTGAAAAAACCTTCATACCTGGTAGAACCCTGTTCGAAATTTCCCTTGAAGCTTGATGAACACCTTGGTGAAGTTCTTGAATCTTGAGAAAAGAGAGGGAGAAGATATTTGAGAGATGTCTTAAGAGAATGAGGGTTTAGTCTTGTAGAAACCCTTAAAACATCCTAAACAATATACAAAACGACGTAGTTTAAAAGTTAAAAGTGTAGGAGTTTACAAGAATACCCCTGAAGAAAACTGGAAATTTCCCAGAATCTGGAGTCACGACTCACGTAACGAGTCATCTTCCTATCAAATTGCTCGTCATCTCGCCCGTTAATCACACTGGAAAATTCACACAGTTTTATCATTCTTCAGACTATGACCAACATGACGAATCTTCACCAACTCCAACGAGTTGTTGAACCCACTCGACAAGTGCACTAGAAGATTACTTTAGAACTTCAGATTCCTCAATTCACGATCAACATGATGAGTCGTTGCTTCCTCTAATGACTCATCAAGTCCACCCATCAAATACACTGTATAATACTTCACGACTTCAACTCTTCACCACCCAACAAGCAACCTAACGAGTCATTGCAAGGAAAGACGACTCGTCAGGTCGTCCATGGCCACTGGGCTTGCCATCCCCTTCTTACAGTTCCTCACGGGTCAAACCACGAACTTTTAGGACTCCTAATGAGTCATTCCCTGACTCGTTCTAAGGAAATTTTCTACTGACTTTTCTGTTGAGCCTCATCTAACTCGGGGGTCTGATCTCTAGGACTTCCGGGGCGTTACACATACTTCCAGTTATCTGTCTAAATAGTATTAGTGATTGCTTGATTGTCTATAAATATTTAATGCCATGTCTAGATTCCTTTGTGTTATGATTTGTAGTTGCATGTGTACACAACAGTCTTGATTTTGAGTGTTTGAAAGAAAAGGGGGTCAATACTTGTTAGTCGTCATATATGAAAATTTTGTAATTGTTCTCTTTAGGTCTTCTGTTTTACCTTCTAGTTAAGCATCATGTTTGTAGTAGTGTTTTTATTTTTCTGGGGACATAAAAAAGGTCTAAGTTTAGAGTGATGATGTGCTGCGATTTTATGGAACTTTCGATGCTTAAAACAAGGAAAAATGCTTGGTCTTAGGTATGTTTATAGAGATATGAGGTTCTTTTACCTTGTTATTGGGGCATTTGGGTTCGGGAGTTGGATTTTGGAAAAGAAGATGAAAAGTGCAGAAAATTGCTTATTGGAGGTATCAGTATGAGTCGTACTATCCTCATACAAGCCATACCTAACACTCATAGCTGAACTTCAGAGAAAATGCACAATTACAAAGCTAGTATATGACTTACAGAGATCATGCTACAAGCAGTTTCCATGAGTCGTGACAACAAGGTATGAGTTGTACTGACAGACTCGTGGTGGGATTAAAAGGATTAGATACTTGGCATATTCAAGGCACAAACGGATTGCACGGGTCATACAAGCATGGGACGAATCATATAAAGGACCCATATGAGAATCATCAAAGATGCTAGATTGCTGAAATTTAGACCACGACAGGCCCCTACAACTCGTAGTAACATTGTACGAGTCATATCAACCTCTAGTATCTAAGAAGACCGGAAGCTGCAGACTCATACTAAGGATGCAGACGACGACTTGTAGCAGCATGCTATGACTTAGAGGTTTTCTCGGCGGCAGAATCCCTGTCAATTTAGGAAAGGATTTCATTAATTATATAAATACTTTTAGTTTTTTTCCTTAAAAGAATCCATCAATATTCATTGTACTTATAGTTTTTGGGTTTCCTAACATAACTTGGAGAACAAATACATGAAAACCTTGAGAGAATTCATCATTTTTCTTAATTTAAGAAGTTTGATTGTGCAATTCATCATTGGGTTATTCTTCCATCAATATTTTATGTGTTTAATTATGATTTCTTTCATGAGTTTTTATTTATTTCTTACAACCATGAATAGCTAAATCCTCCACAACTAGGGTTGTGGGAACAATAGTGGAATAACAAACTAGGGTTAACACATGATGATTCTAAACAAATATGGATGTTTGTATTGTTCTTTTCTTCATGATTAATGTTTCTTAATGGTGAGCAACATTAGAACTAGCCCAAATTCTCTATTTTCTTGAACCTAGAGAAGTAGAGATTAGCAAAAAAGAAGAATAACAAAGCCTTGAACTTAAGTTTCATTGAATAACTTGAGCTGCGGTCGCGGAATAGTTAATTTGGAATTGTTGATAAAGGTTAAAGTGAAATCACTTATGAAACCTAACCCGGTTATTGAGTAAACTCATCTAATAGAGACAAATTAGTCGTTTGGATGAACATAGTATATCAATTCTATAGGCTAAGTATTGGAATAGATTACAAATGTAACAACCCGACCTAGTTAAGAAGACATGGGGGACACTTCCCTAGTTGATTGCTTAAGTTTGATCACAACACCAATTCATAATATTGTCACTTGATTATTTCTTTTAAAACCCCCTTCAAGGAAATAATTGAAGTAAAAGCCAAAATACTAGCATTATTCTATATCTTGACCATATTCCCTGTGGGATCGACCCTAACTTTTGTTGGGTTCTTGATTAACAATGTTCTCATTATACGTCTTTAGAGGTGTAATCTGAGCGTTATCAACTGTACCAGCATGGCACCCACTCTATCACGACCAAGCATGAACCCCGGACCACGACATGGGACCTAGAACCAAAAATAGCTCCAAGTGAATCCATGGCTCATACATAGCATATTCTTGAGAATAAACTAAGCAGAAGAGAATCAGGAACATAACATAAAAGGAATACTCAATATCATAAAACATAAGCGTAGACAACAAATCAACAATGTTGAACCATCTATGTATAGCTGTCTGAAAAGCCTCTAATCATAGATGAGTTGATGGGATAATACCCCCAACTAGCTCTCTCAATATCTAAAAACTGAAAGACATAGAAGAAAGAAACAAGTATCAAAACTGTCGTCCTCCGGTCATGAGGGTTCACTAATACAAGGGCTGAACTGAACTGATATAGGAGTGAACTTAACGTCGGGACTGAGACTGGTCACCCACACCTATATCATGAATGATATATCATAGAAGTATGCGGTTAGTACATTGAATCTACTGAGTATGAAAGGTAAGTAAAACATAATAGTAAAACAGTAAGATAAGATCATGAGTATAGGTAATACTAAAATCATGAGTTTTTAATCATAAACTTAGTATAATGGCTCAGGGTTTGCAAACCTAAATCGTAAGCTGATCATGATTGAATTCATAAGTAAGACCACAAAAAAATTATATTAAGCCAAGATATCATAGTTGTACATTCATAAGTCATGAAAAAAAGCATATATAGAAAATCAACGAACAATGGGATATTCTTATAACCGACATACCCCAGATGAGCATATATAGATCCTAGATTCTAGCCATAGCTGGTAGGTGTGTCCATACCTTGCCAAGGACATGGACCATGAAGGCGTTATATCACTCATGGATGGACCATTCGTGCATGGGAGACACTCTCGTAGAAGACCCCATCATGGTAATGGTGGCACATAGTTTTGAGACCCAGGTGTGCTAGAACCCTGGCCTACTCGATATTAAATACTACTCTCAAAATATATATAGTGCTCATATCATAATCGCGAACATAGGTCTTACATAAGCTAGTTTAAATCATGAAATTCATATTATCTTAACATACTTGAACTAGCCATGAAAACAAGGCGAAATATTGGCTATGATACATAAACATGAGATTCATGAAATTCATGCATACTTGAATAAATCGCCACAACTTGAAATGATAGGTTTATAAGCTTGAAATTCATAAGATCATTCATCATTGAGTGAAATTATCATAAACATGAAAACATAGATTCATGAGAAATTAGAGTATAGGATAAGCAACATAATCATAAAACATTGATTGATTCATAAGAGACTAGAATTCATAAGAGATCTAAGAGATTTCATGAGAATTGTGTCTAACCCAAGAATTTCCATAAAACATGCTTGGAGACTTGAAATCATGAAAGAGAGATGAAATTGGGTATGAGGGTGGAAGGATTCTCCAATTCATGACCTTACATACATGGGCTTGGAGGAATTCTTTCTAGGGTTTGATGCCCAAGGGATTTGGAGAAGAGGAGAACCTTGATGATTGAGGGCTTGAGAGGATGGATCTTTAACTTAGAGTTTTTAGGAGTAGAATGAGGGTTAGGAATGAATAAAACCTTAGAATATATCCTTTTAGGAGCTTAAAATGACTTAGTTTAGGAGCTAAGTATAGAAATACCCTTAATGGCTCGGCTTCAAAAATAATCCCAGAAGACATAATGGGTCACATAATGACTCGTTAGTGCACTTTACGGGTCTTCAAGTGCAACTCGAGACCACTAGGAAGAAATTCCAACTTTCTAGTCTTTCCTTGTTGCCTTCACTTAATGATTCGTCATGACACTTAATTGATCACTTCACCAATCGTCAAGACTCTATGAAAATCAAATTTTCTTCAACTTCTGGCACCTAATGGATCAACTAATGAGTTGTTAGGTGACATGATGACTCACCTAGCGATTTTTTTCGTGACATGATGTAATTTCAGTTGTTTTCTCCATTTTATGCCTCAGGTATGATCATTTTTCCCTTGGGAATTTTCATCCTCGAATGTAGAGTAATAAGATTGGAAGAATAAGGATGGAACTACAATCCCAAAACCGAGTATCTATAGCTAAAAACTGACAAAGTGACTAACTCCAAACTGAAATACATGGCTGAACTGAATTCATCACATGCATACCATGATATGAAAGAAACTCAAAGACATGAACTTGACATGAAACTGAATAGAGTACTAAGGAGGAAACAAGTACCTCATGCTGGAACTGAGTTGGAAGGAAAAAGATGCGGGTATCTTGCCATCACATATACTTCGGCTTCCCATATAGCTCCCTCAACTAGTTGATTTGTCCATAAACCTTCACTGAAGCTACCTCCTTGTTCCTCAACTTCCAAACCAGAAGATCAAGGATCTCAATCGGAACCTCCTCATAGGTAAGGCTATCGTTTACACAAATGCTCTCTATCTGAACAACTAGAGCAAGATCCCCAATACAACTTTTCAACAAGGACAAGTGGAAAATTGGATGTACCCAAACCAACTCTGTCAGAATTTGATAATGCTCAAATTACACCGCAGAAAAAGTATAACACGATCATTATCAGATAAACACCCAACCAAGGTTAGGGTTGTTCCCACGAGGAATATGGTCAAAATTTCATCTAATGCTATTAGTTATGCTTCTAGTTCAGTTATTTCCTAATAGGGGGTTTTTGTAGAAATAATGAGTGACTTGTTTTGAAAATGGTGAGGTTATCAAAGATATGCACTGAACTAGGGAAGTGTTCCCATGGATTTGTAACTATGCAGGGTCTGTTACACTTGTGATTTATTGCAATACTTAGCCTGTAGAATCGATAAGTTTTTTTCATCTAAAGATCTTATTTGACCCTATTAGATGACTATACTCAATCACCGAATTAGGTCTTATAAGTGGTACCAACTTAATCCTTATCTATGATTCCAAATTAACTTTCCTGTGACCGCAACTCAAGTTATTAATTCAAAGTTGATAATTTCAAGCCTTTGTTGTCATTTTATTTTCCTATCTCTACTTCTCTAGATTCAACAAAGTAGAGAATACGGGCTAGTCCTAATGTTCTGCACCATTAAGAAACAATTATCATGAAAGGAAGAACAATACAAGCATTCGTATTGGTTTTGGATCACTCTATATTAACCCTAATTACTTATTTCTCCATGGTTCCCACAATCCTAGTTATGGGTGTCCTGCTACTCATAGTTGCAAGAAATACTGTAGAACACATGGAATTCATAATAGAAGACATACAATAATGGAAGAATAAGACCAAAAAATCAATTGCATAATAATTTTGGAAAATAAAGAACACACTGAAGAAAACTTGTTTCTCTCTTGTATAGTTTTTTATCTCTAAGTCATGTTACGATACTCCTAAATACATTGGTAGCGTAAAGTACCAACTTTTTAATAAAAAAATAAAAGGAAAGTATTTATACAATCACTAAAAATCTTTTCCTAAATTAATTGGGACTGCAGCTATCAGGATGACTTACGAGTCGTAGGATGGTTCTATGAGTTGTGGTCAGTACTCGTACTATGTTGGGTAGCTTTTGATCGTCTTAAGCATGGGTATCTATTACAACTCATGGTAGGTCACCACGAGTCATGGATAGCACTTGTGACATGGACTTCTGAAATATAGCATCTCTAATGATCATCCTATGAACCCTCACTATGAATTGTACCATGTTGGTACAATCCGTACAATCCACTCGTGCCCTAAAGATGTCAAACAGTTGGTTCTCTACTTCTCACCCTAAGCCTATGGTATGAGTCATACAATGTTGTCATGACTTGTGGTATTCTGTCATACCTTGAAACCTGCACTTGTGCATTTTTTGCTTCTTTGTCACGGGCACTAGCTACGACTCATACCCAAATGGTACAGCTCATGTCGTGACCTATAGAACACCATTTTCTACCCTTTTCCCCTTTTTTCAAGAATGTAACTCCCAGAGCTAATTTCCCTACAAAAACAGTAAAAGAACCTCATATTTATATAAACAAACCCAAGTCCTAGCATTGTTTCTATGTTTTAAGTGTCGAAAATGTTGTAAAACCATGACACATCAACACTCTCAACTTAGAACTTTTGTGTGTCCTTAGGCAAACAAAAATTTACTACGCATACGATGTGTTATACCCCGTATAGAATTCCCGGCACTTAGATGATTTATTCGCACGTTGGTTAAGCATATTTGAAAGCCATACGTGCTAGGGAAAGGCCCGGGAAAAGATCGGACGAGAAACCCGTCGAACCATCGCGGGAGGAGCCGAGGCAGAGCCCCTCCGCGATGGCAGCGTGTCACGGAGGTGAGGCCTCCATGATGGCTTCGTGACACGTTGCCCAGGTTCAGGCCCAAGTATATAAGCCCCCACTTCGGTTGGAAATCATTTAACACTTATAAAACTTCCAGAAAACATAGTGAACAGAGGGAAAATGAAGGAAAATTATAAATTATCGTCCGATTACGCTGCCAAACGCTGCCCAAACTCAAATTAATCCCAGATACCCCAGTATTTAGCAGTAGAGAGCATTTCTACGGAATTAGTTTCGTGAAATACGGCCGACGAATCGGTGAGCCACCGAACTAAGGTAAGTAGAATTGCTCTAAATTAATGTCTATGTGTTCCTAGCTGAGAAGTGAATACTTCTCCCTTCTGGGCCGCTGAAAAATAGCGAGTTTTCGACCGTCTTTCGATAAGCCTAAGTTTAGGCTATAAACTATATCGAAAGTAACGTTGTTCTTTACAATAAAGCTGTATTTAGTATTGATTGACGTATTTATGAATGCAGTTGGAAGGAAATAGTTGAAGTACCGGCCGAGCCTCGTCCGACGGACGAATAGTCGAACATAAGGTATGTAAAGTTAGTTTCCTCGGCAAGTTAAGAAATATTGAGACAGTATGGTAATTTACAGACCAGAAGAATGTTCAGAAATCGATTATTGTGTTATTATGAATATTGGTGCAATATGAGAAGTTTTGGGTTGTAACGTGTACGATACCTATCCGTATGATATAGATTCGGACGTAAGTGGTTACGATTGCCCAGTATATTCAGCATGTGATGTAATATGCCATGTTAAGATATTGTTGTGTTTAACTGAAACCTCGCGAAGTAGTACAGTATCCGTGAAGCATTCCATACATAGAATAGTAACTAAATATGGTGTATAAAGCATGTTAGAAGTAGGAAATCATGTTAATACAGAAACTCAGTAAACAGTATAGTTTTCAGCAGAAACACCTTCTTGTATAACCTTTGCCCCAGTACAGTTTGACAGGAGGCTATACTTATATTTATACTTACCTGTCTCAGCATGTATCAAACACTTACAGATTACTATTATTAGCTCAGTATGGATTTATATGATACCTTACACCTGTTAGTCTTAGCTTATGAGCTACACAGACAGCATGACTAGTTGAGACCGTTGTATTGATTGGGGTTGGATTACCTAGCATCCCTGACCGCCCAGGGTTAATAGCTGTATCGACTCGTCCGCCAGAGGACGAGGATACGTCACTCTACAGAGTGATATGCCGTCCCGCAAGGGGACGAAGATGGGATGCCAGTTTCCCCATATTGTGCCTTGGACAGCCCTTATACACCCCCGTCGAGCGGGTACGCCCGGGGTGCTGATTTAGAGTCCTTCGGACTCAGATACAGTTATAGTCAGGGGCTCAGCGAGCCCAAGTGCGTACCCAGGGACCGGCAGGATGCTTACAGCCACTATAGGAGATGGGACGACCGGGGTAGGGGCATAGATTCTGTGTTGATTGTACCCCCCGGCTTATGGGGGCCGGGTAAGGTTTGTGTGTGCCATGTTATGTTATGTATGTTATGATAGGTTACATTAGACATGAGTAGATTAGTAGTAGAATGACACGTCTCCATATACGACACTTACTCCTCCTAGTATGATTGAGAACAGGTACGACTTACATCATCAGACAGATAATCTAGTTCTTCCTATTTCAGTTTCGTCAATTATGTTATTGATTTTAGATATCTGTTTCAGTTATTGCTTTACATACTCAGTACCAGCGGTACTGACGCCCGGTGGGGCGCTGCATTACTTGCCTGCAGGTACTCATAGACGAGCAGGCAATTCTACGTGACTCCCTGTCAGCGGTCGAGTATTCAGCTCCAGTCATCCGGAGGCTGAATTCCAGAGGTTTAGCTCAGTTCCTTTAGTTGTATATTATGGGTATGTCGGGGCCCTGTCCCGATCAGTTCTATTGCTATTCCTAGAGGCTTGCAGTCTGTATATATCCCCTATGGTCAGATGAGCCGGTCGTGTGAGGCCGTGCAGTTGTATAGTTGCCTTTACTCCTTCTTTCTTTTGTAATGGCTGTGTGGGGCCATAACTTGCCAGTAGTGGTGACCTTGCCGGTCACGTAGTTTCTTTTGTGCTATGTGATTGAGTTGCAGATAACTAGACAACATGGTGGCCTTGTCGGCCCGCATAGGTTTCCCTGAGATAATATGTTTCTGGTCAGCTGCTAATACAGGTACAGAAGGCTATAGGCCAATGGGCCGGGGGCTGTGTTTACAGCCGTTATATAGCCCTTTGTTTCCAGAAATGTGAGTTAGAGCCAGCCAGGCGCCAGATGCGCCCAGGCTTAACAGTCCAGCAGGTCAGGTCCTAGTAGGGCACCAGGTGCCAGTCATACCCCCCAAGGCGGGGTGTGACAAACTTGGTATCAGAGCAGGTCGTATCCAAGGGAGTCTGCAAGCCGTGCTAAGTAGAGTCCTGTCCATGGATGTGTTGTGCACCACATACTATGGGTAGGAGGCTGCAAGGCATGATAGGATGGTTGTCTTTCATTCTGATTCAGTCGTGCTATAGAGCGGTACAGTATAGGGTTGAGTCCCTAAGAGCTTACCATATTCTTTGGTTACAGATAATGTCAGACCAGCAACATCCTACCACAGGTCAGAGCTTAGACATTGCAGCAGGGGAGGGCACCAGCAGGATGCCTCCCCCTCATTTGGAGACAGCTCGATCAGAGGGCCCTACAAAGGCTTCATCCCAGCCTCCTCAGCAGTCTCCACCACGTCAGGAGCCACTTGGGGCGACAGTACCTTCAGCAGTCCCTATACCGACACCTTCCGACCAGGAGATTAGGAGTGCGGTAGTTATGTTAGCACAGATGATGGCTGCTCAGCGTCAGCAAATGCCATCCACAGTTGCAGAATCATCAGGAGGGCCCGGTAGTTCGAGGGTCCGAGAGTTCTTAGCCCTGAACCCCCCACAGTTCACAGGCACGGACCGAACAGAGGACTCTCAGGATTTTCTGGATCAGATGCAGAGAATCTTCAGGGTTATGCATGCTACGCTTACTGAGTCAGTTGAATTGGCCGCATTCCGGTTATGAGATATTGCGGTATTATGGTATGAAAGCTGGGAGAGGTCCCGAGGGAGAGATGTTTCCCCTCCCACATGGTCCAGCTTTTCAGGAGCCTTTCTAGATCACTATTTGCCGCGGGAGATCCGACAGGCTCGGGTAGATCAGTTCCTACATCTAGAACAGGGGGCCATGAGTGTTTGGGAATATTCCTTGCGGTTTGACTCTTTGGCTCGATATGCACCAGCCTTCGTGGATACCATGGCATCCAGAGTGCACCGTTTTATTATGGGGTTGAACCCAGAATATGTCGAGACTTGTATCACGGCCACCCTGCGAGAGGACATGGATATTTCTTGAATCCAGGCATTTGCCCAGAATATTGAGGGCATCAGACAGCGACATCGGGAGATCAGGAGGGTCAATCAGGAGCAGCGTCGCCGGGATAGGCCAGCTGAGTGACAGAGAGAGGCCCGGGGAGGACCCAGGCCACGATTGTCAGACAGGCCGCCCAGGCCCCCACCTCCACTGTAGTCTCTGGGAGGTAGATTCAGTCATAGAGGGCAGTCAGAGGCTGGTAGAGGCTCGCAGACGGCAGACTCGCCATTACAGAGGAGGGCGGAGCAGAGTAGGTATACCCTACCACTTTGCCCTATATGCAGCCGACGCCATTCTGGAGCATGCAGGTATGGTTCTACCGCATGCTATATTTGTTGCCAAGAAGGCCATTTGATGAGAGATTGCCCAGCCAGATGTCGTGAGGGCCGGGACAGACAGGATAGGGCATCAACAGGATCACGAACTACAGCATCCTCGACTGGGTGCAGGCCCTCAGTTTCAGCAGGCAGGGGTCGGGGCAGATCAGGGGCCTCCAGTACAGGTGCGGGTCCAAGCCGCACATATGCCTTACCAGGGAGACAAGATTCAGAAGCATCGCCTGATGTCGTGACAGGTATGCTAACTATCTGCTCACACCCTGCTTATGTGCTAATTGATCCAGGGTCTACTTGTCCTATATTACTCCATTTGTGGCACGGAAGTTTAGTATTGTACCAGAATCATTGCAGCAGCCCTTCTTAGTATCTACGCCTATCGGTGACTCTATCACAGCTAGCCGAATTTACCGCGGATGTACAGTAGAGGTTGCTGATCGTCAGACCACAGTGGATTTGGTCGAGTTAGAAATGATAGACTTCGATGCCATAATGGGAATGGATTGGTTAGTACCATGTTTTGCTAATGTTGAATGTTGGACCAGAACGGTCCGATTCCACTTCCCGGGGGAAGCAGTACGGGAGTGGAAGGGCAGCACCGCGACGCCAAAAGGTAGGTTTATTTCCTACCTTCAGGCGAGAAAGTTGATATCTAAGGGGTGTATTTACCATCTTCTCAGAGTTCAAGATGTCCAAGCAGAACCTCCGACACTCCAGTCTGTCCCAGTGGTAAATGAATTCCCAGATGTATTTCCTGATGAGTTACCTGGTATTCCCCCAGAAAGGGAAATAGACTTTGCTATTGACTTGCTACCAGGCACTCAGCCAATATCAATACCTCCTTATCGTATGGCTCCTGCAGAACTCAGAGAATTAAAGGAGCAGTTGAAAGACTTGTTAGATAAAGGTTTTATCAGCCCGAGTACTTCCCCATGGGGTGCGCCAGTCTTGTTTGTGAGAAAGAAAGATGGCTCGCTCCGAATGTGCATAGATTATCGGCAGTTAAACAAAGTTACAGTAAAGAACAAGTATTCGCTTCCCAGAATTGATGACTTATTTGATCAGCTATAGGGAGCCAGATACTTTTCTAAGATTGACTTGCGGTCCGGATATCACCAGGTCTGAGTACGTGAGAGGGATATTCCTAAGACAGCATTCAGGACCCGATATGGGCATTTTGAATTTCTGGTTATGTCCTTCGGACTGACGAATGCCCCAGCAGTCTTTATGGACCTGATGAACAGTATTTTCAGACCTTTCCTGGACTTGTTCGTGATAGTATTCATTGATGACATTCTGGTATATTCTCGCTCTGAGGTAGATCACCGGACTCATTTGCGGACAGTGCTCCAGATTCTCAGGGACCGCCAGTTATACGCTAAATTTTTGAAGTGTGAATTCTGGCTTAACTCAGTGGCCTTTTTAGGGCATATTGTCTCAGACGTCGGTATACAGGTAGACAAGCAGAAGATAGAAGCAGTTAAGTCATGGCCTAGACCTACCACCCCGACTGAAGTCCGTAGCTTTCTGGGGTTGGCAGGGTATTATCGGAGGTTCGTTGAGGGATTCTCAACCATTGCAGCACCTTTAACTAAATTGACATAGAAGGCAGCAAAGTTTCAGTGGACGGAGGCATGCGAGCAGAGTTTCCAGGAATTGAAAGACAGATTAACCTCCACCCCAGTACTAGCATTGCCGGAAGGCACAGAAGGTTATTCAGTCTATTGCGATGCGTCAGGTGTCGGATTGGGTTGTGTGTTGATGCAGCATGGTAGAGTAATTGCATATGCTTCCAGACAGTTGAAGAAGCACGAAAAGAATTACCCCACCCATGACCTGGAATTGGCCGCAGTAATTCATGCCTTGAAGATGTGGAGGCATTACCTGTACGGCGTCCATGTCGATATTTATACAGATCATAAGAGCTTACAGTACATTTTCACTCAGAAGGAGTTGAATCTGCGGCAGCGCCGCTGGTTAGAGCTGTTAAAAGACTATGATGTGAATATTCTATACCACCCTGGAAAAGCTAATGTTGTAGCAGATGCCCTGAGCCGAAAGTCAATGGGGAGTTTGGCATATCTATGACCTGAGAAATAGAAATTAGTTAAAGAAATTCATCAGTTAGCTGATCTAGTCGTTCGAGTAATGGAAACAGAAAATAATGGAGCAGTGATTCAGAATTCTGCAGTGTCATCATTAATTATAGAGGTAAAAGAACGACAGTATGAGGATCCCGATTTAGTCCAGCTCAGAGATAGAGTTCAGAAGGGTAAGGAGCCAAATTTTCAGATAACCGAGAATAATGTGCTACGTTGTAAGGGTCGCCTTTGTGTCCTAAATGTCTCAGGACTTCGTGGGCAGATTATGCACGAGGTACATTACGCTCGCTATTCCCTTCACCCAGGGGCAACGAAAATGTACCACGACATCAGAGACATCTACTGGTGGCCAGGTATGAAAACTGAGATAGCTGAATTTGTATCTAGATGTACTAATTGTCAGCAGGTGAAAGCAGAGCACCAGAAACCGGGTGATTTGACGCAAGAGATAACGGTACCCACGTGGAAATGGGAAGCAATAAACATGGATTTTGTAACAGGGTTACCCCGTACTAGACGCAGAAATGATTCCATTTGGGTAATAGTTGACAGGCTGACAAAGTCAGCTCATTTCCTGTCAGTAAGGGCTACTTTCTCAGCTGAGGATTATGTCGAATTGTATATCAGAGAAGTAGTTAGATTGCATGGGGTGCCGGTATCTATCATTTCAGACAGGGGAGCACAGTTTACAGCTAGGTTCTGGCAGTCATTTCTGAAAGGTCTGGGGATGCAGATTAATTTGAGCACAGTATTCCATCCTCAGACAGACGGGCAGGCTGAACGTACAATTCAGACGCTCGTAGATATGCTACGAGCGTGTGTGTTAGATTTTGGAGGTAGCTGGGATGAACATCTTTCGTTAATCGAATTTGCTTATAATAACAGCTACCATTCAGCTATTCAGATGGTGCCTTTCGAGGCATTATACGGGCGAAAATGTAGATCGCCGGTGGGCTGGTTTGAAATAGGAGAATCAGTATTAGTTGGACCAGACATTATTCGGCAGTACGAGGAAAAGATAAAGCTTATCCGAGAACGTTTACTGACCGCTCAGAGCCGCCAGAAGTCATACGCAGATAGGCGACGCAGAAATCTAGAATTTTCGGTAAATGACTGGGTATATCTGAAAGTGTCCCCGATGAAAGGGGTAATGAGGTTTGGCAAGAAAGGAAAGCTTAGCCCAAGATTCATTGGGCCGTATCAGATTCGGTGAAGAATAGGCCGCGTGGCATACGAGTTAAACTTGCCTCCAGAGTTAGCGTCGGTTCACCCAGTATTCCATGTTTCTATGCTAAGGAAGTTCGTAGGGGACCCTTCTACAGTAGTTCTAGTTCAGGATGTTCAGGTCACAGAAGAGTTAGCCTATGAAGAGGTTCCCGTAGCTATCTTAGACAGACAGATTCGCAGGCTGAGGACTAAAGATGTTGCATCTGTCAAAGTATTATGGCGTAACAGAAATCGGGAGGAAATGACGTGGGAGGCTGAAGAAGATATGAAAATCAGATACCCTCACCTATTTCAGTCCTAGTCAGA
Organism: Datura wrightii; assembly: GCA_035772735.1. Classification (NCBI taxonomy): domain Eukaryota; kingdom Viridiplantae; phylum Streptophyta; class Magnoliopsida; order Solanales; family Solanaceae; genus Datura; species Datura wrightii. The sequence continues at coordinate 102,439,541 of JASDFA010000003.1, forward strand.
CGACAGGTATGTCCGTATCATTACTTATACAGTACCTTATGATTGTATGTTTGTAAATGATAAAGAAGAAGTGATATTTAGTTACCCAGTGAATCTTAGAACATTGTGTGCAGTGCCTGTGTTGGACTTTTCTGCATTTCAGGTTTTTGCGATAGTCCATATTACAGGGGAAACTCTGCCGAAATTTTTCTAGAAAGTAAAGTAAGCAGTCCTCTAGATAACAGTGTACATTCGAGGACGAATGTTCCTAAGGGGGGGAGAATGTTATACCCCGTAGAATTCCCGGCACTTAGATGATTTATCCGCATGTTGGTTAAGCATATTTGAAAGCCATACGTGCTAGGGAAAGGCCCGGGAAAAGATCGGACGAGAAACCCGTCGAACCATCGCGGGAGGAGCCGAGGCAGAGCCCCTCCACGATGGCAGCGTGTCACGGAGGTGAGGCCTCCGCGATGGCTCCGTGACACGTTGCCCAGGTTCAGGCCCAAGTATATAAGCCCCCACTTCGGTTGGAAATCATTTAACACTTATAAAACTTCCAGAAAACGTAGTGAACAGAGGGAAAACGAAGGAAAATTATAAATTATCGTCCGATTACGCTGCCAAACGCTGCCCAAACTCAAATTAATCCCAGATACCCCAGTATTTAGTAGCAGAGAGCATTTCTACGGAATTAGTTTCGTGAAATACGGCCGACGAATCGGCGAGCCACCGAACTAAGGTAAGTAGAATTGCTCTAAATTAATGTCTATATGTTCCTAGCTGAGAAGTGAATACTTCTCCCTTCTGGGCCACTGAAAAATAGCGAGTTTTCGACCATCTTTCGATAAGCCTAAGTGTAGGCTATAAACTATATCGAAAGTAACGTTGTTCTTTACAATAAAGCTGTATTTAGTATTGATTGACGTATTTATGAATGCAGTTGGAAGGAAATAGTTGAAGTACCGATCGAGCCTCGTCCAACGGACGAATAGTCGAAGATAAGGTATGTAAAGTTAGTTTCCTCGGCAAGTTAAGAAATATTGAGACAGTATGGTAATTTACAGACCAGTAGAATGTTCAGAAATTGATTATTGTGTTATTATGAATATTGGTGCAATATGAGAAGTTTTGGGTTGTAACGTGTACGATACCTATCCGTATGATATAGATTCGGACGTAAGTGGTTAAGATTGCCCAGTATATTCAGCATGTGATGTAATATGCCATGTTAAGATATTGTTGTGTTTAGCTGAAACCTCGCGAAGTAGTACAGTATCCGTGAAGCATTCCAGACATAGAATAGTAACTAAATATGGTGTAGAAAGCATGTTAGAAGTAGGAAATCATGTTAATACAGAAACTCAGTAAACAGTATAGTTTTCAGCAGAAACACCTTCTTGTATAACCTTTGCCCCAGTACAGTTTGACAGGAAGCTATACTTATATTTATACTTACCTGTCTCAGCATGTATCATACACTTACAGATTACTATTATTAGCTCAGTATGTGATTTATATGATACCTTACACCTGTTAGTCTTAGCTTATGAGCTACACAGACAGCATGACTAGTTGAGACCGTTGTATTGATTGGGGTTGGATTACCTAGCATCCCTGACCGCCCAGGGTAAATAGCTGTACCGACTCGTCCGCCAGAGGACGAGGATACGTCACTCTACAGAGTGATATGCCGTCCCGCAAGGGGACGAAGATGGGATGCCAGTTTCCCCATATTGTGCCTTGGTCGGCCCTTATACACCCCCGTCGAGCGGGTACGCCCGGGGTGTTGATTTAGAGTCCTTCGGACTCAGATACAGTTATAGTCAGGGGCTCAGCGAGCCCAAGTGCATACCTAGGGACCGGCAGGATGCTTACAGCCACTATAGGAGATGGGACGACCGGGGTAGGGGCATAGATTCTATGTTGATTGTACCCCCCGGCTTATGGGGGCCGGGTAAGGTTTGTGTGTGCCATGTTATGTTATGTATGTTATGCTAGGTTACATTAGACATGAGTAGATTAGTAGTAGAATGACACGTCTCCATATACGACACTTACTCCTCCCAGTATGATTGAGAACAGGTACGACTTACATCATCAGACAGATAATCTAGTTCTTCCTATTTCAGTTTCGTCAATTATGTTATTGATTTTAGATATCTGTTTCAGTTATTGCTTTACATACTCAGTACCAGCGGTACTGACGCCCTGTGGGGCGCTGCATTACTTGTCTGCAGGTACTCATAGACGAGTAGGTGATTCTACGTGACTCCCTGTCAGCGGTCGAGTATTCAGCTCCCGTCATCCGGAGGCTGAATTCCAGAGGTTTAGCTCAGTTCCTTTAGTTGTATATTATGGGTAGGTCGGGACCCTATCCCGATCAGTTCTATTACTATTCCTAGAGGCTTGCAGTCTGTATATATCCCCTGTGGTTAGATGAGCCGGTCGTGTGAGGCCGTGCAGTTGTATAGTTGCCTTTACTCCTTCTTTCTTTTGTAATGGTCGTGTGGGGCCATAGCTTGCCAGTAGTGGTGACCTTGCCGGTCACGTAGTTTCTTTTGTGCTATGTGATTGAGTTGCAGATAACTAGACAGCATGGTGGCCTTGTCGGCCCGCATAGGTTTCCCTGAGATAATATGTTTCTGGTCAGCTGCTAGTACAGGTACAGAAGGCTATAGGCCAATGGGTCGGGGGCTGTGTTTACAGCCGTTATATAGCCCTTTGTTTCCAGAAATGTGAGTTAGAGCCAGCCAGGCACCAGATGCGCCCAGGCTTAACAGTCTAGCAGGTCAGGTCCTAGTAGGGCACCAGGTGCCAGTCATACCCCCCAAGGCGGGGTGTGACACGATGCTTAACTAGAAAATTAACTAGAGACTCACAACTAACAATGTTAACAATTTGCACACATGATCATTGACAATTATCAACCCCTTGTTTTTCAAATAATCAAAACTGAGACTGATATGTACACATTCAACTACAAATCATAACACAAACAGATCTAAAGATGGCATCAAATTATCAGTAGACAACTAAGAAAACATTTGTGCTATTTACACAAACAACTAGTAGTGTATACTACAACCTGTATACTCTCATAACAAATTATGTCCCAAACACTCACAATGATGTACGTATCAGAAACTGGGACTAGCAGCAAAGCCCTCGCTCTCACAAAAAAGTTCAAACACTGTACATGTGATACCATAGGCTTGCCCTTATTTTCTCTACTTTGGATTTCAAATAGTTGGATCAGAATCACTACAGGACTTTTCTCGGCTTGTAATATAGGCTTGAGGACGGGTATGGTGAATATGGATAAAGTGACTTACCTTCCTTGGCACTTCATAGATTATGGCTCCACTTCCACTTTTTTATCTCATTTTCTCCCGTTTCTCCTTTTATTTTGCTTTCAACTTATGGGTGTGGTTTGTTTTTCAACTTTTCTCTTATCTCTTTTTGTCTCTTTTTCGTTTGACTTTTCTTTTTCTTTTTCTTCTCTTTTTTTTCTCTTTTTATTTTCTTTTCTTACCACACCCATCTTTTCACTTACTAGATTATTCTTTATATTCCCAACACAGTCTATGCACCCTTAAATTAGCCACTCTAAACTTAGGAATTTTTCCTAAGTTGAGGTTCACAATGTCTAATGAAGGACAAAGGAAAAAACAAATTCATTATAAATAATTAGGAAGGTGAATGGGCTTAATCAAAGAAAAGGTCAAAATCTGGCTCAAACTTTGAATCAAAGGATACTTCTTTCTTTTTGTAGGACAATTTAGGCTAAAAGTTGGGTAAATCAAAAATGACCTATGATCCTTTCCTAATCGATTGTCCTTCAACCTAAGCAAGACTAACCAAGCAAGTTGTAGAACACACACATAGTGTTGAACTAAGTAAACCCCACTCTCACATGGCACAAGGTTATATGACACTACTACCTATCTAGTTCATGCACAGTTATGCTACAGTTAATCATGCTTATATCTCTAATGCCATCAAAAGATCCACATTGGTCATGCTTTGCAATAAAGACACACAGCTCATAAAAAAATTTTTAAAAGGGGATATTTTGCAAAAGCTACAAAATTCAAATAGATGTGCATTTCATTGGCTGCTAAATACTCCTAGATTACTTCTAATTAAATAAAACATACATCCTAAACATTTCAGTTCTACTAGATAGCATGTCCGAGGGAAACGAAACACAGCCACAAAAATCCTCAGGCAAAACAAAAATAGGTGCCCTCTATAAAAAATTATGCTTTGTCCCCAAAGCGTCAAAATAGAAATAGAGAATGGACATACCTATGGCATTCTAGGCACTTTTTCCATCCTCAGTAAGTAGGTTTGGTGGCACACTCTCTGCCTCAGCAATCGTGGTGCTAGCGGTGGCTAGCGCATTCAATGGTACAATGGTAATGGTGGGGGTTTTCTCTAACCACTCAGTGATCTCGATCTTTTCAATGACCTCTGTGGTCCTCAGGGCTGAATATGGCTTACCCGAAGGGTCCTCACCACTCATAAGCTGACTGGACATAGTAGTGGAGCTCCCCGCTCCACTCACTCTCTCATACATCTTCGCCATGTACATGTTGTAAGTCTAATGACTGGATACTGCCACTCACTTGTGCTCCTTTCTTGATCTCTTTCTCTTCTTTGTACGAGTCTCCTCCTCTTCCATCCCAATTAACCTTCACTTACCTTTTTCTCTAGTGGCTGGCTCATGGGTCCAAAAATTCCCTATCTCTAACTTATCATCTAGCTCCTCATGAAATAGTGGGATGTTCGGGGCTAGAAATATGGCTGGATGTTGAGATGACAACTCAGTGACCTCCCTCTTGAGCGTTCCCAACTTATCCCTCAGGCCCTATACATTTGGCATCTCAACTAACTGATCATTGGGTCGTATGTCAAAGTTGTCGAGTCTGGTATGCTTCAACCTGATCATCAATTTGCTTTATGGTATTGACACAAAACTCCATACATAGCCTATACACATGTCTTGGAAAGGGGATAGTGGTGGTCAATGCCAAGGCTCGATCTCAGATTTCCTCAACTATGATCTAAGGAATGTTGATTGCATACCCCGACATTATGCAAGCCACCAACCCTGCTCTATTTATGCTCAGTATGTTATCATTTGCAGTTGGTGCCAACCTGCGTTGGACTAGTGTCCAGCAAGCTTTCGTAATGAAATTCAGTGAAGCTTTTATGACTTATCGTCCACTAGTCACCCACTCAGCATCTTCCTTCTCCTCTATAATGATGCGAGCCAACCACTTCACATGCCTCTACTGATCCTTTGAACTTAACTATTTGACCTTTTTCAAGGTCTCCATTTGATGCCATATTCGGCAATCGAAGATGGGGCTTGGTAATCTGGGCCATACAATATTCTGGCAATAGTCCACTCAGATATATCAACGGGTCTCGTCCAAACTATCACTTTGTCAAGTCTATGTTGTTCTTTCAATTTCTTCCTGGTTGGGTTCTGATTCTCCAGAATGGCCAAGTAATTAGCATAGAATTCCCTTACCATGTCAGTACTAAAGTTATCAAGGGTCATTGCAATCCATTTGAAGTTACAAAGCTCAAACAACCTTTTCATCTCGTCCACCGCATTCAATGCCTTGATCAAGATTCGACGCTACCCCTAGATAGTATTCTTAGGGTTCATCTTTGATGTTAGAGTGAGACCCTACTCATATATCTCCTCTGCACCTGGCATACTCCATCTAATTGTGTGGCTTTCTGCTGGTGGGTTCGACCCATCCTCCAGCTCTTCTGCCTTCTCCTTATTCTGGGCATTATCTAAAACCTCTTTAGACTGGGCTTCATCTTAACCCTCTTCTGCATTTGAGCCACTTCTGGACTCATTTTACTATGCATCATCTCCCTCCTCAATCTGGGGAGCTGCTACCGAAGTGACTGAGGGGATCATGGCTTGGGACTTTGCCTGTGCCCAATGGTTCATGGCTCCTCTATTTCATCTGTGTCAACATCGTATTCTTCCATTGAAACACTTGGTGAACCTACCTCCTTCTCAGATGTAGAGACCTTATACCTAAGGGCTCTCCGAGCTGCTATCATGTTCGGGTCCTCTTGTCCTGTGCATTTTTTCTTGCTTGTCCTTTGTGTGCCATTGTGTGGAGGGATGATTAGTACATGTGACTTAAGAAAGTGTAAGCAAAAAAATTTATCTACAGTTTCCTACCTCGGCTTATTAGTATGACTCTTACCATGGTGGTATGATTCATACTGTGAGGCGTAGCATTCAGGTTTACAGGTATGAATCCTTGGCATGACCCATACCAAGATGGTACGGTTTGTACTAAGGGTTGTAGCATTAGCTTCTGAAAGTTATGACTTCTGATGTTTTGGTACGACTCAATACTATGACCCGTGATGGCATCCTACAAGTCGTACCATGGGTCTTTCCTTTTGTTCTATATTCGACCCTTTTCTTGTTTTGTATGATCACTTGGTACGACTCATGGTGAGATACCATGATTCATACCAAATCTTATACATTTAGTTCAGCCCTGGGGTTTGTGGGACAGTCCCAATGGACTAGCCTACGAGTTGTAGTGGGATACCACGAGTCATAGGATGGCTCTTAAAGCTTGTCCTCAACCCAGTACTTTACCCATTAAATTTACAACAAGGATGGGGTGATTACTCAGACTTCAACACCCCATAATTTCAAGAAACAAAGAATTTCAAATTCCCACGAAATTCTCACACTTTACTTCCCCCATTACACCCTACCCATAAGCAATTTAAATATATAGAGAGGGTTTTCTTACAATAACACAATAGTCTCCTGATCATGATCTCCACTCATTTTCATGAATAGAGTTCTCATAGTCAACATTCGGCTACACTAGCAAGGAAAGATTATGAAAAATGGCAAACTTATTGGAGAAGTTCTTGAATAATTCATCTTTGCTTAGGGTTTGGAGTGGAAATCTAACTCTTATGATTCAAAATTGACTTGCAAAGTAGTGTTTTAATGGAGAGCGAGTGTGCTATAGGAAGAGTGGGAGTAATGGGAGATAATTGTGGGATCAAGTGCGATGACATAGGGAGTGAATTTGGGTTTATAATGGTTTGGGCAGATTTTAAAAATCTGGGTCAAGTCAGGTATTTTTCATTTAACAGCTTATCACGACTCGTACCATTAGTTAAAGGTCATACCTATGACTCATCCTTGCCTTCCATAACTTAGGTTCAGACAACTTACCTAGGAACCTACGGATGCTTGGTATGATTCCTACCAGTATGGTATGACTCCTACTATGAATCATAGGTTGTGGTTTCTGCAATTTGACACTTGAGGAAGTTCATCAAAATAGTGGGTACTATGACTTGTACCGTGAAGGTACAATTCGTAAAACCCAACTATGGTGTGAACTCCTGCATTCTTTTAGGATCTGTTACTTATTAGGCTCAGACTATGAGTCGTAGCAGCTTCATACGATTCGTACTGAGGCTCATGGTCCAAACTGGCAATTCTGCTCTTAGCCTTTTCATCCCTTATTTCAACTGCATAATTTGACATACATGCGTTCAAAAAATACTTGGGTTTCCTTCCAAGAAGCGCCTGATTTAACATCATGACATGACGTAGGTGTTTTGGTTATGGCTTCAACAAACTACTTCATGGGTTGACTCCCATTCAGCGCTTATTTAACATCGTGCCATGACGCAAGTTTCTTAACTACTCGGAATTCATCAAGAAACTTTGATTCAAAATCAATTACTAAGACCACTAAAAATTCACTCGACTGCTTCATTATCCTACAGACACTGAAAGTGACCTTTTTCTCATTCAATTGGAAATTCAACTGTCCAGCTTCAGCATCCACTAGGGCATGCCTAGTGGCAAGGAATGGCCACCCCAAAATGATGGGGACCTCAAAATCCACTTCGTATTCCAAAATCACAAAATCAGTCAGAAAAATACACTTATCAACCTTCACTAAAAAATCAAGAAGAATGTGCACAGGATTCTTTACTCTACGATCCGCCATCGGTAGCCACATAGTTGTCATTGTGGGGGCTCCCAAGCCCAACTGCTTAAACACGGCTAGCGGCATTAGATTGATTATAGATCCCAAATCGCATAATGCCTTGGCATATTCAAAATCTCCAATACTGCATGGGATGGTGGAGGCACTTGGATCCTCCCTCTTTTATGCAAGGACCCATGAGGCTATTGAACTACAGTGGTGCAAATTTCTAACTGGTTGAAGACTCACTAATCATTTTTTGGTCACCAGGACTTTCATAAACTTAGCATAGCTAGACATCTTCTCCAATTCCTTGACCAGGGGAATATTCACTGATAGCTATTTCAGAATGGACAAGAATTTGTGAAATTTCCCATCATCTACATTCTTTTTCATTATCGAAGGAAAAGGTGGAGGCGGTCATGGGATAGGCCTGAAAATTTGTGGGATGTCATTCTCGTTCCCCTTCATAGAAACAATCTCCTTTGCAGCAACTGGAGACTTTGTTAACTCCACACTACCTCTGATCATCAGTTCTGCAACTCAGATTCCTCATCTAAATCAACTGCCTTTGGTTCGACCACCTCACCTACAATAGACATGGGTGAGTCAACTGTTGCTTTTCCACTCCTAGTAGTTACATACATGTTGTGACTATCATTCTTTGGATTTTGAATTGTGTTACTAGGGAGTGTACCCTTCTGCCTCTGGTTCAAGGATGCGTAGATTTGAACCAATCGCTGCTCAATCTGCTTAATCGTTGTGGCATGCAACTCAAATTTTTTATTCATGCTAGATATGTCTCAATGAATTTCATTCAGGTGATCACCAGTTGACTTTTCCCTTTTTAACAACATTGCCATCATGCTCTCCATTTTGAGGTTCAAGAATCACCCTAATGAGCCTTTAAAGGAACATATAGGCCGGTGCAATCATTACAGTATACTTTTCCTCCAAACACCTTCCTAGCCTTTCCCTCTACTTTTATCCATGTACCTAGCTCTATTGAAGTTATCCCTGTATTGATTTCGACCTTGATTCCAGAGCCTTGGCACCAAGTGTCTTGGCCAGACCCTTGGGAAGTAACCCAAGACCTACTACTTGGTTATCTAAGAATTTGCTTCCTCCTTAGAATCAGAGTGTTCAAACCCCGACTCCTAACCCTAAGTTCCACTGCATTTTTTTCTGAGCTCCAGATCCCATGATATGCTACATAAGTAGGTCAACAGATGTTCTCATATATGCTAATTCCTGGTAATGTTCCTCTTGTTTTCTAAACTGTTCTGCATTTATCCCAATTGCATATGTAACTACAACTACCTTAGCTTTCTGGTATACTAGGCCCTGTTAGTTTTTGTCACTCGGTTAAGTATTATTGTTGCTTCCTCCCATAAGTGACTCATTAATGCTCCACCTACTACAGTATCTGCTACTTCCTTGTTGTTGTTGTTCAAGGATCTGTAAAATATTTCCAACAAGCTCTCATTTGGAATTTTATGGTTTGGCACTTATTCAACTTTATATTGAATCACATCCATGTATCATGAAGTGCCTCCATCTTGAACTGTCGGAAGTTATATATCTCATCTTTGAGCTGCATCATCCTTGAAGGTGGGCAAACCTTTCCAAGAAAGCATGTTTCAATTCTCGCCAATTGGTCATGGAGTCATCTGGCAACTCTAAAAACCATAGAGTAGCTTCACCAGCTAGAGAGAATGGAAAGAGTCGCAGCCTGATTGCATCCTGGCTTACTCCAGGCGACCTGTACACCTTGCAAATCCCCATGAAATTTATCAAGTGGAGATTTGCATCAGCAGCAGCCTTACTACTAAACACTCCCTTCATGTTCAGCAGCTGGATCATCATGCTAGTGATGTCAAATTTTTCCCAGTAGGCAGAGGTGGGGGCACAATGGCTCCTATTGACTTGACTTCATCAATATCCTGATCATCATCATCATTAAAGTGAGGTGAATATCTGTGGAACTAATGTGGTTCACGACCTCTATTCCTATTGTTTTGGACAGCATTCTCATCTTCCTCCTAGGCCCCATCAGCCTCCTGAAGAGCAGCCTGACGAGCTAACTCCACCTGATAAGCATCGATAGTTCGCCGAGCTTCGTTGGCTAATCTGGCCTCCATCTGGTCAGGGGCCTCAATATCAGCCATCTTTCTCAATGTCCGTTCTAGTTCTTGATCAATTGGGACTATGGAGTTTCCACTTCTCTGAGTGTTTGGCATTCACCAAGTGGTTAAGCTGGGTAAAACAAAGACAAAAAAACGTAATGAGGAAATAAAGACTAAAAGTTAAATAAAAGCAATTAATCAAATCCTAAGCCGAATTTCCTGGCAATGGCACCATTTTTTATAACGCTCAAATTAAACCTCGAAAGAAGTATAATGGGTCTTCTCAAATAAAGAATCCAACCAGGTTTGGGGTCGATCCCGCGAGGAATATGGTCAAGATTTTGGCTAATGCTATTATTTACACTTCTAGTTTAGTTATTTCCTAACAGGGGGTTTTGTAGAAATAATGAGTGACAATGTTGTGAAAATGGTGAGGTTATCAAAGATAAGCAATTAACTACAGAAGTGTTCCCCATGGATTCATACTATGCAGGGTCTATTACACTTGTGACCTATTCCAATACTTAGCTTGTAGAGTCGATAAGTTGTTTTTATCTAAACAACTAATTCGCCCCTATTAGATGACTATACTCAATCACCAGATTAGGTCTCATGAGCAGTTCCAAATTATCCCTTATCAATGATTCCAAATTAACTTTCTTGTGACCGCAACTCAAGTTATTACTTAAAAGTTGATAATTTCAAGTCTTTGTTGTCATTCCCTTTTCCTAATCTCTACTTATCTAGATTCAAGAAAGTATAGAATACAGGTTAGTCCTAATGATGAATACTGTTAAGAAGCAATTATCATGAAGGGAAGAACAATACAAGCATTCGTATTGGTTTTGGATCACTCTGTATTAACCCTAATTAGTTGTTTCCCTATGGTGCCCAAAACCCTAGTTGTTGGTGTCTAAGTACTCATAATTGCAAAAAATTATTGTAAAAAACATGGTAGAATTCATAATAGAAGACCTACAATAATGGAAGAAGAAAAACCAAAAGTTAATTGCACAATAATCCTGGAAAATCAAGAACACACTAAAGAAAACTTATTTCTCTCTCGTATAGTTTTTGATCTCCAAGTCATGTTAGGATACTGCTGAATACGCTGATAATGTAAAGTATCTTCCTTCTAATAAAAAATAAAAGGAAAGTATTGATACAATCATTTCAAATCTTTTCCTAAATTAACAAGGACTACAACCGTCGGGATGATATACGAGTGGTAGTATGGTGCTTTGAGTCGTGGTTAGTACTCGTGCTATGTTGGGCAGGTACTGATCTTTTCAGGTATGGGTGTCGATTATGACTCATGGTAGGTCACCATGAGTCCTAGCTAGAACTTGTGACATGGACTTCTGAAATACAGTATCTCTGATGATCATGCTACGAATCATAACTATGACTATATCACGACCCGAGAGTATACCCGGATCATAGACACGGGACAAGGGGTCCCGAGAGACCCCAAGTCAACCCATGGCGTGAGCATAAACTAATTTATTCATATAAAGCAGAAAACTTAACTTATAAATCATAAACTAACTGAAAATCGTATCATGAATTTATAGGGAACGATAAACCAAAATACAATCATCACTGAAAAAATACTATACATAAGTCTGAAAGCCTCTAATCATAAAAGACGGGTTGAAGGGAAAAGACCCCAACTGACCCAAGCAATCTGAAAAGATAAGATAAAAAAGTTCTAAACATGAAGCCCTCAAATCATGAGGACTCACCACTAGAGATTTAGCGAAACTGAGCATATACTAGGGATGATGCTGAGCCTGCAAATCAGATCCTAAAAATATATGGGTCAATACTCGAAAAGTAATGAGTATGTAAGGTATGCAGAACAATGCTTAAAAATATAAAAGTTATAAGAGTGGGGACAACGTGATCATAAAACTGAAATCGTAAGTATATCGTAAGGCTCAATATTTCCAAAAATATTCATAAACCCATCAAAGTCATAACATGCGGAAAAAAAAACATTTCATAAATCATAACTCGAGCCAAAAGAACATAACCATGCATAATTCAAAACCATGAGGAACAATGGGAGATTTTTATAACTGACATACTTCACATGAGCACACATGAACTTGTACCCCTAGTCGGGAGGCCGTTCATACCTTTCCAAGGGTATGAACCATGAAAGGCGAGACATCACTCATTAAGGCCCCGTAGGGCATAGGGGATAGTCACTAAGGAGGTCCCAAACATAATGCTATGGTGGCACGTAGTTCTGAGATTTGGGGGCGTAACCTAGGCCTCGAACCTACTCGGTGTTAAGTACTACTCCCAAAACATGCAACGTGCTCATAATATTCATAACATGACATGCATGGATAGTGAAAACATGAGAATCATCACATACTTGAGAATTTGTATTACTTGCCATGGAATTGGGTCCGTGAGTCGGCCAAATCGTAATATAATTCATAAGCGACATGTGGGCATTGCCCAGAGTATCAAACATACCTGACATGTTTAAAATCTTAAGAAAACAATCATGCTAACATGTGAAATTAAAACTTGAAGACATGCTTAAAAATGTAAGAGAAACTTGTTCATGTTTTCGGAATCATCTTGACCATGAAATACACTAAAAATATCCCCATGATTGGGCATCCATAATTTTTGAGATTTAACTCATGAAATATAAAATATACATGCAATATCAGCCCAAATACTTCAAAATTCGTAATTTAAACATACTAGCACACTTTCATGTAAATTTGTGGGAAATCATGCAATTGGGTTAAGACTCACAAGAATTTGGTAACTTAATCGTAGGAAATGGGAAGAAATGGGCATGGGTAGTGTATAATCTACCCATTCAAAACCTCACATACCTAGAAATTTCGTGATTTCCTACTCCCTTGAAGAACCCTAAGTGAAAACTTGAAGAATTGAACAAAATGGCTTGAAACCCTTCCTACTCCCTTCTCTAACACTTGAAATTGCTAAAATGAACTTAACAGGAGTTTTCATCCCTTAAAGACCCTGTTTCGACCTCGAAACGACGTGGTTGAGGGCCCAAAAGCATAGAAAATTTGAAATTGCCCTTACTAAAATTTTCCTGAAAAGCAGTTCTGGCCCCGACCACAAGTCGTGCCACAAGTTGTACCATCAAGTCACGACTCGTGGTTAACTCTCGTGGTCACTTCACCCTTTTCCCCAACTTTCTTAATTTGGCCACGACTGGTAACCCACGACTCGTACCACCATCCTACGGGTCGTAGTGTCAACCGTGGTACCACCCACCCAAACCACTACAACTTAATTACAACTCCTCACCACGACTCGTTGCTTCATCCTACGAGTCGTACCACGACCCGTGACAACTCACTCTAGCACCACTGAGATATTTACCATGACTCCTAACCACGAGTCATACAATCGCACCATGGTTCATAGGACTACCTGTGATACAACCTTAGGCTCCCCATCTCCTCATGGCTCGTGTCACGAGTTGTAGGTCCTCACCACGACTCATACCTTGAGTCGTACTAGTGCAAAATTTCAGGTTTTCTATTGTTTTGTCTTAAATTCCCGGATCAATTTGTAGGCCTTTCAGGGGTGTTACTATATCTCCCCCTTGGAAACATTCGTCCTCGAATGTAGGGAAACAAGAAGCAAACTCAAAATCAAACAATCACTATATATAGATGCTAATCATTGACATTCAAGCCGAAAACTAACGGAACAACTACCCCCGAAAAGAACCACATAGATGGTCTAAGTTCAGACATCACTTGCATACATCATATCATAAAACAAACTTATATGCATGAATTGATCATGAAAAACTGAATACAGGTTTTAGGGCAAAAATTGATACCTCAAACTGAAGCTGAGCCGGTATGGAACAAATGGGGGTATTTAGCCATCATATCCGCTTCGGCCTCCCACGTGGCTCCTTTGACATGTTGATTCCTCCATAACACCATTACTGAGGCTACTTCCTTGTTCCTCAGTCTCTGAACCTGACGATCCAACATTTCAACAGGAATTTCCTCATAACTGAGACTATCTTTCACACCAACACTTTCCACCGGAACCGCTAAGGCTGGGTATCCCAAGCACTTTTTCAAGAGTGATACGTGAAATACAGGATGAACTGAAGCCAACTCTGAGGGTAAATCTAACTCATAGGACACTTTACCCACTCACCTCATAACCGTGTATGGGCCAATATAGCGGGGACTGAGTTTCCCTTTCTTTCCAAATCTCATTACTCCTTCATGGGAGATACCTTCAGAAACACCTAATCATCGACCTCGAACTCAAGCCCCTTTCTCCTCACATCTGCATAAGACTTTTGGCGACTTTGAGCCGTTTTCAGCCTTTCCCTTATCAACTGAACTTTCTCCATGGCCTCATGGATTGAATCTGGACCCACTAACGAAGCTTCACCGACTTCGAACCACCCAATGGGCGATCTACACCGTCACCCGTAAAGAGCCTAAAACGGTGCCATTTGTAAGCTACAGTGGTAGCTGTTGTTTTAAGACAACTCAACAAGAGGCAAATGCTCGTCTGAACTACCCTTGAAGTCAATAGTACAAGCTCTCAACATGTCCTCGAGGGTACGGATAGTCCGCTCCGCCTGACCATCTGTTTGCGGATGGAATGTCATGCTAAGCTTGACCTGGGTGCCAAGTCCCTTTTGGAAAGATATCCAGAACTGAGAGGTGAACTGGGTACCTCTATCTGACTTAGTGGACAAGGGCACTCCGTGCAGTCTAAACAACTCTCGAATGTATAACTTCGCATAATCTTCTACTGAATCAGTGGTTTTGACCTATAGGAAATGAGCAGCCTTGGTCAACCTGTCCACTAATTCCCAAATGGAGTCATACTGTCTACAGGCGTGGGGAAAACCTATTACAAAGTCCATGTTTATCTCTTCCAACTTATAAGTAGGAATGCTGATGTCTTGAAGTACACCTCCTGGTCTCTACTGCTCAAGTTTCACCTGTTGGCAATTCGGGCACTTAGCTACAAATTCTGCAATATCCCTCTTCATTCCATTCCACCAGTAGATTTCCCGCAAGGAATGATAATTCTAGTGGCACCTGGATGGATAGAAATGTGGACCCGTGAGCTTCATGAAGCATCATACTTCTCAAATCACCCACGTTCGGGACACATAAGCGACCCTGGTACCGAAGCACACCATCTCCCCCTTTGGAGAAGACTTCTACCTTCTTATTTTGAATAGCTTCTTTCAACTTTACCAATGTTGGATCTTCATCTTTTTTAGCCTTCACCTCCACTACCAAGGACAACTCTGACTCGTTCTGAACTACTACCCCACCATCGGTCGAGCCGACTAGTCTAACTCCCAATCGTACAAGTCGATGTACCTCCTTTACCAGCTCTTTCCTGTCTTCACTCACATGTGACACACTTCCCATAGAAAGTCTACTAAGGGAATCTGCTACCATGTTGGCCTTACCCGAGTGATATAGGACACTCATGTCGTAGTCCTTAAGTAGCTCCAACCACCTCCATTCCGAAGATTTAGTTCCTTCTGTGTGAACGCATACTGTAAACTTTTGTGGTCTGAGAATACATCTACATGAACGCCATACAAGTAGTGTTGCCATATCTTCAAAGCAAATACCACCGCGGCCAACTCAAGATCATGGGTTGGGTAATTCTTTTAGTGAGTTTTCAGCTGTCTGGAAGCATACGCTACTACTTTCCCGTGATGCATCAATACACATCCCAGTCCGACCCTCGAAGCATCACAGTATAAAGCGAAGCCACTAGTACCCTCCGATAAAGTCAACACTGGTGTTGAAGTGAGTCTGGCCTTCAATTTCTTGAAACTCTTCGCACAAGCTTCCGACCACTAGAACTTCACCTTTTTCTAAGTCAATCTCATCAATGGGGCTGAAATGGATGAGAAACCTTCCATGAAACTCTGATAATAACCCACTAAGCCCAAAAAGTTTCTGATCTCCGAAGGGTTTACCGGTCTGGGCTAGTTCTTTACTTCTTCTATTTTCTAGGAGTCCACCCTTATACCTTCACTTGACACTACATGTCCCAAGAATGCAACTGATTTCAGCCAGAATTCACATTTGCTGAACTTGGCGCATAACTGGTTATCCTTGAGAGTCTAGAGTGCCACCCTCAAGTGTGCGGCATGTTCCTCCTCGATCCAGGAGTATATTAATAAGTCATCGATGAACACGATCACGAACATATCCAAATATGCCTTGAATACCCTGTTCATCAGGTCCATAAAAGCTGCAGGGGAATTGGTTAGTCCAAAATACATAATGATGAATTCAAAATGGCCATACTAGGTTCTCAAAGCAGTCTTTAGGATGTTGCTCTCCCGAACCCTGAGTTGGTGATACTCGAACCTGAGATCTATCTTAGAGAAGTATTTAGCACCCTGAAGCTGATCGAATAGGTCATCGATCCTGGGTAAAGGGTATCTATTCTTGATGGTGACCTTGTTTAACTGTCTATAGTCAATACACATTTGTAGGGACCCATCTTTCTTCTGGACGAACAACACTGGAGCACCCTACGGGGACTTACTAGGTGTAGTGAAACCCTTATCTAGCAAATCCTTCAACTGCTTCTTTAACTCTTTTAGTTCGGCTGTGGCCATACGGTAAGGAGAGATTGATATGGGTTGCGTGTCAGGTAAAAGGTCAATTTCAAAATAAATCTCCCTCTCTGGAGGAACACCTAGTAGGTCATCTGGAAATACCTTGGGATATTCATATACCACAGGGACTGATTGCATGGTTGAAGTCTTGGACGTGACATCCTTAACCCTAAAAAATGGTAAATACAACCCTTGGAAATCATTTTTCTGGCCTTGATAGAGGAGATAAAGCGACATACAGGCACCTCTAAACGACCCCTCCATTCTAAAATCGGTTCATCTGGAAACCGAAACTCCACTGCCCGAGTTCTACAGTTAATAGAAGCATAACATGTAAACAACCAATCCTTGCCTAAGATGATGTCAAAATTAGTCATATCTAATTCTACTAAGTCTACGGAGGTAACCTTATGCAATACTATAATAGGGCAACCTCTATATACCCGCCTCACTACGACTGAATCACCAACTGGGGTAGAGACAGGAAATGGTTCGGACAAGACTTCAGGACCGACTCGAAAGTGACTACCAATGTAAGGTGTCATAAAAGATAGTGTGGCTCCTAAATCTAATAAAGCATAGGCATCAATGTGAAAAACTCGTAACATACCTGTAACCACATCGGGAGAAGCCTCTTTCTCTTGCCAAGAGCCAAGTGCATAAAACCAGTTCTAGCGCTTGATGCCAGCTGAGCCAGTTTGAGCACCCTTCTAAGTCTAACGTGCCACTAGGACGGCTGAACTGGCTACTAAAGTGTGGGCTCCACTACCACCTAACCTAATCGCAGGGCAATCCTTAAGTTTGTGTCCAGGTTTTCCACACCCGAAACAAGTGTTTGAGCCCACCAAACATTTTCCTAGGTGGTTCTTCCCACAAGTAGCACAAGATGGGAAAGTGCGCCCTGTGAGCATGTTGTTCTGACTCCTCTGACCATCCTGTGGCCTAGATGGAGTGCTAGCGGAAGATGGTGCTGGTGCAATGGACCTGTGCTGGGACTATTGGTGAAATTCACCCCTTGGATTAGGCTGGGAGAACCTGTGGCTATCAGTTTTGTCCCTCTTGGCCTCTCTTTGCCTCATATGAGCTGCTTCCATCTGCTGAGCATAGAGGACTATCCGTGGATAGTCCATATCCTGATAAAGTATGGTTGTTCTGCAGTCTTTGTTCAAATACTCAGCTACTCCCTACACGAACCTTCTCACCCATGCCCTTTGGTCCATCACTAACTCCAGGGCATATTTTGACAGGCGAGTGAACTCAAGTGAATATTCCAGCACCATCATCTTTCCTTGCTTAAGGTTGACAAACTCAGTTGCTTTTAGTTCCCTCATCTCCCGGGGGAAAAACCTGTCGAGAAAGGCTATGTGGAACTCATCCCAGCTGATAGGACCTGCTCCCGCTGCCCTGCTATCCCTCCATTGCTTGAACCAAATGTAAGCAACCTCCTTCAGCTGATGAGAGGCCAAATCCACACATTCCTCACTTGTCACTCCCATGACCTGAGTGACCTTCAAAATCCCTTCAATGAACTCGTGTGGATCCTCTTCCACCTTTGCCCTGATGAACCAGGAGGGTTCATCCTCAAAAAGCCTCTTATCCAGGTCGTCACTACATTGCTATTTTGGGGAACAGAAGAAACAGCCTTCTAGTTGACCTAAGCAGTCAAGGCATGCACCAACATTTGAATAGCTGCCCGAAACTCGGCATGGGCAGCTGGCTCGGGTGCCTGGGGCTCCTGAACAGGTGGGGCTTGCTGACGCCCATCATCATTGCCACCCCCAAGGCCTTCATCATTTCTGTTCCTCCTTCTGATTATCCTTTTGGGAGCCATAAATTTTCTGCAATCGTGAAACACATGAATTAGAAGGATGGAGAGATTTTGACCGCACGACATAGATCATGAAAGAAGGGAACATTTCCTAAAACGTAATCATAAGTGTGGCGCGATCACACCCATGAAAAAGACTCTACCTAACGCGACTTTCAGACTCCTTAGGACACCACAAAATCTATTGCTCTGATGCAAAGTTTTGTCATGACCCTAGAATACACCCGGATCGTAGACACGGGACAAGGAGTCCTGAGAGATCCCAAGTCAACCCATGGCATGAGCATTACACTAATTCATTAATATACTATGGAAAACTTAACTTATCAATCATAAACTAACTGAAAATCATGTCATGAATTTGTAGGGAACGACAAACCGAAATACAATCATCACTAACAAAATACTACACATAAGTCTGAAAGCCTCTAATCATAAAAGATGGGTTGAAGGGACAAGACCCCAACTAACCCAAACAGTATGAAAACACAAGATAAAAAAGTTCTGAACATGAAGCCCTCGGATCATGAGGACTCACTACTAGAGATTTAGCGAAACTGAGCACAAACTAGGGACGATACTGAGCCTGCGAACCAGACCCTTAAAATATATGGGTCAGTACTTGAAAAGTACTGAGTATGTAAGGTATGCAAAACAATTCTTAAAAACATAAAGTTATAGGAGTGGGGACATCATGATCATAAAACTGAAATCGTAAGTATATCGTAAGGCTCAATATTTTCAAAAATATTCATAAACCCATCAAATTCATAACATGCGGAAAACAAAATTCATAAATCATAACTTGAGCCAAAAGAAAATAACCATGCATAATTCAAAACCATGAGGAACAATGGGAAATTCTTATAACCGACCTACTTCACATGAGCACACATGAAGTCCGACTTGTACCACTAGTCGTGAGGCCGTTCATACCTTGCCAAGTGTATTAACCATGAAAGGCGTGATATCACTCATGAAGGCTCCATAGGGCATAGGGGATAGTCACTGACGAGGTCCAAGACATAATCCTATGGTGGCACGTAGTTTTGAGATTCGGGGCGTAACCTAGGCCCCGGCCTACTTGGTGTTAAGTACTACTCCCAAAACATGCAACGTGCTCATAATATTCATAACATGATATCCATGGCTAGTGAAAACATGGGAATCATGACATACTTGAGAATTTGTATTACTAGCCAAGGAATTGGGCCCGAGAGTCGGCCAAATCGTAATATAATTCATAAGCAACTTATGGGAATTGCCTAGAGTATCAAACATAGTTGACATGTTTAAAATCTTAAGAAAACAATCATGCTAAAATGGGAAATTAAAACTTGAAGACATGCTTAAAATGTAAGAGAAACTTGTTCATGTTTTCAGAATCATCTTGACCATGAAATTCACTAAAAATTTCCCCATGATTGGGCATCCGTACTCTTAGAGATTTAAATCATGAAATATAAAATATACAAGCAATATCAGCCCAAATACTTCAAAATCCATAATTTAAACATACTACCAAACTTTCATGTAAATTTGTGGGAAATCATGCAATTGCGTTAAGACTCACAAGAATTTGGTAACTTAATCGTAGGAAATGGGAAGAAATGGGCATGGGTAGGGTCTAATATACCCATTCAAAACCCCACATACTTATAAATTCGGTGATGTCCTACTCCCTTGAAGAACCCTAAGTGAAAACTTGAAGAACTTGAAGAGAATGGCTTGAAACCCTTCCTACTCCCTTCTCTAACACTTGAAATTGCTAAAATGAACTTAACAGGAGTTTTCATCCCTTAAAGACACTATTTCGACCTCAAAATGATGTGTTTTAGGGCTCAAAAGCGTGGAAAAGTCGAAATTTCCCTTACTGAAGTTTTCCTGAAAAAGCAATTCTGGCCCCGACCACGAGTCGTACCATCAAGTCACGACTCGTGGTTACCTCTCGTGGTCACTTCACCCTTTTATCCAATATTCTGAATTTGGCCACGACTTGTACCACCATCCTACGGGTCGTACTGTCAACCGTGGTACCATCCACCCAAACCACTACAACATAACCACAACTCCTCACCATGACTCGTTGCTTCATCCTATGAGTCGTACCATGACCCGTGATGACTCACTCTTGCACCACTGAGATATTCACCTATCACCGGAATTCTCATTACTAATTATAATGGAAGTATCTATACAAATTTGAGACTGAAGATAATTCTCAATGAAACTATTATTGGGATTACTCCAACTATATTGAGTATCATACATGTAAGAATTATAGTAGGGATCTTCGCCCCTAAATCCATTATTCAGATAACTCAAGTTTCGATAACTAGAAAAAGAACTTTCTAGTTCACTCAGAAAAGAATGATCGTTGTCAATCTAAAAAATCTGATTTTCAATATCAAAATTGATTGAATAACTGTCTCCATTCCTATCACTAACTAAAAAAATGTCATCAGAGATGAAATTCTGAATGTCTTTAACGCCGAATAAATAATCAACATTACTGCAACTAGAATTGTCTGGATTCCCCCAACTATGAATGTTTTTCACTTTTCGATTTGGATCTTCACTGGTATTTTCAATGGGACCAAGACTTCCCATTGATTTATTTAGTCCACACCTGCGTTCGAACTCCTTCTTAAACAACATCGAATTAAACCACCATCTTTCCATAGAGTTTTCTTTCCCCCTATTTGCATGAAAATACAATAGATGAATAGTCATTCTCTATAAAATTATTTATTTGAATATCTTATTTCCTATCAAACTAAGCATAGAAATCCAATCACTAGGATTCTTAACTAATAAGGATTGTGAGTATTGAAAAAAAGTTCGGAATCTGGGGGAACACTTCACTATATATTAATATGTTGGAACCCCCTTTTATTATTCAAAATAATAAAATTTTTGATAAAGGGAAGCTTCTCCTATGTCATGTAAAATTCGCGTCGAAAAACATAGATTTCTCCTCTCCTATAAAGAAATAAAAAAATAATTTTTTCGTAAAATCTCATCTATTACTAATATCTAATCGCTAACTAATCTAACAATCTAAAATCTAATAATAAGTAATAAATTAAGGTTCTATTTCAACACGGAAAAAAGGGGACAATATACAGGATGGGTAGAAAGAGTTGTGATACTTGGCTTGATTCAGGGAAACTACAAACTACAGATAGAAAAGAATATACCAATCCTAAGGATCCGTAGGATTAATTGTGGATCCAAGACAACAATAGAAATATTTGATTCTTAGATTTTGATTTAGTTTTCTAGATTCCTTTTTATTTCAAATCATCTATATCTAGGTAAGTATATACTTAGTCAAAATATATGCAATAGAATCTTTGTTGTATTCGGCTCAATCCTTTTAGTAAAATATTGGGCCGAGTTTAATTGCAATTCAATTAAGAGAACAAAGGATAATTACTTGAGTTCTTTCTCCTTATCCTTTTTATTTCCTGCTAATTTATCTGCTAATGTCTACTACTATTACTTATCCAAAACGTCCACTGCTGCAAAATTAAATACGATCTATTTCCATACCTCACAAGCAGCAGCTAGTTCCGAGCTCCATTTGAAGCCTCGCGAATAATCTCATTACCTTCCCCAGCAAGATCATGTCCTTTATTACGAGCTTTTACACATGATTCTAGAGCTACTCGATTAGCTACGGCACCTGGCGCATTATGTTGACACCCAATTTTGACCGACCTGCACTTTAATATGCTGCTTATATATGTATATATTTATTTATTTATTTAACACAAAAATTCGGCTTATTTTTGTATTTATAAAATAATTTATTATCATAATATGGCGAAAATTATTTCAAGTTATATATATATGATTTATATTAATTTAAATTTTGATACTAAATAATTACATCGTATATAATATAATTTATATTAACATTCGCCCTTATTTCGAAATATATTCTTTACTTAATATACTATTTACATAATTTTTCTAAATTTTTACAAATTATTTGACTAATATTATTACTCGAATTTATAAATTATTTATGTAAATAATATAATTTTTATAATATTTGATAACCTGATTTTATATTTTAGTCATTAAATTTTTCGTAAATATAATAATTTAATCATATGATATTTATATAAGTATACTTAAATTTATAATTTATTTATTAATAATAATGTTTATATGATTTTCTTATAATTTAAATTATTTTATTATCTATTTATTAAATTATCTACAAGTGTAGTATATTTATTAATAATCATTTTTTTTTGTTTAGTGGTGACATAATTATTAGTTTTTGTAGTGGGTGATTATTTTTTTTAAACTTTAATTTGAATTAATGGCTCCTTTATTTTTTTAGTGCTTTAGCTTTTCCATGTTTTGAGCAAAAGGGGATTTTCTTCTCTTGTTTAAAAGGAGAGAAAACCCAAAGAGAAGGAAAAGAGACTTAGAAAAAAAAAGGGGGACACTTAGAGAGAAAAAAAAAAGACTTAGAAAAAAAAAAGAATTAGAGAGAGAACACATCTTCTTTAGAAGATCAATTTTATTCAAATATTGCTATTCCTTTGTTAACATAAGTACTCGGAATTTGCTTGGCTCCGAAGCATTTTTTTTTCCGCTCTCTGCTCCTCTTTTAAATTCTATGGCTCCTTTATACCTCATCTATGCATACACTGCTCGGAATCCTTGAGATTCTCATGATCTTAACGCGTTGAGGACGGGTACTAATCAGGGCGTTTTGTTGCATTATTAATCCGTGATTTTTCTTTCAACTTTGTCATTCGTCGGTTAGTTTATTTACCTTTATCAGATTATCATTTACTATGTTAATTTCTTTGATTGCTTTCTTCTCGTGACTGTATGTTTAATCTGCTCTTGATGTGATTTTTCCAAGTTTAGTCAAACTCATGACTAAGAGTATCCGAATATTATTCTTGTATCTATGATTGTACTAACCGTTAAGCAGGTATCGTCTTATACCGACATTCATCAAAGAGTTACCAGGATGAAAGGAGGCTACTGGATTTATTTATTGTTATTTATTTTAATGTCGTAGTTATTCATTCTATTTTGTTCTTTTGTAATATTTGTAATATAAACAATAATAATAGTAAAAATGGGTTTGGGGGCGGGGCGTTTATTTTATCGTCTTATTTGTTTTATTAGAAATCATGCCTATAGGAATTAAAATAATTTGATTTGATGCACATAGAAATCATGCCTATAGGTCTTAAATAATTCAATTTAAAATGCAGCAATTTATTTCATGCGAATTTAGGGTGACATTTTCATGCCTAAATTATTTTATTCTTTACAACATTAATTTACTTGGGTAATTTTTGATGATTTGTTGCTGGAATTATTTTAATGAGTAGGTTTTACACGCACTAGACATCATGGCTTTAGGATAAATTTTAACATGGCTACATTCACTAGAAATCATGATCATAGGTTTAATAAAGAGGCCTATTTGAAACCCTAATGTTAATTGTTTGTTTGAATTTACTTGTTTGACATTAATGTCCTTTAACAAAGCCTAAGAATTTTAGAACCCAAAATCCCATTTAGTAGTCCATCCCCTCTTGGATATTAGGATTGGGACGGGTAGACACTTGTTAGGGCGTTAGTCTTTTCCACCTAGATCGCTTAAGCTTAACAATAATAATTAACTAGGTGGGTAGACGGGAGATGATGAAACAGACCGGCTATTGCTGACTTCACGCATGAAGCACACCTATTACTCCCATCTTTTCTAAATTCATTTTTTCTAAGAAGCTTTAAATATTTTAAAATTATCATTGCTATGTTCAAATATTGATATATTTTCATCTAAAAGAAATTTTGTTAAAAATATATAATATATATGATTTTCTTAAAATGATTTTTTCTCAAGTTATACATATACATATATATATATATTATTCTCTTCAAACTATCTTGATTTTAAAAATAGAATAGAAGGGAGTAGTATCGAATTGGGCCCGTTTTCAGCCTTGTCAAAACCTGATCCCACTAAGTTTTATATTTTAGTTTCTGCTAATTTAGTATTTAAGTTAGTATTCTATTTATGTTTAATAATTCATCGACTTTATGTGATCACTTAGTTAATACCCCCATTTAATGAGTACGGCCGGGAACCACATTTGTGGACCTCGAAAGGTGCCTAACACCTTCCTTTTGAGGTAATTTAAGCCCTTACCCAACTCTGGTTGACTTAGGTAACAAATTAGCTTAGAATGGTGCCCTAACGCACCTTAATTCGTTAGGTGGCGACTCTTCTTTTCCACCCTTAAGAGTCCTCGATGTCGAAACCCGCGCTTTACCCGCGAGGGGAAAAATGGGGCGCGACAGAATGGCGACTCTGCTGGGGATATTAGGCTTTAACCATTACGTGTTTATTTAAATGGGGTTTAATTAACTGTTAACTTGCTAAGTGTTTGATTTATTTTCTTATTTTTGACTTTATCACGAAGTTACTAACCGTTTTCTTTGTTTTCTTATTGTTTATTATTTCTTATGTAATTGTCGATAAATAAATTGTTGTAATTTTCTTTTATTTATCTGACATATCGCTCATACTTCCCCCACTTGGGAATTTCACACTTTCACACACAATGACGGTTGCGTGGTTTCACGGCCGTTCACCAGTTTAAAACACCTCAAGGATTGTTTGTGATTTGGTCGATCAGCGGTGCGTCGACGGTCATAAGCTTCCTCACTCTCGAGTTGTCCGCTCGAGGGAACCGTGTCATACCCACTTCTACTCTTAGATCGTGACCGTGTACTCCTTTAGCAAGGCTTGCACTTCTTTTAAAACTTAGAAAAATCGCGACGTCCATGGTACGTCAAGATTAAATAGAAACTTGCCCTAAGTCTTAAGGGATCAGTTTTAATCCCGATAAAAGACGATTCATGAATTGTGTGCATCTTAAGATAATTTTGTTTAAAATATCGTCATTGTGCTCCCGAGTGGGTAGGATAGCCTAACCTTTCTTTTATTGCAGGCACAATGAGTCTCCCAACTTCGTATCCAAAATTCGGCATGGTTAGCTTGGTGGTCGAATTTAGGAGATCGCCACCATTTCGACAAAGTATCAGAAGATCCGAAGAAGTTGGATGCAGACGAAGATGTTTTTAAGATTTACTGTTTTATCGTAATTCTTGTGATCTTATATAATAATAAAGTTTATTTTTTGGGGGTTTATTTTGGGAGCAAAATGACGATATTTAATAACAAGTTCTCTTTAACTCGTTAGGCCTACCTCTGGCATAAAAGAGGCCCCCAAATCAGGAAGACGTATAAACGTGTTTAATTTTTTTTATTTACCATGTGAAATATATTTAATGTGTTTGTTTCATCAACTACATGTCATGCTTCAATTTTTTTGTTTATTATTTTGGTCCCCTTCCTAAAATCATGCTTCTATCAAGCCTCGCATCACTTTCATAAGTTTTCCTCCGACATACCATCAACCTTATATCCTCAAAACAATCTTCGTCATGCCTACTCCCTTCCTCAAAATCAACATTCGCATAATACATATGCAACTCATTCAAATCAAGCCATACCGCAAAAAAAAATCGCCCACCATGTTTCATTATTTACCTCATACAGTTACATCCAACATGTCTCATGCTTCAAGAGATCGTACCCTAAGCCCATTTATATCGAGACTGCTCCGGTCATCCATCACATAGATGATTGCGAACTACGTCCGACCTGATTCCTTTCGGATACGTAGGCAGCCCATTTTGGGTTCGGTCTCAATCAAATAAATTTTCTTTCTCCTCATATCCCAATCAAATTGCCTCCTCCACCTACACTCCAAAGGCAACCAATTTTTTTTAAATCCTCTGATTCAACAATCTCGCAAGCCCGCGAGACCCCGAGCAAGTTCATCTGAGCAGTATACTCCTTTGGATGAATCTATAATCCAACTGAAAGACATGATCCAAGCGCTAATTGATGCCAAGGTTATCCACCCGAGTTGAAAGTTGGTGCCCAATGCTATCCTCAACTTGATTTATTTCTTTGTTCGAAAACCTTTCATTTTTTGTATTCTGAACTACGTTGGACCTGATTTCCGTTTAAGAGGGATACGTAGGCGCCCTTATGGGGTTCGATCTATATCTCAATAAAATTTTCTTTCTCCTTTCCTTTTCCAACTAGGGCAGAATTTTTGAGAGGACCTCAAAAATTCACAACTTTGCGTCATTCGCAACCAAGTCTACACTGGGGCAGAATTTTTGAGAGGACCTCAAAAATTCGATAGATCGAGGGTTTCTATGTAACTGGGGCAGAAATTTTGAGAAAGATCTCAAAATTTCATCAAGACTCAGTCAAGCCAAGGAGTTGATTTCGAGAAAGGACGTGACATCCAATTTGATCGTCAAGCTCATGAGATCGGGATAACAACGGATGAGTAAAGGCACAAATCAGCTTTCCCCATTTTAATCTTATAATCTTTTCTTTGAACGCAGGATGCAACAGGTACCAAATCTGCAATCATTCCATATGGATCTTCAAAGGTATTTACTAAATTTATTTTTCAAGGGCTAAGCACTGTCCTAGGGTTAAGCATTACCCTAAATTTATTTTTCAAGGGCTAAGCGCTGTCCTAGGGTTAAGCATTACCCTAAATTTATTTTTTCAAGGGCTAAGCACTGTCCTAGGGTTAAGCATTACCCTAAATTATTTGTTCAAGGGCTAAGCACTGTCCTGGGTTAAGCATTACCCTAAATTATTTGTTCAAGGGCTAAGCACTGTCCTGGGGTTAAACATTACCCTAAATTATTTGTTCAAGGGCTAAGCACTGTCCTAGGGTTAAGCATTACCCTAAATTATTTTTTCAAGGGCTAAGCACTGTCCTAGGGTTAAGCATTACCCTAAATTATTTGTTCAAGGGCTAAGCACTGTCCTGGGTTAAGCATTACCCTAAATTATTTGTTCAAGGGCTAAGCACTGTCCTGGGGTTAAACATTACCCTAAATTATTTGTTCAAGGGCTAAGCACTGTCCTAGGGTTAAGCATTACACTAAATTATTTGTTCAAGGGCTAAGCACTGTCCTGGGGTTAAGCATTACCCTAAATTATTTGTTCAAGGGCTAAGCACTGTCCTGGGGTTAAGCATTACCCTAAATTATTTGTTCAAGGGCTAAGCACTGTCCTAGGGTTAAGCATTACCCTAAATTATTTGTTCAAGGGATAAGCACTGTCCTAGGGTTAAGCATTACCCTAAATTATTTGTTCAAGGGCTAAGCACTGTCCTGGGGTTAAACATTACCCTAAATTATTTGTTCAAGGGCTAAGCACTGTCCTGGGGTTAAGCATTACCCTAAATTATATGTTCAAGGGCTAAGCACTGTCCTGGGGTTAAGCATTACCCTAAATTATTTGTTCAAGGGCTAAGCACTGTCCTAGGGTTAAGCATTACCCTAAATTATTTGTTCAAGGGCTAAGCACTGTCCTAGGGTTAAGCATTACCCTAAATTATTTGTTCAAGGGCTAAGCACTATCCTAGGGTTAAGCATTACCCTAAATTTATTTTTTCAAGGGCTAAGCACTGTCCTAGGGTTAAGCATTACCCTAAATTTATTTGTTCAAGGGCTAAGCACTGTCCTAGGGTTAAGCATTACCCTAAATTATTTGTTCAAGGGCTAAGCACTGTCCTAGGGTTAAGCATTACCCTAAATTAATTTTTTCAAGGGCTAAGCACTGTCCTGGGGTTAAGCATTACCCTAAATTATTTGTTCAAGGGCTAAGCACTGTCCTGGGGTTAAGCATTACCCTAAATTATTTGTTCAAGGGCTAAGCACTGTCCTGGGGTTAAACATTACCCTAAATTATTTGTTCAAGGGCTAAGCACTGTCCTGGGGTTAAGCATTACCCTAAATTATTTGTTCAAGGGCTAAGCACTGTCCTGGGGTTAAGCATTACCCTAAATTATTTGTTCAAGGGCTAAGCACTGTCCTAGGGTTAAGCATTACCCTAAATTATTTGTTCAAGGGCTAAGCACTGTCCTAGGGTTAAGCATTACCCTAAATTATTTGTTCAAGGGCTAAGCACTGTCCTAGGGTTAAGCATTACCCTAAATTATTTGTTCAAGGGCTAAGCACTGTCCTAGGGTTAAGCATTACCCTAAATTTATTTTTTCAAGGGCTAAGCACTGTCCTAGGGTTAAGCATTACCCTAAATTTATTTGTTCAAGGGCTAAGCACTGTCCTAGGGTTAAGCATTACCCTAAATTATTTGTTCAAGGGCTAAGCACTGTCCTAGGGTTAAGCATTACCCTAAATTTATTTTTTCAAGGGCTAAGCACTGTCCTAGGGTTAAGCATTACCCTAAATTATTTGTTCAAGGGCTAAGCACTGTCCTAGGGTTAAGCATTACCCTAAATTTATTTTTCAAGGGCTAAGCACTGTCCTAGGGTTAAGCATTACCCTAAATTATTTGTTCAAGGGCTAAGCACTGTCCTAGGGTTAAGCATTACCCTAAATTTATTTTTTCAAGGGCTAAGCACTGTCCTAGGGTTAAGCATTACCCTAAATTTATTTGTTCAAGGGCTAAGCACTGTCCTAGGGTTAAGCATTACCCTAAATTATATGTTCAAGGGCTAAGCACTGTCCTAGGGTTAAGCATTACCCTAAATTATTTGTTCAAGGGCTAAGCACTGTCCTAGGGATAAGCATTACCCTAAATTTATTTTTCAAGGGCTAAGCACTGTCCTAGGGTTAAGCATTACCCTAAATTATTTGTTCAAGGGCTAAGCACTGTCCTAGGGTTAAGCATTACCCTAAATTTATTTTTTCAAGGGCTAAGCACTGTCTTAGGGTTAAGCACTACCCTAAATTTTTCGTTTAAAGGCTAAGCATTGTCTCCTAAAATTTAATTTGATTAAGCACTAATTATTAATTACGCCATGCTTATTGACTGACCATTTTATCTAGTTTTTGAGCTTGCAGACTACGATTGCGTTGTTCTCATGCCTTTTAATCAAGTTAATATCACATCATTTTCAAACTCCCCCCTCTCTTTGATATTCTTATGCTACTCTCCGCTATTTTTAACTTATTATTTTCGTAATACTCCATTCTTATTCAAGCCTCGTGTTGTCAGTTTTTAGGGATCTCTTTCCTCCCTAAATTCAGAACTACACACGGCCTGATTCTCGTGAAACCCGAGATATGTAGGCGACTTGAAACTGAAGTCTCGGTCGCGATATCTTCATGACTTTTCTTCCTTTCACTTGGCCCTACCGAAATTTTTGCCTCGGTCGAACAAAATTGGCTACTAAGTCAACGTTCTTTGCTCGACAATTCATCCTTCATTCCCGAGCAAAGAAGGGGCAGCTGTTGACACCCAATTTTGACCGACCTGCACTTTAATATGCTGCTTATATATGTATATATTTATTTATTTATTTAACACAAAAATTCGGCTTATTTTTGTATTTATAAAATAATTTATTATCATAATATGGCGAAAATTATTTCAAGTTATATATATATGATTTATATTAATTTAAATTTTGATACTAAATAATTACATTGTATATAATATAATTTATATTAACATTCGCCCTTATTTCGAAATATATTCTTTACTTAATATACTATTTACATAATTTTTCTAAATTTTTACAAATTATTTGACTAATATTATTACTCGAATTTATAAATTATTTATGTAAATAATATAATTTTTATAATATTTGATAACCTGATTTTATATTTTAGTCATTAAATTTTTCGTAAATATAATAATTTAATCATATGATATTTATATAAGTATACTTAAATTTATAATTTATTTATTAATAATAATGTTTATATGATTTTCTTATAATTTAAATTATTTTATTATCTATTTATTAAATTATCTACAAGTGTAGTATATTTATTAATAATCATTTTTTTTTGTTTAGTGGTGACATAATTATTAGTTTTTGTAGTGGGTGATTATTTTTTTTAAACTTTAATTTGAATTAATGGCTCCTTTATTTTTTTTAGTGCTTTAGCTTTTCCATGTTTTGAGCAAAAGGGGATTTTCTTCTCTTGTTTAAAAGGAGAGAAAACCCAAAGAGAAGGAAAAGAGACTTAGAAAAAAAAAGGGGGACACTTAGAGAGAAAAAAAAAAAAGACTTAGAAAAAAAAAAGAATTAGAGAGAGAACACATCTTCTTTAGAAGATCAATTTTATTCAAATATTGCTATTCCTTTGTTAACATAAGTACTCGGAATTTGCTTGGCTCCGAAGCATTTTTTTTTCCGCTCTCTGCTCCTCTTTTAAATTCTATGGCTCCTTTATACCTCATCTATGCATACACTGCTCGGAATCCTTGAGATTCTCATGATCTTAACGCGTTGAGGACGGGTACTAATCAGGGCGTTTTGTTGCATTATTAATCCGTGATTTTTCTTTCAACTTTGTCATTCGTCGGTTAGTTTATTTACCTTTATCAGATTATCATTTACTATGTTAATTTCTTTGATTGCTTTCTTCTCGTGACTGTATGTTTAATCTGCTCTTGATGTGATTTTTCCAAGTTTAGTCAAACTCATGACTAAGAGTATCCGAATATTATTCTTGTATCTATGATTGTACTAACCGTTAAGCAGGTATCGTCTTATACCGACATTCATCAAAGAGTTACCAGGATGAAAGGAGGCTACTGGATTTATTTATTGTTATTTATTTTAATGTCGTAGTTATTCATTCTATTTTGTTCTTTTGTAATATTTGTAATATAAACAATAATAATAGTAAAAATGGGTTTGGGGGCGGGGCGTTTATTTTATCGTCTTATTTGTTTTATTAGAAATCATGCCTATAGGAATTAAAATAATTTGATTTGATGCACATAGAAATCATGCCTATAGGTCTTAAATAATTCAATTTAAAATGCAGCAATTTATTTCATGCGAATTTAGGGTGACATTTTCATGCCTAAATTATTTTATTCTTTACAACATTAATTTACTTGGGTAATTTTTGATGATTTGTTGCTGGAATTATTTTAATGAGTAGGTTTTACACGCACTAGACATCATGGCTTTAGGATAAATTTTAACATGGCTACATTCACTAGAAATCATGATCATAGGTTTAATAAAGAGGCCTATTTGAAACCCTAATGTTAATTGTTTGTTTGAATTTACTTGTTTGACATTAATGTCCTTTAACAAAGCCTAAGAATTTTAGAACCCAAAATCCCATTTAGTAGTCCATCCCCTCTTGGATATTAGGATTGGGACGGGTAGACACTTGTTAGGGCGTTAGTCTTTTCCACCTAGATCGCTTAAGCTTAACAATAATAATTAACTAGGTGGGTAGACGGGAGATGATGAAACAGACCGGCTATTGCTGACTTCACGCATGAAGCACACCTATTACTCCCATCTTTTCTAAATTCATTTTTTCTAAGAAGCTTTAAATATTTTAAAATTATCATTGCTATGTTCAAATATTGATATATTTTCATCTAAAAGAAATTTTGTTAAAAATATATAATATATATGATTTTCTTAAAATGATTTTTTCTCAAGTTATACATATACATATATATATATATTATTCTCTTCAAACTATCTTGATTTTAAAAATAGAATAGAAGGGAGTAGTATCGAATTGGGCCCGTTTTCAGCCTTGTCAAAACCTGATCCCACTAAGTTTTATATTTTAGTTTCTGCTAATTTAGTATTTAAGTTAGTATTCTATTTATGTTTAATAATTCATCGACTTTATGTGATCACTTAGTTAATACCCCCATTTAATGAGTACGGCCGGGAACCACATTTGTGGACCTCGAAAGGTGCCTAACACCTTCCTTTTGAGGTAATTTAAGCCCTTACCCAACTCTGGTTGACTTAGGTAACAAATTAGCTTAGAATGGTGCCCTAACGCACCTTAATTCGTTAGGTGGCGACTCTTCTTTTCCACCCTTAAGAGTCCTCGATGTCGAAACCCGCGCTTTACCCGCGAGGGGAAAAATGGGGCGCGACACATTACCCCAAGGATGTCCTAAAGTTCCTCCACCGAACTGTAGTACGAAATCATCCCCAAAGATCTCGGTCAGAGCAGGCATATGCCAAACGTGAATACCTCCTGAAGCCACCGGTAGAACACCCGGTAAAGAGACCCAATGTTGAGTGAAATAAATACCGCGACTTTGATCTTGTTCAACAAAATCATCACACAGTAAATCAACAAAGCCCAAAGTTATGTCTCTTTCACTTTCAAGTTTACCTACTACGGTACCAGAGTGAATATGATCTCCACCAGAGATACGTAACGCTTTTGATAAAACCCGGAAGTGGATACGATGATTCTTCTATCTATCAATAACCGCATGCATTGCACGGTGGATGTCAAGAAGTAGACCATTATCTCGGCAATAATGAGCCAAGCTAGTATTTGCGGTGAATCCCCCAGTTAAGTAGTCATGCATTACGATCGGAATGCCCAATTCTCTAGAAAATACATCTCTTCTGATCATTTCTTCGCATGTATCTGCAGTAGCATTCAGGTAATTCCCTTTCATTTCACCTGTTTCAGCCTGTGCTTTGGCACAAAATAAAAAACGATCTCTCCAACGCATAAATGGTTGTGAGTTCACATTCTCATCATCTTTGGTAGAATCAAGTCCACCGCGAAAACATTCAAAAACAGCTCTACCATAGTTTTTAGCAGATAACCCCAATTTAGGTTTAATAGTACATCCCAACAGGGGAAGACCATACTTGTTCAATTTTTCTCTTTCAACTTGGATCCCATGAGGCGGACCCTGGAAAGTTTTAATATAAGCAGGAGGGATTCGCAGATCTTCCAGACGTAGAGCGCGCAGGGATTTGAACCCAAATACATTACCTACAATGGAAGTAAACATGGTTGTAACGGAACCTTCTTCAAAAAGGTCTAAAGGGTAAGCTACATAAGCAATATATTGATCTTCTTCTCCAACAACACGCTCGATGCGGTAGCAAGAATTATCACAACAACAAGGTCTACTCGACACGAATTCCGCGTTAATGAAACTTTTCACAGGAATCTTTCACAAAATTTCCAACTAATACTAATATTATCAACTAATCAGAATGGTTGATTATTAGACCATGGTACTTGATTTGCCAAATACATAATTATTGTATACTCTTTCATATATATAGCGCAACCCAATTTTTATTTTTTACCTTTTTTTTTTTAAATGGAAATACCTAACTAACCTAAATAATAAGAACTTCCCCCTTGACAGCGGTATATGTTGTATATGTAAATACTAGATGTGAAAACATATGGAATTCCTCTATGAATCTATGAAAGGTATAAAAAAGAAAGAAAAACACAAAGAAAAGAATAGGCTAGGCATAAATCGATATGCTGAAATTTAAATCAAAAATAAATAAGAAGAGGAGCCCATTAGATACAAATAATGAATCGTAATAGAAATAGAAAATAAAGTTCAGGTTCGAATTCCATAGACTATAGAATAGATAATATGGATGAGATTGTCTATAATGATAGACAAATGAAAGACTTTCTCAAGAGTCTGATTCATCCACTTGATATTTTTTTATTAAAATAGGTTGGGCGAGCTTGCAAATTAACTCAGTCTAATTGAATAAGTAAACAATTGAATTGGTTCAATTGCATGGTGTCAATGAAATCGAGTGCTAATTCCCATTTTATTGAATTAACCGATTGATGTGCTAGCGGACATTTATTTTGAATTCGATAATTTTTGAAAAAACATTTCGACATATTTATTTATTTTATTATTTTGAGAATCAATCATACTACTTCTAGTTCTGGGGTTTCCATGCTTGAAAAAAAACCGGGGCGTGTCGTCCAAATCATTAGTCCGGTACTACATGTAGCCTTTCCCCCGGGCAAGATGCCGAATATTTATAACGCTATGGTAGTTCAAGGTCGAGATAGTGTTGGTCAACCAATTAATGTGGCTTGTGAGGTACAACAATTATTAGGAAATAATCGAGTTAGGGCTGTAGCTATGAGTGCTACAGACGGTCTAACGAGAGGAATGGAAGTGATTGACACAGGAGCTCCTATAAGTGTTCCAGTCGGGGGAGCGACTCTGGGATGAATTTTAAACGTGCTCGGAGAGCCTGTTGATAATTTAGGGCCTGTAGATACTAGTGCAACATCTCCTATTCATAGATCCGCGCCCGCCTTTGTACAGTTGGATACAAAATTATCTATTTTTGAAACAGGAATTAAAGTAGTAGATCTTTTATCCCCTTATCATCGTGGAGGAAAAATCGGACTATTCGGGGGAGCTGGAGTGGGTAAAACAGTACTCATTATGGAATTGATTAACAATATTGCTAAAGCTCATGGGGGCGTATCTGTATTTGGTGGAGTGGG
Source organism: Datura wrightii (assembly GCA_035772735.1). NCBI lineage: Eukaryota > Viridiplantae > Streptophyta > Magnoliopsida > Solanales > Solanaceae > Datura > Datura wrightii. The sequence continues at coordinate 102,474,515 of JASDFA010000003.1, forward strand.
TGAACGTACTCGGGAAGGAAATGATATTTACATGGAAATGAAAGAATATGGAGTGATTAATGAAGAAAATATTGCAGAATCAAAAGTGGCCCTAGTTTACGGTCAGATGAATGAACCACCGAGAGCTCGTATGAGAGTTGGTTTGACTGCCCTAACTATGGCGGAATATTTCCGAGATGTTAATGAGCAAGACGTACTTCTATTTATTGACAATATCTTCTGTTTTGTCCAAGAAGAATCCAAAGTATCGGCCTTATTGGGTAGAATGCCTTCCGTTGTGGGTTATCAACCGACCCTAAGTACCGAAATGGGTTCTTTACAAGAAAGAATTACTTCTACCAAAGAAGGGTCCATAACCTCTATTCAAGCAGTTTATGTACCCGCAGACGATTTGACCGACCCTGCTCCTGCAACGACATTTGCACATTTAGATGCTACTACCATACTATCAAGAGGATTGGCTGCCAAAGGTATTTATCCAGCAGTAGATCCTTTAGATTCAACGTCAACCATGCTTCAACCTCGGATCATTGGTGAGGAACATTACGAAACCGCCCAAATTGTTAAGCAAACTTTACAACGTTACAAAGAACTTCAGGACATTATAGCTATCCTTGGATTGGACGAATTATCCGAAGAGGATCGTTTACTCATAGCAAGAGCGCAAAAAATTGAGCGTTTCTTATCACAACCCTTTTTCGTAGCCGAAGTATTTACCGGTTCTCCAGGGAAATATGTTGGTCTAGCGGAAACTATTCAAGGATTTCAATTGATCCTTTTCGGAGAATTAGATGGTCTTCCTGAACAGTCCTTTTATTTGGTAGGTAATATAGATGAAGCTACCGCGAAGGATATGAACTTAGAAATGGAGAGCAATTTGTAGAAATGACCTTAAATCTTAGTGTACTGACCCCTAATCGAATTGTTTGGGATTCAGAAGTGGAAGAAATCGTTTTATGTACTAATAGTGGTCAAATTGGCATATTACCAAATCACGCCCCTATTGCCACAGCTGTAGATATAGGGATTTTGAGAATACGCCTTAACACCTAATGGTTAACGATGGCTCTGATGGGTGATTTTGCTAGAATAGGCAATAATGAGATCACTGTTTTAGTAAATGATGCGGAGAAGGGTAGTGACATTGATCCACAAGAAGCTCAGCAAACTCTTGAAATAGCGGAAGCTAATGTGAAAAAGGCTGAAGGAAGGAGACAAAAAATTGAGGCAAATCTAGCTCTCCGACGAGCTAGAATACGGGTGGAGGCTATCAATCCGATTTCATAACTAGTTGGTACGTTCGAATAATAAAAAGAAGTTCTCTTTCTAATCCTATTTAGATTCTATCAGGTGAATACAATCAACTACAATCAAACAGAATCCAATTCTGATGCAAAACTTCCAATTAAAAAATGAAATAGAAAAGATACAAAATCAAAAAATAAATATCACTAAAGGTGGGTCGTAAACCTTATTAGATACCATTGACTCTGGTATCTAATAAGTTTTACCTACTATTGGATTTGAACCAATGACTCTCGCCGTATGAAAGCAGTACTCTAACCACTGACTTAAGTAGGTTATTTATCATCCCAAAGAGAACCAAATGAAACCCATCCTGTCGATGGATTATAAATATCATATTACTTATAAGCAATACTAATCTAAGGAATATCATTCAAAGAGATCAAAGATTGTTGATGTTGGATCATGGAATATTTATCTTGACAAGAATTTATCTACATGATAAAATATGCATCACAAGCACTAAGGGCTATAGCTCAGTTGGTAGAGCAACTCGTTTACACGCGCGCCAATGTTTTTCAAGAGAGTTCATCATACAATCAGAAAAATTGATCTTGTTGAGAAATCGATGTCTTACTCCATAACTTTGAGGGAACCATAGCCTGACAAAGGGTTCGGTCCAATTTGGACGCCCATTTAGGAGGTGCCAAACAGACCACATCAGTGATTTGAGATCTTGATAAGGTGAATACCCAGTCTATTCAACGCTAGGCATAACGAGTATAAGGACCTCAAAAAAATCTCTTTTCGTCATATGAACTTTAAGGTGTATGAAGTTTCATATTTGATTTTTTAAGTAGAACGATAGAGACTTCATTTAACTTAGGTTGATCTAGGCCAGAGACAGACCTACGTCAAGATAATCCCACCTTTGAAACACTTTGGTAATGCTCCCAAATAATGAATCAGAGCACATGGAGCCATTTCCTTATCTTTTTTTCTGTCAAGAAAAAAAATGGCAGACTAACTGATATTTATATCAGTTAATGAAAGAGCCCAATGCAAAAAAAATGCATGTTGGGTCTTTGAAACAGTTCAGATCATTTTAATAATAATAAGTTTGATCTGTTTTATCGAGAAGGTCTACGGTTCGAGTCCGTATAGCCCTATAAAATAAAAATGAAAAAAACAAAAATTGTATAATTTTCATTTCTTCATTTTTATTTCTTGCTTGTTAACTAAGTGAAATCCAATTATTCCTATACGTTTACTCACGGCAATCATTTAAGCAGATAAGAGAAAAAACGCATATAAATGGATCCAATCAATATTGATTTTTTCAATTACAGATAAACAAACCAACCTTTCGTCATTAATCTTCGGAGGCGAATTACATATTCATATCCACAATAAAACAATTAGTGAGACTCCCTTTCTTTTTATATCCCCAATCTTATTGAATTTTGGAAGTCAAATCATTTCACGGGCCTGGTGAACTAAAAAACTACGAAGAGGAATTCACATGGATTTAGGAAGGGCCTGCTGTATTTGTGTACAAGCTAACGTTTTTTGAAAAACGAATATCTTTGGTCATTTTCATTGTCAAATAGGCTTTTCCTTTGTATACCTTACTTACCTTGACCTAGCGAAGCACAACACAAAAAAGGAAGTCTTCTTTTGCTGTATTCAACCAAGAAAAACCCCTCCACCTGGATTCGAATCCTAATATTATTAAATAATA